>CM047429.1:25259113-26597010 GCA_026168455.1 Theocolax elegans
TTTGCATTATATGCCCATTTTCATGAATTTTTAGCTCCCAGGGGATGCATTTTTCACTAAAAACATAAGTATGACTTTTTTTGTAAAATTTTCCTAACTTTTCATTAAAAATACTTTTAAAGACATAAATGTATGCTGTCGCACTCATGTAAGCCATTTAAACCTTAAATAGTGAAAATCAGCAATTCTGCTCCGGACTCTGGTAACCTAATACTGTCTAAAAGATGTCTTTTTATAGTCAGAAACTGCCTAAAAATTTCCAGAGTGGGTCTAAATCATTAAGATCACTTATGGTTAAAATATCCGGGAAAAGTGCCCGAAATATTAATAGAAATGTATATTTGTTGCCTTATAACAATGAATCTAGTAGCATGACCATTGCAAAAAAAATTTGTGCACTTACCTTGGAGTGGTAGAAAAGTATCTTCACTTGTTTTAGTATCCATCTAATCCCCTGTAAGCTGCTAAAAATACAAATATTATTATACAAATGTAAAAAATTAATTTTTAAACATTTATAATGCTGATTTTTTAGTATTACATCCCTTACAAGAATTATAATACTAATCTGAAGGATTACTATAAATATATAAACATCATTATTACAATAACTGAATATACGTATTTAATACAAAAGATATATAAATAAATCGGATATATAATTATAATGAATAATATGATAACGTGACAGTGACAAGTTTGTGAAATCTAAACAATGTATTGCTGAATAATAATAATAATAATGTTGATACTTTTATAGTAATCCTTCAGATTAGTATTATAATTCTTGTAAGGGATGTAAAACTAAAAATTCAGCATTATAAATGTTTAAAAATTAATTTTTTACATTTGTATAATAATATTTGTATTTTTAGCAGCTTACAGGGGATTAGATGGATACTAAAACAAGTGAAGATACTTTTCTACCACTCCAAGGTAAGTGCACAAATTTTTTTTGCAATGGTCATGCTACTAGATTCATCGTTATAAGGCAACAAATATACACTTCTATTAATATTTCGGGCACTTTTCCCGGATATTTTGACCATAAGTGATCATAATGATTTAGACCCACTCTGGAAATTTTTAGGCAGTTTCTGACTATAAAAAGACATCTTTTAGACAGTATTAGGTTACCAGAGTCCGGAGCAGAATTGCTGATTTTCACTATTTAAGGTTTAAATTGCTTACAAGAGTGTGACAGCATACATTTATGTCTTCAAAAATATTTTTAATGAAAAGTTCGAAAAATTTTACAAAAAAAGTCATACTTATGTTTTTAGTGAAAAATGCATCCCCTGGGAGTTAAAAATTCATGAAAATGGGCATATAATGCTAAAAAGTGCTAAAATGTCAACTTTGACTCTCTGTAACATAAAATAATGCCCCAGAAAAAATCTGAAAAAATTCAGGAGAACTACTGGATACCTCTAAAACATATTCCCACAGTTATAGCAATATTTATTTTTTTCATCTTCGATGTCACAGAGAACCACCCATATATAGATGCCTCATAAACCTCATAAAATCACTCATTTTCATGTATTTTAGGGCATAACTTACACCAGCGGTCTTGGCCAATAATCTAACCACCGCCATTCGAAAGCTCTCGAAAAATGTGATCTCTTGAGCGGTGATAAATCAAAATTGATTGTGGCGTGGTCGCCTTTTTTTATATTCAATATTTCCGGGTGTCCTATCTCTTTGAGATTTTAAAATTAAGAATTGTAACCTAGCTAGAGAAGTTTTAAAGATTATTTTGAACAAAAGTTGTTTGTAATGTTTTTTCAAAAAAATCAATATATTTTGAGATAAATGGCTTTGAAAATAGCAATTTTTCTAAAAAATTGAAAAATTTCCATTTTTCATGGTGGAATAACTCTTAGGCAAATTATTTTTAACATCTAAATTTTTTTTCTATCTTCTGGAAGATATTTTTTTAAAATTTTAAATGTAGACTGGAAATATCTTTCAGAAAATAGAAAAAAATTTTTAAGCGTTAAAAATAATTTTACTACGAGTTATTCTACCATAAAAAATAGAAATTTGTAAATTAAAAAAAATGCTATTTTCAAAGCTATTTATCTCAAAATCTAATGATTTCTTTTTAAAAGCATTCCATACAACTTTTGTTCAAAATAATCATTAGATCTTATCTACCCGGATTGCAATTCTTAATATTAAAATCTCGAAGAGATGAAACACCCGAAAATATAAAAAAAATTTTATTATCAAAAATGCGACCACGCCACAATTGATTTTGATCCAACACCTAAAACACGTTTACTGGGGATCAGGGTGAACGGCTCCCATGCATTAATAAAACAATACTTTTGATTTAAAGCTGGAATATTTAATATTAATAAAATATTTATACAATAATCGAAAACGAAAAAAATAAAAACTAGTCACAGTCGCCAGCCGTGTTCACGCGGCAATTTTATGTATCTTTAACTCGCGATTACCGCACACACACACACGCACAATTTCACACCTTATACGGAAGCTAAAAGAACGGGAAATCGAGGCCGGAATTCTCACGTGCAGAAGCTCGAAGAACAATTCAATAAAGAAAATAACCACTCTCGGTAAATAATAATCTAATTATATGATAACTGTATCGCTCGACGGCCTACTCGGAATCACCGAGTTCGTCGTGTTGAACCGATCAGCGAGTCCGCGCGCATGCGCCACGCGCAACAGTTGGATCTCGTTCGCTTGAATCGGCCGATCCGACTCACGTATCGTTTATGTGCAGTGAAGAACTCCGTCCCCGTGCACCGTCTCAACTGCTGGATACCATCAAGCCGGAGCCTCGTCAACAGGAACAACGCCAACAATAGGTAAAATACACTAGTTCCATATAAATAAACCTTTATTAATATGAATTCGTCCGAGGTTGTTTATGTGTTTCAGGTGCGGCATGCGGAAACGACAGAATCAATTGATTGAATGATCCCTTCTGACAGGTTCCTGAGCATATTGCTTTCTTCTCACTTCAACATCGAGCTGGATTATCCAAGGTAATGACACGAATTACAAAAGAACTTTACCTCTCCTTCTCCTTACCTGCATCTAGGTTTTGATAACCTGCTGCTTTCCTCAACTCTAAATTCTATTCAGTATTATTTACTAATACTGTTGCAGGTACTTGAGGGAGGTTTTACACTAGCGGAGGATCACCACTATCTTCAATGAGACTGGATACGGCTTAATTGATTTCTACGCATCTTTCATATACTGTCTACACTACCTCAATTGCTACCTGATACGATGATCTTCTGCAGGACATACTGTACAGGATTCAGCACAGGACCTCAACATAATATACAGGATTACTCAACACAGAAATGGATATTGTATTATTCGGAGCACTGACAGGGACAGTGAATCACGTAGATCGAGTCACTAAGAAGGATAGCAAAAGAAGACCTCTATATGTGTTGGAAACGGAAGAATTAACCTCCACATTTAAAGATTTTGCTAACGTCTACGTATGCAGCAGTTCATTAATAAAAACCGAACACCCTAAACTATTTATTTTAGAAAATCCTGGCGAAGGATACTTCGCATTAAATTGTAATATTAATGTAAACAATATTGACCTGTTTGCCTACGTTAATTCCAAATTTATGTTGATTGAAAAGCATATCAAAGGAGAAATGGTTAAATTATATCATGATATATTAATGAAACATGCGAAATAGAAAGGAAAATTATTGCGAATTCATTAAGTTTAGCAACTATAGCACCAGATTTATTAGCGTATTAAGCAATGCAGGGACCCGGTTTTACTAGTCTTCTAGCAGGAGAAGTAGTTCATATTATTAAATGTGTGTGAATCGATGTAAAAATAAGAGAAACCATTAAAAGCTTTCAGAAATTAGCTGTAACTTATATGAATAAGAGCTATTTTCTGGCACCGCGTGTTCACATCTTTAGAGAATACGGCAGGAAAACGATTTGTGAGACAATTATACCGGTTATGTTTAATTTTGGCTCTACGTGGTATAAAATATTAACAAAAATAATTAAATATAACCGGAAAATTAAAAAACACCAAAGGAAGATTTATCTTTTATGTGCATGTTAGATAAAAATACATTGATGCACATAGTAGATTCGACTTGGAGTAAAGTATAGGGAAATTTTATAACTTTTGGATCGGTGAGCGCAGCCCTCTTAACTATTTTAATCATACTTAAATCACAGTACATAATCACATACATCATTAATACATAGATAGGACTACCATAGCTTATATGGGTGGTCTATACATATTCTAAGTGCTTGTTGGAATTCACTGACCCATTTATTACTCTAACTGAGGCGTGGTGCTAACGCCAGAAGCGACCATTCTGAAGATACGCCTCTTATACACGCCCGTTACAAAAAAAAACCGGTTTCAAGGAGGAAAATACGGAAAATATCGAACTAAGAAACTTAGAGAACTAGTAAATTAGAACTACCAATAACCTACTGTGACGGAAATCGTCACACAATCTATTCACGACGAATAGAGTATTTAAATTGTCGAATTGTAAGTCGTCGGAGCCTTTCGTATGTCAAGGCCAACCGACGACATTTGTTTACGTCGATCAAGTATACAATTACGCGCGCAATAGTACGTAGGGATGAGAGCGCGAGAGTGTGTGGGTGTTTCCCACTCTCATCCCTTTTTCGAAATTAGGCAATTGCCTAATGAGTATGTCCCGATCCGCCGCTCGAGGCGGACAAACCATGTCCGGACCGATCGAGAGTTTTTCTGGCTAACAAGGCGCGTGAGGCGCAAAAGCCATCGGTTACCCGGACTATCCTCGTGAGTGAGCCGCGAGTGATTTGGCGAGTGTATGTTAAGGACGGGAAGTCAGTGTGTGAGTGCGGACGCGGTTCGCGAGGCACTCGCCGCGGCACAGGGCCGCCTTCCACCACCGCAGCCGACGTCGGTCCTCCGTTGCCCAGGAGGACAAAGGGACACGGATCGGCTGGGCCATCCACGGGGCGCACCCCGGTAAGTCATCTTATATTACCGCGCGTTCCCCCCCTTACCCGAGTGTATGTGTGTGTGTACATCGGGAGTGTGTTCGGGTACGCCGGTACCCGAATAGCGGAGATCAGGAAGGAGTCAACCGCAGGCGAGGATCTCGATCCGGTTGGCTCCCGATACTTCCGCCCGCGCGAAGTAACATTGTCGCGGCACAGGGCCTGGATGGCTAAATGTTAAAATAAAGTAAAATAAATGTTTTATTTCTTTTTATTTTAATTAATTGAGTGTTTATTTTGTTCTCCCCGCTCCCGCCGACATCCTCAAATTTTAGCAATCGTGTCGAGGCAAGGAGGATCGCCCGAACCCTCCATACCGTACGTCCCAGCGAACTCGCATTTCTGGCGACAGCCCGCAGTTCGGAAAATAAATTAATTGTGTGCGCGGTATTGGGCAACGCGGCCCAACGATTTTTATTAATTATATAAATTAATTAATTTCACCCGGGCACGCGAATACCACGTCACAAATGGCGACCGTGACAGGACATTCGGTTTCGTCCTCACCGATATTTAATTTAAATTAAAGAAAGTTGTTGGCCATCTTTTCGCGCGCGAGCAGTGTCGCGGCGAAACGTGAGCGGGTTGAGAGAGAGAGAGAGAGAGAGAGAGAGAGAGTGTGTGTTACGAGTTAAAGAGTTAGAGTGAGAGAGAGAGAGAACGCGAGAGACGGCGTGTGAGACGCGTCTCTATACCGGAGTATTCCCCCTCTTGCTCGGGTATCCGAGGAGAGGCATACACCGGTATATCGAGAGAGAGTTCGCACGCGACCGTGTTCAGCCGGAAGCGCCCGATCTCACCGAGATCGGTCTCTCTCGATCGCAAGCTTACCGGGAGATCTTTGCTAGCTTGTATGGGAGCAGCAAAGTAGGGAGAGAGTAGCTTGCGCCGCGGATCGCGGGCAGCGAGAATCCCCCCCGAACAGCGCACGGGAAAGACTTCGCGAGAGCCGATCATCATCGAGTGGGAGTGAGAGAGAGAATCCCTAGTCGCGGGGAACCGGAGTTAGGTGCTGGGCGGGCTATACGGTGTGTGTGAGAGAGAGATAGCGCGAACGCCTAGCCCTTTCGCGTATTAAGTCTTTGCAGATGGTTTCGTCGAGAGAAACCACTGCGGCGAATTATTTTATTCCAATCTAATAAAATAAATTCGTTCCCCTGTTCAATCTATTTTATTATTGGTGTGAGAGTGTTTAAAATAGATACTTTCGGGAGAGGTAGCTGCCCCACTCCTCCTCCCTTTTAAAGAAAATTTTAAAATTATAATATTTGTTTTCTTTTTATACGGGACGCGGCGAAATTTTAATTGGTATTATTTTTGAGTTCGAGAGCGAAAATTTTGCTGCTTTCTCCCCTCCCTGACATATATTATATAGTAATTATAATTTAACAATTGTGTTTATTATTTATTATTATTTATTTATGTAATATATGTATAAATTTTTGTGTATATTAAATATATTTTTCAACTATTGTAAATTATTTAGACTTGTTTGCAAGTTAAATAATTAACAGTAAGTAACTTTGTGTGAATCTGCCGCAAAGTTACAATAGTTGTAATATTTTTTATTTATTTAAACTCGTGTGTGAGTAAAATAATTAAAATTATTTCTTTATTACAATTATCTGACAGTAATTACTTGATTTAATATTTGGTATTTATTAAGTATTACTGTTCACGATACTTGTATTATATTTTTGAAATTTTTGAGTGTAAGAAAATTTTTTTTTATAACCCGTGTTAATTGTTTAGACTTGTTGCAAGTTAAACAATTAATGTTAAGTATCTTTGTGTGATTGTTCCGCAAAGATACGAGAGTTGTAAAATATAATTATTTAGACTCGAGAGTGAGTTAAATAATTGAATTTTTTTGCATGTATTTTAATGATGTGCATTTAACCTAATATTTCGTATTCGTTATTTGCTGTGAAATTTTAATATATGTTAAAAACTTTCTTTTCTCCTTTTGTGTGTTTAAATTATATCTCCACATATTTTTGCCAATTATTTAGACTTGTTTGTTAGTTAAATAATTGGTTATAATTTTTTTTTTGTGTGTTTGAGTAAAATAATTCGGTGTATAAATTTAATTGTTTAGACTTGTTGGCAAGTTAAATAATTAAATTTTCATTTCCTTTTCGTTCAATTTATTAAAAAAAAAGGAAATATAAATAATTTCAACTTGGTAGCAACATAAATTATTTATTTAGTCCTTTTTAGGATAAAATAAATATATTTCGCTGAAAAATTGTTGTTTAGGACGACAATTAGTGAAATAATTATTTTTGTTGCAAACCATACGGGATTTACAACATTTCGTAAATACCCCTTGTAACGGTTTTGCTATTTTTAATAACAATAAATAAAATAATAATCCAGAACCGTTAAAATAATAGTCTCATTTACGCGATCAGCCGCTCAGTAATAATACGACTATAATAAGCCATATAGGCGGAGGCGGCGGTAATCTTTATTTAGCGAAACGCGAGAAAAAGAGGGTAAACAATTAAATAAACAACAATGCAGTATTTAATTAATAACAGAAATAAATGTATTCGGGAAAAACAATAATACAGGCGCGTCGCAGCGCGCGAAACGCAGGTCAGTATACACGCGAGATAAATAAAGAGAGAAAGAGAGAGAGAGAGACTACAAGACTGGCACTTACAGTGCTTGAGACGCGATCGATGGTCAAACAACCAGGTGAAGTCTGCGTAGTCGCTACTCTTTAGCTTCCTGGGCTGCGTCGTCGCCAAACAAACTATTGCAACTTCACTGGATCACCAGCACAGCACCAGGATCACAAGCACAGGGCGATCAAAATATGGAGAAAACAAATCGCAAGGTTTCTCACGTCAGTGGCAATTAATCACACGGTTGAATTTTAATCTCTCGGCGGTTGAGATTAGTCGCTCCACGGTTGAGTTTAATCTAAGTGCTCTCGCACTTACGAACCGAAAACTCTCTCTCTCTTTCCCTACTTTTACCTTTACGAAGGTCCGCGAAAATCGCCGAAAATCGTCGAACGTCGACCTGTAACATCTGTAAATATTAATACACAGGCTAGACAGAGAGAGAGAATGTAACGAGCAATGTAATATAATCAAATATTACATTGATTCGTTACACTCCCCCCTTCCAGACGCTGGGTAGCCGAAGACGTACCAGCTCTGCATTTCTACTCTCTCTCTAGGCCAGAAGACAAAATGAAAAAGATAATTAACATAAATAATATTTACAAATAAATAAAATAAAGCCCAGTATAGATTTTTCTCTCTTTATTGTACATGTTAGGTAATGTATAGAACAAGAATCATAAAAAAAAAATAAATGTATATAAAAAAAAATTATTGGCGTGGTCGCTCATAGGTGGCATGGTTGACCCGATTCGGGCATTCGCGTCCACGCGCTACACCTGGCAACCCACAGACGTAGCACTTGCGACTACGCACTGTTTTGCCCTCTGCCTGAGCTTTCCGAGCTAACACCGCATCGAGCCGCTGCTGAAGGCAGACCGCCTGTCGTTCCTTCTGTCGTCGGAACGTCGCCAGTGCTTCCTCAGCTTCCTGGATTGCCGAGTTTGATCCTGCCGGTTGCTCTCCGCCAGAAGCGGATCCTTCCGCCAGTGCCGCCCATCGCGCTTCAGCAGATCGTTTCCCCATATGGTATACTCTATTTAAGAGGGGGGCAACTCCGAGCTCTGAATCGCGCTGGAAGCGACTGATGGCTTCTCGCGCTTGCGTTTCAGCCTCTGAGAGGTCAGTCTCTTCGCGAATTCGCTGTCTCTCTGCATCATAGGCCATTTGGCAGCGTCTTCGCACCTCAATTGATCTAGGCCAATTACCAGACGCTTGAGTAGCGTCATCGCCAAATTTCTCGCAGAAGCGGTCGTACTCCGCTAGTACCTCCGTCTCCATCCGACGAAGTTCTCGTGAGGCTTGGCGAACTTGCTGCAATTTGGCCTCCAACTGAGTCCACCAACCTTGCAGGTCGGAAGGGCCTGATTGATCGGAGGCTCTCACCTCGATTACCGTTTCAGGCGTTGACGTGCCTGAGCTTGACACGGCGTCTCCAGCGATATCCGCATCAATAAGCGACTTGCGCAATTTATCAGACATAATTCTGGAACAGGTTAGTAAATATCAGGCCGTGTTTTATACAAATGACAGAATGAAAAAGATTATAAAAATTACAGATTCAGAGAACGGTATGCGTAAATACATCAATCGCTCGAAGGGAATTTTACGGTTTTCGCGACCGAGTGCGCCGTTCGATCGTTTCTACCGGGGATACGGGCCTGTTCTTCACCCCTTTCGGTCGTCCGCGCCTATTTTCCGTCGTTGAAGGATTCGCGTGTACATTAGCGTTCGCCTTCAATCGCTCGTTATAAGGGGCACGATCAACCGCGGTCATACGACTAACAACTACCCGAGTTTTGCGCGGCCTACCTCGCTTACGCAGTGCGTTCGCGCTCACAGGATCATTATCGTTGGACTCGTCGCTAGCTCTTCGCTCTGCGTTTAATCCCTCGCTGTCCCTCGTCGCATCCTCTCGATTTAATTTACTCTCCTCAGTTACGTCTGTCTGGTCCTCATAATACGGTTTCAGGTCATTGACGTGGCATTTACCTGCTTCTTTTCCATCATTGCTGATGAGCTCCACCACGTTTGAGCCGAGTAACGCCGAAACAATAAAAGGTCCGATGTACTTCGGAGCTAGCTTAGCAGCTATGCCTTGGGCAGCGGATGAAAGTATACGATTTCGCTTAGAAACTTTTTGTCCCACGGCAAATTGTACATCGCGGCGTTTTGAATTATAATATTCGGCCTGACGGGCTTGTGCGCATGTCGCTCGTTCAGCAGCTTGAGCTTGCAGCTCTGGCAACGTTTGCATACGCTGTTGCCAATTTTGAACAGCTGCTGCGGCTTCGCTGTCGGCGACGGCTTGATCTTCTGTTTTCCGCAAGCTTTTCGGCGGAACAGGGTTTCTTCCCATATTTAGGAAAGCAGGACTTGCGCCGGTAGAATCTTGCACGGCGGTATTATACGCGAACATGAGCTCAGAGATGTGAGCGTCCCATGTTTTATGATTCGCCTCGATAAACGAAGTAATCATCGTTTTTATCGTGCGATTAACGCGTTCTACAGGATTCGCCTGTGCATGGTAAGGCGGAATCGTAGTATGAACCACGCCGTGTTCAGCTAAGAATTGCTCCATAGCAGCATTCTTAAACTCCGTGCCATTGTCGGAATGAAAAACATCAGGCACGCCGAAACGCAAGAAAACGCGCTCATTCAGCTCGCGCCGAATGGTATGCGAGTTCGCTTTCCGTATAGGGATACACTCTATCCAACGAGTGAATAAGTCCATGAATATTAAAAGATATTCAAATCCATGCGAAGAACGCGGAAACGGTCCCATGATATCACCTGCAACGGTTTCCCATGGACGCGAAATAACACGTTTTCCCATGAAACCTGCAGGAGCCTGCTGTGGCACTTTACATTGCTGGCAAGTCGAGCAATTCCGCACAAATTCGGCGATATCTTTAAGCATCGCAGGCCAATAATAGTATCGCGCTATCCGCTGATACGTTTTGTTTCGGCCAAGATGTCCAGCAGTTGGCTCATCATGATTCTCGCAGAGAACTTGTTGACGTTTCTCCTGCGGTACCGCCAGTATCCAAGCGTCTTCGTCTTCGAAATAGTCATCTATGGAAGGGTCAGGCTTATAATGATATAATCTACCTCCAAGCACCTTCCAGTCTTGGTATTTTTCCGGATTTCCGCTGACATTCGCAAATTTTTGCGTATACCACTCATCTTGTGTATTGTACGGCAAACTTACGACAGCGATGTCGCAATCCGAGTCGTCTTCGAATGCACGAGAGAGGGCATCAGGCACAACGTTAAGAGATCCTTTGCGGTGCTCGATCTCATAATCATAGCTTTGGAGCTTAAGTGCCCAACGCGCTAAGTGTCCAGTAGGGTTACGCAAGTTACACAGCCATTTTAAACTGCTATGGTCTGTTATAACCTTAAAGCGATAACCTTCTACATATGAGCGGAATTTTTCCACGGCCCATAATACAGCTAAGCACTCTCGTTCGGTAACCGAGTAGTTACGTTCCGCCGCGTTTAACGTACGACTGGCGAAACTAAGTACTCGCTCTTCTCCGTCGATAGTTTGCGTTAAAACCGCTCCTAAGCCAGTGTCGCTAGCGTCAGTCTGAATAACGAACTGCTGCGGCTTCGCTGTCGGCGACGGCTTGATCTTCTGTTTTCCGCAAGCTTTTCGGCGGAACAGGGTTTCTTCCCATATTTAGGAAAGCAGGACTTGCGCCGGTAGAATCTTGCACGGCGGTATTATACGCGAACATGAGCTCAGAGATGTGAGCGTCCCATGTTTTATGATTCGCCTCGATAAACGAAGTAATCATCGTTTTTATCGTGCGATTAACGCGTTCTACAGGATTCGCCTGTGCATGGTAAGGCGGAATCGTAGTATGAACCACGCCGTGTTCAGCTAAGAATTGCTCCATAGCAGCATTCTTAAACTCCGTGCCATTGTCGGAATGAAAAACATCAGGCACGCCGAAACGCAAGAAAACGCGCTCATTCAGCTCGCGCCGAATGGTATGCGAGTTCGCTTTCCGTATAGGGATACACTCTATCCAACGAGTGAATAAGTCCATGAATATTAAAAGATATTCAAATCCATGCGAAGAACGCGGAAACGGTCCCATGATATCACCTGCAACGGTTTCCCATGGACGCGAAATAACACGTTTTCCCATGAAACCTGCAGGAGCCTGCTGTGGCACTTTACATTGCTGGCAAGTCGAGCAATTCCGCACAAATTCGGCGATATCTTTAAGCATCGCAGGCCAATAATAGTATCGCGCTATCCGCTGATACGTTTTGTTTCGGCCAAGATGTCCAGCAGTTGGCTCATCATGATTCTCGCAGAGAACTTGTTGACGTTTCTCCTGCGGTACCGCCAGTATCCAAGCGTCTTCGTCTTCGAAATAGTCATCTATGGAAGGGTCAGGCTTATAATGATATAATCTACCTCCAAGCACCTTCCAGTCTTGGTATTTTTCCGGATTTCCGCTGACATTCGCAAATTTTTGCGTATACCACTCATCTTGTGTATTGTACGGCAAACTTACGACAGCGATGTCGCAATCCGAGTCGTCTTCGAATGCACGAGAGAGGGCATCAGGCACAACGTTAAGAGATCCTTTGCGGTGCTCGATCTCATAATCATAGCTTTGGAGCTTAAGTGCCCAACGCGCTAAGTGTCCAGTAGGGTTACGCAAGTTACACAGCCATTTTAAACTGCTATGGTCTGTTATAACCTTAAAGCGATAACCTTCTACATATGAGCGGAATTTTTCCACGGCCCATAATACAGCTAAGCACTCTCGTTCGGTAACCGAGTAGTTACGTTCCGTCGCGTTTAACGTACGACTGGCGAAACTAAGTACTCGCTCTTCTCCGTCGATAGTTTGCGTTAAAACCGCTCCTAAGCCAGTGTCGCTAGCGTCAGTCTGAATAACGAACTGATGCTCGAAAGATGGCCGATGGAGGATAGGCGCAGATGCTATCAACGCTTTGATTTGTTCAAAAGCGAACTGTTGTTCCTCGCCCCACTCAAATTTAACATTTTTCTTTGTTAACTTGGTAAGCGGTTCCGCAAGCGTAGCAAAATCCTCTAGAAATTTTCTATACCATGAAGCCATGCCGAGGAAAGAGCGTAGCTTTTTGAGGTTAGTTGGCGCGGGATAATCCACGATCGGCGCTATCTTGTCCGGATCAGGGCGAAATCCATCGCGATTCACCAATACGCCAAGGTATTTAACCTCACTGCGGCAAAATTCGCTTTTATCACGGTTAATTGTAAGTCCGGCGTCGGCAACCCGCTTTAGGACATGCTCAAGCCATTTGAGATGCTCTTCGAATGTCTCGGTGACGATAATAACGTCATCGAGATACGAAAATGCGTACGGTTCCAATTCAGGGCCTATCACCCTGTCAATGAGTTGCTGGAACGTAGCGGGCCCCCCCGCCACGCCGTACGGCATACGAGTAAACTCATATAAGCCTAAGCCAGGCACCGTGAAAGCCGTCAGATGTTCCGATCCCTTTTTCATCGGAATCTGATGGTATGCGCTGCTTAAATCCAGCGTGCTTATATAGCGTGCCCTTTGGAGTTTGCGCAAAATAATCTCCATATAGGGAAGCGGATAAGCGCAGGTCTTCGAGACGGAATTGAGCTTTCGGTAGTCGATGCAGAATCTATAGGTACCGTTAGATTTCCGCACCATGACTACTGGGCTCGACCACTCGCTCGTTGACGGGCGAATTATCCCCGCGTCAAGCATCTGTTGCACTTGAGCGTGCATCTCTTGCTCGATCTTCTGAGACACCGGATAATAGCGCTGTTTGATGGGACGCGAACCGCCCACATCAATTTCATGCTCAGCTAAGTTAGTACAGCCTAGCTTTGCATTCGGAGCAGTCAAACGCTTTTCCAACAACTCATTGAGTTGTTTGCGTTGCGCTTCGTCAATATCTGCTAAGCCAACGGCAGCTAGTGAGCAGGCCTCACCAATGCCGATAGCAGATACTTCGAGCTGAATTGCGTCAGCCACGTTTTCAATCAGCAACTGATTTTCATGCGGCAACAAAACAGCGTTAAACGCACGAATAAAATCGGCACCGAGTATACAATCGGCGTCGAGATCGCTCATTACTAAAACATCTAAGTAATGGCGTTCATCCGCTAAATCAAACGGCAGCTCTAAACGTCCAAGTATTGGAGCGCGTTGGCCGTTAGCGAGTCGTGCACCTGGTCCAGTATAAGGTGTTAACGGTTTTCCTATGGCTGATGCTATTTGCAAGCCTAAGGAATTAATTTATAATTAATAATTACACGTACAAAGGGCGTACCGTCGCGCGTCAATTCTAGCTGATCAAGTACAGAATCGAATTGATCGCTTGTTAGATTCAAAATCCATCCTTGGATCTCAACTCCGTACGTTTGATCGAAATCACTCTCATTCGTGCACGCCATTTTGAATTATAAAAAAAAATTGAATAAAATTTAAATTTTAGGCCTTATTGGCAAAATAAATTCTCACAATTAAAAAAATTTTATTAAACAAATTACAAAATAATTGCAAATCGCTAATAAATCATGCGCAAATTCGCTTAAATTTAACAAAAAAACAACTAATTTGTGAAAAAAAAAACAAAATATTATAAATCTGCAACTTGTTAAAATAAATTTTCCAATTGTTTACAAAAAATAGAATAAAATTGAATTAACAAATATAATATTCAAAGTTTAAAAGAATTTAAAGACAAATTGTTTAAAGATAATAATTATTTAAAAAAAAACAAAATTTTAAATTGCGAAGAAACGCTATTAAATTATTTTAATAATTTATAATAACAACAAAAAATAAATTAAATTGAATTCAAATTTAAAAAAAATAAATTAATTTACTTTATTTGCGCACACGCTTACATACACATACATACATGTACCGCGATACGCTACAATACTTATATTTACCGTGTAAATCACACACACACTTACACGCACGCACGCGAAATAGACTAACTCAACCTAAATTGCGATTATACAGTTTACGAGAAATTATTAGAAAAGCAATAATTATATTTTCTGCGTTGTCGCTAATAATTATTTAAATAAACAAATAAATAATAAAAGAAGCACGAAATAATTAATTAATTCGCGATACGCTAAAATTAAATCGAAAAGGAAAATCGATTTACAATTCGAATAATATAAGATTCAAAAGAATAATTTCGAAATGTATAGAAAGTACAATATTCGAATATTATTCGCAGCGTAAACACCGCGAATCACCGCGAAACGTAAACAATGCGCTCGCTCGCTCTCGAAATGCTCGAAATAAAATCTCTTAATTTAACACGCCTATTGACTGAATTGAAAATTTTTAAATATTAGAAATTTAATTTTTAGACTATTATTTATAACTATTACGCGTAACGCTAATGACCATGCACGTTGGGCGCCATGTAACGGTTTTGCTATTTTTAATAACAATAAATAAAATAATAATCCAGAACCGTTAAAATAATTGTCTCATTTACGCGATCAGCCGCTCAGTAATAATACGACTATAATAAGCCGTATAGGCGGAGGCGGCGGTAATCTTTATTTAGCGAAACGCGAGAAAAAGAGGGTAAACAATTAAATAAACAACAATGCAGTATTTAATTAATAACAGAAATAAATGTATTCGGGAAAAACAATAATACAGGCGCGTCGCAGCGCGCGAAACGCAGGTCAGTATACACGCGAGATAAATAAAGAGAGAAAGAGAGAGAGAGAGACTACAAGACTGGCACTTACAGTGCTTGAAACGCGATCGATGGTCAAACAACCAGGTGAAGTCTGCGTAGTCGCTGCTCTTTAGCTTCCTGGGCTGCGTCGTCGCCAAACAAACTATTGCAACTTCACTGGATCACCAGCACAGCACCAGGATCACAAGCACAGGGCGATCAAAATATGGAGAAAACAAATCGCAAGGTTTCTCACGTCAGTGGCAATTAATCACACGGTTGAATTTTAATCTCTCGGCGGTTGAGATTAGTCGCTCCACGGTTGAGTTTAATCTAAGTGCTCTCGCACTTACGAACCGAAAACTCTCTCTCTCTTTCCCTACTTTTACCTTTACGAAGGTCCGCGAAAATCGCCGAAAATCGTCGAACGTCGACCTGTAACATCTGTAAATATTAATACACAGGCTAGACAGAGAGAGAGAATGTAACGAGCAATGTAATATAATCAAATATTACATTGATTCGTTACACCCTATTGTTGAAATAATTTAATTAAATTTGTGTTTGTAGTGTAGCAGAGTAACCAGTTGGCGATTTTCTTTCCTTTTCTCTCTAACGTATTTTGATGTTTATTATACGAGAGCAACGAAGAGAAAAAATCGCCATCTGGCAACTCTGTAGTGTAGTGTAAATTATAAAGGAAATTTTTTTTTTGTTTTGGACTTGGAAAAGTAAAATAATAAATAGTGTCTTGGTGTGTGTGAATCACAAGACACTGTATTTATTTTTATATTTATTTTAAAATTAATTATTTAGGCTCGTTAGTGAGATAAATAATTTAATTTTTCTTTGTCTTTTCTTCCTTTATAATTTGTTGTTCTGTATTTATTAATAGATTGAAACTTTAATTATTTCAATTTCCATAACAAAATAAATTCTTTTCGCCAGTGAGGAATCTTTTGGATTATAACTGGTGAGAGAGATATTTTGGGAAATCGTTAAATTTACCATTACTGGTAAATTACCGACGATATTGAAATAATTTGGAGATTTCTTTTTGTTAATAATTAATTATTTTTGCTTGCAGAAGCAGTTGTATAGAGTCTTGGTGTGTGTGAGTCACAAGACACTATTATAACCATTAATTATTTAGACTTGTGAGTAAGTTAAATAATTAATTTTAATTTGATACACTAGTCGGTGCATATTTACAATTTATTGTAATTAAGCCGACACCAAATTTTTTTTTACTCGTTGGGAGTAATAATTATTTTATTGTGGTGAGTCCAATAAAATAATTTCCAATTGAAAATTGGATACTTTTGAAGTATTTGAAACACTAGGGATTTCATCTGAAATCCCGGTTGAGAGTACTTCTCCCGACGTAACACGTCGGCTGCTGCTGGTCAAAAAAATAATGGCCAGCAGCTATGAAGCCCGAATGGCCCAGCTTATGCGTGAATCACGCATAGCTAGGGATATTCGTCGGGAAACGAAGAAGCTTCCGATTGAGGCAGTGTATGCCCAATTGGAGCATCTAAGTTTAAACGCAAATGGCGAAGAGGCGGAGTGCCGCGAACGCCTTTTGCGTCACCGGATAAGATGTGTAGACATTAATCTGGAAATACCATGGTTCCCTGAATACGATGAGAATGTAAGGGCAGAGCCTGCACATAAACCTCTAGTATGTCAGGAACTATGGGAAATTAGGAAACCTCGTTCCAGGAAAGGGAGTGTGGTCCCATCAGGAACGGAAGTTTCCTGCGAGTCCGAAATGTCGGATCGAGAAAGGGTTGCTAGTGACAGAGCACCTATCCCTGAAGAAGATGGAGCTCTGTCACCAAGTGGTCTGTCTAGAAACTCGCTATTGAGTACTGCACAAAGCCCGAGGTTGGCACCAACAGGTTCTATACCTAAACGGTTTGGTGAGGTACTGGGAGCAAACACGACCACGACTGCAATCCCTTATGTTCCTGTTTCGGTGGCTGCAACCTCGTGCACAACCACTACGTCGACGGTTACGACCGTGACGACTGCCCAACTCGGAGGTTTTTATGCACCCGCACATTACCTCCCAATTGAAGAGCAGAGAAACAGCGGACATCTTGGCACTAGAGAGAGTGAAGTGTAAACACAACATTTTGACTTGGGTTCGCAGACGGAAGCCGACCGTCGTACGTCACGAGGATACACCTCTAGACAATACGACAACAGGCAACCTGAAGCTAATACAACCGAACGTCAATTTGTTGATGATAGGAATGGATATGACCTTCCTAATGACGTCAGTGTTCAATCTTACGAAAAACCGAGGTTTGAACAGAGACGTCGTGAGACCTCTTCTAAGACTTGTGAAGGACAAGATAGAAGAGAGAGGCGTGAGTACACGACTCCAAACAGAAAGTCACAATATCATCGTTCTGTGAGTAGAGCCTCAAGCGACGATGAACGTCGTGACAGCTTTACGGAGAGACGCACTCATAAACGTCAGTCCAACCGTAAACTCGACGACCGAGCACAGCCGGAAATTCCAGAGCAAGGTCACAGAGAGAGGTCGGACAGATGTAGAGAAACGCCTCGAGAGAGACGTGCGGTGGCCACTTGCGATCAGAGTACTCGACCAGAGACGGATTCGTCCGATGGATATCAGTCTGATCGCGAACCTGCTCGTAGGAGATCCGATTCTCGTAGGGCGGCTGAAGGCCGACAAGAGAATAGGAATCCTTCTACCAGTAGGCGTAGGAGTTCCCGGACGGATAATAGAGATGACCGTCGAGAAAGAGAATCCTACGAGGCCAGGCCAAGGTATCGTGAAGACGATAACCGAACGCACGATCGGACAGGGTGCGCACGAGAGCTGCGTATCTGGAACATGTCCTTTGATGGTGAGACCAAAAAGGACGCGGAAGAATTTCTGAACCGTTTGCACGACTTCAGAAATGACAACGAGTTCTCAGATCGCAGGATGTTCAGTGCCCTGCCCAATGTGTTTTCAAAATAAGCTCTGTTCTGGTATAGAACAGTTCAGCCAGCTCTTCGAGATTGGCGTGATTTTGAGATCGAGTTCCTAAATGAGTATGGCCGTATAATAAATAACGAAGATTTACTCATGGAACTTCGATCAAGAACACAAAATGAGGGAGAAAAGGGTACGACGTTCTTGAACTGTTTCAGCGCGATCGTAAATAAGTTTAAATGCCCTGCCTCATTAGAACAACAGGTGAAGATGGCCTACTCGCAGATGAGGCCAGATTACCGTAGGTACATACCAGTACGACAAATCAGGAATTTCTCTGATTTGACAAGCTACGGTAAAGAGTACGAGCAGCATTTAACATGGGACACGAAATTTTCCAGTTCCAACGTTAAGCGCGAGAAGCTCGTACCAGAAGCTTTTCCGAAACAGAGTGGTGCCGCACGAGTTTCGGGTAAAGTGGCGACTGTCACCGAAAAGAGTAAGGATGAATCTTCTCATTCGGATAAACAGTCGTCGAAGAAAACTATTAAGAAGAAGAGCAAGAAAAGTGCGAAAAACTCGCCAAACTCTTCTTCAAGCGAATACGAAGCAGCCGCTGTGTACGGTACTTCCAACGTCGCTAATAGTTTTCAGAAACGATACGGCAAGTCGAATAACCTCATGTGTTTGGTTATTTAGACGACTTGATCGTCATTACCGAAACTTTTGAGGACCATCTAAAATGGCTCGAATACGTACTAAGGACGTTGAATGACGCTGGACTCGAAGTGAATCGAGAGAAGTGTGAGTTCTGTTGTTCCAGCGTAACGTTCCTTGGGTACAAATTGGACGCGGACGGCTTGAGGCCTGATGAGAAACGAGTCGCTCCAGTCCTTAATTACCCTACTCCTCGTAATGTCAAACAGCTGAGATCCTTTCTCGGGATGGTAGGCTGGTACTCTCGATTCATTAATCGAGAAGCTGACATTAAAGCTCCCCTTACCAAGTTGCTGCGTAAAGACCAGGCTTGGGATTGGGGCGAGGAGCAGGAGGAGGCGTTTCGTCAGCTTAGAGTTGCGTTAGCTGAAGCGCCTGTATTAGCCCGTCCAGACTTTTCTAAGCCATTTACCGTCCAAAGTGACGCTAGTGACTTAGCAATAGGTGCGGTGTTGACGCAACTGGACGACGAGGGTTTCGAGCATCCGATTGTCTACGTCAGCCGATTATTAAATCGCGCTGAAGGTAATTACATGACAACGGAAAAAGAATGCTTGGCTCTCATATGGGCTATTAAGAGATTGAGACCATACATTGAGGCCTATCGATTCACGACTGTGACCGACCATAGTGCTCTCAAATGGCTCAAAAATCTCAGAGAGCCATCGGGTAGGTTGGCACAATGGATACTTGAAATGCAGCAATGGGACTTTGAAATAGTGCATAAGAAAGGAGCCTTGCACTATGTCCCGGACGCGCTTTCTCGTGCCGTCAACCCAGACCCCGACGAAGAAGAGATTGCCTCGTTCGAAGTAATTACAGACCCATGGTATATTGCTAGATTAAACGATGTACACTCATGCCCTCAGAGGAAAATTGAGGATCATATGCTATATCGTTTTACAAGTGATAAACTCTTGGACTCTGTAACAGAACGAGAAGAAGGCTGGCGTCTTGTGCTACCCGTTAGCAGAGGAACCGAGTTCTAGTAGATTCTCATTTCCACCCAGCTATGGGTCACATGGGAATTGAAAAAACTTACGAACGCGTTGCAAGAGATTATTATTGGCCAGGTATCTACCACGATACCCACCAATTTGTCTTACGGTGTCTGATATGTCAGAACTAAAAGACGTCTCAAGCAGGTCCTCAAAGCTTATGATTTAAACTGGCCGTACATTTTCCTAAGGTGCGTAAGGCAGGTCTGCTGAACTGGCACCAAAGTATGACAGACCCTTTGAAGTTGAAGAAGTACTATCTCCAGTAGTTCTGAGACTAGAAGAGTCTAGTTGGAAACGGACCGAGGTACACATATCCGATGTGAAGAGATATGTACCACCTCGGGTTGCCATGTGAAGCGATAGGAAAAACGTATCGGCGTACGTGAGAACAGTCAGTGAAGACTAAGCCTGGTGACTGTATGCCACGTCAATATCATCCGAAGCACGAAGAATCATTGAAGCAGCCTCCAATTGAAGAAAAGAAGAGAAGCGTACAGCGCGCAGTCGTGGATAGATTGTGCCTTTCTTTCGACTCGGCCTTCCCGAGGGAAGTGGAGTCTAGGGGGGGGGGGGCTTTGTGACGGAAATCGTCACACAATCTATTCACGACGAATAGAGTATTTAAATTGTCGAATTGTAAGTCGTCGGAGCCTTTCGTATGTCAAGGCCAACCGACGACATTTGTTTACGTTGATCAAGTATACAATTACGCGCGCAATAGTACATAGGGATGAGAGCGCGAGAGTGTGTGGGTGTTTCCCACTCTCATCCCTTTTTCGAAATTAGGCAATTGCCTAATGAGTATGTCCCGATCCGCCGCTCGAGGCGGACAAACCATATCCGGACCGATCGAGAGTTTTCCTGACTAACAAGGCGCGTGAGGCGCAAAAGCCATCGGTTACCCGGACTATCCTCGTGAGTGAGCCGCGAGTGATTTGGCGAGTGTGTGTTAAGGACGGGAAGTCAGTGTGTGAGTGCGGACGCGGTTCGCGAGGCACTCGCCGCGGCACAGGGCCGCCTTCCACCACCGCAGCCGACGTCGGTCCTCCGTTGCCCAGGAGGACAAAGGGACACGGATCGGCTGGGCCATCCACGGGGCGCACCCCGGTAAGTCATCTTATATTACCGCGCATTCCCCCCCCCCTTACCCGAGTGTATGTGTGTGTGTACATCGGGAGTGTGTTCGGGTACGCCGGTACCCGAATAGCGGAGATCAGGAAGGAGTCAACCGCAGGCGAGGATCTCGATCCGGTTGGCTCCCGATACTTCCGCCCGCGCGAAGTAACATTGTCGCGGCACACGGCCTGGATGGCCAAATGTTAAAATAAAGTAAAATAAATGTTTTATTTCTTTTTATTTTAATTAATTGAGTGTTTATTTTGTTCTCCCCGCTCCCGCCGACATCCTTTAATTTTTATCAATCGTGTCGAGGCAAGGAGGATCGCCCGAACCCTCCATACCGTACGTCCCAGCGAACTCGCGTTTCTGGCGACAGCCCGCAGTTTGGAAAATAAATTAATTGTGTGCGCGGTATTGGGCAACGCGGCCCAACGGTTTTTATTAATTATATAAATTAATTATTTTCACCCGGGCACGCGAATACCACGTCACACTACATCCCACTTTAAGAGATCCATATATGCCGTCTATACGACAAGATAACTATAATCTTTCATTTTCTTTTCTTTTATTTTCATAATAACCAACTACTATGCTTCCTTCTCAAAAATGCAGACATTTCTCATTACTAATTGATCTTACGTTTTCTTTACCATGGATTGATCAAAATCCTAATGAAAATCTAGACGACTTTAGCGAGCGAATGCAATATCTTTTAGACCGTTACATTAAAGCGGAGAATTAGCCCAATTAGCATTTATCGAAGTAACCATGTTAACTGAAGAAATGGAAAAATTAGACTTATATACTTTTCGTCGAGATGTCAAACCTAAAATTAAACGCTACATGTATACACAATAATTACAACATATGTACATGTACATACAATAATTACAATACCTTAAATCAAGCCATATCGCACGCTAAACTCATCAATCAACATTTAACCGACTTAAAAAATTTAAGAAGATTATCAGGCTTACTTAAAACTATAGAACTATAATAACATAATATCCACATTCGAGTTTGAATAAATTGAATTCATTTGTAGATTGCATGGCAATCAACAACGCAGTATGGGAAGTAGTCCAATTGTACCTGGAAAATCGTATTTGCTTTCATAAAATTGAATATTAAGAGCTAATATACTTTGATCAAGAGCACTGCTGACTTTACTGCAACAATTGTTCTAACCGCACAGTCCTAGATCTGTTAGCCTTTTACTTCTCGTTTTATTTCCTACACGCTTCGATACCGAAAAGTAAGAGTGTCACAATTGTCAAATGAATGTAAGATTTGTTTAAAAAGTTATCTATTTGCTCGAAATAGTATTCCCAAGGGGAGTACTTGACCTCCGGGAAATGGATCTTATCCTAACTTTGGTATGTCTTTTATAATGTAGAAATATGAAGAAAGCCAAATTATTACTTGTCAATGGCCACTTTCACGAAAGTTATTTGACATCTAATAATAATTTCAATAAAAATTACTTATATTTTGATCGCTTATAACCCGCAAACAAATAAAGATGGACACACAAACCAAATAATCTATGGTGCTCCGTTAACATCGTAAAGCTGAGGACGTCTCCCAAATGCAATAGTAGGCTCTCAACTAACTCTTTGACTTGTTTGCGGTGGTTGTCTTCTATCTCAACTATACCAGCACATTCAGTGGAAATCCTCGAATCAATGTCATGAGCTGTATCTTTGACGAAGTGTCTCCAATCAGTCTCGCTAATACGCCATATAGCTTCACCTAATTTTACATCGATATTCCAATGTTGTAGAAAATCCATACCGAAAATGATGGAATGCTCAATATTCTCTACAATTCTCAGTTGGATATTGCTATCCAGGCCTTATACTTTAAGTGCTGGTCCAGCCAAACCTTTTACGATAACCTTGACAGGTCTCTATTTAAACATGTACTGTTCGACAACATCTGATCGTACAAAAAAATCCTTTCCACCGAGTCGTATTAAAAAGAATAGCCAGTTATCCAATTGGATGCCAGCAATTATCTGATCGGTTTGACTATCGCCGTTAGGAGTCGATGCCGTGTGCGCCATTTTAAAAGTATTTGGTGCGGCACCCCCCCCCCCTGAACTGTGCTCCTCGGTAACGAGTTCGTACGGTTCATACTGTGCACACCATCGACAACTGTCTTCTCCACCAAGGGCTCGTTGTTGAGGACAATTTCCTTCTCCACTAAGGGTTTCTTGTCCTCTTTACTAGGTGTGTCACAACGGGGTGACGATGAGCAACAACTAAAGTCGTTCCTCCATTGGTGCCAAGCGGCTGAGAAAACAATCTTTTTACGCCATCTTCACCAATTATATCTCTGATACTAAAGTATATTTGCCTTTGGAGTTCCTTAGACCAATCGTTAGCCTCACGCTTTTGTTGGTCTAATAAGTCTCCTTGTTCTGTTTTACTTTCCAAAGCTCGGGTGAGATTGACAGGTTGTGTTCGAAGAACTTTTCCATATGTCGAATCCCCAGAACGTTTAGGATCCTTACACTCAAACTTACTTTCAACACCAACTTCGGACGGAGTGGGAATTTAGTCTCCGTTAAGGACTTTAGGGAAGTCAAAAATGAATTGCTAGTTTTCTTAAAGAGTTTAGAGGGTTCTCCAATCTTAAACTCTTGCCCTTGTAAACCACGCGGTTTATATACTGCAGTGCAGGGCGCCCGGGGCAGTTCGGGTGCCCTGCGTTTAGGTTACCCACGTTTTGGAGGAACCTGACGCAGTTCGGACACGTTTGGAGTTTAACACCACTGGCTCCACACAGCTGACACTCCTTTGCTACCAATTCGTTACAGCACTGCTCAGCGGAGTGCACAATATTTCCGCATCGGTAGCAGTTTCGGCTCGGGAAACACGACGACCTATGACTAACTTTATGCATGTGAAACACACGCCTACAAAGTTGGTGCTTTGGCTCGTTGGGTTTACTGCCGTCTCCTGTGGTTGCACATAGCTCACCAGGTTTTTTGCCATTTTTGGGACAAGAACATTTTGCTGGGGCAGTTGAGAATTCGTCGAAGAACGTCTTTCTCTTTTGCCCGAGCTCTGTTTTTCTTGCCCATGTGGCTGTTGAGCAACAGGCACGTACGATACGGATATCGAATTGCGGGCACTCACTCCATTATTCGATTTACCGTACAGTTTCTAATAACTATTAGCAACGTTGGAAGTACCGTACACAGCGGCTGCTTTGTATTTGCTTGAAGAAGAGCTTGGTGAGTTTTTTGCACTTTTCTTGCTCTTCTTCTCAATAGTTTTCTTAGACGACTGTTTATCCGAATGAGAAGATTCATCCTTACTCTTTTCGGTAACAGTTGCCACTTTACCCGAAATTCGTGCTCCACCACTCTGTTTCGGAAAAGATCCGGTTCGAGCTTCTATCGCTTAACGTTGGAATTGGAGAATTTCGTGTCCCATGTTAAGTGCTGCTCGTACTCTTTACCGTAGCTTGCCAAATCTGAAAAATTCCTGATTTGACGTACTGGTATGTACCTACGGTAATCTGGCCTCATCTGAGAATAGGCCATCTTCACCTATTCTTGTAATGAGGGAGATTTTCTTCATTTATGATACGGCCATACTCATTCAGGAATTCGATCTCAAAATCACGCCAATCTCGAAGAGCTGGCTGAACTGTTCTATACCAGAACAGAGCTTATTTTGAGTGTGCATTGAAGTCGTGCAAACGGCTCAGAAACTCTTCCGCGTCTTTTTCGGTCTCACCATCAAAGGCTATGTTCCAGATAAGCAGCTCTCGTGCGTACCCTGTCCGGTTATCGTCTTCACGATACCTTGGCCTGACCTTATAAGAGTCTCTCTCCCGACGGTCATCTCCATTATCCGTCCGGGAACTCCTACGTCTACTGGTAGAAAATTCCTATTCTTTTGTCGGCCTCCTGCCGCCCTTCGCGATTTGAATCTCCTATGTGTAGGTAGGTAGTAGTAGTAGTAGGCTCGTAGTAGGTTCGTAGTAGGTTCGCGATCGGACTGATACCCATCGGTCGAATCCGTCTGAGTACCCTGATCGCATGTGGCCACCGTACGCTTCTCGCGAGACTGACGTTTATGAGTACGTCTCTCCGTACATTCATCACGACGTACATCGTTGCTTGAGACTTTACTCACAGAACGACTTTGTCGTGGCTTTCTGTTAGGAGTTATATATTCACGCCTCTCTCTTCTTAGAAGAGTTGTCACGACGTCTTGATCCAATAATTTTTCGTGAGATTGAATGCTAACGTCATTAAGACGGTCATATCCATTCCTATCATAAACATATTGACGTTCGGTTTCGTTGACCTCGGATTGCCTGTTGTCGTATTGTCTAGAGGTGTATCCGTGACGCCCGTCGGTCGGCTTCCGCCTGCGAACCTATGTCAAAATGTTGTGTTGGCATTTCACTCTCTCTCTAGTGTCAAGATGTCCGCTGTTTCTCTGATCACCATTTGGGAGGTAATGTACGGGTGCATAGAACCCTCCCAGGTGAGCAGTCGTCACGGTTATAAACGTCGACGTAGTGGTTCTGCATGAAGCTACAGCCAAAGAAACAGGGACATAAGGGATTGCTGCCGTGGTCGTGTTCGCTGCCGGTACCTCACCAAACCGTTTTAGGTATAGCACCTGTTCATGCTAACCCTGGGCTTTGTGTAGTACTCATTGGCGAGTTTCTGGACAGACCACTTGGTGACTGAGCTCCATCTTCTTCAAGAATTGGTGCTCTGTCACTAGCAACCCTTCCGCGATCCGACATCTCGGACTCGCAGGAAACTTCCGTTTCTGATGGGACCACACTCCCTTTTCTGGAAAGAGGTTTCCTAATTTCCCATAGTTCCTGACATACAAGAGGTTTATGTGCAGGCTGTGCCCTTACATTCTCATCGTACTCTGGGAACCAAGGGATTTTCAGATTAATGTCTACACATCTAATCTGGTGACGTAAAAGGCGTTCGCGGCAATCTGTCCTTTGCCATTTGCTTTAAACTCAGATGCTCCGATTGGGTATACACTGCCTAAATCAGAAGCTTCTTCGTTTTCCGACGAATATCTCAGCTATGCGTGATTCACGCATAAGCTGGGCCATTCGGGCTTCATAGCTGCTGGCCATTATTTTTTTTACCAGTAGCAGCCGTCATGTTACGTCGGGAGAAGTACTCTTAAACGGGATTTCAGATAAAATCGGTAGTCTTTCAAATACTTTGAAATTATCCAATTTTAATTGAAAATTATTTTATTGGACTTATCAGAATAAAATAATTATAACTCTCAACGAGTAAAAAAAAATTAGCGTCGGCTTAACTACAATAAATTGTAAATATGCACCGAATAGTGTACCACCAAAATTAATTCACAAATCAAAATCCAGACGATTTTCTTTAAGCGAAATTTATTTCGCCCTTAAAAGCACGAAACAATTAAATTTTGCTGGTTGTGGCAAATCACACACTTAACACTCGCACCAAATTTAAATTAATTATTTAACTTGCTCACAAGTCTAAATAATTAATACTTATAATAGTGTCTTGTGCTTCACATGCACCAATAATTATAATGCTTCTGCAAGCACAAATAATTATTAACAAAATAAAATCTTGAATTATTTCAAAATCGTCGGTAACTTACTAGTAATGGTAAATTTTAACGATTTCCCAAAATATCTCTCTCCCCAGTTATAATCCAACACAGATTCCTTACTGGTGAAAAGGAGAATTTATTTTGTTACGGAAATGAAAATTTAATTATTTAGCTTGCTAACAAGTCTAAACAATTAAATTCATACACCGAATTAGTTTACTCAAACACGTCAAAAATTTTTGTGACCAACTATTTAACTAACAATCAAGTCTAAATAACTGGTAAAAATGTGTGGAGATGTTTATTTTTTTTTATTTTTAAACACACTAAAGAGAAAAAAAAGTTTTTACATGTATTGAAAATTCGCAGCAAATAACGAATACAAAATATTCGGTTGAGTGCCGATCATCATAGTACATGCAAAAAATTCAATTATTTAACTCTATCTTGAGTCTACATAATTATATTTTACAACTCTCGTACCCTTGCGGAAAAATCACACAAACATACTTAACATTAATTGTTTAACTTGCAACAAGCCTAAACAACCAAAACGAGTTATAAAAAAAAATTTTCTCGCACTCAAAAATATTCAAAAATTTGTTACAAATATCGTGAGCAGTAACACTTAATGAATACTCAATATTAAATCAATTAATCACTGTCAGATAAATATAATACAAACCATTTTAATTATTTTACTCACAAAGGAGTTTAAATAATTAATATTACAACTATGGTAACTTTGCGGCTGATTCACACAAAGTTACTTACTGTTAATAATTTATGGGGGTGCCATACTAGATTATTAGTGACCGAGTCAGACGGATACATTATTACACTTAATGAACATATTATGGTTTTATTTGCAAAACGCAAATATAGAAGCACTAGATAATCACACAATACGTATTTATACGAAGTTCGAAGTCAATATGTGAAGGACACCCTAAAAAAAGTTTGCACGGAAAAAATAGTCATTTTCCGTGCAGAAATTTTTTAGGATGTCCTTGTAGTATTGATCTGGAACTTTGCAGAAAGACATATTACACCATTATCTAGTGCTTCTTTATTTGGGTTTTACATAATATTGATAAAAGATAAATAGTTTATATTATTGACAAAGTTATCTTAGTACCAATTTCGCCGCTAGAGTGCGCGACGCGCTTAGTCTGTACTTTGTATTGAATACTGGAAAGCATGTGGAAGCACATGCGCAAACGGTTGCAGCAATATGGCGTTAAATACCATAATTCATATACCGGCCTTATATCAATAAAAGACATATAATAAAAGTCGTGCTTATGCATTGCAGAATGACGGCATACTTAGCTTATTTAATCGGCAAAACAATGGAAAACGAATACGATAAAAAAGCAAAATATTTTTATTTAGAGTCCACGGCTGCCTTGCATGCTCCCATCTCTCTCCCTCTCTCCCTCTATCAATAACTCGCTCTACCCATCTCTCTCCCTCTCTCTCTCTCTCTCTCTCTATATATATATATATATATATATCTCGCTATACCAGAGTACGTACGCGCATGCGCACGCGCAATTTTTGGATAAATAGCGACGAACTTCTCGCGGCTCGTGTGCTGTTGCACGATTACCTAATTTGCTCGGTACTGAAAACACGAAAAATTGTCAGCTGGAGGCCTACGCAGCCGGCTCGTGCGTCAGGTCCTCGGATTAGCCAGCCGCGTAGGCTATATTCGTTGGTGTGTAAAGCTAGAAATCGTTTTTCGCGGGGATTAAATCGATTTAAATATCTCTCGTTTGACTGAACAAATTAGCAATGGGTTTTTCTATATTGATAAATTGCAAATATTATTTATATTCATTATTTACTAATAAATATTTTAAAACCTTTTAAAACGAACACAAAAAATAATAATTAAATCCGTTTTAAAATGCGAAAAATTAAAAATAATATTAATATTGTTTATTTAATAAAAATAATAATTATACATGATTATTGTTTATGCAAAACCACACATTCATAGACTTTAGATAAACTCGTAAAATGACAAACAAAAATCAAGCTCGTTCAAAAAAGCGAAACATTGTCAGCTGGAGGCCTAGGCAGCGGGCTCGTGCGTCGAGTCGTCGAGTTAGCCGGCCGCGTAGGCTATATTCGTCGTTATGTGAGGTTGAGTATCGCATAATTTAAAAAATTTCACTTATCATTTAAATTATTTAATAAAAATAGTTTTTAATTAATTCTGATAGTTATTTAGTAGATTGCTATGCATTAATGGAAGCTATAAAAATTAGTAAAAATTAATAAGAAATCAGAAATCTTTATCAAGACGTGAGTGTCGATAGAATGGGCCGCGTCAGTGTCTCGTTCGACTAAAGTCCGTGCGCGCATGCGCAGTTGTGCTTCCAGCATCGATACTTGTGAGGTTCACGTTGCTCGTGACCGTTTCATTTGGATAACAAAATGGCTTGTAAACATTGTTATGATTTTTCGTAAGCATTGTGGTATATAGTGATAATTTCGAAAAACTGGATGTTGATTTTCCTGACTACATCAATATTGCGGAGTTCATGCAATGGCTCTTGTATAAAAAAATACCAAGCTATCCAGTGTTTGATAACATCCGACTTCAAGGTTATGTTTGATACCATACAGATCGTCGTCTTTGAAAATAATATCCAACGCCAAACAAATATACAAAATTTTGATCTCTACCCAAGGAACTGCAAACAAATCATGTGTGATGGATGTCGGGCTATATTGTAGGTGAGAAAATAACTGATTGACCGTAATTATGAGAGTTGTGTTTATAGGTTAGGTTACTGTTTTTTTTCTTCGATTATTGCATTGATTATCTTCTATTTGTGTGAATGATTAGTTGATGTACAAAAAATTTTTTAGGTACTTCCAGGTTAATGTCAATGTGAAGTGATGGAAATTCATTTGGTCTTTCTTAATACAAGTAACTTCCAGTTACTAATAGATAGCTACGACACGCATGAAATTTTCTAATTAACAGTAGACGTATGATGTCATTGTATCCTCTAGCTAATGCTGAATACAATTGCCAATTGGACCTCGAACAGCTGTCTACAATAGCAATGGAATTTCTATCTAACTGCTTGTTACTGTAGCCACAGGATCTCTACCTGTTGGTTGGTTACTGCCCTTATTTACGCCCACTAATCATCTATCGAACCCAAGTACTTCAATTAATGCACTGGCTTTTGTCTATATTAGTAATTAAGTAGTCCATATACGAGAAATTGCAGGTACTCCTTGCATACACATAATAAAGGTTATGTTGGATTGCATACATATTACTGTCTCTGGAAATAATACTTAACTCCAAACCATTATGCAAATATTATTCTCTACCTAAAGAAGTACAATCAAATTATGTGTGAAGGATGTAGGACTATCTTGTGAGTAAAAAATGAATCGATTGACAGTAATTATGAGATTTGCGTTTGTAGATTAGGTTACTGTTCTTACTCTTCAATTATTGCATCGGTTTTCTTTTATATGTGTAAATGATTAGTTCATGTAAAAAAATTTTTTAGGTACTTCCAGGTTAATGTCAAAGTGTAATCCCTAAAATTTGTACGTCCCTGTAAGTGGTCGGATTGGGATTGAAGTTTAGTACAACATTCATAGAATCTCCCACTAAGTGCAGACTGCGATGACAATGGATCCTTTATTTAACTGCTGAGTACTAGCCAACTAGTCCTGCATCTAACTACTAATTGCGATGCCCATGTCAACACCACCTAGCGCTTAGCTACGATGCCAATATAAATTTTTATTAAGTAGATTTGAGTAAAATAAGGTAATTTATTCAGAAATCATTATTCACATAATGATTGCATTGAACAGCATATCAGATGCAGAAAACGCATGCATGATAAGCGTAGTAATACTCTAAAAACATTTTACTAAAAGAAGTTAGTGAAAAAAATTCTTCGTAAAAATTTGAACTTGAAAAAATTTCCTACATCGTCAGTGTTTTAAAAACCAACCAACGATTGTATGAAAAATGTATAGCAGTAGGTATCAAATTGATTATTGTAAAAATACATAGCTATAGTTGTTTAATTGATTATTGTAATAATTATGGTTTCAAAATTCGTGCATCATCTGCGTCTCAAAATGCAGAAAGCGATTGAATAGAAAATGTGTAGTAGTAGTTGCCAAAACGACTACTATATCATTATTTGGTAATAATTCGTGCATCGTCTGCCTACCAAAATGCAGAAAACGATATCATAGAATTGTGTATAGAAATAGTTGTAAAATTGTTTATAATAATGAATTTGGTTTCAAAATTCCTGCATCGTCTGCATATTAAGGGGGTGCCATAGCGAAAAACTATCGACGAAGCGTAGGTAATGTAGTAAGCTGTAATGTACTAGTAGCGCCATCATCCGTTGTAACATTATATTACGCTATAAGCTTACAGTAGATGGCGCTAATCGTACATTCCAGCTATCATATTCATTTACCAATATCTTTTCGTGCATTGCATTATTTTACAAAAACCATTGGGGTTGCAAACTCAACAATTATCGATAATTGTATCGGTAATGTAATATAACCTCAAAATAGATGATAATACTAGTATATTTTATTTATTTGACGGGATGTCAGACCCAAATCATAGGAATCTGCATCTTTCAAAATAAAAATGATATTTATAATATTAAATTAAAAATCTGAAAAATTTTAAGCGGATTGCTTAAAACATTAGAATTAAATATATATATTTTAAATATATATTTTAAATATTAATTTATGAAACAATTTGTAGTTAGTAGGTATTAATCAAAAAAGGCATACAACAGATTGCGTTACATTTAAAATATTACTTTTTTATGCAATGTAGTGATTTGTATCGTTCACTTCATTAGTTTACTGCAGTGAATAATACTGTAAATACACTTATTTCTGCATTTCTCTATGCAGCGGACTATACCATCTAAGACGCAAGTAGAGCCTTTTACCTTTACTAAATACATTCCTTGCATTTCGCTATGCAAGTACTCGTCTTATTCGTTTTGCTTTATTCTTTTACCTTTATTGAATACATTCCTTGCATTTCGCTATGCAAGTACTCGTCGTATTCGTTTTGCTTTATCCTTTTACCTTTACTAAATACATTCCTTGCATTTCGCTATACAAGTACTCGTCGTATTCGTTTTGCTTTATCCTTTTACCTTTATTGAATACATTCCTTGCATTTCGCTATGCAAGTACTCGTCGCATTCACTTTGCTTCAACCTGTTACCTTTACTGAATACATTCCTTACATTTCGCTATGTAAGTACTCGTCGTATTCATTTTGCTTCAACCTTTTTTACCTATACTGAATACATTCCTTACATTTCGCTATGCAAGTACTCGTCGTATTCATTTTGCTTCAATCTTTTTTACCGATACTGAATACATTCCTTGCATTTCGCTATGCAAGTACTCGTCGTATTCGTTTTGCTTCAATCTTTTTTACCGATACTGAATACATTCCTTGCATTTCGCTATGCAAGTACTCGTCGTATTCGTTTTGCTTCAATCTTTTTTACCGATACTGAATACATTCCTTGCATTTCGCTATGCAAGTACTCGTCGTATTCGATTTGCTTCAATCTTTTTTACCTTTACTGACTAAATTTCTTGCATTTTGCTATACAAGTACTCGTGGCATTCGATTTGAATAATTTTTTTACCTTTACTGAATACGTTCCTTACATTTCGCTATGCAAGTACTCGTGGTATTCGATTTGCTTCATTCCTTCTTAGCTTTACTGAATTCATTCCTTACATTTCGCTATGTAAGTACTCGTTGTATTCGTTTTGATTCAACCTTTTTATCTTTGCTGAATACATTCCTTGCATTTCGTTATGCAAGTACTCGTGGTATTCGTTTGGCTTCAACCTTTGAACACAGGCTATGAATAGTACCAATTAGTACGCATACCTTCTGCATTTCACTATTCAGTGGATTAGACCATTTGATACTCTTAATTTTTGCTTTCCACTATGCACTTGTTTAGACCATCTGGAACCCGATATTTCTGATTTTTTTATGTAATATATAGGTCCAATTAAGTCCATATGCATATAATATGTGGTAAATCCTCTTCACATTAATTTTGACATTATGAAATATTTTCTCTGTGGTTGAACACTAAATATACATTTACGCCGATCTCTGGACACAGAAAAGTATCTGTAAAACATGAAAAATAAACATACAACAGTATTTCAAAATCTAGTATAAATCATACTTTTAACTTTACTGACCTGGTGTGTATATATCTGATTCGCCAAAACGCTTGCAGATACGTAAGGTGTAAACATAGATGGATCATCAAGCAGTAGATGAAATAACTAATTTTCAAGAGTGTCTAGATAGGTTGCATGTTCCAACCTTGAAGTAACTCCATATGCACATCATATGTGGTAGGTTCTCTTGAGATTAATTTTGAAATTGTGGAAAATATCTTTGGTTAATCATAGATATACTTCTACGCTGATGTCTCAAAACATAAGTATCTTTAAAACAGATAATATAAATATATTTCAACCGAATTTAAAATGTAGTATAAATCACACTTTGATCTGTGATGTAGTCACATCACTAAACGATACCTGAAAATAAAAAAAAATATATATTAATCAATAAGTATTCAATATTAAGAGGTAATATCATGTAAATATACTTATCTGTATTTACAAGGTGATGACGTGAACATCCAGAACGTTGTACGGTGTCAGCGTGTCCGTGGGGTTTGCCGTTGTCAGCTACTCCTTGGCACGCTGCATCTGTAATAAGAAATATGTTAATATTGCGTAATAGTAATTATTTATTGGTTAGTAGGGACATATATGTAATAAGTAGGAAGTAAATAAAATATATAATATAGAATATAAAAGGAAAATAATGTATAAGTGAATAAATATTTTGGAAGAAGTAATCGAAGACTGGATATTCTATTTATGAAATTCAAAAGCGAGTTGTCAACAGAATAAAAAAACAGCTGCCAATTAATTGGCACATAACTTCCTCAAATTAAAATGTTGATCCTATATGTAATATATTACTCAAATATAGTATTATTTAATTATAAAACAAAATTTTATAATATTTCTAAAAATATTTCGTTTCTTATAATAAATAATATTTTACGATATATCTAAAATTTTATTTGTTTAAAAGTATATTTAAAATGTTAAACGAATACCTCTGCATTAGCATCTTTTTTACCGATACTGAATACATTCCTTGCATTTCGCTATGCAAGTACTCGTCGTATTCGTTTTGCTTCAATCTTTTTTACCTTTACTGACTAAATTTCTTGCATTTTGCTATACAAGTACTCGTGGCATTCGATTTGAATAATTTTTTTACCTTTACTGAATACGTTCCTTACATTTCGCTATGCAAGTACTCGTGGTATTCGATTTGCTTCATTCCTTCTTAGCTTTACTGAATTCATTCCTTACATTTCGCTATGTAAGTACTCGTTGTATTCGTTTTGATTCAACCTTTTTATCTTTGCTGAATACATTCCTTGCATTTCGTTATGCAAGTACTCGTGGTATTCGTTTGGCTTCAACCTTTGAACACAGGCTATGAATAGTACCAATTAGTACGCATACCTTCTGCATTTCACTATTCAGTGGATTAGACCATTTGATACTCTTAATTTTTGCTTTCCACTATGCACTTGTTTAGACCATCTGGAACCCGATATTTCTGATTTTTTTTATGTAATATATAGGTCCAATTAAGTCCATATGCATATAATATGTGGTAAATCCTCTTCACATTAATTTTGACATTATGAAATATTTTCTCTGTGGTTGAACACTAAATATACATTTACGCCGATCTCTGGACACAGAAAAGTATCTGTAAAACATGAAAAATAAACATACAACAGTATTTCAAAATCTAGTATAAATCATACTTTTAACTTTACTGACCTGGTGTGTATATATCTGATTCGCCAAAACGCTTGCAGATACGTAAGGTGTAAACATAGATGGATCATCAAGCAGTAGATGAAATAACTAATTTTCAAGAGTGTCTAGATAGGTTGCATGTTCCAACCTTGAAGTAACTCCATATGCACATCATATGTGGTAGGTTCTCTTGAGATTAATTTTGAAATTGTGGAAAATATCTTTGGTTAATCATAGATATACTTCTACGCTGATGTCTCAAAACATAAGTATCTTTAAAACAGATAATATAAATATATTTCAACCGAATTTAAAATGTAGTATAAATCACACTTTGATCTGTGATGTAGTCACATCACTAAACGATACCTGAAAATAAAAAAAAATATATATTAATCAATAAGTATTCAATATTAAGAGGTAATATCATGTAAATATACTTATCTGTATTTACAAGGTGATGACGTGAACATCCAGAACGTTGTACGGTGTCAGCGTGTCCGTGGGGTTTGCCGTTGTCAGCTACTCCTTGGCACGCTGCATCTGTAATAAGAAATATGTTAATATTGCGTAATAGTAATTATTTATTGGTTAGTAGGGACATATATGTAATAAGTAGGAAGTAAATAAAATATATAATATAGAATATAAAAGGAAAATAATGTATAAGTGAATAAATATTTTGGAAGAAGTAATCGAAGACTGGATATTCTATTTATGAAATTCAAAAGCGAGTTGTCAACAGAATAAAAAAACAGCTGCCAATTAATTGGCACATAACTTCCTCAAATTAAAATGTTGATCCTATATGTAATATATTACTCAAATATAGTATTATTTAATTATATAAAACAAAATTTTATAATATTTCTAAAAATATTTCGTTTCTTATAAATAAATAATATTTTACGATATATCTAAAATTCTATATTTGTTTAAAAAGTATATTTAAAATGTTAAACGAATACCTCTGCATTAGCATGTTTTTTAAAAAACACTACATCTTTTCACAAACATAAAGAATATTCCTATAATTTTGTTCAATATTCAAATGTGATTTACATAAAAACAAATGATTCATATTTGCATATGTATAAATTATTGACTAAATAAAAACTGACATAGAAAGTTTTGCTTTACATTCATTTTGTTAGCTCATTTAGCTAATTAATTTCCAAAAAACAAAATCATTCAAATCTTTTTTTAAATAACAAAAAAACTAATAGATACACTTAGTTAACCCAAAAATGAATTATTCAAAAATCGAAAAATGTCATTAAAAAGAGCTACTTGGAGGATAAATAATTAAAAAAAAAATAAATAAACATGTTTATAACATGTTTTTATAGAGTCAAAAAATTGTACAATTACAAAACTTTCTCTATAAGGAAGCAAAAGGGATTAAATAGTGAATAGAGTTTAATAAGAGGAAGATGGATAATTGATTTAAATAAGTAAATAAGAAAATAATTGAAGTGTACTTAAAAATGCACTAAGATAGTGCATACTTTATAAAATGATGAACGTTTAAAATTTCACCGTGATCAGCTGCGTTGTTGACCGCGCCGAAGACCTGTGAACATAGTGGACTGCGTCACTTGGGGGGCCGTCTACTTGCGTATATGAACACATTCACAAACACACCACTCCGCGTCAGTGCCCGGGTAACGTCCCCGAAGGTAAGGATCGCGTGCACGTGGTGAAACTTACTCGAAGCACATTGTTTACGTGCTGGCCCGCGCTCAGTTGCCGCCATCTTGAATCTAACCAGATTCAAGCGCGCGCACACTGAATATACGCGGTCCGTGCTCATATCGGCACGGTGATTGCGTATATCGAGACTAGGGAATTCGGAACGCGTGTAGTGGGGGAACCCATGAGTATTGCAATATAATACACATGTTATTGTATAGAGAGTTTAATTTATATTCAAATAGTACAAATGACATAAATTTTAAAAATAAAATGGGCAAATAAACACATGTGTAATATATGTAAAATAAAATACATATAATAAATAAAAAGGGCAAATAAACTTGTGTATATGATGCCATTAGTCACATGTTACATCCAAGCCTAGGAACAAATATATAAATCGTTTATAATTATGATTTACCTGAAATCGAAGACCAGAACACTACGAGGCACGATCCCACGTTTGCTTATTCGCGGGAGCGTGCCGCGCAGAGTCCAATATATTTTCTATAGAAAAATAAAATATATTTAATAACTTAATTAGGCAAATAAACATATGTATACAATGACATTAGTCACAATGTACAATTAAGCCAAGGAAAAAATTTATAAATCGTTTATAATTATGATTTACCTGAAATCGAAGACCAGAACACTACGCGGCACGCTCCCGCGTTTGCATATTCGCGGGAGCGTGCCGCGCAGTGTCCAATATATTTTCTATAGTAAAAATAAAATATATTTAATAAATTTATTAGGCAAATAAACATATGTATACAATGACATTAGTCACAATGTACATTTAAGCCAAGGAAAAAATTTATAATTCGTTTGTAATTACGATTTAGCTGAAATCAACGACCAGAGAACACTACGAGGCACGCTCCCGCGTTCGGTCATTCGCGGGAGCGTGCCGCGCAGTGTCGAGTATAATTTCTATGATAAAAAATAAATATTTTGAGTCACTAAAATGGGTGAAAGGAGATATATTCTTGTCTTAACTATTCAAGTTTTAATTCCTAGATGTTTAAACAATTTTTAGAACGTTTACAATTGTCGATTCAGTCGAAATTCCCAACCAGGACACTACGAGGCACGCTCCCGCGTTTGCTCATTCGCGGGAGCGTGCCGCGCAGTGTCGAGTATATTTTCTACGGGAAAAAATAAATATATTAAGCCACTAAAATGTGCAAGAGGAGATATATTCTTGTCTTACCTATTCAAAATTTACTTCCTAGATGTTTAAACAATTTTAGAACGTTTACAATTGTCGATTCAGACGAAATTCCCAACCAGGTCACTACGAGGCACGCTCCCGCGTTTGCTCATTCGCGGGTGCGTGCCGCGCAGTGTCGAGTATATTTCTATGGTAAAAAATAAATATTTTGAGTCACTAAAATGGGTGAAAGGAGATATATTCTTGTCTTAACTATTCAAAATTTACTTCCTAGATGTTTAAACAATTTTTAGACCGTTTGCAATTGCCGATTCAGTCGAAATTCCCAACCAGGACACTACGAGGCACGCTCCCGCGTTTGCTCATTCGCGGGAGCGTGCCGCGCAGTGTCGAGTATAATTTCTATGGTAAAAAATAAATATTTAAGCCACTAAAATGTGCAAGAGGAGATATATTCTTGTCTTAACTATTCAAGTTTTAATTCCTAGATGTTTAAACAATTTTTAGAACGTTTACAATTGTCGATTCAGTCGAAATTCCCAACCAGGACACTACGAGGCACGCTCCCGCGTTTGCTCATTCGCGGGAGCGTGCCGCGCAGTGTCGAGTATATTTTCTACGGGAAAAAATAAAATATATTAAGCCACTAAAATGTGCAAGAGGAGATATATTCTTGTCTTACCTATTCAAAATTTACTTCCTAGATGTTTAAACAATTTTTAGAACGTTTACAATTGTCGATTCAGACGAAATTCCCAACCAGGTCACTACGAGGCACGCTCCGCGTTTGCTCATTCGCGGGTGCGTGCCGCGCAGTGTCGAGTATAATTTCTATGGTAAAAAATAAATATTTGAGTCACTAAAATGGGTGAAAGGAGATATATTCTTGTCTTAACTATTCAAAATTAACTTTCTAGATGTTTTAAACAATTTTTAGACCGTTTGCAATTGCCGATTCAGTCGAAACTCCCAACCAGGGACACTACGAGGCACGCTCCCGCGTTTGCTTATTCACGGGAGCGTGCCGCGCAGTGTCGAGTATATTTCTATGGTAAAAAATAAATATTTTGAGTCACTAAAATGTGCGAGAGGGGATATATTCTTGTCTTAACTATTCAAGTTTTACTTCGTAGATGTTTAAACAATTTTTTGGAAACGTTTACAATGGTCGATTCAGTCGAAATTCCCAACTCGGGGACTACGAGGCACGCTCCCGCGTTGGCTCATTCGCGGGAGCGTGCTGCGCAGTGTCGAGTATTATTTCTATGGTAAAAAATAAATATTTTGAGTCACTAAAATGGGTGAAAGGAGATATATTCTTGTCATAACTATTTAAGTTTTACTTCCTAGATGTTTAAACAATTTTTAGACCGTTTGCAATTGCCGATTCAGTTGAAATTCCCAACCAGGACACTACGAGGCACGCTCCCGCGTTCGCTCATTCGCGGGAGCGTGCCGCGCAGTGTCGAGTATAATTTCTATGGTAAAAAATAAATATTTTGAGTCACTAAAATGGGTGAAAGGAGATATATTCTTGTCTTAACTATTCAAGTTTTAATTCCTAGATGTTTAAACAATTTTTAGAACGTTTACAATTGTCGATTCAGTCGAAATTCCCAACCAGGACACTACGAGGCACGCTCCCGCGTTTGCTCATTCGCGGGAGCGTGCCGCGCAGTGTCGAGTATATTTTCTACGGGAAAAAATAAATATATTAAGCCACTAAAATGTGCAAGAGGAGATATATTCTTGTCTTACCTATTCAAAATTTACTTCCTAGATGTTTAAACAATTTTTAGAACGTTTACAATTGTCGATTCAGACGAAATTCCCAACCAGGTCACTACGAGGCACGCTCCCGCGTTTGCTCATTCGCGGGTGCGTGCCGCGCAGTGTCGAGTATAATTTCTATGGTAAAAAATAAATATTTTGAGTCACTAAAATGGGTGAAAGGAGATATATTCTTGTCTTAACTATTCAAAATTAACTTTCTAGATGTTTAAACAATTTTTAGACCGTTTGCAATTGCCGATTCAGTCGAAACTCCCAACCAGGACACTACGAGGCACGCTCCCGCGTTTGCTTATTCACGGGAGCGTGCCGCGCAGTGTCGAGTATATTTTCTATGGTAAAAAATAAATATTTTGAGTCACTAAAATGTGCGAGAGGGGATATATTCTTGTCTTAACTATTCAAGTTTTACTTCGTAGATGTTTAAACAATTTTTTGGAAACGTTTACAATGGTCGATTCAGTCGAAATTCCCAACTCGGGGACTACGAGGCACGCTCCCGCGTTTGCTCATTCGCGGGAGCGTGCTGCGCAGTGTCGAGTATTATTTCTATGGTAAAAAATAAATATTTTGAGTCACTAAAATGGGTGAAAGGAGATATATTCTTGTCATAACTATTTAAGTTTTACTTCCTAGATGTTTAAACAATTTTTAGACCGTTTGCAATTGCCGATTCAGTCGAAACTCCCAACCAGGACACTACGAGGCACGCTCCCGCGTTTGCTCATTCGCGGGAGCGTGCCGCGCAGTGTCGAGTATATTTTTTATGGTAAAAAATAAATATTTTGAGTCACTAAAATGTGCGAGGGGGGATATATTCTTGTCTTAACTATTCAAGTTTTACTTCGTAGATGTTTAAACAATTTTTAGAACGTTTACAATTGTCGATTCAGTCGAAATCCCCAACTAGGGGACTACGAGGCACGCTCCCACGTTTGCTCATTCGCGGGAGCGTGCCGCGCAGTGTCGAGTATTATTTCTATGGTAAAAAATAAATATTTTGAGTCACTAAAATGGGTGAAAGGATATATATTCTTATCATAACTATTCAAGTTTTACTTCCTAGATGTTTAAACAATTTTTAGAACGTTTACAATTGTCGATTCAGTCGAAATTCCCAACAAGGTCACTACGAGGCACGCTCCCGCGTTTGCTCATTCGCGGGAGCGTGCCGCGCAGTGTCGAGTATAATTTCTATGGTAAAAAATAAATATTTTGAGTCACTAAAATGGGTGAAAGGAGATATATTCTTGTCTTACCTATTCAAAATTTACTTCCTAGATGTTTAAACAATTTTTAGAATGTTTGCAATTGCCGATTCAGTTGAAATTCCCAACCAGGGGACTACGAGGCACGCTCCCGCGTTCGCTCATTCGCGGGAGCGTGCCGCGCAGTGTCGAGTATTATTTCTATGGTAAAAAATAAATATTTTGAGTCACTAAAATGGGTGAAAGGAGATATATTCTTGTCTTACCTATACAAAATTTACTTCCTAGATGTTTAAACAATTTTTAGAATGTTTGCAATTGCCGATTCAGTTGAAATTCCCAACCAGGGGACTACGAGGCACGCTCCCGCGTTCGCTCATTCGCGGGAGCGTGCCGCGCAGTGTCGAGTATTATTTCTATGGTAAAAAATAAATATTTTGAGTCACTAAAATGGGTGAAAGGAGATATATTCTTGTCTTACCTATACAAAATTTACTTCCTAGATGTTTAAACAATTTTTAGAATGTTTGCAATTGCCGATTCAGTCGAAATTCCCAACCAGGGGACTACGAGGCACGCTCCCGTTTTCGCTCATTCGCGGGAGCGTGCCGCGCAGTGTCGAGTATTATTTCTACGGTAAAAAATAAATATGTTGAGCCACTAAAATGAGCGAGAGGAGATATATTCTTGTCTTAACTATTCAAAATTAACTTTCTAGCATTTTAAACAATTTTTGGATCGTTTGCAATTGCCGATTTAGTCGAAATTCCCAACTAGAACACTACGAGGCACGCTCCCGTGTTCGCTCATTAGCGAGAGCGTGCCGCGCGGTGTCGATTATATTTTCTACGGTAAAGAGGAAATATTTTAAATAAATAATACGGGCCAATAAGCACATGCGTTTGATGGTACTGATTATAATTCTGATTATAATTTATAATTGTTTACACGTGTATATTAGGTAGTTATATTCACGACTTTACTAATATTTGTAAAATAATTTAACAAATTCCCATATTTATAATAAAGATAAAATGAACATGTAAGTGTGATAAATTTCAAAAATAAAACTCGTTATATAGCTAGTAGTTATTTGAGGTAATGTTTACAAGTCTCTTTTTACTGAGACATTGGTAAACCTGTAACGGGACACGATCCACGTGAACTTCGTCAGTGGTGACGCAAACGGTGCGCATGCGCAAGCGCATATATACTCTTGTTGAGTAAGAGAGAGAGAGATAGAGTGAGAGCGCTAGAGAGAGAGAGAGAGAGAGAGAGAGAGAGAGAGAGAGAGAGAGAGAGAGAGAGAGGGAGAGTCACAATGACGTGCCAAGGCACACGTATAGCAGTACATGATGGTATCAAGCATTAATCTTGATACATATATATACAATAACGGATGCACTGGCAAAACAAATTAGTCTTTCTACAATACATAAACACGATATTTATTATAATTCTGTTTATTGACATATGCCCGGTATATTAGTTATGGTATTTAGCGCCATCTTGCAACAACTATTTGCGCCATTGCTTCCACTCTAAGTATAATACCACAGACTAAGCGCGTCGCGCACTCTATCGACGAAATTGGTACTAAGCAAACTTTATCAGTAATATAAACTATTTATTTTTTGTTAATATTATGTAAAACGCAAATACAGAAGCACTAGATAATGGTATAATATGTCTTTCTACAAAGTTTCAGGTCAATACAACAAGGACACCCTAAAAAAAGTTTGCACGGAAAAATGACTATTTTTTCCGTGCAAACTTTTTTTAGGGTGTCCCTTACATATTGACTTCAAACTTTGTATAAATACGTTTTATGTTATTATCTAGTGCTTCTGTATTTGCGTTTTGCAAATAAAACAAAAATATGTCCGTTAAATGCAATAATGCATCTACCTTACTCAGTCGGTAATAATCCAGTATGGCACCCCCTTAATATACAGAAAGCGATTGAATAGAAAAATGTAGTAGTAGTTACCAAAACGATTATTGTAAATTTATTTAGTAATAATTCGTGCATCGTCTGCTTAACAAAATGCAGAAAATGATCGAATGCAATTGTGTATAGCAACAGTTGTAGGATTGTTAATTGTAATAAATTTGGTTTCAAAATTCCAGCATCGTCTCCGTATCAAAATACAGAAAGCGATTGCATGGAAAATGTGCAGTAGTAGTTGACAAAACGACTACTGTAAAATTATTTGGTAATAAATCGTGCATCGTCTGCCTAACAAAATGCAGAAAACGATGGCATAGAATTGTGTATAGTATTAGTTGTTAAATTGATAATTGTAATAATTTTGGTTTCAAGAATCCTGCATCGTCTGCGTATCAAAATGCAGAAAACAATTGGATGGAAAATGAATAGCAGTAGTTGTCAAAACGACTGTAGTAAAATTTTTTGTCAACAATTTGCGCATCGTCTGCCAAAAAAAATGTAGAAAACGATCGCATAGAATCGTGTATAGCAATAGTTGTAAACATGTTTATAGTAATAAATTTGGTTTCAAAATTCCTGCATCATCTGCATATCAAAATACAGAAAGCGTTTGAATCGAAAATGTGTAGTAGTAGTTGCCAAACTGACTACTGTGAAATTATTTGTTAATAAATCGCGCATCGTCTGCCTAAAAAAATGAAACGATGGCATAGAATTGTGTAAAGCAATAGTTGTAAAATTGTTAATAGTAATAAATTTGGTTTCAAAATTCCTGCATCGTCTGCATATCAAAATACAGAAAGCGATTGAATAGAAAATGTGCAGTAGTAGTTGCCAAAACCACTGCTGTAAACTTATTTGGTAATTTCGTGCATCGTCTGCCTAAAAAAATTCAGAAAACGATCGTATAGAATTGTGTATAGCAATAGTTTTTTAATTGATTATATTAATCATTTTAGTTTGGAAAATCCTGCATCGTCTGCGTATCTATATACAGAAGGCGATTAAATAGAAAATGTGTAGTAGTAGTTGTCAAAACGACCATTGTATATTATTCGGTAATATTGCGTTCATCGTCTGCCTAACAAAATCCACAAATTGATCGCATAGAATTGTGTATAGCAATAGTTGTAGAATTGTTTATTGTAATACATTTGGAGTCAAAATTCATGCAACGTCTGCGTATCAAAATACAGAAGGCGATTCCATAGAAAATGTGTAGTAGTAGTTGCCAAGACGATTATTGTAAAATTATTTGGTAGTAATTCGTGCATCGTCTGCCTAAAAAATATAGAAAACGATCGCATAAAATTGTGTAAAGCAATAGTTGTAAACTTGTTTATAGTAATAAATTTGGTTTCAAAATTCCTGCATCGTCTGTATATCAAAATAGAGAAAGCGATTGAATAGAAAATGTGTAGTAGTAAATGCCATAACGATTATTGCAACATTTTATGGTAACAATTCGTGCATCGGCTGCCTAACAAAATGCAGAAAACGATCGCATAGAATTATATATAGCAATAGTTGTATAATTGATTATTGTAATAAATTTAATTTTTAAAATTCCTGCATCGTCTGCGTATCATAGTGCAGAAAGCGGTTGCATGGTAAATGTGTATAGTAGTAGTTTCCAGATCTATTATTGAAAAATTTTACGGTAACAATTCGTGCACCGTCTGCCTGACAAAATGCAGAAAACGGTCGCATAGAATTATGTACAACAATAGTTGTAGAATTGTTTATTGTAATACATTTGGAGTCAAAATTCATGCAACGTCTGCGTATCAAAATACAGAAGGCGATTCCATAGAAAATGTGTAGTAGTAGTTGCCAAGACGATTATTGTAAAATTATTTGGTAGTAATTCGTGCATCGTCTGCCTAAAAAATATAGAAAACGATCGCATAAAATTGTGTAAAGCAATAGTTGTAAACTTGTTTATAGTAATAAATTTGGTTTCAAAATTCCTGCATCGTCTGTATATCAAAATACAGAAAGCGATTGAATAGAAAATGTGTAGTAGTAAATGCCATAACGATTATTGCAACATTTTATGGTAACAATTCGTGCATCGGCTGCCTAACAAAATGCAGAAAACGATCGCATAGAATTATATATAGCAATAGTTGTATAATTGATTATTGTAATAAATTTAATTTTTAAAATTCCTGCATCGTCTGCGTATCATAGTGCAGAATGCGGTTGCATGGTAAATGTGTATAGTAGTAGTTTCCAGATCTATTATTGAAAAATTTTACGGTAACAATTCGTGCACCGTCTGCCTGACAAAATGCAGAAAACGGTCGCATAGAATTATGTACAACAATAGTTGTAGAATTGTTTATTGTAATACATTTGGAGTCAAAATTCCTGCAACGTCTGCGTATCAAAAAACAGAATGCGATTGCATAGAAAATGTGTAGTAGTAGTTGCCAAGACGATTATTGTAAAATTATGTGGTCATCATTCGCGCATCGTCTGCCTAACAAAATGCAGAAAACGATCTCATAGAATTGTGTATAGCAATAGTTGTTTAACTGATTATTTTAATCATTTTATTTTCAATAATCCTGCATCGTCTGTGTATTTAAATGCAGAAAACGATTGCAAAGAAAATGTATAGAAGTAGTTGTCATGACGATTGTTGTAAAATTATTAGGTAGTAATTCGTGCATCGTCTGCCTATAAAAATGCAGAAAACGATGGCATAGAATTGCGTAAAGCAATAGTTGTAAAATTGTTTATAATAATAAATTAGGTTTCAAAATTCCTGCATCGTCCGCATATCAAAATACAGAAAGTGATTGAATAGAAATGTGCAGTAGTAGTTACCAAAATGACTACTGTGAAATTATTTGGTAATAATTCGCGAATCGTCTGCCTCAAAAAATGCAGAAAACGATGGCATAGAATTGTGTAAAGCAATAGTTGTAAAATTGTTTATAGTAATAAATTTGGTATCAAAATTCATGCATGGTCTGCATATCAAAATACTGAAAGCGATTGAATAAAAAATGTGCAGTAGTAGTTCCCAAAACCAATACTGTAAAATTATTTGGTAATTTTGTGCATCGTCAGCCTAAAAAAATTCAGAAAAGGATCGTATAGAATTGTGTTTAGCAAAAGTTTTTTAATTGATTATATTAATCATTTTAGTTTGGAAAATCCTGCATCGTCCGAGTATCTATATACAGAAGGCGATTAAACAGAAAATGTGTAGTAGTAGTTGTCAAAATGACTATTGGAAAATTATTCGGTAATATTTCGGTCATCGCCTGCCTAACAAATTCCAGAAATTGATCCCATAGAATTGTGTATGGCAATAGTTGTAGAATTGTTTATTGTAATACATTTGGAGTCAAAATTCCTGCATCACCGGCATATCAAAATACAGAAAGCGATTGAATAGACAATGTGTAGTAGTAGTTGCCAAAATGACTACTGTGAAATTATTTGGTAATAATTCGCGCATCGTCTGCCTAACAAAATGCAGAAAACGATGGCATAGAATTGTGTATTGTAATAGTTGTTAAATAGATAATTGTAATAATTTTGGTTTCTAGATTCTTGCATCGTCTACGCATCAAATTGCAGATAACGACTGATGGAAAATGTAGAGCAGTAGTTGTCATAACGATTGTTGTAAAATTATTTGGTAGTAATTCGTGCATCGTCTACAAAAAAAAATGCAGAAAACGATGGCATAGAGTTGTGTATAGCAATAGTTGTTAAATTGATTATGGTAATAATTTTGGTTTCAAAATTCATGCATCTTCTGCGTATCAAAACGCAGAAAACGGTTGCATAGAAAATGTGTAGTAGTAGTTGCCAAGACGATTATTGTAAAATTATTTGGTAGTAATTCGTGCATCGTCTGCCTAAAAAATATAGAAAACGATCGCATAAAATTGTGTAAAGCAATAGTTGTAAACTTGTTTATAGTAATAAATTTGGTTTCAAAATTCCTGCATCGTCTGTATATCAAAATAGAGAAAGCGATTGAATAGAAAATGTGTAGTAGTAAATGCCATAACGATTATTGCAACATTTTATGGTAACAATTCGTGCATCGGCTGCCTAACAAAATGCAGAAAACGATCGCATAGAATTATATATAGCAATAGTTGTATAATTGATTATTGTAATAAATTTAATTTTTAAAATTCCTGCATCGTCTGCGTATCATAGTGCAGAAAGCGGTTGCATGGTAAATGTGTATAGTAGTAGTTTCCAGATCTATTATTGAAAAATTTTACGGTAACAATTCGTGCACCGTCTGCCTGACAAAATGCAGAAAACGGTCGCATAGAATTATGTACAACAATAGTTGTAGAATTGTTTATTGTAATACATTTGGAGTCAAAATTCATGCAACGTCTGCGTATCAAAATACAGAAGGCGATTCCATAGAAAATGTGTAGTAGTAGTTGCCAAGACGATTATTGTAAAATTATTTGGTAGTAATTCGTGCATCGTCTGCCTAAAAAATATAGAAAACGATCGCATAAAATTGTGTAAAGCAATAGTTGTAAACTTGTTTATAGTAATAAATTTGGTTTCAAAATTCCTGCATCGTCTGTATATCAAAATACAGAAAGCGATTGAATAGAAAATGTGTAGTAGTAAATGCCATAACGATTATTGCAACATTTTATGGTAACAATTCGTGCATCGGCTGCCTAACAAAATGCAGAAAACGATCGCATAGAATTATATAGCAATAGTTGTATAATTGATTATTGTAATAAATTTAATTTTTAAAATTCCTGCATCGTCTGCGTATCATAGTGCAGAATGCGGTTGCATGGTAAATGTGTATAGTAGTAGTTTCCAGATCTATTATTGAAAAATTTTACGGTAACAATTCGTGCACCGTCTGCCTGACAAAATGCAGAAAACGGTCGCATAGAATTATGTACAACAATAGTTGTAGAATTGTTTATTGTAATACATTTGGAGTCAAAATTCCTGCAACGTCTGCGTATCAAAAAACAGAATGCGATTGCATAGAAAATGTGTAGTAGTAGTTGCCAAGACGATTATTGTAAAATTATGTGGTCATCATTCGCGCATCGTCTGCCTAACAAAATGCAGAAAACGATCTCATAGAATTGTGTATAGCAATAGTTGTTTAACTGATTATTTTAATCATTTTATTTTCAATAATCCTGCATCGTCTGTGTATTTAAATGCAGAAAACGATTGCAAAGAAAATGTATAGAAGTAGTTGTCATGACGATTGTTGTAAAATTATTAGGTAGTAATTCGTGCATCGTCTGCCTATAAAAATGCAGAAAACGATGGCATAGAATTGCGTAAAGCAATAGTTGTAAAATTGTTTATAATAATAAATTAGGTTTCAAAATTCCTGCATCGTCCGCATATCAAAATACAGAAAGTGATTGAATAGAAAATGTGCAGTAGTAGTTACCAAAATGACTACTGTGAAATTATTTGGTAATAATTCGCGAATCGTCTGCCTCAAAAAATGCAGAAAACGATGGCATAGAATTGTGTAAAGCAATAGTTGTAAAATTGTTTATAGTAATAAATTTGGTATCAAAATTCATGCATGGTCTGCATATCAAAATACTGAAAGCGATTGAATAAAAAATGTGCAGTAGTAGTTCCCAAAACCAATACTGTAAAATTATTTGGTAATTTTGTGCATCGTCAGCCTAAAAAAATTCAGAAAAGGATCGTATAGAATTGTGTTTAGCAAAAGTTTTTTAATTGATTATATTAATCATTTTAGTTTGGAAAATCCTGCATCGTCCGAGTATCTATATACAGAAGGCGATTAAACAGAAAATGTGTAGTAGTAGTTGTCAAAATGACTATTGGAAAATTATTCGGTAATATTTCGGTCATCGCCTGCCTAACAAATTCCAGAAATTGATCCCATAGAATTGTGTATGGCAATAGTTGTAGAATTGTTTATTGTAATACATTTGGAGTCAAAATTCCTGCATCACCGGCATATCAAAATACAGAAAGTGATTGAATAGAAAATGTGCAGTAGTAGTTACCAAAATGACTACTGTGAAATTATTTGGTAATAATTCGCGAATCGTCTGCCTCAAAAAATGCAGAAAACGATGGCATAGAATTGTGTAAAGCAATAGTTGTAAAATTGTTTATAGTAATAAATTTGGTATCAAAATTCATGCATGGTCTGCATATCAAAATACTGAAAGCGATTGAATAAAAAATGTGCAGTAGTAGTTCCCAAAACCAATACTGTAAAATTATTTGGTAATTTTGTGCATCGTCAGCCTAAAAAAATTCAGAAAAGGATCGTATAGAATTGTGTTTAGCAAAAGTTTTTTAATTGATTATATTAATCATTTTAGTTTGGAAAATCCTGCATCGTCCGAGTATCTATATACAGAAGGCGATTAAACAGAAAATGTGTAGTAGTAGTTGTCAAAATGACTATTGGAAAATTATTCGGTAATATTTCGGTCATCGCCTGCCTAACAAATTCCAGAAATTGATCCCATAGAATTGTGTATGGCAATAGTTGTAGAATTGTTTATTGTAATACATTTGGAGTCAAAATTCCTGCATCACCGGCATATCAAAATACAGAAAGCGATTGAATAGACAATGTGTAGTAGTAGTTGCCAAAATGACTACTGTGAAATTATTTGGTAATAATTCGCGCATCGTCTGCCTAACAAAATGCAGAAAACGATGGCATAGAATTGTGTATTGTAATAGTTGTTAAATAGATAATTGTAATAATTTTGGTTTCTAGATTCTTGCATCGTCTACGCATCAAATTGCAGATAACGACTGGATGGAAAATGTAGAGCAGTAGTTGTCATAACGATTGTTGTAAAATTATTTGGTAGTAATTCGTGCATCGTCTACAAAAAAAAATGCAGAAAACGATGGCATAGAGTTGTGTATAGCAATAGTTGTTAAATTGATTATGGTAATAATTTTGGTTTCAAAATTCATGCATCTTCTGCGTATCAAAACGCAGAAAACGGTTGCATGGAAAATGTATAGCAGTAGTTGTCGAAACGATTGTTGTAAAATTATTAAGTAGTAATTCGTGCATCGACTGCAAAAAAAATGCAGAAAACGATCACATAGAATTGTGTATAGCAATAGTTGTTTAATTGATTATTTTAATCATTTTAGTTTCAAAAATACTGCATCGTCTGCATATCCAAATACAGAAAGCGATTGAAAAGAAAATGTGCAGTAGTAGTTACCAAAACCAATGCTGTAAAATTATTTGGTAATTTCGTGCATCGTCAGCCTAAAAAAATTCAGAAAACGATGGAGTAGAGTTGTGTATAGCAATAGTTGTTAAATTGATTATGGTAATAATTTTGGTTTCAAAATTCCTGCATCGTCTGCATATCAAAATACAGAAAGCGATTGAATAGAAAATGTGTAGTAATAGCTGTCAAAACGATTGTTGTAAAATTATTTGGTAATAATTAATGCATAGTCTTCATAACAAAACGCAGAAATAGATCGCATCGAATTGTGAATAGCAATAGTTTTTAAATTGATAATTGTAATAATTTTGATTTAAGATTCTTGCATCGTCTATGCATCAAAATACAGAAAGCAATTGAATAGAAAATGTGCAGTAGTAGTTGTCAAAACGATTGTTGTAAAATAATTTGGTAATAATTAATGCATCGTCTTCATAACATAATCCTGCATCGTCTGCGTATTTAAATGCAGAAAACGATTGCATGGAAAATGTATAACAGTAGTTGTCAAAACGATTGTTGTAAAATTATTAGGTAATAATTCGTGCATCGTCTGCTAAGAAAATGTAGAAAACGATCGCATAGAATTGTGTATAGCAATAGTTGCTAAATTGATTATTGTAATAATTTTGGTTTCAAAATTCCTGCATCGTCTGCATATCAAAATACAGAAAGCGATTGAATAGAAAATGTGTAGTAGTTGCCAAAACGACTATTGTAAAATTATTTAGTAATAATTCGTGCATCGTCTGCCTAACAAAATGCAGAAAACGATCGCATAGAATTGTGTATAGCAATAGTTGTTTAATTGATTATTGTAATAAATTTGGTTTTAAAATTCCTGCATCGTCTGCGTATCAAAATACAGAAAGCGATTGCATGGAAAATGTGTAGTAGTAGTTACCAACACGATTAGTGTAAAATTATTAGGTAATAATTCGTGCATCGTCTGCCTAACAAAATGCAGAAAACGATCGCATAGAATTGTGTATAGCAATAGTTGCAGAATTGTTTATTGTAATACATTTGGAGTCAAAATTCCTGCATCGTCTGCGTATCAAAATACAGAAAGCGATTGAATAGAAAATGTGTAGTAGTAGTTACCAACACGATTAGTGTAAAATTATTAGGTAATAATTCGTGCATCGTCTGCCTAACAAAATGCAGAAAACGATCTCATAGAATTGTGTATAGCAATAGTGGTTTAATTGATTATCTTAATCATTTTAGTTGCAAAAATCCTGCATCGTCTGCGTATTTAAATGCAGAAAACGATTGCATGGAAAATGTATAGCAGTAGTTGTCAAAACGATTGTTGCGAAATTTTTTCGTAACAATTCGTGCATTTTCTGCCTAAAAAAATGCAGAAAACGATCGCATAGAATTGTGTATAGCAATAGTTGCTAAATTGATTATTGTAATAATTTTGGTTTCAAAATTCCTGCATCGTCTGCATATCAAAATACAGAAAGCGATTGAATAGAAAATGTGCAGTAGTAGTTGTCAAAACGATTGTTGCGAAATTTTTTCGTAACAATTCGTGCATTTTCTGCCTAAAAAAATGCAGAAAACGATCGCATAGAATTGTGTATAGCAATAGTTGCTAAATTGATTATTGTAATAATTTTGGTTTCAAAATTCCTGCATCGTCTGCATATCAAAATACAGAAAGCGATTGAATAGAAAATGTGTAGTAGTAGTTGCCAAAACGACTACTGTAAAATTATTTGGTAATTTCGTGCATCGTCTGCCTAACAAAATGCAGATAACGATCGTATAGAATTGTGTATAGCAATAGTTGTTTAATTGATTATATTAATCATTTTGGTTTCAAAAATCGTGCATCGTTTGCGTATCTAAATACAGAAAGCGATTGAATAGAAAATGTGTAGTAGTAGTTACCAACACGATTAGTGTAAAATTATTAGGTAATAATTCGTGCATCGTCTGCCTAACAAAATGCAGAAAACGATCTCATAGAATTGTGTATAGCAATAGTTGCAGAATTGTTTATTGTAATACATTTGGAGTCAAAATTCCTGCATCGTCTGCATATCAAAATACAGAAAGCGATTGAATAGAAAATGTGTAGTAGTAGTTGCCAAAACGACTACTGTAAAATTATTTGGTAATAATTAATGCATAGTCTTCATAACAAAACGCAGAAATAGATCGCATCGAATTGTGAATAGCAATAGTTTTTAAATTGATAATTGTAATAATTTTGGTTTCAAAATTCCTGCATCGTCTGCGTATTTAAATGCAGAAAACGATTGCATGGAAAATGTATAGCAGTAGTTGTCAAAACGATTGTTGTGAAATTTTTTGGTACCAATTAGTGCATTGTCTGCCAAAAAAATGCAGAAAACGATTGCATGGAAAATGTATAGCAGTAGTTGTCAAAACGATTGTTGTACAATAATTTGGTAAATATTCGTGCATCGTCTGCCTAACAAAATGCAGAAAACGATTGCATGGAAAATGTATAGCAGTAGTTGTCAAAACGATTGTTGTGAAATTTTTTGGTACCAATTAGTGCATTGTCTGCCAAAAAAATGCAGAAAACGATCTCATAGAATTGTGTATAGCAATAGTTGTTTAATTGATTATATTAATCATTTTGGTTTCAAAAATCGTGCATCGTTTGCGTATCTAAATACAGAAAGCGATTGAATAGAAAATGTGCAGTAGTAGTTACCAAAACCAATGCTGTAAAATTATTTGGTAATTTCGTGCATCGTCAGCCTAAAAAAATTCAGAAAACGATGGAGTAGAGTTGTGTATAGCAATAGTTGTTAAATTGATTATGGTAATAATTTTGGTTTCAAAATTCCTGCATCGTCTGCATATCAAAATACAGAAAGCGATTGAATAGAAAATGTGTAGTAATAGCTGTCAAAACGATTGTTGTAAAATTATTTGGTAATAATTAATGCATAGTCTTCATAACAAAACGCAGAAATAGATCGCATCGAATTGTGAATAGCAATAGTTTTTAAATTGATAATTGTAATAATTTTGATTTAAGATTCTTGCATCGTCTATGCATCAAAATACAGAAAGCAATTGAATAGAAAATGTGCAGTAGTAGTTGTCAAAACGATTGTTGTAAAATAATTTGGTAATAATTAATGCATCGTCTTCATAACATAATCCTGCATCGTCTGCGTATTTAAATGCAGAAAACGATTGCATGGAAAATGTATAACAGTAGTTGTCAAAACGATTGTTGTGAAATTTTTTGGTACCAATTAGTGCATTGTCTGCCAAAAAAATGCAGAAAACGATCGCATAGATTTGTGTATAACATTTGTTGTTTAATTGATTATATTAATCACTATAGTTTAAAAAATCCTGCAATTTCTGCGTATCTAAATACAGAAAGCGATTGAATAGAAAATGTGCAGTAGTTGTTGCCAAAACGACTACTGTAAAATTATTTGATAATAATTCGTGCATCGTCTGCCTAACAAAATGCAGAAAACGATCTCATAGAATTGTGTATAGCAATAGTTGTTTAATTGATTATTTTAATCGTTTTAGTTTTAAAAATCCTGCATCGTCTGCGTATTTAAATGCAGAAAACAATTGCATGGAAAATGTATAGCAGTAGTTGTCAAAACGATTGTTGCGAAATTTTTTCGTAACAATTCGTGCATTTTCTGCCTAAAAAAATGCAGAAAACGATCGCATAGATTTGTGTATAACAATAGTTGTTTAATTGTTTATATTAATCACTTTAGTTTCAAAAATCCTGCAATTTCTGCGTATCTAAATACAGAAAGCGAATGAATAGAAAATGTGCAGTCGTAGTTGCCAAAATGACTACTGCAAAATTATTTGCAGAAAACGATCGCGTAGAATTGTGTATAGCAATAGTTGCAGAATTGTTTATTGTAATACATTTGGAGTAATAATTCCTGCATCGTCTGCGTATCAAAATACAGAAGGTGATTGCATGGAAAATGTGTAGTAGTAGTTGCCAAAACGATTGTTGTACAATAATTTGGTAAATATTCGTGCATCGTCTGCTAAGAAAATGTAGAAAACGATCGCATTGAATTGTGTATAGCAATAGTTGCTAAATTGATTATTGTAATAATTTTGGTTTCAAAATTCCTACATAGTCTGCGTATCAAAAAGGGGAGAACGCTTACATGGGAAATGTATAGCAGCAGTTGCCAAAACGATTATTGTACAATAATTTAGTAATAATTCGTGCATCGTCTGTCTAACGTAATGCAGAAAACGATCGCATAGAATTGTGTATAGCAATCGTGGTTTAATTGATTATATTAATCATTTTGGTTTCAAAATTCCAGCATCGTCTCCGTATCAAAATACAGAAAGCGATTGCATGGAAAATGTGCAGTAGTAGTTGACAAAACGACTACTGTAAAATTATTTGGTAATAAATCGTGCATCGTCTGCCTAACAAAATGCAGAAAACGATGGCATAGAATTGTGTATAGTATTAGTTGTTAAATTGATAATTGTAATAATTTTGGTTTCAAGAATCCTGCATCGTCTGCGTATCAAAATGCAGAAAACAATTGGATGGAAAATGAATAGCAGTAGTTGTCAAAACGACTGTAGTAAAATTTTTTGTCAACAATTTGCGCATCGTCTGCCAAAAAAAATGTAGAAAACGATCGCATAGAATCGTGTATAGCAATAGTTGTAAACATGTTTATAGTAATAAATTTGGTTTCAAAATTCCTGCATCATCTGCATATCAAAATACAGAAAGCGTTTGAATCGAAAATGTGTAGTAGTAGTTGCCAAACTGACTACTGTGAAATTATTTGTTAATAAATCGCGCATCGTCTGCCTAAAAAAATGAAACGATGGCATAGAATTGTGTAAAGCAATAGTTGTAAAATTGTTAATAGTAATAAATTTGGTTTCAAAATTCCTGCATCGTCTGCATATCAAAATACAGAAAGCGATTGAATAGAAAATGTGCAGTAGTAGTTGCCAAAACCACTGCTGTAAACTTATTTGGTAATTTCGTGCATCGTCTGCCTAAAAAAATTCAGAAAACGATCGTATAGAATTGTGTATAGCAATAGTTTTTTAATTGATTATATTAATCATTTTAGTTTGGAAAATCCTGCATCGTCTGCGTATCTATATACAGAAGGCGATTAAATAGAAAATGTGTAGTAGTAGTTGTCAAAACGACCATTGTATATTATTCGGTAATATTGCGTTCATCGTCTGCCTAACAAAATCCACAAATTGATCGCATAGAATTGTGTATAGCAATAGTTGTAGAATTGTTTATTGTAATACATTTGGAGTCAAAATTCATGCAACGTCTGCGTATCAAAATACAGAAGGCGATTCCATAGAAAATGTGTAGTAGTAGTTGCCAAGACGATTATTGTAAAATTATTTGGTAGTAATTCGTGCATCGTCTGCCTAAAAAATATAGAAAACGATCGCATAAAATTGTGTAAAGCAATAGTTGTAAACTTGTTTATAGTAATAAATTTGGTTTCAAAATTCCTGCATCGTCTGTATATCAAAATAGAGAAAGCGATTGAATAGAAAATGTGTAGTAGTAAATGCCATAACGATTATTGCAACATTTTATGGTAACAATTCGTGCATCGGCTGCCTAACAAAATGCAGAAAACGATCGCATAGAATTATATATAGCAATAGTTGTATAATTGATTATTGTAATAAATTTAATTTTTAAAATTCCTGCATCGTCTGCGTATCATAGTGCAGAAAGCGGTTGCATGGTAAATGTGTATAGTAGTAGTTTCCAGATCTATTATTGAAAAATTTTACGGTAACAATTCGTGCACCGTCTGCCTGACAAAATGCAGAAAACGGTCGCATAGAATTATGTACAACAATAGTTGTAGAATTGTTTATTGTAATACATTTGGAGTCAAAATTCATGCAACGTCTGCGTATCAAAATACAGAAAGCGATTGAATAGAAAATGTGCAGTAGTAGTTGCCAAAACGATTGTTGTACAATAATTTGGTAAATATTCGTGCATCGTCTGCCTAACAAAATGCAGAAAACGATCGCGTAGAATTGTGTATAGCAATAGTTGTTAAATTGATTATTGTAATAATTTTGGTTTCAAAATTCCTGCATCGTCTGCGTATCAAAATACAGAAAGCGATTGAATAGAAAATGTGTAGTAGTAGTTGCCAAGACGATTATTGTAAAATTATTTAGTAATAATTCCTGCATTGTCTGCCTAACAAAATGCAGAAAACGATCGCATTGAATTGTGTATAGCAATAGTTGTTAAATTGATTATTGTAAAATTATTTAGTAATAATTCCTGCATCGTCTGCGTATCAAAATACAGAAAACGATTGCATAGAATTGTATATAGCAATAGTTGTTAAATTGATTATTGTAATAATTTTGTTTTCAAAATTCCTGCATCGTCTGCGTATCTAAATGCAGAAAACGATTGCATGGAAAATGTGTAGTAGTAGTTGCCAAGACGATTATTGTAAAATTTTTTGGTAACAATTCGTGCATCGTCTGCCTAACAAAATGCAGAAAACGATCGCATAGAATTGTGTATAGCAATAGTGGTTTAATTGATTATATTAATCATTTTGGTTTCAAAAATCGTGCATCGTTTGCGTATCTAAATACAGAAAGCGATTGAATAGAAAATGTGCAGTAGTAGTTGCCAAAACGACTATTGTAAAATTATTTGGTAATAATTCGTGCATCGTCTGCCTAACAAAATGCAGAAAACGATCGCATAGAATTGTGTATAGCAATAGTGGTTTAATTGATTATCTTAATCATTTTAGTTGCAAAAATCCTGCATCGTCTGCGTATCTAAATGCAGAAAACGATTGCATGGAAAATGTGTAGTAGTAGTTGCCAAGACGATTATTGTAAAATTATTTAGTAATAATTCCTGCATTGTCTGCCTAACAAAATGCAGAAAACGATCGCATAGAATTGTGTATAGCAATAGTGGTTTAATTGATTATATTAATCATTTTGGTTTCAAAAATCGTGCATCGTTTGCGTATCTAAATACAGAAAGCGAATGAATAGAAAATGTGCAGTCGTAGTTGCCAAAATGACTACTGCAAAATTATTTGCAGAAAACGATCGCGTAGAATTGTATAGCAATAGTTGCAGAATTGTTTATTGTAATACATTTGGAGTAATAATTCCTGCATCGTCTGCGTATCAAAATACAGAAGGTGATTGCATGGAAAATGTGTAGTAGTAGTTGCCAAAACGATTGTTGTACAATAATTTGGTAAATATTCGTGCATCGTCTGCTAAGAAAATGTAGAAAACGATCGCATTGAATTGTGTATAGCAATAGTTGCTAAATTGATTATTGTAATAATTTTGGTTTCAAAATTCCTACATAGTCTGCGTATCAAAAAGGGGAGAACGCTTACATGGGAAATGTATAGCAGCAGTTGCCAAAACGATTATTGTACAATAATTTAGTAATAATTCGTGCATCGTCTGTCTAACGTAATGCAGAAAACGATCGCATAGAATTGTGTATAGCAATCGTGGTTTAATTGATTATATTAATCATTTTGGTTTCAAAAATCGTGCATCGTTTGCGTATCTAAATACAGAATGAGATTGTATAGAAAATGTGTAGTAGTAGTTGCCAAAACGACTATTGTAAAATTATTTAATAATAGTTCGGGCATCGACTGCCTATCAAAATGCAGAATATGATCGCAAAGAATTGTGTATAGCAAAAGTTGTAGAATAGTTTATTGCAATACATTTGGAGTCAAAATTCCTGCATCGTCTGCGTATCAAAATACAGAATGCGATTGCATTTAAAATGTGTAGCTAGTAGTTACCAACACGATTAGTGTAAATTATAGGTAATAATTCGTGAATCGTCTGCCTAACAAAATGCACAAACGATCGCACAGAATTGTGTATAGCAATAGTGGTTTAATTGATTATCTTATCATTTTAGTTGCAAAAATCCTGCATCGTCTGCGTATCTTAATGAGATTGTATAGAAAATGTGTAGTAGTAGTTGCCAAAACGACTATTGTAAAATTTATAGTAATAATTCCTGCATTGTCTGCCTAACAAAATGCAGATAACGATCGTATAGAATTGTGTATAGCAATATTTGTTAAATGGATTATTGTAATAAATTTGGTTTTTAAAATTCCTGCATCGTCTGCGTATCGCAATGCAGAAAACGTATGCATGGTAAATGTATAGCTATAGTGGTTTAATTGATTATTGTAATAATTTTGGTTACAAAATTCCTGCATCGTCTGCGTATCAAAATACAGAAAGCGATTGCATGGAAAATGTGTAGTAGTAGTTGCCAAGACGATTATTGTAAAATTTTTTGGTAACAATTCGTGCATCGTATGCCTTACAAAAGCGGAAAACGATCGCATATAATTTGTATACAAATAGTTGTTAAATTGATTAGTGTAAAAAATTGGGTTTTTAAAATTCCTGCATCGTCTGAGTATCAAAATGCAGAATGCGATTACATGGTAAATGTGTAGTAGTAAATGCCATAACGATTATTCCAAAATTTTATGGTAACAATTCGTGCATCGTCTGCCTAACAAAATGCAGAAAACGATTGCATAGAATTGTATATAGCAATAGTTGTTAAATTGTTTAGTGTAATAAATTGGGTTTTTAAAATTCCTGCATCGTCTGAGTATCACAATGCAGAATGCAATTACATGGTAAATGTGTAGTAGTAAATGCCATAAAGATTATTGCAAAATTTTATGGTAACAATTCGTGCATCGTCTGCCTAACAAAATGCAGAAAACGATCGCATAGAATTATATAGCAATAGTTGGTAAATTGATTATTGTAATAATTTCGGTTTCAAAGTTCCTGCATCGTCTGCGTATCAAAATACAGAAAGCGATTGCATGGAAAATGTGTAGTAGGAGCTGCCAAAACGTTATTGTAGCATTATTTGGTAATAATTCATGCATCGTCTGCCTAACAAAATGCAGAAAACGATCGCATAAAATTGTGTATAGCAATTGTTGTACAATTGATTATTGTAATAAATTTGTTTTCAAAATTCTTGCATCGACTGCTTATCAAAATACAGAAAACGATTGCATGGAATATGTAGTGGTAGTTGCCAAAATAATTATTGTAAAATTTTTTGGTAACAATTCGTGCATCGTCTGCCTAACAAAATGCTGAAAACTATCGCATGGAATTGTGTGTAGCAAAATTTATAAAATTGATTATTGTACTAAATTTGGTTTTTAAATTCCTGCATCGTCTGCGTATCTAAATGCAGAAAACGTTTGCATGGAAAATTTGTAGTAGTAGTTGCCAAAACGAATATTGTAAATTTGTTTGGTAATAATTCGTGCATCGTCGGCCTAACAATATGCAGAAAATTATCGAATAGAATTGTGTATAGCAATAGTTGTAGAATTGTTTACTGTAATAAATGTGTTTTCAAAATTCCTGCTTCGTCAGCGTATCAAAATACAGAAAGCGATTGCATGGAAAATGTGTAGTAGTAGTTGCCAAAACGTTATTGAAAAATTTTATGGTAACAATTCGTGCATCGTATGCCTTACAAAAGCGGAAAACGATCACATATAATTTGTATAGAAATAGTTGTTAAATTGATTAGTGTAAAAAATTGGGTTTTAAAATTCCTGCATCGTCTGAGTATCAAAATGCAGAATGCGATTATTTAAAAATTTTATGGTAACAATTCGTGCATCGTCTGCCTAACAAAATGCTGAAAACTATCGCATGGAATTGTGTGTAGCAAAATTTATAAAATTGATTATTGTACTAAATTTGGTTTTTAAATTCCTGCATCGTCTGCGTATCAAAATGCAGAATGCGATTACATGGTAAATGTGTAGTAGTAAATGCCATAACGCTTATTGAAAAATTTTATGGTAACAATTCGTGCATCGTCTGCCTAACAAAATGCAGAAAACGATCGCATAGAATTGTGTATAGCAATAGTTGTTAAATTGATTAGTGTAATAAATTGGGTTTTAAAATTCCTGCATCGTCTGCGTATCAAAATACAGAAAGCGATTGCATGGAAAATGTGTAGTAGTAGTTGCCAAAACGTTATTGTAGCATTATTTGGTAATAATTCGTGCATCGTCTGCCTAACAAAATGCAGAAAACGATCGCATAGAATTGTGTATAGCAATAGTTGTTAAATTGATTATTGTAATAATTTTGGTTTCAAAATTCCTGCATCGTCTGCGTATCAAAATGCAGAAAACGATTGCATGGAAAATGTGTAGTAGTAGTTGCCAAAACGAATATTGTAAAATTGTGTGGTAACAATTCGTGCGTCGTCTGCCTAACAAAATGCAGAAAACGATCGCATAGAATTGTGTATAGCAATAGTTGTTAAATTGATTAGTGTAATAAATTGGGTTTTAAAATTCCTGCATCGTCTGCGTATCAAAATACAGAAAGCGATTGCATGGAAAATGTGTAGTAGTAGTTGCCAAAACGAATATTGTAAAATTGTTTGGTAACAATTCGTGCATCGTCTGCCTAACAAAATGCAGAAAACGATCGCATAGAATTGTGTATAGCAATAGTTGTTAAATTGATTATTGTACTAAATTTGGTTTTTAAAATTCCTGCATCGTCTGCGTATCAAAATACAGAAAGCGATTGCATGGAAAATGTGTAGTAGTAGTTGCCAAAACGAATATTGTAAAATTGTTTGGTAACAATTCGTGCATCGTCTGCCTAACAAAATGCAGAAAACGATCGCATAGAATTGTGTATAGCAATAGTTGTTAAATTGATTATTGTAATAATTTTGTTTTCAAAATTCCTGCTTCGTCAGCGTATCAAAATACAGAAAGCGATTGCATGGAAAATGTGTAGTAGTAGTTGCCAAAACGAATATTGTAAATTTGTTTGGTAATAATTCGTGCATCGTCTGCCTAACAAAATGCAGAAAACGATCGCATAGAATTGTGTATAGCAATAGTTGTACAATTGATTATTGTAATAAATTTGTTTTCAAAATTCTTGCATCGACTGCTTATCAAAATACAGAAAGCGATTGCATGGACAATGTGTAGTAGTAGTTGCCAAAATGACTACTGTGAAATTATTTGGTAATAATTCGCGCATCGTCTGCCTAACAAAATGCAGAAAACGATGGCATAGAATTGTGTATTGTAATAGTTGTAAATAGATAATTGTAATAATTTTGGTTTCTAGATTCTTGCATCGTCTACGCATCAAATTGCAGATAACGACTGGATGGAAATGTAGAGCAGTAGTTGTCATAACGATTGTTGTAAAATTATTTGGTAGTAATTCGTGCATCGTCTACAAAAAAAAATGCAGAAAACGATGGCATAGAGTTGTGTATAGCAATAGTTGTTAAATTGATTATGGTAATAATTTTGGTTTCAAAATTCATGCATCTTCTGCGTATCAAAACGCAGAAAACGGTTGCATGGAAAATGTATAGCAGTAGTTGTCGAAACGATTGTTGTAAAATTATTAAGTAGTAATTCGTGCATCGACTGCAAAAAAATGCAGAAAACGATCACATAGAATTGTGTATAGCAATAGTTGTTTAATTGATTATTTTAATCATTTTAGTTTCAAAAATACTGCATCGTCTGCATATCCAAATACAGAAAGCGATTGAAAGAAAATGTGCAGTAGTAGTTACCAAACCAATGCTGTAAAATTATTTGGTAATTTCGTGCATCGTCAGCCTAAAAAATTCAGAAAACGATGGAGTAGAGTTGTGTATAGCAATAGTTGTTAAATTGATTATGGTAATAATTTTGGTTTCAAAATTCCTGCATCGTCTGCATATCAAAATACAGAAAGCGATTGAATAGAAAATGTGTAGTAATAGCTGTCAAAACGATTGTTGTAAAATTATTTGGTAATAATTAATGCATAGTCTTCATAACAAAACGCAGAAATAGATCGCATCGAATTGTGAATAGCAATAGTTTTTAAATTGATAATTGTAATAATTTTGATTTAAGATTCTTGCATCGTCTATGCATCAAAATACAGAAAGCAATTGAATAGAAAATGTGCAGTAGTAGTTGTCAAAACGATTGTTGTAAAATAATTTGGTAATAATTAATGCATCGTCTTCATAACATAATCCTGCATCGTCTGCGTATTTAAATGCAGAAAACGATTGCATGGAAAATGTATAACAGTAGTTGTCAAAACGATTGTTGTGAAATTTTTTGGTACCAATTAGTGCATTGTCTGCCAAAAAAATGCAGAAAACGATCGCATAGATTTGTGTATAACATTTGTTGTTTAATTGATTATATTAATCACTATAGTTTAAAAATCCTGCAATTTCTGCGTATCTAAATACAGAAAGCGATTGAATAGAAAATGTGCAGTAGTTGTTGCCAAAACGACTACTGTAAAATTATTTGATAATAATTCGTGCATCGTCTGCCTAACAAAATGCAGAAAACGATCTCATAGAATTGTGTATAGCAATAGTTGTTTAATTGATTATTTTAATCGTTTTAGTTTTAAAAATCCTGCATCGTCTGCGTATTTAAATGCAGAAAACAATTGCATGGAAAATGTATAGCAGTAGTTGTCAAAACGATTGTTGCGAAATTTTTTCGTAACAATTCGTGCATTTTCTGCCTAAAAAAATGCAGAAAACGATCGCATAGATTTGTGTATAACAATAGTTGTTTAATTGTTTATATTAATCACTTTAGTTTCAAAAATCCTGCAATTTCTGCGTATCTAAATACAGAAAGCGAATGAATAGAAAATGTGCAGTCGTAGTTGCCAAAATGACTACTGCAAAATTATTTGCAGAAAACGATCGCGTAGAATTGTGTATAGCAATAGTTGCAGAATTGTTTATTGTAATACATTTGGAGTAATAATTCCTGCATCGTCTGCGTATCAAAATACAGAAGGTGATTGCATGGAAAATGTGTAGTAGTAGTTGCCAAAACGATTGTTGTACAATAATTTGGTAAATATTCGTGCATCGTCTGCTAAGAAAATGTAGAAAACGATCGCATTGAATTGTGTATAGCAATAGTTGCTAAATTGATTATTGTAATAATTTTGGTTTCAAAATTCCTACATAGTCTGCGTATCAAAAAGGGGAGAACGCTTACATGGGAAATGTATAGCAGCAGTTGCCAAAACGATTATTGTACAATAATTTAGTAATAATTCGTGCATCGTCTGTCTAACGTAATGCAGAAAACGATCGCATAGAATTGTGTATAGCAATCGTGGTTTAATTGATTATATTAATCATTTTGGTTTCAAAAATCGTGCATCGTTTGCGTATCTAAATACAGAATGAGATTGTATAGAAAATGTGTAGTAGTAGTTGCCAAAACGACTATTGTAAAATTATTTAATAATAGTTCGGGCATCGACTGCCTATCAAAATGCAGAATATGATCGCAAAGAATTGTGTATAGCAAAAGTTGTAGAATAGTTTATTGCAATACATTTGGAGTCAAAATTCCTGCATCGTCTGCGTATCAAAATACAGAATGCGATTGCATTTAAAATGTGTAGTAGTAGTTACCAACACGATTAGTGTAAAATTATTAGGTAATAATTCGTGCATCGTCTGCCTAACAAAATGCACAAACGATCGCACAGAATTGTGTATAGCAATAGTGGTTTAATTGATTATCTTAATCATTTTAGTTGCAAAAATCCTGCATCGTCTGCGTATCTTAATGAGATTGTATAGAAAATGTGTAGTAGTAGTTGCCAAAACGACTATTGTAAAATTATTTAGTAATAATTCCTGCATTGTCTGCCTAACAAAATGCAGATAACGATCGTATAGAATTGTGTATAGCAATATTTGTTAAATGGATTATTGTAATAAATTTGGTTTTAAAATTCCTGCATCGTCTGCGTATCGCAATGCAGAAAACGTATGCATGGTAAATGTATAGCTATAGTGGTTTAATTGATTATTGTAATAATTTTGGTTACAAAATTCCTGCATCGTCTGCGTATCAAAATACAGAAAGCGATTGCATGGAAAATGTGTAGTAGTAGTTGCCAAAACGTTATTGAAAAATTTTATGGTAACAATTCGTGCATCGTATGCCTTACAAAAGCGGAAAACGATCGCATATAATTTGTATACAAATAGTTGTTAAATTGATTAGTGTAAAAAATTGGGTTTTTAAATTCCTGCATCGTCTGAGTATCAAAATGCAGAATGCGATTACATGGTAAATGTGTAGTAGTAAATGCCATAACGATTATTCCAAAATTTTATGGTAACAATTCGTGCATCGTCTGCCTAACAAAATGCAGAAAACGATTGCATAGAATTGTATATAGCAATAGTTGTTAAATTGTTTAGTGTAATAAATTGGGTTTTTAAATTCCTGCATCGTCTGAGTATCACAATGCAGAATGCAATTACATGGTAAATGTGTAGTAGTAAATGCCATAAAGATTATTGCAAAATTTTATGGTAACAATTCGTGCATCGTCTGCCTAACAAAATGCAGAAAACGATCGCATAGAATTATATATAGCAATAGTTGGTAAATTGATTATTGTAATAATTTCGGTTTCAAAGTTCCTGCATCGTCTGCGTATCAAAATACAGAAAGCGATTGCATGGAAAATGTGTAGTAGGAGCTGCCAAAACGTTATTGTAGCATTATTTGGTAATAATTCATGCATCGTCTGCCTAACAAAATGCAGAAAACGATCGCATAAAATTGTGTATAGCAATTGTTGTACAATTGATTATTGTAATAAATTTGTTTTCAAAATTCTTGCATCGACTGCTTATCAAAATACAGAAAACGATTGCATGGAATATGTGTAGTGGTAGTTGCCAAAATAATTATTGTAAAATTTTTTGGTAACAATTCGTGCATCGTCTGCCTAACAAAATGCTGAAAACTATCGCATGGAATTGTGTGTAGCAAAATTTATAAAATTGATTATTGTACTAAATTTGGTTTTTAAAATTCCTGCATCGTCTGCGTATCTAAATGCAGAAAACGTTTGCATGGAAAATTTGTAGTAGTAGTTGCCAAAACGAATATTGTAAATTTGTTTGGTAATAATTCGTGCATCGTCGGCCTAACAATATGCAGAAAATTATCGAATAGAATTGTGTATAGCAATAGTTGTAGAATTGTTTACTGTAATAAATGTGTTTTCAAAATTCCTGCTTCGTCAGCGTATCAAAATACAGAAAGCGATTGCATGGAAAATGTGTAGTAGTAGTTGCCAAAACGTTATTGAAAAATTTTATGGTAACAATTCGTGCATCGTATGCCTTACAAAAGCGGAAAACGATCACATATAATTTGTATAGAAATAGTTGTTAAATTGATTAGTGTAATAAATTGGGTTTTAAAATTCCTGCATCGTCTGAGTATCAAAATGCAGAATGCGATTATTTAAAAATTTTATGGTAACAATTCGTGCATCGTCTGCCTAACAAAATGCTGAAAACTATCGCATGGAATTGTGTGTAGCAAAATTTATAAAATTGATTATTGTACTAAATTTGGTTTTTAAAATTCCTGCATCGTCTGCGTATCAAAATGCAGAATGCGATTACATGGTAAATGTGTAGTAGTAAATGCCATAACGCTTATTGCAAAATTTTATGGTAACAATTCGTGCATCGTCTGCCTAACAAAATGCAGAAAACGATCGCATAGAATTATATATAGCAATAGTTGTTAAATTGATTATTGTAATAATTTTGGTTTCAAAGTGCCTGCATCGTCTGCGTATCAAAATACAGAAAGCGATTGCATGGAAAATGTGTAGTAGGAGCTGCCAAAACGTTATTGTAGCATTATTTGGTAATAATTCATGCATCGACTGCCTAACAAAATGCAGAAAACGATCGCATAGAATTGTGTATAGCAATAGTTGTACAATTGATTATTGTAATAATTTTGTTTTCAAAATTCCTGCTTCGTCAGCGTATCAAAATACAGAAAGCGCTTTCATGGAAAATTTGTAGTAGTAACTGCCGAATCGATTATTTAAAAATTTTATGATAACAGTTCGTGCATCGTCTGCCTAACAAAATGCAGAAAACGATCGCATAGAATTATGTACAGTAATAGTTGTTAAATTGATGATTGTAATAATTTCGGTTTCAAAGTTCCTGCACGGAGAAAACTGTATTGCTTATATGCCAACACTGTTCGGACTATTTAAGCATGGAATAAGTTAATAGGCGAAAAGCATGAAATTATTAGCAATTTAAGATCGCTTATATTACTTTTTTTGCATCGTAAGAATCAATGGGATAAAAGTATGTGTTAATTTATAAAATTGCAACTGCGTATTGTAAGAAAAGCAACGACACGCGCTAGTGTGAAAAACGGTCGACGGTCGTGTAATTTGGGCATGGCCCCGCCCCCTTTCAGTTGTAGCGTTGCGTGATGAACTTGCGCGTCGTTCTTATTCGCGCGTCATGGTTTTTCACATTTAATTTTGTAATTCGTAACAGTATAATTTCACTATAAGTACAATAGATTTTTATTTACTGCGATTTCATTGATAGTGTAATAATCGATGATTAATTAATTACTTATATTCTTATATTATTAAATTTTGTCAATATTTGTGAAAAAGCTTTAGTTAAGTTGGTTTTTGCCTCGCATCAGTTCGACAGAAAAGAGGCGTGGCCATGCTCAAAAAGCACCGGACGGTTCATGTATTCTTCGTACACACATATTGCGCTTACTTCGACGAGGATGTTGCTACTTTTACATTTAAAAATCTAATACTAAAAATGCAGCATGTGGTTGATAAATTAGTAAGTAAAATGTCTTACTAAATTTATATACATGTGTAGTAGTAACTTTCGTAAAAGTGGCTATTGGCAAGTAATACGTCGGCTTTTTTCATATTTGAATTTCCCTTTTGTTGAATAATATATATCTAACACTTCGGTTTCTTCTCTACCTATCTCTTTCTAGAATATGTATTAACTATAAATTTATAATTTCTTTTGAATGATGTTATAAATATATTAGAAATAAATATTGAAAATTGAATAATACATTATTTCGACGCCTCGTACGAAGACAAGCACAGCTTACTTTCTGTAATGTTATTTTAAGTGGGAAAATCTGTCTTGTGTTTTTCGTACGAGACGTTGATTTAGAAACAGTAATGTACTTAATTTCATTCTCTGTTAATAAGAAAATGATATTTCTATTATTTTGTTTCTAAAAGCAATCACGTAGCATGCGTTAAAAAAATTTTTTAACCGCTCCGTTTTCAAATAATTATAAAAAAAAATTGTTTATTTAAAATAAATAAACATATATATTAATTTTTGAGTAGTTCGAAACAAGTTTATGAATTCAAAATTTTAACAGAAAATTTTTGTTAATATTGATATAATAAACTATTGAAATTTTTTGTTTGTTTTATCCATTAGGGTGGATTTGAATATATTATGGCTAAAACTTTAACAATTAATTTATTTTAGTGATATTAATTTGTATGGTGATTGATAGCATTATTATTAAACTATTAATTTTTATTAACATTTTGCATACATATATATTGTGTATATTAATATATAATATTTCGCGAGTCGAATTTCCCTTAATCACCATCCTAAGCTGCACGCTCTAGCATTATATACCTGATTATATCCATACATACCCATTGGACTCAAACCTTCTGGCAACTCTTACATACACCAAGGTTGCTAAATTGATTTTTGTTTACAATTTGTTCAATAATTCTGACTTGTTTGCTTTCGACGTTTGCTTGCTAGCTTATTAATATAAATAAGATAAAATTATGTTAATTAACAATAAATACATAATGTGAACATTTAAAAACAAGAAGAAATTGGTTGTTTTTGTATTATTGAGTAAATTTATAGGAATAAATTTCATACGTACCTAAAAGATAGATTCTTATTTATAATTCATAATTCTATAGTTTTGAAGTATTTATTATCTTGTTAGTAGTATGTGGGGGACTATAGGAAAAAATGGCGGCCAAGATGGCGGCGGCGGTGGTGGAAAGTAGGAAAACTCGAAGTAAGTCGGGAATTTTGGCGGATGGTCGTGTGTCTGCGTGATATGAGTCATAGTGTTGGAGGTGTTGAGCGGGGGATCGCGTAGTAGGGGGTATGTATATTTTCTCATATACAGGACATTGTAGGAGTCTTGATGGAGGGGATGGATGACACTTGTCTGCCGTATTGGGAGGAAAACTCTCGTGAAGTATTATGAATGGGTATTCGTGGGCCCACGCGGGGGATACGTCATCGTAAGCATAGGGGGCTACGCTGCGAGTTTGGAGACTCAGCTGCTACTTTATTTTTCCAAAGGATGCACAGGTATGGGTACAGGGAGAGAGGTAGAGGGAGAGAGAGGGAAAGAGAGAGATGTATACGTATAATAGATTATACGTATTATATTTTAATTGGATGTTCATAATGAATATTTAAAATTAATAAATAGGATATATAGGTAAGTGTATAGGTCCGATAAATGAATAGATTATTTATTGTTTTAAAATAATTTATTTATGAATAATATTAAATTTTTGTACATTTTATAATTGTAAAAATTAATGTATATATTTATGTTTAATATTATTTTATGTGTATTGAGAAATTTTAAGAATAACATATTTTGGGTTTACAAGTTTGAATACATAATTTTGAATGTTTATGACCATTACCTACGTGAAAATTAAACTTATGTTTATGCTTATTTCTATACGAAATACCACGAATACGTTTGTAAAAGCGTTTGACAATTTGATCGGTTCTTCAATAATTTGAAGCAAATAAATTACAAAATTTGTCTACGGAGTAACCACGATTCATATAGTCTAAAAACATTAAACAATGCTGTCCACACACTTTAGAATTTACACTCTGCAACTGTTGTGTATTCCACTTGTAAGAAACGGTGTTTCTTTGTAAACTTTTGACGTGATGAGAAACGGTTGGAGGAAAACCATAACTGTCAAAGAAGATTCCTTGTCCTCGACGATCAATGTAAATGGCTACATTCGATGCCGTGGTAATAACTACTGAGCCAATTGTTGTGTACTTGAATTTTAAGAGGTAAATCAGAGAATGAGTGAGGAGGTGATGCGATCCAGTGCGCTGTATAGTACTTATTGAGAGCTACGACTGCTACTTCTTTGAGCAAGAATTTTCCATGGATGTCCCGAAATCCTTGAATGTCAATAACGTAGTCCATGTCACATATGTTGTGTATGCGACTAAATCTAAATGACTTCCTACAAATTTGTGTACAAGTGCACGTAATTTATACGTAAATCCATTTCTTTATCTCTGACGTAATGTAGGAATGTTATATTATAACTACAATAACTTTCTAAACTTTCTAAGATTATTAAGAAATTTATCCATTAGTGAGTTTAAGCATTAAAATCGATGATTATCTGTCGAGATGAATCAATCTCAAGAATATTATCATACTCGGCATATACGACGCAATTAACGGATTGTTGTAGAACGTTATCGAAACGTAATTGCAAACGAACGGCACCCGTTTTAACTAAATTCCAATGCGTATTACAGTTTGCAGAAAGATCGGATGTTAAGTCAAATGCATATAAACAAAAGCCATTAGGGTATGACTCTCTAGATATACAATTTCCTTAATTTAGAAAATGTATGCCACTTCCGCTGAACAAAGTGTGGAATGCATCGACGTATGTATTAGGATAATTAGGTTGGATAGCTTTGCTGGGTACTTGTACACCATCGACGTTTAAGGCTAGATAAGAAAGATTGAAATGTTCAAAGTTGAACGGGTTTTCTTTTCTATTGCCGTTAAACGCTTTGTTAGATACTAAGCCATTAATTACACGTTTTGGAATTTGTCCTAAGAAGATATTATCTAAGCTTTCACCTGTGATGCCCGTGTGCAATGTAAAAGACTTAACCTCTACACGTGTTAGAGGATACTTAGTTGTTCCCTTGGCTAAAGCTTTCGAATGTGCAAGTAGAATTCCTGAGTTAATTTTTGCTCTACGTACACGTAAAGATGCATCTAAAATTCTAACCTTTACAGGTTCTTTTTCAAAATCCATTAAACAAAATGCGTCTTTGGAACGTATAAGTCTAACGCGAACCTCAACACCGTTAAGAAGAAATTTATCTTGATTGAATACGTCACAATGTAAATGTCCAAGTAGGTCTAAATTTTTGCCTCCTTTTATAAAATTATATCGTTTTTCACATCCTTCATTAGTTGACATTACCTTATTATCGGTTTTTTTCAAAACAGCATTCATCTGACCTGGCGTATCGTCAAACCATAAGGAAGTTGTTAAATGAGATTTCTTAGCATCCTCTGAATAATTCAACAATGATTCTATATAAGCACGATAAGCGTAAGCATTATTCGGTGGTGACACAGGTTTTTGATTAAAAAATACATCTACTTGATTAAACAAACTATGAAAAAAATTGTTTACGGGTGCTACCAATGCATCCTCGACTATTAAACCATGTTTATTTTCAAGACGGATATTGAGATTGATCATGGTGTGAGCCAAATCGATGTAATCATCGGAATTCCCTGGAATAAGAAATTCTAAATACGAATCCTCGGAGATGGTAGTTACTGGTTTATATTCAATCCATTGAGTAGATTCGATAGAGGTTTGAGTAGGTGGTAGTGTAAATAAGTCTAACTCAGATTTTGCACATTCACACGAGTGAGTATGTAAAAAAGCCATGTTTACGCAGGTCCGAATATGTCATATACCGAGCGTTTCTTAATATTTTTAATTTGTTTCTGCTTCTTCTTTTTTTTAACTGAACGTTTAGAACTTCTTTTTAATTCACGATTAGAGATGTGTATCACACGACGCCGACCTCTTGACTGAGTTTGTCTCCCACTTTTACTTCTTTTATAACCAGATCCTTCCATAAGACTATCTATTTTTTCTTCAGCTTTCCTCTTTAAATTATTGCCAGATTCACGAGCTCGATTACGTAATGACTCTTTAAATGATACATTATTTCTGCTTACATCGTCCAAAACATTTATACTAGCTTTTAAAGCTTCTTTACCGACTGCACGAGCACCACGCTTTATGAATGGTAAAACCTTATGAAAATAGTACATTTCGATACTAGTGCGTAAATGTGAATTGATCCTCGTATGGAGGTTTGTGCTCGAGCAGAGCGAGGGTGAAAGGCCATACGAGGATCAAATCACATTAACGCACTTGTATCGAACTATATTTTTCGATACAACCTGTGCGGAGCGAGATTTCACCACGCCAGTTTTTCGGAGCGTGCGTAAAATCGCGTCTCCGCGCACGGCGTATTGAAAATACCTTTAAGGAATTGGCCAATACCTCCATTGCCTTTCTGATAAGGTAATCCAATATAAACATGCTCAATACCGCCATTCCCGACCTGATTCTCATAATAGTCAATGAAGTGAGTCATTTTGTAATATTATTATTCAACTTGACGAAAATGAAGTGTCACGGTTGACGTTCCACACTCGAATGGTATTACACGACCAAGATGATCTCTTATATCAATCGTAACTGTTCGGAAACAGTTTCTAATAAGAGGTATGTAATTTATACGTGCAAAAATTTGATATTGATTTGATGCAAATACGTAGTCTTTATAATTTACTGGTACAACACGTACCGAAGATGTTTGAGCGTCAACTACAATACAGAGTTCTGTAATATCCGAATAAATGTATAAATGTTGTGGTAAGGCGTTTAAGACATTTGCCGGACGCGATGCATAAGATGGATTGTAGTTTACTTTTAAATATTCTTTAACATCAGCAAAACCAAGAATATCTAAAATGCTTAGACTCATTTTTAGAGAATGATCATGGTTACATGTATCAGGGATACACACCCTCTCGGCATATATACAAAAGTATTGTTATGTTCAGAGGAAAGATTAAACCTAATATGAGTATTTATTAATGCTCGATTTAACCTTTCTAAAAACTCTGTAATATTTGGATATATACCATAAGGTATAAGTACAGATCTATTTTCTATGTCAACTATGTCAGCTTTAAAGGCATCTCTATATACTGGTAATAAAATGGATATTGACGTTATCTCTCTTTCGTCTCCCCGTAAATGCAAGAATGAACGGGGAAAATGAATTTCTGCTAAACCGACTTCCCACGATCCTCGCAACTTTATTTCTTGAGGTAATTTTGTGGTGTAACACGATGTTGTATTGTCAGGAAAAACATGCATACTGCTATTACTTGGTAGTATCATATAAAATTGGTTTTTCATTTCAAATATTTTTAATTTCTGATGCTAGTACCCAAGAGTTGAATTTACTAGGATATCCTACCCAACTGACAAAGTACTTTTTTCGTTTACCAGAACCAATTGTTTTTAATATTTTATCAACTTTGTATATACTTGTCTGCAAATCATTACGTATAACTGAGAGTTCTTCTTCGTAAAATATACCGTCTATGATTTCACCATTCAAGTCTTCTATTTCGTATACAGGTGGTTTTCTATGTTTTAAGACTTTAATAATTTTAAAAATCTCTTCAGACCAATTAGCCATATATCCTTTCTCGAAGGTGCCTTTAGTTCGACTGATGCGTACAAGATCTCCTACGGCATATTTAGGTTTTTTCTCATTTATTTCGTATCGTGAATCCATATTTTTCTTTGCTATGTGTGCATTATATATTGTTACAATTGCAGGCGCCATCTTTATAGTAGAATGACGAGAATTATTATATCCTTATACAGGGTCAGGTAAGACATCGATATATCTTTTTGTATTTTGATGTGTAAAGTAACGCCACATTTTCTGTTTTAGAGGTCGATTAAATCTTTCAACGATAGCTGCTTTAACATCAGGATTTTGGGCTACTCTGTGTTTTATGTTAAGTGATTTTAACAATTTCTGCATAGCTGAACCTAAAAATTCACATCCTCTGTCGTAAAATTCTTGGTAATCTATTGTTACTTCGCGAAAGAATATCCTGAAATGCTTGTGTAACTGTAAAACACGTTTTATTTTTCAATGGTTCAACCCAAACATATTTACTCAATACATCAATCACTACTAATAAATATGCAAATCCATCGTTATAAGTTTTTAAAGTTGTAAGCTCAATCATATCGCACTCCCATACAGAATCGATTTCTTTTACATTATAATGAAGACGTGGAAATTTTTTACGTATAGGTTTATGAAGAGTATAGGCATCTTGAGTTTGTAACCATTTATAAATTTTCTTTTTGTCAATTTTATTTTTCAGTTTATCAACTACTCTGTAAGCTCCTGCATATCCAGCATTATTACTACGATCGTAATATACCTTGTGTAATAAATTTAATTTTGTTTTTAGCATCTTTTCAAACATTACCTATTATAGTTAAAGACTTAACCAACCACCGTTTCCTTTTTGAAGATTTTTAGCAGAATTTTTGTTGTATTTTGACCTTGTACGAAGAGTGTTTACCGGAAATGAATCATTATCATTACTCAAATTTAGCTGTCTACTTATTACAGTATTTTCACTGTTATCAAAACTATTAGTCAGAGTAGAGCTATTTCTATGTGTCGTAGGCATCGGTGTTGACGCGTGTATTTTGGAATTTGTGAAACTCGGTTGGGGTGATGAAAAGGACGATTTATTTGAAATAGATAACTGTCTTTGTTGGTAAAATGAATCATTTCCTACACATTCCAATGGTATTCCAATATCTCGTAAAAACCATGCAAACTGTTCACGACCAATCGCTTTTACATTTTTTCTTTTTCTTACAACATCATTTACAAGATCTACAATATTTGATTCTTCAAGAACCGTACCGTCTATAGTGATTGTACCTTTATTATTCCAAGATATCCTAGATCTTATGCTAGGGTTTTGTAAGAAATGCATTAATAATTCGGCTTTACGTCTATAAGTTGGAGGAACTGATAATGTTATTGTGTCAATATCAATATCAATACCATTTTTTAATTCATTTTCGTTTACTAAATCATGTTGATTAATACTTTTCTTTATGTTTTTCTAAATATGACAAGTAACGTTGTAAAACTTGCTGATATTTTGACCATTTAGTGCATTCATCTAGTTCATTTGAGTTTAATATTTCATTCATTTGAGTATCTAATCGTGACAAATGATTACCAGGAGTTTGTACGGTAGTAGGTTTTAAATAATTCTCATTATGTACATTTTGAAAATCGTTTACTCTGTTAAGCTTGTCCAAACTATCTTGAGGCATAAGAACTAATTTGCGTGTATTTTGCATTCTTGATATTTATGAACGGGAAGGAATAAGAGCTGACATAACTGTACCTAGTGCAGGTGCAAGTAGTGCTGTTAAGAAACCGTGCCCTTTTTGTACAATCAAACGTTTCTTACTTTTCCACGACGTAGAATTTTTATTTGACAATTTACGTAATACGTTTTTATGTTTAGATAGTTTAGCTTTCTGTGTATTTGTGAGTGAGACGTTGCCTTTTAAAGTATTTAATGCACATTCGCATATACCTTTGATTATTCTACGATCAGCTAATTTTAATACAGCATTCCTTTGACAATTGTTTAAATGATATAGAGCATGCAGTACGTTTGCTGTTTTGGGATCGAGTGACTTTTTCGACCTTGTCGGAGCCATTATATATGCAATACTGATAGGTCACGAGAAGAAACACCTCTCTTTATATGTATATAATATATAATATCGGTCTCACTCGAACTAAATGCTTTAAATTAAAATAAAGCGGGCCTATCGTACTCTTTGTCCACTATGGTTGGTGGAATTTCCCAGAGCACGGCCTTTTAAAATAATTAAAGGCGTTTCGTCCTCGATCTCCAGCTTGGACTCCTCAGTAAGGAACTAGAGATCTTACCTTAGACGCCTGTCGCAAGATGAACCTCTCTTTATATTTTTCGGTGTATAAACATATTGAAAAGGATCGTCGGGAAAAATATTATTGCGCACTCTACATATTTCTGGAGTATTTTGTTTTAAGTCAAGTAATAAATAGCCATGAGGTACAGACGTAGCATCCATATAAGATTCTTGTAAAAATTTTGGATTTTCAGGGTATACTTGGCGAGCCATATGTTGTATTTGAGCACGGTCCCTTGGATTTTTAAAAATTACAATATAATTTGAATTGAGTGAAATGTCTCTTTGATTTGGACCTTGATGAACTAAATTTTGCGTTACAAAAATTACACTGATATTTTTATGGTGACTTCCTTTTGTAAATAAATCGGCAACAGTATTATTTAATGACTCGCGCATTAAATCATCGATCACTGCCAACTTTGAACGAGAATCCGACGCAAAATCCTCGTTTTGAGGTAACCCTTCGTGAAACTCTACATCGTTACCGTATTCTAAATATCCGTCTTGCCTCTCTGAGTAATACAATAGTTTACGGGCAAAAACGGTATCGGACATTTTGTCAATTTGTCGGAAAAACCGTTTAACAAAGTACGTTTTACCACATCCTGTGGGTTCACAAATCATTGATGTCCATGGGTGATTCCACGATATCATTTTAAAAATAACAATAAAAAATCTAAATTCAAGCTTGTTTCTAACCGCGGAGGGCCACACGGGCGGATACGTGCAAGAATTCAGCTAATAATCGTACGTACGCGGCGAAAGAATCTAGCGTACTGATCCGCGGGTATTAACTTAGATGTATTTATAAGCTGATATTTAATAAACAAACAAGAATAAGCTAGTATGAAATAAAAATATGAATTTATAATACAATTTTAAAGTAATTGGAATGTAATTTAGACATTAAAATATTGAATTTATTTAATAAATTTTTTATTAATAATGTGGATAGAAAGGATAGAGGGAGTGAAAATATTTAAATAATACATATTATCACAATTTATAGTTATATATATACATATATTTATTTATTATTATTCACAATATACATTAATATACAACAATACATTAAATTTACAACAATACATTAATATACAATTCTTTTATCAAACTATTATCATTATTATACGAATAAAAATATCGCGTACTGTCCACATGAATCGGACAATGAGGATTATCATTCAACATATTTTGAGACTCGATATTATCTATTGTTAAATGCAAAGAATTAATTTTTCTCACTTTTATAGTTTGCAATTTTTTGTTACGTGTACGTTCTCGTGAGTTACAAGATCATTGAGTACAATATTTTTTTTCACGCGTTCGCAATCATCAGCCTCGCACACTAACATATCACATACATCACAAACTTCCCAACAACAGTCAAAATTCATTTGATAAGATATATGTACATTACAATGTTTTGACAATTTTTTTAACATTTTTCATGCTAATCCTTCTAATGTATTTTTGTATTGTAGAAAATATTTGCATTTAGGTACGTTACAATTTTTACAACATGTATTAGTTAAATTAAGCCAAGCATTATTATCTGGAACATAAAAGATAATATTTTTATTTATACTTCGTTGTTATTATATATATATATATATATATTTATATAACACACCATTCTTATATTTAAAACTAACTATACATATTTTCTACTATTATTATACACGCATTTTCTTATAACCATAAGGATATGATATATATTCATTTTCATGCCGTCTTTTAAGGTTATTGACTTTAGTTTTTTTGGTTTCTTCTTTTGTTACAACGTCATGAAAAGCAGTACGACGTATAGCGTTATATTTACATTCAATTACATTATCTGTATTTAATACGAGAGCTTTAATCTTATCATAATTTACAGTATTCACAGTCGATGAATTTAACGTGATACCCTTAATTTTACAAACCTCATGAGTAGTTCCGTTAGGGGTATTTACAATGTAAGAATAAAATTTAGGACCGACTGAGACAAATTTACAAATATAACTGTTTTCTCCGTAGTATTCTAATTCATCCGTCATATCGCCCAATAATCTCCCTTAGGTATCTTGTATTCTGTTGGAATTGCGATCGGCCCTTCTATCGATTTTCCCCCACCACCTTAAGACAATAGAAGAACACGGTGTACGTCGGAGGACTCACTCTCTCCTCAGCTACCGATCTGAGTTGATCGTTTTGGCGCCACCGCGAGATCTCGATTTTATTATCTTGTACTTTTATTGTTTTATTATTTTTATATTAAATTAAGTGAAGTGTAGTGAGGTGTTGTTTTTATTGCTGCCACCACCCAATAATCCACCAGGTTATCGGCCCACCACCGCTTCCTTTTGCGCGGGGAATTCAGAGAAGGTTCTGCTTTTTGGTAAGAGTCGTGCATAACGAGGATGTCGGAAAAAGGAGAGAAGGCGACGAGCAGCATCACCAAGGGTATGTGAAAATTCTTAATAAAGTGAAGTGAAAATCGATTTGATAGCGACGCGGTGATTTGTGTTTAAAACGATATCGTTGTGCGATGCGATCTTGGACTAACATGTTATGCAAATTCACCGGCCGGTATTCATGGTTTATTAATTTTATTAATTTATTTATTAATCTATTATTAATCTTGTGTGGATGCGATGAGAAAAGCCTAGATGAGAAAAATTGTGAGTGTGATGAGGAAAAATGTTCACAGACACGTTTGTCTTTTGTTCGAAAAATTCGTGGAACAGGACCTTGGAAAGGTCAGAGCGCGGCATTTGTTTGTACCGGGTATTGCATGCGGCGGGAACACATGAGCGACGAAGTAGGAATAGCAGAGCGAGAGTGCGAGTGAGAAGGAGAGCGAGAATGCGAGAGAGAAGGAGAGCGAGAGTGCGAGAGAGAAGGAGAGCGTGAGTGCGAGTGAGAGGGAGAGCGTGAGTGCGAGTTAGAAGGAGAGCGCAAGGCGAGAGCGGCCGAACGAGCTCGGGAACACTCGAGAAAGAGAGAGAAGGGCGAGTACGGGAGAAGGGCGTGTACGGGAGAAGCGCGAGTTCGGGCGCGCGCGAAGTGGGGAAGAGAGCGGAGACGCGTACTTACGTAGTAGGGAAACGAGTGAGACTAGGTGAGCGCGGAGCGGGGCGTTCTCGATGCAAAGAAGCGCGAAATATGGTAGACGAATGGCTAGATAGGCAGGATCTTGCGCGCTAAATTCGGATCAGCTGTTCTTCATTTTCTTTTCTTTTCTTTTTCCTCTTTCTCGTACCGCATGCGATACAATATCGGTCCAACAAATGTCTAAGCAACTTTAAAAGGATATTAAGTAAAAGTTAACGTTAACAAAGTGATGCGCTGTTTAAAATGAGAATTGACATGAGAAGAGTTTCCCCGGGCAGAAGGTTGGTCTAGACCTTCTTGGAAAATAAATAATTTTCACAACAGAATCCGGATTCACGTGTACCCTGTGTACATAATAAATAATAATTATTAAAATGTTTTAAAAGTTGCATTCATCGGCACAGCTGGTCTGCTGATGTGCTGCAGGCGTCGTACGTTCTCGCGGTGCATTAGTGGGGATGTGGTTGGCTACACTTTGTGTTCAAGTGTTAGTTGTCTACATTCGCTGATGGTTTAACAGCTTTGTGTTCAAGAGGTTGAACCATCAGCTGATTGCGATACATGTTTTTCAGATATGGATCACCTATCAGGAGATCAGATTCGAATGGTATCTGAAGCAATCAAGGCTAGGCGCAATAAAAGGGAAGTACTGATCATTCCGGTCAAAAACCAGCTAATTACATACCCCTCTACCGAATTAGGCAATTTAGTAAAATCTGAAATGATTAAATGGGATTTGAATGATGCGAAAGAGATGGGTATTACAAGCGATGAGTTGAACGATGATGCGTTTGAGGTCGACCTGAGAGACGTGGACGTGAAGGGTGAAGAGATGAGCAGAGATATTGAATGCGAAACGGACTCTGAGATGAGCAATAAACGAGATTCGATAATAAACGAGAAACGAAATTTCAGAGAAGCGAATGTGTTGAATAAAAATGCGCCGTTGATTATTGCTGATGAAAAATGTAACATAAGCATGCGAATTAAAAACAAAACTAAATTGCCTAATATTAAAAGAGATGATTTTTCAGATGAGATGGATGAGACGAGAAATGTGATGGAAATAGTCACTCAAGTTATTGAGGAGAAAATGCAACCTGTTGCGAATTTGAGGATCCGGGTAGACATGGTGGTCACGGACATAAACAATTTCTTTGATTCAATGACGGGACGCGACATATCACAACGAAACAACTTGAGAGAAAATTTTGATGAGAAGCGCAACCTCAACGATGAGATGAGACGAATGTGTTCGGGGATGAGAGGATGCATTCGTGAAGGACGAGAGGTGTTAAGGGAAATGAAAGAGGTAAGAGATGAGTTTTATGATAAGAATGAAAATGATTTTAAAGAAATTGCACATAACTCGACCGAAAATTCGGGGCATGACGTTATATCGAAAGCGGATATAATAAAATTAATTAGATCAGAAGTAGAGAAAGAAAATAATTCGGAAACTAAAAAATTTTAACAAATCGAATGACATGAGTGAGTTTAAAGACGCGATTAAATTACTGAATATGAGAGATTCGTGTAAAAAGAGAGATTATAAATTATCGGTACAAATGAAATACGAACTGTTTATGGATTACTTTACTTCGGAATTAATTGCCTTGGATTTAATGTACATTATTGATGAAAACTCTGAAAAACGAGACGCGACGGAAAGAGAAATGTTAACGCGAGATCAGTTTAAAGTCAGAGATATTTTAATAAATCATATCGATCAAAATTATCATGCCAAATTAATTGATATTAAAAACCCGAAAGAGATGCTGGAAAAAATTAAGGAAATTAAGAGATGTGAATGTAGTTTAGCGTCTGTTAACTTAAGGAAACAGTTGTATTCTTTGGTGTTCAAACGTAAAGAGAGAGTGTCAGTTTTCGTTGATAAATTTGATGTGATAATAAGAACACATAATAATATTCCTCATACTCAGCCGTTTGTTGAATCTGAGATTCGTGATGCCTTTTATAATGCAATAGTACGAGAAGTGCCACAGATTCACGAACTTAATTTTGTGAACAAAAACGCGACGGGTAAGGATCTAAATTATAATCAATTAAAAACATTTCTTTTACAGCATGAAGCGATGAGGAAGGGAAGCGGAGGTGCGACAGTGAGCACTAGTGTGGAGCCTAGAGTAGCTCTGGCTGCCGCACAAATAGAAGGGATGCGTTGCTACGAGTGTCACGCATATGGGCATATTAGTCGTGACTGTCCCAGGAAAAACTCGGGAGAAAAATTGTGCTACAATTGTAGGCAATTATCACGGGATTACAAGGCCGAGAATTGCCCAAATCCCAGCACAAGAGATGCGAGCAACGCGAGACGTGGAAGAGGACTCGGTATTATAAGGTATGCGAGATTTAACCAAGAGAATCGAACTCTTGGTTACAAAAGACAATTTGGAAGTGATGAGAGAAATGTGAGAGATGCGCAAACAAAATTCCAGAGGCGAGCTTAAAATCGGAGGGAGCGGGATGCGTAGATATTAAAACGGGAAATAATAGAATTCTAACCTTAAATAATGTGATAATCATTTTCGGAAAATTTGCTATCCTTAAGAAAATTTGTAGACAAGGGACTAGGCATTCATTTGGATAATAAGAGAGTAGATATATTTAATCCCATTTCGAATAAAACCTCTCTGACTGGAATATACGAGAAACCATACTGGTTGGTTGAAATCGAAATAGAAAAGCGAAGCGATAGTTCAAAATCAAGTTTGGAAAAATTCAATTGTACACCAATGCGTATCTTCTAATCAGCAGCAAAATTAAACCGACTCCTGATGTAAAATTAAATGAAATCCAAGGAATCGAATCCCAGTCAGAAATTAAGAAATAAAAGTGACGTGTTGAAAGTCGGTTCAAGCTTTGAAATAACAGTGACGTGTTGAAAGTCGGTTCAAGTTTTGAAATAACAGTGACGTGTTGAAAGTCGGTTCAAGCTTTGAAATAACAGTGACGTGTTGAAAGTCGGTTCAAGCTTTGAAATAAAAGTGACGTGTTGAAAGTCGGTTCAAGTTTTGAAATAACAGTGGCAGATAGAAAACTGCATAACCCTAACGAAATAACTGTAAACACTGATGAAAAATTGAGATGTGAAAAGGAAATTAATTGCGACACAGATTTACCTGCCCAATCGAATAAGTCAATATTATGGCATGAAAGAATGGGTCATGCCTTTTTAAATTATCTGAGAAACTTGCAGAAGAGATTTCCTGATTGTAAGGAATTGAGTGATGTGAAATTTGATAGTTCCGTGCTTGAATGCGAAGTGTGTAGAATGACTAAAATAAACAGATTGCCTTTTAATGAGACGAGGATGAGAGCATCTGCTCAATTACAAATAATTCATTCGGGCATAATGGGCCCGATAAGTCCGAAATGACACCCAAGGGATATTGCTTTATTTGTGTATTTGTAGATGATTCTTCCCGATTAGCTCAGGCATATCCCATGAGATCTAAAATTGATACAGGATCGTGTCTTGATCAGTTTGTTAAAACTTCGAGAAATTTACTTGGACGAGACGCGAAAGTCTGTTATTTAAGATCAGATCAGGGCACAGAATTTACGGGAGGCGATACAATATAAGTACTCGAAACACTCGGAGCTGAATTGTAGTTGGCATGTTCTGATACTCCTCAACACAATGGAGTGGCTGAGAGATTCAATCAGACTATTCAGAAGAAAGTAAGAGCGCTAATGTTTGATTCGAAATTTCCAGAAAATATGAGGGACTTGGTTTTGGGTGCTGCTGTTTATGCTTACAATAGAACTCCGCACAAGTCAAATGAGATGGTTTCTCCTTTGGAAAAATTCAACACAAATTATACCGTGAATTTAAAACAATTTAGGCGTTTCGGTTGCATGTAAAGATTCAGAGGAAAATAGGTCCTAAGTTTGGACAGATTGCAATCCCAAGTTTTTTTGTTGGATACAAAGCCACCGGTTATGTCTTGTTCAAACCAGATGAGAATAGATTTTATGAAAGTCGAGATGTGCGATTCAATGAAAAAATTGTTTTTGGTGACAGATTCACAAAGAATGAAATACAAGACTGGGACAATAATTTTGAAAAGGTAAACGAGAAGTGGTTCTTGAATTATGAGAAAGATGTGTCGAGAGAATCTGAGGAAATAATAAGAAAGGAGGGAGTAGAAAAGAGAAAGAGAGGTTGCCCGAGGAAATTACAAGCGAAAGAAAGCGAAATAGAAAAAGAACAAATATTAAGTAATCCAAAATATAATGCACTGTTAGCGAAATTAACTGTGACCCACAATCATATAGAGAGGCGATAAGTTCAAGAGACAAAGAAAATTGGTTGTCTGCAATTCAGAGTGAATTGGACTCAATGAACAAAATGAAGTATGGGAACTGGTAGAACGATCTGAAATTGTGAGAGGCGAAAATAAACCGAATATAATAGATTCTAGGTAGATCTTGAAGAAAAAGATGGAAAAAGAAGGGACGTGTAAATATAAAGCGAGACTTGTTATAAGAGGTTTGAAGGATAGAAATGAATATGATTTGGTTGAAACATACGCACCTGTTTCGAGATTAACCTTGATAAGATCGGTTCTAGCTATCATTAATAAATATGATTTGGACGTATATCAAATGGACGTGAAAACCGCTTTCTTGAACGGAACTATAAGCAAAGAGATATACATGAAATTGCCAGAAGGCATGAATGTGACGAGCAAAGAGAAGCGAGAAAAGGTCTGTAATTTGAAGAAAGCGTTGTATGGTTTAAAAAATCAGTCCGAAACGTTGGAATGAAAGGTTTACGGAAGCCGCTAATAAAATATGCTTACATACTCATGATAGCGAACCATGTTTATTTACTTGGCGAGAGGCGAATAAAATTTTGTTTTTCAGTTTTTGCATATTGATGACATGTTAATTGCTAGCAACGATCAAGTCCGACTAAGCGAGGTGAAAACTAAATTGAAATCAGAATTTGAAATGACTGATCTAGAAGAACCGAAGTGCTTTCTGGGAATTAAGATTATACGGGATAGAGTGAATAAAACGTTGACATTGTCACAAGAAAGCTATATATTAAAATTGTTACAGAGATTTGGGTTTGGTGAGATGCATCCGCAAGGGACTCCGATGATTACAAACCAGGTAGCAAATCGTAAGAGACGCGATCGCGAAGAGAATGAGACAGAATCGGAATACAAAAGTGATGAATTCAAACTGAATGTTCCCTATAGAGAAGCCGTGGGTTCATTATTGTATCTAGCAAATGTGACGCGTCCTGATATTACTTATGCAGTAAATATTGTCGGTAAGCATCGAATAAATCCGAATGAGGACGATTGGGAAATGATAAAAGGATTTTTGGTATTTAAAGGGAAGTGTGTACTTGGGTCTAAAATATACTGGTAATACTGATGATATTCAGACTTATTCTGATGCAAGTTTTGCCGATTGTAGAAATAGTTTGACAACTAGTGGTTTTGTAATTATATTGTTTTTAGATGCGGTGTCTTGAAAGACACACAAACAATTAAATGTCGCATTATCTAACTGTCAAGCTGAGTATATAGCAATGAGCGAGGCGTGTCAATATAAAATTTCGTTGTCAAATGCTCTCAAATTGATTCTAATTGATGACTTCAAACCTATGATTCTGTGGTGCGACAATAAGGCGGCTGGTGCAGCCACCCAAATAACAGGTAGCAATAAGTTGCTACATATGATTGAAATTAAAGAACATTATGTGAGAGAATGTGTTAAAATGGGTTTTGTTAAAGTGATGTGGGTTAAGTCAAAAGAACAGCTTGCTGATATATTTACAAAGCCGTTGGCGTTTGATTTACATAATAAACTAACCTTCAAGATAATGAATGGATAAAGAGATGCGTATATATTATGCTTAATATCTGTGATTTGTATTTCTTTTAGGAAACAGTAAGTGATTACAGGTCCGATCGGGAGGGAGTGTTGGAATTGCGATCGGCCCTTCTATCGATTTTCCCCCACCACCTTAAGACAATAGAAGAACACGGTGTACGTCGGAGGACTCACTCTCTCCTCAGCTACCGATCTGAGTTGATCGTTTTGGCGCCACCGCGAGATCTCGATTTTATTATCTTGTACTTTTATTGTTTTATTATTTTTATATTAAATTAAGTGAAGTGTAGTGAGGTGTTGTTTTTATTGCTGCCACCACCCAATAATCCACCATATTCATTTGGAGTGTTTTTATTTATATAGATACACGAGTCTATATCGTAATATAATATTCTACCATGTAATTTTTCTAAGTAAGAATATAATTTTAATCGTGCTTGAGCTGTTGTATATGCTGCAATAACAACATTTGTAATAGAAGATGGACTGTAAACATTATCTTTATACTTCCAATTTATATAAAAAACTTCCTGAGTAACCGGTAAAACATTAAATAATTCTTTATCATTACATTCAAGAATTTCAATTAATCTGTTTCTGTCTCTAATAACTTCAGTAGTACCCATATTTTCCCTTTGACCAAATTTACCCCAAAATGAATTTAACGCTAGTTTAGCTAAAAATCGCATTCCGGGGTTAGATTCAATTTTCTCTTTTTCTAAAAGTATGCCTTCCTCTGTTTCATATTCTTTTAAATACTTTTCACGCGATTCATTATCAGTACAATTTGAAGGCCACCCACTCGCTTGTGTTGTTTAAGTTTTGTAAATATATTAATGTATTCAACAAACAGTCCACCTTTATCATTGCTCTCATCACGTTTAAACTGAGTTACACTATATTGCCATATTTCATATATAGCTGTTATATATAGTGTACCCTACATTCAAAGCATTTTTTAATTCTTCAGAGACCCAAGTACCTGTCAACTCTCTATCCCTAATGTTTTCGTGGGTGCATTCGGTTTGTGTCAAATTTTCACAACAGGATCGACATAATGGAAACATTAATTTGTTATGCATCCGTACTGGTAGTACGGGTAAAAATAACTCTCTTGGAGGTAAAACTCTACATTTTATCAATCCTTCAACTTTTTCAATATTAAAATTATTTCCTGTTAAAATTTTGCATTTATCATCCACAAAAATATCAGGATGACTTACAGGCAATTTCCCTACTTTACATATATAAGTATATAATGAGCAAATGTCCACATACGAAATTGTTTCGTTTTCTTTCGTTTCTGCCACAGAAACGATATTCTCTGTACTTCCCCCGAAAAACGAATCTCTAGGATTTAAACAGTCACTTAACAATAACGGATTATTGAATAATAATTGAACTAATTCAGGATTTGCAGTTTTATAGTTTTTGAACGCACACCCTCAGATTTCTACAAGTATATATCCAAATGATTTGATACGGTTGGAAATATTAATCGTACGCGAATAACGCTGATCAAAAGTATCGCCATAACCTTCTAAAATTTGGGTACGTTGCTCATGTTTATAGCATTCGATACATCCATGCCAAAAACAACCGTGGTATTGGTATACATATCGTTTACCATCAGTATCTTTATAATACCCGTCTACCAGGATATTCTCACATAGTCTATATTCTGCCCCCTTACCAGCGTGTATAATATCTTGACCGGTTTCTTTTTCCATTAAAATTAACCATTCCAATGATTCGCGAGAATGCGTGTTTTTCGGTACGGTACGGTTACGGTAACCACCTGTAGAAATAACTCCTATTTGGTTTTAAATATTTTTTTCTATACAGGGTGTCCCAAAAGTATGGACACACCTGAATATCTCGGAAAATAAGGGTGCTAGGAAAAAAACTTCCAATATAAAAGCTTTAGGAAATCAAACGATGCATCTGATGGTGACCTTCAATTTGACCTTAAGCTTGACCTTCAAGGTTATTTGAAGGTCAAAGCGATTTTTTTAAATGGGAACCCCTATTTTTGACACCGGATTCAGCAAGAGCGAAAAATTTTACGTCCAAAGCGATGGTTTTCAATTTGTTAGAATGACCTTCAAAAGGTAAAATGAAGGTTAAATATTGAAAAATCGTAAACAAGCTATTTTCTTTGAACTTTTTCGGATTTGTGGGTGAATAAATGTCAGAGTAGATTTTGGGATTAACAACCTTGAGTATCTCGACCTTGGAGTTAATTTCCAAGGTCATTCAAAGGTCAAAGTAAATTTTTTATGGACAGCCTTATTTCTGACACCGGATTCAAAGAGAGCGGAAAACGTAATACCAGAAATGATATTTTACAGTTTTTCGTTGTGAACATGAGAAAGTTAATTGAAGGTTAAATTTCATAAACACTTAGAAACTATTGTCGTAAATTTACTAACCTTACTTTTAGCGCTACCCAGAAACAACGACGTGGACGTAGTAAGTTCTGTTTCCTTTGGGGTGCTTGATTAACGTGAGTCCCCTTGCCTCTCACGATGGGGAGCTTGCTTAACGTGAGTCCCCTTGCCTCTCACGATTGACGTGATGTCTAGCCGGTGAAGGCAAGACAGGCTGATGTCCGGCCGGTGAAGGCAAGACAGGCTGGTGTCCGGCCGTTAAAGGCAAGACAGGCTGGTGTCTGGCCTGTGAAGGCAAGATGAAAATTCTTTCAGAAATCGTCAGTTACCATTTAAAGTTCTTGCTCGAAAGGCCCTCCATTTTTTAGTTGACAATGCCCCATGCGATCATAAAATGATGAAACTGCTCTTTGAATCATTTCATTTGGGATTGCCTGTATCGTGTCAATAATACGTTGTCGTAATTCCTCCAAGTTTGCAGGTTTAGTAGCATACACTTTGTTTTTGACGTAGCCCCATAAAAAATAATCTAGTGGCGACATGTCAGGGGAACGAGGTGGCCACTCAATAGTTCCTCTACGCCCAATTACTCGTCCTGGAAATGTTTCATCTAAATAATTACGCACGTTTATTGCATAATGAGGGGCCGCCCCATCTTGTTGAAAGTAAGTGGTGTTAAAATTGTCACCGACAATCTCATTAACCGCAGGTACGATTTCATTCCTTAACATGTTTAGATACTTTTTTCCTGTCAAATTACCTTCTATAAAAAACGGCCCTACTATGCTATTGTTTATGATACCTGCCCAAACATTTAGTTTTTGTGGATGTTGTGTATGTGATTCCAAAAACCAGTGTGGATTCTCTGATGCCCAGAACCTACAATTGTGACGATTAACGTTGCCATCTAACTGAAAAGTACATTTATCGGAAAATACTATTTCGTTTAAAAAATTTTGCCGCGCATCTATACGGTTCATCATTAATTCGGAAAATTCCAGTCTTCGATCAAAATCATCCTCATTTAATTCTTGTACCAATTTGATTTTATATGGATGAAATTTCAACAGTTTCATAATTCTATGAACGGAAGTCCTACAAACATTTGTTTCCCGAGATACTTGCCTGATAGAGGTTCCAGGATTTTCAATGAATGATAATGCCACATTCAAAGAAGTTTCTTCATCAGTCGCAATCTTAGGCCTCCCACTTTTGGGGCAATCTTTGACACTACCAGTTTGCTCAAAACGAGAAATAGTTTTTCCAACTGTTTTTTGTGAAATTCCTGGTTGCAACGGTAAACGGTATTCTGCATTAAATAAAGCCGCAACTCGACGATATGACCTGACCATGTTACCCCATCCTCTCATCATGAGAATGGTTATTCGTTCACGTTCTGAAAGACGATTCATATTCAAATGAATAAAAGAAATGAAGAATAAGTTGAGAATTGTAAAACAAAACTAATAATTGAAAACAGAATGTTTCGTTTTAACTTGTTCGTTGAAATTTTCAGAGTCACTGAAAACACTACCCACGAGGTTTTCGGGGTTGTTGTACACGAATATGGGCTCAGAATTTTAACTGGGTACCCCCGGTGTAACTCTTAAATGTTTGAATATCTGCACATTATTGCATATTTAAACATTTTCTCAAATTTGTAATCTTGCTATTTTTTTATAAATTTGCTAGAATTAGTCATGTTTATCTATTCCTTAAAACTGACGAAATCTTATTAGTTATAGTCTTATTATAATAATGACACTAGCATTCAAAAAAGTGGTCTATTCTGGGAACGAGACCTATGTATTCTTATGTATTTGACGTGCTGAATCCGAATCCAACGTAGCTTTTACTCAGGCATCCCCAAAAATTTTTTAAAGTTATAAAAAACCGTGAAAAAGGTGAATAAAATCCATATTAAAATGGTAAGATTCGGAGTAAAACAGTTTTTTATGAGTGTACGTGGTTTTTGTGTATTTTGACTTGCTAAACCCAAATCCAGGGCTTATTTTACCCGGTTGGATCAGACTGTCTTGCCTTCACCGGCAGGACACCAGCCTGTCTTGCATTGTTGCAAATTTTTCATTTTTGCAAATTTTTCAATTTTGCAAATTTTTCATTTTTGCAAATTTTTGAATTTTTTCTTTTTGCAAATTTTCCAATTTTGCAAATTTTCCAATTTTGCAAATTTTCCAATTTTGCAAATTTTCCAATTTTGCAAATTTTCCAATTTTGCAAATTTGCCAATTTTGCAAATTTTTTATTTTTGCAAATTTTCCAATTTTGCAAATTTTTTAGTTTTACTTTTTTACTTAAGCATTCCATCGTGAGAGACAAAGGAGAATCACGTTAAGCAAGCATCCCGTCGTGAGAGGCAAGGCGACTCATTTCTGGCATTACGTTTTCCGCTCTCTTTGAATCCGGTGTCAGAAATAAGGCTGTCCATAAAAAATTTACTTTGACCTTTGAATGACCTTGGAAATTAACTCCAAGGTCGAGATACTCAAGGTTGTTAATCCCAAAATCTACTCTGACATTTATTCGCCCACAAATCCGAAAAAGTTCAAAGAAAATAGTTTGTTTACGATTTTTCAATATTTAACCTTCATTTTACCTTTTGAAGGTCATTCTAACAAATTGAAAACCATCGCTTTGGACGTAAAATTTTTCGCTCTTGCTGAATCCGGTGTCAAAAATAGGGGTTCCCATTTAAAAAAATCTCTTTGACCTTCAAATAACCTTGAAGGTCAAGCTTAAGGTCAAATTGAAGGTCACCATCAGATGCATCGTTTGATTTCCTAAAGCTTTTATATTGAAAGTTTTTTTCCTAGCACCCTTATTTTCCGAGATATTCAGGTGTGTCCATACTTTTGGGACACCCCGTATATACGTGAGCACGGACTGGCTATAGTAGTAGCCTCAGCAAATGGACATGTATCTCCAACTTTTAAAAAGCTTTTTCTAAATTCTGAACACAACTTTCTTAAAATATCTACATCAGTTTTACAGTACTTAATAATTTCTTGCTCAAAATTAAATACGTAATTATTTTTTTCTAATTCATTGTACCATGAACCAAATTTTGCTTTGTCAGTAATCGACATCGATTCTGGAGAATAAAACTCTTTTCCAAGTAATTTACCAACATAGTTTCCATTTTCTTCGGTATTAAATAAATGGGGAAATGTTCCTTTAACAACATTTTCTGAAAAACCGAATGCTTGCGGTAATTTGCTTGACCCCATATGAAAGTAATTTAAACTATGGATGAATTTAATTTTGTTTCCAATTTTCATTAATATAATATTTGTTCCATTTGTAATAATATTAGGCGTTATTTTTGTATTTTCAACACAATATTTTAATATAAATTGAGCATCAAATCCCTTACTATTGTGAGCTATACATATTATTTGTTTAAAATTTAATTGTTGTTTTTCAATATTTAAAATAAAATCAATAAAATTCTTGACAACATTATTCTTAAATATATAAGTCAATCTGTAATTACAATTTTTGCAAATATTTTTCATTCCCGAATCAATACAAGAACTGCAACAAACTTGTGCTACACATAAATTAACTTTGTGAAATAAAATTGTTTTATTTGGATTGTTACAACGTGTTTGTTGTTGCGTTTCGAAATCATAAAAAATAAATATAGATTCTTCTCGTTCACCTTTATACTTATTTTTAATAACTGGTATATAACATTTATGGTTGTACGTCCTAATCGTAGCACAAATAGAACAAAATGAATTGCCACAAGTATGAGATTTATATTCCACATATTTTAATTTGCCGCATGTAACACACTTTCGCAACGCTTCGCATACTGATAAATTTTTCCTATATGAATTTTCTTTTAAATGGTTTTTAAAACAATTTTCACCGTAAAAATTTAATAAACATATGCTACGTGTAAAAGAGATATTATTTTTATTACAAATACCCGCAGTTTTGCATTTAGGACATTTATCTGGACATTTATGCGTCCATATACGTTTTGTACCTACATTACACGAAACGCAAAAATTATCATACGCAGCAGCCCCGGTCAAATTAGTAATGACATCGTAATGTTTTTCCTCGGGACTCTATAAAATATTTAACGTTTTTTCTATCTCAATATTTAAATCTTTTAATTGTTTAACCCCATTAAATAACGGTTCATCGCCCGTCCCTATATAATTTTTTTCAAATACTATTATACCTGTATTAAAAGATTTTAAATATTCTTGAAATTTTCGAATTTCTTCTAACCCACATCCTCTAGTTGTATCTATTTGAACCCCTGCTTTTTGAATCAATTCATCAACTAATAATAATTGCTTCTTACAATTGCTTTGCCGAATCTGATCCCACTTTAATTTTAATTCTGGTGTAATATTTTGATCGGCCAAGATTTTTTCACTATGAATTAAGGCAACAACTAGAGTACGCGGAAAGCATTTTTCATCGGTATTATTAATCCTAACTATAGATTTAGAAATAACCGTGTCAAAGTTGGTGTATTTCTTTCTTCGACCTTTCTCATCTATCAATTTGACACAAGTTACTGTTATTTTAAATGTGTTATCAATTTTAAATTCTCGCGCACTTTGAGATATTAACTCTATTGACCTCCATAAATCCTCAACCAAATATTGATTTAACCGTTTAAATTTATAAATAGGTCCCTGATTTAGAGTATTACTCGATACTGTGATCCCTATGAAATCATTTTGGTCATAAGTACGTAAGATATAACTAAATAACGCTTGCATACACTCGTTTAAATCAGCCATTACATTTCCGGTTATGTTATTATTCCGAAATTTTAACATAATTACTCGCGCGCTAGTTGCAAATTTTTTAAAATATTCCTCGCCTTCGTATAAAGTAATGAACGACTTACTTATTATCTCTTGATGACGATTCTCATCTGTATTTACAGCACCGCCAATAACGTCTTCTTCTTCTTCTGTTTCTTCTTCTTATTTTGCTTCTTCTCTTTCACACATTCCTGCACCATTTTGGGAATTGATCGGTGACGAGGTTTCGTTCTCTGCTACACTCTCTGAAAATATAAAATTTCACATATTATTTCACGTATTAAAAATTAAAAATAAATTTTTTCATTCAACTTTGAAATTTGGTAAATTTTGTACACCCTCCATTGTAGGTTAAAAAAAGAAAAAATGTCGATCTTTGAGGGTCAATCCAAGTTAAACAAGGAATAAAAAATTTTTTTATTCTCAATTTGAAAAATCGTGCAACGTTTCGTCCACTGGTTTGCGGACCTCTTCAGGCACTGTTTATTTTGAATTTTTTTAACATGTTAGAACATTTTTCATAGAAATTTTTAAAGTACGGGAGTGAAAAGTAGCTGATTTTTTTATCGACTACAATATCTTTTGGTACTAAAACACAATTTATTTTTCGTAACCTAGTATTAATATTTTTGTTGACAAATTTTAATGGATAGTCATTTTCTGTCAAAATGTGTCTAATAATATTTAGATTATCTTTATGTAAAAATGTAATATATAATATATTTAGATTATACACTGATTTTCATAAAGATAATCTAAATATTATTAGACACATTTTGACAGAAAATGACTATCCATTAAAATTTGTCAACAAAAATATTAATACTAGGTTACGAAAAATAAATTGTGTTTTAGTACCAAAAGATATTGTAGTCGATAAAAAAATCAGCTACTTTTCACTCCCGTACTTTAAAAATTTCTATGAAAAATGTTCTAACATGTTAAAAAAATTCAACATAGGTACAGTGCCTAATATTAATAAAAAACTTGATAATGTCATAACATTATGTAAAGATACGACAAAAAAGCTTGATTTATGTAACGTTGTTTATAAGTTCAATTGTAATGAGTGTAATTCTTCTTATATAGGACAAACAAAACGTGCATTAAAAGATAGAATTAGAGAACACAAAAACATGTATAATAGTGATTCTGTTGTTAGCTTACATATGCTACAAAATAATCACACATTCAATTTTGACAATGTTTCGGTTTTAGACAAAGAACCCTCATATAAAAAACGTATTATTTCAGAGATGCTGCATATTAATAATTGTAAATATACTATAAATAAGAAGGAAGACACTCAAATGCTCAGTAATATTTATAAAAGGATTTTGTAACAGTTTGTTTTACTCGGAATATTGATGTATGTCTATTTCTCATAATTAATTATTTGATAATGTTCACATGTATTTATATATAGTCGAGTTGACTGATTTATTATTCACTTAGACGTTACCTTACAATGGAGTAAAATTTGAAACGTATACTTTGTTTTTTCGAAGGTATTTAATTTTATTTTGTGTTGTAAAGTGTGTGGTTGAAATTTTGTTCATTTATATATTTTGTTGTATATTTGGTTTTTGTTTTTTTGTTAATAAACAGTGCCTGAAGAGGTCCGCAAACCAGTGGACGAAACGTTGCACGATTTTTCAAATTGAGAATAAAAAAATTTTTTATTCCTTGTTTAACTTGGATTGACCCTCAAAGATCGACATTTTTTCTTTTTTTAACTTTGAAATTTTTTGAGATTAATATTATTTATAAATATTTTTTGTACAATTTCTTAATTTATTGATATAAATATGTTTAAATCTTAAACTCACCATCATTCATAGGTATTGTAACCTTTCTATCCAACTCATCATCATGCACTGCATCCTGCTCATTGTCTATAAGTAAAATAAAAACAATTATACATTAATATTTAAATTAAAATAAATAATTTAATCATAAATTAAGTAAAGCAAAGTCGACAAAAATGTTTACACTTGTGTATCTTATGTATTTAAATAAGTTTATAAAATTTGAATATCCAAATTTTTCAATTTAAATATATAAATTACAAATTAAAATAAGATAAATTAAAGTTAATATTTAATAAAACATAAATTTTTTAAATAATTTTTATCCAGAAAATAAGTACTCAATTTTTAGGTACATTTCAAGTATAATACAAAGCAGTGTTAGCTTTGATTCATTTATAACTTTAGACTCTATATATTTCACTTATACAAATATAATGAATGAATTTTATAGTTACCTTCTAGAATTTGTTGATATCGTATCGACCCAATTTTAGTTTTTTCTCCTTCTGGAAATTGGTTTTTCATCTCGTCCATGACAATTTTTAAAAGGGTCACATCAGTTTCCGGTATATAAATCTTAAAAATTTTGTATAAAAATTCTTCTTTCTTATTTTCAACAAAAGACTTAAACATGTCTTTCATGTTTTGTACAAGCGATCGTCTGTAAATAGTAACACTACGACTATCACTCACGCGATTATTATAAATACGGAAGCGCGAATTTCGGTTTCTTAATATGCACAACTGCCTATTAATTTCTATATCTTTAGGCTCTCCTCGAAGAATTCTCTCGAGTTGAACATCTTCTAACACTTTTTTAAACACTTTAAATACTACCGCGTTTTCTAAAGACATTTTCAAAGTAAAACTTAGCTAATAAATCTGTAAAGATTTAATGCTTATAATAAAAAAAAAAAAAAAAAAACTTACGGGAAACAGAAGCACACTATCGAAACTCTGTGCACAGACTGAAAACTCTTGTCCAAAAATTCACATTATATACATTTTTCCTAATGAACAAGCTATTTATTTTTTCTATATATTATATGAAGTAATAAAAACATTTTCCTAAAATAATTTAAAGAAACATTTTTTTCTTCTCTTTTTATAACCCTTAATATTTCTCTAGACGGCTATGTAGCAGATAAAATGTATATTATTTTAGTAGATATACGTGAAAATGTCGTTTTTGTTGTTTTTAATACTTAGTACATAAAAGTTTTCATATCCAATGGTATTTCATTAAAAAGACCTTAGCGATGAGTGTACAAGCTTTTAATTATTCTTTAAGCGTACTGGACTTATTCATAGATATAACGTCCCTTAATGGACATTTCTACGACTTTTCTATACCCACTTAATTACCTACTCTCTACTTTCTCTGATTTTCCGCATATAACTCTTATATATTTTCACTTCTTACTCATGTTTATTATCTTCACTTGCGTCCTTCTACAACTCTCGTAACTGTACTTGTTTGCAGTATTTAAGAAACAGAAAATTGAATTATACATTATAAAGCAAAGAATCGTTACCTGAAACACTTCACTTCTCGTTTCTATACTTAATTACGTTAAGTTTTAACGTTTAAAATGAACAGTGGTGAACATACAGTATTAGCCTCAATAAATCAGAAACACATCAAAATGGCATCATATAATTCAAGAGAAGAAGCCTCCAGTTACTTCTTATACTCGCGCGTTTATCCACTAAATAGTTCCTGTTCAAAAAAAGTCATCGTTGGATTCAACTGTGATAAAAATAATAATTTTAAGTGTTCAGTTAAAATTATAAACCAATCGTTCTATGGCATTGTATTTACACTAGAAGCCTGGGAAAGTTTCAAATTATTATTTAAAGATATCACAAAGTATTTCGAGAGTGACGATACTTCTACTACACAAAACAAAATTTCTTTCCATGGAGTGTCAGTGAATTTTACTACTACATACGGTTCAAAAGCTCTTATTCTAGATCATGAAAATATCGAAATTGATTCCGATCTACAAACATCAAATAAGGAGAATCAGTTTTCACCTTCGTCGACAAAAAAACCAAAAATATATGCACCAGCTATCGTTTTACAATGTACTTCATTTGACGGACTAGTCAAAGTATTAACGTGCATCGATTGCAGCATAAACACACTTATGAAAATCTTACCTAGTGTGTCAATGTGTAATTCTAATATAATTCAAGAAATATATCAGAGTTTCTCCGAAAATACTGTATTACCACGAACTGATATTTGTATTAAACATTACATCAGTTCACAAGCGTTAAACATAAAAAATAAAATATTAGAAAATCTCAGTAAAGAATTTATTGAACATTATTTAGATGTAATATTTAACGAACTAATAACACTACATATTAATTCTATCATTTCTCAAACCATTTTTAAACTAATATCTAAATAAATGTCATGTATATTAATAATATTATACAAATATAAATAAATAATATTAAGCAGAAATATATACATAAATGTTTACAATTATAAAATGTACAAAAATTTAATATTATTCATAAATAAATTATTTTAAAACAATAAATAATCTATTCATTTATCGGACCTATACACTTACCTATATATCCTATTTATTAATTTTAAATATTCATTATGAACATCCAATTAAAATATAATACGTATAATCTATTATACGTGTACATCTCTCTTTCCCTCTCCATGTACCTATACCTGTCCATCCTTTGGAAAAATAAAGGAACAGCTGAGTCTCCGAACTCGCAGCGTAACCTCCTATGCTTACGATGACGTATCCCCCGCGTGGGCCCACGCATACCCAGGGTTGCCAGATGGCGATTTTTTCTCTTTGTTGCTCTTGCTTAATAAACATCAATATACGTAAGAGAGAAAAGGAAAAAAAATCGCCAACTGGTCACTCTGCGCATACCCATTCATAATACGTCACGAGAGTTTTCCTCCCAATACAGCAGACATGTGTCATCCATCCCCTCCATCAAGACTCCTACAATGTCCTGTATATGAGAAAATATACATATCCCCTACTACGCGATCCCCCGCTCAACACCTCCAACACTATGACTCATATCACGCAGACACACGACCATCCGCCAAAATTCCCGACTTTCTTCGAGTTTTCCTACTTTCCCCCACCGCCGCCGCCATCTTGGCCGCCATTTTTTCCTAAAGTCCCCCACATACTACTTTTGCTTTTGTTCAAGTTTAGTTTTATTCACTTTTTTTTATTTATAGCATTTTAATCTTACAATAAAGATTATTTGCGTTTACATATATTTAATAGTACATAAATAATTGTCTTATTTACAACTTGAGACTACATTTAGTTAAGTACGAGTATATAGATTTAGATAACGTTTCCGTTGGTCTGTAGAGTATATGTGTTGATTGCACTGAGAAATTCTTGGGGCATCTTCTGAACTTATGTGAAGGACAAATGCGGTACATTACGTTTAGTACAGTAGCTCTCCTAGTTTTGGGAGCTCCGCTATCCTAAATTACGAAAAAGTGTTTTGTTTTGCGACTACAGCGCCACTTTTGAACGGTTCTTATACCATTTTAGGGCAGCAGCCGTCCTAAATATCATACGAATACACGAATAATGTAGTTGGACATCGGGTGCCCCAAGAATTTTTCAGTGTGTAGTGGAAGCCTGAATTTTAATTTACTTAATTTTTGTATAAAGCCTATTCTTTGACTGTCATAATTGGGACATTGCCACAGAATGTGTTCAATGTCTTGCGATTCCGATCCACATTCACATTTATTTTCATCAGCAAGGTTTATTTTATATAATGAGGCATTGAGGTTCTAGTGTCCAGCTCGACATCTGTTTATTGTGGTAGTGATTTCGCGTTTGAGTCGAAGTCCTGAAAACCACGGTTTGCTTTGATTTTATAATAATTTTTAAAATACATTTTACCTTTGTTTGGACTATCTTTTATAAGGATTTCGTTGGTGTTACTCAAAGAAACTTTTTTTAAATTTTCTCTGAAGTCTGTAAATGGGATTTTGTAATTCCCTGTGGCAAGGGTGTTCGCTGCTTCTTTTGTATTTGTATCCGCTTTTTTGTTTCCTATAACTACTATGTGCGCTGGTATCCACAAAAATTTTATTTTTTTCCGGTTATTATTCTTGTTAAATTCGTAGACTTTTTGTTTAATTAATAATACGTATGGGTTTGTTCTAACATCTAGTTGTGTGTTTTTTATGGATACCAGCGCACTTAAGGAGTCAGAGAAAATGCCATAGTTATAATTTGGTTTGTTTGTCGCTATATTTACAGCTTGGAGTAACGCAATACATTCTGTTGTGAAGATATTTGCTTCTATGTTTAGACTTATCGTATTACATTTTTGACAGGCCGGGCAGATACTTGCACATCCGACTGATATAGAACTTTTAGATTTACTTCCGTCTGTATATATAGGAATGAAATTTTCTTTAATTATGAATTTTTCTATAGCGGGATTTGGATCTTTGTGTTGTTTTAGAGAGTGCCCAAATTCTGTGTCTATGTCGATATTAGATAACAAATTATGGTAGTTGTGTTAATATATGGGGTAGGTTTTTTCGGTATATATATAATCTTCAAGATCTTTTAGTTTTTTAATAGAGTCAGTGATAATGCACTTATTTTTTCGAGTTGTTTTTTTGTTGTTTTCTATTTTATTTTTGTGTTGTGCTTGACGAATTGACAAATCATAAGATTATTGTTGGAGTAAACCTTACAAAGGTAGTTGTTACCAAGAAATTTAAATCTTTCTATTAAGAGTGGTAATTTAGACTCGGCTAACAGAACGTTTGTGGGTATACTTATACGCAGTCCTAGAGCTAGTGTTATAGCTGTATATTGAATTTTTTCTATTTTTTCGATTTGATTTGATTGAGTGGGACAGTAGACAAAACAGCCGTATTCTATACTAGAACGTATCAAACTTTTATAGAGTGTAATTAGAGATTCGGGATCTGCTCCCCACCAAGTACCTCTTACAAATTTAAAAATGTTTAATGCTCTTAAACTTTATGCTTTCATGTGTTCGACGTGACTTAGAAATGTCCATTTGTAGTCTAGAATAATTCCTAGAAATTTAACTACGTTGCTGGATTTAATTGTCTTGTTTTTTATTTTTATTTGAGTTTCCCCCGGTTTGATATTTTTTTTATTAAAATTCATTAAAATTGTTTTGCTCGGACATAGTTCTAAGCCTGATTCTCATAGGTTATTATAGAGTGTATCAGTTGCTTTTTCTATGAGGTGGAATCTCGGTTTATTTAACTGATTACAATAGATAGCTATATCGTCTGCGAATTTTGAGGCACGTATAGATTTAGGAAGATTTTTGGTGATATTTTTGGCAACTTTTTGCGCAACTTTTTACGTGTCCTTATCGAGCCAGAAGTTGCGCCATAAATTGCGCTACTATATTGAAAATTTGAAAATATATATATATATATATATATATATATATATATATATATATATATATATATAATTTTATAATAGAAAATGCCTTAAGATCTTTTTTATGTGATTTTCAATTGCAATTTTCAACATGAATCCAACTTTAAATAATTTCTAATATTTTGATGAATGCCATCAAATAAAAAAAATGCATATTAATAAAGTTATATTTATTTATTTATTTAACTAAAAGCTCCAAATTTTGAAAGACAAGATTTTTTGTTTTAAACGCTTACCTCGAGGTTTTTCCAAATTCAAGATGGCAGCATCCAAGATGGTAATATATATAGGAGAAAATTTTTTGATATTTATATATTATTCCATAAACAATGTTTTATGATGAATGTTTATCAACATTGGACATACGGCGTAGTTTTTACCATTTCAAGATGGCGGACCCAATATAGCGGCAAATTCTTCGATTTTTATGAAATTCGATTTACAGGGATTTCTTGGATCGCTGATTACGAATTCGTTATAATAATTCGTTAGTTATTATTATTCGTTTATAGACTTCGTTGTAGATGTTAATGATAAAGAAATAATTATTTGTCAGGTTATAAAGCAACTTTGTATCATTACTCAAGTATAATTCGAGACGTTGTAGCAGCAACGAAATTTGTATTAAAACAGAACAGATATGGAGAATATGCGTATTAATTGACATCGATGTACAAAAATTCATTATACCAGTACCTAATAAATTGCACTATTAAATTATCTACATTGAATTTACTATTTAGTAAAATTGTAAACTGATTTATTTTTAATTAAGATCTATGATTATAATTTAATGGCTGGCTTCCATCGAAAACATTTGTATTTAATTATAATAATTTATATAATAAAACGTATTTTATATAAAAATATGCCTATTTCCTTAAATATCATCATAACATTTTATTTAAATATAAAAAGAAATAATAAATATATTCTTTTTTCTTACTTTACATTATTTGCTTCTGAACAAAAGAACACAAAAATCTTAAAAGTATATAACATAATCAAGTTGTGTTTTTGTCTTATAGTTTTCTTTAAATTAAGTTTATCGGTCGCTGATTTTACGTCATTTAGCCAAGGAGTCACGTTTCCTAGCTCACATCGCATGAAAAGACACATAATTCCGTAAGTTTTTTTTGTAATTTCTTTGTTTTGTTTACTTTTAATATTTTCGTTGAGGAATATTTACGACCATTTATTTCATGAGGCAAAGCATGCTGCACATAAGTCATCATTACGGATCCTAAAACCTTTTAAACTAAATTTAACATAAATAGAACTTGTGGTCACCATATTGGTTTCTATGCTATCTTGAATATGTAAATAAAAACTAACAACGAATTTGTAACCAGCGACCCAGAAAACCCCTGTAAATCAATTTTCATAGAAATCCAACAATTTGCAAAATTTCTTGCCGCTATATTGGGTCCGCCATCTTGAATTTGTTGAAAGTGATAATGTATTTGTAATCAGCGTCCCAAGAAACCCCTGTAAATCAAATTTTATAGAAATTCAACAATTTGCCAAATTTCTTGCCGCTATATTGGGTCCGCCATCTTGAAATGGTAAAAACTACGTCGTATGTCCAATGTTGATAAACATTCATCAAAATATTAGAAATTTTTTAAAGTTGGATTCATGTTGAAAATTGCTATTGAAAATCACATAAAAAAGATCTTAAGGCATTTTCTATTGTAAAATTATATAAATATATATATATATATATATTCAAATTTTCAATATAGTAGCGCAATTTATGGCGCAACTTTTGGCTCGATAAAGACACGTAAAAAGTAGCACAAAAAGTTGCGTCAAAAGTTGCGCTATTAATTGCGCAAACATTTTCAGTAGGGTAGTATATCGGAATAAACTATTCTATCTGTAGTTAGAAATTTTACAAATTTTACCAAATTTAGAGGGCATTTAATAATAGCGAGTTTTTGCAGTAATATATCAGGTTTTACATTATCAAATGCTCCACTAACATCTAGAAATGCGGCGAGTACATTTTTTTTCATGTTAAAAGAATCTTGTACGTATAGATGTAAATTGACTAAATTGTCTAGTATACATTGACCTTTTCTAAAACCAGTTTATGAGGGAGGGAGAATATTTTCTTGTTCTATAGCCACCACTGTAGTTTATTTTTAATAAGTGTCTCGAAAAGTTTATATAAACATGAAGATAGGTGAATCGCCCTTATACTTTTACCATCTGATTTCTTAATAAAGTGTACATAACTATCTTTCCATTGTTTTGGATATATATTTGTTTTATACATTTCGTTATATATATCAATTAGTATAAGTTTAAAATTAAGAGGTAAATTTTGTAAAATTTTTTAATCTATGCCGTCGGTTCCTGGACTAAACTGTACATTTTTTCTGTTTAATGCTAAATTAAATTCCGCTAGAGTAAAAGATGATTCCAAAAATTCATTTTTGCTACAATTCGGAAACAGAGTTGGGTCGTTGTTACACCATGCGGGACTGATTTTATCTAGTGCGTTTGGAATATTGTTATGCTCTTGGTGGTTTTCGGTAGTGTGCGAGGGTTTTATGCTACACCATTTGTTTTTGAGAATTTGACAAATGTTCCAAACACAATTGCCATTAGTTTTGAAATTGATGTTTCGACTGAATAATCTAAAATAGTCTCTTTTTTTACTTTTAAATATTGTTTTGGCTTGTGCACAAGCTTTTTTGTACTCTATGTAATCGTAAAGTTTTTTGCTGAATTCCCATTTTTTAAAATTGGCTTTTCGAATTCTTTTGATTCTCTTACACTATCGATCCCACCAAGGAACTGGATTTTTGTGTATTTTATTGTGTACAATTCTTTTTGTCGGTGTACTGTTATTAATTGTATTAGTTATAATCCTAGTAAAAGTATAGTATTTTTCCTCTGCATTGGAGTTTTCATAATCTATTGTAAATAGTTGGTAATAGCTTTTTCGAGAATTTCAGTAAATTTTTGCCAATTAGTTCTGATAGATTTAATTCTAAAGGATTTTTTATGATATATACTTTTACTTGGATTAAAGTTTAGAAAGATAGGGTAGTGGTCGGAGCCCCAAATCTCATCTTCTACCTTACAACGGATTTTATATGCTATTTTATTCCATTGCAAATCTGATAAAATGAGACCAGGTGCTCTATAACACGCAATTAAATCTATATTAGGATTAGTATTAGTGATGGTTACTCCTTCTAATTCTGTAGTGGAGTTAGGAGATTTTATGTTTACTATTTCTTTAAATGCTATGTTGTTGTGTAGCAGGAACACAATTACTCCTCCTCGCCCTTCCTCTCGGTCTTTTCTGTACGTTTTAAAGCCACTAAAAGTGAAGTTTTTGTCTTTAAAACTGTTGAGCCACGATTCCACACACACAAAAATGTTGATTTTTTCTAAATTTTTTGATAATTCTTCTCTTTTATTGGTTATGCTTCTTGGGTTCCAGAAAAGAATTTTTAGGTTTATTTCTACTAGTTGTAAAGCTTTGTTATTCATGATTTAAAATATTCTTTTTTGTTTTTGATAATATAAAATTCACAATTGTTTTCTTAGTTTTGTAATTGGTTAGTAAAGAGAGTTTTGCGAAAAGTCTGTATTAATTTCTGAATTAAAATTATTGGGTAGTTTTGTAAATTCGTGTTGTTTTAGCATTTTTTTCTTTAGACGAGTTATTCTTCCTTTTAAAGATCTACTTTCCACAATAGGATATATTTGGTCCATTATGTCTATGAGCCCATCAATGTTTTAAGTAAAATGAGAGGCAATTTCTATCACGTTACTTTCACCTTGAGCTTTTTGTAAATTCCTTCAAGTTGTCGTAATTTATAAGTTCTGTTTCGTTTTCACTGGAAAAAATGGCTTTGGCAGGTGCTAGTAATTCTTCTAAATCTATATTTCCGATATTTTTTTCTTCCTGTGTATTTTCATTTAGTTTGCTTTTTTTAAAGGTTGCTTAAATTTAGCCTTATCAGTAACAATTGTAAATTCCGCATTTTCGTTATCGGAGAAGGAAGTTTTATCCACGCAGTTGTCTGTTATTGATGGTGGAGGTCTCTTTGTTGATTTGTTGTTTTGTAAACTGGATTGCATAACGTTTTGGGATTGTTGATTGATAATAGAAGTTCGATTTCCTTGTAGGCTGGTGCTCTCTTGATTTATTACTTGTGATGAATTTTCCATTTGAAATTCTTGATTGTTTGGGCACAGTTTGGCGATATGTCCGTTTTGTTTACATATGAAACAGCTGGTACTGTCTGTGCTAAAGTATATCCAATAAGAAGTATCGTCGTGATTTATTTGTGTTGTTCCTGGTAGTAAGTGTTCCTCGTCTTCCTTTATTTAAACTTGACGTCTAAATGAAAGAATGTGAGATCTTCCCGGTTTGCTAAGATTAGCTCTAACACTGTTTATAGAGGAAACTGGTGTAATTCCTTTGCTTTTTAATAAATTTATTAAAATTTCATTAGGAATTGTTGGACTTACATTGGATATAACAACCCTTTTGTTTTTTTCCATAAGCGGGCAGATTTTCAGTGCTAAGTCTTTTACTTTTATTACTTTGTTTACTAAGATTTCTGCTGTTGCACTATCAGATTAATATACACACACTCTGCTACCAGAAATTTTAGAAATATATTTTATCTTTGTTGGGTCAATTAGAGTTTCTAGTCCGTCGATGTAATCATCGATTGTGATTCCTTTGATTGAGTCTATGATAATGGCTTGTTCTTTTTTCGGTAAGTTATTAAGTGTAACATGGGCGTATGACTTCATATTTATTACTTGACTAGACTTACTGAGAGGAGTATTTTCTTGACTTTGCTGTGACTTGATCATGACTGTAGTTTATGGGTGTTGCATAATTTCAAACTACAATCGTAGTTTGAAATCTTACTTTTTTACACATATTTCACTTTCACCAAAATTGTCTTAAATTCATTAACTATATACAGTACAAAATGTTATTCTTATTCAAACTGTTGGCACTCGCGGACTAGTATACAAACACGTCTGCTCGCTACCGTGTCTCAATCGAGACTCTTTATTCACTTTTGAAGCTTCTAGTGATAAGCTTAACAATAAAATTTTTCTTTTGCTTTGACATATGGCTTATTCAATATTGGAACATTCTTTGTATTAATTTTAACAACTATAGGTGTAATTAATAATTCATTAATTTAGAAACGGAAGTAAGTAAAATTTTTTTTGTTAGTATTAGAGTAACTTATAATATTATAAGCTATAATTAAATACATTATTAATTAAAAATGGTAATAAAATTATATTAGGTTGGTACTAAGAAAGGTCAGAGACAGTCTGGAAAATGCTTCCGCTCTGTTGGAGCAACTCATTTCAATACATCAAACTTAGATACATTGCGTTTTGATTAGATGTCTGCCTTGCCTGCAGCTAATATTTTTATTAACGAATTTATGGATAGGTATAATATAGAGCATTCAAAACATTAAAACTAGCAGTTAAAACAATAGATTTTAAATTTGTCTGGCATAGAAGGGGTAATTATTATGTCAAAGCGCGGGATGTAGATCCTTCGACAAAGTTTAAGAACTTGCTAGATTTAGAAAAAATTTCTGCGCATTATAACTAAATTTTAACTATGTTAATAACAAGACATTGCAAGGAAGTCATAATGGATGTGATGTTAGTCTCAATTCGGAGAAAGTAAATGAAGTTAGAAGTTAGGTTACTGAGTCGGGTTCTGTTAGCACAGAATCAAACAAAAACAAAAACAAAAACACAAATACAAATACATGTACAAATAAATATAAAACTAGAACTAAGAAAAATAAGAAAAATCTTAATATATTGATCAATTCGACTGAGGCTGCTATTGCTTCCACCAATGACAATGACAACGACAACGACAATAACAATGATAATATACAGGAAAATGGACAAATTGAGATTTCTGCTGAAGAGCCTAATGTGGTTTCAAGGGGGAGATTGGAGAGTGTCTTCTCCAGACATGTTCCTAGGGGCAGTATGAGAGGTCCCACGAAGGAATTAGCATCTCCCTTGATACGTACTGAAACTGGAAAAACATCTTTTCAAGTTCAAAGTGCGCATCAATGGAACTCATTGCCGACATTAATAAAAAACTTATATAACTTAAATAAAAAACTGTTAAAGACCTATTTATTATTTATGTGTCTATAACGTCCCATATACACCGAGAGTGAATGTATTTAAGGGATGAGTGCGGACCGATTGAATGAATTAAGCGTAATTGGGAATTGTGCCATCCAATTTAACTTACAAGGGAAGTACTTGACCTCCAGAAAACGGATCGTATTCTAACTTTGGTATGTCTTTTCTAATATAAAAATATGAAAAAGCCAAATTATTATTTGCCTTTGAGAATTACTTACACTTTGATCGCTTATAACTCGAAAATGAATATTGTTAGGAACTTAAACCAAAAACTAAAAGAAAGTTGGGTGCAAATGAATATGATTTAAAAAAAAAGAAGCTCATATTGCTTAATTTGGAACAAAGCTAAAAAAAATAAGAAATTAAAGAAATTTTATCAAAATTTAATACAAAAAATTTATTTTTTCTTTCAAAAAATGCTTTAATTTCTTAATTTTGTCATAACTTTGCTCTAAATTAGACAATTAAAGCTTTTTTTTCAAACCTAATCTACTTGAACACAACTTTCTTTTAATTTTTAGTTTGAGTTCCTGTTAAGATTCGTTTTCGAGTTATAAGTAAACAAAGTGGAAGTAATTTTCATTGAAAATATGGTTACATGTCGAATAATGTTCGTAAAAGTGGCCATTGATAAGTGATAACTTTACTTTCTTCATATTTTCATATTACAAAAGACATACTAAAGTTAGGATAAGATCCGTTTTCCGGAGGTCAACTGCTTCCCTCGTTAGTAGATCACTTTATTTCATTCTTCCACTGAAAAATGTATTGACTGAAACTTTATTTATTTGTATTAAATTGTTTATTCACTTACTGTGATCTCCCTATATATATATGTTTTAGCCTGTGATATTATTTTTAGTTTTACTATTATTTCTACATCGACTGTTGCATTATACACGCTATTTATTTATATTGAATTTTATAAACCGTATTTGTTATATTTTTATAATGTACAAATTGTGACGGAAATCGTCACACAATCTATTCGCGGCGAATGAGATATTCAAATTCATAATAATTGTAAGTCGTCGGAGCCTTTGGTATGTCAAGGCCATCTAACGACACTTGTTTACTTTAACTCAAGTGTACAATTACGCGTGCAACAATACGCAGGGATGATTGCGCGAGAGTGTATGTGTAAGTTTCCTCTCTCTCATCCCTTTTTCGGGAAATTAGGCAATTGCCTATTTAGTATGTCCCGATTCGTCGCTCAAGGCGGATGAACTTTTTCCCGGTACCGAGTTCTCTGTTGTGTGTAAGGCCGAGCAAAGGCGCGAGAAGCGCGTAGGCCGACGGCGTCCGGGATTATCCTCGAGCGGTCGCGTATGTGTGCACGAGTGTAAGTGTTTAGTGAAGGACGGGGTCGTGCGCGAGTGCAAGCACGGGTTGCGGAATGCACGCCGCGGTATTGGGCCGCCTGCTCACCACTACAGCCGACAAGGATCTCCGCTACCCAGGGGACCACCGGGACCGAGAAACCACGGGAGTGTACGCCGGTATCCGAACAGCGGGTCCTGAGAGCTAAAGTCTGCCGCAGGCGAGGATCTGGATCCGGCAGGCTTCCAAGGACTTCCGCCCGCGCGATTTAAATTGTCACCGCACGAGGCCAGGGTGGCCATCTTGTAATTTATAAAAATCAACTGATTTATTTTTATTTTTAATTAACCTTTAGAGGGCCGGAATACGCCTCTAGGCGTAAGGGGTCTGACTGACCAACATCGCAACTTAGTTTGGCTCTAACTCAGGGACCTTAGACCACATTCTTATAGAAAATGCGATTTTCAAATTTTTCAAAACCCGGCCCTCTAAAGGTTAACCGGTTAAGTGGTAGGCTTTTTTCCAGATTTCGTGCCAAAAGTGGTAGAAGACAATTATTGACTAAAATTCACGAAAATTTATCCTTGAGGTTTTTTTTCTCTTAGCAGTACTATTATCCGCCATAGTGAATACGACATCTTGAATTTTGAAAATATCTAGTAAGTGTTGTAATCAACAACTCAAGAAGCCTATACAATAATAATAATTTATGTTATTAGTCTTCTAGAAAATGTGCCTATCAAGGGCTAACAAAATTATTTAAAAATAACTATTTGGCGTCATTTTGAACTTTTCATTATTCTAATACGTTATTTAGATAGAGCTTTTCGAAATATAGTTGTAAATCAAATTTCAAAACACTACGTTGAATTTTGAGAAAGTTATTCAAATATGATCATATATGATACAATACCACTCAACCGGTTAAATTACGAGTAATTATTGAGTTCTCTCCGCTCCGCCGATATATTATTATTTAATTTAAATCGCGGTCGAGGCAAGGAGGATTACCCGAATCCTCCCCAACGTACGTCCCAGCGAACGTGTTCCTGGCCTCTACGAGCATCTTCGCGCGAAATAAATAAATTGTGTACGAGGTATTGGGCAACGCGGCCCAACGGTTAATTGATAATTTTAAAATTTATCACTATCACCAGGTACGCGAATACCATGTCACAAAATAAACATCTTTTTCTCTCACTTTCTAGATTGGTAACCTTACAAATAACGTCGTTTTTGGAAAATAATAATCTAATAATTGTGTTACACAAATTTATTTAATTATAATGTAATTTTCTGTTGCCTTTAGGTAACTTATAACTTAGACATAACAAAACTTCTCAATTAATCACTCCCTCTCTCTCTCTCTCTCTCTCTCTCTCTCTCTTCCGGTGAGTACAAGTCAGCTTATTTTTTTGCTCCGTCTTCACATAAACTTGTAGCTCACACAGATGCCTCGAGTTTGTTTCAGCGGAGGTGGAAAGGACACTCACCGACTGCAGCATCTATTTTTATAAATAGTTTTGTTTTGCTGCAGCCGGCAGTCCAATAAATTATAAATTTGCAAACCATCAATTTTCGAGGTTAACTGCGAGAGGGAATTCGCGACTCTACGGGGAGCAGTTCTCGCAACATAAGACGGCTATCGCAATATATTTGCTCATCTACCTGTGACCTTCACTGGCGGACGTCGATTGGCAGCAATGGCATCGCGCGGCTGCTTCGTATGTGGCGTACGTCTCACAAGGAAGGACTATACTGAGGTTTGTCCGGAGTGTAGTAAAATCTCCCACTCCCACTGTGTAGATATTCCGTCTGGCTCTTCCGAGCGCCGCTGTTGCGAGCTGGCGAAAGTAAAAGCGCAAGTCGTGGCTCCTACTGATGCGAGGGCGCCACCGCCTGGGTTGCCACGACAAGCTAAGGAGAACTGCGCTACCGAGCCAGTAGCCACGCCCATATCGACTCCTTCCACTGCTAAGCGCGTGGCCTCGCCTCCGTCGCCATCATCGTCGCAGGTTGCTAAGCAACCTCGCGGCGCCACGCCCAATGAGTGTCACTCCGGCCTACCCGCGCAGTCGACCGTTGCCGTTGATATGGCCGCGTTCCTCTTTGAGCTCGCAAGCCGCTTAGAGTCGAAACTCGCCAATTCGGTCTCGCGCATCGAGTCATCAGTTCAAGGTTTGGCAAACGAGATTCGGGAACTAAATTCCCGAGTTTCACTATTAGAAGCCGAGACAGAGGAAAAGTTTTCGGGTATCTCGAGCCAAATTGAAGCGGCGAAAAGTAATTGCTTAGGGAGTACCACGGAGCCAGTCAACGACACTTGCGAGATTTTGATACTCGGTATTCCGGCTAATTTAGAGATTTCAGAGGGAGAGGCCGTCGAAAAGATTTTATCGATTATCAAACTCCCCCGGGCTAACCTCGCACGTAGTTCAAACCAGGCCATGGCTCGCCCGTAATGGAACTAATGGTCAGCTCGAGCGTACAACAACAACATCGTCAAGCAGAACCAACGCCGGTAACGGTATCGTGATTAGATTTTCCTCTCCCTCTATCAGGGATCTCATTCTTGAGAGAGCGCGTCTTTTGAAAGGAGTTACGGCGGATTCTCTTTTCGGTGCGGGTGGTGCGACCTCAATCTTTCTGCGTGCGTTATGGCTCAAACAACTACACGTACTACTGTCAAAGGCTATTCGTCATTCTTCTGACTTAGGCTATGCGAGGCCTATAGTCAAAAATCTTAATGTTTATATGCGAAAAACCAAGGGAGGGCAGCTTCTTCCTGTACATAACGAATCGGACATCCTTAATCTTCCGTCATTTAGTTCCTCATCGTCGAAATGAGGGTCGGCGGGCCAGGCTTCATCTCTCACTAACGCTACATTTTCCATCTTTCATGCTAACATCAACCGATTAAAAACTCATTTCTCATCCGTTGAATCATTAATTGCACCTTCAAATCACGATATCATTTCCTTTTCTGAGACTTTTCTCAAGGACTACGACTCCTCCGATATATTGAGCCTTCCAAACTACACATTATATAGATTGGATCGGGTTGGAAAGGAGGGGGGGGGTGTTGCGGCTTACATTAAGAATAACCTTGATGTTAAGTTAGTCACCCACTCGGACCCTGTTTTTTCCAACTCTCCTGAGTTTATGATTTTTCAGATTTATGGTTGCTCCAGTTCGATACTATTTTGTGTGGTTTACCGAAGGCCCACAGCGGCGTACCCATTCGAATTTTTTAACTCTGTATCAAAGTTTTTGCATACATGCGATCAAGTAATAATCACCGGTGACTTTAATATCAATATGGGCAAAAGGGATGGGTCGTCTGCTATGTTGGAGACTTACTTAGAGTCATTAGACCTTTCTCTAATCGAATCTGGACCCACTCATCATACTCACACAGCCAATATTTCATCGCACACATGGCTCGATTTATTTATTGTTCGAAACCCTCTGCCAGTTTATAAGTATACGAAATCACTCGTGCCCTTTGCAGCAGGGCATGACTCTATTATTCTAGAATTAGACATTAGTAAACCGCAGCTGAAACCAAAAAGGTTCTGGTCGCGCAACTTTGCGTTGATCGATCTGTCGGAGGCAGCTGCATTGTTTTCGGATACTTTTGATCGAGCTTCATCTCATCTTAACACTTCTATCATATCATCTTATCAATCATCTACTCACTTGTCGCATGCCTCGCCTGGCCGCGCATTCTTTCCTTCTCCATCTCCCTCAAACTCCTTGTTTCAGTCTAACTCGTTATCACTCTCTGCGTCACCTATCATTATAAATGACCTCCTCTCCAACCTTGTCAATTCCATTTTGTCTACATTTGATTCCCTAGCTCCGGCAAAACTCACCACCATTAAATACTCTAATAAACCATGGATCACTCCACTCATTAAGCAAAACATTAAGGCTCGAAACATGGCTTACAAGAGGTACTTGACCACGGGCCTGAGCTCCGATTATCACATTTTCAAAGACCTTCGTAGTCTGGTTAAAAACTCTTTAGACTCGAGTAAATTTACTTTCTATAACCAGAAAATAAAGTCTGCCGCCAATTCCTCAGGTCTGTGGAGGGAGCTCAGGAACATGGGTCTTGTATCTAAACCAGCTCAGTCACCTCTTAGTTTATTTTCACTCGATCAGCTTAATAATCATTACGCCCCCATCTCATATTCACCCTCTCACTTCACTTTGGATCATCTTCAGTCATTCATCACATCTCAGGACATCTTACCCTCCAATTATCCCTCAACTTCATTTAATTTCGTTCCTGTCACTACTCATAAGGTGCTTTCCACCATATCCAGGGCATCCTTCAAGGCTATAGGCTACGACGGGATCTCGGTTCCCATGCTTAAATGCCTGGCACCCCAGATAGCTCCGCACCTGGCTGACCTGTTTAATTACTCTTTTTCATCTGGTTCCTTCCCAGAGCCCTGGACTAAATCCTTGCTTTTTCCTCTGGCTAAGTCGAGCAGGGTGATCTCGCCGTCTGATACCAGGCCCATTGCTAAGCTCTGCGAAATTTCCAAAATCCTAGAGAAACTTGTCCATGAACAACTTACAGATTTTATTAATTCTAACAACTTAATAATTGAGAGACAAGCGGGCTTTCGCCGGGGGCACAGTACCCAGACGGCGCTAATTGGTGTTTTGGATGATGTTAGAAGAGCGATCGACAAGCGCATGATTACCATCCTCATCCTGTTCGACTTTTCCAAGGCGTTCGATTCGGTGCCGCATGATATTATGTTCCGTAAACTACATGCGCTGGGGTGTTCGGACGTAGTGTTAACCTGGTTCTTTCACTCCCTGATCTCGCTCAGGGAGTTCTCAAAATTTCAGAGGATGCCAACGCGGTGGATGAATGGGCGAGATCAAATGGGCTAAGTTTAAACGTGAAAAAGACGAAGGTGATGATCTTGGGGAGTCAAGCCTACACTTCGCGCATTCAGCTAGACTCTGCTCCGAAGGTTAGAATTGGAGATAACCTACTGAACTATGAACAACAAGTCAAATCATTGGGCATCTGGATAACTCCAACCCTGGATTGGTTTCGCCAGGTTGCGTCGGTCTCTCAGCGCGTTCATGGAGTTCTCCACTCCTTAAGATTCTTCCGGCGGGCACTCTCGCGCCAGAACCGTAAACATCTAGTCGAGTCGCTTGTTCTCCCACACTTCGATTATGCGTGCGCAGTCTTCCATGATTTAGATGCGACCAGGAATTTGCGACTCCAACGACTTTTGAACGCTTGTGTTTGCTTACCGTCTGAGGCTAGGATGGCTGTCGGTTGAGCTCAGGAGATCACTTTTTATTGGTTGTAGCGCTTATAATATCCTTTCACACAATTCCCCGTCCTATATTGCACGCCATTTCATTGTACGTGATTCCTCATTTTCATCCCGCTCATCCTCTCGCCACTCTCCCTTATCCCTTTTTTATCTCCCTCCCAGAACCGAAGCCCTTAACAACTCCTTCATAATCACTGCCTCTCGTCTCATAAATCATGTACCCTTCACTGACTTTAACCCGCACCTTTTCACTTCCTTTAAAACTTCATTAATATCCCATCTTACTGAGCTTGACCGACGGGCCTGGGATTCGAGGGTGTCGGCTGAAGACATAGTGTGCCCTCCCTTGCCTGAGGTGTAAATTGAAGTTGAAATGAAATGGGACGATCCATAGTATTAATTCTAGTCACTCTCGTATTTTATGTTTTTATTTATTTTATTTATTTTATTTATTTGCTTACTTAAATTTCTTATCTTTTATTTTTCCGCGCTGACGCTATTGTTTGTTTGTTATTTTATTTTGCTTTATTTTGTTTGATTTTTTACATTTTATTTCTACTCGGTTTTATTTAATTTTAATTTTAATTTTATTTTATCCTCCCGGACCTCCGCTTATATTGAAATGAGTTTTGTACGCGCTACATCTCTGTATTTTATTTTATTTTATTCTATTTTATTTTATTGTTTTATTGTTAAATTATTATGTTAAATTTGTATTTGAGCGTTAAATTTTATTTATTGTTATTGTTATATTGTTATTTTGTTTTAAAAAACTTGCTTTATATCACTTTTACTTTCTATAACACGTTGTATTATATATTTTTACTTTTAATTTGTATCTACGACTGATTTACTAAAGTGTATACGGGGTTATAACCCCAATTTACCCAATAAATTATCAATCAATCAATCAATCTCTCTCTCTCTCTCTGGCGCGGTGAGCACACAAGTTTCTGTCTTTTCAAATCCGTATTTCTCAGACGAGCATTTTACTCACGCAGCTGTCTGGAGTTTCAGAATAGTAGAAATTTAGGCGGCTTTTTATGCGCACCAAGGCCAGATCAACGCCGCGAAATCACCTCATGCGAAAAAAAATATTTAAAAAAAAAATAAAACCGACTTCAAAAAATCGATTAAAAAAAATGACCATACATTCAATGCATCGATCAACGTCGTTGCTGACGTACCTTGTGCTATATGTGCGAAAGCTCTATATCCTCAGCAGAGATACAAACTATACACGGAAAAATATTCATCATTGATCCCTGCTGATCTTTCAACGATAGGAGAAATCTTTACATGTAATCGTTGCTTGACCACATTGAAACAACGTAAGATCCCAGTTAGGGCCTTTTAGAATAACATGACCTGTACCATCGAAATATCAGATTTATCGGAAGTGGAGCAGAAACTACTATGTAGAGTTGTACCGTTTATGAAAATAATCAAAGTTCAAAATAGAGTTAGCCAGGACTGGTTAAAGGGACAGGTCATCCTATTTGCTAAAGATGTCATTGAGATAGCAAAACAATTGCCTCTTCAGCTTAACCAGGCTGGTATTATCATTATCACATAGAATTTAGATAATGTTCAGCGTTCAAGACAATTTTCTATTGATATTGGTAGAATGCAACGTGCTCTCCGGTGGCTCATGACGAATAAATGTCTGTGCAAAGATGGCATGCCACTTTTTCCGGATATGATAGATTTTGCAAAAGTAACACAAATAGCTAATGAAGTTATTGTTAATGACGAAGTTCCCGATCTAAACGTTGATGTAAGTACCATTCATCAACGTGTAAATAGAAAGACGATTATCAATGATAACGTATCGATATTAAGAGGTTCATTCCATCAAGCCAGTGATAGATTTGATTCTGAGTCGCGGGGTAAATAGTGCACAGCTATAAAGCTATTGCGTGCGTCGCATTCAATCTTCTGGCCGTAGAAAATTTATGTAGCAGTGATATCGATTACTGAACTTATAGTCGGAGATAAATATTATTGAGATTGTATCAACAGTCGAATTAATCCCGATATGAGAGAGAGAGAAATAGAGATTATCTTGCTGCAAGGGCACTTTTATCCCAGGTCCTGTTCAACAAGTTGTTGAAGAAGCTTCTTTTGGAGGTCACATTGATAGAGATAATAATATTGAGGGTTTCCCAAATTTGATTAATGCTCTTATAAATTTTTTGAAACCCATACGTCTGGAATCCTTACAATTAATTTGTCCACAGTCGCCATTCATTGTGATTGGCAGCATATTCCCAATACTTATTGGTTACTTGACTCTCATTCTCGAGGCCCAAAAAGATTCAAGGCACCCTCTAGGGGAGTAGCCTGCTGCATGCGCTTCAGAAATATTCATGACCTACGTGCACTTTGCGACGAAATTTATATTGCAGTACTGGTAATGGTAATGATCTCACCTTAAATATTTACTTGTTGATTCCCTTAAATATTATTTGAGATGATGGACCCTCAGTGGCCCAAGAAAATAGATTATCACCAAAAGTGATAGAACATGCATTCACATCTATGAGGGGACATCACATCGATAAGAACAACCAAGAAATTCATTATAGAATAGATTGCATTGGACCAATGCATACTTTTGCCATAAGTAAGCTTCGCTCTTTTGATGAGGGTGTACCTGACATGGACAGTGTGATTTGTGTACGTAATAATAATTCTGTAGCTGAAGAAGACCAAGTGCGATTAATAGATATCCGGAGGAAAACAGCACCTCCTTTGAATCTTGAGAGGGAACGACGAATGGAAGAATTGGCCTGGTATATTCTTTTTCCCGATGGAAAGAATGGATTCGGTGAATCACTTGATTATTTTCAAGCACTTATTATGAGCACTGATAAACATTTTCAACGAACAGACTATTTGCTTTTGCTCTCTCCGTAGTTGAATATTATCGTGCTAAATCAAGCGTTTCCGTTTCATGTCGAATGCGCCAATGGGAAAGTACTCCACATGGCCTTGTAGATAATATGCATCTAACAATGAGAAATATCAGGGGTTCTGCAGCTTACTGGAAACGTTGTTGTTCTGAATTGATTGCCATGGTAAAGGCCTTAGGTCCTCCAACATGGTTTTTGAATTTTTTTTGTAATGATCTGAATTGGCCGGACATGTTAAAGGCGTTATTTATAGCCGACGGACATTCCCCAGATAAAGCTGATATCCAGTCATGTGGAAATGTAACCGCAGTTGCATATTAAGTCGCTAAATATGCAAGCAAATGTGAGCCCCACGACACTGGTGATGCTGTTAAAGAAGCGATAATCAGAGCGAAAAGAAGGGGTAGTTTAACGTGGGATCAACTATTCGCTGTGTCGATGGCAATTCTCTCACAGCGTTTAGTTAGCGCTGCTGCTACGAAAGATTTCGTATGTTACGTTTTGAAGGTGTATTTGTAATGACTCCAATGACCCGATTACCTTGAGAATTTAAGTTTGGCAGAATTTGCTGTTCGGTATGACACCATTTCTTCACAATCTTGGTCAGAAGATGACGGAGATATAGAAATGGTTGTGTATGATGAAGGGCCTATATAAATAATAAGATTGGAAGATAATTCCCGAATGCGCGGGAGAAACAAAGCAGCTGTTCTTCGCACCCGCTATTTCACCCTCAACACTGATAAAGAGGGATACTATTATAATTTGCTCGTCTGTCACATTCTATTCAGAAACGAATCTGAGGTCATGAATGAAAATGAGACGGCAGAAGATTGTTTTTTGCGACGACAAACCGAATTAAGACCATTGGTAGGAAACATGATACAGACCAATTTGCTCATGCAGAGCAAATAATACAGCAAGTACTTGTTCAAGCTGTAGCCGTGTAAGCTGTTATGGATACAACTAATGATGGTCCTCCGGAGAATCAAGAGATTCATGCTGATGAACAGCTGGTCCTTGATCATAATAATTGTTGCGATGAGGTGTAAGCTTCATCAGCCATTTCAAATAAGATTTTTATCAATAGTGTGAAGAATTTAAATATTCAACAAAGAGAGTTATTTCAAAAGGTATCACGGATGATTGAGAAAGATATAAATCAAGAAGAAGAAAAATTGCTCTTATTCATCACTGGAGGTGCTGGAAGTGGTAAATCGTTTGTATTGAAATTATTAGTTGAACATATCAAGCAACTTTATGCTCCAACCGTTGATTTCTTATTGAAACCAACGTTCATTGAAGTTGCTGCTCTTACAGGTGGTGGTGCTCGTCAAATTTTTGGTAGAACTCTCCACTCATTGTTCTCCTTACCCGTAGAGAAAGGTGGTGCAATGGCATACCACAGAATGATGGGTCAGAAACTCGAAGAAGAACGAAATAAGTGGCGATATAAATTGGTTGATAGTAGATGAAATCTTAATGGTTTCATATGAGCAATTGCAGATAATTCAATTGAGATTGCAGGAATTCAAAAATAATGATAAATTATTTGGAGGTATAAATGTATTACTCCTTGGCGATGTCATGCAATTACCCTCAGTGAAAGGTCACTTTTGTTTTAGTAGCTACCTTGGTTCGCAGGTGAGCTTCATTTATGGCAACAATTTTCGTTCTGTGAATTGACTGTAAACATAAGACAGTAAGATGATACGGAATTCATCGATCTGCTGAATAATTTGCGGTTTGGTGAATTAGTAACTGGACAATTAGAGATATTATGTGAAAGAAGGAGAATTGGTGAGAATCCATTAATTGGTGATTTTTCCGATGAGGCTGCCGTAAGAATTTATCCGACAATCAAATTAGTCAACGATTATGACACAAAAATGACAGAAATCATCGCAGTAGATGAATCTCGAGAAGCGGCGACGTATGGAAAAAGACCACTGAACAATGTCATCCCAGTCAACGTAAATAGTTGTGGGGGCCTTCTTCATGAACTAAATATATCTGAAAATTCACGAGTGATGTTGAGACGCAATATTTCTGTAGCCGATGGGTTGGTTAACGGTATTATGGGGTTGGTAAAGAAAATCAAATGGCCAGCACTCCGAAGGGATCAGTTGGAATACGGAGAACTACCGGAGTCAATTTACATACAATTTAACAATGAAACTGTGGGTATTCGTCTGAAAGACTCAGATAATTGCATCGCAATAGCCCCTGTCACAGCAACATATCAGGGGACTAAAGGCTATGGCGATATTAAGCGAAGAATGTTGCCTTTGATTCTGAGTTGGCCAGTGACGGTTCATAAACTGCAAGGAACCACACTTGATAAAGCTGTTATTGACCTTCGTAAAAAAAATTTTGCCAAAGCTCAAATTTATGCAGCTTTTAGTCGAGTAAAGAATTTACATGGCTTGGCATTATCTGATTTGAATTCAATGAAAGTTTTGAGGAATCCTTACGATCCAAATGCTATAGCAGAGATGCAAAGACTAATAAGTATCTTACTCACTTGAATCATTCTCAATGTACAAGTCAAATAAATGGAATTATCAAAATTTCGAATAGATGGTCCCTTTTGTACAGTTAATCGATGGTGGGGATCAATTTTCCACTTTCTTCCTATTTCCATTTCTTTTTAATTTTTGCCTCCTCTTTCTTCTTTCTCCTCATCTATTGTCATTTTTATTGGTATTGGTTCGTTTTGGCAGTTTTACTTCTGGGTCGTCTACCGTGCTGTCGCTATTTTCGCTTTCCATATTTAAAAGCTCACTTTTCGCTATACACCTAGTTTATACATATATTGTCATCTTTATTTATTACAATTAATTGTTATTTAACATTTTTCTAATTTAATTTATAAATTGATAAAATTTGGTTTTTACTCTATTGTAAGTATTTTTCTTATTTATTTATTTATTTATTTACAACTATTTTATTACTTATAATTATTCCAAATAATGTATAAAATATAAATAAATTTTCAAATTTTGTTAACATTAGTTATAAACAATATAATTTAACAACTCAGTTAATTTTAGTCGTATTGACTTGATATTCAGACTAAATTTTGCAAAAACAAAAAATATTTAAATAAAATTATAAATTTTATTAATTTTGATTTATTAATTATTTAAATAAAATAATTTAAATAATTAAAAAATCTTCCGAGAGTCAGGCTTGAACCCGGACCTGTCGCACCGCACGTATACGCTCTATCGCCTGAGCCACTGTGCTATATGTACGGAGCTTGACTATATATTTACATATAGTCGTGCTCGTTACAGAATATAATTTTGAATGTATTGTTATCCATAAATTTTAATATTCTTCTGAATACAAAAATAAGATATTTAGTATTATTTATCAAGAAATCAATGCGTTTATTCCATTTCATATTCATATCAAAATGTATACCCAGATATTTGGCCTCCATTACTCGCTTAATCAACTCACTGTTTATCTGAATATCTACATTGTCTGGTACACTATCTTAATAATTTCCAAAGGTGATATAAACAGTTTTCTATATCTTTAGAGTTAGTTTGTTGAATCTAAGCCAAATTAAGACCTATTCTAGATATTTATTCATCTTCGTTTCAACCTCTTTCCATGTTACTCTTGCAGCAGTGATAGTTATATCATCTGCTTGCTATAGTATGGAGTTATTTGGCAGGTTGGTTAGTAAATCATTTGCATATAATATAAAAAGTAGAGGCCCACGTATAGTTTCCTGAGGAACACCTGTTTTAATTATTTGATAGTCACTTTGTTGCGTGCCATTTCTTAGTTTTTGTTTCTTGTTGTTTAGGTTGCTGTTAATCAAACTGTGAGCCTTTCCTCACTCTCCGTATGCATATAGTTTATTTTAATATTTTATGAAGTACAATATCAAAAGCTTTAGCAAGATCTAGAAAGGTAATGGCAATAGATTTACTTTGCTCAAGTTTATCGTAAATTAGTATACGCAATAATGCTTAAGGGGATGTCATACCTGAATTAAATCCTACTATGCCGACACCCGTATATTACATGCACCATTTCTCCTATTACTATTATTTAATACAATGACAAACTATAAACGCAGTGGAGGCTTATTTGTAATGCATATATTACATAAATTATAAGTACAAAAGTTTGAATTGTGTTAAAATGCTTTTAGAAATTGAAAAATACGACCTCAAACATAACCTCTCTTAGTTAACAGGCAACAACAATTAGATTGAATTTTATAAAAACTGGATAATTTTCTAACAAATACAGTGCAGACGCACAACTTCACGATATTGATAAATGTTGGAAAACTAAAAAAAAAGTCAAAAATGCACGACGAAGAAAAAAATTGAAAAATACGATTGATACAAAGACGTTGGGAAGCTCGTACTACATATTTACAATGAAAATAAATATAGATTGCAATTACAAACAACAAAAAACGAAGTAGAGGCAATATTTTACATTAACTTAGAATCATTTTTCAGTAAAATATAGAAGAATACATAATCAATTACAAAATTAAACGAAAAATAAAAACGATATACATTCTTTCTAAAAATGTGAAATTTAGCAGACGGAAGAGTAAGAAAAACTTTAGCTACCTAGTATGAAAAAGAATCAATAGGTGGCGATGCTAAACGTTTCCGCACAAATAGACGACGGATTTTATAGGAGGTGCCGTCTTTCAGGCCGTCTGCAGCTTGCACCTCCTATACTTTCAAATACATTGTATTATGCCGACACTCAATGCTGGGTGCAATATTTGTTTAACTACAATTGTTTAATTATTGACAGCTTAAGAACAGGGAAGAGGCATATTATCAATGAACATTTAAAGTGTAGAACATGTACAAAATTAGAGTTTATGTTAAATTAGCGTTAACATTTGTAAAATACGAAAGGAAACATAACCTCTCGCAGTCTAAAGCGACGGATTCTATAGGAGGTGCCGTCTATCGGGCCGTCTGCAGCTCGCACCTCCTATACTTTCAAATACATTGTATTATGCCGACACTCAATGTTGGGTGCAATATTTGTTTAATAACAATTATTAAAATTATAGACAGCTTGAAGACGGGGTAGAGGCATATTGTTAATGAACTTTTTAAGTGTATAGCAAGTACAAAATTAGAGTTAATGTTATAATATCGTTACCATTTGAAAAATACGAAAAGAAACATAACCTGTCGCAGTCTACAGCGACGGAGTCTATAGGAGATGCGAGCATCGATTCGGGCCGTATTCAGCTCGCACCTCCTATACTTTCAAATGCATTGTATTATGCCGAATCTCAATGTCGGATGAAATATTTCTTTAATTACAATTATTTAAATTATTGGCAGCTTGGGGAAGGGGTAGAGGCATATTAATAATAAACATTTAAAATGTATAGCAAGTACAAAATTAGAGTTTATGTTAAAATATTTTATATATTTGAAAAATAAGAATTCAATCATAACCTCTCTCAGTCTAAAGCGACGGAGTCTATAGGAGATGCGAGCATCGATTCGGGCCGTCTGCAGCTCGCACCTCCTATATAATATCGTTACCATTTGAAAAATACGAAAAGAAACATAACCTGTCGCAGTCTACAGCGACGGAGTCTATAGGAGATGCGAGCATCGATTCGGGCCGTATTCAGCTCGCACCTCCTATACTTTCAAATGCATTGTATTATGCCGAATCTCAATGTCGGATGAAATATTTCTTTAATTACAATTATTTAAATTATTGGCAGCTTGGGGAAGGGGTAGAGGCATATTAATAATAAACATTTAAAATGTATAGCAAGTACAAAATTAGAGTTTATGTTAAAATATTTTATATATTTGAAAAATAAGAATTCAATCATAACCTCTCTCAGTCTAAAGCGACGGAGTCTATAGGAGATGCGAGCATCGATTCGGGCCGTCTGCAGCTCGCACCTCCTATTCTTTCAAATACATTGTATTATGCCGACACACAATGTTGGGTACAATATTTGTTTAATAACAATTATTTAAATTATTGACAGCTTGAGAATTGGGTAGAGGCATATTATTAATATATATTTTAAGTGTGTAACAAATACAAAATTAGAGTTTATCTGTACCTTCTAGCGGAGTCTATCGTTTGTTCGCATATGTACAAGTCGCCAACATTACGTATTTCGTAAGGCACTTGGGCTTCCTACTTTGAATGTATTTAAATACATTACGTTAAAACATGTACAATACCTATCAATACAGTACAATGGTATGGATAGTTTAGTTATTTAGCTTATGAAATTTAAAATGAAACTTTTATTTTACGTGAATATTAAATGACGTAAACAATCATTTTCGACAATTATTGGTTAATAATAAACAAGAAACATATAATTAAAATAAACATGAATATAGATTTAACAATTAAAAATACGTATCTAAAAGTGTATATTATTGTACAAAATGTAAAAAGCAAAATCTATAATATTAATCCTAATTAAATTAGGTAGTATGCTTAAACTATATAAATACATGTATAAACTATGTACAATTATCTGAGAATGTTAAAATTTCCCTGCACGAAATATTCATAAAACCATTATTTATATATGTATAGGCAATACTTTGTCAAATCGAGATCGAGATAAAATATTTTTGGGTTTCTGTAACATTTGAGAATGCCTTTTCCTACATGTTTTGGATATAGTGGTCTAATTTTTTAATTACCAAACTCGGTAATTAGTTCATTTTTTTTTCTTAACTGTTAACCTTTTCTAACTCAAAATTGACTGATTCAATGTAAGTACATAAAAGTGCTTTTTTTCTGCAAATTACATGAAGTTTAAAAAAATGACCAAATTCATGGAGTGTACCACAATATGCAACATTATAAAGAAATTATTAAAATTGTAAATAAGTAGTTTTGCTTCGAGCTTGTTAGACTCTCACATGACGGTTCTCTCTAGAAGATGCTTGCACAGCTCGACTCGACGAGCACACTCACTTCCTACACTCGGTAAACGGATAACAACGACCTACAGCTATTTATCTGAGTATACGAAATTAATAATCGGTTTATTAAAAAACTTTAATTTTTCATAGATTTTTAAACATTTAATAATGATTTATATTTATAAAAATGCGTAATCATATATAAATTGTGATAAGGTACTTTGTACTTGTCAATGTGTTAAGCGAGTGAGTTTCAACCTAAACTACTCTACCTACCCTCACAATACTAAGCACATATCTTACCTACATTAAAACATACCTAAACGCGTCTCAGCCATCCCATGAACCCAACACTAATCCCACTAGCACACAAGCAGCACAGCAAGATGATGACTGGCATACTATAAACCTGGACTCACATCGTATCTCTCTAGGAAGGTACATTACTGATCAGGAGAGGCATCTCATAACAAGTTACTGCCTCCAGGATCAGTAGAATCATCCAGCAGCAAACCTCCAGCAACTACAAAGACCAATATGGAACTCCCAGCAGCGAACAGCAGTATAAATGTAGCTGTATAAACGTACTGGCAGTTACATGTAAGGAAAGGATTGGCAGGTGGGGTTATGTAATCATAACATTACTATAACTCTCAAATACTAGATATTCTAATACAATAAACACTCCCTCAGGAGTTAGTTATTACCTTTAGAAGCAGCATGTAATCCTCGCATCAATTGTACAATCCCGATACTCTGTAGCAGCTGACCCGACGTGTAACAGCTGATCGAGCGCCTGGAGAGCGATAGAGAGCGAAGATCCGATATCGGCCGTCCCGTAAACCTGTAACAAATAGAAACTAATTAGCCGATAAGCAAGATAATACGGAACGATATATAATTGTTACCTCGAGCACAGCATCACTAGAAACAGCGTTCACCTCGAATAAAAAAAGCAGCCAACAGGAGAAGCTGTCTTCGTCGTATGCATCGTATACGTCGCACAGCTGAGAGCACTCACTGTATGATGCGCGCAGATGACGGCGGCCGACGGACGACATGTGAGAAGCTGCGCGCGCACGTCGGGCCCGACCAGTGAAGCAGCGAACGTCGGCTATGGTGAAGGCGGCCCAATGCCGCGGCGAGCACGTCCGCAAACCGCGCTTGCGCTCGCACACGACCCCGTCATTATTCACAACACTTACACTCGTTCAAATACGAGGTAGGCCGAAACACCAACACGAGTTTCGGTTACTCGACTCTGCTCCGAATTTACAGTGCACAGGGTCTTATAACTTACTTTGTGTCAAGCAGTACTCTCGGCTCACCGAGCAGTATATCCGGGTTAAAATATCCTGATCCGCCTCGATCGGCGGACAGTCATACACTAATTAGGCGATCGCCTAATTTTCCGAAAAAGGGATGAGAGTGGGGAACACACACACACGCTCTCGCGCTGTCATCCCTACGTATTGTCGGGCGCGTAATTGTACACTCATAAATGAAACAAACAAGTGTCGTCGATTGGCCTTGTATATATACTATATAATGTATATATAGTATATATATATAGAAAAGAGCCGACGATCTTTTCAACGAGTGTAGACAGATAGTCGTCTACATCTAGCGGTGGGAAGACCATCAGCTAGAGTGCTACGTATTATATCAAATCGTTGATTAATAAAATAGTGGACAAAGATTAAAATCATGTAGTATTGTACCGTTTGCGCTATAAGGGCTATCGTCTGCCTGACATGGCTCGAATTTTATTTTATTAACCGCCAAAGCCATCGTTGTCTCACATTTCGACTATGCCTGCCTAGTATATAATGATCTCCCAATCCTATCTTGAAACAAAGCTTCAAAAGCTTTGTAACACTGTAGTGAGTTTTATATTTCATCTAAAACGAGTCGCAGCGCTACAACCTCACTACAATCGTCTGGGTTGTCTTCCTCTAAGAATCCGTCGCAAATAGTTTCTTGCATGTTTCTTGTTTAAACTTTTGCCATCTGAAACGCCTCATTATTTATTTGATAGACTGAAGTTTGTAAATCAAGATAATCTTAGATCTTAACGCTCGGATGGTGTCTTTACTATACCGGTGGTACACAGAGATTCATATAAAGCATCTTTTATTATCTCTGCCATGGAACTGCGAAATAAACTACCAAGAAAGATCAGAGATAGCCTCAATGCACCTAGTTTTAGATTAAATCTAATCAAGTACCTTCAAGGCACCCCTAATTCAATCTTTAGTTTCTAAATATTAAAGTATATATTACTCATCAATCTAATCAGCTTTTCAAAGCTATCTGAGTTTTGATACTCTAAATTGTATGTTTTAATTTTCTCAAATTATGTTTTTCATTCTTAATGTCTTAATTTGTATTTCTTTACGTGATCAATTTAGACTTATTTAAACGTATACCATTGTAATTGTAATTATGTTTTCGTTTAGTCGTAAAGAAAGATAGAAATCAAATAATTTACTAAAAGGTGTGATTTTTCATATGACTTATTTACTATTTATTATGAATTCTATTAAAATAAAATAAAAGTTTAGAACTAACATTTGCTTGTATACTCTTTTTATGTAATATACACTGGTTTTTTATTTTATATTACTCAATTAAGATATGTATTATTATTGCATATGTAATATTTAGGTACCATACGGTTTCATTAAACCTTGACACAAATAAACACTGTTATTATCTCTCTTTCTTTCTCTCTCTCCCTCAACGCTCTGGTAAGTAAACTTCACCTTCTTCTACGACTCTTCACAGTCACTGAATAGCATTTTCTTAACGTTTTCTCTGAACATTTCAGTGAGGGTAGTTAAACATTGGTGTCTACAGTATCTGTGTTTTTAATAAATGTAATCTTCTGTAGTCGGTTGTTCTTATTATTCTTTCTTTTTTGCGAAGTCTTGAAATTTAGGTTATATACGGACACTGTGCAAGGAAATTTTTGGCGGCTTAATGTTGCACACCTTTGCTACTATCTTTGGTCTGGAGCTCGACAGCGCTTCTACCGGACATCACCTCTATCTGTATCGTCTTTGCTGCTGTACCGTCGCTTGCTCGCGCCACATCGCACAGCAAGATCTCATACAGCACCTAGTTAATATGTCTAACTATTTTGTATGTTGCGGCCGTATGCCCAGAAATGACTATGCAGAGATGATGCAAAGTGTAACCAACTTTCGCACACAAATTGTTTTGTATTAGTATCGAGTTCAGATAATCTGTGCTCTCGCGGCGATCACGGTTAATACTAGTGCTAAGTCTTTCTCAACTGTTCTGGGGTCACCATCTGCTCGGGTTACCGCTCTCAGACGCCGCGCTCGTCTCTACCGCGGCCGAGACCACGCTCTCACCCACTACCACTTTTTCCAGCACTACTTCAACGCTTTGACTCGCTCCTTCGCCATCATTGTCAAAGATTGCTAAGCAACCTCGCGGCATCACGCCTTCGAATTCGAATGAGTCGAGCATGAACTATGGCTACTACTCCTCCCGGTTGGTTCAAACATTTCTAGCGTAATTTTGAAGCTAAGGTCATACGCAACATTTCTGAAAGCTTCAGCATACTTACAAACCGCGCTGAATCGAATCTTGTCGAGGTAAAAACCGAGAAAGCAACTTTGTACGCTCGTGGATCAAATATAAGCATCGTCTAACACGCGTATTACAGAAATCTGAGGTAGGATTAGGACTCTTAAGGCTCTTAATTGTACTGTATCTAAGGCAGCAAGCCCTAGATTCGAGAGGAACAAGTATGAGATTCTATTGCTTAATCGGACGCACGATTACAATGGCCTTAATGATTTCGAAATTACACAGCGTGTCTTTAATACGTTAAATATTCCTCTTCTGTCAACTCAGGTCATTGACGTCCACCCGTGGAATCCTCATACTCAGAATCACGTTTGAAGTATTCATAATAATAATGCTAGTCAACCGTGTATAGCACAAAGTTCAGCGGTGACTCGTTCACCAAACACCAAGGGACTAGTCACTTGGCTGTCCTCACCTTTAGCCCGTGCACTCCTTCCTGAAAAAGCGCATCTTCATAAGGGCAAAATTGCAAGCGCTGTTCCCGGAGTGGGAGGCGGCTCTTCACTCTATCTTAGACCGTTATGGCCCAAACGTACACATGAACTTTTGGAAAAAGCACTTTGAAAATCGACTGAACTAGGCTACGCGAGACCTGTTATTGTCAACTTAAATGTTTTTATGCGTGAGGTGAGGGGTGGATCTTGAATTTGGATTAACTCTGATCTTACTGCCCTTCCCCCTTTACCGTGTGGTCACCCTTAATGAAATCACGCTGGTCGAGTTTGTCATCCCTCATAAAACAAAATCAGTTTCCATTGTCCATGTCAATATTAATCGCCTTAAAACACGTTTTTCATCCATTGAATCATTAATTCATTCCAGATTATTTAATATTGTTGCTATTTCAGAGTCTTTTCTTTTCGATCATGACTCTCAGGTTATGTACTCCACAGACTTGATGGGGTCGGTAAGGAAGGCGGGGGAGTGGCGGCTTACGTCCACGAGGAATATAAAGTTAAGTGGTCTCTTTATCTGACCCGGTATTTTCTAATACTACAGAGTTTTTAATTCTTCAGCTGTCTGGTAAAAGATATATCTTTCTTTGATGTCCTCGCGGATGTAGTTCATTTGCATGATCATATTGTGGTCACAGGCAACTTTAAGATACATATATAAGAAAAATACCCATGGTGCGGCTGCCATGATGCATGCCAATCTATCATCACTCGGCGTTATTCTCGTAGTGTCTTGAGGTTAATACTATTTTTCATCTATATAAATTATCTGCCTAGTGTCCTGGAATATAGCGACTATATACTTCTTGCTGATACCACCCACGTACCTCACGCGTTCTTGCTCCTGAGCTGGGATTGGATATACAGCGTATTACTCATATTGCAAATCGTATTGCCTCATCCTCTACTGTTAACGAAATAAAACTAGAAGCTTGTAAAAAAAAAGTAATGCTTCTGGGAAGTCAGGCTTGTATTTATTTTCCAAAATTACATCTATTAAATTATTACAGGTAATATATTGTTCAGAAATGTTTATTATATTATTATCTATTTCAAATTTTGTAAATTTTACAAAAAGTAGTTTTTTTGTTTTTTTATTTTCAACAACTACTAATTCTTCTAACACATGTTTTAGGATTTGAGTTCTGTTTCCGAAATGAACCATTGCAAGTATTTATCTAAAACAGTTTGTTATTATGACATAAATCTTTAAAAAATAGATCTATAACTTATAATCATAATTGAAGTCATCGATAGTTCATTACAAAAAAGTAAGTAAAACATTTTCTACATTTATCCCAAGTTTTGACTTTAAAGAAAAATTTTGATCATTTATTCGAAATAAATGCTAATTTAATTGTTGAATATTTAGCTTGGCCACCAATTAATGAATTAACAGCAAAACCAGTGAACATATTCAAAAGATAAGCCTCAAAAAATATTTCTTCCAGGAAATGATGACCATATAGGACGAATGAATATCGAGTGTTAAGATGCACGGTCACCCAAACACGTTAAACGAAAAAAAATATTTAATCCTGGTGACGATGTCCTGATACCCCAAGATGACCCCCCCAGGACGATAGATCGTAGTCTGCGGAAAAGCACGACTACTCATACACGAAGAGTTGAAAAAAATATTTCCTTCTGGAGACCATGTTCAGGTACCCTAGGGTGACCCACAAGAACGAAAGAACGTAGGCTGCGGAAATGAGCGTTCACACAAACATGATAAGCTAAAACAATATTTCTTCCTGAAGACAAAATCCAGGTACAACACGATGACGCCCCAGGATTCTTAGATATTTTGGGAATTTTTGAGGTATTCCGGGATATATGCACTAATTATGGGATTTCTTGGACATTTCGGGAATTTCCGAGGTATTCCGGGGTTTCTCAAATATTTTGAGAATTTTTTATGTATTCCGGGATATATGCACTAATTACGGGATTTCTTGGCTTTTATAGGAATTTTTTAGGTATGTCGAGATATGTGCAATAATTACGCTATTTCCTGGATATTTCGGGATTTTTTGAGGTACTCCAGGATATCTGCACTAATAATGGGATTTCTTGGATATTTCGTGAAGTTTTGAGGTGTTCTGGGATATCTGCACTAATTACGGGATTTCTTGTATACTTCGCACATTTTTGAGGTATTCCAGGAAATCTTGACTCACTACGGGATTTCTCGTATATTTTTAAAGTGTGTTACTCGGAAAGATTGGGAATTTTTGAAGTATTGCGGGATATCTGCAATAATAATGGGGTCATTCGGTTATTCCTGGATCTCTGTACTAAGTCTGCATTTCTGATATAGATCGAAAATTTTGAGGTATTCCGGGATTAGATCCACCAATTGAGGGATTTCTTGGATATTTCTGGAATTTTTCAGTTATTCCGGTATATCTGACAAATTATGGGATTTTTTGTATACTTCACATATTTTTGAGGTATTCCCGTAGATCTGCACTAATTACCTTTGTGTGTTATTCCGGGATAACTCCACTAATTACGTCATTTCTTGGATATTTCGGGAAATTTTGAGGTATTTCGTGATTTCCCGGATAACTATGGAATATTTGAGTTATGCCAGGATATCTGTAGTAATTACGGGTTTTTTTTCGAGATTACCTGTATAAAACGTGATATTCGCGTAGCCGTACTTCCATATGATCAAATTGACTGTTATATTGGAGAGAACTTCATTCGTGGATTTATTGCAGTTTTTGACCCAAATGAAAATAAACTTTGGATCAAAGTAACTAACAAGGCTGTAGACATGGAAGTAGTGAGAATAACGTAGATCGATGCGCTTGAACTGGCATCGATCGGGTTAGCAGACTTATTGAAGGCTGCCACCAATACTTGGGAACAACGGGGAAGCCGTTGAAATCAAGAAAAAATACTATCCCTGTCTATAAGCTAATAGAGGAAGAGATGCATGCCCCTGCTATGGAGATGCTTGACGCAGGTTGATCAAGCCATCAACCAGTGCCTAGTTCATACCTCGTAGAAACGGTCCATAAACATAACGGAAAATATCGTTTCTGCATCGATCATCGTGAAGTCAATGCAGTATCGAAAACTAATGTTTACCCATTGCCGAACATGGACGGAATTACTGCGGAAGCGTAAGAATGCGAGGTATATCAGCACGCTCGATCTAAGTAGCGTATTACCAAATACCGCTAAAACCGGAGTCAGCGGAAATAACCGCGTTCATAGTACCTGGGTTAGGCTTATTCCAATTTAAGAGAATGCCCTACGGTATATCCCAGGCGGGAGCCACGTTCCAAAGGTTATTGGACAAAATCATAGGTCTTGAGCTCGAACCCTATGAACTTTCGTAACTCGATGATATAATCATCGCCACAGAGGCTATCGAGGTATACAAGAAGTAAATAAAGTATTTCCTGAAGAGACTGAACGAAGCTAGTCTCATGAGAAATCGAGTTAAAAATGTATTTGGACGTTCCGACGTTAAATATCTAGGAGTTTTGGTCAATCGAGACGTAATCAGTCCGAACCTCGAGAAAATCAAACCAATCATTAATTATCCGGCGCCAAAAAACAGCTTAGAAGATTGCTTTTTATGGGTTTGTAGTATCGAAAATTCTTACGAAACTTTGCTACCTTAGCCGAGCCGTCAACTAGGCTTACCGAGTAGGACCGTAACTTTGAATGTCTCGAAAAGCAGCAACAGGTATTCAATAAGATTAAGGCGCTGATCGCGACTGCAGTGTAGCAGTAATCGGACTTTTTTACGAAATAATACCCATCTCGCGGGTTTACCATATAAGACGCGTAACGCGCGTGCTAATAATTTTATAATGTTATTTTAATCAAAATTTTATGTGAAAAAACGAATACATTATTAGTTACAAACCTTGTAAAGAGTTTTCCAATCTTCATAATTTTTGTCATAAATATATATTTGCTTCTGAATAGCACGAGATACATTACTCATTTCTAATAGTAAAAATTTCAAATTATTAATGATAGATCTATTCGCTGAATCCATGCAAAAGTTTATAAATTCAAATCTTTCATTCAAAGTTTGTATATCTCTTGTTGGCTGTTTAAAAATTCTCCTTCAAAAAAGAAATTAGTAGATTAAGTGTTTATTTAATTTATTATCACTATTTGTAATATACACACACTCATTCCCACACTTACTCGTACATACATAAATACGTATAAACGCACACACTCCTATACATGCACATGTTCATATATACATATAAACATTCAAACGCAGTGTAAAGTTCTTATAATTTATTTTAAGATTAATTTCGTAGAATAGGATACTTAACACAATAAACCTACAATGATTAATTTATTACTATTTAATCACAATTTAATAGTTTATATCGCCATAAAAGTCACTGTTAAAATGAATTCAACACTTATACAATATAAAAAAACATATTTTATTATAAGTTTTCTCGATTTTCGTTTTACTAAATATCTTCATTAGGTCAAAAGCTATTGCAATTTTTATGCAAAAATATCCCATTTTCGATATCATCGCTCACTGTTTCGCTTCGGTTTGAATGAAAATTTTTAAGCTTTATAATTCTGTTTGTATAAAATAATTATTTTTCTAGCATGTAAAAGAAAAGTTATTAAATTTATATATTATATTTTATTTAAACATGCAAAAGCCAACAAAATAATCAAAAAATATGAACACGTATTTGTATATAACAATATCAAATTTGTTCGAAGAATAATTACAACGTTTAATCCAGGTAAACATGTATCTAATTAAGTATTTAGAAAAGTTCCATTTTTTATTACAATATCTTTATTAGTTTCTAAGTTATTACAAATTTTATACGACGTATATTTAAATGTCAACCTCAAATTCGACGTACATGCTCGTTGCACTTACGTTTCACCTTTCATTGTTTATATTAAACATATTGACATATTTTTTAATGTTTTTTACAATAAACTGTAATTACATATACAATTAATAATTATATATAATTAAAATTAATACTTATTAATATTACATATATCATATTATTATATTAATAAAAAATGTATGACGCCGAGTATTAAAATTATACCTACAAATATTAATTTAATTTTTAAGATTAATATTTGTCTATTACTTAATAATTTGCGCCGTTCATCGCATAAGTTTTTTAATTTTTATCACATGTTACATTTTATTGAACATAATTTAATTAATTAAAATAAAATATGTCTCATTTGTTCATTTTTTAAATATTATTGAGTAAATTTATTAATTTGTTATAATGTACTGTATTTCTACATGAATTTTCTCGTTGACATGAACGAAACGGAATACATTTAATACCTGTCGAGACATAACTGCAAGATTTTAGAGCATTTTGTACGTATGCAGTTACTAATATATGGGCTATTTCACGTCAAGTGGTACCATGAAAATTTTAAATCGCTCCAAAATTGGAAAATAGGCTGGAAATATCTTCCAGAAGATAGAAAAAAAATTTTACGTGTTAAAAATAATTTGCCTGAGAGTTATTCCACCATAAAAAATGGAAATTTTTCAATTTTTTAAGAAAATTTCTATTTTCAAAGCCATTTATCTCAAAATCTATTGATTTTTTTAATAAACATTACAAACAACTTTTGTTTAAAATAATCTTTAACACTTATCTACCTGGGTTACAATTCTTAATTTTAAATTCTCGAAGAGATAGAACGCCCGAAAATATTGAATATCAAAAAAAGGCGACCACGCCACAATCGATTTTGATCTAACACCGCTCAAAAGATCACATTTTTCGAGAGCTTTCGAATGGCTTGAGTTAGATTATTGGCCAAGATTGCTGGTGTAAGTTATGCCTCATAAACCTCATAAAATCACTCATTTTCATGTATTTTAGAGCATAACTTACAACGGCGGTCTCGGCCAATAATCTAATCCAAGCCATTCGAAAGCTCTCGAAAAATGTGATCTTTTGAGCGGTGTTGGATCAAAATCGATTGTGGCGTGGTCGCCTTTTTTTGATATTCAATATTTTCGGGCGTTCTATCTCTTCGAGAATTTAAAATTAAGAATTGTAACCCAGGTAGATAAGTGTTAAAGATTATTTTAAACAAAAGTTGTTTGTAATGTTTATTCAAAAAAATCAATAGATTTTGAGATAACTGGCTTTGAAAATAGAAATTTTCCTAAAAAATTGAAAAATTTCCATTTTTTATGGTGGAATAACTCTCAGGCAAATTATTTTTATCACCTAAAATTTTTTTTCTATCTTCTGGAAGATATTTCCAGCCTATTTTCAAATTTTGGAGCGATTTAAAATTTTCATCGTACCACTTGACGTGAAATAGCCCATATACTAATTCATCAACTGATGCTAATAATATTTGAATTTTTTGCGGGAGCAATAAATCACCTTCTTTTCTTCTTTATTACTTTAACTGGCAACAATTCCTCGGTCGCTAACGCTCCCTCGGTCGAAATTACACTAAATATATACTTATTTTTTGTTTTTTTTAAATTTATAATTTTACAACTTAATTGAATAAAAATTAAAATATAATATAATGTGTAATTAAATAACCTAGTATTCAGTTACAAACAATTTTTTTAGTCAATAAAATTAAAATAACAGTGTATTATATTTGCAACATTGTATATACTTATTTAGTTATATATATACTTATTTAGTGTATAGCTTAGTCTATTACACAAGAGTTTGTAGATACTGAACATATTTCTACATAATACTGAAACAATTAAAAAAAATTAAAAATAATCGACATGATAAAACTTACAATGGAGTAAGGAATTTTAATTTTTATTTTTAATACGTAGTAACACATATATCATTACATACAATATTTCCACACTATTCCTGTAAGAAGCTACATCAATCTAGTAACAAATGTGTTATTTTTCTACCAGAATAATATTTTCAACAACAAAAATTAGAATATAAAATTATTCTTTGACCATTTTACATATATTTCATGCTTTTTCATGATGTTTCACGGAAAGGAGATGAAGAATTGAAAATTTCATACAAAATTACTAAACTCAGCTAATGCATTGTATGTATTCAATTATTCTTTCAAACAAATAATTATACATATTAATTGAATTTATAAAAATTTTTTTCAGATTAAAATTCTGGCTTATTGATTTATTTTCACATTTTATTAAATTTGTTTTATTTTCAAAAATCTTTTATAAAAAAGAATTTTAGTAATTGCAACCAAAAAACATAAATGAAATTATACAATTACAATAATAAAAAATTGAATATTAATTATAAAAGTTATTTTAATAGTACATTTGGTATTACATTAAAAAATAAAAGAAAAATAATATTTTAAATTTTTTAACCACCTTCCTCACGCATTTTACATCTTAGAAATAAATGGTGACGAAAAGTGTTTGTAAAAAAAATCTATATAAATATAATAAAAAAATAAAACGTATCGTTAATTAAAATATGTATTACATTAAATTATATATATTATATTATATATGTTATCAAAATTTATTAGAGTAATAGTACTGTTTTTGTCAATGTTCGTATTACTGTGACCACTTTTTTTTACCGAAAACCCCTATAAAATATTTTTGGAATTTTTTTACTAAACACCCCTCTTACCCCCTACCACTCAATCATTACATGGGGGATAAATTAATATTCAATGTTGACCGTTCCTCCCACATTCCTTCATCTTTAAAATAGGAGATAAAAAAGAGTGGTTGTCATATTGTTATTCACCTGTACCGAAACCCCTAAATTATTTTTGGAATTTTTCTAATTTTATTTCCCCCCTCTCCCTCTTGCCCCTCCTCCATCCAGCAATAAATGGAGGATAAATGAAGAGTGATTATCATATCGCTATTCACCGTAACCAAAAACCTCATATTAGTTTTTTTAGAATAAAAAAGAGTGGTAGTCATATTGTAATTCATATATATACCGATAACCCCTATAAAATATTTAAAACATTTTCTAATATTACGCCCCCCCCCCTCATGACTCCTCCTGCACCTATCATTACATGTGAGATAAATGATGAGTGGTTGTCGTATTCAGCGTGAGCCCTTCCACTCCACACATACGTTCAATTCTTGTAACTTTTGGGATACCGGACACCGGAGAACGGACGAATTTTGATATATATATATATATATATATATATATATGTATATATATATATATATTGATAATAAATCAAAAATAAAATTTTAATTTTTTTATCCACCTTTCTCACTCATTATACACCTATGTAATAGACTATGATGAAAAATGTGTAAAAACGTATATTTAAATGTGATAAAGAAACAGAACGAATCATCAAATAAAATATATATTACATTAAAATATATTATTAATAATATAATAATAAAGTTATTAAAAATTACTAGACTGACAGTACTGCTTCAGTCTATACTAGTATTACTGTGACCACTTTATTTTTACATTATTTAAAAGTGTAGTGACTATTATTTATTATTAATTACTTATATGTATTGGAATGTTCCTAATATAATAATTTAATTTGGTACAAAAATATACAAAAATTAGAGTAATGGCAAAAGTGCTTATACACTTTTTTAATATTTTATCCCGTAATTAGTTGGGTTATTCCGGAATACCTCAGCGACTCCCGAATATCCAGGTAAATCCCGTAATTAGTGGAGTTATCCCGAAATTCCTTAAAAATTCTTGATATATTCAGGAAATCCCGTAATAGGTGGAATTATTCCGGAACACCTCAGAAATTCCCGAAATATCCAGGAAATCCTGTAATTAGTAGAGTTATCCTGAAATAACTCACAAATTCCTGAAATATACAGGAAATCCCAAAATTAGTGAAGTTATCCCGGCATATCTCAAAAATTCCCGAAATATCGAGGAAATCCCGTAATTAGTGAATTATCCCGAAATAACTCACAAATTCTTGAAATATCCAAGAAATCCCGTAATTAGTGAAGTTATCCCAAAATTACTCAGAAACTCCCGAAAAATCCACTAAATCCCAAAATTAGTGAAGTTAACCCGGCATACATCAGAAAGTATCGAAATATTTAGAAAATCCCGAAATTAGTGGAGTTATCCCGGAATACCTAAAAAATTCCCGAAATATCGAGGAAATTCCGTAATTCGTGAAGTGTTCCGAAATAACTAACAAATTCTCGAAATATGCAGGAAATCCCAAAATTAATGAAGTTATCCCGGCATACCTCAGAAATTCCCGAAATATTAAGAAAATCTCGATATTGGTGGATTATCCCGGAATACCACAGAAAATCCCGAAACATCCAGGAAATCTCGAAAGTGGTGGAGTTATCCCGGAATACGTCAGAAAATCCCGAAACATCCAGGAAATCAAAAAATTAGTGGAGTTCCCAGAATACCACAGAAAATCTCGAAATACCACAGAAAATCCCGAAATACCACAGAAAATCTGGAAATACCATAGAAAATCTTGAAACAACCAGTAAATCCTGAAATTAGGGAATTTATCCCGAAATACCACAGAAAATCCCGAAACATCCAGGAAATCTCGAAAGTGGTGGAGTTATCCCGGAACACGTCAGAAAATATCGAAACATCCAGGAAATCCCGAAATTGGTGGAGTTATCCCGAAATACCACAGAAAAACACGAGACTTGCAGGAAATCCCGAAACTGGTGGAGTTATCCCGGAATACTTAAGAAAATCCCGAAACATCCAGGAAAACCCTAAATTAGTGAAGATTTCCCGGCATATCTAAGAAATTACCGAATTATTTAGAAAATCCCGTAATTGGTGGAGTTATCCTGGAATACCTCAAAAATTTCCGAAATATCCAGGAAATCCCGTATTTAGTGAAGTTATCCCGAAATAATTCAGAAATTCCCGAAATATCAGCGTTAACCCTTCCACTCCACACATATTCTTAATTCTTACAACAGGAGACCGGACACCGCCGCGGGACACCCGGACACCGGAGAACGGATGAATTTTAATATAATATAGATTTTAAATAATGTCATATTGGTCCATTCTCGATCCTTGATTTAAAAATAATGAATGCCACTCAGAATGTCACTCTCCTTTGCATAAAACAATAATATTTTACTTACAAATTTCTATTGCAAAATATAACCATAATCTACAAGATCCTATATATATGCTAATTAAATAATTCGTATTTTATTGGATTTAAAATGTATAATGGTTAACAAAAAATTTAATAGCAAAAAAATACTCACTCGCTTACGCTCGCTATTTTTTTATTTTTTTATTTTTTGCTATTATTTGATTAGTGGTATATTAAATAATATGAACCGTATTTCTGTTTATTAAAACGTAGTTCAGTATATAGATGAAAAACAAATAGTAATATTGTTAGAGTACCAATTTAATAAAATAAATTATATATTGTAGGATTCTGTACGAAGTATTACATTAAATAAATAAATATATAGTAAATGTATGAGGCTCAATATGTTGACTCCCAGAAATATTAAGTCCCAAAAATTTTAACGGCAAAATCTAAGACTAAAATTTTTTAAATTTTTTAAATTTTTAAGACCCAAAACATTGAGTCCCAAAAGTTTTAACGGCAAAATCTAAGACTAAAATTTTTAAGGCCCAAAATGTTGAGTCCCAAAAATATTAAGTCCCAAAAGTTTCAACAGAAAAATCAAAGACTAAAATTTTTTAGACCCAAAATATTGAGTCCCAAAAATATTAAGTCCCAAAAGTTTTAACGGCAAAATCTAAGACTAAAATTTTTAAGCCCCAAAATGTTGAGTCCCAAAAGTTTTAACAGCAAAATCTAAGACTAAAATTTTTAAGGCCCAAAATTTTGAGTCCCAAAAATATTAAGTCCCAAAAATTATAAGGCTAATATATATAATGCTAACGGTCCCAAAACGTCGTAAAAGTAATCCTTTGGGATCAAGGGAATACTTGCCCGGACGGACGGACGGACGGACGGACGCCCGGACGTAGATTTGTACTTTAATATAATGTTAGATAATAAACTATATCAAAGCATCGCAAAATATACAATCTCATGGACCGCTTGAAGAGGCAATTCTTTAATCAATAGACATTTAAAATGTTGGTAATACCATAATTGCAACTCATCAAATGTTTTACATGAAGTGTGCTTTTTATGTCCTTTAGTTAAAAATATTCTTTTATATTTATATATTCTTCTTAAAAATTGTTTTCAGGAAAATCTACCGAATACTACAAATTTTTAATATTTTATTTGTTAGTTCTTAATATTTAAATAAGAAAAATGTCGTTAACCTTTAGAGAACGGGAATTTTCTGGTTCAAAAAAGCTTCTTTTTTCAATAAAATTAATGTCTAAAAACATCGGATCACTTTTAACCTTCAAAGGACGGGGATTTGGATTTACTGTTTCTGAATGCCCCGTGCATCTGATGCCCCGCAGTTATGTGTTTTAGATGTCGGGTTAAGGGTCATATAAGTCGTGATTGTGCGGAGAAAAGAGCGCCGAATATATTGTGCCAATGGCATGATGCACCTAATGTAACGTTCAAAACATGTACGCGCGTTGGGTTTGTTGCGCTTCCTTCGTAGCTAAGAATTAATCAATCCGTCTGATGAACAGTTTGCGCCGAGAAGATTATGCCTATGTAGTGAGAGAAGATCAACTGGTAATGTGGGAAAGACCGGTCTAGTATAAGGAGCAGAGACGCGATGGAATCCATTTCTATTTAGGGGATCGAGAACCAAAATACTTCGAAGAACTAGAGTGAAGCCAGACGTCGAGGAGAGCAAGAGATATTGGACACCCTACGCTTACTAGAAGAATTGCGCCATGTACCATCAAAAACCAGAGAAATTTTTCTTCGACAAGTATAAGGAGAATAAAAGTTATTTTAAGAGAACCTGTATGTTTGTGCCGTAAGAGAAAAGAAAAAGACTTCAGTTAGGAGAAGATGAGATGCAAAGGGGGACACCTGACAGGAACTCAGTTATAAGACAAAATGGCCATCAGAAGACAAGGGGAACAAGAACCAGGAATAGAGAAAGAAGAGAAAGAGAAATGTTTAGCCACAAGGGAAAACATAAAAAAAGGAAAGAAAAAAGAAACAAGATTTAGTACGAGAGTAGGAAAAGAGAGAAAACGCGTACACCATATTCGGAATGAGACTGTGGCAATCTCGAAGGAGATTCAGGTGAATTCGTAAATGTCGATTGTTAAGGGTCAATAATAAATAAATCCAATTCATTTATTTATGTGCACAGCGTTTCGTCTACTAGGTTTGCAGACCTCTTCAGGTGTCAATCAAATTTTATAATACTTGTGAATTAAAAATAAAATTTTACCTTATTATATTGCACTATAATATCAATGCTCGAAGAAGAGATTAAAAGCAAGCAATAATTCAACTAGCTAAGTAAATGAAGCCGCTTCTTGGGTAATATCGCAGTACCACCAGCCAGAGTGCGACGTACTAGACCAAGTCGCAGGTTTATTAAAACAAAATAACGTTCGGTGATAATTTATAATATAATTATCGGTCCTCCCGAACTAGATGCTTTATTTTTGGAATAAAGCAGACCCATTATACCCTTTGTCCACTATTGTTGGTGGAATTTCCCAGAGTAACGGCTTTTTTAAAAAATCTTTAACCTTTAGATTGCCGGCATTTTTGCCTTGTAAATTTATTATTTTTGATGTGCAAAATTTATACATAAAGACACCTCATATCTCTAGAGTAGTTGTCAAGGTCACAGGTGGCTCATATATGAGCCAGTCCGGCTGGCAACGGTCGGGTAAACGTTAAAAATTAAAAAATTTTTTAAATTACTATATATTCATTTTTAACAGAATTTTCTTGATATTACAATGTAATAAGACCCCAAAAATACTCCTTTAGTTATCAATAAAACCGTAAGCATCCCACGAGTTTTTAAATATTTCACCCCCGCACTACGGGTTGTTTGAATACCTCGATCTAAAAATAGTTTCAGCTGTATACTTTAGAGATCAGAGAGCCAATTCTGTAAAAAGTTCTGATAATGTAAAGAAACACGACATTTTTTAAAAAATTTAAATAGGAAATATCATGTTAATTTTTGTGAATTTTTTGTCTTTCTTTCAATTATCAGAACTTTTTACAGAATTGAAGGCCAAAAATGCTACAGATCATTTGAACGGTATTGCTTCAAGCTTTCTTTTAGACTTTTGAATAAAAAAAATCAATTGTGGCGCACTTACACTTTTTTTAAGTTGAATACTGGCATGCAGTTTATGTAACATTGACCTTGAGATTAGAAATTCTAACCCAGAAGGATAAATTCTAGACATAATTAGCAACGAATGTTACGTATAATGTTCTATAGTAAAAGTTGATAGATTTTGACTAAAATGCGGTTAACCCAGCTGGTGTTAAAAAAACTTGGAAGAGTTCACTTTTTGAGGTTGGAATAACTTTTGAGCTAATAAATTCCAGTACCTAAGAATTCTTTTCTGTATTCTGAAAAACATTTGCAATGTGTATCCAAAATTTGGTGCATTTTAAAATTTTGATCGGACCAATTCACGTGGAATACCGCATATATATATATATATATATGTACTTAAGGTATATTCTTTTCGGCTAACTATACGCTTTGTAATATTCGTAAAGGCAAACCTGATATTTTGTATTATTTCAATTACTAAACCAACCGCTTTTTTTACAATAATTATTATTTTGAACTGTAATTTATTTATAATAATTCTTCTTTTGCATTGCATCTTATATACAATATTTATTGTTTGAATTGCAATATATTGATAATAATTAATACTTTAAACTACAAACAATTTGTAATTTAAACTGCATTTATTTATAATAATTCTTATTTTGATTTAAATTAGTTATGTTTGTAATGAAATAATATTACGTACATTTTACTCGCTAAATAAGATAATTTATTAACGTGTTCGCCGTGCAATTGTTTTTATACTCAAAATTAAAATTGTTTATATATTTAAATAACTTTAAGCAATTCTTTATAAAATATTGTAATTTTATGTGTGTTCTGTTCATTATAAAGCTAGATGAATTTAGTTTTATATGTTCATGTAAAAAGAAGACATTATATACTTATGTTAACCAATATAAATAAATTATGCATGAATAACACAAATAAAAAATATATTATTTTATAATCCCACAATATATTCTGCATCTCTACTATCAAAATAACTTTGCTCGCTACTCCCGGAGACGTAAGGATTGTCCTAATCAAACAAGAGCGAAAGGAATGTAAATGGTTTATTAACCATTTGCATTCATGTAATATTTTGATAATGGTTGGTGCAAGTCTGGACGTGACAGTATTAAGTTTGTGATTAATTAATGGAATAGTATTGACATTATATTTTCTTAGCATCGTATATATATCAATATATAACTCAATAGACGTTCATTAAAATTTTTGCTAGATACAGCTGCATCGGTAAATATAAAATATAAAATAATATTTTGAAGAGTAATACGCTCGTGAAATTTATATTATATTAAATTTAACGGTCTGTACGAGCCAGAATATATAAATATTCTTAATCATTAGTCCATGGTGTGCTACAATTCGTAGCCCCCACACCAAGTTCGATGAGTATAGATAATTTAATTCTGGAAACTAAAATATTAATGTAGAAATAAAAATTATTATTAAGATAACTTTAAATATAAATATGAAGAAAGTGTATGATAAAATTATATATGTAATGAATGTTTCGACCACAATTGCCAGTTGGTCTCATCTGTAAGGACTGGCAATCTACCTTAGACATTGAATATTGAAATTATTTCGAAATAGACCAAGACCAATACTATTGAATGGGGTATATATATACATTTAGAAGACTTCATCACTTACATGTTTTCGAAACTAAGAAAAACCTCCTAGTGGATAAAGTTGAAAACAATCAATATTGTCTTGGGTAGGCGCAAAAATTAGTCTCTGGACTAATGAACAAGAATATTTATATATTCTGGCTCGTGCAGACCGTTAAATTTAATATAACATATAATAATATTATACGGTTAAAAGCATAACTGATCATTCATTAATTACTTGTAGCAAAATTAAAATAGATTTCAAAGGATCTCCCGTGGAACTTAATTTAGTACATGATTTGTTCCCTAAACTACAAGCCGGAATCTTAAGCACCGATCTTTTCGTAGAAACGATGCAAAAGAATTATGCAAGTAAAGTAAGTGAAAATTGTGATGGATTAATGATGAAAGAACGATTACAAATAAACAATGAAAAAGCGCAGTCATGGGTATGTGGTGTGACTGAATCATGTATTAAAGAAATATTTGATGAATTCACTGAAAATTATGGTATTATTGAAGCCACTGTTTGATAGGATGGTTGAGAGTCCATCTTGTGTTATTTATGAAAATGAAATTGACCTAAAGTGTGATATTGAAAATGAAATAAAATATGAAAAAAATGTATTGGATAAGACAGTTGGTAATTGTCAAGTACTTCGTGAAAATAAAGATTTTATTGATAAAAGGATGAATTGTCAAATAAAAAAGAATTACGTTATCAAGGAAGGCCATAAATGCGAACCTCGTGAAAGTAAGGAAGATTTTGTTAACAAAATGATGAATTGTCAAGTACGAACCTCGTGATAAAAATGTTAGTCATGTTTGTAAATTGAATAACAAAGAATTGGTTATGTCGGGGAAAAAGTTAGATATTATCCCGAGAAGTGAAATACTATGGATAAACAAACAATGAACTGAAGAAACTGAAAATGAGATAAATAATGAGAATTTAATAAACTTGCAGAAGGAAAATGAACAAGATGAGGAATCTAGTGAATTTTTATTGAATAAACAAGTTATAAATGAAAATTTACGAAGTGAGTTAGTCGAAGTTACACACGAAAACGAAATCAATAATAGTTATTTGGTTTACTTAAATAAACCTTATATTAACAATTTTCATAGTTATGAAAGTGAAGAGGTCTACATACACGAAAGTTCTGACAATCGATATGAAGGGAGGATACTTAACATAACGGAGGATACAAGTACACCTAATCGTAATGAACGGTTAAAAGAAGCCTTGCATTTTGATAAAATGGACGAGGAACAAAGACAATCTATAGAAAATTTATTTGATAAATATTCGGATTGTTTCTATCTAAAAAGAGAAAAATTAGGCGTGACAAATGCTATAGAACATAAGATACCGACTGTCCACGACATACCAAACACAGCTAAGCCATATAGATTTCCACATGCTTTCGAAAGCAAACTTGATATACAATTAAAAGAAGTAATTGAAGGAAACATCATTGCACCATCAAATTTCAATTAAACTTCACCTGTTTTTCTAGTAACAAAGAAGTCTGATAGTTAAGGTAACAAACGATACCGACTTATTGTGGATTTTCGACGATTAAACGATAAAACTGTAAAAGATTGATCCCCTTTACCCAATATACTAGATATTATCGATCAAATCGGACCAGAAAATCGTGTGTTCACCGTTTTGGATTTATGTCAAGGATTTTTACAAGTTCCGTTAGCTCAAGAAGATTGACATAGAACAGCTTTTGCCTCTTCATTCGGTTTATTTCAATTTAAAACAACGCTTATGAGGTTGTGCAATTCTTCAGCCACTCTTCACAGAATGATTGATCGTGATTTTGAGGGCATGAAAGGCAAAGAACTATTTTTATTTTTTGACGACGCAGTTATATACGCTAAAAATATTCAACAGCATAATCAAAAGTTTGAAAATTTTTGCAAAGAGTACGCGCCGCAAATCTCAAATGCAGCCAGACAAATGTGAATTTTTAAAGAAACAAGTAGTGTATCTGGGATAAGGGTTGTGAGACTTATGATTCTTTAAATCACGAATCCAAAATCAACCTTGAAATTGCAGAATTTGTTGTCTTCAAATCACAAATCCTTTTGATTAAAGGATTTCCTATATTTATAAATCCAAAATCCTTTTGATTAAAGGATTTTCTTTAATTATAAATCCAAAATCCTTTTGATTAATGGATTTTCTTTAGTTATAAATCCAAAATCCTTTTGATTAAAGGATTTTCTTTAGTTATAAATCCAAAATCCATTTGATTAAAGGATTTTCTTTAGTTATAAATCCAAAATCCTTTTGACTAATGGATTTCCTAAATTATAAATTCAAAATCCTTTTGGATAAAACATTTTCTTTAATTATAAATCGTTTTGATGTAAAGATTTTCTCTAATTAAAAATAAAAATCCATCCAACTTGCGAATTGGCACTAATCATAAATTCAAAATCCATATAACTTTTGACTTATTGGATCAATTTTTTTACTTATTGTATTGTGTATTTTTTACTTGTGGTATCTAGTAGATTGTGTCCTAGTGACCTGAATGTTAAACACTCGAAAGATTACAGTCATTCAAAATAAAAAAATTGTCTGTATTAAGAACGAGACCAATATGTTTATCTGTTGTCTCATTACGTCCCGCTGATTCCGAGTCTAAGCTTGATTTGGAGTCATCAAGTTTGAGGTCATTTGAAGCTCAAACTTTGAAAATAGTGTTAAGTAGATGTCACTAATATGTCTACAATTTTGACAGCCGCTGAACCTTTATCGGGTTTGACTTTATCGGGCTAAGATAAAGGTCATTAAGGGTCAAATTTGCAAATTTGGTAGATAGTACATTTTGTACTTCAGATTCCGATATTGGTTCACATTAAGATAATTTCATTTGGCTCCTACACGTCAGACTCAAGAGCATTTGAAGGTCAGATTGAGAAGAAACTTTTAAGCGTAGATGACTAATATTTTTATAGTTTTGACAGACGCTAAATCCCAATCAAATCAGTGTTTAGATCAAAGTTATTTCACGGACAAATTTACAAAATTTGTAAAAAGTAAATTTTTGACTACATATTATGATTCCATGACCACTGATTTAAATATATTAAAATATGTTCTTACAGAGACACTTTCTCAAGTTTTAAGGGTTGCTGTATCCGAATATGAAATCAGTTTGACCTAATCGGATTTAGATTACTAGAATTTTCGAGTTCTTATTCGGATAGTAAAATACAATTTACTTTCAGATACAATATTAGTTTGCTTTTTTATCATGATTGTTTATTTTTTAGAATTGTATCTTTCAAAATTGTAGCACGTTTGGATGGGGATAAAATAGCTGCAAAAACGTCCCAATTACTACTTTAAAGAATCTCAAATCGAATTTTGTATACTAATGTTAATTAAAGTGACTTTTCTTTAACAATGATTTAATGCATTAGAAATAATTTTTCATAAAGATATTTAATTTATAAAAGTCATTAAATTAAGTAACTGCTACAAATGTTTTCACATTGCAAATGATATTTTATGGGTTCTATGTTACTAAATCCAACGGATCAATTTTCATGAGTTCATGATGATTTTTTTTTTAATTTTTAGATCTATGATTTAGAGAATTAGATAATACTTTTGATAGTTTGGGAGGGTAAAGCTGAGGTATTCGTCTAGGCTAAAATTATAATTATGGGTAGAATTTGGTAGCACATTTTTGTTTTAATTTTTCTTAATGATTTATTCTCCCACACGCAAAATTGTTTAATCTGAGCAATAAAAATAGTAAAAAACGCACAAATCATTCTGAATACTTGATCCAACCAACTTAATTAATAGTAAGGTAGTAATACTAAGAAAAACCAACTTATTTCTTGGTTCGATAAAAAAAATCACCGTATATAGCAAAAAGTTATTTGCTATAAGCTATTAAATAGCTAAGATAACTATTATATGTTAGAATAACTGATTATCTTTTCATTATATTAACAAATTAAATGATAAGACTTATTAATTTTATCTGTTAGAGCTACCATAAAAATTACAAAATTATTTTTATCAATGGATGTTATTAAAATGTTTGTTCAATTTATTTTATAAATTCTATTTTCTGATAAATTCACTTATTTAAAGCAATACGAAAGGGTAAAAAAACAATTTATTCGAAAACATTTATTAAAATAATAGTATATTATGCATGTAGGATGGAAAATGGGCTGATATTCTTTCCGTCCGTCGTAATTTTTCAGCACACGGAGGCAGAAATTACCATGTCTCATTTTGAGATTAGGACTGGAAAGTGACATATTCAGCCCGACAGTGCTGAAAAAAATGTTTTCTTATAACGGATTTCGCAGTATAATGTAATTATGGTCACTAGGCTACATGGTTCATAACCGTAAATGAAACGATTTTGATTTTTTTTTGTGTAGTTTATATAACGTTTCAGGTCTATCGATTCATTAAACGTATTTACTATTAATTCTAGTTACAGTAGACTTGTTATTTTAAGTTACCAAATATTCCTGGTAACTATTTAAAATGCTTACCGTAAGTAGCTGTGAAATAGCAATGACACAAAATAAACAGTTAATATAATCATTTTAATGGTAAAATTGAGTAAAATTTGGTTACTTATTTTAAATATTAGAAAATAGTTGATGTAACCCATTTTTGTTGGTAAACTTAAGTATTGAAGTTTACTAGGTGAAAATTTTATAAAATTGGTTTTATATTGTAACGGATTTGCTATTTTTAATAATGATAAAATAATAACAATTTTACTACCATTAAAACAATAGTCTCATTATACGATCTGCCGCTCAGTAATAATACGAGTCTATAAGACTCGTATAGGCGGAGGCGACGGTATCCTTTACTTAGCGAACGCGAAAGAAAATAAAGGGCAAATAACAAGAGTGAAAACACGATATTTACTTTAAAATAAAGGCAATAATCTAATATAAAAAAAGATAATACACACGTGCCGATGCACGCGAGATCGCAGGTCGATACGCGGAAATAATAAAGAGAGAGAGAGAGAGAGAGAGAGAGAGACTACTAAACTGGCACTTACATTGCGACGGTCGCAATAAGGAATCTGTAATTCCAGACGAAGTCCGCGTAGTCGCCCTTCCTTCTCGTATACAGGTGTGCGAGGTCGCCAATCAAGATCAATGAGAAGAGATGGAGGATAACACAGTCACACAAAAAAGTCAAAGTACCAACGACCGGACCATGATACTTATACGTAATTTGGATCGCTGATTCCGAATCCGGGGTCAGTTTGCCCCTATCAGGTCGTGTTGAAGGTTAATTGAAGGTCAAAATATTAAAATTTAATAAAAATAGGCTAAAACCATCGTATCTAGGGTTTTTTGGGCTCGCTGATTCCAAACCCAAGGTAACTTAAACTCAATAACCTCAAGATCAAGGTTATTTGAAGGTCAAATCATCGAAATTTATTAAAAAAGGATACAATCATTGTATTTTGAGTTTTTTTGAGTCGCTACATCCAAATCCGAGGTAATTACCACCAATCAGGTTATGGTCAAGGTCAGTTGAAGGTCACGGACGTAAATAGAGTGATAAGATTAGTCAGTTAGTAGGACAATGCAAAAAAACAACAAAATATTCATAAAAATTGCATGAAAAGGAAAAAAAGAAAGAAACATGGTTGCAGAGAAAGAAGCATGGTTATGTTTCAAGAACGTAATTAAGAATTTTCTTGGAAATAATAAGAGCCAGAATTACAAGAAGAATAATATGGCCAAACTACAATAAAAAAAGAGCGAAGCGAACCAACTCCGTTGAGCGTTGCCATAGCACCCTAGCCGATTATTTAAAAAAAAACGATAGAAAGAAATGACGCATGGAATGAGTTATGCTAATTAGCCGCGTTTTCGTATAATACCTTGGTACATGAGAGTCATCTTCACACAACTTTTAAAATTATTTTTGCACGAAAAGTGCATTTACCGGCAAACGAATCTTCAGATCCACGAGAACGAGTTCCAACGTATAATGATTACATTATAAATTTGCAACAACGTTTAAATGAAATACAGGGGATTGCACGAGAAAAATTAATAACCTCTAAACATAGGTCGAAGTTCTATTACGACAGGAAAGCAAATCATCAAGAATTTCAGGCAGAGGATAATGATTAGTTAATAAAAGGAGGGAAGAAATACAAATTAGGCAATCAATACACTGGACCACACTGGATTTTAGAAATAGTTAATAACAAGCGAAATGTAAAAATAGCGCTAGCTCATAATAAAACGAAAATAGTGCATGTTAAAAGGTCAAGATATTCATATATGGAATCTTTGTAGAAAAATATATACAGGATGTCCCATTTTAAATGACGGATGAGAATATCTCAAAAAATATTGGAGATAGAAAAAAACTTTCTATACAAAAGTTGTAGGTTTTTTAATGGCCCAACTGACGGTGATATTAACCATAACCTGAGGTCAAAGGTTAAGGTCATTTTAAGGACAAAATGTTTTTTTCAAATAGGAATCACTACTTTTGACCTCGGAAATGGAAAGGGCGGGAAATTTTACGTTCAGTATGATCTTGGCCAAGGTTATGGTCAAGTTCATGGTCAGGATCAAAACAGTAAACGCGTACAAACCTTACGAAAAAGCCAACCCTATACAAATATTGAGATGCAGGAGCTGTAGGGTTGCAAGAAAGCCAACTAACGGTATCCTTGACCATCACCTCAAGGACAAAGGTCAAGGTCATGTGTTAGGAATTTTAAGATCTCGACCATCACTCGCTCTCAGCCTTACCCAGAATTAACGACGTGGACGTGGCGAATTTCTAATCCCTCTCTGTGTGTGTGTGTGTGTGTGTGTGTGTGTGTGTGTAAAATCGTAAAATTTTTTTGCGAAATTATACTAAAATTATTTAGTAGCTACTTTGCTTTAAGTGTAAAATACTAAAAAAGTAAGAACATACTGTCAGTGCATAATTCATAACCTCGCTTTAGTTGACCTGATTGAAATAAGATCATTCATCCGTCAGCCCCTTAGTACATAATGCCTGATTATACCTCCAATGAAATAGTAGATATTATTCTTGCGCTTGGAGAATGCCATGGTAATTATGCTCAAGCAGCAAGAATATACCGTAATCGTTTTCCTAATAGAAGACACCCAAACGATCGTACCATTACGAGACTTGTAGAGCGTCAACGACAACGACCACTTGGTCCGCGAGAAAGACGGAAAAATAATGTACCAGAAAGGGATCATCCACATGTGCTTGAAGTATTAGGTTTGGTAGCGATTGACCCCGACATTAGTACTCGAGCAATTGCAAGACAATTAGGTATTCCAAAATCCACGGTGCACCGAATTCTGAGAGTTCACAGATTCCATCCTTACTACGTATCATTGACACAACAGTTACTTGCTGAGGACTTTGAACGAAGGCGCCAGTTTTGTGCGTGGGCACAAATGATAATACAAGGAGATCCAGAATTTTTTAATTACGTCTATTTAGTGATGAAGCTACTTTTCATAATACTGGTCAACTTAACAGGCACAATTGCCATTACTGGTCTGTCGAAAATCCACATTGGTTTCAACAAGTGAATCATCAGCAACGTTGGAGTTTGACCGTGTGGTGCGGTATTATAAATATAAACTTAATTGGTCCGTATTTCTTCGAAAGACATGTAAATCGCCACAACTAATTACGGTTTTTGAGAAATGATTTACCGGTCTTATTTGAAAATGTTGATCTGCATACAAGACAACGCATGTGGTTTCAGCACGATGGCGCACCTGCTCATTTTGCCAGAATAGTTCGTGACTATGTGAACGTCAGATTCACTAATCGATGGATAGGACGTAGTGGATTTGAAGATCTCCAGATTTGACCAGCCTGGATTTCTTTTTGTGGGGTTATCTGAAAAATATTGTCTACGCTGAAGTACCCACTACAAGAGAAAATATGATGAACCGCATAACAATTGCATGTCGCAACATTCCAAGAATCGCTCTTCTAGCCACTATTAGAAGTTTTCAAAATCGAATTCAGTTATACCTTGATAATAACGGGCTATTGTTTGAACATCTTATTTGATGAATTTCCTGATCAAAGCGTTTCTAAAATCAGATTAGATAATTTACCCTTAGAAGAACTATCGCCTTGCCTCGAGTGTCTGGTATAACCACACCTTGCCTTAAGTGGCTGGGACAACTATCGCCTTGCCTTAAGTGGCTGGGACAACTATCGCCTTGCCTTGAGTGGCTGGGACAACTATACGCCGATACACACACACACACACACACACACAAAGGATACCGTTAGTTGGCTTTCTTGCGACCCTACAGCTCCAGCATCTCAATATTTGTATAGGGTTGGCTTTTTTCGTAAGGTTTGTACGCGTTTACTGTTTTGATCCTGACCATGAACTTGACCATAACCTTGGCCAAGATCATACTGAACGTAAAATTTCCCGCCCTTTCCATTTCCGAGGTCAAAAGTAGTGATTCCTATTTGAAAAAAACATTTTGTCCTTAAAATGACCTTAACCTTTGACCTCAGGTTATGGTTAATATCACCGTCAGTTGGGCCCTTAACAACCCTACAACTTTTGTATAGAAAGTTTTTTTCTATCTCCAATATTTTTTGAGATATTCTCATCCGTTATTTAAAATGGGACACCCTGTATAGTCCCTAATATATATATGGGAGATTCCATGTCAAGTGATCCAGTTAAAAAATAGAATTTTGTTTTAATGTATGGAATCAGTAAAAAACTACTTGAATAGGATGTAGCTAAATTTTTAGACCTAAATTTCAATTAGTACCAGAGCTGTAACCAATCAAAAAATCGAAATTTTCGAAAAAATGACTTTTTGGCCATTTTTATCACTTAATAACTTAAAATCTAACAATTTTTTCGTATATACATTTCATTTGAAAAAGTTTATAAATTTCAAGAAGAATCTGTTGAAATATTTCATTTATATTAGTTTAACACATTGAATGTAGTTATAATTAATAAAAACCTTTGTAGTAATAAAAGGGTTGTACGATCAAAAATATTTTATCCATCCAAGAATATAATTTATCGATGATTAATTACCTTCAAAATGATGCAAAGTTTGAGTGCGGCAGAGCATTTCAGACAAAGTTATGGTGTTTTTAGGCAAATTTCTTAAAAAAAAGAGAGCGAATGCATTTTATGAAAAAAACAGAGTAACCGTATACTTGCATTCAAACAACATGGCACTTCTTCTTATATAATAGAATAAATACCTGAAACTTATTAAAATACCAATAAATCCAATTATATAACAGGTATAACTGCTTATACCTACTACTTTCTGTTTGTAAGCAGCTTAGAGATTGAAAAGTATCAGTAACTAACATTAAATAGTATATTTTAGAATTATTGAAGAATAATAGTGCCATGTTGTTTGAATGTAAGTATACGGTTACTCTGTTTTTTTCATAAAATGCATTCGCTCTCTTTTTTTTAAGAAATTTGCCTAAAAACACCATAACTTTGTCTGAAATGCTCTGCCGCACTCAAACTTTGCATCATTTTGAAGGTAATTAATCATCGACGAATTAGATTCTTGGATGGATAAAATATTTTTGATCGTACAACCCTTTTTTTTACTACAAAGGTTTTTATTAATTATAACTATATTCAATGTGTTAAACTAATATAAATGAAATATTTGAACTGATTCTTCTTGAAATTAATAAACTTTTTCAAATGTAATGTATATAAGAAAAAATTGTTAGATTTTGAGTTATTAAGTGATAAAAATGGCCAAAAAGTCATTTTTTTCAAAAAATTCGATTTTTTGATTGGCTACAGCTCTGGTACTAATTGAAATTTAGGTCTAAAAATTTAGCTACACTCTATTCAAGTTGTTTTTTACTGATTCAATACATTGAAACAAAATTCTATTTTTTAACTGGATCTCTTCACATGGAATCTCCCATATATATAAATATGTGTATATAATAGCCTCAATGTATTCATGAGTATGTAGACACACACACAGGGCAGCAGGTCCGAATAAAAGCTTCCAATACAAGAGATGGGTACCGTTTACCTTCGACCAAGAAATGTTCCTCTGCTCCATAGTAGAAGTCGCTGTCAAAGGAACACCTGAAGAACGATCCGAGGAACTCACGCGTGCCATAATAGCGGCTTGCGTTATCTCTATGGCCGGGAAATCCATCCCCTGTGGCCGTCCAGCTATTTACTGGTGGAATGAGAATATCGCTAAAATACGCCGTGTCTGCGGACTCGGCGACTGCACCAGAGGTTACGACGGCCTACGAGGAAAAACGGAAAGAACTCAAGGCTGCCATTAAAGCGGTTAAATGCAAGTGCTGGCGCAAATTTTGCCAGGAAGTGGACGGCGATCCCTGGAGTAATCCCTACAAAATGGTGATGAAGAAGTTCAAACCCAGGGCTTTCTCAATGCCATCGTGTCCACGTTTTCTTGACAGAGCTGTGTGCCACCTATTCCCATAACATCAGGAACGGGCAGCCGACACAGGTCTAATGGGGACCGACAGTGCAGTTGCGCCGCCAGACATTAGCATAACCGAGCTGAAAATGGCTGCAAGGAGAATATCCATCCGTAAAGCTCCAGGCCCGGATGGAATACCTGGTCTAGCCATTAAGACTGCTGCGCTGAATGTGCCACATATTTTTGCGGACATATTTAGGGCATTTTTTCAATTAAGATGCTTCCCAGCACGGTGGAAGGTACAGAGGTTGGTGCTTATCCCAAAGGGGAGCCAACCACCGGAGAACCCTTCCTCGTACCGTCCACTCTGTTTGTTGGATATAGCTGGGAAGCTGTTCGAGTGTGTTATATGTGCCAGGCTACAAACAGACAGAGGCAGGCGATCTGTCCGAAAATTAGTTTGGTTTTCGGAAGGGGCAATCAACTATTGACGCTATAAGTCGAGTTGTTGAGCTGGCCATCAATGCCATCTGTGGTACTAGGAATTCTAGGCGCATGTGTGCTATCATCGCCCTGGATATCCGCAATGCCTTCAACTCGGCTCGATGGGACAACATTATGTTGTCCTTGAAACAATTGAAGGTACCGCCCAACCTACGCAAAGTCATCTCGAGCTACCTCACAGAACGTACCCTTCTCTATGACACAGAGGATGGCGCGCACTCTTATAACATCACCGGAGGTGTGCTACAGGGTTCGGTCTTGGGACCTCTTCTTTGGAACATCATTTATGACGGACTGCTTAGGTAGCAGCTTCCAGAGGTAGTGTCGATGGTGGCTTTTGCGAACGATGTGGCTTTGGTAGTCGTATGAGATAGAATATCTCGGAGGTGTCTCTATCGCGGTATTGGCTGTATGGCTGAGCACCCATGGCCTGTGTCTGGCGGCAGAAAAGACCAAGGCGGTACTTATCTCCCGAATGAAGCAAAGCAGGTACGCCACCTTAACTGTAAATGGTAAGCCTATAAGATCGACGGACAGGGTGAAATACCTAGGAGTCATCTTGGATGCGCGGCTGACATTCAAGGAACACTTATGACTGCAGGGTCGAAAGCCGCAGGAGTGTCTAGAGCTTTGTCGGGCATAATGCCCAATATCGGAGAGTCAGGGCAACCACGTCGGGCCCTCTTAGCGACAGTGGTAAGCTCCGTAATTTTATATAGAGCTCCCATTTAGGCAGATGTCCTCAGAAGTAATATAAGCTACGGTGCATCCTGTTGGCGAGCCTGCGGAATAGTCGCATTTAGGGTGGCTCATGCTTACAAAATCGAGTCACATATATCCCTTTCTGTGATCGCGGGAATTCCTCCCATCGATCTCTTGGCGATAGAGAGGGCTGATACGTACAAAAAAGGTCGGCGTACCTTAGAAAACAGCAGCGAAGCAGCACGTAATTGTAGAAGCCGGTGGTCAAATAGGACCATCGAACTGTGGCAGCAGAGATGGGATTAGGCAAGCGAAGGTCGCTGGACCCACCGCGTCAAAATTTCAATAATTTAAATAACATAAAAAATTTGAAAAATTTGAAAATTTGGAAAATTTGGAAAATCTGAAAACGCAATTCGGGAAAATTTGAAAAATTTGGAAAATTTGGTAATTTTGGAAAATTTGGAAAATTTGGAAAATTTGGAAAATTTGGAAAATTTGGAAAATTTGGAAAATTTGGAAAATTTGGAAAATTTGGAAAATTTGGAAAATTTGGAAAATTTGGAAAATTTGGAAAATTTGGAAAATTTGGAAAATTTGGAAAATTTGAAAACGCAATTCTGGACCCTAAAGTGGGACACTAATAAAAAATCATTTGAAATGTATTTACATTTATATATTTAATATATTTTATTTATTTATTTATTTAATATGTACCTAGATATTTAAATACCGCCTGCAAAACATATTGAAATTGATTAATATTTAAAACGAATGTAATCAAAGGAATAGCATAGCGTTTGGGCACTGCTTTAAGCAATCTGAGAAGAAGACAAGGTTATATTTAGATTAACATAAATAAAAGATTTTACCCTGTACTTAAAAATTCAACTTATGCAACAAATAAATAATGCATTTCTTTTTAAGTTCCAATTAATAATTTTTGTATTTAATAATTTATTTCTATATAATAAGTTTGTCCCACTTTACCATTTCGAATTTTTCACGTGACCGTAATTCTGGACAAAATTTATTTCTTGTCCAAGATTTACCGTCGCTAGTGTACTGTCGCGTCCCGACGAAAATTATATTATTATTTTTCGTATAAAGTACTGCGTAGTTTAGAATGAAAATACGGCGTAGAAGACGAACAAAATAAGGTTGATAAAGAATGATTCTAAGTAAATGCAGTAATATAAAATATAATTTATAGAGCTAAGAAACAGATTATTTTACGAGTGTTTCAAACGAAAAAGAGACTGATAAGTAGAGTTGAAGATATTATTCAAAGCCAATACGCATATAAGCGGGATCGCCAATAGTGAGATCGAAACGAAGGGTTACGCAAGAGTTTTTTTGTACTGCACTATAAAATCAATGCTCGGAGAAGAGCCGGCAATGGGAAACATCGACTAGAAAATTTGAGCATTAGAAGGAAGTAATAAATTAAGCCGTTCTTTGGGTAACGTCGCAGTAATAAAAGGGGGACAGCAAATTCTCCGAATTAACTACGAAGCGATACATAAAATGCACGGGATTCGATAATTTTTAATCACGCACATCTAACGGCCCAAATGGGTGCAAGCACAGAAAAATCGAGAACTACTTACACAATTTCCATATAAGGCAAAGTGGAAGACAAGGACAGACGCATAGATTTTTAGGGTATATAAAGAGGACCCAGAAGAGACACAGCCACTCCTAATTTTTCATCTAAAGTTTTCATAAGGCGAAGCTCTGCTCGTCAACTCTTTAATTTTTATCCGAGGGCGTGGCACTGCTACTCGGACTTTAAAACAATACGCATTCAAAATCAAGAGAGATCTTCTATTCGGGAATTGAGACGCATCGTTGATATCTACGAGCCATAGTCAAGGAACTACGACTTCGACATCTGGAAATCATCGGACTCCAACAGCATACACATCTAACGTCGACGACCGCAGGTCTAGCAGGACATTATTCAGCAATTTGACACCGCTATCCACGTTCGAGGCGGACCTTCGTTCCTCACCGAATACACACACACACACACACACACACACATATATATATATATATATATATACTTATAAATTGATCAATCGGTACTTATGCCGACAAATTCTTACGGGAAATGGGAATTGTGCATACTTTGGGGTAATTATGCCGACGTCAGCATAATTCCACCGAAAATTCAACCATGTATCCGTACTTATGCCGACACACAAAAAATCGGAAAATTATCTTCGTGAGCCCCGCTTTGACGTTATAATATTAATGAAGGATTGAAGCTATAATATTATAATATTATAATTAATATTATAAGGTCAAAGTGTGCTTTTTTACCCGTGAGGGGTATTTAGGTATTTGGGTTATTGGATATTTGGGTTATTGGTTTTTTATGCATTATTCTATCAATTAATATTCTCTCCCTTATATCTGAGTCGTTACATATGTTTTATAACCTCAAAACACCAAGATAACACGTAGTGTCACCATAAGTACCGATACTGGTGTTTATATATATATATCTATATATTTGGGTACTTAAGGTATATTCTTTTCGGCTATCTATACGCTTGTATTATTCGTAAAGGCAAACCTGATATTTTATGTTATTTCGATTGCTGAACCAACCGTTTTCTCTTAAAACAATTATTATTTGATACTACAATTTATTTATAATAATTATTCGTTGCATTGCATTTTATTTGCAATATTCACGGTTTGAATTGCAATTAATAACAATAATTCATGTTTTAAGCGACAACAATTTTTAATTTTATCTGCATTTATTTATAATAATTCTTATTTCGATTATTAATTATTAATGTTTATAATAAAATAACCTTGTGTATATTTTATTCTATAATGTGTTAACGTGTTCGCCGCACACTTGTTTATTTAATCCAAATTAAAATCGTTATTTGACTTAAATAAATTTATGCAATTGTTAATAAAATAGTGTGATTTTATGTGTTTTTGCCCATTAAAAAGCTGTAAGAATTTAGTTGCACGTGTTCATTTAAAGGAAAACAGCATATTATATTTAAATAAATAATGCATGATTAATACGAAATAAAACATATATTATTTTATTTATCCCACATTATATCCTACATTTATACTCTCAAAATAACTTCGCTCGCTACTCCCGGAGACGTAAGGCTAGTCCTAGTCAAACAATAGCGAAAGGAATGCGAATGGTTTATTAACCATTTGCCTTCTTGTAATATTTTTTATAGTGGTTGGTACAAGTCTGGACGTGACAGTACAATAGCCCCTATAGTGAGGCAGCATAGTTAAGGGGGTATCCTGCTTTGGAAGGCATAAAAAAACCGTTTTTTAGGGAATTTTTTTCAGATAGAAAAAAATAACCAACTTCAAAGAACTTTCAGGAATATTTTATTATATAATTGAACATTATAAAAAAATTTTTTTAAAGAAAAATATCAAAATGCAGCCGATTATTAGGCACATTTGTTGGGCAATCCATAATCCGAGTCTTCTATTGGCGGGAGTGATAGAGCTCTTAATCTTGATCTGAAACAGAAAGCCAAAAAAAATTTCATTTTCATACATGTATTTTCTATTTGAACCAAGAAAAATCCGAAGAAATTGTGAAATTTGAAATTTTTTTGAAATTTGAAGCAAAAAGTGCTTTTTACGAGAAAAAAAAATCTCTTCAATGTGCTGAAAAAGTTTTTTAGAGATTCATTTCCAAAAACCTTTTTGGTTCATATTGAAGAGTAGATAAAACTGAAGCTAAAAAACTTCGGATCGTTACGATAGCTTATTTATTTTTTTTGCAAACACGACCGCCAGTTTAGAAAAAGTGGAAAAACGAAAACTCGAGAGAAAGCGCTTTAAAGTTTATGAACTGGAAAAATGTTAATTTTCGACTACTTACGGCCATAATTCGCTAATCAGCTATTCCTGCGCCATATAATAGACCTTCAGCTTCCTCAGTGAACTCATTTTGTTGAAGTTGTTCAAGTCTACGGGCCGTACGAGTTTCCTTACTGGAAAGAGACGAACATCGTCTTTCTCGTTCAATCCGCTGTATGTCAACATTATCCGCAAACATTTTACATTGCTGACCAATTTTCAAATAGAGTAATTGCATGGTATGCAGAACTGCTGAATATCCTTCATTGAACATTCCTGCAGCCATATACGCAGCAATTTCTACGATTTTTTGACCAGAATTGAGATGTTTCGGAGTTATGCGCCAGACAGTGGAGCTGAACGATTCGTTCGAATTTTGCGTGTGTCCACCTAAGCATCGCATCATGAGAGCGTCATTCGAAAGTTCTTCGTAGATTGGATGAATATGTTCCTCCACTTTTTCGTCAATCAATCGAGCAGAATGTTTAAAGGATGGAAGACGATTCGTAGCTTCGGCTTCGCGCCATTCACACCAGCTCTCAGTGCCTGTCGGACAATTCTCGTGACGAGGAGATTCATCAGTTGAACAATAATGATCCAGCGTTGCCATCACAGCCTTTTTCATATCTTGGACAGAATGAATATTTCTTCGAATTGCTAAACCATAATATATTGTCAACTTTTTGATGAGACTCTCTGTTAGACGCTTTTTTCCTCCAAGCTTCTCTTCTTTCCTTTTATTTCGGAGTTAAGTACTCATGCGCTTTTGTACGTGTCCCACGCACTTTTTTTTTGTCACAGGGTAATCATCACCATATGGATTCATTTTTACAATACCATTGAAAGTTTTCAAATCACCGACGCCGATGTAATTCGTACACTTTACTCCAAAATTTTCAACAGATCTCAAAAACATCTCCACGATTGAATCTACCTCCATCTTCCCTGCTGAACCATCGTGATTTGAAGAGCATGATTCTTTATGATCATTATACCATTCTTCAAATTCTTCTTCGTCTAATATATACTTTTGTACAGCACATGAATGACAATATGCACTTTTTACAATAAGGTCGACTACTTTTCCAGAGTAATATGCAATGAGCGTTGTAACACCAAATAATGAAGTAAAACCTCGTTTTTCCCAGGACCCATCGCCAGAAACTTTCAAACAATCAGCAGATCTATCATGTTCTATATTTTTTTCTTTCTCTTCTTTGACAGCTTTTTCACAAACGCTTTTGAACATTGATTTTGACGCTGTATATAAATGCTGCACAATTTTTTGATCATACGTTGATTTTGCTAAACTTTGACGTATATCCATAAGTCTACAAAACACATTGATACCTTCTCGTCCAACACCGACAAGCCTCATAACAAAAACAATTAGTCTATTTATTTCGAATCCAGTGTTTATAAACGGTCCTGAATTTATTTTTCTATGACCACACATACACGATAATACAATTTTGAAACCTAAGTCTCGATGTCCGCTCTCTGAAAATTGTATATTTTGTTTGCAAGATCTGCAAATTACGATATCAGAAATTGCAAAAAGTACTGTGACAAACTCGATTATTCGATAGCAGTGAGTTGGATGCACAATGATGTTCTCGGTGCTAGCGGTGGCTAATTTTCTCTCAGTACTTCTTGTGTTGCTGTGTTGTTTTTTGAAAATTGGTTGCAAATTGATGTTTTGAACGTTCTAAATCAGGATACCCCCTTAAAGCGTTTTGTTTATATTTGCTGTGTTAACAAATTGCTAATAAAAACAACAAAATAGTTAACTTTATAACAAAAACTTAATTATTTGTGTATTAAATGTTAATAACTTACAGTGTACTATTGTTAAAGTGTTGATTATAAGAAATACGGGAGTAAGTAAAGAAAAATTCTCTCTTAACCTAAAATGTTAAAGTTAATTAAATTGAGTTTTAATATATTTTAATTTAATAATATAATTTAAGTAGCTTAAAAAAATAATTTTAAAAAAGCCTTAGAAAAATAGTAGAATTAAGGAAAATGCAAATATTAAAGTAAAAAAATCAATAAAAAAGAAAAGTAAATAGGAAGTTAACAGATACACAGAAGACTTGAAATCTGCCTTGAATGAATTGAGTAAAGACCAAACGTTAAGGGAGATCGCTACAAATTATGGCATACCAAAATGTACCTTATTTCATAAATCTAAAAATTTATTAACACTTAATTGCAAAAGAGGGGCTCCTACAGTTTTAACGAAACAAGAAGAATACGACCTTGTAAGTTTTGTTGAAATATTGTACAGATAAAGTATTCCCTGTAAAAAAAGACAACCTTTAGATTGTGCTTGAAAGTACATTACATATGCACATCAGGAAAATCCATTTGCAAAGAACGTACGAGGCTGTCACTGGTACCAGGTATTTCTGCAGCAGCATCCAGATATAAGTATTCGTATAACACAAAACTTGACATGTACAAGAGTTCGAGTACAAGAAGCTGACATTCGACTTTGGTTTGAAAAAATTACATAACATTTGGAAAAAAAAGATTTATTAAATATCAGTCCTGACAGGACTACGACGAGTCTGTTTTTCAGTTATGCCCTGACAATGATGCGGTGCTAGCAGAAAAGGTTAACAAGAGTGTTTATAACATTGTTGGTGGCAGTGAAAAGGAAAGTTTAAGTGTTCTCATGATAGCGAGTGCATCAGGGTTAATGGCTCCACCGGTAATTTAGTTCGAAGGTCAAAGAATACCCAAAAAGAGTGTATTAAGTAAAATTCCTAGAAAATAGGGGATCGGTCTAACTGAGCGAGGATGGATGACTAGTGATAGTTTTCATTGTTTCATAACCAATGTATTTTACCTATGGTTCCAAAAATCAGAGATCACTTTCCCAGTTATATTGTTTGTAGATGGATATTCCAACCACATTACCTTGCCTTTGTGCAAGTTTTGCAAGGAGCATGATATAGAATTGATCGCTCTATATTCAAATGCAACACATTTGATACAGCCTTTTGATGTGTCATTATTTCAAGCACTGAAAAGTAAATATTAGGAGGTTTTACTGAATTAGAGAATAAAAAATAATGTGATAAACTTTAAAAAGGTCATGTTGGCAGAAGTGTTAAATATTAGTTTAGAAGAAATTGAATTTAAGAACATTCTCATTAATGGCTTTCAGAAATGCGGACTGTACCCTTTCTATCCAGATGCAGTAAATTATAATATTTTGTGTAGAAAGAGAAAAATTAAAAACGGTGTAACTAAAGATCCTGCTTTACAGGAAAGTGATGTTAATAAGACACATTTTTAATGTATTTTGAAACCAATTTTATAGATTCCAACTTATTAGAAGAGTTTAAAAATATGTCTACAAATTTAAATGACCAAGAAAGTATTAGCAAAGATGCTTTATTTGAAGTATGGTGCAAATTAAGGAAGCTTACTGGTATTTGATTAATTTCTTAATTTCATTTTATCATTGATCTGATATTTATTTGTCAGTATTCAAAATTTGTATGTATGTATTTAAATTTAATGTAAGTATTTTAATTGTAAATTGGAGAAATCTGTGATACCCAAGTAAGCTTAGAAGGTAATTTAGATGAAATTATTAATACTTTAGACTTAAATAATGCGATAGAAACTGTCGCTGAAGTACATTCATTAGATGAAATTAATTATATGGTTGAACCCATTTCAAGCAACATTTTTGTAGATAAAAATTCAGATGATTTAATAATAAATGACCCAGTAATTATACTACCTTATGAAAATGATATCGCGGCGTCCTCGAATGTTACTGAAGATGAACCCATGCAAAGTAAATATTTAATTTATTAATTTTATTACTCTTAAGTTTATGCTTATGTTACATCTGATTTAATACAAATTTTTAATACCTCGGAGAGTTCAAATTTTGAATTTGACCAGCTAGCACGCAGCAAAGAAATAATTGAAGGAATCAACAATGAGGAATTTTCTGTCGCTAACTTAAAAGGTAGTATAATTTTATTATTTTAACATTTTGATATTCTAAACTCTATAATGTTTCTAACAATTTTAAACTTATTTTGTAGAGTATGATTTTCAATTACAAGAAAATAATGAACATCTTGTTTTAAATGAGTTTGTCGAACATGCATCACATGGAAATATAAACTATTGTACATCTGATTCTGCAGAAAATGATACAGATAGGTCTATCGATGGATTGTACGCACAACCACGTAAGCAAACTGAAAGCTCTAGTAATTGTATGCAAAAGTCACAAACTAATGATAATAATTAGCCTATTGTTGATTTGAATAGTAATATTTTTTTATTCTCTTCTCAATGGTTGTATTATAAATAAAATGTTCAATTACTAATTTTTAATTCTTTTAAGAAATTGTTATCAAAAACTAAATAATAATAAATTTGTTACTTTTAATAATAAAAGAATTTTTCTTTTGAAAGAACATGAGATCAAAGTTCTACGAATATTTCTTTTAATGATTCGCAAACCGATTTAACTTATGAAAATGATCGCAATGGCAAAGAATGGTACAATGCTGATTGAAATGGTACTAGCCGTTACTATTCATACTATTATTTTGTACATAATATTATTCAATTAATAATATTACATATTGTAACAGGGTTAATTCTATTTGTCAATAGGTTTTTAGTTGTCCTGTACATATCCTCAATGTACAGGAAATACTCTCGTTACCACGATCAGCTGTCTCACCAAGAAGCTGATTGTTCGACGGAATCGGCTCTCGACACAATGAGAGCTATCCTCAAGCTCCGTATGATGTCGCCTGCCCTGTGTACAGCGTGTGTACTTACCCGAGTACACACTCTTCTCGTACGATAAGTACTGTTCTTCGCCGATACCCGTGCTCGGCTAATCAGGTATGTGTGGTGTGAAGTGCAATGCACGACACCCGCGGGGCATGGCGATAGTCGCCTTTAAGATAGGGTGTAATCGCGGGTTTAATTAATTAACACACGCGATTAAACTAATAACACGATTTACTAAACAAAAAAGAATGAAGCGTGAAATGTTGATATTCGTACAGAATTAAGTTGACACGACGAAAGCGGCTAACTTCTCGCGCTGTTAGTACAATGCGTCGGGGTACTGCGCGAATCCCGGCTAGGACTTACTTGTCCGTCCGTTGTCTCGGTGTTTAAACTCTGTGAGTCCACACTCGTGCACTCTTTCTCTTTCTCTCTCTGCCTCCTTCTCTCTCTCTCTCTCTCTCTCTCTCTCTCTCTCTCTCTCTCTCTCTCTCTCTCTCGGTGAGTACAAAGTTGCCTAGTTATTTGCTCCGCATTATAATCTTCATAGTACTCACACAATTGCCTCGAGTATTTTTCCAGAGGAATCATTGGGACGCACACTGACAGCAGTATCTATTTTTATAAATAGTTTGTGTTTTTGCTGTCAGCTGTTCCTACGTTTTATCGTTTTTCAATCAAAAACATTTTGGAGGTTATCTGCGAGACTGCGAAAAGGCGGCTTGTCCAGCGTTCTGCGAGCAGGATCACCAACCTACGCACACAAGCGGATTTCGCGCACCGCAAGGTCAACTGAGTGGACGCCTCATTATTCAAATAGCAACGTCGCGCGGCTGCTTTGTGTGTGGCGCTCGTCTGACGCGAAAATATTACACCGAGGTTTGTGTATTATGTAGTAATATCACGCACACACACTGTTTCGAGGTCGCGCCGGGCTCGACGGAACGCCGCTGTTGTGCGCTGGCCAAAGCTAAAGCGCTAGTTGCGGCTCCCATTGAAGCGAGGGCGCCACCGCCTGGGTTGCCGCACCGCGCCGTCAGCCACGCCTACTCCGCCTTCCTCCGTATCTAAGCGCGTGGCCTCGCCTCCGTCGCCATCTTCGTCACAGGTTGCCAAGCAACCTCGTGGCGCCACGCCTCTGCCGCCCAATCAAGCGTCGCATGATATCGCAGTTGAAGCCGACGCAATGGCGGGTGCTACACCACCGTGGATGGAGAGCTTCGCGAGCAATTTACAGGCGAACCTCCAGTTAAACATTGATAATTTGCAAAGCGACATAAAATCAGTGATCGAGAAGGTTGACCGTGTGGAGGGGAAGCTGGACGAAGTGAAGGCGGATATTGTAGCTTTACATGCTCGCGTTGATCAGGTGGAGTCGGCTACGGAGGTGCGCTTTGACAACTTAAATGAGCGTTATTCCGAGTTAGGGCAGAGAATTGCTGCCGTGGAGAAAAACGGACCTTCCGGCGGTGGTTTAGATGCGCCTTCATGTGCCTTATCTCCTGACAGTAAAGATACTTGCGAGATTCTGGCCACGGGTTTGCCCTTACCGACGTCCCTCTCTAACATTGGCATTGTCGACAAGGTGCTCGACACGATCAAGCTACCATTAATGTCAAAACAGGTTGTCGAGACTAGACCTTGGCTACCGCGATCCAGACCAGCTTCTGAGGGCGAAACATCGGCTCAACCGCGCAGCCGAGGTTTAGTTTTTCGGTTATCGTCGGCCTCGGCTAGGGATCTGATTTTAGATAGAGCGCATTTGTTAAAGGGGCAGTCGGCGTCAAAGATCTTTGGGGATGGCGGAAATCATGTGTTATTTATTCAGCCGCTATGGCCCAAGCCTATATTTGACCTTTGGCAGGCGGCAATTTCAAAATGTAAAGAGTTAGGCTACGCGAGGCCTGTTGTCTATAATTTAAGTGTATTTGTACGAAAGGTGAGGGATGGTCCACTCATGCGCGTGACTTCGGAGGCTGACATAAATAAACTTCCTCCGCTCTCGCCTCATACTAAATGAGACAGGACAGGTCGGGTTGGGAACATTAAATCATCTAACACATTCACCATCTTCCATACTAATATTAATCGTTTAAAAACTCATTTTTCATCTATCGAAGCAATTGTTTTTCCTGAATCCCACGATGTCATTGCCATCACGGAAACCTTCCTCACTGAAAGCGATTCTTCTGAAATTCTTCAGTTACCAGGTTGTGCTCTTTATCGGTTGGATCGAGTAGGTAAGGAGGGTGGTGGTGTGGCGGCGTATGTTCGGAATGGGTTTGCTGTGAGCATCATAGCTCACTCCGATCCTGTCTTCTCTAACGCCCTCGAATTTCTTATATTGCGTGTAGTAAACAAAACGGTGGCGTTGGCGTTGCCAGTGGTGCATCGCAGACCTTCTGCTGCTTACCCTACGGAGTTCTTTGATGTTCTTGCTGACATTCTCCCCAACTATAAACATGTTATTATTACTGGTGATCTCAACATTGATATGTCATCATCTAACGCTGCAGCGAATATGTTGAGGGGGAGTATTACAGCTCTAGGCCTTTTCCTTATTCCATCAGAACCTACGCATCACGCGGTGACGTCGGCGGGATCATCTCATACTTGGTTGGATCTTTTCCTGGTTCGTGAACCAGTGGCTGATTATGTTTATAATAAATCTACTTCTCCCTTTGCGGCGGGGCATGATGCCATTAGCATTTCCCTTATGATTAATAAAACGCAGGATCAAGTCAAGAGGTTCTGGGTTAGGGACTTGTAGAAGATCAACCTTCATCATCTTGCTACCACCTTCACTTCATTTCTGGATCAATCATCACATAACTCATTACTTCAATCTTCAACAGTCTCAGATTCAATTTCATCTGCCTGGCCTGACCAGCCCACTCCTTTACGATCATTTTCATCTAATCATTTCGACCTACTTTCATCATCATTATCCTCCCTTTGTAGTTCCATCTCATCAACGTTTACTGTCATTGCACCATCTAAACTAGTCACAATTAAAACAAAACACAAGCCATGGGTTACTCAAGAAATAAAAACTATTATTTAGGCCAAGAATGATGCTTTTAAGCAGTTTCGTAACTCTGGCTTGTTTACAGACTACAATGTGTATAAGCTGTTAAGGAATAGAGCTAAGAATACCATAAACTCTAGCAAATTTCACTACTTGCAAGTAAAGCTTGATAATGAAAAGGATCCTGCTAAGTCCTGGAAACTTATCAGAAATATGGGTCTGGGCATGAAGTCTAATCCTTCGCCATTAAAATATTTTACAACTTGTCAACTCAATAGTTACTATGCTTCTGTATAAAATCATTCTTCACCACTCACTATTCATTCATTCGCATCCATCATATCTAACATTTGTCATTTTCCAACGTCTCCTTCATTCGACTTCCTACCTGTGTCAGCCAAAAAAGTTCAGCGGACTATTGTTAGAGCTTCTTCCAAGCCGTCGGGCATCGATGGCATATCTGTCAATATGTTAAAATTGTTGGAACTACAAATTACCCTACCATTAACGGAACTTTTTAACGGTATGCTCTCTGCCGGATGGTTCCCCGATTGCTGTAAGAGGGTCGTGCTGTTCCCGTGGGCGAAGTCGAGGAGGTTGGAATCGTGTTCGGACACAAGACCAATTGCTAAGCTTTGCGAGATCTCAAAGGTTTTGGAGAGATTAGAGCATGATCAGCTGGTTGAGTACCTCGAATCTAATCATTTGTTAATCGACAGGCAAGCGGGCTTCAGAAAGGGCCATAGTACTCAATTAGCTTTTCTGGGGGTGTTAGATGACGTTAGAAGAGCTATTGACTCCAGAATGATTACGATCCTAGTTTTATTTGATTTCTCCAAAGCCTTTGATACAGTCCCACACGATAAGCTCATCCGCAAGTTGGGTGACATCGGCTGTACAGACTTGGTACTTAACTGGTTTTACAGATACCTTGTGGGTCGCAAGCAGGCCGTTGTGGACGAGGTTGGCATGTTATCTGATTGGTTGAAGGTGATTGCTGGTGTGCCTCAGGGCACTGTTCTGGGTCCGAGCTTATTTTCCATTTTCATTAATGATTTACCTAAGGTTTTAAAGTATAGCAATTATATGTTATTTGCCGATGATGCTCAGGTCTATCATTCGTTCTATCCATCTGACTTCGACGCTGGTGTTCAACGCGTATCTCACGATGCGAACGCGATCGCAAACTGGGCATTAGAAAATGGCCTCTCACTGAATGTTAAAAAGACGAAGGTTATGATCCTGGGCAGTCAGGCTTTTATTTCGCGTATCAACCTGAGCACTGACCCGAAGGTTAAACTAGGTAATGACTTGCTGGATTACGAGAATGTGGTAAAATCACTGGGGTTGCTGGTCACCCCTAGCCTCGACTGGTCTAAGCAGGTCATGTCAATCTCTAGGCGCGTCCACGGAGTTCTGCATTCTCTACGCTATTACAATAAATCATTATCGATTAAGCTCCGCAAGAGTCTTGTTGAAACACTTATTTTTCCCCATTTAGATTATGCGTGTGCAGTATATAACGATGTAGATCAAACTAAAAATATAAAGCTTCAAAGATTGTTGAATGCTTGCGTTAGATTTGTGTGGGCAACATAGCGAGACGTGAACACGTCACCCCGTTTAGACTCGGTTTAAAATGGCTGTCGGTTGAGTCCAGACGTTCATATCTCATCGGTTCCCTAGCATTTAATATCATTGCTCACAATTCACCCTCATATCTAGCTAACCATTTTACCTTACTTAATACCTCCGGCCAAAATCCCCGCTCTTCCTCTCGTCATCCTCCCAAATCGCTCATGTACCTTCCACCACGCACAGAAGCCTTAAATAAATCATTTATCATCACCTCCACCCGTATTTTGAATTAGCTCCCTATCATCAATTTTAACCCATCATGCATCAACGACTTCAAAAATACATTATTCAATCATTTGTCTGGGCTCGACCAAGCAGCCTGGTCCTTACGGGTAGTGTCTGAGGGCTTGTTGCCGAGGTCCATCCCTCACCTGGATGCTGCTTAAGTGCGTTTTTAATTGCTTTTTATAATTGTTATAGCGCTTAGCATGTTAAGTTTTAAGTTTAATTTGTTCAACCAATTTTATTGTTATACTCCATATTTATTTATTGTTGTTTAGTTTTAAGTATTTATTTAATTAATTGTACATATTTTTTTCTAACTTATTTTATATTGTATTATATCTAGTCACTGCTCGTTTATATATTATCTCGCAGCTGCAATTTTACTGTTATCTTATTAATATCTTATTTTATATATTTCATTTATTGTTATTTTATTTTTATATCACTGTAATTTCATGCTAATAGTGCTTACGGGGTATTTACCCCAAAAAGCCAAAATAAAAGTTCAATCAATCAATCTCTCTCTCTCTCTCTCTCTCACTCTCTCTCTCTCTATCTCTCTTTCTCTCGCTCGCCTCCTTGACTCGAGTAAGATGCTCAAAGATGTCTCCGATGGCTCCGGGTACGTGGTCACACCGCGAACCGAACAACACTGCCGGTGTGGCGTGCACACCGGTCCTCCAACGCGCTCGCACATGCGCCTTACGCGTCTTCGACGGTAAACGGACCGCATTAGATGAAATTGTACCAATCGCGCGAGTATATGTATTTTACAGATAAATCTGCTTATGCATTTCCATTAGATTTGAGTTCGGAGTCTAGTTCAGCTTTAGAAAAATCAAAGCCTTCCGTAACTCCATTTGCAAACTATTTTAGATATCCACAAGCGAAAATAACAAAGAATAATAAAAAAATCCTACAGGTCCATCAATAGATGATATGATAGATTTTCTTAATGTTAGAGACCAAACAATAAAAGATAAATCTGACAAACTTGCACAATGAAAGATAGAAAGAGAAAGGCGCAAAACTATTAAGGAAAAGGGTAAGCAAAGGTGCAAAGAATTTCAAGAAAATAAAAAACAGTTAAGTGAATAAAAAAAAGTTACTGCAAAAATAAAAGTTATTCAAAAGAATATTAAAACCGAATCGGGTACAGTAAAAAAACAAAGTTATGAGAACAAAATACTTGATTGACAAAACGATCTGAAAGAGAAAATAAAAAATTAAATTTAAATAAAAAAATGGCATAATTATAATAATTTATTAACTAATTTTGTAATTTACATTTATTGTTAATAATAAAAAATGAGATTGTTGAATGTAAGTTCTTATGATTCTAACGTAAAGCGCTCCTTTTTAAGCTAATATATGTTATTATATGTCAATTATATAATATGCATGAAATTATATAATTCTAAGTTTAATATTAATATTTTATTTATTTACAACCTAGATTCATTAATTAATCGTATTTACACTTCCTGTCCCACATTATGGTTTCATTCTACTCCAAATTATCGGCCAGACAGTATCCTATTATTGAACTTTAGCAGTCAAAATCAGTTTATATTTTTAAAAATTGCTCAAATATTTTTGATTCTTTATAATTTTTTTTTTTTTACAATCTACAATGATAGAAAGAATAGACTACATTGACTTACGGAACTGCCTGATGCTTGCGCATCGTGGAATTGTGGCACCAACGTTCGTTTTTACCCACTAAATTCCATTACGTTTTACGTTAAAATAACTAATTTACGCTCTTGTTATTTTTATGTTTTGAGGAATAGTTTAAATATTCGTCATTTTCTTGGTTTTATTCAAACTAACAGCTATACAAACTTATTTGTTATGTGCAAGTAAATAAAGAAAAATTGTTTGAATTTGTTTACTGCTAGTGTCAATTTAATAAAAATTAATTTTGAATAATAATTAAATAAATACACCAGAATTATAGTACTAATTATATTATTTTTGTATATTTTTTTCTACACATTGTTTGGTAAAATAAAATTGCGAAAAATATTATTTATCTATATCGCTCATTATTGTATATCCTGAATCGTTATATACAATTTTAAAATATATTTGTTATTTGTTTTTTTTACACAATTCGAAACTATTAGCATACCTTTTTTTTATTATTATTTTAACGTCGCTCTTTTTATGCGCCCAAACCGGTGCTAATCAGCGACGGAGGTCATACGATGTCTTGGTGAAGAAAGCACTTGGTGAAAATACATTCGCCAGTGGTGCTTGTATCAATCGGCCGGGGCCGGGAATCGAACCTGGGACCTCCAGATTACGAGCCCAACGCCCTACCGACCGAGCCATCGCAGGCCTCAAAGCATACCTTTTGTTTATAAATAAGAGGAAAATTTTCTAATGTGCCTAACTTAGGCTTTATATTATTAGTTCTACACAAAAATTGAATAATCGCATAAATTTTATTGTAATAAGTATGTTGTTTTATTTTTTTAAACTTTTTTTTGTAAATTGTTTGTTTAAATCATTACTTATGTACATTGTATTAGATTGAACACTAGTATGAGCTACTTTATTACAAATACTGGATTGTGCGATAACAGTTATTATTTTTATAGTTTAAATTTAAATCGGTGATTTTATCCAACATTTATATAGATGATAGTTGTGAGTTTGCTTTACCTAATTTTCTTAATAAAATTTTCTTTTCAATAATTAATTTTGATAAAATCTCTTCTCGTTTCTTTGCAATCGTTATTCTGTTGTACTGATTCTCTTATGTCCATTGAGACTAGTGTTAATTTTATCTAGTATGCCAAAGTCTCCTCATATATTTATACCTGCTCGTCCTGTAAGAAAGTATGACTATATAACTGAATTACCAGAGCCAAGGTGATTTTGGTTGTAATCATTTATATAGGTTTTCATTTTGTATGATATCTAGGAAGGATAAATCACGGTGTTGCTAGTCTATTTACCGCAACGAGGAGGGTAGGGTGCAATCAAGCACTCCTTAGGAAGGATAAGTGACGGTGTTGCTGGACTATTTACCGCAACGAGGAGGGTAGGGTGCAATCAAGCACTCCTTAGGAAGGATAAGTGACGGTGTTACTGGACTATTTACCGCAACGAGGAGGGTAGGGTGCAATTAAGCACTCCTTAGGAAGGATAAGTGACGGTGTTGCTGGACTATTTACCGCAACAAGGAGAGTAGGGTGCAATCAAGCACTCCTTAGGAAGGATAGGATATAGGTTTATGGTTTAGTGATTTGTTAGACTCCAATGATTCTATTTTTTTGTAAATCTTCGTTTCTATTTCAAATTATTTTTTCAAATCGCATTTAATTTGAAAGTTTACCAAGCTCAATTGACATATAAAAATTTAACTTTTGCCTTATTTTCCTTTGTATATTGACCTCAATATTATTTTAAGCGAGAAGAGTAAAGAGAAAAAAATTTATTTTTATTTTCCTTTATCATTTTCAATATAATAATCGCGTACTTATTTATTTTAAATAATTATTTGCTTTTATTTGTAATGATCTTCCTGTGTAATATAAAAAAAAATATTATTTTTTGTAGCTTATTCCCTCCGTTTTATTTAAACATGTATACAAGGTGACCCATTTTAATATGGACCCAAATGGTTTCTAAACCACAACATCTACACAAAATGGTTCAGAGGAAAGTTAGTCAGGAGAGTAGAGGCCATTTAATGGTACCACTAGTTTTGACCTTGAAGTCAATTTTGAAGGTCATTTCAAGGTCAACATGTTTTTTTCTAATGGGCTACCCTATTTTTGACTGCTGATTCGGCAAGAGGAGAAAATTTTAGATCAAAATTGTCCTATGCAAATATTGTTTTTGTAATCTCAAAAAGGTCAAACATAAAGGTCAAATGTCTGAAAAAACAATTAGTAGTACTTTTTCGCAAATAACGTGATTTTTCTGGCAATATTACCGTTTGTAATGCTTAAGAAAGATCAATAAATTATAAGGGTGTTAATCTCTGTGATTAGCTTGACCTTGACATCAATTTTCAAGAACATTTGAAGGTCATAACGCATTTGTCATTCATAAACCATGTTTTTAACTGCAATTTCTGTTTTATAATATTTGGTCCTAAAAGAATGTTACTTCTTACATGATGACGGCAATTTTCTACTTTTTTAACCCGACCTTACAAGGGTCATATCAAGGTCATGCGAGAAATGCAAAACAAAAATACTTTTATCTTACTTTTAGCGCTATCCGGAAACAACAACGTAGTAGACTGGTTCCATCTCAAATCATGCAGGCTGGATAACTCGAAATCACCGATTCGTTTTAAATTAAAATGTTGTTTGGTATCAGAAATAAGCGAACACGTGTTTTTTTATTTTTCGATTTGACCAAAATTAATAGTTTTATGCGTGTTTTAAAAATAAACCCAAAAAACGATATGTTCAACATAAATACTAATAATTCTGTCTCGCGTAATGGTAGTATTTTTTTCCCTTTTTCTCGCGTCGACTTTTCTTAAAAAAGTCAACCTTATAAAAACAATAGAGCTATTTTTCAAAATTGTTTCTCATGAGTTTTTTTAAAAATCTCATAATTTTTTTATCTGAAAATTTTCTTACAGATACTTCATTGTAAGACCTAAAAAATACGCTATTTAAGACTTTCCGTTCATACTCAAGATTTAAAACGTACTTATAATTTTATTAATATGGCTGATAATCCAACAACAGAAATTGTTGATATGGTATTAATTGTAGGAGAATGTCACAACAATTTTGCCGCTGTATCAAGACTTTATGCTGAAAGTTTTCTGGATAGAAGGCACCCTTCTGTTATGACAATAAGAACTTTAACTGCAAGAGCTCGCGAAGGTCACCTTGTTCGTCAACGCCGTCATCATGATTATGAAAATAATGATGTGCGAACCTTAACGATCCTCGCAGGTGTTCATTTAGATCCACACATTAGTACTTGATAGATTGAAAGAGAAACGGGTATACCGCAAAGTACAGTTTCGAGAATCTTAAGATTGTATTTACATTATCACGCTTATCATATCACTTGAACGCAAGCCTTACAGTGGCGTCATATCTTAGCGCGAATTAATTTTTGTCAATGGGCTTTGCAAACCATACAAAATGATCCATACAAAAGGGACTATATGACGTGCTCCATCGCAATAATGCGAAAGATAGTCCCTACGCCGATTGAAGCACAGCAGCTTGATCATTTGTATCGGAACATGCTGCCACAGCTTCTACGGCTGTTCAAGAAAATGGAAGTGAACTCAATTGAACAGATGCTGGACCCTGCCACGGAAGCGGAGCAGACGATAAAAGGAGAGAAAGTCTATCGTCCACCCCCTACGGAGGAAGGGACTCTGCTTCCCAAAATGGCGTATAAGCCGAAGCGGAAAAAGGGTTCCCCAAAGGCTAAGGTAGCGGCCGCTGAGGTGACCGCAGCCAAACCAAGCGGAAAAAGGAAAGGAACAGCCGAAGAACCGAATGGGCTCGACCTTCGACCCGACTAAGTCTCTTACCTGCGGTGACTGCGGGAAAATTGGGTATTTCCGCAGGTACTGTCCAGTGTACTCGGGAAACGCCAAAGGGAGCGGTCGGGACGAAAACCGCGACCCAAAAGCTTGAGTCCCCGCGGTCCCAGGTGAGTTAGGAACAGACCCGCTCCGACCGAAAGAACGGTCTAGAGAGGAGCGGAAATGGGCCTCAAAAGGAGGAACGGTCCCAAGAAGCCAGCAGACCAACCTCATCCTATAAACTAGCGGATGAGAGTCGTTGGTGGCTTCTCGTGGAGATTGAGGGCTTTCTTATAAGAGCCCTATACGACCCCGGAGCCTCCACAACCGTGATGGGACCCAGCGGTTTGCAAATTGCCGCAGCATTGGGCAAGAAGCTCATTGTGGTGAATGCCGGACGCGTCAAGATGGCGGATGGTAGTTACCAACCGCTAAATGGTCACCTGATCTTACCTTTCACTGTCAGAAACGAAACACGTGAAATAAGAGTACCGGTCATACCAAATCTTGACGCTGAATGCTACGTAGGAGTAAACATCGTACGAGCATTCAGGGCCGTATTGGATCCGGATAGCGACCGCCTGTTCCTCAAGGACAGCAAGCAATAGATCCACCTCGAAGTGGCTAGCATAGGAGGTATGGCCCTCTCGTCCGCTGGGATGCAACCGAGGTGGAAAGAGAAGAGCTGCGAGAGCAAGTGAGCAAAGTGCTGTCTAATACTTCTCCCAATATCGGGCGAACCCAACTCTTTGAACACTCGATTGACGTGGGAACAGCTCGCCCGATAAAGCAGAAGTATAACCCGATCCGAGAAATGCTAGATTTAGAGATCATAGAACCCTCGGACAGTGGTTGGTCAAGCCGCCTGATGATGGTATGCAAGGAGAATGGATCACGTCGGTTTTGCGCCCTTATACGCCTTTCACAGTCCCGGGGATGGGACTGTATAAGTTTAAGTGGATGCCTTACGGATTGGCATACGCTGGCGCGACCTTTCAACGCATGATTGACCAAGTTGTTGGTCCTGATCTCGAGCCCAATGCCTTTTCTTACCTCGATGACATTATCATAGGGACCGAGAAATTTGAAGGGCACAAGAAGTATCTCGAGATGGTGCTGAAAAGAATGACCGAAGCTAACTTGACAGTAAATAAAGACAAGTGTGTCTTTTTCAAGATGAGGTGAGATATTTTGGCGTGCTGGTCAACAGGGATGGAATTCGTCTCGATCCAGCCAAGACAGAGCCTATAAGGATTTGTCCGGCTCCCAAGTACATTAAACAGCTTCGACGATTTCTCGGCATGGCGTCGTGGTATCGGCGCTTTATGGCGGATTACGCCACGATTGCTGAACCGCTTACCCGTCTCACGAAGAAGAACCAAGGGTACGAGTGGTTAGATGAACAGGAGCAAGCCTTTCAGCAGCTGAAGGCCCTGATCATAACTGCTCCAGTTCTTCAACGTCCCAGTGCAGATGGACTGTTTAGCCTACACAGGGACGCGAGCGATATCGGCATAGGAGCCGCGCTCGTCCAGGAGATAGATGGAGAGGAAAGAGTCATTGAGTTTGCCAATAGCATTCTCACAGCACCCGAGAAGAATTATAGCGTTACGGAGAGAGAATGCTTGGCCGTGGTCTGGGCTATTAATAAGTTCAGACCTTGCATCGAAGGGTACCACTTCAAAGTGATAACGGATAACAATAGTCTTTGCTGGTTGTGTAATATGAGAAATCCAACCAACCGACTAGCGAGATGGGCTCTAGAGCTTCAAGCTCATGACTTTGTCGTTGAGCACAGAAAAGGAGCTCTGCATCACGTTCCCGATGCCCTATCTCGCATGTATGAAGACGACGAGCCTACAGTAGCAGCAATGTCGTGGGCTCAAACTACTGAGGATCCTTGGTACCTAGACTGGATCAAGAACGTTTCTGACTGACCTCGTGATTTCCCCGACTGGAAACTAGTCGGAGGAAATCTATACATCTATCGCTTCGACAAAGAATTAGAGGAAGTGATGGATGACGAGCAAGCATGGAAGCTGGTCGTACCCGTAGAGAATCGTCACTCTATTCTGAGAGAGTGTCACGATGACCCCTCAGCTGGCCATCTCGGAAAAGAAAAAATATTCGCCAGCGTGGCCCAAAACTATTATTGGCCACGGTTCTACGCAGAAGTTGCGGATTACATTTGGCGATGTCAAGTGTGCCAGCAATGTAAGGTCGAGCAACGTGCTCCCTCAGCGTTAATGGGTCAACGTCAATCGGACAAAGCATGGCAGGTGGTAGCAGGAGATATCACTGGCCCGCTTCCACGTTCTAGCCGAGGATACGAATACATCCTAGTATTCCAGGATTTATTCACGCGCTGGATTGAAGCAATCCCAATAAGAAAAGCTAATGCAAAGACGATAGTCCGCGAGCTTCACGAACGAGTGATTAACCGGTTCGTCACCCCGAAAGTATTTCATTCGGACAACGGGACCGAGTTTAAAAATAAACTCGTAGACGAATACCTCGAAACTAAGGGGTGTATCATTCGACGACACCTCCTTATCACGCACAGGCCAATCCTGTCGAGAGGGCCGATCGGACCCTTAAGAAAATGGTGGCGTTGTATATCCAGGATAAGCACAACGACTGGGACGACAAGCTGCCAGAGTTAGTCTTTGCACTAAACACAGCTGTGCAAAGTTCTGCTGGATAGAGCCCGGCTATGCTGAACTATGGTCGCCAACCCGAGGCGCCTAGTACAGCTCGTCGAGAGCAATACCGGCTTGCCCAGCACCAGTTTGAGTTTCGGAGACTACAGGATTGGAACGACAAAAACAAACAGTTGTCAAGACTGCACAAGAACCTAAATCTTCAGTCGGCTGCCAGTTAGGCCCGGCAAGCCGAAATCTTCAACTCACGGCGAAGGCCAGCGGGATTCGAGGTAGGAGATCTGGAGTAGAAACACAACCGAATCCTCTCGTCCAGAGCACAAGGTATCTCGGATAAGCTTGCTCCGAAGTACACAGGGCCATATTTGATCGTCAGTAGGAAAGGTAAGAATACGTATGTCATACAAGATGATCAAGGGGACCAAAAAGTATCTCATATAGAGCATCTGAAAAGATACGTCCCCGAAACTGATGTTGAGTCAACTGAAGAGAATCAACGTGAGCAATCTCAACCGCCGAGGGATTAACAGGCCATGTGCGACCCGCCTGTAGCGAGCGAATGCTCCCCTGCGATGGAGAATAATGCGAGCGAGTCCCCTGGCGAGGGAACTCGGTGTAAGCCACGCAATACGTCGCGTACGTCTTTAGATAGGTCCCGCATTCCCAGACGACAGCGTAGTCGTCCCCAGAAAACCACCGCGACTGTAAAGCTCCGATTACCCATAGATCAGTTTGCCAATGCAGATACTGAATCAGTTCCCCCGAGACGAGGACGAGGGCGGCCTCCAGGCTCACGGCCGAAGCGGACGTATAGCGCCAGCAGCGGCCGAAGGCTGAGGCGGCCTTGGAAGAGGCTGCATTTGAATACAGGTTAATCTGTACCCCAGCCTTCAACTAACCTAGTTGTCCGCTCTGCCGCTGCAAAGAACACCAATCGCCTGAAACAGTTTCCTCGCATCCTGATAAACCTGATCAAGAGCAACTCGTTAACCCTGTTTCCCGTGCCTTGAGGGACAGAGTCCACATACAGAGTATGCGGAATCTGGAAGGGGGATATAACGGTAAGCGAGTTACCGATCAGGTGAGCAACGCGAAAGAGGATATACAGCGCGGCGCGTGCACGAACGCGCGAGAGTCGTGCGCGCCCGGAGAAAAAGGGATGAAGTTGGCGCGCGCACGGCGAAAACAACGTGGTGTCGAGCCGGTTCGACAATCTTTAGTTGTTAATATAAAGAACGAGAGTGCCGTGTATTTTTGTGTGTAGGTGTGAGATAGTTCTCCCCACCAACCACCACATAAGCGTGCGGAATAGCACGTACCGCCGTTCCAAAAGAAGGAAGCGAGAAGTCGGCAGTCGTCCCGACCGTTGATTGATTGATTGATAATTATATTGGGTAAAATGGGGTTAAACCCCGTATACACTGTAGCAAATCAGTCGTAGATTATAATATATAATATAATGTGATATATAATGTAGCAGTAGTAATGTAGTTGGAGTGAGAGAGAGAGAGAGAGAGAGAGAGAGAGAGAGAGAGAGAGAGAGGTAGTCCCGAGGCCGAGCTCTCTCAGTCGCCCAGCCTTTTTCCCCATGATACAAATTACTGAGATTCGCGGTAAGTGGTGCACCACATATAGACCCGCATGTCTTATTATTATTTCGTGTCCCGATTTACCTGGTACGGTCCAGGAGAGGAAGCGTTCCTCTATTTCCCCTCTCGTGATAAATCCCGCCCGGGTAGACAGGTCGGTGGTTCGCGGGAGCCACTTCACGAGAGAAGGCGCGCGTGACGCAGGCAGCTACTACGTCAGAACTCCCTACGTCAGAGGTACATATAGCGTGACGTATAGCCATCAGGTTAAGCAGCCGATCATTCCCGGATCGGTTGCTCATAATTCGACTGTTAATAGGTTTTAACGATTTGTTTTCTCGCTGACCTCGGGGGTAGTCATCGGTACGACTCCCCTTGATTTGTTAATGTTGATTTATTGTTAATTGATTATTTATTTAATGAATTAACTCGGCGAGACTATCTTTCTTGCCGATTAACATAATATCTCGGTTGTTGATAACGTTTTGACGGTCATAGTCCTCTCCCTCAACTACTGCCCTCTCCGGCGTATATCATAGTTGGCAATTTTGGGCATAGGGCTCAACACACGGTATTAAAGTCAAACGAGGTGTTTGGCGTTGTTAACGACATTGCAGGGGAATCAAAGTGATTCCCAGCCGCATCGTGGGACTGTACACTTAGGATGCTAAGTTGGGATCGATTGGGCCTAACGGGGGGCCTTACATTCCCCAGTACCCACCCCGTTACAATACAAAATAATAAACATTTATTTAACTCGTTTTTTATTTATAATGTATATATATACATATATATGGGTGGTTCTCTGTGACATCGAAGATGAAAAAAATAAATATTGCTATAACTGTAGGAATATGTTTTAGAGGTATCCAGTAGTTTTCCTGAATTTTTTCAGATTTTTTCTGGGCCATTATTTTAAGTTACAGAGAGTCAAAGTGGACATTTTAGCACTTTTTTGCATTATATGCCCATTTTCATGAATTTCTGCTCTCAGGGGATGCATTTTTCACTAAAAACATAAGTATAAATATATAAACATCATTATTACAATAACTGAATATACGTATTTAATACAAAAGATATATAAATAAATCGGATATATAATTATAATGAATAATATGATAACGTGACAGTGTCAAGTTTGTGAAATCAAAACAATGTATTGCTGAATAATAATAATAATAATGTTGATACTTTTATAGTAATCCTTCAGATTAGTATTATAATTCTTGCAAGGGATGTAAAACTAAAAATTCAGCATTATAAATGTTTAAAAATTAATTTTTTACATTTGTATAATAGTATTTGTATTTTTAGCAGCTTACAGGGGATTAGATGGATACTGAAACAAGTGAAGATACTTTTCTACCACTCCAAGGTAAGTGCACAAATTTTTTTGCAATGATCATGCTAATAGATTCATCGTTATAAGGCAACAAATATACATTTCTATTAATATTTCGGGCACTTTTCCCGGATATTTTGACCATAAGTGATCTTAATGATTTAGACCCACTCTGGAAATTTTTAGGCAGTTTCTGACTATAAAAAGACATCTTTTAGACAGTATTAGGTTACCAGAGTCCGGAGCAGAATTGCTGATTTTCACTATTTAAGGTTTAAATGGCTTACAAGAGTGTGACAGCATACATTTATGTCTTTAAAAGTATTTTTAATGAAAAGTTCGGAAAATTTTACAAAAAAAGTCATACTTATGTTTTTAGTGAAAAATGCATCCCCTGAGAGCTAAAAATTCATGAAAATGGGCATATAATGCAAAAAAGTGCTAAAATGTCAACTTTGACTCTCTATAACTTAAAATAATGTCCCAGAAAAAAATCTGAAAAAATTCAGGAGAACTACTGGATACCTCTAAAACATATTCCCACAGTTATAGCAATATTTATTTTTTTCATCTTCGATGTCACAGAGAACCACCCATATATATTATATATATATATATATCAGTCTTCCCGAACTAGAGCTTTACTTTTGACATAAAGCAGGCTCATTTTCTCTTCGTCTAATATGGTTGGTGGAATTTCCCAGAGAATGGCCTTTTTCAAAAATTAAATAAATTTTGGAGGCGTTCGTCCTCGATCTTCAGTTTTGACTCCTCAAGAAGGAACTGGAGATCATACCTTAGCCGCCTGTTGCGAGTGCGGTAGAGAGTGGTGCCCAATATAGACCGCAGCTTTTATATTTGTTCCGATTTACTGGTACGTCCAGGAGAGAAGCGTCTATTTCCCTCTCGTGATAATCCGCCCGGGTAGACAGGTCGGTGTTCGCGGGAGCACTTCACGAGAGAGGCGCGCGTGACGCAGGCAGTACTACGTCAGAACTCCCTACGTCAGAGGTACATATAGCGTGAGTATAGCCATCAGGTTAAGCAGACGATCATTCGGATCGGTTGCTCATAATTCGACTGTAATAGGTTTAACGATTTGTTTTCTCGCTGACGCGGTGGTAGTCATCGGTACGACTCCCCTTGATTGTTAATGTTGATTTATTGTTAATTGATTATTTATTTAATGAATTAACTCGGCGAGACTATCTTTCTTGCCGATTAACATAATATCTCGGTTGTTGATAACGTTTTGACGGTCATAGTCCTCTCCCTCAACTACTGCCCTCTCCGGCGTATATCATAGTTGGCAATTTTGGGCATAGGGCTCAACACACGGTATTAAAGTCAAACGAGGTGTTTGGCGTTGTTAACGACATTGCAGGGGAATCAAAGTGATTCCCAGCCGCATCGTGGGACCTGTACACTTAGGATGCTAAGTTGGGATCGATTGGGCCTAACGGGGGGCCTTACATTCCCCAGTACCCACCCCGTTACAATACAAAATAATAAACATTTATTTAACTCGTTTTTTATTTATAATGTATATATATACATATATATGGGTGGTTCTCTGTGACATCGAAGATGAAAAAAATAAATATTGCTATAACTGTAGGAATATGTTTTAGAGGTATCCAGTAGTTTTCCTGAATTTTTTCAGATTTTTTCTGGGCCATTATTTTAAGTTACAGAGAGTCAAAGTGGACATTTTAGCACTTTTTTGCATTATATGCCCATTTTCATGAATTTCTGCTCTCAGGGGATGCATTTTTCACTAAAAACATAAGTATAAATATATAAACATCATTATTACAATAACTGAATATACGTATTTAATACAAAAGATATATAAATAAATCGGATATATAATTATAATGAATAATATGATAACGTGACAGTGTCAAGTTTGTGAAATCAAAACAATGTATTGCTGAATAATAATAATAATAATGTTGATACTTTTATAGTAATCCTTCAGATTAGTATTATAATTCTTGCAAGGGATGTAAAACTAAAAATTCAGCATTATAAATGTTTAAAAATTAATTTTTTACATTTGTATAATAGTATTTGTATTTTTAGCAGCTTACAGGGGATTAGATGGATACTGAAACAAGTGAAGATACTTTTCTACCACTCCAAGGTAAGTGCACAAATTTTTTTGCAATGATCATGCTAATAGATTCATCGTTATAAGGCAACAAATATACATTTCTATTAATATTTCGGGCACTTTTCCCGGATATTTTGACCATAAGTGATCTTAATGATTTAGACCCACTCTGGAAATTTTTAGGCAGTTTCTGACTATAAAAAGACATCTTTTAGACAGTATTAGGTTACCAGAGTCCGGAGCAGAATTGCTGATTTTCACTATTTAAGGTTTAAATGGCTTACAAGAGTGTGACAGCATACATTTATGTCTTTAAAAGTATTTTTAATGAAAAGTTCGGAAAATTTTACAAAAAAAGTCATACTTATGTTTTTAGTGAAAAATGCATCCCCTGAGAGCTAAAAATTCATGAAAATGGGCATATAATGCAAAAAAGTGCTAAAATGTCAACTTTGACTCTCTATAACTTAAAATAATGTCCCAGAAAAAATCTGAAAAAATTCAGGAGAACTACTGGATACCTCTAAAACATATTCCCACAGTTATAGCAATATTTATTTTTTTCATCTTCGATGTCACAGAGAACCACCCATATATATATATATATATATATATATCAGTCTTCCCGAACTAGAGCTTTACTTTTGACATAAAGCAGGCTCATTTTTCTCTTCGTCTAATATGGTTGGTGGAATTTCCCAGAGAATGGCCTTTTTCAAAAATTAAATAAATTTTGGAGGCGTTTCGTCCTCGATCTTCAGTTTTGACTCCTCAAGAAGGAACTGGAGATCATACCTTAGCCGCCTGTTGCGAGAAGAAAGTATTGGTCAATTTGGATCAAATTAAAGATATTTTATTTAAAATTTAATATAAAAACTTTATTCATTTTTCGAGCCTAAACTTTTTAAATTTCTTATTTTCTCCATATTTTTGCTCCAAATTTACCTTTTAGAGCTTCCCTTTTTTCAAAATGCATGTGCTTAATATTAACTTTCTTCTGGTTTTTGGTTCAAGTGTCTACCACTATTTGTTTTCGAGTTATAAGCGATTGCAATAAAAGTAGTTTTTATTGATATTATTATTAAATTTCGTATTACTTTTATAATAGTATCTATTAGACAGCAATAACTCATAACTTAGGATAAGATCCGTTTTCCGGACTGTGCGTACTTCCCTTGTCAGTAACGGAGCGAGAGTCCTTAACAGTATTATGGATCGTGGAAATTCCATTCCATTGTTGAAGGGTATCAGTTCAATGTCATCACAGATAACAGTAGTTTACAATAATTGTATAAGATACGCAATCCTACTAGGAGACTAACAAAATTGTCTCTAAAACTGTAAGGCTATGATTACAAGATTGAACACCGCAAAGGATCTCTTCATCTCGTGTCTGATGCGCTTTCTCACATGTATGAGGATGAGGTAGAGTGCGATATCGCTGCGTTTGAGGTACCGTACGAAACTCAAGACTACAAATGATGGCAAAAGTAGGAAGAAACCCACAGTATTGTCCAAACTGGAAGGTTCTTACATGTCGATTCTACAGCTTTCAGCCACACTCCTCCACTGACGATTTCTTCGAAGACGAAGATGCTTGTAAATTGGCGAAAGCCATGATGAGTTTACCGCAGGATACTTAGGACGTGCTAAAATGTACCAGAGGTTTGCGAGGTATTATTACTAGCCATCTCTCATCAATCACTCAATCTCTCCGAATTTATACGTAAATGTCCTATTTACCAACAGTGTAAGGTATAACAATGAGCACCTGGATTCATGGGCAAGCGAATAATCACGCACCCCTGGAAAATATTTGCCGTTGATGTCATGGGTCCGTTTCCACAATCGACGCACAGTTGTAAATATCTATTGATCTTACCACGTCACTATCTGAGCAAAATAAAAAGAAAGGTATTGCTTCAAGCTGCTTTTTAGACTTTTGGATAAGAAAATAAATTCGGACGTTCTTACACCTTTTTCAAGTTGAATATTGACGTATAGTTTATGTGGCATTAACCTTGAGAGAAGAAATTCTAACCTAGAAGGATGAATTCAAGACATAATTAGCAAAGAATGTTATGTATAATGTTCTGTAGTAAAAGTTGATAGATTTTGCGCTAAATAGTAGTAAACACAGCTGGTATTGGAAAAAACTTGAAAAAATTCACTTTTTGAGGATAGAATAACTTTTGAACAAATATATATATGAGATATTCCATGTGAAGTAGCCCGATCAAAATTTTAAAACAGACAAAATTTTGGATACACACTGGAAATTTTTTCAGAAAACAGAAAAAAAATTTTAGATACTGGAATCTATTTGCTCAAAAGTTAGTCTAACCTCAAAAAGTAAATTCTTTCAAGTTTTTTCCAATACCAGCTGTGTTTACTGCTATTTAACTCAAAATCTATCAACTTTCTAAAAATTTCTAATCTCAAGGTCAATGTCCCATAAACTACATGTCAATATTCAACTTGCAAAAGTGTAAGTACGTCCGATTGATTTTTTTCACTTTTTGAGGTTAGAATAATTGTACAGCTTAATTAAGCTTTATATTATGTTAGTCGACGAGATAAACGATCTCGCCGAGTCAATTCATTAAATAAATAAATAAATACTAATAATTCAACATTAACGATTGAGGGGGAGTCGTATCGTCTACTACCGCCGAGGTCAGTGTGAAAAGAACAATTAATAAGTCACAATCAACCACGCAATAAGCAACCGATTGTTTGCGCAAACGATCGATTGCTTAACCTGGTGGTGACGTCACACGCTGTCACGCTCGCCGTCGTTAGCGAAGTGGCTGCCGCGAACCACTGACCAAACTAACCGGGCGGCAGGGTTGCCAGATGGCGATTTTTTCTCCTTGTTACTCTTGCTTAATAAACATCAATATACGTAAGAGAGAAAAGGAAAAAAAAATCGCCAACTGGTCACTCTGCCGGGCGGGATTTGTTGCGAGCGGGAGGGAAAGAGGGGGATGCTCCCTCACCTGGACCATACCAGAAATATTGGGAAACGCGAACGGGACACGCGGGTCCAAATGTACACCACTTGCCGTAGTACTTTCGAGACGTCGCTCGAAACACGTTAAACGGCGAGAAAGGCCGTGCGGAAGACTCCTCCTCCTCCTCTCTCTCTCTCTCTCTCTTTCTCTCTCTCTTGCGGTGCAATTATTATCGCTGCGGCGAGCGTAAGCTGCTGGTTTATTGCTATTGTATATTGTATCTTGCGAGTATGCTGCGTCTGCGCCTGGGCCCGTGCTCTTATCTTATTTTATCTGTGATATCCGATCTACTGTCTTGTAACATTTTGCGTCTGTAATTTTAATAATGCGTATCGGCGTTATATCGGCGTCCTATAGCAATTAATCAATTATTTATTTTTATTTATTTTTTATCTACTTATTTGCCGAACATATGTATTTTTATATGCTATTTATATCGATTTATATTGTTACTAAGCTATTCGGGCGATGTTACTTTTTACTTTTTACTCTTTTACTTTTGTATGTTACTATTTATATGTTACTTCTATACTATACTTTATTATACCATACATACCTATAAGCGTGTTTTTTCGTCCACATGGCAATGTATACTAAAGCCATTGATTATCTATTTATGCAAATCCAATGTAATTATTAATGATGTATTAAGTGCTACTTTTGGGGCTGGCCCCCGTAGCCCAATAAAACCTATCAATCAATCAATCAATCTCTCTCCCTCTCACTCTTACGGTGTTCACCGCCTCGATTCTCCGTTCTTCCCGTAGGCGGATAAAAAAAATAAAGATATACGGCTTGGTTCGACAGTGTTGGGTTGTGTAGGAGAATCTCTCCACACCCATACCGTGATGCACAAACCAATAATTCTTTCTCAGGCACAATAAAAATACCGTATCATCGGCCTGGCGAACCACATAGGGCGCGCGCTATATCTATACTAGCAGCTGGGTGCACACGGCTCTCGCGCCTTCGTGCGCGCGCAGCACATTATCTTCTCTTTCGCGTTACTTACCTGATCGGTAACTCGCTTACCGTTATATCATTTAAAAGAAAATTTATATAAGAAAAATTTATCAGTATGGGAAGCGTTGAGAAAGTATGTTACATACGGTAAATTAAAATCTGTTGGTTACAAGTATCACACTTGTGGAAATTTATTTTATTTCATTCGTACTACTATCAAGTCGTATAATCATAAATGTTATACCAACTATTAAAAATAAATATGAAGGTGAACGAGGAGCATGTATACTTATTTTTTATTTCGAAACTTAACAACAAATACTTCATAATAATCCAAACAAATCAATTTTATTTCACAAAGTTAATTTACATGTAGCACAAGTTGGTTGCAATTCTTGTATTGATTCTAATATAAAAACTTTTTGTAAAAATTTTTATTACGGATTACCTCATATTTTTAAAAATAATGTTGTCAAGAAGTTTATTGATTTTATTTTAAATATAGATATAGAAAAACAATAATTGAATTTTAAACAGGTATGTATAGCATACAATAGTAAGAGATTTGATATTCAATTTATATTAAAATATTGTGTTACAAAACACAAAAATAACACCAAATATTATTACAAATAGAACAAATATTTAATTAATGAAAATCGGAAACAAAATTAAATTCATTGATAGTTTAAATTATTTTATATGGGATTAAGTAAATTACCGTAGCATTTGGTTTTTCAAAAAATGTCAGGTTCAGAATTTAGAAAAAGCTTTTTAAGGGGTTTCCAAAGTCAATTTTTATCCTCCCTACCTTATCGACTGAGTAAATCAAATAATCGATTATAATTAGATAATTATATTATTATACGGAGAAATAAGAGTTCATTGCCCTTCATATATGGATTATTTAAGTGTGTGCAAAATTTGGGACAGCAAAATTATCACGTTTTTGTTTAAACCCTTACCAAAAATTTTGAGTATGCTGCGCCCGTCTCACATTTTTGGTAAGGGATTAAATACAAACGAAATATTATTTTTGTCTCAAACTTTGTACATAGTTAACTTATTCATATACAAAGGGAAGTGTACTCATAAATATATTCAGTACATTAAAAAAAATAGTACACTTTAATACCGCAACAGTAACAAAATAAAATCTTACGCCATAAATTACCGTTCGGTGGCGCTAGCGGTAGAACGATACGAAGGTTACGCGAGCGCAGCAGCCGCCATCTTAGACTGTCGGCTGCACGGCAGTCAACTTTTTTCAAAGTTGTTGATTTGACGTGCAAACATATAGATATGCACACACAGGGATCAAGATACAAAACTTTTATGTTTATAGGTTAAACATTTAAGCAAATTAAATAACAGGAGCATTTTAGTACGCACGAATAACCAGAATACTGAATGTCTATTATTAGTTGGAATGTGGGGACTTCGTGGTGCGTGCGATCTGCCGATCGCCTGCATACACGCACCACGAAGTCATTTTTACCGCTCGATTCAACCCGTTTGATTAATGTAAAAAAAATCTTTCAGTATTCAATGTCGTCTTACATTCTGATTACGTTAAATATTAAACTAATTAATTAACAGGCGCATTTTAGTACGCAGGAATAACCAAAATACTGAATGTCTATTATTAGTTGGAAAGTGGGGACTTCGTGGTGCGTGCGCTCCGTCGATCGCCTGCGTACGCGCACCACGAAGTCATTTTTACCGCTCGATTCAACCCGTTTGATAATTATAAAAAAAATCTTTCAGTACTCAATGTCGTCTTATTTTCTGATTACGTTAAACATTTAAGTAAATTAATTAACAGGCGCATTTTAGTACGTAGGAATAACCAAAATACTGAATGTTTATTATAAGTTGGAAAGTCGGGACTTCGTGGTGCGTGCGCTCTGTCGATCGTCTGCGTACACGCACCACGAAGTCATTTTTACCGCTCGATTCAACCCGTTTGATTAATGTAAAAAAAATCTTTCAGTATTCAATGTCGTCTTATTTTCTGATTACGTTAAATATTAAAGTAAATTAATTAACAGGCGCATTTTAGTACGCAGGAATAACCAAAATACTGAACGTCTATTATTGGTTGGAAAGTGGGGACTTCGTAGTGCGTGCGCTCCGTCGATCGCATGCGTACACGCACCACGAAGTCATTTTTACCGCTCGATTCAACCCGTTTGAATATTATAAAAAAAAGCTTCCATTTTTCAATGTCGTCTTATTTTCTGATTAAGTAAAACATTTAAGTAAATTAATTAACAGGCGCATTTTAGTACGCAGGAATAACCAAAATACTGAATGTTTATTATAAGTTGGAAAGTGGGGACTTCGTGGTGCGTGCGCTCCGTCGATCGCCTGCGTACACGCACCACGAAGTCATTTTTACCGCTCCATTCAACCCGTTTGATTATTATAAAACAAATCTTTCAGTTTTCAATGTCGTCTTATTTTCTGATTAAGTTAAATATTTAAGTAAATTAATTAACAGGCACATTTTAGTACGCAGGAATCACCAGAAGAATGCCTATTATTAGTTGGATTGTGGCGACTTCGTGGTGCGTGCGCTCTGCCGATCGCCTGCGTACACGCACCACGAAGTCATTTTTACTGCTCGATTCAACCCGTTTGATTAATGTAAAAAAAATCTTTCAGTTTTACATGTCGTCTTATTTTCTGATTACGTTAAACATTTAATTAAATTAATTAACAGGCGCATTTTAGTACGCAGGAATATCCAAAATACTGAATGTCTATTATTAGTTGGAAAGTGGGGACTTCGTAGTGCGTGCGCTCCGTCGATCGCCTGCGTACACGCACCACGAAGTCATTTTTACCGCTCGATTCAACCCGTTTGATTATTATAAAAAAAATCTTTCAGTATTCAATGTCGACTTATTTTCTGATTACGTTAAATATTAAAGTAAGTTAATTAACAGGCGCATTTTAGTACGCAGGAATAACCAAAATACTGAATGTCTATTATTAGTTGGATTGTGGGGACTTCGTGGTGCGTGCGCTCCATCGATCGCCTGCGTACACGCACCACGAAGTCATTTTTACCGCTCGATTCAACCCGTTTGATTAATGTAAAAAAAATCTTTCAGTATTCAATGTCGTCTTATTTTCTGATTACGTTAAATATTAAAGTAAATTAATTGACAGGCGCATTTTAGTACGCAGGAATAACCAAAATACTGAATGTCTATTATTGGTTGGAAAGTGGGGACTTCGTAGTGCGTGCGCTCCGTCGATCGCATGCGTACACGCACCACGAAGTCATTTTTACCGCTCGATTCAACCCGTTTGAATATTATAAAAAAAAGCTTCCATTTTTCAATGTCGTCTTATTTTCTGATTAAGTAAAACATTTAAGTAAATTAATTAACAGGCGCATTTTAGTACGCAGAAATAACCAAAATACTGAATGTTTATTATAAGTTGGAAAGTGGGGACTTCGTGGTGCGTGCGCTCCGTCGATCGCCTGCGTACACGCACCACGAAGTCATTTTTACCGCTCGATTCAACCCGTTTGATTAATGTAAAAAAAATCTTTCAGTATTCAATGTCGTCTTATTTTCTGATTACGTTAAATATTAAAGTAAATTAATTAACGGCGCATTTTAGTACGCAGGAATAACCAAAATACTGAATGCCTATTATTAGTCGGATTGTGGGGACTTCGTGGTGCGTGCGCTCTGCCGATCGCCTGCGTACACGCACCACGAAGTCATTTTTACCGCTCCATTCAACCCGTTTGATTATTATAAAACAAATCTTTCAGTTTTCAATGTCGTCTTATTTTCTGATTAAGTTAAATATTTAAGTAAATTAATTAACAGGCAGCATTTTAGTACGCAGGAATCACCAGAAGAATGTCTATTATTAGTTGGATTGTGGCGACTTCGTGGTGCGTGCGCTCTGCCGATCGCCTGCGTACACGCACCCGAAGTCATTTTACTGCTCGATTCAACCCGTTTGATTAATGTAAAAAAAAATCTTTCAGTTTACATGTCGTCTTATTTTCTGATTACGTTAAACATTTAAAGTAAATTACTTAACAGGCGCATTTTAGTACGCAGGAATATCCAAAATACTGAATGTCTATTATTAGTTGGAAAGTGGGGACTTCGTAGTGCGTGCGCTCCGTCGATCGCCTGCGTACACGCACCACGAAGTCATTTTTACCGCTCGATTCAACCCGTTTGATTAATGTAAAAAAAATCTTTCAGTATTCAATGTCGTCTTATTTTCTGATTACGTTAAATATTAAAGTAAATTAATGGACAGGCGCATTTTAGTACGCAGGAATAACCAAAATACTGAATGTCTATTATTGGTTGGAAAGTGGGGACTTCGTAGTGCGTGCGCTCCGTCGATCGCATGCGTACACGCACCACGAAGTCATTTTTACCGCTCGATTCAACCCGTTTGAATATTATAAAAAAAAGCTTCCATTTTTCAATGTCGTCTTATTTTCTGATTAAGTAAAACATTTAAGTAAATTAATTAACAGGCGCATTTTAGTACGCAGAAATAACCAAAATACTGAATGTTTATTATAAGTTGGAAAGTGGGGACTTCGTGGTGCGTGCGCTCCGTCGATCGCCTGCGTACACGCACCACGAAGTCATTTTTACCGCTCGATTCAACCCGTTTGATTAATGTAAAAAAAATCTTTCAGTATTCAATGTCGTCTTATTTTCTGATTACGTTAAATATTAAAGTAAATTAATTAACGGCGCATTTTAGTACGCAGGAATAACCAAAATACTGAATGCCTATTATTAGTCGGATTGTGGGGACTTCGTGGTGCGTGCGCTCTGCCGATCGCCTGCGTACACGCACCACGAAGTCATTTTACCGCTCCATTCAACCCGTTTGATTATTATAAAAAAAATCTTCAGTTTTCAATGTCGTCTTATTTTCTGATTAAGTTAAACATTTAAGTAAATTAATTAACAGGCGCATTTTAGTACGCAGGAATCACCAGAAGAATGCCTATTATTAGTTGGATTGTGGGGACTTCGTGGTGCGCGCGCTCTGCCGATCGCCTGCGTACACGCACCACGAAGTCATTTTTACTGCTCGATTCAACCCGTTTGATTAATGTAAAAAAAATCTTTCAGTTTTACATGTCGTCTTATTTTCTGATTACGTTAAACATTTAAGTAAATTAATTAACAGGCGCATTTTAGTACGCAGGAATATCCAAAATACTGAATGTCTATTATTAGTTGGAAAGTGGGGACTTCGTAGTGCGTGCGCTCCGTCGATCGCCTGCGTACACGCACCACGAAGTCATTTTTAACGCTTGATTCAACCCGTTTGATTATTATAAAAAAAGTCTTTCAGTATTTAATGTCGTCTTATTTTCTGATTACGTTAAATATTGAAGTAAATTAATTAACAGGCGCATTTTAGTACGCAGGAATAACCAAAATACTGAATGTGTATTATTAGTTGGAAAGTGGGGACTACGTGTTGCGTGCGCTCCATCGATCGCCTGCGTACACGCACCACGAAGTCATTTTTACCGCTCGATTCAACCCGTTTGATTATTATAAAAAAAATCTTTCAGTATTCAATGTCGACTTATTTTCTGATTACGTTAAATATTAAAGTAAGTTAATTAACAGGCGCATTTTAGTACGCAGGAATAACCAAAATACTGAATGTCTATTATTAGTTGGATTTTGGGGACTTCGTGGTGCGTGCGCTCCATCGATCGCGTGCGTACACGCACCACGAAGTCATTTTTAACGCTTGATTCAACCTGTTTGATTATTATAAAAAAAGTCTTTCAGTATTTAATGTCGTCTTATTTTCTGATTACGTTAAATATTAAAGTAAATTAATTAACGGCGCATTTTAGTACGCAGGAATAACCAAAATACTGAATGCCTATTATTAGTCGGATTGTGGGGACTTCGTGGTGCGTGCGCTCTGCCGATCGCCTGCGTACACGCACCACGAAGTCATTTTTACCGCTCCATTCAACCCGTTTGATTATTATAAAAAAAATCTTTCAGTTTTCAATGTCGTCTTATTTTCTGATTAAGATAAACATTTAAGTAAATTAATTAACAGGCGCATTTTAGTACGCAGGAATCACCAGAAGAATGCCTATTATTAGTTGGATTGTGGGGACTTCGTGGTGCGCGCGCTCCGTCGATCGCGTGCGTACACGCACCACGAAGTCATTTTTACCGCACGATTCAACCCGTTTGATTATTATAAAAAAAATCTTTCAGTATTCAATGTCGACTTATTTTCTGATTACGTTAAATATTAAAGTAAGTTAATTAACAGGCGCATTTTAGTACGCAGGAATAACCAAAATACTGAATGTCTATTATTAGTTGGATTGTGGGGACTTCGTGGTGCGTGCGCTCCATCGATCGCGTGCGTACACGCACCACGAAGTCATTTTTACCGCTCGATTCAACCCGTTTGATTAATGTAAAAAAAATCTTTCAGTATTCAATGTCGTCTTATTTTCTGATTACGTTAAATATTAAAGTAAATTAATTAACGGCGCATTTTAGTACGCAGGAATAACCAAAATACTGAATGCCTATTATTAGTCGGATTGTGGGGACTTCGTGGTGCGTGCGCTCTGCCGATCGCCTGCGTACACGCACCACGAAGTCATTTTTACCGCTCCATTCAACCCGTTTGATTATTATAAAAAAAATCTTTCAGTTTTCAATGTCGTCTTATTTTCTGATTAAGTTAAACATTTAAGTAAATTAATTAACAGGCGCATTTTAGTACGCAGGAATCACCAGAAGAATGCCTATTATTAGTTGGATTGTGGGGACTTCGTGGTGCGCGCGCTCTGCCGATCGCCTGCGTACACGCACCACGAAGTCATTTTTACTGCTCGATTCAACCCGTTTGATTAATGTAAAAAAAATCTTTCAGTTTTACATGTCGTCTTATTTTCTGATTACGTTAAACATTTAAGTAAATTAATTAACAGGCGCATTTTAGTACGCAGGAATATCCAAAATACTGAATGTCTATTATTAGTTGGAAAGTGGGGACTTCGTAGTGCGTGCGCTCCGTCGATCGCCTGCGTACACGCACCACGAAGTCATTTTTAACGCTTGATTCAACCCGTTTGATTATTATAAAAAAAGTCTTTCAGTATTTAATGTCGTCTTATTTTCTGATTACGTTAAATATTGAAGTAAATTAATTAACAGGCGCATTTTAGTACGCAGGAATAACCAAAATACTGAATGTGTATTATTAGTTGGAAAGTGGGGACTACGTGTTGCGTGCGCTCCATCGATCGCCTGCGTACACGCACCACGAAGTCATTTTTACCGCTCGATTCAACCCGTTTGATTATTATAAAAAAAATCTTTCAGTATTCAATGTCGACTTATTTTCTGATTACGTTAAATATTAAAGTAAGTTAATTAACAGGCGCATTTTAGTACGCAGGAATAACCAAAATACTGAATGTCTATTATTAGTTGGATTGTGGGGACTTCGTGGTGCGTGCGCTCCATCGATCGCGTGCGTACACGCACCACGAAGTCATTTTTAACGCTTGATTCAACCTGTTTGATTATTATAAAAAAAGTCTTTCAGTATTTAATGTCGTCTTATTTTCTGATTACGTTAAATATTGAAGTAAATTAATTAACAGGCGCATTTTAGTACGCAGGAATAACCAAAATACTGAATGTCTATTATTAGTTGGAAAGTGGGGACTACGTGGTGCGTGCGCTTCATCGATCGCCTGCGTACACGCACCACGAAGTCATTTTTACCGTTCGATTCAACCCGTTTGATTATTATAAAAAAATCTTTCAGTATTCGATGTCGTCTTATTTCCTGATTACGTTAAATATTAAAGTAAGTTAATTAACAGGCGCATTTTAGTACGCAGGAATAACCAAAATACTGAATGTCTATTATTAGTTGGATTGTGGGGACTTCGTGGTGCGTGCGCTCCATCGATCGCCTGCGTACACGCACCACGAAGTCATTTTTACCGCTCGATTCAACCCGTTTGATTATTATAAAAAAAGTCTTTCAGTATTTAATGTCGTCTTATTTTCTGATTACGTTAAATATTGAAGTAAATTAATTAACAGGCGCATTTTAGTACGCAGGAATAACCAAAATACTGAATGTCTATTATTAGTTGGAAAGTGGGGACTACGTGGTGCGTGCGCTCCATCGATCGCCTGCGTACACGCACCACGAAGTCTTTTTACCGTTCGATTCAACCCGTTTGATTATTATAAAAAAATCTTTCAGTATTCGATGTCGTCTTATTTCCTGATAAATTTAAACATTTATGCAAATCATTTAACAGGCGCATTTTAGTACGAAGGGAATAACCAGAATACTGAATGTCTATTATTAGTTGGAAAGTGGGGACTTCTTGGTGCGTGCGCTCCGTCGATCGCCTGCGTACACGCACCACGAAGTCATTTTTACCGCTCGATTCAACCCGTTTGATTAATGTAAAAAAAATCTTTCAGTATTCAGTGTCGTCTTATTTTCTGATTACGTTAAATATTAAAGTAAATTAATTAACGGCGCATTTTAGTACGCAGGAATAACCAAAATACTGAATGCCTATTATTAGTCGGATTGTGGGGACTTCGTGGTGCGTGCGCTCTGCCGATCGCCTGCGTACACGCACCACGAAGTCATTTTTACCGCTCCATTCAACCCGTTTGATTATTATAAAAAAAATCTTTCAGTTTTCAATGTCGTCTTATTTCTGATTAAGATTAAACTATTAAGTAAATTAATTAACAGGCGCATTTTAGTACGCAGGAATAACCAGAAGAATGCCTATTATTAGTTGGATTGTGGGGACTTCGTGGTGCGCGCGCTCCGTCGATCGCCTGCGTACACGCACCACGAAGTCATTTTTACCGCTCGATTCAACCCGTTTGATTATTATAAAAAAATCTTTCAGTGTATTCAATGTCGACTTATTTTCTGATTACGTTAAATATTAAGTAAGTTAATTAACAGGCGCATTTTAGTACGCAGGAATAACCAAATACTGAATGTCTATTATTAGTTGGAATTGTGGGGACTTCGTGGTGCGTGCGCTCCAGTCGATCGCGTGCGTACACGCACCACGAAGTCATTTTAACGCTTGATTCAACCCGGTTTGATTATTATAAAAAAAAGTCTTTCAGTATTTAATGTCGTCTTATTTTCTGATTACGTTAAATATTGAAGTAAATTAATTAACAGGCGCATTTTAGTACGCAGGAATAACCAAAATACTGAATGTCTATTATTAGTTGGAATTGTGGGGACTTCGTGGTGCGTGCGCTCCTCGATCGCCTGCGTACACGCACCACGAAGTCATTTTACCGCTCGATTCAACCCGTTTGATTATTATAAAAAAATCTTTCAGTATTTCAATGTCGTCTTATTTTCTGATTACGTTAAATATTAAGTAAATTAATTAACAGGCGCATTTTAGTACGCAGGAATAACCAAAATACTGAATGTCCTATTATTAGTTGGAATTGTGGGGACTTCGTGGTGCGTGCGCTCCGTCGATCGCCTGCGTACACGCACCACGAAGTCATTTTTACCGCTCGATTCAACCCGTTTGATTATGTATAAAAAAAATCTTTCAGTATTCAATGTCGTCTTATTTTCTGATTAAGTTAAACATTTAAGTAAATTAATTAACAGGCGCATTTTAGTACGCAGGAATAACCAAAATACTGAATGTCTATTATTAGTTGGAAAGTGGGGACTTCGTGGTGCGTGCGCTCCGTCGATCGCCTGCGTACACGCACCACGAAGTCATTTTTACCGCTCGATTCAACCCGTTTGATTATTATAAAAAAATCTTTCAGTATTCAATGTCGATCTTATTTTCTGATTACGTTAAATATTAAAGTAAGTTAATTAACAGGCGCATTTTAGTACGCAGGAATAACCAAAATACTGAATGTCTATTATTAGTTGGATTGTGGGACTTCGTGGTGCGTGCGCTCCATCGATCGCCTGCGTACACGCACCACGAAGTCATTTTTACCGCTTCGATTCAACCCTGTTTGATTATTATAAAAAAAGTCTTCAGTATTTAATGTCGTCTTATTTTCTGATTACGTTAAATATTGAAGTAAATTAATTAACAGGCGCATTTTAGTACGCAGGAATAACCAAAATACTGAATGTCTATTATTAGTTGGAAAGTGGGGACTTCGTGGTGCGTGCGCTCCGTCGATCGCCTGCGTACACGCACCACGAAGTCATTTTTACCGCTCGATTCAACCCGTTTGATAATTATAAAAAAAATCTTCAGTATTCAATGTCGTCTTATTTTCTGATTACGTTAAACATTTAAGTAAATTAATTAACAGGCGCATTTTAGTACGCAGGAATAACCAAAATACTGAATGTCTATTATTAGTTGGAAAGTGGGGACTTCGTGGTGCGTGCGCTCCGTCGATCGCCTGCGTACACGCACCACGAAGTCATTTTTACCGCTCGATTCAACCCGTTTGATTAATTATAAAAAAATCTTCAGTTTCAATGTCGTCTTATTTTCTGATTAAGTTAAACATTTAAGTAAATTAATTAACAGGCGCATTTTAGTACGCAGGAATCACCAAATACTGAAGTCTATTATTAGTTGGAAGTGGGGACTTCGTGGTGCTGTGCGCTCCGTCGATCGCCTGCGTACACGCACCACGAAGTCATTTTTACCGCTCGATTCAACCCGTTTGATTAATGTAAAAAAAATCTTTCAGTATTCAATGTCGTCTATTTTCTGATACGTTAAATATTTAAGTAAATTAATTAACAGGCGCATTTTAGTACGCAGGAATACCAAAATACTGAATGTCTATTATTAGTTGGAATGTGGGGACTTCGTGGTGCGTGCGCTCCGTCGATCGCCTGCGTACACGCACCACGAAGTCATTTTTACCGCTCGATTCAACCCGTTTGATTATTATAAAAAAATCTTTCAGTATTCAATGTCGTCTATTTTCTGATTACGTTAAATATTAAAGTAAATTAATTAACAGGCGCATTTAGTACGCAGGAATAACCAAAATACTGAATGTCTATTATTAGTTGGAATGTGGGGACTTCGTGGTGCGTGCGCTCCAGTCGATCGCCTGCGTACACGCACCACGAAGTCATTTTTTACCGCTCGATTCAACCCGTTTGATTATTATAAAAAAATCTTTCAGTATTCAATGTCGTCTTATTTTCTGATTACGTTAAATATTAAAGTAAATTAATTAACAGGCGCATTTTAGTACGCAGGAATAACCAAAATACTGAATGTCTATTATTAGTTGGAAAGTGGGGACTTCGTGTGCGTGCGCTCCGTCGATCGCCTGCGTACACGCACCACGAAGTCATTTTTACCGCTCGATTCAACCCGTTTGAATATTATAAAAAAAATCTTTCCAGTTTTCAATGTCGTCTTATTTTCTGATTAAGTTAAAACATTTAAGTAAATTAATTAACAGGCGCATTTTAGTACGCAGGAATAACCAAATACTGAATGTCTATTATTAGTTGGAAAGTGGGGACTTCGTGGTGCGTGCGCTCCGTCGATCGCCTGCGTACACGCACCACGAAGTCATTTTTACCGCTCGATTCAACCCGTTTGATATGTATAAAAAAAATCTTTCAGTATTCAATGTCGTCTTATTTTCTGATTACGTTAAATATTAAAGTAAATTAATTAACAGGCGCATTTTCGTACGCAGGAATAACCAAATACTGAATGCCTATTATTAGTCGGATTGTGGGACTTCGTGGTGCGTGCGCTCTGCCGATCGCCTGCGTACACGCACCACGAAGTCATTTTTACCGCTCGATTCAACCCGTTTGATTAATGTAAAAAAAATCTTTCAGTATTCAATGTCGTCTTATTTTCTGATTACGTTAAATATTAAAGTAAATTAATTAACAGGCGCATTTTAGTACGCAGGAATACCAAAATACTGAATGTCCTATTATTAGTCGGAATTGTGGGGACTTCGTGGTGCGTGCGCTCTGCCGATCGCCTGCGTACACGCACCACGAAGTCATTTTTACCGCTCGATTCAACCCGTTTGATATTATAAAAAAATCTTTCAGTTTTCAATGTCGTCTTATTTTCTGATTAAGTAAACATTTAAGTAAATTAATTAACAGGCGCATTTTAGTACGCAGGAATCACCAAATACGAATGTCTATTATTAGTTGGAAGTGGGGACTTCGTGGTGCGTGCGCTCCGTCGATCGCCTGCGTACACGCACCACGAAGTCATTTTTACCGCTCGATTCAACCCGTTTGATTATTATAAAAAAATCTTTCAGTATTCAATGTCGATCTTATTTTCTGATTACGTTAAATATTAAAGTAAGTTAATTAACAGGCGCATTTTAGTACGCAGGAATAACCAAAATACTGAATGTCTATTATTAGTTGGATTGTGGGGACTTCGTGGTGCGTGCGCTCCATCGATCGCCTGCGTACACGCACCCGAAGTCATTTTTACCGCTCGATTCAACCCGTTTGATTATTATAAAAAAATCTTTCAGTATTCAATGTCGTCTTATTTTCTGATTACGTTAAATATAAGTAAATTAATTACAGGCGCATTTTAGTACGCAGGAATAACCAAATACTGAATGTCTATTATTGGTTGGAAAGTGGGGACTTCGTGTGCGTGCGCTCCGTCGATCGCATGCGTACACGCACCACGAAGTCATTTTTTACCGCTCGATTCAACCCGTTTGATTATTATAAAAAAAATCTTTCCAGTTTTCAATGTCGTCTATTTTCTGATTACGTTAAAACATTTAAGTAAATTAATTAACAGGCGCATTTTAGTACGCAGAATAACCAAAATACTGAATGTTTATTATAGTTGGAAAGTGGGGACTTCGTGGTGCGTGCGCTCCGTCGATCGCCTGCGTACACGCACCACGAAGTCATTTTTACCGCTCGATTCAACCCGTTTGATAATGTATAAAAAAATCTTTCAGTATTCAATGTCGTCTTATTTCTGATTACGTTAAATATTAAAGTAAATTAATTAACGGCGCATTTTAGTACGCAGGAATAACCCAAAATACTGAATGCCTATTATTAGTCGGATTGTGGGGACTTCGTGGTGCGTGCGCTCTGCCGATCGCCTGCGTACACGCACCACGAAGTCATTTTTTACCGCTCCATTCAACCCGTTTGATTATTATAAAAAAAATCTTTCAGTTTTCAATGTCGTCTTATTTCTGATTACGTTAAACATTTAAGTAAATTAATTAACAGGCGCATTTTAGTACGCAGGAATCACCAGAAGAATGCCTATTATTAGTTGGATTGTGGGGACTTCGTGGTGCGCGCGCTCCGTCGATCGCCTGCGTACACGCACCACGAAGTCATTTTTACCGCTCGATTCAACCCGTTTGATTAATTATAAAAAAATCTTTCAGTATTCAATGTCGTACTTATTTTCTGATTACGTTAAATATTAAGTAAATTAATTAACAGGCGCATTTTAGTACGCAGGAATAACCAAAATACTGAATGTCTATTATTAGTTGGAATGTGGGGACTTCGTGGTGCGTGCGCTCCATCGATCGCGTGCGTACACGCACCACGAAGTCATTTTTACCGCTCGATTCAACCCGTTTGATTAATGTAAAAAAAAGTCTTTCAGTATTTAATGTCGTCTATTTCTGATTACGTTAAATATTAAGTAAATTAATTAACAGGCGCATTTTAGTACGCAGGAATAACCAAAATACTGAATGCTATTATTAGTCGGAATGTGGGGACTCGTGGTGCGTGCGCTCTGCCGATCGCCTGCGTACACGCACCACGAAGTCATTTTTACCGCTCCATTCAACCCGTTTGATTATTATAAAAAAATCTTTCAGTTTTCAATGTCGTCTTATTTTCTGATTAAGTTAAACATTAAGTAAGTTAATTAACAGGCGCATTTAGTACGCAGGAATCACCAGAAGAACTGGTCCTATTATTAGTTGGATGTGGGGACTTCGTGGTGCGCGCGCTCTGCCGATCGCCTGCGTACACGCACCACGAAGTCATTTTTACTGCTCGATTCAACCGTTTGATTAATGTAAAAAAACTCTTTCAGTTTTACATGTCGTCTTATTTTCTGATTACGTTAAACATTTAAGTAAATTAATTAACAGGCGCATTTAGTACGCAAGGAATATCCAAATACTGAATGTCTATTATTAGTTGGAAAGTGGGGACTTCGTAGTGCGTGCGCTCCGTCGATCGCCTGCGTACACGCACCACGAAGTCATTTTTAACGCTTGATTCAACCCGTTTGATTATTATAAAAAAATCTTTCAGTATTTCAATGTCGTCTTATTTTCTGATTAAGATTAAACTATTTAAGTAAATTAATTAACAGGCGCATTTTAGTACGCAGGAATCACCAAATACTGAATGCTATTATTAGTTGGAATTGTGGGGACTTCGTGGTGCGCTGCGCTCCGTCGATCGCCGTGCGTACACGCACCACGAAGTCATTTTTACCGCTACGATTCAACCCGTTTGATTATTATAAAAAAATCTTTCAGTATTCAATGTCGACTTATTTTCTGATTACGTTAAATATTAAAGTAAGTTAATTAACAGGCGCATTTTAGTACGCAGGAATAACCAAAATACTGAATGTCTATTATTAGTTGGATTGTGGGGACTTCGTGGTGCGTGCGCTCCATCGATCGCGTGCGTACACGCACCACGAAGTCATTTTTACCGCTCGATTCAACCCTGTTTGATTAATGTATAAAAAAATCTTTCAGTATTAATGTCGTCTTATTTTCTGATTACGTTAAATATTAAAGTAAATTAATTAACAGGCGCATTTTAGTACGCAGGAATAACCAAAATACTGAATGTCTATATTAGTTGGAAAGTGGGGACTTACGTGGTGCGTGCGCTTCCGTCGATCGCCTGCGTACACGCACCACGAAGTCATTTTTACCGTTCGATTCAACCCGTCTTTGATTATTATAAAAAAATTCTTTCAGTATTCGATGTCGTCTTATTTCCTGATTACGTTAAATATTAAAGTAAGTTAATTAACAGGCGCATTTAGTACGCAGGAATAACCAAACTATGACTGTCTATTATTAGTTGGAATGTGGGGACTTCGTGGTGCGTGCGCTCCATACGATCGCCTGCGTACACGCACCACGAAGTCATTTTTACCGCTCGATTCAACCCGTTTTGATTATTATAAAAAAAGTCTTTCAGTATTTAATGTCGTACTTATTTCTGACTTACGTTAAATATTGAAGTAATTACTTACAGGCGCATTTTAGTACGCCAGAATAACCAAAATACTGAATGTCTATTATTAGTTGGAATTGTGGGGACTTCGTGTGCGTGCGCTCCATCGATCGCGTGCGTACACGCACCACGAAGTCATTTTAACGCTTGATTCAACCCGTTTGATTATTATAAAAAAGTCTTTCAGTATTTAATGTCGTCTTATTTTCTGATTACGTTAAATATTGAAGTAAATTAATTAACAGGCGCATTTTAGTACGCAGGAATAACCAAACTACTGAATGTCTATTATTAGTTGGAAAGTGGGGACTACGTGGTGCGTGCGCTTCATCGATCGCCTGCGTACACGCACCACGAAGTCATTTTTACCGCTCGATTCAACCGTTTGATTATTATAAAAAATCTTTCAGTATTCGATGTCGTCTTATTTTCTGATTACGTTAAATATTAAAGTAAGTTAATTAACAGGCGCATTTTAGTACGCAGGAATAACCAAAATACTGAATGTCTATTATTAGTTGGATTGTGGGGACTTCGTGGTGCGTGCGCTCCATCGATCGGCCTGCGTACACGCACCACGAAGTCATTTTTAACGCTCTGATTCAACCGTTTGATTATTATAAAAAAGTCTTTCAGTATTTAATGTCGTCTTATTTTCTGATTACGTTAAATATTGAAGTAAATTAATTAACAGGCGCATTTTAGTACGCAGGAATAACCAAAATACTGAATGTCTATTATTAGTTGGAAAGTGGGGACTACGTGGTGCGTGCGCTCCATCGATCGCCTGCGTACACGCACCACGAAGTCATTTTTACCGCTTCGATTCAACCCGTTTGATTATTATAAAAAAATCTTTCAGTATTCAATGTCGTACTTATTTCTGATTACGTTAAATATTAAAGTAAGTTAATTAACAGGCGCATTTAGTACGCAGGAATAACCAAAATACTGAATGTCTATATTAGTTGGATTGTGGGGACTTCGTGGTGCGTGCGCTCCATCGATCGCCTGCGTACACGCACCACGAAGTCATTTTTACCGCTCGATTCAACCTGTTTGATTATTATAAAAAAAGTCTTTCAGTATTAATGTCGTCTTATTTTCTGATTACGTTAAATATTGAAGTAAATTAATTAACAGGCGCATTTTAGTACGCAGGAATAACCAAAATACTGAATGTCTATTATTAGTTGGAAGTGGGGACTTCGTGGTGCGTGCGCTCCGTCGATCGCCTGCGTACGCGCACCACGAAGTCATTTTTACCGCTCGATTCAACCCGTTTGATAATTATAAAAAAAATCTTTCAGTACTCAATGTCGTCTTATTTTCTGATTACGTTAAACATTTAAGTAAATTAATTAACAGGCGCATTTTAGTACGTAGGAATAACCAAAATACTGAATGTCTATTATTAGTTGGAAAGTGGGAACTTCGTGGGACGTGCGCTCCGTCGATCGCCTGCGTACACGCACCACGAATTCGCATTTGTTGCTCAATTCGCGTGTGTCACGTCAAACTAGAAAAATTAAAAATATTGCTGCTACAAACTAGAAAAATTAAAAATATTGCTGCTACGTTTATAAGATTTGAAATAAACAAATTTTACCGTTATAAACTAACAATATATATAACGATAAAACGTTTCTGAACGAAGTCCACGAATGTCTCATCTTGGTCGTGATCCGACCCTTCTAGTCCGTGCGCGCATGCGCATTGCGTTGGAATCGACATGATGCGTGCGTACGACGTACGCCTGTGTGGTCATCTATCGATATACGCCTACATTCGCGCTTCTTGCCGATCTGTCAACGGGTTCTACATTGTATTGCTGATGACATGGTGCTCTTTATTCAACACCGGCTCGCTATATGATTAAAGTGGAGTTGTGGATTTTGTTTAGAGGTAAGTTGCTTAGCCGTAGAGGAACTTTGTTATTTATATAGTTATATTACAAGTGAAAAGGTTGGTGTCCCCTAACCTCTCAATTGATATCAAAAGGCAATTGTATACCTTTTTATGCATCCTTTCTTCCTGTTTCCCAGTATACCATTATTTAGTAGTTTGCTTTGTCTGATTTTTTAATATATTCTCAGAAAACCCTGCACTGGGCGTCAACAATCAGCGAAGCCAATCTGGGTACGTGTTGCTGTTCCTCAGACTTGGACGTGGTGCGACGGGCAGATTATTCATTGTATTGCTTTTTCTTCAATACCGGCTCGCTATAGGATTAAGGTGTAGTTCCGGGTTTAATTTACAGGTAAGTTGCTTATCCGTTGGAGCACTTCGTTATTTATATAGTTATATTACAGAGGAGAAGGTTGGTGTTCCCCTAACCTCTCAATTGATATCAACAGGCCATTGTATACCTTTTTATGCGTCCTTTCTTCCTGTTTCCCATTATACCATTATTTAGTAGTTTGCTTTATCTGATTTTTTAATATATTCACAGAAAACCCTGCACTGGACGTCAACAATCATCGGAGCCTATCTGAGTAGGTGCTGTTGTTCCTAAGACTTGGACGCGGTGCAGCTCCTAGAAGATATACTACCCTTCAGCTACTGAGTGATTGATTCAACCTGTTTGATTATTATAAAAAAAGTCTTTCAGTACTTTAATGTCGTCTTATTTTTGATTACGTTAATATTGAAGTAAATTAATTAACAGGCGCATTTTAGTACGCAGGAATAACCAAAATACTGAATGTCTATTATTAGTTGGAAAGTGGGGACTACGTGGTGCGTGCGCTTCATCGATCGCCTGCGTACACGCACCACGAAGTCATTTTTACCGCTCCATTCAACCCGTTTGATTATTATAAAAAAAATCTTTCAGTTTTCAATGTCGTCTTATTTTCTGATTAAGTTAAACATTTAAGTAAATTAATTAACAGGCGCATTTTAGTACGCAGGAATCACCAGAAGAATGCCTATTATTAGTTGGATTGTGGGGACTTCGTGGTGCGCGCGCTCCGTCGATCGCCTGCGTACACGCTCCACGAAGTCATTTTTACCGCTCGATTCAACCCGTTTGATTAATGTAAAAAAAATCTTTCAGTTTTAAATGTCGTCATATTTTCTGATTAAGTTAAACATTTAAGTAAATTAATTAACAGGCGCATTTTAGTACGCAGGAATAACCAAAATACTGAATGTCTATTATTAGTTGGAAAGTGGGGACTTCGTAGTGCGTGCGCTCCGTCGATCGCCTGCGTACACGCACCACGAAGTCATTTTTACCGCTCGATTCAACCCGTTTGATTATTATAAAAAAAATCTTTCAGTATTCAATGTCGACTTATTTTCTGATTACGTTATATATTAAAGTAAGTTAATTAACAGGCGCATTTTAGTACGCAGGAATAACCAAAATACTGAATGTCTATTATTAGTTGGATTGTGGGGACTTCGTGGTGCGTGCGCTCCATCGATCGCGTGCGTACACGCACCACGAAGTCATTTTTAACGCTTGATTCAACCTGTTTGATTATTATAAAAAAAGTCTTTCAGTATTTAATGTCGTCTTATTTTCTGATTACGTTAAATATTGAAGTAAATTAATTAACAGGCGCATTTTAGTACGCAGGAATAACCAAAATACTGAATGTCTATTATTAGTTGGAAAGTGGGGACTTCGTGGTGCGTGCGCTCCGTCGATCGCCTGCGTACGCGCACCACGAAGTCATTTTTACCGCTCGATTCAACCCGTTTGATAATTATAAAAAAAATCTTTCAGTACTCAATGTCGTCTTATTTTCTGATTACGTTAAACATTTAAGTAAATTAATTAACAGGCGCATTTTAGTACGTAGGAATAACCAAAATACTGAATGTCTATTATTAGTTGGAAAGTGGGAACTTCGTGGGACGTGCGCTCCGTCGATCGCCTGCGTACACGCACCACGAATTCGCATTTGTTGCTCAATTCGCGTGTGTCACGTCAAACTAGAAAAATTAAAAATATTGCTGCTACAAACTAGAAAAATTAAAAATATTGCTGCTACGTTTATAAGATTTGAAATAAACAAATTTTACCGTTATAAACTAACAATATATATAACGATAAAACGTTTCTGAACGAAGTCCACGAATGTCTCATCTTGGTCGTGATCCGACCCTTCTAGTCCGTGCGCGCATGCGCATTGCGTTGGAATCGACATGATGCGTGCGTACGACGTACGCCTGTGTGGTCATCTATCGATATACGCCTACATTCGCGCTTCTTGCCGATCTGTCAACGGGTTCTACATTGTATTGCTGATGACATGGTGCTCTTTATTCAACACCGGCTCGCTATATGATTAAAGTGGAGTTGTGGATTTTGTTTAGAGGTAAGTTGCTTAGCCGTAGAGGAACTTTGTTATTTATATAGTTATATTACAAGTGAAAAGGTTGGTGTCCCCTAACCTCTCAATTGATATCAAAAGGCAATTGTATACCTTTTTATGCATCCTTTCTTCCTGTTTCCCAGTATACCATTATTTAGTAGTTTGCTTTGTCTGATTTTTTAATATATTCTCAGAAAACCCTGCACTGGGCGTCAACAATCAGCGAAGCCAATCTGGGTACGTGTTGCTGTTCCTCAGACTTGGACGTGGTGCGACGGGCAGATTATTCATTGTATTGCTTTTTCTTCAATACCGGCTCGCTATAGGATTAAGGTGTAGTTCCGGGTTTAATTTACAGGTAAGTTGCTTATCCGTTGGAGCACTTCGTTATTTATATAGTTATATTACAGAGGAGAAGGTTGGTGTTCCCCTAACCTCTCAATTGATATCAACAGGCCATTGTATACCTTTTTATGCGTCCTTTCTTCCTGTTTCCCATTATACCATTATTTAGTAGTTTGCTTTATCTGATTTTTTAATATATTCACAGAAAACCCTGCACTGGACGTCAACAATCATCGGAGCCTATCTGAGTAGGTGCTGTTGTTCCTAAGACTTGGACGCGGTGCAGCTCCTAGAAGATATACTACCCTTCAGCTACTGAGTGAGCTAATGATGGTGCTCATCCTGGTTCCTTGGGCCCGTACCTAGTCAAAGAGACTAGTCATATGTGCTTTTTTCCATACTAGGAACGCTTGAATGCTGGATTCTGGAACTGTTCGTAATTATTATATTTAATTTTGTTATTAAAAAATTGAACAATTCATTAAACCTGTTGTCACTCCATAGTGAGTAAAAGTGTCAATTATTTGTAACTATGTAAGTGCAGAACTGTAAGCCTAATTGCCCACTCTATAATGAGTAATCAATCCTGAATTTATGGGATTAAGGCATTAAAATATTTCAGTACGTAACTGAATTTATAAAAAAGTTTTATGATTACGAATTTACTGCCCTAAGACAAGCTACGGATACAGTGACTGAGATGAAAAAGACAGAATACTACCATAACAGGATTCTTGACGCCCTTACAAATAATAATGTTTGGAAAGAATTACGTAGTTTGGGGCTCCTCCCTGGTCAGCAATCGGAGTTGAGTGGTTTTGCATTGGAGGATCTGAATGAACACTTTGCGGGTGTATCTGTCTCTCCTGATGAGGACCTTGGGGGTCGTCAGTCTATCATCCAGAGTGCTAATGAATATGGGTTTTGTTTTCATGAAATTAATATTAATGATGTCATTCTGGCGATCTCTCACTTTTCCTCGCAAGCTAGGGGGGCAGATGGTATCCCGCAGAGTGTAATAGTAAAAGCTCTGCCAGGTACAGGCAACCCTCTGGTAAGGCTATTCAATTCCTCAATTGCTAATGGGGTTTTTCCTGTGCTGTGGCAGAAAGCTCACGTTTTGCCACTCAAGAAATGCAAATCGCCATCCTCCCCTTCCGATTTTCGTCCCATTGCACTTTTGAGTTTTCTGTCAAAGATATTAGAGAAAATCATACTGGAACAGTTACGTGAGCATGTAGACAGGCACTCTCTTGCGGACCCACTACAGACTGGTTTCAGACCTTATAGCTCTACGGAGACAGCTTTACTGAGGTTGACTGAGGACATCAGAGCTGGGATTGACAAGAAATTAGCGACATTACTTTTATTATTTGACTTTAGTAAAGCTTTCGACACGATCTCTCCCACTCGTTTACTTGACAGACTAAAACGTATGGGTTTCTCCAGGTCTGCTCTCATGTGGATCAACTCATATTTTTTCACAAGCGGTATTATTTTCTGACAACATCTCACCTTGGATTGCAACTAACTTAGAAGTTCCACAGGGGTCAGTCCTGGGACCCTTTCTATTCTAATAAATGACTTACGTGACATACTTGCTACTGCAGGCGTTCAGTATATTTTGTATGCTGATGATTTGCAGGTTTACACTCAGACTCCCTTTAATGATCTTGATGGGGGAATGGCGAGGCTTCGGGGAGTCGCTGAGAGATTGTCTGCCTGGGCTGCGGATGCCTCTCTCAAGCTCAATAGCTCCAAAACACAGGCGATTTTATTTGGATGCCGTAAATATTGTGTCGAATTTTACAAGGATGTTAGGCCCTGCGTTGAGCTTGGTGATGGCGTTCGCATTCCTTTTGTTGACAACGTTTTGAGTCTTGGAGTCATCCTAGACTCTCAACTAACGTGGAGACTTCATTTGGATGGTGTTACTAAGAAAGTAAATAGGGTTCTGTATAGTTTGCGTTTCTTTCGTAAGTACACGAACGAAACCCTTCGTAAGCGACTTGCCGAGGCTTTGCTATTCCCGCACCTCGATTATTGTTCAATGGTTATGCTGGACGCCTCGCAGGAATTACGAAACAGAATACAGATACTGCAAAATTCCTTTGTGCGCTATGTGTGCGGTGTTGGGGGGGATGATCATGTGACTCCTCACAGGGTCTCTTTGGGTTGGCTTCGTACGGACTCGAGGAGACAATATTTTATGGCGGTGTTACTGTATAAGATTGTGCGAATGCAGGTACCACGATACCTGGAGAGTCACTTCTCCAGATGTGTTCCTAAAGGCTCTGTGAGGGGCTCACCAAGGGAGCTGGCGCCTCCTTTGATGCGCACTGAAACTGGAAGGCGCTCTTTCCAGGTTCAAGAGGCGCATTTATGGAACTCATTGCCGGCAGAAATCAGAAACTTATCGTCTCTTAGAGGCTTTAAGCTTTCTGTGCGGCGGCACCTCCTGGCACTAGATTAGTTTGTGCGTCGGAATTCGTGTTAATTTATTTAATTTATTATTTTACTGTATTATTTTCGTTTGTATCAAATTTATTAAAAACTTTTTAATTCTTGACTGATAGATGTATTGACTGAACTTTATTTGTATTATATTTTTATTGACTTACTGTGATACTCGCTGTATCTTCTTTATGAACTGTGATATTACGATTATTATAGTTTTATGTATTTGACTGTGATATTATATCTTATTTATGTATTTGACTGAATATATGATATTCATACTTTAGACTGTGATATCATATGTGCAATAGCCTGTATTTTATACTTATAAACAGTGTATTTTAATATTTTGTAATTTACAAATAAATATCTATCTATCTATCTATCTATCTATCTCTCTTTTATTGATATACTTTGAACGTCAAGTACAAAATCTTGTATGTATGTCTCTGAAAGTGTTTGTGAAAGTATGGCTTAAAGCCTGGCTTAAATCTTGCCGTTAAAAGTGTATTTCGTTAAGTATTTATTATTTGTATTATCAATATATTGCCAATATGTTGCCAAAGGATTGTCAATATAGTGTCAATATATTGCCAATCTGTTGCCAATATGTTGCCAACATATTGCCAAAGTATTATCAATATATCGCCAATATGTTTCGTGTCTTCCATAACTTCGTAACATGTACCAAATTGTCAATACTACCGACGAATCGATGATCTTTTATTACCTCAAGTGGATGAAAACGTGAATGAACGTGTCTTTCTGTGGTCAACCGAATAATTACTAAGATGCGTGACATAAATCCACGATTTCTCATAATACCGATTTTTAGTAAAGATATGATCCAATTAATTTTAATGATATCGATTTGTTCAGCATATACTAATATATTTTAAAAAATCAATTTAAAAATATTTGGTAAACGTAAACATATAATAAATATACTATAGCTAGATGATTCCCAGACTATTATAAAATTTCATCGAGGGTTCAGCTATTAGAATTAACTTACTAGCAATATTATTGCTAATATATTACCAATATATTGTGAATTTACGGTAGTTATTCATTGGCATTTTGTATATTGAACACTCAATTCAGTTCAACACCCAGACTATTGCAATTATTATCCTAAACATTTGGAACAAGTTTTCTAAAATATTTATTAAGTCAGAAACACAATGAATTGTAATTTTAACGAATTAACTTTTTTCGAGCACGTTTGCTCTTGCAGTGCGGACGTCGGAGAGCGCTCACGGTGGTATTGTTTTTTAAGCGGAGAATTGAGGCTTGAGCTAAATTTCATTTTACACGGACTAGGAATTATTTCACTAGCAATATTATTGCCAATATACTTGCAAAATTAATTAATATATTTCTATTATGTAGCGCTATACCTTCATGGTAAACGTATTTATTGGCTATATTGTACCCAAAACTTAATTCAATTCAAAATTTTATTGTCTTAAAATTCGTCATAAAGGTTTCAATAAATTAATGTAAATACGAAGAGATTAAAAACTGTAATAATCTCATATTTATAACGCACGCATATCATAGATTTAGTAAATAAATTAATAATAGTAGCAATGAATATATTAGTCTGCGGTCTAATTCAAACTTAAATAAAAATCATTTCCTTGATTGTACATTTTATTCATACAATCAATCTCGTAAAATATTTTGCGAATCATTCGCTTTTCCGATCTTCGCTTCTGCTATACGCATTAGCTATGTTCAGGCGCCTCGGCCGCTTCGCTCGTTCACCCGGTGTATTAGTCTCGGTTTGCATTAATCCGGCCTCTGATTGGCCCATTTCAAAAATTAATTACGCCTCACCTAATTAATATTTTTTAAAAATTCCGACGGGGTTATACTCGAATTAATTTACTGAACCGGAATACATATATATGTTACCTATGTTTCTGGATCACCCTGTATATTCTTTGGAACCAGATTCTCTTGTGCATTGCCGGTAGCCATCTAGGTCCTTCTCTGTAAACTATTCCTGGGTGAATTCGAAATACATTAGAATTCACATTTTGTATCTATTTAGACATTAATTTTGACTCTTTATACAATTATTTATTATTTTTTATTTCTTGGAATTTTATCGATCTTCACGAGTCAAAGGTAAAGAGGAGAAAAATATTAACACATTTTTTCTCTTATTGTGACGTTTCGATGGTCAATGCCACCTTCGTCAGACTTCAATTATAAATATACAAATAATTCGTCCTACCAAATTTCGTATCCAAAAATTCTTTAACGACATCGAACAACGATTTGGTATGCAGACTCGTCAGCAACTTAGTGAATGGGTCGACACTCACAGAAATTTGACACGAAATCAAGCATACAGAAAATTTATTCTACGATGCCGTACTTATGATACGAAACAACGATATATCAACATTTTAAGTGATAGTTAAAGACACCTCACTTTCAGCAGCAATACTGGCAATAAAAAATTTAATAGTCTTCTTGCAAACTTTAAAGTCAAACTTCTTAATATTGAAATTGAATATATTTGTATTCATATATCTATTTTAGAGAAAAAGTTAGTTTTGCTCAGTAATAATCTCAAATATCTTTTGCTTCAAGACGTGTTTTTTGATATGAACATTAATCAAAACAATAATAATGTATGTTATCGTGATAACCTAAATAGTAAACATAATAATAAAATTAGAAATTCTATGCAAAACAAATTAATAAATACTATGAACACTGACAGTTGGATTAAGAATTTAACCAATATCGAGTTACCTAAGAACGTCACTGATATAATTTTACTTGGACCAAAATTTAGTTTACCGTTTCCTCAAAATAATAAAATACCGATAAATTACAGAAAATCTTTGGAAAATTTTGTTTATATAAATGAAATCCAAAATGATCTTGCTAAATCTCTGAGACAAAATTTAGTTGAAATTTAAATACATATATGAAAAAAAAAACGGAACATGTACCTATAAAAAACAAAATTCTATTTCATAAATACAAAGAAACCACAAAATACGTTAAAAATACAAATATATTATTATAAGTTATATGATAAATGAATTTATTGATCTCTACAAGCCAAAGACTATTCCTCACAACTCAGGAAGGCGGACTGTATTAATACCAGCCACTTTAAATACCTCACAGGATAAGTGTAGATTATTATAACATATGCTGATAAAGGAAATACTACAGTTGTCATGAATAAATCGGAATACACTGAAAAAATGGAGTTATTATTATTTGATGATAGTTCTTACAAACTAATATAAATAAATACAAAATAATATAAATAAAGTGAAAGAGTATTTAATTAAAAATAATTATCCAGACGGATTTATAGAAAAATACATAAAGAAACGTCTTGCTATCTTAAATAACCAACAAAATAATCGAAGCAGAAACGAAAATACTAAATTTATACAGGTTCTTACTATACCCTATTCTAAAGGTCTCTATGAAAAAATGGCGGTCAATTTAAAAACATGGGATTAAAACCATTCCATCTGTAGAAAATAAATTGAATAATATCATAATCGAAGGGAAAGACATTACAGATAGAAATAGATTAAATAATGTAGAATACAAGCTAAACTGCAAGGAATGTGATGTATTGTACGTAGGACAAATTAAAAGACAAATAATCACATGAGTATATGAACATAAAAAAGTAAATATTCTGTTGTTTTTCAACATGTACAAAGCAAAAAACACGAGTTTGATTGACAAATTTCAAAATTTTAGACATAGAAATAACCCGTGGTAAAAGAATTGCATCCGAAATGATGCATATTAATTTACAAACAATTAAATTAAATAGGCAGTATTCACATATTATATTTAAAATGAAAACTCATAGATTTAACCGGTTTGTGTGTATACAATGCTCGTGCGTCATAATAGAAAGTAATTGTAAACATTGTCTCTCTTTCGGTATACCACTGTATATAAGCATGCGCGTTTTATACACGTTATCTATATAACAGATAATATTCGTCGCCTAAACATCTGATTTTGACGTTTCCTTGTCAATAATGAGGAAAAAAAAGAAAAAGTTCAAATTGACGTACAAAGAATTATTTGTATATTTTTTTTCATTTTTATATAATCCGCGCTGTATCTATTAACGTTAATAAAATTTGTGCAGTCTGAAGAGGGTGGCAATGACAACCAAAACGTCACAATAAGAGAAATATGTGTTAATTTTTTTTTCTCCTCTTACCTTTGACTCGGGAAGATCGATAAAATTCCAAAAAATAAATATTAGAAACCACCGAGTGATAAAAGCAAGTTAACAATATGAATATTTATTATTGTTGAATAATAAATAATTGTTAACATAAATTTTTCTTATACGTATTTATTATTATAATTGATTTCGACAATTTAGTTATTTATAGATAATAGTATTTTCAATAATCTGTTCATTTGTCTAAATTTAACATTTCATTTTTCTCTCAAAAATTGTAAAAATAAATAAAGTAATTTTAAATGAAAATTTCATTTGTAGTAAATTTAAGCAGAAAATAAGAATTTGAAGAATTTTGGGCTAAAAGAAATAAAAAACTTTACATATTAAATTTTGGTTAAAATATTGTCAATTTCTTATTTTTATCATAACTTTGCTCCAAATGGTGCAATTTTAGCATTTTTTTAAATTATATTTACTTGCATTCAACTTTCTTTTGGTTTTTGGTTTGATTGTTTATCATTATTTGTTTCGGAGTTATAAGCGATTAAGTTGGAAGTAATTTTCATTGAAATTATTATTAGATGTCGAATAACTTTCAATGTGGCCATTGGCAAGCAATAAGTTGGCTTTCTTCATATTTCTACATTACAAAAGATATACCAAAGTTAGGATAAGATCCGTTGCTCGGAAGTCATGTACTTCGCTTGTCAGTTTATCAATTAATGTAATCTTTTTATATAAAAAAAAATAAAAGCTATGTATAAAATATATTAACGGTATTCTTGATAAGAAAAATGTAGACTATTACGATTGGAGAATCTTAACACAAATGTTCATGCAAACATACGTGCGCACTTTCTTATACAATCATATATTATACACTTCATACTTACCATAAATATTGTTCACCTATTTGTGTTTGACATCTATTAAAAATTGAGAATAGATTAGCCTTATTCCAATCGTTCGGCATTTGGCATTTATTTTTATAATTATTATAATATCTAAAAGTACCAATGTTTAATGCTCGAAATGATTCATTATTTAGGGATACATACTGTTCTCTGTAAACAAAAATATGATGTAGTTAATTAGCAGTCATGTAAGATTTTGGTCAATATCTCCGAAGCACAGTAATTTTTGCATTTATGTGTGCCAATTCAGCATCCTTTTTCTCGAGACATTTTAACACGTTTGACAGTAACATAACAAAAAATTAAAAGACATTTTAAAATGTGAATAAATAAAACATCCTCGACCCGGGCTTGAACTTGAAACTTCAGCCTTTACAGGGCAGGCGTGTTACCAATTTCACCACCAAGGACCTGAGCTGTTCTCTTCATTAAAATTTAAATTAATACGCGACTTTCAATGCGAGTGTTCAATAGTAGGGACATCGTTGATCTCTCTTGATGATTATTATACAGGGTATCCAAAAAGTCCCAGAACACCTTAATAATTTCCCAGGTAAATTGATTTTGGACAAGGTCAAGTTCAATCTAGAGGTAAATTTTGTCACCTTTTTAGTGAAATTTAGTGACCTTGGATTTGACCTTGGGTTTGACTTTCAAGGTTATTTCAGGGTCAACTATAATTTTATAATTATAATAGGGTATACAAAACAAAATTTCAAAATTTAGATGAATTACGGCAAAGAATTATTGATGAATCAGTACTTATCCCTTCGGAAATAATCCAAAACGCAGTTGATGCTTTTTACCACTCGCTAGCTTACTGTCAAGAATTAAATCGAGGTCAATTTGAGCAGTTAAAGTAAAAATTGCTGTTCATAATGCTTATATAATCAAATGTGAGAGGCAAGGGGACTCACGTTAATCAAGCACCCCAATCCTGAGAGGCAAGAGGACTCACGCTAATGAAGTACTCCAAAAGGAACAGATTTTACTACGTCCACGTCGTTGTTCCTGAATAATGCTAAAAGTAAATAAGAAAATTCAAAGTGAAATATCCTTGAAGGGCATCGTCAAGGTCGTGCAGAGCGTCATCACTGCATGCACCTTGATAAAAGTAATAGCTTCTGCGGTACAAAAATTGAGAATTTCCTATGCCAAGACGTTGCCAGACCTTGTTCGAGGTTATATGACCTTGTGTGACCATCAAGGTCATGCTTGACCTATGACTTGAGTACATATTCGGAGGTACAATTTTCTGCTTTTTCGATTTCCGTTATCAAAAATAAAGGTTCCCATTTGAAAAAACAAAGATAACCTTGAAATAACTTTGAAAGTCAAACCCAAGAACAAATCCAAGGCCACTATTAAGTTTCTTGACAAAATTGACCTCTAGATCTGACCTTGTCCAAAATCAGTATACCTGGTAAATTATTAAGATGTTCCGGGACTTTTTGGGCACCCTGTATAATTCGTCAGGATCGCAATACAAAAGGTGATGGGGTAGCACTTTTTATTCACAATACTTTATCTGACTCTCTACTTTACTCATCAGACTGCAGACAAACTGTAATCTGAAAAAATTCAGGAGAACTACTAAATACCTCTAAAACATATTTCCACAGTTATAGCAATATTAATATTTCATCTTCGATTTCACAGAGAACCACCCATATGTAACCCACAGTTCTAAACGTTGTCAACAAAATATTATTTATTATCTTTTAATCACAATTGGCATACATACTGTTTAAAGCAAAATTATTTCAATCTGTCTAACTTGCATACCAAAAATATTTATATATATTCTCCATTACACAAAAAGATCATTACAAAGAATAGCAAATAACTAATTAATTTAAATAAATACGCGTTTATTAAAATAAAAATAAGGTCTTTTTCTCCTTCCTCTTCACATTTAAAATAATTTTGAGGTCAATATACTAAAGAAAATAAGGAAAGAGATTATAATTCTTTGTATGCCAATTATGCGTGGTTAACTTTCAATTTAATTTCTTTTAAAAAAATAAAAAAATAAAAAGAATGTAATTTACAAAAAAAAAGAATCATTAAAGTCTAACCGATCACTAAACCTAAACCTAAATCCTATCCTTCCTAAGGAGTGCTTAATTGCACCCTTTCCTCCTCGTTGCGGTATATAGTCCAGCAACATTGCTGTACAACCTCCTTCGAGTACCTGCAATAATACTAATAAGTAATCGTCAAGAGAAATCAGAGATGAGGAAAGCAGTAGGTTGTTTAAATCTAGTTGCAAGTAAGGAGAAAGAGAGGTAAAGTGAGGTTAGGATGAAACTTCCACAAAATAATCAAAATGAAGAAGGAAGCATTATGATTAGTGCTATTACCTGTTATATTCAAGCTCGACTATGAAGTTAGAAGGAAGAAATAAGAAATCGGCTGAGGAACCTAGTGAGAGAAAATTAACTGTGCGGAAAATTGGTGAAATGTTGCCATTGTCGTTTCCGTGTACCGCACCTTAAACATAGAAAGAACTCGGACATACTCATATTAATATGGGTTTATATTATTATATAGAACAAAACTAGCTTACCAAGGGTTCAAGGTGTTCCTGTATACGATGTTCTGGGTTCAATACCACATCCAGCAGATTGAAGGCGGTGCGAGAAAGAGAGCAATTCGTCGCAACACATACACTATACGAGATTCAATTGTTGCACACAACGCATGCGCGCCGACTCCTGTACAAGCTGTGGAGTTACGCGTATGTGTGCAGTTATCGCGATTTTAACGAAAATAACTTTGCTGCGTGAGCGCGGCTGGCAACCGTGATGAATCTATGAGTGATAGTGTACGGTGTTGCTCCACTGCTTTGGGTTGTGTGGGGGAAGCCTCTCCGTACCTATACCGTGTCACACACACCAACACTTCTTTCGTAGGTGCGATAAAAAAAAACCCAATATATCGGCCTAAACAAATTTCTATAGGCTACCTAAAGAAGGAAGTGATATTTACCAATCGACAACAATGCAAGAAAAGACAGTAGAAGAAAAAGAAGAAAGAAGGGGAAAAGCACCTTATTCCCTAAGGGAATCCCGAAGGCTAGCGAATGAAACGGAGTTCTTAATATCCATCACATACAACCACAGTTTAAGCTTCAGATTGGCCTGCTAAGGATGCCTAACTTACTACCGTAGAGTTTAAAAATTGTATGCCTCATCGGTTAAGAAGATTTATAAAACTTAAAGCGCGACTAGAAATGCAACATCCAGACTATCCAAAAAAAAGTAATGATGAGCTCGTCAATGAAGTAGAAAAAAGGTATAGGGAAAGCTCAGCGTTTATGGAATTGGGGAAAACATATGCAAAATATTTAGAAATAAAAAAATACGGTGGCCAAGGGTTTGGTGACCAGATGTATCATGGAGAATGTAAATACTGTAAACAAAAAATTGTTGTGTGGCGAGAGTGCGCAAAATGCGCCAATTATTATCCTCAGTATCAAGGGTGAGAAATGTCACGTCAAGACTTGTACCAACTACTATATAAATATTACAAGAAGGCAAATGGTTAATAAACTATTCGCGTTCCTTTCGCTCTTGTTTGACTACTATAATGTGGGATAATAAAATAATATAATAAATTCTTCTAACTTTTTGATGGACAAAAACACACATAAAATTACAATTTTTTATAAACAATTGCATACAATTATTTAAGTTCAATAACAATTTTAATTTTGATTATAAATAAAATATACGTAATGTTATTTTATTACAAATATTACTAATTATTAATTGAAATAAGAATTATTATAAATAAATGCAGTTAAAATTAAAAATGGTTGAAGTTGAAAATATGAATTATTGTCAATAAATTGCAATTCAAACAATAAATATTGTAAATAAAATGCAATGCAAAGAAGAATTGTTATAAATAAATTGCAGTTCCAAATAATAATAATTGTAAAAAAACGGTTGGTTCAGTAATTGAAATAATATAAAATAGCAGGTTTGCCTATACGAATATTATAAAGCGTATCGATAGCCGAAGAAAATATACCTTAAGTACCCAAATACACATAAATATATATATGGTAAGGAACGAAGGTCTGCCTCGAACGTAGGTAGCAGCGTCATGTGGCTTGGTGATATCCCGCTAGACCTGCGGACGGTTAGATGCGTATGCGTCCGGAGCTCGATGATTGCCAGATGTCGAAGTCGTAGTTCCTTGACTAAGGCTCGTAGATACCCTCGATGCCTCTCGATTCCCGAATACAAGATCTCTCTCGACTTTGAATGCGTATTTTTTTTTAAAAAGTCCGAGTAGCAGAGCTTTGCTTGCGGATAAAAATTAAAGAGTTGACTAGCAAAGCTTCGCCTTTCAAAAACTTTAGACGAAAAACTAGGAGTGGCTGTGTCCGTTCTGGGTCCTCTTTATATACCCTAAAAATCTATGTATCTGTCCTTGTCTTACGCTTTGCTTTAGATGGAAATTGCGTAGTAAGTAAGTAGTATTCGATTTTACAGTGCTTGCACCCGATTAGACCGTTATATGTGCGTGATCAAAAATTATCGAATCCCCTGCATTTTCTGTATCGCTTCGTAGTTAATACGGAGAATTTACTGACCCCCTTCCATCACTGCGGCATTACCCAAATACCGGCTTCTTTTACTTGGCTTCTTAAATTATTGCTTCCTTCTAATGCTTGAGTTTTCTAGTCCATGTCTCACATCGCCGGCTCTTCATCGAGCATTGATATTATAGTGCAATATACAGAAACTCTTGCGCAACACCTTTGTTTTGATCTCACTATCGGCAGTCCCGCTTATGTGCGTATTGGCTTTGAATAATATTTTAAATTCTACTTATCGATCTTTTTTTCATTTGAAACGTTCGTAAATTAATCTGTCCCTTCGCTATATAAATTAGGCTTTATATTACTGCATTTACTTAGAATCATTGTCTATCAACCTTATTTCGTTCGTCTTCAACGACGTAATTTTATTCTATACTACGCAGTACTTTTTACGAAAAATAATAATATTATTTTCGTCGGGACGCAATAACTCCCCCCCCCCCTTTTTAAAACCGACGCCCTCGTCGTTGATCAATATTGTATTATTATATTATTATATTATATTATTATATTATTATTTCTCTTAACATTAGATATCATACTTAATTTTAAATTATAAACATTATTTCGATTAATTTTTCTTTATTTCTTATGGCAAATTTTATATACCATACGACAATTATTTATTTCGTAGTTCCATTTTGTTTGTTATTATTTTACATACCTCTATTACATTACTTCAAACAGTTTAACAGTTATGCTTATGCATCACTCGTGCTCACCTTTCTTATACTCCTTGTCACTAATGAAGTGAGAAAGTCCCACTGGCTAGTCCTGAGGGTTGAACACGCCTTGGGATGAATACCTGAAAGTCATAATTAAGGATGAAACATTTATCGAATAGTATTAACTAATTGGAATTTAACTTCCCGCGTAAAAATGTAAAACTTTACATCAAGTTGATATATTTATGTTTGGCAAAAGTTAATATCAACATACGCAATGAGACTATCCCAAACTTGGAAAAAAATTAACTAAACATTTGTATAAAGTTTAGATAAACTTGAAATAACCTCTTCGATAAGTGTAAAAATATTATTTTTGAAAAGGTAAAGTTTTATTAAGAAAAAAAAAAATTAATTCCCAGATTCGAACCTCCGATCATCTACTTCGAAGTCTCTCGCTCTACCGTCTGAGCCATTTTTATTGTTTATAATATGTGACGTGTCCACTGGGGATTAGGGTGGAGTCACGGTTAAAACACAAAAAATCAACAACTTAGTTAAAAGAGATTGCAGGTTTAATGCACTTACTGTGCTTTCAAGTATTACACGGCAAAGCAGCGGCTTTGCCGTTCAAAGTTGCCAGTCACGTTGGCCGCGGTCGCTCGCGTTCGCGCGATTGCGGGCCGTCCCGCACCTAACCACGCGTCGCGCACACACACTTAAAGGAAGCTGGATTTGGGAGGAAGGAGCACGGCTCACCTGGACGCTCGTCTCCTGGATCCCTCGGACACACACGTGGTTTGTAAAATTGCTGTATTGCGGGTTACACGATCGGTGGTCGGTCGCAGTCTGTCGAGTATCGGCACGCACGAAGCGAGAGAGTTTTTCCTCGGCGCATTGCGCAGGCGCGCCTACTCTCGCGTCTCGAGTCGTGCGCGCTCGGCTCAGTTCGTACTGGCCGCTCGGGCCGTGATTTCACTGCCTCGACGGAGATGTCGTCGACGACGTTGACTTCGTGGTGCTGGATGGCGATTGAGTAATTGCGGCCCTGCTGAGAATACGATCTGCGAGGTAAGCTTTTAAATCGTTCCTTATTACCTCGATTTTAAGCTAATTCGAGCCCCTCGAGTTTCTTTATTGCAGGTGCCGTATGTTATCAATACGGGATCTTCGGCTCGGAGTGTTCGGACAGCTGGAGAGGGCATTCCAGGCTGGATGGGACCTGGGGATATGGTACGGGTCATTCCTGGTGCTGGACAAGGCATTAGGGTGCTGGATCAACGGAGCAGTGTGTGTGTGTGCAATTGTGCGCAGTCAGGAGTCGCATCTCCTTTGCTTCGGGTTCTCCTGCTTACTACGCACTGTAAGCCTATTCCGGTTTCACACATTCGCATATGTGTCTCTATTAGGACTTAATTGGTATGTAGAGCACGCTTACTTCGCATAGTAAGCTTGACAGGTGCTATACTATACCTTGTCTCGCTAATTTATTTCTAAGTGACATGTAGTGTAACTACAATGTCACAAATATTAAATTTTGGTTATAAAGAACAATTGAAACATGCTTCTAAGTTTATAACCTGAATGTAACTTATTAAACATAAACAATAAAAATGGCTCAGACGGTAGAGCGAGAGACTTCGAAGTAGATGATCGGAGGTTCGAATCTGGGAATTAATTTTTTTTTTTCTTAATAAAATTTTACCTATTCAAAAATAATATTTTTACACTTATCTAAGAGATTATTTCTAGTTTATCAGAACTTTATACAAATGTTTTTTAATTAATATTTTTCCAAGTTTGGGATAGTCTCATTGCGTATGTTGATATCAACTTTTGCCAAACATAAACTTTATATCAAGTTGATATTAATTTTACATTTTTACGCGGGTTACCTTATAACGTAGACTCCTCCTCCCTGGTGGGGACACACTTCTGCACTGGAACCGAGTACTCGTGGTGAATATCCTCCCTGTCCATGTCGAAACCTGTAAATATAGAAAATTACGTTAAGGGGATGCCGGAGCCATAGCCTCCGTTGATAGCCGCTCGATCTCGAGGCTCCGAATGGCGCTGTAGTCAGGTGTCGATTTCTACGATAAACGTACTTAAAACATAAATTATAAATTTTACAGCTACATAGAGCTGTTGAAAGATACTTTCCCCCCTAGCTATGACTAAACTTAAGGTAATTATAATATTACTCTTGGCAGCAAATGTTTATTTTTTTAAAGAAATGTGAAATACGTCTCATATTCAATGAATCTATATCTGCCGTACTGCTAAACGCAACATATTTCACATTTCTTTAAAAAAATAAACATTTGCTGCCAAGAGTAATATTACAATTACCTTAATTTTAGTTATAGCTAGGGGGGAAAGTATCCTTCAAAAGCTTTAAGTAGCTGCAAAATTTATAATTTATGTTTTAAGTACGTTTATCATAGAAATCGACACCTGACTACAGCGCCATTCGAAGCCGTGAGATCGAGCGGCTTTTGATGGAGGCTATAGCTCCGACATCCCCTTAAATTTAGTTATAAGAAAATGATTAAAGTTAATAGGAGGAAAAGATATAATAAATAAAGGAAAGTAAGATAATAGAGTAGGGTTAATATTATGCTTAACATGTGACGAGGAGAGGTTAGGAAAAGATAAACATTGGCAAGTGAATAAATAAAATGATGGTAAATAACTTAGCCCGAGCCATTCTCGTCACCGGTATTAAAAAGGATATTAAAAAGGAGATATTAATGGGATGGGTTATGGATTTTTAATTATGTTTACATGAGATGGATAGTATACTTACCTGCATACACCTGAAGATGATGGAAGCCGACGACGGAGATGAAAGAACCGATGAAACGGACGATGGCCTCACACCACAAGAAGACTCCTCAGCTGACGATCTCGATACCCGCACGAATCCATGTACACCAGCACCGTCGGTTCGCACCAGGTCATCGTGTAAGCAACACTACACCTCTCTCTCTCCAATACGCACGAACTTGAAAGAGACAGCGAGAAGCACGCGCGACATGCCGATAATGCCCGCATGCATACTGGTGGCAGTAGAGAGGGGGTAAATTCGCCAGCTCTCGCACGATATGGCTGACTGAGAGAGTGCGCTGGCGCGGGGAAACGGGGAATCGAGATATCGTATACGTACGGGCGAAAAAGAGATAGAAATACGAGTCCTGCATAAGCGGAGGCGCACGCCGTTTTACACTAGCTACTCGATAAAATCCAATTCGACCGGTATTAAATTAACACTATGAACTCCGTAATAGGTGGCAGTAGCGTCGGCGGCCAGATAGTATCTCAATGACATAGTTGTTAAAATAATGGTTTGGAATGACGGAAGTGAGGCATGCTAGCGCCGCGAATAGGCAATTAAAAGGATAAAACCGGCAAGAAGCCGGAAATAATTATTATCCGCTGATCTATTGAAAGTGAAGCACTATATCGAGAAATGTTGAAATTGTTACAGATTATTATTGAGTTAAGGAGTGTTAAGGATTATTAATTGTTATTGCTGTAATATTGTTAGTATTTTAAAGAGATTTGGGAAGTTATCCTTGGAGGATCGTAGAGACAATTGAGACGGGACGAAAAGAGTTAAGGGGGTTCCAAAGTCAATTTTTATCCTCCCTACCTTATCGACTGAGTAAATCAAATAATCGATTATAATTAGATAATTATATTATTATGCGAAGAATTAAGAGTTCATTGCCCTTCGTATATGGATTATTTAAGTGTGTGCAAAATTTGGGACAGTAAAATGATCACGTTTTTGTTTAAACCCTTACCAAAAATTTTGAGTATGCTTCGCCCGTCTCACATTTTTGGTAAGGGATTAAATAAAAACGAGATAATATTTTTGTCTCAAACTTTGTACATAGTTAACTTATTCATATACGAAGGGAAGGGTACTCATAAATACATTCATTATATTAAAAAAAATAGTAGACTTTAATACCGCAACAGTAACAAAATAAAATCTTACGCCATAAATTACCGTTCGGTGGCGCTAGCGGTAGAATGGTACGAAGGTTACGCGAGCGCAGCAGCCGCCATCTTAGACTGTCGGATGCACGGCAAACTGTCAACTTTTTTCAAAGTTGTCGATTTGACGTGCAAACATATTGATATGCACACACAGGGATGAAACAAAACTTTTAGATTTATAAGTTAAACATTTAAGCACATTAATTAACCGGCGCATTTTAGTACGCAGGAATAACCAAAATACTGAATGTCTATTATTTGTTGGAATGTGGGGACTTCGTGGTGCGTGCGCCCCGTCGATCGCCTGCGTATACGCACCACGAACTCGCAATTGCTGCTCAATTCGCGTGTGTCATATCATTCTAGAAAAATTAAAAATATTGCTGCTACGTTTATAAGATTTGGAATAGACAAATATTACCGTTATAAACTAACAATATCTATAACGATAAAACGTTCCTGAACGAAGTCCACGAAGGTCTCATCTCCGTCGGGATACGACCCGTCTAGTCCGTGCGCGCATGCGCATTGCGTTGGAATCGACATGATGCGCGCGTACGACGTACGCCCGTGCGGTCGTCTATCGGTATACGCGTACGTTCGCGCTTCTTGCCGATCTGTCAACGGGTTCTTTATTGTATTGCTGATGACACGGTGCTTTTTATTCAACACCGTCTCGCTATATGATTAACGTGGAGTTGTGGTTTTTGTTTAGAGGTAAGTTGCTTAGCCGTAGATGAACTTTGTTATTTATAAAGTTATATTACAAGTGAGAAGGTTGGTGTTCCCCTAACATCTCAATTGATATCAACAGGCAATTGTATACCTTTTTATGCGTCCTTTCTTCCTGTTTTCCAGTATACCATTATTTAGTAGTTTGCTTTGACTGATATTTTAATATATTCGCAGAAAACCCTGCACGGGGCGTCAACAATCATCGGAGCCAATTTGAGTATGTGCTGTTGTTCCTAAGACTTGGAAGACTCGGTGCAGCTCCTAGAAGATATACTACCCTTCAACTCCTGGGCTACTGAGTGAGCTAATGATGGTACTCATCCTGGTTCCTTGGGCCCGTTCCTAGTCAAAGAGACTAATCATATATGCTTTTTTCCATACTAAGAACGCTTGAATGCTGGATTGTGGTAAAAAGTGCAATGATTCCTAATAACTATTCGTGATTCATATATTTAATTTTAGTTATTAAAAAATTGAAAAATTCATTAAAATGGTTGTCACTCCATGGTGAGTAAGTGTCAATTATTTGTAACTATGCAAGTGCAGAACTGTAAGCCTAATTGCCCACTCTATAATGTGTAATCAATCCTGAATTTATGGGATTAAGGCATTAAAAATATTTCGGTACGTAACTGAATTTATAAAAAAGTTTTATGATTATAAAAAAAAATGATGAAAAGAAAAATGTTTTAAATGATTTAATTATAAATAGCAGTACACAATTAGTATTTATAAATATCTTACACGCTATTAAAAAACATTTATTGGATTACGATATTCTATAATTTGAGTTATAAAATGGGATTTTTCACGCATGCCCAATGATTGCTAATAACTGTTCGTAATTATTATATTTAATTTAATTATTAAAAAATTGAACAATTCATTAAAATTGTTGTCACTCCTTGGTAAGTAAAAATATCAATTATTTGTAACTATGCAAGTTCAGAACTGTAAGCCTAATTGCCCACTCTATAATGAGTAATCAATCCTGAATTTATCATACACGCTAAAAAGACATTCTTAAAGTTAGAGAAAAAAAAATTGTTTTGGCTCTTGATCAACAGAGAATAAATTTCTTCAAGCTTAGGTTATATTATCTCCACAAAATCAAATCACAGTGTTAGTATAACTACGCCATCTACCGACATCATTTGAATCGTACGCTAGATGGCGCAGTATACTGATGATGCAACCTACTATATCGACGGCAGGTCGATATTACAGTCATAAAATTGACTTTGGAACCTCCTTAAGAAGTGAAAAGGCTCGCGTGCTGTAAGTGGACTGGGCGCCGATCATATTTTATTAACTGATTAAATCGGGAGTGAGTGAAGCGTCGGTACTCGGATCTTTTCGCGCGTTTATCCTTTCTTTGTTTCGATTAATCGGGTAAATTATTGACGGGAAAATTCTTGATTAAACTGTGTTAAATAATAGAATACGGATAATTAATGATAGTGAGTTTCTCTGTGTACTTTAGTACACATACTATATAGAATAGGTTACGGGAATCTCGGGCTAGGTAATTATTAATAGTTCATATTAAGAGGAATAAAATTATATATATATGATGGAGTGATTGACGTGATGGAAGTAGGATTATTAATTTTGTTAAATATACGAATCGGCGAGAAGTTATATGTAGATAAATGAAGTGTGAGATTTAATAAATATTATTTTTCTTCCTGATATACGCATATACATATTTAATACCTCCTTATCTACGACGAAACCATTAACCCGACAATTTCTCGTTGGCGAAACCGGACCACGTGTAGATAGGAGTATTAGCTCTACCGATAGTCGGCTTTTAAAATAAATATGTAATTAGATTTTCCCATGCCCGAGACAATGATTATAATAAACTGATGTTAAAACAAGGTATGTATCATTCTACGAACAATCGACTTTAAAGATAAATAAATTATTAATAATAAATATAATAAATATTATTCGTGACTAGCGTTCCGAGAATTCTATCATTTTTAATAGAAAACGCTACGTCATAAGCTGTTTCTCCGTGACAAGTCCTCTGCGATACGGATAAAATAAAAAGTAAGTGGTACCACTTCTCGTGCGAGCGATAATTACCGCGAATAAATGAACTTTATCGCGGTTGTTCGTAGTTTAGGAGAGTTAGTTCGCGTACCCCTCTTTCCCCCCGCGTTGAGCCGTCGATTACGACTCAACTCTCGTGCGTGCGTTGACCACAAACGATATTTGTTTTATATTTAGTATATATCACATTTGATTCTAAAAACTAATAAAACTGTTCATATTTAGTTGTATCTCAAATCGTGTTGATTTATATATTTAAAACCGTCGCATATAGATATTCCTTCGTTTTCCTATGAGCCACCATATATAAGTATACGGGCTCTCGCGAACTCGCATATTATTTTCTTTCCGCGGTCCATTTCAGGAAAGATTATTAATTTACCTGTCGTTATTGGAAACCGAAGCACGATTTTCAAATAACTTTAACGGCAAGGCAAGTATGCGGCCAGGTAACCGCAGCCGCTACGCGGGAAATATTTGAAAACATCATATATCTAGATAATATATATATTTTGGTTTAAGCATTGAGTACGAAATGCCAAGTCGGTGATCCTAGTCAGGTTTGTCCGCCACGAACTATGTGGTTATGATACGGGCGACTCGATAATTTTTCCCCTAGGCAAGCACACCGTTACAATTTATTCAATTAATAATTCTACTATTTTTCTTATGCAATACAGATTCTCCTTTCAATGTGAACATTGTTAGTACATCTTATATTAATATGCTTAATAATATATTTATATATATTTTTATAAAAGGATTAGGAGTAAAGAAAAATTAATTTTCTTCGCTCCCCCCCCCCCTCCAATTAAAACGAACACATAATTATTTAACTTTTTTTTTGTTTAGAATTTTCTTTTCAGCCATTATAAACAAAGAATCACTTTTAATAGTTTCAATAAATTGTGTTCGATAAATTTATATATTAATAATCCATCATTATAAATGTTTAAAAATTAATTTTTTATAATTTTATAATAATATTTCTATTTTTAGTAATTTACGGGGGATTTAGATGGATACTGAAACAAGTGGAGATACTTTTCGACCACTCCAAGGTAAGTGCATGAATTTTTTTGCAACGATCATGCTAATAGATTCATCCTTATAAGGCAACAAATATACATTTCTATTAATATTTCGGTCACTTTTCCCAGATATTTTGACCATAAGTGATCTTAATGATTTAGACCCACTCTGGAAATTTATAGGCAGTTTCTGACTATAAAAAGACTTTTTTTAGATAGTATTAGGTTACCAGAGTCCGGAGTAGAATTGCTGATTTTCACTATTTAAGGTTTAAATGGCTTACAAGAGTGTGACAGCATACATTTATGTCTTTAAAAGTATTTTTAATGAAAAGTGCAGAAAATTCTACAAAAAAGTGATATTTATGTTTTTAGTGAAATATGCATCCCCTGGGAGCCACAAATTCATGAAAATGAGCATATAATGCAAAAAAGGGCTAAAATGTTAACTTTGACTCTCTATAACTTAAAATAATGGCCCCGAAAAAATCTGAAAAAATTCAGGAGAACTACTGGATACCTCTAAAACATATTCCCACAGTTATAGCAATATTTATTTTTTTCATATTCGATGTCACAGAAAACCACCCATATATATATATATATATATGTACATACTCACAAACACATTGGGGCTATTATATACATATGTTTAGGCACTACAAAGGCTCCATATATGAATATCTTAATACTAACATGCACTATTTTCGTTTTATTATGAGCTAGCTCTATTTTTACATTTCCCCTGTTATTAACTATTTCTAAAATCCGATGTGGTCCAGTATATTGATCGCCTAATTTCTATTCTTCCCTCCTTTTAATAACCAGACATTATCCCCTGCCTGAAATTCTTGATTATTTGCTTTCCTGTCGTAATATCATTTCGACCTATGTTTAGAGGCTATCAATTTTTCTCGTGTGATTCCCTGTATTTTATTTAAACGTTGTCGTAAATTTATAATGTAATCATCATACGTTGAAACTCGTTCTCGTGGGTCTAAAGGTTCGTTTGATGGTAGTCGCGCTTTTCGTACAAAAACAATTTCATAAGGTGTGTAGAGATGACCCTCATGTACCGACGTATTATACGAAAACGCGGCTAATTCGCATAACTCATCCCATGCGTAATTTCTTTCTATCATTGTTTTTTAACTGTTAATGTCTGTTAAAGTGGTTTTAACTTGTTTAATCTTAAACATTTTTGCTACTTCTCTCATCAGACTGCTTGAAAACCAGGTACCTTGGTCGGAGATAATTAACAATGGGGCGCTAAAAATTGAAAAGTGTTGACGAACTAACGCTTCGGCGATCGTTGCCGCGGTCGCGTTTGATATGGGTATCGCCATACAGTATTTTGAAAGGTTACATTGAACGGTTAATATATTATTGTTATTATTTCGAGATCTGGGAATGGTCCCACAAGATCGACCGATATGGATTCCATAGCCGAGTACGGAGTATCTGTTATTATCATACGTTGTTTAGTTTTAACACGAACTAATTTCTTTAGTTGGCAAGTTAAACAATGTCTAATGTAATTTTGCACGACTTTCTTAGTATCCAGCCCATAAGAAACATTGTTTCATACGTTTATAAGTTTGTGTTACCCCTTTATGCCCTGCATAAGCAGACTCGTGCATTTCACGAATAATATTTTCCCTATTACTCTCTTCCACACATTTTATGAATCCTAAATAAATAATTATTTTTACATTAATATTTCGTAGAATTATACTTATTTGTTTCAAAATTTCATTCCATGAAACGTTTTCAGTAAATTCGCTCTTTGCGATACTTATTGAACGTAATTTTTCTTTTAATATAATATTTTTCAAATTTGATAGATTCGTCTTTAGATTATTAATAATTTCTGAAGTACCCAGTCGCTCTTCGTCACGTAAAATAATAGCAAAATGCATTTCTCCGTTTTTGTTATTTATTCTTATTTCTCCCGGATTTAAATTGGAAAAATGAGGTAATAATAATTTTAAAGCCAAATTTCTGAATCCTTCGTCTAAAGACATTCCGGTCGTAGTTATGACATAAACGTAATTATCTTTTCTCATAAAGAGTTGTTCTTTAACTTCCATGAATTTCTTCTCGTCGTTTGGAACTTCGTGAACATCCTTTTCTTCCCAGGACTCGTCAAATTTGTTGTTAAAATTATCTTTTTCCATGGGTTGTAATCTTTTGTCTGAATTGACTATCGTTTCAATTTCTTCGGGGGCTTCTTGTATTATAGGAAGATTTTTGACTGGTTCTTTTGATATATTTGACTTGTTGGGTCGTTATGCTCTCTTTTCATTGTAGTTTGGTCGTACTATTTTTCCTACGCGACTGTGTGTTTCCCTAGAATGATTTTTACTATCATAAGCGGGTTCTTCTATTGGATTTCTTGATAACGCGTTAGCATTACCGTTACTTTTACCGGCTTCGCATACGATGTCAAAGTCGTATGCATTCAGTTTTATTCTCCATCTACTAATTCTGGATGTCGGATCTATCGAGTTTTGAAACCAAACAAGTGGTTTATGATCTGTTATAATGAGAAAACGACGGCCTCTTGGATAGCAATCGAACTGAGTAACAGCATACAGTGTGGCTAATGCTTCTCTTGAGTATGTATCATATTTTTGCTCGGTTTTGTTTAATACTCGCGAAACATAAGCAACCGGTAGGTCGGTCTCTACCTCTCCTTGTGATAAAATTGCTCCTATTGCTGTACCGCTAGCGTCACAAGTCACTATAAATGGTTTATTAAAATCTGCGGTTTGTAGTATTGGTTGTTTGAACAATTTTTCTCTTAAATCATCGAATGTCTTTTGAAGCTCGCTTGTAACTCGTTCATTCAATAAAAAATTGCTAGGGTCCTCATCCTGTTCATTTTCTTCTTGTATGTTTATTAAATTCTCATTATTTATCTCATTTTCAGTTTCTTCAATTTCTTGTTTGTTTATCCATAATATTTCAATTTTCGGGATAATATCTAACTTTTCCCCCGACATAACCAATTCTTTATTATTCAATTTACAAACATAACTAACATTTTTATCACGAGGTTCGCATTTATTGCCCTCCTCGATTTCGTAATCCATTCGTACTTAACAATTCATCTTTTTATCAACAAAATCTTCCTTATTTTCACGCGGTTCGCATTTATCGCCCTCGTAGATTTCATAATCCACTTGTACTTAACAATTGTTAACTCTCTTATCCAATAAATTTTCTTCATATTTTATTTCATTTTCAATATCACACTTCAGGTCAACTTCGTTTTCATAATTAGTACAGGATGGATTCTCAGCCATCGTATCGAACAATGGTGCTTCAATAATACCATCATTTTCAGTAATTTCATCAAGTTTTTCTGTAATACTTGGTTCAGTCACATCACATTATTATAATCGTCATATAACTTGTACTTTTTCACTCTGATTGTATAGATCTTTGTCGTTGCCATTTTGATTTCTTTCATTTCTTTATTCTTGCTCGTAGATTTCATACGATTCGTTTGTGTCAAATTTAATAAACGTTTCATCATTTTCATGCAATTGAAAATCATTTGACGTCTCTGAATCACTATCGGTATAATTATAAAATCTTGAATTTTTCATGTTCGTATAATCATTGTTTTCTCTTGGATTTGTCATATATTGTATTAATTTTTGATCATTATTTTCGATTTCCTCCATTATATAAATCGATTCATCCGTTTGCGTATAATTTACATTTTCAAAGGGAAGGATTAATCCGTTAAATTCTAAATATTATTCCAAATAATTGATTTTTACATTGTTTCTACAAAAAAAATCGATACCTAAGATTCCGTCTTGTTGTATAGGGAACGAATCATGTACTAAATTGAGAGAATGGTCAGTTATGCCTTTTAACAATATAATATCATTTTCGTCAATTTTCACGCGAGTCTACCTCTGACTCTTTAATTAGACTTACCGATGATCCTGTATCTAGCAAGAATTTTAACGGACGTTTTAACTGACCGGTATCGAGGATTACGACCGGGGCTGAACTTTGTTGGCTTAAATTTATTTTCGCGTTGCGGAGGGGACGTTTGAGCGGGTTTCCGCACTCGAAGTAGAGGGAATTTGATTTGTAGCCTCTCGCTCGACCCTCCTTGGAGAGAGAGTATCGGTGTTTCCTTGATTTTGATTTCCTTCTCTTATTTCTCTTTGTAAAAAACAATCGCGCTTCATGTGGCCGGGTTTTCCGCAATGGAAACAAGTGACTGATGATCTTACATTATTATTCGATTCGTTATTAATATATCATGATTTTTGGGAAGTTGAATTAACCGACTCGCGCACACCGCGAGTCCCGGGATTATTTCCCCGATCTTCTTTGTTAAATTGCTGCGATGAAAATTTATTATTATTATATCGAACGAAGGGATCATTTTTAACTCTATCTCTATTTGGTAAAAATTCCGTCTGATTTTGATACTCGTTCCAACCACCGAATTGTAAATTTGGCCCATTATAATTACGACTGTTATCCGAGCGACTTTGTGAGCTACAAGAACTGTTTATGGGATTGCGTCGGTTGTTATTATCGGAAAATCTTTCTGCAAAACTTCGTGCTAACTTGAAACAATTTATGGCTCCATGACCAGTTTTAGAACAATATTGACATACAATCGGAGAGTTATTCGAAATATAGTTTACTTTACGCGTTTCTCGAGTTGAACGAGAACGAGCCTCCTCTCGGCTCGGCTTCTCCTCGCGCTCCACCTCGAGTGCTTGTTCACGAGCCTGTTATATAGAAATGGGAGTCCCTAAACGCGCACGAATTTTCTAACAAAGCCCTTTTAAAACGAATATTAAACAATCTCACCTTAGTTCAAGCATGAAATGATCTGCAATCGCAATTCGTCCCTCTCAGTCGGCCGTTTTGACTATTTCATTTTTTATTCCTTGTAACCGATTAAAATAAGTAACGACTGTCTCATTGTTTTTCTGTTTTAATTTAGCAAGGTCTCCCGTCCACTCGTAATATGTTTTTATTGATCCGAAGGTGTTTTCGAAAAGATCGGATATCTCTTTGATAGAATTAAAATTTTCTCCGCGCGCACAAGTTAAAGCTTCCCATATAAACGCATTCGCATAAGTTTTGTTAATTCTTTCTCGTACTCCGACGGTAAAATTTCTTTTGCTTCATTGCATCCGTCCAAAAATTGCGACAAATTTATGTTATGACCGTTAAACCGCGGTATTAAATCTAATGCGTCCTTTAGCGATAAACCTCAAATTTGAGACGTCATTGTTTTACTATTAATTTGTTTTTTAACTTCATTCCTATCTAATTTTTTTTGTTTTATTCCGGTGTTTATTATTAATTCGTCTAAATTAATTGTATTAAATAATTCGTCTTTAATCTTAGAAGAGTTTGCTTGTTAGGGTGATCTTTTAATTAATTGATTATCGAAGGGAATTGTAAAATCTGTTGCGCCTTGAATTATTTTTTTTTCGTGTACTTTCGCCGTGTCTGTCACTAATGCCTTTGTTTCGCCAGTCTCTTTTTCGATCGGTGCGCAAAAAATATTTAACGCGCCTTTACTCTTATTTATGATACATTGAAAAGTTGTCCCTTTTTTTACACTTTCTTGTAAACTTTCTATGATTTTCGGTTCCTCAAGATAAGAATCTAACAACTCTTTTCTCACTTCAGTCGCGAACCGTTGTCTTACCGAGCTTATAACGTTATCCGGTGTTAAAATCAATGGTTCATATGGACGATTAATTGACTTGATTTGATTATATAAACAATTGCACGGTGAACACATTAACAAATTATAGAATAAAATATACGTAATGTTATTTTATTACAAACATTATCAATTAATAATCGAAATAAGAATTATTATAAATAAATGCAGTTTAAATTAAAAATTGTTGCAGTTGAAAATATGAATTATTGTCAATAAATTGCAATTAAAATTAGAAATATTGTAAATAAAATGCAATGCAAAGAAGAATTGTTATAAATAAATTGCAGTTCCAAATATAATTATTATTCCAAATATTAATTAATTATATAAATATTTTCTCTAACGTATTTTGATGTTTATTATACGAGAGCAACGAAGAGAAAAAATCGCCATCTGGCAACCCTGTTCCTTCTAATGCTTGAGTTTTCTAGTCCATGTCTCTCATCGCCGGCTCTTCTTGAAGCATTGATATTATAGTGCAATATACAAGTGCGTATTGGCTTTGAATAATATTTTAAACTCTACTTATCGGTCTCTTTTTCATTTGAAACGTTCGTAAATTAATCTGTCCCTTAGCTATATAAATTAGGCTTTATATTACTGCATTTACTTAGAATCATTGTTTATCAACCTTATTTCGTTCGTCTTCTACGCCGTAATTTTATTCTATACTACGCAGTACTTTTTACGAAAAATAATAATATAATTTTTGTCGGGACGCGACACGAATCTACATAGAACCCATGGAGTGTACGGACGAATAACACCAACGGCATCTAGAAGAAATATCACATTCCCCGACCGGATGTTTTAAGGGAGGTCCTCTAACTATATCAGGGGATGAAAAATAGTCAACAGGAGATTGGTAATGAAGAAAGTGTAAAGGAGAGATGTAAAGGAAGATCGGAAATATAATGAGGACATAGTAAATAAGAGAATATTAAATAAATCCTTTTTTACAAATGAAATTCTTTTTGTATATAAAATAATAAGAAAAATAAAATAAGAAAGAAGAAGGGTGCTACATATACACACATACAAGAAGAGGTGCATGGCATTAGAACAGGGCGCAATATGTACATGCGTACAACTTCTTCTAATAGCTACACTTAAATATTGTCTACTCTCTTGTTCAAACCGAATACACTATTTTGCAACGCACACGTTTCTGTTATTTTTGCGTAATACAATTCACTAGATGGCCAGTTGTTTCATTCATCGACCTGTGTTCACCATGTGTATAATATGTGACAATGTGCTTTGCACATGTCAAAGAACGAGCTATAGAACCCCTAGCGAAGACCTACCTAACCGTACAAGCTATACGAGTCCCTAGCTACACCTACCTACCCATATATCTTTCCCTAGCTACCTGCCCGCACACTAACTAAATCCTGCCTACCCTCATATACTAAAACCCTATCCCAAGCACGGCACATAAACACTAAGGTGGTTCTGGCGTTAAGGACCTTGGGCGAGCTCATATCATATCAGGTGGACTCCTCCGGGTCTGACACTGCAGGCAGGATATACTAAGAGAGGCGATCACCAGGAAGCTTTCAGGATCCTCCGTAGCCTCACAGGATAGTAGTCAAGGCGAAGAGGCAGTATCCAGGCAGTAAGCTGGAGAACCTCCAACGCCAACTAGTAAGCAGCTGTAAATGAATAAACTAATGAATACAGATAGGCATTAAGAGGGTAAGGAATAAGGAAGAGGATACGCAGCTATATACAGAAGACAAAAGATAAAGGAAATTAATGTACGGCTGTATGTAGACACTACAGCTGTACAAGGAACTGCATAGGACAGATTGAGGTTAGGTTGCTGTACACAAACAACGTGTACAGCCGACCTCTTGAATGAGCATGTACATAAATACGCATACTTGCGTAAACATCACGACCAAGTATTTACCTGGAGCCGTAGACGGAGCGGCTATCTAACACCGAGGTGGACATCGTCGAGGAGAGAGGGGTGAGTCGACCCTAAGCAGCAATGCGGCGGTGGGTGAGTTCGTACCTGAAACTCACACCGTACAGCTTAGTGGAAGACGCAAGAAGGAACGAGGTAATAGTCACCTAGTAGGAAGTATACAGCATCCCCGAGATTTGAACTACACCAGGTTGATGGGAACAATCTCGATAGATTTGTATACATAAACTCAAAATTCTCATACGTTGAGAAATATGTGCGCCGACAGTTAAATTGAATGTATAACGATATATTAAAACAAAGGTACGAAATCGAAAGACACATTCTTACTCACGCCCTCGCACTCGCCTCGGTTTCACCAGCGGAATGGGTGATCGTATCGTAAACCAACCTGAGTATTTAGCCGTAACAGTGTAGGAAGTTATTCATTTATTAAAATACTTAAAAGTACAGGTAGTCGGGAGAGAAGCGACAGGATGTTACGAGCAGCTACCAGTATTTCGGAATAACGAATCGTATTTTTTAACACCTAGAATTTGTATACTAGTACGAACTGGGAAACTCCTAATGTATGATAATCGTTTACCAGTTATGCTCAAAATACATCAAATTTGGTTCAAAATGCTATTAAATCCAGTTAAAGTAAGAGATCCCAAAATATTGGTGCGTCAGACAAAACAAACATGGAGATATGTATCACCGAAGACACTTGATACTAGTTGAATATACAGACAAAAAGATACCAGTTAACTTCGTGATATGATACGCCCATTAGAAAAATCTACGGTATTGAATAAAATGGCATTAGGAGCTTCGGGAAAAAAAATAAACCCAAAAGGGATCATTATAGGAAATTTGTTTGTCCAAAAAGCTTTGAATAATTTGGCTAAGTCAACGTTTAACAAACTGTGATCAGAATTTTTAACGTTTAGCTTTAACATCACTGCGGGTATCATAAGATTTTTTATGATATGTCGCCCCATCAAGCTAATTATCGATAAGATTATGCATGGCTTTATTTTGTGGTTTTTGAAATTTACGGTTTTTCCTTACATTTAATTGGGGCAATATGGAATTCAATCACTCGAATATCAATTTATTTGGGAACACATAAATTAAATAAAGATAAGTAGTAGAACAACAAAACAGAGTTTGAGATAGAAAAAAGTAAAAAGCGTCAATTAATTACTTCTGAGCTTAAAACTGTAGATACAAAAATTTTTGATAGAGAATCATGTTTATATCCAATTTTAAAGATAAGCGATGAGAACACAGCAAATTCAATGTAATAATAATCTTCGTTTTCTTTTTGCTTGTATTCAAAATAAAAGAGCCAAAAAATGAGGTATATACAAGAATTTAAAGTAAGGAAAAACACTTACCCTCTTACGACGGTACAATCAGAAAAACATAAACCGATAGAAAAATACACGAAATGTATTATTTTAAAATGTTATTTTATAGCATAAACCTGAACACTCCTATATGTGGAACTTGCGTAAGATCCAAAGCAGGAAAATTATACCATTATACAACAAATACAACTTAAAGCGGTAAATATGGATCACGAAAGGCAAAAATGTTATAACTGTAAAAAAAATGTCGATAAGCGAAAAATAAAACAATATGACAAAAAAATATCCACTCAGAGCAATAATAGAACAAAATAAAGAAAGAGAAATCGAGATTGTTACTATAAAATGTGACGAGTGACAATATACGGAGTCTGCATATATACGATCGGCACGTGATCTTGCGGTTGTAACGGATATCGCGGTAGGTCGTGCGCCGGATCAGCTGATTTGAATCCGCCGCGCACTTTCGGGATACCGCCTAGGGAGTATAATTAGGCAGTGCTATAGCAACCACTCACTTTACCCATACCTACGCGAGAGAGTATGCCCCATTACACCTGTTATTACCCGTCACAACTATTACATATTAACAGATACAAATTGTATACAAATATATACACTAACTATATAAAGTGTTATACAAATAAAAACTATATGTATACAAAAATAAAAAATAATAAAATTTAAGGTTATTTTAAATCAGTCAACCATATTTATTTATTTCCTTAATTATATGAAGAATAACAAAAATATTTTTTTAAGCAAACAATTTAGAAATTAAAATAATATGATCTAAATAGTAAGAAAGAACAATATATGGGCTATTTCACGTCAAGTGGTACGATGAAAATTTTAAATCACTCCAAATTTTGTGAACAGACTGGAAATATCTTCCAGAAGATAGAAAAAAAATTTGAGGTGTTAAAAATAATTTGCCTAAGAGTTATTCCACCATGAAAAATGGAAATTTTTCAATTTTTTAGAGAAATTACTATTTTTAAAGCCATTTATCTCAAAATCTATTGATTTTTTTGAAAATACATTATAAACAACTTTTGTTCAAAATAATCTTTAGAACTTATCTACTTGGGTTACAATTCTTAATTTAAAAATCTCGAAGAGATAGAACGCCCGGAAATATTGAATATCAAAAAAAGGCGACCACGCCACAATCGATTTTGATCTAACACCACTCAAAAGATCACATTTTTTGAGAGCTTTCGAATGGCTGTGGTTAGGTTACTGGCCAAGACCGCTGGTGTAAGTTATGCCCTAAAATACATGAAAATCAGTGATTTTATGAGGTTTATGGCGTATAACTTACACCAGCAGTCTTGGCCAATAATCTAACCACAGCCATTCGAAAGCTCTCAAAAAATGTGATCTTTTGAGCGGTGTTAGATCAAAATCGATTGTGGCGTGGTCGCCTTTTTTTGATATTAAATATTTTCGAGTGACCTATATCTTTGAGATTTTAAAATTAAGAATTGTAACCCAAGTAGATAAGTTCTAAAGATTATTTTGAACAAAAGTTGTTTATAATGTATTTTCAAAAAAATCAATAGATTTTGAGATAAATGGCTTTGAAAATAGTAATTTCTCTAAAAAATTGAAAAATTTCCATTTTTCATGGTGGAATAACTCTTAGGCAAATTATTTTTAACACCTGAAATTTTTTTTCTATCTTCTGGAAGATATTTCCAGTCTGTTCACAAAATTTGGAGTGATTTAAAATTTTCATCGTACCACTTGACGTGAAATAGCCCATATATATAATGTGACAAGGTGGATTTAATCCACTTGTCAAAAAATGCCAACATTACCGACACCACAAGGTGGTGCGTTATCAGTAACAAATAAGAGCGAAAGTAGGCGCTACGACCAGTGCGGGCGTAGCGCAGTGGTTAGCGTGAACGCCTTCGGATCCGAAGGGGCTCGGGTTCAAGACCCGACGCCCGTTTCGTTTTTTAATTTTCGCACGACCAGATATTCATGTTATAGTATGTATTTCAATAAGCCTGCACAGTTTGGTAAAGTTTGGAGGATCAGAAGCTGTGTATGATTAGACCAAGGGTTTTTGCAAATTTTGCAAATCATGAAGTTTAAAGTAAACTGTATCTTTGTAAAATTGAATAAGATAGAAAAGTTGAGGCCTGCGATAGCTCGGTCGGTTAGGACGTCGGGCTCGTAATCTGGAGGTCCCAGGTTTGATTACCGGCCCCGGCCGATTGATAGAAGCACCACTGGAGAATGTATTTTCAACAAGTACTTTCTTAACAATGACATCGTATGAGCTTCGGCGCTGATCAGCACCTGTTTGGGAGCATGAAAAGAGCGGAGTTAAAATAATAATAAAAAAAAATTTCTAATTTTTTTAAATGCATATACTTAAAATGACTCTTTGCATTATGTTTGTATGTCTCTGCTTAGGTTAGTTTGTTGCCTTTACAGTCAAGTAATAGAGATTTTAACTGCAAGTTAAAAATAAAGTCAGCGTAGAGTATATTAAAAGTGTGTTAAAGCGTATTAAAATAACATTGACATGTATAATAAACAAATTTGACTATAAGTTATTATTAATTTTTTAAAAAATAGCATAACTCTGGTCTTTAAGCTTGACCAGAAATCTGTTAACAATCAAAATAAAGATAATTTAAATAGCTTAAAAAGTGTATTCGATGAGAAATCTACTGACGTCGGTCTCTCTTTTGCATTTTAAGATTTATTATGGTTGTAAGGTAAAATTACATTACTAATTAACATTTTTAAGAAATCTTTACAGATTCTACTTCAAATTTATAAACTTTTTCCCAATCATTGTGCATAACAAAAAATTGTTACATTTTGAGATAAAAATTGTTGAATGTGCTTAAAAAACTATTTTTTCAACTATTTTAACTCTGGCTGCAACTTTGCAACTACGTGATATTTTTTTTTTTTTATTCTTGATTTTGTGAACTCTTTTTCCTGGCACTTCCTACCGTTTATCCCCCTGGGGACTTTAACGGTGTCCACCTACCACCTATGTGTGGGTGCTTTTATCCCTCTCTTAAAAACCCCACCATCTCGCATTCGCCCGGGGTTATGCCGTGGATGAGGGAAACCTGTGAAGCAGGGAAAACCTCACCCGAGATGGCCGGTGTATTCGAAACATTCTTCATGGGTGTCAAAGTCACATTGCGTAGGCCTTGACACCGAAACCGAATGTTTCACACCTCCCGCTCACGTTGTGAAGTGTGGAAAAACACCTAACCGATCCCGAAAGCCGCACAAGAATGGTGTCACCCATCCAAGTACGAACCGCACTCAGTGCTGCTTAACTTTCGTGATCGGCCGAGGTGCGTCTCCGCCACTCCGCCACCGCGTCGGTAACTACGTGATATATAAATCTAAATAAAATTTTTATATTTTCCAACTATTTTCCAGTATATTCAGCCTATTTTGAACGACTTTTATTATCTAAGCGCACTATTTGAATTGGAATATCCTATATACAAATAATATTAAGTCAAATCTTACGCAATATATATTTTATTTTCCAAACCGACGCGGTGGCGGAGTGGCGGAGACGCACCTCGGCCGGTCACGGAAGTTAAGCAGTATTGAGCGCGGTACCCAAGTGGATGGGTGACGTTCTCGGTCGCTTGGCTTTCATGGCGGGTTAGGTGTTTTTTCACACTTCACAACGTGACCGGGAGGTGTGAAACATTCGGTTTCGGTGTTAAGGCCTACGCAATGTGACTTTGACACCCAAAAAGAATGTTTCGAATACACCGGCCATCTCGGGTGAGGTTTTCCCTGCTTCACAGGTTTCCCTCATCCACGGCATAACCCCGGGCGAATGCGAGATGGTGGGGTTTTTAAGAGAGGGATAAAAGCACCCACACATAGGTGGTAGGTGGACACCGTTAAAGTCCCCAGGGGGATAAACGGTAGGAAGTGCCAGGAAAAAAGAGGGCACAAAATCAAGAAAAAAAAAAGAAAAAAAAAAGAATATTTTATTTTCCAGATAAAAATCAATTTAGTACTAAGCTTGGAAACCTCAATTGATGATGGAACCGTTACCAAAAAATTTATAGTGCAAGTCGCAAATATATAATTTGCCTTGTTAAATAAAAAAACGCACATACGCGCATTTAGCGTAACGAAAAAATAGTATTCGACGAATACTTTTCCACAAATACTTGTATTCGACAACGAACTATTCGTCGTATACTTCTTTTGAATACTTTACGAAATTGCTGTTAACTCACTTGTACATCGTTCAAATTTGGATATCATTTTTTTGTTTTTTTATCATGTTCTATAACTTTTATGATAAGCATTTAATGAAAGTTGCCATCGAATACTTTAACACCTCTTGACGATTTTGAAATTAAAAAAATAATTGTTGAAGAATAAAAGTATTTCTACAATTTTATCTTGGCTTACTAACTTCAGCAAATTGTTATAAAAAATGGCTAAAATTTTCAAAAATAACTTTTTTTATTTAGGCAAAATGACAGTGTCAAAACGCTTAAAAAGTGTTTTATAATATTTTTCTATTGAGTCGAAATGACAGTGTCAAAACACCTAAAAAATATTTTATAATCTTTTTTTATTTAGGCGAAATGACATTGTCAAATGGTCTAACTTTTTTTGTCGTTTAGGCGAAATAACATTGACAATTTGCCTAAAAACTAAATTTGGCGAAATAACAATTAGGCGAAATATCATAGTTCCGAGCGGATAGGTAACCGCCGCCGCAATACAGGAAAAATAAGTTTATTTCAATATGGTAAGTTCGAAAGTACCGCTGAGCAACCACGATGGTTAAACAAACGTACATGCGGTAACCACACTGTTACAAATGACATAAAGAATGTAAAACCAAGTTAAATAAATGTCTATTATTTTTTTACATTTACATATTTTATTTTTACAGAACCCCCCGGTTAGGCCCAATCTGTCTAACTTACCAACCGTAAGTTTACAGTCCCACGATGCGGCCGGGAATCACTTTGATCACTGCAGGCGAATACGCAAGTCGAATAGGCATAAGAGCAATAAAGAGAGAAAGAGAGAGAAGGACTGCAGTAATAGCACTTACAGTGCGTGAACCGCAACAGAAAATCAAATGACCAGACGGAGTCTGCGTAGTCGCTTCTCTTCTAGACTTTGTGAGCTACGTTGTCGTTGAGCATAAAAATCATGGGTTCACTAGGTCACCAGCACAGCACCAGGATCACAAAAGACACCCTGTTGAAAAAATCGAGGTGGATATCCAGCTCGATTTCGAGCTGGATTTCGAGCTGGATTCGACTCGATTTTGCCTCGATTTGATTAGATTTTTGGCCTCGATTTCGAGATGAATCCACCTCGATTTCGGGCTGGATCGGACTCGATATCGAGCTCGATTGGCTCGATTTCGGGCTGGATCGGCCTCGATTTCGCGCTCGATTGGCCTCGATTTCGGGCTGGATCGGGCTCGATTTCGAGCTCAATGGGCCTCGATTTCGACCTGGATCGGCCTCGATTTTGAGCTCGATTGGCCTCGATCGGGGATTCGATTTCGAGTGGGATAGAACTCAATCAGTGCCTCGATTTCGAACTGAATCGGTATGGATTGGGGACTCGATTTCAAGTGGGTACGGACTCGATCGGGGCCTCGATTTCGATCTGGATCAGTCTCGAATTCGAGGTCGATTGGCCTCCATTTCGGGCTGGAATAGCGTCGATCGGGGACACGATTGGACACTCGCTAGCCCTCGATTTCAAGCTGATGGATCGGCCTCGATGACGAGCTGAATGGGCCTCGATCTGGGACTCGGCTTCGGTCTCGATTGGGGACTCGACTTCGGGTTCGATTGGCCTCGATAGGCCGCAATTTCGTGCTGAATTTTCTTTAATTAGGGTCTTGATTCGTGGACGTGTTGGATTGACCTTGATTTAAAGCTCAATTTAGTTGATATTAATGATCAATAAGCGTTTTCATAGTATATAATAATTCATATAGTGAAAAGAATTATTTTTAGAATCAGATGGTTTGTTTTTCTCATATTTACAATAATATAGAAATACAGCATTATTGAAACTAATAATAACTTTTATTTATAGAACAGGTAGCAGTTTAATGTAAGTAAATTGTAAATGTAAGTATTGTATTTTATATAATAAATTAGTTTTTTTACGTACCTTATTGAGGAAATTCTTGCCAGATTTGTATTTTAATTTTGTATTAGTCTTGCTACGTTTTTAAATACATTTTTGAGTATTATTGTTATCTGAACGTTACATTATTAATTACATTATTAATTATGCAGGTTATAATGTATCTGTGTTCAAGGTATGTTTTCATTTGATTATTTTTATTGATAGTTGATACTGCATGATGTGGTTATACATATTCATCGAAACTTAATTTAACCTTTAGGCTGCCAGCTTGGCTCAGATACAGTAATGTATATGAAGTTACCATAGTCAAAACTGATATGTTTGTTTACTTTTTGGCATACTTGTCGCATTACTATCAATTGTGAGAAGATTTTAATATATATTTTATCGGTTTCACAGCTTAAAGCGTAAGAAAAATTTCATAAAAGTTAGTTCCCGCTCAAAGTACAAACACTGAATTTTTTAAATTTCTACCCTCTCGTTACAGGAAAGTTTAAGTGATATTATTCTTTTGACAACACAAGAGCATTTGCAGGTGACCTTGATAACCTGATACCGTTGAAAAAAAGTAGTAATTCGCTTATATGATTATGCATAACATCTTATAATCTTAAATATCTGCCAAAATTTCCTAGCCAGACTGGCTCAAGTTTAATCTACCCGTCACATTCAAACTCCTGTTGATGTATTGGATTATACATATAAATTTCACTTTTTAAAAATATTAATTTTGAAATCAAAATACCGGCAATCTAAAGGATAAATAAGCATGTATAGAATTAACAGTATAGTAGACTAAAGAAAAAGATACAAACGTAAGAAGAGTTAGAATTAGAAATTAGTAATTGCGCATATAATCGCTTTCTAAAAATAGTTACGCCAGAGCTTAATTATATCTCCGCATGTAACGAATCCAATAGATCCATCGCTTTAATAGTAATCGAATGTTGATAGGTATTCGTACTTGCGACAGGGCGCTCAAAACATGAATTTTTAGTACGTTCAAAACAGAGATAATACTTAGACTTATGCCCTAATCCACTATACTTGACCTGCAAATCTAACTGAATCCGCGAAAATACAACAAGTCCAAGTCCGCCATCGAGTGGAGTGAAGTCAATCAAATCTCCGAAGCAATCCAGGTTGAAATCGACGCCAATCGGGCCTGTATTCGAAATCGAGTCCACAATCGAGGCCAATAGAACGCCAAATTGATCCCAAAATGAAGCAACGATTGAGACCGACCCAGTTCGTCAAGGCCAATTGAGCGCAAAAGCGAGGCCGATCGAGATTTAAAATCGAGGCCGACCGAGCACAACATCGAGACTTATCGAGTCGCCAATTAAGTCCTCGATCAAGGTCATCCAGCTGGAAAACGAGTTCCCGATCGAGGCCATCGAGCTGGTAATCAAGTTGCCAATCAAGACCAATCGATCGCGAAATCGAGGCCAATCGAGCCCGAAATCAAGGCCGGAGGCTCGAGGCCGATCGAGCCCGAAATCGAGATCTATCGAGTCCTCGATCAAGACCCCGATTTAAACCGATCGATCCCGAAATCGAGATCTATCGAGTCCTTGATCAAGACCCCGATTTAAACCGATCGAGCCCGAAATCGAGGCCGATCCAGCTTGAAATCTAAGCAATTAGAGCACAAATTGAGACCAGTCGAGGTCGAAATCAACGCCCATTTTGCACAAAATCGAGGTTAATCGAGCGCTAAATCAAGCCCGAAATCGATGCTAATCAATCTCGAAATCGAGGCCGATCCAGGTCGAAATCGTGGCCATTCCAGCTTGAATTCGAGGTTGATCCAGCCCAAAATCGTGGCCTATCGAGATCAAAATCGAGTCCGATATGCAGCCCGAAATCGAGGCCAATCGAGCTCGAAATCGAGTCCGATCCACAGCCCGAAATCGAGGCCAATCGAGCACGAAATCAAGGCCGATCCACAGCTCAAAAACGAGGCCAATCAAGCTCGAAATCGATTCCGATCCAGCCCGAAATCGAGGCCAATTGAGTTCGAAATCGAGTCCGATCCACAGCCCGAAATCGAGGCCAATCAAGCTTGAAATCGAGTCCGATCCACAGCCCGAAATCGAGGCCATCGAGCACGGAATCAAGGCCGATCCCACAGCCCAAAATGTGGCCAATCATCTCGAAATCGAGAACCGATCCGGTCGAAATCCGAGGCCATTCCGTTAGAATTCGAGGCCGATCCAGGTCGAAATCAATTCTTCCAGCTTGAATTCGAGCCCGATCAGCCGAAATCGGGCCATTCAAGCTCGGGCCGATCCACAGCCCAAAATCGTGGCCAATCAGCTCGAAATCGATACCGATCCAGGTCGAAATCGAGGCCATTCCAGTTAGAATTCGAGGCCGATCCAGGTCGAAATCAAGGTCATTCCAGCTTGAATTCGAGCCCGATTCAGCCCGAAATCGTGGCCAGTCAAGCTCGAAATCGAGTCCGATCCACAGCCCGAAATCGAGGCCAATCGAGCACGAAATCAAGGCCGATCCACAGCTCAAAAACGAGGCCAATCAAGCTCGAAATCGATTCCGATCCAGCCCGAAATCGAGGCCAATTGAGTTCGAAATCGAGTCCGATCCACAGCCCGAAATCGAGGCCAATCAAGCTTGAAATCGAGTCCGATCCACAGCTCGAAATCGAGTCTCCAATCGAGGTGGATTCAGCTCGAAATCGAGGCCAAAAATCGAGTCAAATCGAGTCGACTCAGCTCGAAATCCAGCTCGAAATGGACCTCGAAATCGAGCTGGATATCTACCTCGATTTTTTCAACAGGGCACGAGGCGATAAATTAATAAATTCCAGAATCTAACAATGCGTGAACAAACGTCGAAGTTTTAGTCTCTCTCTCTCTCTCTCTCTCTCCATACTTTTACCTTTACGAAGTTCCGCGAGAATCGCCAAAAATCGCCGAACGCCGACTTGTAACAGCTGTAAATATTAATATATAGGCTAGACAGAGAAAGAGAGAGAATGTAACGAGCAATATAATATAATCGAATATTATATTAATTCGTTACAATATGAAACCTAATAATAAATCTATACGAATCTAGGCGAATAGACCTGTTCCAATTCGTGGATTTTATAAATGTTGTAACATGGTGGGTACTGTGGAATATAATGCCCTGGTTAGGTCTAATTTGTCCCAGCCTACCAACCTAAGTATAAGAGTCCCACGATGCGGCCGGGAATCAATTCGATTCCCGTACAATGCCGTTAACAACGCCAAACACTTTGTTTGGCTTTAAAACCGTATGTTGGGCCCTATGCCCAAAATTGCCAACTAGAGTATCCGCCGGAGAGGGCGGTATTCGTCGGAAAGGATTAACAAGCTTGATATTTTGTTAGTTGGCGAGATAGACAATCTCGCCGAGTCAATTTATTCAATAAATAAATAAATATTAACAAATTCAACAATAACGATTGACGGGCAGTTTAACCGTCGACTACCCCGAGGTCAGCGTGAAAAGAACCAAGTAAAAATCAATATTACTTGCGTAATCGGTAACCAATTCAGTGTTGCCAGATAGAGGTATTTTTTCTTTGTTCCACTCACACAGTACGACCTCATTTACATTGGATAATAGAGGACAGAAAAACCCTAAATGGTAACCCTGAACCAATTCGGAAACGATCGGTTGCTTAACCTAGCAGCCGTAACGTCACACCGCGTGACGTATGATCACTGACGTAGGAAGCTCTGACGCGCATATTCTCTCGCGAAGTGGCTCCCGCGAACCACCGATCTGACTACCCGAGCGGGATTTGTCGCGAGAAGGGAGAAAGAGAGGAACGCTCCCTCACCTGGACCGTACCAGGAACTCGGGAAAATATTTACGGGACACGCGGGTCCAACGTGGTGCACCACTCACCTTTGTATTCGCGAGACACCGCTCGAAATAATTTGAAACGACGGGAACGGCCGCGCTGAGTCCCCCCTTCTATTTCTCTTTCTCTCTCACTCCTATGGGTGAATAGGCGTGGATCTTCCGTCCTTTCCGTGGACGGAATCTGAAGGTGTGGAGGTGTACGGCTTTGCTCGGCGTGTTGGGTCGTGAGGGGGAAGCCTGTCCGCACCCACACCGTATCTCTCACATCCACACTTCTCCGGAATTCACGATAAAAACACCGGTATCTCGGTCTGTCTATCAACAACCTCGCTTATCGTTATAATCTATATTTTTGACACACCAATGCCTCATATCCCATAAGGGAAAAATTTAATAAAATCAATGATTCATATTACCTCGAAAGCCAGAAATGCAATAACATTATTTATCCAGATAGCCCTATAAGCAAAAAGTGCAATAAAGTCTCATATTTCAGCGTAAGCTAGAAATGATGTAAAATCAATGTCTTATATCAACACGCAAGCATGAATGCAATAAAGTCACTGACTCACAATGTCCCTTAAGCGAGAAATGCAATAAATTCAACATCTCATATTCCCGCATTAGTGAGAAATGCAATAAAACCATGACTCATATTAATTAAAACAATGTCTCATACTATCCCACTTTCAAGAAGTGGAATAAAATCAATATCTCATATTGCCGTGTAAGCGAACAACGCAATAACCAATGAATCATATTATCATTCAAGCTAGAATTATCATTTATAATTTTATCTTATTATGAATGGTCGATATAAATAATTCTCTTTGGATAATAAATAAATGAAAAGTTGTGTGTAAGAAAATTATTAGTTTTCACTAAATTTTTATGAACTAGCAACGATTCCTCGGTCGAAATTATATTTATTATTTATTTATTTATTTAACCAGAAAAGAATTTACATAATAGAAACACATACATCATGCAAACCTCCCACAGAGATAAACGGAGTTATCTGTTGGTGGGACTGGTTACAAAAAGAAAACTTAAAACTAACTTAAATATTAAACTAATATACTTAAATAATAAATCTTTAACAATTATTCAAAGTAACCAAATAGTATACAACTGTAGCTAAAAGTAATTTGTGACGAATACAACAGAAAATAGAAACTTTTTTTATTTATTTAACCAGAAAAGAATTTACATAATAGAAACACATACATCATGCAAACCTCCCACAGAGATAAACGGAGTTATCTGTTGGTGGGACTGGTTACAAAAAGAAAACTTAAAACTAACTTAAATATTAAACTAATATACTTAAATAATAAATCTTTAACAATTATTCAAAGTAACCAAATAGTATACAACTGTAGCTAAAAGTAATTTGTGACGAATACAACAGAAAATAGAAACTTTTTTTTTAATATATATTATTTTTAATCCATTTTTTAATTTTTGATTTCTTATTTTTGGTGCTTAAGATTTTCATATCGTTAGGTAACATATTAAATATATTTATTGCTTTGATATAACTATTTTTACAACTAATTGTTCTTTTTGTACGAGGTAAAATTAAATTTTTTTTCCTCGTTATGCTGTTAGAAGACATAAAATTGCTTTTTAGAGATTCGTAATGGAACATTAATGAATCTAGTGTAAAAATCTGTTCAATACTTAGTGGATTATTTTCAATAATAAAATTATTCTTGTTTATAATTTTTAATAATTTTTTCTGCAAACTATGTAATATTTTCATATAATTATTATATGCACCACCCCAATCTATTATACCATAACTAATTATACTATTAAATAAAGCATAATATATCATTCTAAGCGTATCCAGGTTCATAATCTTGGCCAGTTTATGAAACACAAAGATAAGATATTTTGTTTTATTAACAATATATTCAATGTGTTTACCCCAACTCATTCTAAAGTCAAAAATTACACCTAGGTATTTGGTATACTCAACTCTATTTATGTTAACATTATTTATATGAATATTAAAATTATTAAAATTATTAACCTCAGGTACACTATCGCAATAATTTCCAAATGTAATATAAGTTGTTTTTTTAACATTTAAAGACAATTTATTAGTAGCCAACCAATTGGAGATTGATTCTAATTCGCTATTCATTAAACATTCAACTTCTTTCCAATTTTTACCAGTGACAATTATCGCAGTGTCATCTGCATATGAGATAATATTATCTGCTAACATATCATTTACATATAAAATAAATAACAGTGGTCCCAATATTGTACATTGAGGAACACCAGTTTTTACTGTCATATTAGAACTAAAAACGTTATCTAATTTAACTCTTTGTTGTCTATTCGATAAATAACATTTCATGATATCATAAGCACCACCTCTTATTCCATAGTTATATAACTTATTCAGTAATATAATATGATCTACTGTATCAAAAGCTTTTGCTAGATCAAGAAAAGCTATTGCGATTGGTTTGCTCATATCTAAACAATTGTACAGTTTACTAGAGATGTATTGCAGAGCATCTTTAGTTCCCTTATTTTTAACAAAACCAAACTGATTTTTTGACAAAATATCACATTTATTTAAAAAATTAATAAATCTTTTATAAATTAGTTTTAAATTATTAACCTCAGGTACACTATCGCAATAATTTCCAAATGTAATATAAGTTGTTTTTTTAACATTTAAAGACAATTTATTAGTAGCCAACCAATTGGAGATTGATTCTAATTCGCTATTCATTAAACATTCAACTTCTTTCCAATTTTTACCAGTGACAATTATCGCAGTGTCATCTGCATATGAGATAATATTATCTGCTAACATATCATTTACATATAAAATAAATAACAGTGGTCCCAATATTGTACATTGAGGAACACCAGTTTTTACTGTCATATTAGAACTAAAAACGTTATCTAATTTAACTCTTTGTTGTCTATTCGATAAATAACATTTCATGATATCATAAGCACCACCTCTTATTCCATAGTTATATAACTTATTCAGTAATATAATATGATCTACTGTATCAAAAGCTTTTGCTAGATCAAGAAAAGCTATTGCGATTGGTTTGCTCATATCTAAACAATTGTACAGTTTACTAGAGATGTATTGCAGAGCATCTTTAGTTCCCTTATTTTTAACAAAACCAAACTGATTTTTTGACAAAATATCACATTTATTTAAAAAATTAATAAATCTTTTATAAATTAGTTTTTCCAAGATTTTTGCTAGATTAGATATTAAAGAGATAGGTCTGTAGTTTTCTGCATAGTTTTTATCACCAGCTTTATAAATAGGTACAATTTCAGCGATTTTTAAAGCATCTGGCCAAATAGCTTTTTCTATGCATAAGTTAAAAATATGGACCAAAGGTCCTACAATGTAGCTTAATAATGTCTTTAATACTCTAGTGTTTATTTTATCTACTCCTCCATTCTTTATATCAAAATCGTTTACAACTTCAATGATTTCATATGCAACAATCGGGTTTAAAAATATTGATTTCTGATTAATTTTCGTTATTTTCCTGCTGTAATTCGTTGGTGTGATAATTTTTTTCCTTAATTCAGTACCTATGTCAGTGAAAAATTTATTCATTGTATTTGCAATTTCTGTAGTATTATTTATAACTTTCATTTGTTTATCGTATATGTAAGATATAGCTTTACTTTTTTTCTTATTTTTACCTAATTTTTGGTTAATTATATTCCATAATTTTCTAGGATTTCTAGTTGAGTTTTCAACTAGTTCTTTATCATACAATATCTTTGCATTTTTGATAACTTTATTTAGTATTTTTTCATATGTTTTATATATTTCTTTGTTTAATAAATTGTTTGTATCTAATCTCCAAATATTATATAAAAATTCCTTTTTATTACATGAAACTGTTATAGCTTTAGTTATCCAACCTTTTCTTGGTTTATTTTTATCTCTTTTGTTACTAATATTAGTAACTGTAGCCTTCTCAATACAAGTTTTAATAGTCGATATTAATACATCAATTGCTAGATTAGGATCAGACATTGTTAGTATATTATTCCAATTATAACCTTTAGCAAAAGAATGGAGTTTGTTATACTTTAGTAGTACGTTTTTTCTATCAGTTCTAGATACTTTAATCTTTTTAATTGATAAAAATAAAGGAAAATGATCTGTAATTGTGTATATTAATTTGCAAGATTTAGTGTTAAGTGATTTCATTTTAATAAAAAAATTATCAATACAAGATCCATTATCAGATAAGCTAGATGGTCTTGTAATAGATTGAAAACCTGGATAGTAACCGTTTACTAGAATATTATTTAGAAATTCTTGGCTAACATTGTCTAAACCCAAAATATCAATATTAAAATCTCCTACTATTATATGATTAGTGATATTTTTTTTTATTTTTAACAATTCTTTTATATTCATAAGAAAATCCGTCTTACTTATATCGTGAGATCTATATATTGAAGAAATTTCTATATTTACTATTTCGTTATTTATACGTGTATTGAGAATTTTAAGTTTACCAATTTCTATTATTTCAGTAAATTCATTTATATTTTCATCAATATAAATAACGACACCGTCCGATTTATTCAATTTACTATTATTGTAATGCATTTTGTAACCTTTTAGATTAAAGTATTGATAATATTCCAAATTCCAAGTTTCAGCACAAACAATCATAAAAGGCTTAATGCTCAGACCATTAATTAAAATTTCTAATTTGTTAAAATTCGCATTTAAACTTCTTATATTAATATATAAGATATTGTCCTTATTAGAATTTATATAAGTATTTAAAGTATCAAAATTTTTTACAACCAATTCTTTTTTTAAAGTATCATTTAATATCTCAGAAATCACTTCAATGTTGCTTTCCATTTTGATGATCTTGCTGGATACTTGAGCTGTTTGATGCAATTGATGATACCGACATAGTAGATTTAGCCTTTATCCTATTTACCTTCCTATTAGTTATATGTTTAAAATCTAATTTACCGATGTATCTTGGTATACTTGGACTCATCGGATAATCAATGTTATCTATAAATTTTTTAATTTTCATTTTTAACACTTGGCAGCACTCACTATCATTAGCCACATGTTTAAAGTCATAATTTTTGTTAAATTTATTATTGTGATATACACAATTTACACAAGCTAGTTTATCTATATTCATGCAATTTTCGGTATTATGAGGACCAGCGCACTTCAAACAAACTTTACTATTTGTACACATATTACCACTATGTCCAAATCTTCCACAATTGTAACACGGTCTTATATCGATAATGTCATATACTCTACAGTTTTGATAACCAATAAAAACTCTATTTTTATTTTCTCTTATGTATTTGTAAATTTCACTCGTTACTTCTATTATAACACTTTCTAGCCTCGTTCTCGTGTTTTCATATCTGTGCACAACATTGCATCCAGTATTAAATTCTTTAAAATTTCTTTCATTTAAATCATTTTCTATAGCTTTAGTATTTAGATTTTCAAAATTATCAATCCCTACTATTTTAAGCTTAGGTTTAAATACTTCTGTTTTGACTTCACATATATTTGATAATTTTTCTTTCAAAATTTTTTCCGTCTCAGTAGCACTTTTTTCGTTCATACATTCCACTATCACTTCAGAATTATTTTTATTATAAATTTGCTTAGTTTGCACAGATTTCTTTTTTATCAAGTAATGCGCGACACATTTCTTGATGTCGTATTTGTCCTCTTTATTATTTATTTTCTTGATTATTAATTTCGGTACTTATTTTGGTTCAATATTTTCGTAATTAATAACTTGTGAATATAAAGGGTTCTTTACAACATTGTCTATTTCCTTGTCTTGTTCCAAAGCACTTTTTAATAGTTAATTTTTATCACTCATTTCTGATACCAGTTGTTTTAACAATTTATTTTCGATTCTTAAAGTTTCAAGTTCTGATTGATCACTAGTTAGATTTAAATCTACATTATTTGTTTCATTAATAATGTCATTTAAATATTCTTCTCTTATTTGTAGCCTTTGTTGTAATTTTATTTGTGCAATAATGCACTTTGCTGTTTCATTCAGACACGTGTCTTTTGTAATTTTTGAGGTTAGATTTAGACTTGAGTGTTCCGGGCAAATAATAAAAGCATTACTAATTGAATGCCACTTTTTGATTTATTACAGTCACTCTTATGATATATATTCTCACAAATTAAGCACGTCACAGTTGTTACTTTACTTTTTGGATGACATTTAAAGAAAACTTCTTCATCCAGATCGGGAGTGTCTACCACTCCCGACGCCATGATGGCGATTATGATTATACTAATTTTATATTTATTTTTTATATTTTTTTTAACTTTATAATTTTAAAATTTAATTGAATGACAATGTATAATATAATATAATATGTAAACAATTTTTTTATCAATAATATAAAAATAACAGTTTATTATATTTGCATCATTGTACATACTTATATATAATCTTATTATTATTATTATTATTATTGTATATAATCTTAGTCAATTACTCAAGAGTTTAAAGATGCTGAAATTATTTCTACATATTACTTAACCAATTAAGAAAAAATTAAAAATAATCGAAATGACAAAGCTTTTACTGGAGTAAGGAAATTTAATATTTAGTTTTAAAACGCACTGACACATATATTATCACTTGCAATATTTCCACACTTTTCCTGTAAGAAGTTACATTAATCTAGTAGCAAATGTGTGATTTTTCTACCAGAATAATATTTTCAACAATAAAATTTAGAATATAAAATTATTCTTTGACCATTTCGTCGTTCCCCGATAAGAAGGTGCTACCTCGGAATCCGATTATAAAAGGTGCTACCTCGGAATCCGGTTATAAAAGGTGCTACCTCGGAGCCCAGTTATAAAAGGTGCTACCTCGGAGTCCGGTTATAAAAGGTGCTACCTCGGAGTCCGGTTTTAAAAGGTGCTACCTTGGAGTCCGGTTATAAAAGGTGCTAACTCGGAGTCCGGTTATAAAAGGTGATAACTCAGGAACGAATTTTTCGTCTATGATTTTAAGTTGGTACTACTGCCGGTTTAGCTCAGCAATAATATTGACAATTGCTTTTTGGCAATTTTATAAAAAATTATTTTTATTTATCTATTATTTAACGTTGTACTCTTATTTTTAATGCGGAATTTAACAATATATCGTAAAACTTAATACCGTAACAACTGCCGAAGGTTCTGTTTTACGGAGTGAGATTTTTTCGCTAGAGTTAAACAAGGAAGAGAAATGGAATAAGGTACAAAATGATTCGAATACAACCGCCAAAATTGAATAGTTGACATGCTTTAAAATTGTTTAAGAGGTATCAGTGTTAAATTACGTTTGTTAAATTAAAATTAAAATTGCGAAAAATGACAGTTTGCGAGAAATTATTAAAATTTACGCATTTAGCTTATATTTTTATTTTTTTATTTTTTTTTTTTCTTCGTGGGAAACTGGAGAAATCTTACATAAGACGACAACGAGGGTCCGCACTCGTCGCCAGTGCCGGATTCTTACCGGCTAAAACTCCAAACCCAACGCTTTCACCTGCCCAGCCCGGAACTGTTTTTCACATTACTTCAAGCTGGGAGGCGTGTCTGTGACATGCGTCATTCGTTCCTTATTCTATCCTCCCACGTTGAGACTGCCACTTATCGTGAAACGGCCTTCCTTGCGGTTTCGAGCGCGCGCCGAAAGATGGCACAGGCTCCGGACCCCGCCATGTGAGATACTCCTTGAGCACCCTTTGAAGGACAAAGGAAACATTGGGGAGCACTCTTGCAATTCTTAAGGTTGTGTCCGGGCTCTCCGCACTTGAAGCATGACGACGACCTGTCCACTCCCTTACAATTCCGTTTCGTGTGGCCGAAGTCTAGGCACCGATAGCACCTCTCGACCAAAACTCGATCCCGAACGCGACAGCTTACAAAGCCGACGCAAAGATGTCGCATCGACTTTAGCTTGTCAGCGGTCTCGTGGTCTAGCTTCACGATGGCTGTCTTTTGTTGATTGCGGTTGGGACCCAAAAGCTTCACCTCTCGGCTCTCAGGCGGAGACGCGAGAACTTTATCTAGGGCCGCTACCACTTCGTCCCTCGTTGTGAGAGCGTCCAGGTCTCTGATCTCCAGGGTCACCCTTCGATCTCGGATCCTAACTTCTCCCATCCCTTTAGTAGCCGTACGGACTTTCTCAGCGAATGCTGTTGCGTCCGTCTTCTTGCCCAGCCGGAGCAGGACATCTCCCCGCCCTGTTGGCTGTACGCTCAGAACCTGGGCGCCGCTGTCGTCCGGGTTGACTTCCTTTCGGAGCTTCCCCAAGACTTCAGCAAACGTACGGTCCCTCGCGACAGTTACCACCAGGGTGGATACCGGCGCCATCTGGCGCTTTCTCCTATCAAGAGGCGCCTGTCCCGACTTGACTGTCGACTTTTTCCCCGCCACTGACGCGGACTTGGATTGCTGCTTGTCCGTGCCACGTGGAGGTACCTCCTTCCGAGGCTTCTTCTTCTTGCGGCTCTTAGAGATCTCGGGGGGGCTTTGGGGGCCCTCTCTACTTCTCTTTTGAGCCTGCATTCTAGCTGTAGCCGTAAAGACGGCTTTAGCTATTATGCCTCTTCTCTTAGGCCGCCGACGATTCTCGTGACCAACTCGATAATCCTCGACTTGGCACTTGTAATCGTCGACTGCCGAAAACATCTTTTTGGTTTTCCTGTAGAACTCTTGTACAAGAGTGTCTACGGTCTTCAGCCCTGTCTTGACGACCATGGAGATGTTAGGCTGCTTTGCACAAGCGGCCAACATAGCCTGGAGTTCGCTCTTTAGATGGTCGTAAGTGGAGTCGATGTCCTCCTGCGCCTTCTTTACCTTCTCGTATTCCTTGCGGAATATTTCGATCTCCTCTTGAGATTCCTTACTATAGGCAGAGATGCCACTGATGGCACTACCAAGGCTGGTAACGCTGCCGCTTCTTAACCTGTTTGCGGATGCAACACTCAACATCTGTAACGACGGCTGCTGTTGGGGGTTTTCCTTCGAGGGCCCCATCTCTGACGTGTACGTAGAACGAAGCGCTTGGTGGCCTCCCCCAAAATCCGTGAGGCCAGCGCCGGCCACCGGAGCTTTCACCCGATCGGAACCGACGGCGGGATTGACTCCTAGTTTGGAGCTGCCCGCTTGGGGTAATAGGTATTCCATTCGCTTGCTCATCATCCTTCTTCAACTGTTTGGTCCACGGAGGCTATTTTGTTTCACCTCTACCCTTCACGCAAGCGTGACGAGCCTTCCCCCATCCGCCACCCGGGGGACGCGCCGCATACGGGAACAGGAAACCCCGCGCGGTAGCTTATATTTTTATCATTTAAACATACTTAATTATTATTTACCATGTATTTTCTGCAGTTACTACTCATCATAATTAGTTTTTTAACTTTTGCAGTAGTATAATTTATAATTTTATAATTTATTCAATGATTATCTATTGAATCTATATATGAAATTATCAAAGTTTAGTACATATATATGTCGACGTAATTTTCTTATTTTGGAGATTAAATTATAAAAAGAAACAGTTTAAAATATATTCAAACTAAATAATAACTTTACCTGAATTACGTTTATTTAAATTTTTTGATGATATACGCATAGGTACTACTAAATAATAATAAATAACTAATAGATAAATAAAAATAATCTTTTATAAAATTGACAAAAACAATTGTCAATCTTATTGCTGAGCTTACACTTGCAGTAGTACCAACTTAAAATCATAGACTGAAATTTCGCTCCTGAGTTATCACCTTTTATAACCGGACTCCGAGTTAGCACCTTTTATAACCGGACTCCAAGGTAGCACCTTTTATAACCGGACTCCGAGGTAGCACCTTTTATAACCGGACTCCGAGGTAGCACCTTTTACAACCGGGCTCCGAGGTAGCACCTTTTATAACCGGATTCCGAGGTAGCACCTTCTTATCGGGGAACGACGAATTTTATATATATTTCATGATTTTTGCAAAGGAGACGAACAATTTAAAATTTCATGCAAAATTGTCAAAATGAGCTCATAAATCGTATGTATTCAATTATTCATTCAAACAAATTTTATTTATACATAATAATTGAATTTATCAAATTTTTTTCAGATTATAATTGTGGCTCAAATATCTATTTTCACATTTTCAAAAATCTTTTATAAAAAATATGTTTATTAATTGCAACCAAAAAATGTAAATAATATTATACAATTACAATAATAAAGAATTGAAAATTAATAAAATATTAGAGTTAAAAGACTGGTTGTCATATTGTTATTCACCATAACTGAAAATTCCCATTAAAGTTTTTTTTAAATTCTTATATTTTTAATCCTCCCTCCTTCTTTCATCTTTAAAATGTGAGATAAAAGAGAATGGTTTTTTTTAATTCTTATATATTTAACCTCCCTCCCCTACTTCCATCATCTTTAGAACAAGGAATAAAAAATAATCATTATCGTATTGTAATTCATCTATACCGAAATCCCCTATAAAGTATTTTTTAATTTTTCTAATTTAAACCCTCCCCTCCTCTTGCCACCGCCATCTATCATTACATATGGAATAAATAAATAGTGGTTGTCATATTCAGCGACCCTTCCCCTCCATACATACACTTAATTCTTGCAATTTGTGCGATACCGGACACCGGACACCGGCGAACGGATGAATTTTAATATAATATAGATTTTCCCACGTTATTTTTTTTCTATTCAGAAACTACAAACTCCACTATTTATTTATTGTATTAAAATATTATTATGCGTAATTTACGTACTGATTTTTTAGTTGTGACTGCAATAAAGATATACGAGTAGGTGTATGCATGACAATTTCTCTTAACGAATGACTATTTCTTGAATTTCTTCCTTTCTCGAGAGTTTTGGCGTTGGATGGTATGGGACTGTTTTAATATATGATTCAATTTGATCTATTGCAGGTATTATTCGGAGTTGATAGGTATTTGAGGAGGTTGTGACATTTGAATTTTCATGCAGCTTGGTTGCGAAGAGTGAATTTGGGTTAATGTTGCTTAATTCTACGTTTTTTGTTGATTTTTTTTCTATAATGTTTCTTCTTCTTGTATAGTTGAATTGTGATATTCTGCAGGATGTTTTGCAATATCGAGATAGTATAAAATATATTATGATTATTATTAATATATTTGCTCCAAATCCTGAGTCTGAATATGGTATGATATTTTGACGGTCACGTTTTTGTTGTGATATTTCTTTAAATTTTGATTCTAATTTAATTAGAACAGTGAATCTTCGCTTTCTGCCCATTTGGTAACAGTTGATGTTATGTCTCCTCTTTCGTTGAGATTGGTTGTGAAAGATTCGGTTGGTATAGCTTTATATATAAAATTTATTAAATTCAAGGAGATATTGGGATTTAATATGGTAACAGAGGTATGTGATACTGAGAACAGATACTCAGGCGTTATTCCAAGGAAAAAAGTGACTTGTTTGTTGGATATTCACATCAGATAAAAGATTTTGTAGTTTGTGTGACAATAGTAACGGGTGTGAGTAGCCTCTCGACGTTTGTTCCACAACATTCAACGGAGTTCGGTAAGATTCCATAAAAATTTCTATTGATTAACTGAACTCCATGACCCAAACAGATATATGTTCAGTAAATATTGCTTTATTTTTAATGATACAGTGTCTTGTAGATTATTACAATCTAGAGTGATTGTTATCTTCCATTGATTTCTAATTATGCTGGAGTTCCCCAAGTATTCGTAATATAATCCTGGATTTCTTGTTAATTTAGTTATTTTAAATTTTGGTTCATCTTGTTTATTGAACGAACCGATAGCGTGAATTCCAGCGAAAGTCAGTGTGAAGATACTGCAGAACATAGTTGCAGTTTTTTCAGAATGTACTGCCTAGAACAAATTTAGAACAGTTTAGAAATAAAAAATTTTTACAAGTAGTTTTTGTTTACTTTATTTTCCTTTTAAAGACTCTACGACCATGTTATTATTTTTCTAATTTATTTTGCAATGAAATCTCCTTTATAGAAGTTTTCTAATTTCGTTCCTTTTGCTATCATGCGTACATTCTAAATTTTTAAGTCTACAGTTTTTATCGTAATAGTCTTTGTTTTTATGTTTAGCTTTCATTAAGTTTTCTCGGGCTGTTTCTTTAATTTCATGAAGACAGTGTACTGCATCTTTCAATTATGAATTGTAGGTTTTAAGTTGAAATTCATCAGGAAATTTAGTAGGTGCTCGGGCTGTTATTGCATACACAATTACGAATGGACTAAAATCAGTAGCTGAATGAATCGAGGTGTTATATTCATGAATAGCAAAAGGAACGACGTTATCCCAATCTTGTTTATTTGGGCTTAGATTCTGACGAAATCGCTGAGTTATATATGACTGTGTTCAATCGACCCGTTACTTTATGGTCGATTTGCTGTTGTGGTGGCTAGGGAGATCCCAAATATCTAGGACATTTCTTTTAACAAATTATTGCTAATGTTCCGTCCTCGATCACTTAGAATAATCTTTGGTACACCGTAGTGGGCAATAAAATGTTTGGCAATTTCATCGATAACTATAATAGTTTGAATGTTTATAATTAGTACTGTGACGCAAAAATTGGACCATAAACATTGCATTGTTAAAATGTGTGCATTACCAGAGGTAGATTTTGGCAATGAACCAACGATATCTATAGCTATTTTCTCAAAGACTTCAGTCGGTATATCGGTAATTACCATAGGTTCCCTTGTTTTTACTCGAGTCAATTTTTGTTCCTGATATATTTTACAGCTTCGAATAAAATCCTCGATTTCAGATTTCCTTCCATTCCGAAAGTATTTTCCTCTTATTGGTCAATAGATTTTGAAAACTCCTCGATGTCCACTGAAAAAACTATCGTGACATTCTCTCAAAATCCACAAACTCCACTCACTGTTTCTACTATTAACTCTTATCCACTCAGTATTTCTACTATTAATCTTAGTACTTCATCTCTAGATAGTATGTCAGTTAATTCATCTCTGTGGTTATAGTATCGTTTCATTATAGTAACGGTCAATCAAAAATGTTACGTTTTCAGCTTGGTAATTAATGATCATGAAAATAACCTAGTAACGTCAAGTACGTTGCGATCCTGCCTTCAAAAACTTACTCTGCTAACTATCACCTGTAACTGGCATATTTCGAGACTTCACCTCTTATCTTGACTCTAACTCTGCATTAGATAAGTCAAAAAGTGGATTTACAAGACTAGGCATAATGACTGATTTATTAATGGAATAGGCGGTTCGGACAATTCCTCCACGTTTGATACAACAGATAACTCTGACGTACTTAATTCTGTATTCTCTGTGTTTTTATGAAGTTCCTCATTACTTTCAATTTGTTTTCTGCATCTGGGTGTTTTAGCGATAGTACTGGCACCTAAAGCGGCTTGTCCTAGAATAATGTCTGTAGAGTAGTGAACAGGTGCATTATTTGATCCTTTCTTTCTTCCTGTCGTAACTATTATTGGGGAAGCAAATGTTTGAGACGAATCCGATTGTGTATTATTATTACTTATAAAGGCTTGTCTGGCATAGACAATTTTTTTGGCCGAAAAATTATCAGTGGTAACGCTGTTACTGTTACACATAGAACTTCTTCTTCAAGAGTTATATCACAAGGATTTCGTGACAAGGCGTCAGCATTGGTGTTATGTTTGCCGGGTTTATAGCGAAATTTATATTGATAACCACGTGATCTCACTCTCCAGCGATTTAATCCGTTCATGGGATCTTTTATAAACTGCATCCGTGATAGAAGTTCGTGATTTCCGTAGACTGTAGAAGGACGTCCGTATAAATAGTGCTTAAAATAGTCAATAGCGGTGATTACTGCTAAACATTCATTTTCGGTAGTTGAATAATTTCTTTCATGCTTATTTAAGGAGCGTAACATATACGCTATCAGCTGTTCTTCCCCGAGTTCACCTTGATTTAAAACATCCCCAAATACTATATTTGACGCATCTGTGGTCGAAATGAAAGGTTTTTCCATATTTGCACATGTGAGCCCAGGTGGTTCACATAACGCCTGTTTTAAAGTGTCTAAGGCAGACTGTTGAATATCAGTCCCTTCAAATTTATGTCCTATTCGCGAAAGTTCATTGAAAGATTTAGCCTACAAAGAAAAATCTTTTATAAATTTTCTGTGGTAACTAGCTAACCCAAGGAAAGATCGTATGTTAGTTATTGTTTTAGGAACTGGGAAATTCATTATACTGAAAGTTTTCTTTTTGTCTGTTTTCGCTCCATATTCTCTAATTTTATGACCTGACTAATATGACCTCAGATGTTAGAAATTCGCAATTATCTGTTTGTAGTCAAAATGTCTGCAGCGGACAATCTTAAATACTTTAAGTAATGTTTCTTCATGTTCTTCCAGTGTAAGGGCGAAAATAATAATAGCATCTAAGTATACATATATTTTAACTCCCTGTAATCTCATCATTATATAATCCATTAGTTGTTGGAAAGTTTAGGGTGCATTTGATAATCCAAACGACATTCTTCAGTTTACTCATGATCAATTGGTTCTACTTTAACCTGGTGAAAACCATTAACCAAATCAAAAATACTGAAATATTTTGAAGTTGACGTGGTTTCTAAAATTTCGCCAATATTGGGTAATGGGTCAGCGTCACTTATTGTTTTTTATTTACTTTTTGCTATTCACTAACTACACGGCAACGTCGGCTTCCGTTCTTTTCACTTTTCATCGGAACTATCCACAAAGAAGAATTCCAAGGTGAAGACGAAGATTGTAGTACACCGTCTTCCAATACTTTACTTACTTGTTTACGTATCTCTTGATGCAACATGGGTAGATAGGGGAAGCCCGGGCAAGACGGTCATACTGGGCAAGACGGTCACCCCCCTCTATTTTTAATATGGCTGTTCGGAAAATTCCGAAAAAATTCAAATATATTGTTTGTGTTACTAGTATTTAAATTTCAGTACGTCCGCGCCGGTCGATGGTAACATCGTCAAAAAACATAAATATTGATTTTCGTCTGAATCCTTACGATTGTATCAAGGTAAGAAAGTAAACTTATTTTTCACACAAATTATTAAATTAATAAATAAATAGTGTCAGGCTATTGTATTTAACAAGTTTTAAAAAAAGACACAGGTTAGAGCCCATATTAATTTTGTTTTTTACTAATTTAAAAAAAAAAAGTCATTATATCCATTCCGGGCAAGATGGTCCGGGCAAGACGGTCATATGGCAATTATGTATTCATGAAGATTTCTATTGTTTAATTTGTTATGAGAAATATGTAGAGCCTCCCACTGAAGATTGGATTCAATGCAATCAGTGTAAAAAGTGGGCTCATGAAAATTATTCACCATACAAAGGATATGGTAGTTATTTTTGCGAAGAATGCGACGATTAATGTACTATTTATAAAAAAAAAATTTCCTTTCTTTACTGTTAATGTTTCTATAAAAGTAATTTATATAATAATCTATTTTTGTTAGTAAATGATGTTTAAAAATATAAATATGTTCAAAATTCCTTATTTAACCAATTTTTATTGATTTTTCCTGAGGGTGTCCGTTTTGCCCGGGCATTTTCGAAGGCCTCGAAATTTCACAATTTTTTCAACAATTTTTTATTATATGCTTAAGTTATAATATATCGATATACTTGCACGTACTTCATTGTTCTGATTCCTACTTCACGAAAAAATTTTTATTGATCGTATATTTTGTTGTTTAGTCCATTTTTTATTCGTTTTTCCTTAAGGACCCTACATTCTTTTACATTGACAGGTATGTTGTCTGCAGTATTAATACGGTGTTTGATGTAAGTTGTTGTGGACGGTTTATCTGTATCAAGTTAAAACAGGTAAGAATATTTTTTTATTATTTCTGTCATTTGACTCTGTTGTTGTTATATCCAAGTATATCCATATCTATAGAACGTAACGATTCAATATCTCTCGTTTGACCGCATTTATATTTGCACCAGAATCCAAAAGAAACAAACCTTCGCCTTGGCTTAAACAGTTTGTTTTTAATCGGATGATTGGTCCGGTGTTGTTTTCAGCGTGGTAAACTTTTCTGATTGTAGGAATTGTACTTGAGTTAGTTTTGATAGTCACTCGCCGCTGCGCTTTGACGACGGACACCTTGGTAGTTTAAATGCTCCGTCACACCGGGTAAAACTTGTGACATTTTCGCGTGACGTGACTCGCTACCCATCTGATTGCTATTATCATCTGGTTCAGAGAAATGTGTCATTGGCATGTGTTTTGAATATAAAGGTGATGTATGCGGATAATAATTTTGAAAATAGTAAGAGGGTAGCATAAAGTAAGGTACAGGTGGATTTCTGTAGTAGGGGTATGGAATATACATGGAAGGCATCGGCATATAATTATGTTGATATGGCTGTAGAAATGCTATCTGTTGCTCACACTCCGGTTTATACTGATAAGTATAATCGTTGTCTCCATATGGAGAATGAGACCTATGATTTGTTTTTTTCAAAATACTGCCTGGCTGCCCATGATGCTGCTGTGACTTAATGTTACTGTTTGATTGAGTAGCGTAACTTAATTGTGGTGGAGCTTGTATTTTACCCTCCTTCGTAATATGTGTACGAGAGAACTCTGTATCATTTTTATTATATTGTTATGAGAAATATGTAGAGCCTCCCACTGAAGATTGGATTCAATGCAATCAGTGTAAAAAGTGGGCTCATGAAAATTATTCACCATACAAAGGATATGGTAGTTATTTTTGCGAAGAATGCGACGATTAATGTACTATTTATAAAAAAAAATTTCCTTTCTTTACTGTTAATGTTCTATAAAAGTAATTTATATAATAATCTATTTTTGTTAGTAAATGATGTTTAAAAATATAAATATGTTCAAAATTCCTTATTTAACCAATTTTTATTGATTTTTCCTGAGGGTGTCCGTTTTGCCCGGGCATTTTCGAAGGCCTCGAAATTTCACAATTTTTTCAACAATTTTTTATTATATGCTTAAGTTATAATATATCGATATACTTGCACGTACTTCATTGTTCTGATTCCTACTTCACGAAAAATTTTTATTGATCGTATATTTTGTTGTTTAGTCCATTTTTTATTCGTTTTTCCTTAAGGACCCTACATTCTTTTACATTGACAGGTATGTTGTCTGCAGTATTAATACGGTGTTTGATGTAAGTTGTTGTGGACGGTTTATCTGTATCAAGTTAAAACAGGTAAGAATATTTTTTTATTATTTCTGTCATTTGACTCTGTTGTTGTTATATCCAAGTATATCCATATCTATAGAACGTAACGATTCAATATCTCTCGTTTGACCGCATTTATATTTGCACCAGAATCCAAAAGAAACAAACCTTCGCCTTGGCTTAAACAGTTTGTTTTTAATCGGATGATTGGTCCGGTGTTGTTTTCAGCGTGGTAAACTTTTCTGATTGTAGGAATTGTACTTGAGTTAGTTTTGATAGTCACTCGCCGCTGCGCTTTGACGACGGACACCTTGGTAGTTTAAATGCTCCGTCACACCGGGTAAAACTTGTGACATTTTCGCGTGACGTGACTCGCTACCCATCTGATTGCTATTATCATCTGGTTCAGAGAAATGTGTCATTGGCATGTGTTTTGAATATAAAGGTGATGTATGCGGATAATAATTTTGAAAATAGTAAGAGGGTAGCATAAAGTAAGGTACAGGTGGATTTCTGTAGTAGGGGTATGGAATATACATGGAAGGCATCGGCATATAATTATGTTGATATGGCTGTAGAAATGCTATCTGTTGCTCACACTCCGGTTTATACTGATAAGTATAATCGTTGTCTCCATATGGAGAATGAGACCTATGATTTGTTTTTTTCAAAATACTGCCTGGCTGCCCATGATGCTGCTGTGACTTAATGTTACTGTTTGATTGAGTAGCGTAACTTAATTGTGGTGGAGCTTGTATTTTACCCTCCTTCGTAATATGTGTACGAGAGAACTCTGTATCATTTTTATTATATTGATATGATATTCCTTGACGGTTATAGCTATTAGTTTCATAATTATCATTTCTATACGGGGAAGCATTATACCTGGATTCTCTTCGTTCATTACATTGTACTATTTCTATCAAAACATGGAATATGTACAATTGCTGCTTGTTAACTAAAACTTGTAGCTAAAAATGCTAATGTGTCTGTTGATGTATTTAAATGATCCATTATATGTCGTGTATGATCAGTATCAAAATCTGCTAGTATTTGTGGTGTTCGTTCTGTTGGTTGAGCCATTATTGATAAAATGTGATAAATTTAAGTTTTACACCATTTTGAACGTATCAGTTTAAGTGTGACATAACTTGTATAATGTTATTTCAACAGTATTACACGTAACACGAAACACGTGTTCAATATCAAACGTGACTTACTAAGGGTTATGCATTGCATATGCTATAGTTTCAACTCTAAAGATATTAAATGTTATAGCGTTATCCGTAACGCCAACTGATATAACGTTTATGCTTTTAGTCTCAACTATTAGTAACACTTTACTATACTGCGTAAAGGAAATTGTCACACAATCTATTCACGACGAATAGAGTATTTAAATTCACTAATTGTAAGTCGTCGGTGCCTTTGGTATGTCAAGGCCAACCGACGCCACTTGTTTATCTCAATACGAGTGTACAGTTACATGCGCGACAATACGTAGGGAATAGTGCGCGAGAGAGCGTGTGTGTGTTTTCCCACACTACTCCCTTTTTCGGAAAATTAGGCGATGGTCTAATTAGTGTGTAACTGTCCGCCGATCGAGGCGGATCAGTAACTTTTACCCGGAAGTACTGTTTGGTGTGCCGAGAGTACTAATCGGCATCGATCGACTTACAAGACCCTGTGCACGGTTTATCCGAAGCAGGGTCAAGTAATCGAACCCGTGTGTGTGTACTGATCGTACCTTGTGTGTGTGCGAGTGCCTAGTGAATAAGAACGGGGTCGTCCGCGAGTGCAAGTGCGGTTTGCGGGAGTACCCGCCGCAGCATTGATCCGCCTTACAACAGCCGACTTCCAACCTCCGCTGCCCAGGAGGTCGTCGAAGACCAAGGATCGGCTGGGCCATTCACGGGGCGCAACCCGGTAAGTAGTTTATATAGTACCATGCCCCCCCCCCACCCCTCCCTACCCGAGCATATGTGTATGTGAGACCTCGGGAGTGTGTTCGGGTACCCCGATATCCGAACAGCGGATATCGGGGCGAAGTCAACCGCAGGCGAGTATCTTGATCCGGTTGACTCCCGATATTTCCGTCCGCGCGAAGAGAATTGTAGCGGCACAAGGCCAGGATGAACAATTTTGTTAATTAAATTAAATAGAATGTTTCTTATATTTTAATTTATATTTACGCGTTATTTATTGTCTTTCCCGGCTCCCGCTGACATTATTTTTATTTAGTTTAAATCGCGTCGAGGCAAGAATGATCGCCCAAATCCTCTACACCATGCCTCCCAGCGAACGTGTTCTTGACCATATCGCCGGCATCTTCGCGGATAACAAATTAGTTGTGTACGCGGTATAGGGCAACGCGGCCCAACGATTAATATTCATTAAAAATAATTATTATTATTTTAAAATCACCGGGTTTGCGAATACCACATCATAACTGTTATGATATAAAAGATAACTCGTAGATTAAAATTTGTGTGACATACAATTTATTAGTAACGCTAGTTTGAATAGTAAGGCTGAGTAACGGCACAAGGTTTAAGGTAAAGAAACAACTAACGAGTCTCCACATAACAATATATTAGCAGTCCATCTTAGCCGTTCGACAAAGAGCTTGTTTTGCTTTGCATTTAATATTTTAATTTTTCCTGAAGAGGAAAAAATAGATGGTTGCAACGTTGAAATAATAAAATTTATTCGAAGGATACACCATTAGTCTCATTTATTTAAAATATATTTAGGCTTTTGCGGAAGACCGTATACGGCTCCTGAGTATTTCTGTTGCCTTCTGCTTACCTTACGTTACTCCTAACGTAATAGTCGGTTATCACTTTATATATAGATTAGTTAAAGCTCCGAGTTACGGGTTAGAATAAAGGGTGCATAAGTTTATTTATTTTCTTTATTCTTTTTTTATTTAATTACGATTTTATTGGAGTTTCTTATTAATTACAAGTTTATTTATTTAATCTATAATTTATAATATACTTATTTATTACACAACTTTGTCGTGGCAAAAAGATTTTTCTTAGATTTACTATTTACGATTTCTCAAACCCAAGATCGCTGGGTTTGATAACAGCGGGCATCGTTTTAGGGCGGGGACTCCGTCCGGAATATTATCACGCTGATAATTCCTACAGCGGGTCTCCGTAAATCTATTGTCGGGGATCATCGACAGAGATCGTTGCTGGTGTCTTTGTAGTTAAATTTCTTTGTCCCGCAAGATCTAGTGCTTCTATTTTGGAGTTTCTACGTACAAATACCGATATCTAGTTTTCGTTTGTGAATTCTGTTTTTCTACTCGAACACATCAGCAAAGTTTGCACATTCGTATTATTATCGGATTCTCTAGACCCGAAGTTGGCACGGTGGAAAACTCGAATGTGAGGAATGTTATAGTTGTTTGCATTTAAATAAATGTAACCTGTAACACTTTTTGTAGAGATCTATTTGATCCGACCAATTAGCGATGGACGCGTATTAAGTGTTACATTAGAATGTTGCAATAATGCTGTTTTAGCATTATCACGATTTCAGTTACTGTATACTACTACTACTATATATATATATCCGATACGGTGCGGTAGGCTCGGGCTACGCGTAACGCGGCGACCCTGCAGGCCCGCCGAATGAGAGCCCCGTAGCTCGTGTTCTTTAGCCATGTATCAGCCCAAATTGATGCTCCGTATAAAATTACGGAGCTCACCACCGAAGCGAGGAGGGACCTTTGCGGTTGCTTTGGTCCCCCGATGTTGGGCATGATGCAGGCAAGTGCATGTGCCACCCTTGTTGCCTTCGAGCCTGCATTCAGTATATGTTATCTCAAGGATAGTCGCGCGCCCAGCGCGTCCTCAAGGTATCGGATGGAGTCCATCGACCGGACTTGCTTACTGTCAACCGTGAAAATGGCGTACCTTCTCTTTTTTTTCCGGGAGATAAGCACCGCCTCCGCTTTTTCCGCCGCCAAACTCAATCCCTGGCCGCTCAGCCAGCCCGCTACTATTTCGATAGAGATATCTCCGAGGTATTGAACCTCTTCGACGCTCTTCGCGACGACAACTAGTACAAGGTCGTCGGCGTAAGCCACCATGAGGAATTCTAAGTAGGTCGGTCTTGCCGTACTCCTGGGATTGATCTTATTCAAGACCGTTTTAGCCTGCCCCAGGGGTCGTTTTCTATATCCTCGCAGAAGTCGCGACAACACTTCCTCTTCGCAGCTCTGATGGCAGTTCTGAGCTATTTTCTCTTTTCCTCATAGTCCTCGGTCAGTTCTTTAAATTGCGGCTTCTTTCTTGCTCTTTGGTGCAGTCTTCTAGCCCGCAAACATTCGCAACGCAGCTTGCCAACTTTTCTGACCACCAATAAACTGGTGGTCGGCTACGAGGATTTAATTTCGTGGCCATGGATGCGTCGCAGGCCGCTGTTATAGCCGTCGCAAGGTCTCGAACTCTTTCGTTGGGTGTTCCACCACTGCCCCCTCCAGAAAGCAAAAAAACACGTCTTGATCAAAGAAAGCTGGTGCCCATCTCTTTTTCACCGGCCACAGTTTAGCCCCAGGTCTCCTGTGGTCAGCTGGAGCCAGTACGCAATAGCCTGGTGGTCACTACCCGTATATTTATCGCCAACCCTTTAGCCGAGCCTTTCCCCCACCATGATCGGGTCGATGAAGGTTAGGTCGACTATGGACGACTTGCCCCTTTGGCATACGTGGGAGTCGTCCCCTTGTTAGCGATCTCCAACTCCAGTGTAGAGAAGGCTTTGAGAAGAAGAGATCCACGGACGTTCGTCCTTGCGCTGCCCCATTCCGTTGCCCAGGCGTTAAAGTCCCCACCGATTACCACGGGCAAACGGGAGGATCGTGCGCTGTTGAAGATAGTGTCCAGGGACTTAAGGGGTCAAGCCTGGGTTAACTGCTCAAAAAATCGATTTTTTTTTTATTAACTTTTTTTAAAGTATTTCTTACTTAAAACGTTATCCCAAAATTTGAAAAAAAACAAAAAATTTTTTCGCAAGTTATAATTGAAATAAAGTAAGCATCAATAGACATTATTTCTCTAAAATTATTTTTGCAAAAAAAGACATTTTATTTTAATTTAACTAAAATAATAATTGCGAGGTTTTCGACGTTTACATACAAGTATATTAAACGAAGCAACTATCAAGCGTAGAGTTTGGAAAGTAGAAATCTACTTTACCATACGATTCAAATTTAATAGTTAATAAATAAATGATTCCTTTTACTTTAATACACTGCACAAATACGTACAGTTCTATTTGAAGTAAATATTTTCTGCATTGATAAAGTATTTACGTTATTTTAGTAAATACTCAGTGGATTTTAAATTAAAAGTATATTTTTAACTTTAAATTTTATTAGTTTTAAGAAATTAATTATAAGTTTATACAAAAAAAGAGCAGTAAAAAAAATGACAGACTCAAGTAATAGAATACCTGGTACATCTGCTCATAAAAAAATTATCAACATCAGTAAGAACCAACTACGATGCACTTCCATCAACATTGATCCAGATCAAGTAAAAAGTTAAAAACTGATACCATTGAAGAAAGTAGCACAGAAAATAGAATTATTGATATATCACTACTTTTCCCAACATTAGAAGAATTTTTAGTTTGTCAGAATTGTCATGGTACAGTTAAATTTCCTGAAGTTGATGTGAGAGGTTTGGGAAGTAAAATAACAATAACATGTACAAACTGTTTTAAGGTATTTGTTATTGATTCAAGTAGAAAAGTTGGAAAAAAAGTAACGCTTATGAAATAAATAGACGTTAGTGTACACAATGAGAACTCTTGGTCATGGGCATGCTGGTTTAGTTACTTTTTGTGGAAATATGGATTTGCCGAGTCTAGCTTCTCACAGTAATTATGACATTATTAATACAGAGATAAAAAATGTTTGTAAAGAAGTTGGTAAACAGTCTATGAAAGCAACTGTCGAGCAAGTATATGATTCAACAAGTCAGAATTGCCATATAAGTGTATCAGGTGATGGTTCTTGGAGGAAGCGAGGATTCAATTCTCTTCAAGGTGTTGATACTGCATGAGAATGAAAAAGTAATTGACGTTCCTCCAAAGCAATTTTTTTGCAGAGCATGTGAATTGCGACCAGAAGAAGAAACAAAAGAATATAGAGAGTGGTATTTTACGGCATGAAATATACTAATTATATTGGAGGTTTGAAACACTTTCACAAATAAGTACACATAAAATAACTTCAACCACATAATATCGCACTAAGCACAAATACACTGAGCATAACAAAACACTTGTTTATAATTTTATCTGTATTCTGCAAATATTGTATATATAAGTATTGTATATATACTTATCTGATATAATTTGTTCATGCAGTTTTATAAACCACTAGTTTTTTTTACTTATTTTATTTAGATATTATATAATATAATATATATAATATATAATTCTACTTGATATTATAATAGCTTAAAACTGAACTACAAACGTGTGGCTGGTGCACACTTCCATTAGCAGCTGTAACACTATCTATGCCTCTCTCTTTCTCTATCACCTGACAAGGCTATTCGAAAAATCAATAATCTTATGGAAGACTTGTCATGTGAGAGAGAGAGAAAGAGATATTGTACACAACTGTCAAACAGTATTTGTTTTTACTGCATTCTTTACATACTTTTAATTAAATTTAATGCTTATAATAAAAATTATAATCATATAATATAATATAATAATCATAGTATAAATATTATTATATAAAATAGTCATAAACTATATATAAAATAATCATGTATTAATATTCAATAATAGCTAAGTATTCTTTTAGTTTTAAAAAATTTTATTCCTCTTTTTATAAAGAAACTGATTCTTGAAGTTGACTTTCTGTTATTTTAGATAATACATGTATATTAAAAAAATATACTGAGTATTATATTAATAAAACCAGAAAAAAGTCACTATAAACCTATTAAATATACATATTATTAAGATTACACATACAAATTGTACGATACCTGAAGAATATGGTATTAGACTTATAAAATAAGTAAAACTTTAAATCTAATAAGTGAAACTTTAAATGCATTTATCTCATTAATGCTTTTTTAATGATTTTAGCTTACTTGCCGCAGGATATTTCAGAGCCAGGTTGATGAATCACTTTGAAATTTTGGGGAAACTTTTAAAATATATATTTCTACGGACTTATGTTGCCCAATTTTCAAAAAGATAAGTTTTAGGTGAATGTTATGTACGTATACGTACATAACATTCACTATTTTTCTTGTTATTATCAACTTTTATATTTAATACATTGTTATTAATTTTTTTTCAGAAAAGGAAAAACATAAGTCTGTAAACGTATATTCCATGAACATTTTAAGCCTTATTAGACATTAAAAGATGCATTCAATGCTTCAATATCCTACGGCAACTGCAAAAATTAATCAATTTTTTAATATCATTATAAGTTTAATAACCAGGATTAAAAATGCATTATAAACATTTTTTATATTGATAAATATAATGTATAATACATATATATTATGCAAAAAAAATTAATATGTGAGAAGAATTAAAAAAAAAAAAAATTATTCTAATAATAATTATTTATTTATTGAAAACATTTAACCCAGGCTTGACCCCTTAATGAAATCCTCGATGGTGTCACTGGGCGGATGGTAGTAGCTGTAAATACGCCCACCCGCCACTTCTACCCATGTGAAGCCGGGGAGAAGGGCGGCCATCTTGCGGGATATATGTAGATTTCCACACACCCGGATGATCGCTTTGCTGGTAGTATCTCTCACCCAGCTTGGGCTCTCGCGGTTCCTATACTCGCTGACGATGACGATGTCTGCCTTCTCTTCTCTGACCAACTGGGGCAGAAGGTCTTGGGCCACCACACAGTGGTTGAGGTTAATCTGGAGTACCTTAATCATTATTTATTTCTGATCGGCACCCCAGTCTATTGCGTCCGCGCAGTTCACTGCTTTGTGGCCCTGTCGGCCGCATCGGTAGCATTTCGTCGATCAGTCGACCGCGTTTTTGCGGTCCTTCGCAATGTGCCCAGCTTCGTGACACCTGTAACACCGCGAGGACCCTTCTCGCAACCGAACTCTGCAGTTGATCCATCCAATTTTATTGTATGATCGCGCGCAGAGTACCACTATATGAGCCCCTGATTTTAATGGTGTCTGAGGCCACCACGTTTGGCCCGATCTTTGCCGCAATCTCCGCGGCTACCTCCTGTACTATCGTGGACTCGTCCATATCCTTGATGGAGATGAACTCTCTATGAGTCAGTAGCTGGACTTCCGCTGTTCCAGCGGCCAGATCCACTATATTCATATCGCGAAACGTATGCCTGATTATCCAGGATCATTACTTTTGTCTTGTTAACATTCAGTGCAAGACTATTTGATACAGCCCAGGATGCTACCGTATTTGCATCCAGGGTAATTCGATGTACACCTGACTCAAAATCTGCTGGTAGAGAAGAATAATAATCCTGGGCATGATCAGCTTAGAGCATGCATTTATTCAATTGATGCACATTCGGCAAGTCATTAATAAAAATAAAGAACAATAGTGGACTCAAGACACTGTCCTGCGATACCTCTGAATTTGCGGCACTGAGTCAGACGCTTTAGAGAAGTCGAACAGGACTAAGACAGTTATCATGCGAGAATCTATAGCCCTTTTAACATCGTCCAGGATCCCCAAAAGTGCCGTCTGTGTGTTATTATCCCTGCGAAAAACTGCTTGTCTAGGATTCATCAAATGATGGTTTTACAAGTATGACGATAATTGAAAATGAAGTAATCGTTCCAACAGTTTCGAGATTTCGTAGACTTTGGCAATCGGTCTAGTATCAAAGCACGTCTTAATCCTGTTCGACTGCGCCAGCGGAAACAGTAAGGTCCGCTTCCAATATTCCGGAAAGAAACCGATCATCAATAGCACATTGAAAACCTCAACTAAATGCAGACTTATCTGGGGCTCTAAGAGCTTTAACATTTTTACCCATAACCCATCCGTTCTCACCGCCCTTGACTTTGCTCTGCTGAGAACGCACTACACTTCTCTAGGATGGATGGCATCAAACTCAAATCTAGCAGGAGTAAGATAGTCATTAATATTCATCAAGCATAATGAATCAAGAAAAGTTTGTGGAAGCGGTGCCAAAAAATTTGAAACAGATGCATAGTATGCATTCAATTGCTGAGTGGTGAAATATTCTAATGGTGATGAACCTAAATTAGAGCCCTATCCCAAGCCTTTCAGCTCTCTTCATTTAGCCCTAGGTTCTGTAGTATTCGTCAATTTATTTGAGAGATACCTGTATTTATTGCTATCAAGCATATTTAAGATTTTTTTTTTTGTTATTTAACGTCGCTCTATTTATGCTGCCAGGGCTAATCAGCGACGGAGGTGAACGGTGTGTCTGTAAACAAAGCACATGTAGTTGAAACAGTGGTGCTTGTGTCCATCCGAAGATATCATCGGTCACTGTAATTAGTCTAATAATTACAGTTTCCTGTCCTCCCGATGGAACCACCGCGATCCTCTTTACATCTTCGCGTCCCTAACGTTCCCTATAGTTCAGATGCCCGTGCCTCTCATGCACTGACAAGTGCACGAAACGCACGCGCACCTGAACTGGCGTCACATTATAGTGACACGCCGAGCCACTGAGTCACGGTGTTCGAAAAATGCACATAAAAAAATTTTCAGAGGTACACGTCTGGGATCGAACCCACGACCCTCGGTATGAGAGTCGGGAGCTCTACCCATGAGCCACCGCGGCTCCATTTAAGATTTTATTTTTTACAATTTTGTACCTCTCATAGTCTTGAATTTGTCCTGAGGTTTGAAAATCTCTAAAAGCCGAGTTTCTAGATTTAATCAGACCCCGAATCTCAGTTGAAACCCACGGCTTATGTTTATTCTCAATTATTTCAAGTTTACATGGCGACAGTTCCTGAAAGATGTAGAGGGCTGACGCCGAAAGATGAGATATCAGCAAGGAGACAGACTGAGACCTATCATTATAAACCGAATTACATGAATGCGAAAATGGAAGTGAAGATACGTTAGCTGAATGAAAAGTGAGAGAATTATGCGAATTAGCTGAGATGGAAAATAAATTAGGTAATGACATGATATATGAATTTGTTGAGATGGCAAATAAGTTAGACGATGACATGCTATGTGAAATTGAATTTTCAGTGTGAGAAATGACATTATGAGAAATGGAGATTTGATCAGACAATTGCACGCATGTTACACAATTTGAACTTATATCTAAAGACCACGAAGGATAAGACATATTTGGTTGTTGGTCAGGTGAAACATTTTGACTAGAGGTTAGAAACCCACTATATGAATAAGCACGAGACAAGCCAGTGTTAAAAATGTTAATGAAAACGGAATCCAAATCCGTGTAAGCTAACCACAATATGTAATAAAAGATATTCCAGTGAATTGGAGAACTGCCTATTTGAATGTGCCAACGTAATTACTTTGTATGCATTTCTAATATACGCATCTACATCTCCACCCTCTTTACCTAACCGATCAAGTCTGTGTAAAGTATAATCCGGCAACTTAACTACGTCCGAGGCATCCGATTCATTTAAAAATGTTTTCGTAAGTGCAATCACATCGTAGGCCTGGGTAAAAACCAATGCTTCTATGTAGCTGAAATGAATCTTAAGCCTGTTTATGTTAATATGGATAATAGAGAAAAATTTTTTCGCCTGACTAACGTCCCTTCATTGTGAAAGACACCCAGGATTTGGAGGTAGGGAGAGGAGATCAGCTTCCGTATTTATACGCATCAAAGGTCCTCTATTTTCCTTTCTTAGATAAACAATTGAGTTTAAAAATATCGGTCGCAAATAAAAGGGCATGTACTGCCTTTGGCCAAAGCGGTCTAATATATAAGGATGATTCGCCTCCCTTACAGAAAATGCTTAATGCGGTTTTTCCTTTTAGTAAAAACGACTTCTTCACTATAATATCTCTTATAAGATAGATTCCGTATCCGGAAGGCGACGTAACCCTAAAAACTACTCCCCTCGAAAAAGTAGACACCGCTGACATAGCTGAAGCATTACCAGTATCACTGCTAGTATTTAATGTAGTTGTTACACTTCTAGAAGGCAGAGTCCACGGACGAACCTCTATAATTTGCGAGTTTACGAGCGCCAGTCTTATGACATTTAATATTTTTTCCAGCAGAGTAACATCTTTTTCTTTAGAGTTTAACGGCAGACCCAAGAGTAATATCTCGCATTCATCTTTGTTTATGCTCAACGGAACATCAACCACTTATGACACTGGGCCGCACGCATTGTCTCGCATGCTCCAGTACCATCTTCAAGTCATGTAATACGGTTATCTATCTCCATCAATCGCTCATTCGTGAAAGTTTCTATTTTATTTACTCGCTGACGCAAAGAGAGTCATTCCGCATTTATAATATTCAATTTCGATCCACGTTCGTTGAAATAGAAGGGAGGACAGCTCCCACCACGGTCTCTCCGCTCACCATAACATTCGCAAAATCTAACCCGGGAGGTGCTACCCTCACACAGTTTAATCGTTCACCAGTACTCACAACCGCAAGACTCGCTCTGTACGCATAGCAGCACTTATGCACGCTTAATCCCGGCATGTTCGCTACACAATTTGTGTGCATAATATTGTTGCAATCGGAACATACCTCCGAATAATCCTTCCTGGTGATACGTATTTTGCACACAAAGCAGACTCACGGCATCGCCATAACGAAGAAATGCGCTGTGGTAGCCAAGCAAGATCACCAGAAGAGAGAAGAGGGGGAAGCCCAGGGAGGATAACTAGCCTTCTTACGTTTCCAGCAGAAGCACTGAATAGCCGCCGATGTGCGCAGAAAATTTCCCGCTTCATGGCTTACACAAAAACTTCACAGCGCCTAACCTCACTTTCCCAGGCAGACTTTTTCAATAAAATTATAACGAGTAAACCAAATGCTTCAAAGAACTTTTATTAAAAAGTAGGAGCAGCAGTCAGTTTTCTTCCCAATGATTGGCGCTGAAGAACTCGATAGCAGGTATGAGAGGCAATACACTAATACAAACGGAGAGTAATAATAGAATGCCACAGGCCACTCACCTTGCGCGCAGAGAGAAAGAGAGAGACTGATTGATATTATTTATTGGGCAGTAGGGGTCATACCCCGTATAAACATATTAATAATCAATAAAATAGAGGTACATAACATAGTAAATAAAATAATATTAAAACAGATGGTCGCCATTTACAGTTTAAAAATAACAAAGTAACAAGTTAACAATATAACAAGGTAAATAAAATATATGAGTAATAACAAACAATACAAATAAATAAACAAATAAATAAATAAATAAATTAATGTGTAAACAAAGATAAAATAAATTTAAAAAAAACATAATAACGCAGTGAGATAGACAATGCTAAGTAGAGCGAACAATCGTACAAGTATACATCGGTAGATAAATGATCAAGCTAGAAATCGGACAAGGAAGGGCAAGAAATTTTCTCGCGACTAATTCTAGCGTCCCAAGCCCGACGGTCGACCTCGGAAAGGTGGGACGAGACAATTGGTTTAAATGCAGTAAATGAGAGGGGATTAAAATCGGTGTTAGGAAGCTGGTTAATGAGTCGAGTGGCGGTAATAATAAAGAAGTTGTTCAAAGTTTCGGTTCTGGGAGGGAGATAGGTAAGGCATCACGTAAAATAATATATTTGGCAATATAGGAAGAAGATTGATATGAGATGATGTTAAATGCGCAGGAGTCAATGAATAGGGATCTTCGGAGCTCGACCGACAGTCAACCTAATTTAAGAGAGAGAGAGAGAGAGAGAGATTGATTGATTGATTTATTGTTTTGCAGCCTTGGGGTATAACCCTATCTGGCTGAAATGAAGTACAGTAATAAGTATATTAAATAGATTAAATACGATTCAATAAGAAGTACATTAAAAGTATAATTTACAGTAAAAATATTATAATAAAAGTTCTTTGAAGTTCGGTGAATACATTAGAGTTGATGTTGAAGTTTGATGAATACATTGAAGTTAATGTTGAAGTTCGGTGAATACATTAGAGTTGATGTTGAAGTTAGGTGAATACATTAGAGTTGATGTTGAAGTTTGGTGAATACATTAGAGTTGATGTTGAAGTTCGATTAATACATTGGAGTTGAGGTTGAAGTTGGATTGAAGTAGTCTTGAAGTTTTATAGAAGTGCATTACGAATATAAATGAGTGGCTTGGCAGGTAGATAACCACAAGAAAATATAGATAATTTGGTAAGCCTTGGAATATTTATTCAATTACATTAACTGGTTTAACATGCTGCTGACATCTTCGATTTGGTAAACAATTTAGCTGACATTCAGAAAGTAGTGGTATAAGATTAGAATTAGAAGTTTCCCGCATGCAGACGACTAAGTTGCGCACTACTGGTGGATCGTAGTATTTTATTTTGGCAACCTCTTTAGCCTTTCTATAAAGTAGATAAGTCTTCTGAGGCCATTTAGAAGAAATAAAAATTTTGGAACCGCTAATAATTAGAGAAGTTGATGTATTTGATTTTTCATTATCATAATTTTCTGTACATTTTTTATGAGATATTGATTTTTTATCTTTTTTATCTTTTGACGTATTAATATTCTGAGTCCAGGAGCGTGTAGACAGGACGTGACTTACAAGACTAGTCAGACCTAGTACCGTTAATAAATTATTAACAGCCTTCTGAGGTGGACATTTTGAGGCTGACGGCAGTCCGGATACTTTTAGTTCAGATTGGTCGACCATTATACTAGTTTCGGATAGTGTGTTAAGGGGTCAAGCCTGGGTTAACTGCTCAAAAAATCGATTTTTTTTTATTAACTTTTTTTAAAGTATTTCTTACTTAAAACATTATCCCAAAATTTGAAAAAAAAACAAATTTTTTCGCAAATTATAATTGAAATAAAGTAAGCATCAATAGACATTATTTCTCTAAAATTATTTTTGCAAAAAAAGACATTTTATTTTAATTTAACTCAAATAATAATTGCGATGTTTTCGACGTTTACATACAAGTATATTAAACGAAGCAACTATCAAGCGTAGAGTATGGTAAAGTAGAAATCTACGATTCAAATTTAACAGTTAATAAATAAATGATTCCTTTTACTTTAATACACTGCACAAATACGTACAGTTCTATTTGAAGTAAATATTTTCTGCATTGATAAAGTATTTACGTTATTTTAGTAAATACTCAGTGGATTTTAAATTAAAAGTATATTTTTAACTTTAAATTTTATTAGTTTTAAGAAATTAATTATAAGTTTATACAAAAAAAGAGCAGTAAAAAAAATGACAGACTCAAGTAATAGAATACCTGGTACATCTGCTCATAAAAAAATTATCAACATCAGTAAGAACCAACTACGATGCACTTCCATCAACATTGATCCAGATCAAGTAAAAAGTTAAAAACTGATACCATTGAAGAAAGTAGCACAGAAAATAGAATTATTGATATATCACTACTTTTCCCAACATTAGAAGAATTTTTAGTTTGTCAGAATTGTCATGGTACAGTTAAATTTCCTGAAGTTGATGTGAGAGGTTTGGGAAGTAAAATAACAATAACATGTACAAACTGTTTTAAGGTATTTGTTATTGATTCAAGTAGAACAGTTGGAAAAAAAGTAACGCTTATGAAATAAATAGACGTTAGTGTACACAATGAGAACTCTTGGTCATGGGCATGCTGGTTTAGTTACTTTTTGTGGAAATATGGATTTGCCGAGTCTAGCTTCTCACAGTAATTATGACATTATTAATACAGAGATAAAAAATGTTTGTAAAGAAGTTTGTAAACAGTCTATGAAAGCAACTGTCGAGCAAGTATATGATTCAACAAGTCAGAATTGCCATATAAGTCTATCAGGTGATGGTTCTTGGAGGAAGCGAGGATTCAATTCTCTTCAATGTGTTGATACTGCATGAGAATGAAAAAGTAATTGACGTTCCTCCAAAGCAATTTTTTTGCAGAGCATGTGAATTGCGACCAGAAGAAGAAACAAAAGAATATAGAGAGTGGTACTTTACGGCATGAAATATACTAATTATATTGGAGGTTTGAAACACTTTCACAAATAAGTACACATAAAATAACTTCAACCACATAATATCGCACTAAGCACAAATATACTGAGCATAACAAAACACTTGTTTATAATTTTATGTGTATTCTGCAAATATTGTATATCTAAGTGTTGTCACATTGGTTATGCTGAAATGGAGAAACAAAGAATCAATTTCTTGACATAAACAAAATATAAATTTAAGGTTATGCAAATACTTATCTGATATAATTTGTTCATGCAGTTTTATAAACCACTTGTTTTTTTTTACTTATTTTATTTAGATATTATATAATATAATATATATAATATATAATTCTACTTGATATTATAATAGCTTAAAACTGAACTACAAACGTGTGGCTGATGCACACTTCCATTAGCAGCTGTAATACTATATATGCCTCTCTCTTTCTCTATCACGTGACAAGGCTATCCGAAAAATCAATAATCTTATGGAAGACTTGTCATGTGAGAGAGAGAGAAAGAGATATTGTACACAACTGTCAAACAGTATTTGTTTTTACTGCATTCTTTACATATTTTTAATTAAATTTAATGCTTATAATAAAAATTATAATCATATAATATAGTATATGATTTTTTATCAAAATATTTTTTAAAATCCATATAATCATGCATTAATATTCAATAATAGCAAAGTATTCTTGTAGTTTTAAAAAATTTTATTCCTCTTTTTATAAAGAAACTGATTTTTGAAGTTGATTTTCTGTTATTTTAGATAATACATGTATATTAAAAAAATATACTGAGTATTATATTAATAAAACCAGAAAAAAGGCATTATAAACCTATTAAATATATATATATTATTAAGATTATATATATATATATAAATTGTATGATACCTGAAGAATACGGTATTAGAATTATAAAATAAGTGAAACTTTAAATCTAATAAGTGAAACTTTAAATGCATTTATCTGATTAATGGTTTTTTTATCATTTTAGCTTACTTGCCGCAGGATATTTCAGAGCCAGGTTGATAAATCACTTTCAAATTTTGGGAAAAATTTTAAAATATATATTTCTACGGACTTATGTTGCCCAATTTTCAAAAAGATAAGTTTTAGGTGATTGTTATATACGTATACGTACATAACATTCACTATTTTTCTTATTATTATCAACTTTTATATTTAATACATTGTTATTAATTTTTTTTCAGAAAAGGAAAAACATAAGTCTGTAAACATATGTTCCATGAACATTTTAAGACTTATTAGACATTAAAAGATGTATTCAGTGCTTCAATATCCTGCGGCAATTGCAAAAATTGATCAATTTTTTAATATCATTATAAGTTTAATAACCAGGATTAAAAATGCATAATAAACATTTTTTATATTGAAAAATATAAAGTATAATATATATATATTATATTATGTAAAAAAAAAAATAAATTTGTAAGAAGAATTAAAAAAAAAATTTATTCTAATAATAATTGTTTATTTATTTAAAACATTTAACCCAGGCTTGACCCCTTAATGTCATTGCGCACATCGTGAATTTCTTTTTCAAATTGTGATTGTGTAGCGACCATTTTCCTCTCCAAGTCAATCAGATGATTAGTTATTCTCTCAATATTTCTCTCAATATTATTTTGAAATGCAATAAACCAGGGAGGAGCTGTTTCACTATGCATGTTCGATAATGAAGAGGACCGAGAAAATAAGCAAGTCTTAGAAATGATTCTCTTATAAACTTATAATACAAATTTTATTACGAGAGAATAGCAACCACCTGGCGGATGATCACTACACTACAAAGTAAGCACGTATTTGCTTTAAATTAACTATAGCTTAACTCTTACGCACAGTATATGTAGCTTGATGCAGTACAACAAAAGTATTTCGTAAAATATTAAAAAAGAGTAATTTAGAATAAACAATAAAAACTACGCACTGATTAGTTAATAAAGTCAGTAAGATTAATTTCTCTACAAAAAAAAAAAAAAAAAAATAAGACCGTCACTTAAACAAACAGATATATTGTTATTCACGTCACAAGAGTCACAAGAACAATGAAGAGCTGATACTAAGAGTCGTCACTAAGTAATATGATTGGTCACTGACTATGTCATATATGGTATTATGGTGGACCTACCAAGAAAATGTAACCACACGGGATTAAAATTACCAATCAGTTAATCAATAAACATGTTTAAGTAGTGCACAGTTCGCTTTAACCACTATCCCGATATAAACCGATTCGCACCACACATGCATCAACACACTACACAAACTCTCCAAATTAATATCCAATGATTATGAGAAGAAAAACTGGAGCGCTCGTAAACACGTCTGCTACCTGCCAGAGAGAGAGAGAGAGAGATAAAACATTATTGGGCTTATAGGGGTAGAAACCCCGTTAACACATTATTAGAAAATGTCGCTAAAATATTAACATAAAAAAAATATAAATAACAAAAATTAGCGCAATTACAAGAGATAACGTTCATTGCTTAAAACAACGCAAAAATAAAAATGACAATAAAACTATAATATAAAATATAATAAAACAATAAATAGAAATCTTACGCAGCATAAAACGGCCTACAATAAAACAATCTGAGGACGGATGAGGTTTTCACGCATAACTCTGTCATCCCAGGCTGAACAGTCAAGTCTAAATAGATGCTCAAATACGGATGTTTTAAAATGATTAATGTGCAATGGATCAAATGGAATGAATGAATTGAACTGAAATGAATTTAACAATTTAGAGGCAGTTATAACAAAAGATTTATTTAAGGATTCTGTACGTGGAGGAAGATAGGTTAAGGGTTTAGGAGGAAATCGAGAAGGATATCGAAGATGATCTGCTGAATGGTTGATTTAAGTGAAATTTTCAGCAAAATAATATGAAATCATCATATAAGTGGATGTTGTAACGGATTTGCTATTTTTAATAATAATAAATAATAACTACTTACTACCGTTAAAACAATAGTCTCATTACGCAATCAGCACTTACAAACCAAAAACTCTCTCTCTCTTTCCCTACTTTTACCTTTACAAATGTCGGCGAGAATCACCGAAAATCATCGAACGTCAACCTGTAACAGCTGTAAATATTAATACACAGGTTAGACACAGAGAGAGAGAATGTAACGAGCAATATAATATAATCGAATATAGAACTAGTTTACCGATGAATCAGTTACCAACGTATATAATGAAACGTAGTATTCTAAAAAAAGTAAAAAAAATACATAGATTCAATTACTTACCCAATAGAACCGTTATTTCCTATATGGGATGAAGCAAGCGCATTAATAGCGATATGCAACTTGCAAATGAACAATATGCTTTACCAAAGAAAAGTCAAACCTGTGGGAGGAATGGCAAACAAGCTTAATGCAAAAACAATACAATTATGGGAAATTAATTAACAAACAGCAAGTACTTTGCAAGAAGAGAATTAATAATGGATCATCAGTTAAATCTACAAAAAGAATACAAAATTATCTACAATAAAGTGAGCGTGTATATGATGATATTGTAACTTTTAACACCGAGAGAAAAACGTCGCGTATTTCGTATAGACATCAGCTATGGAATTGTGGTATTATGCTCATGATGTCATGAACGTAATAAACGTTAACAATTTAGTAAAATATGCTCCTATGAAAAAAAAGAATGTGAATGTTGACATCTATGTGCGAATTCGACGACGTTGCGCCATGGAAACAATGAAATATAGTCAATGCCGATTCAATCCGATATTCTCAAAGAATCTGTTGCGGATATGGTAACGTTTTTCATGAGATCTTGTGGGCGATCAAATACGACATAAAAGTAAGTTTAATTAATTTATTGGTTCACGTTTAAAGAATTAAATTAGTAGTATGCGTATATTAGTGTTACAGTATTATTCATAGCTATTAAAATGATCATAGAATTAAGAATTAATGTTGACAATAGGTACAAACGTGAATATAGGTTAGAAAGAAAAACATGATTTTATAACAACAAGGGTTAGGGGGGATAGCCGTATAAACCGAAAAGGTATGGGTAGGCTTAAATAATAAAAAAAAAAATTACTGTAATAAATCATATTCAATAATGTTCAATAAAAGAAATTGAGCATTATACAAACGCGGTTTCTCATCGGGGCTGATATCGAAATGGTAACAAATCTATGAGATTGGCACAGCAGCGCAACTACGCGTTTGTGTCATAATGCGCATAATCGTAAGTCAAAATTTTCGAGCATCAAGAGTAAGAAGGTTATGCTTTCTTCCCATGTGATGCTTCTATACTGTAAATACTCAATCAAAATGTAATAATTGTTTGCAAATGATACTATAGTCGCACACTATAAACTGTAGTAATATATTAAATTGTTTGATGCGATCATTGGAATAATTTTCTCTCCGTGAATAAAAATAAAAATGTTAATAGTAACATAATATCATATCTTAATATTAGAAGTTTGAAACCAAATGATTAAGGGACTATACCAGTGTAACCCATGAAAAATTAGGCGATTTTCAGGAATTTTTTTAGAAGAAGGTACTCAATACAATATTTTGAATATTTTTGACATAATAAGGTATATTTTCAGTTATATTTTAAGATTTTTTTACAAAGATAACGGAAAATGACGGAATTATGCGCTGTCTTCGGAGGTGTCAAAAAAAAGTTCCTTAACTGCTGGTGTGATTCCGGCTGAATGAGTAGCTGAAACGTAAAAATCCAAAAGGATTATTAAAGTTGAAGGTAAAATATTAAAAATTAAAAAAATGGCGTGGTTCTGAAAAAAGTGTTGATTTTTGAGGTAAAAAACGGTCGCTTTTTCAATGCGAAATTGACAATTATCAACCAATCAAAAAAATCGTAGGTCGTTGTATAGTAAACATATTCAAGAATACTTAGTTAAAATTTAAAATCGATCGGACAAATTCACTTTGAGTTATGAAGTCAGCAATTTTGAAAAATGTCGTTTCGAGAAAAACGCGTTTAAAGTTTCAACTATCGATTTTTACTAGACAGAATTATATTTACCATAAAAATTGCCAATCTGCTATGCCTGGCCCATACAATTCACCTTCCTCTTCCTCGAAAAATGCCTGCTGAGAGTCTGAAGCTCATCTCCGGGCTATTCGTCCCTCTTTTGAAGACATTCGTGACGTATTTCCGCCTGTTTGATTCGGCTGTCATCTTTCTGAACGGCATATTCTTCCACAATGGGGAACAACCACGCCCATTACTTGCATCATTTTCAAAATACCATAAAAACCGTCATTAAATATACAAACTGCTAGAAAATTAGCGAGTAATACTTTTCATCTCGCTGTGAAGGTGCTTTGGAGTAAAGTGCCATAGCAATCCATTGTAGCTTTCGTTGTTGTTTTGTGTGTTTCCTTCCTTGCATCGCTCTAGCAATTCCCTTGCACTTAAATCCGTGTAGATTGATTTCAAAGCTTCTGCAACATCCTTATCAAGCAGTAAATAATCGTGCTTAAACTGTGATAAGTCCATTCCTTGAACTTCCGCACGACGATAGGAGCACCAGCTATTCTCACCTTCGAGGCAATTTTGATGGTTTGGATTTTTATCTGATGAAGACAAGTAATAAAATGTTGCCCAAATTTCCTTGTACATTTCATCAATATTATCTTGATGCCTGGTAATTGCTGGTCCGTAATATTTTTGTAGTTTATTGATAACTTGATAAGTCAATTTCTTCGTATTTTTACTCCTTCCTCCTAATCCTTTAGTTTGTTTTTTTAAATTACGGCATCGCGTTCCCATTCTTTTTTTTACGTGCAACTAACATTCTAATTCTTCTACACGTGTATCATCGTATGGTTTTAAATCCGATATACCTATGTATGTGGCACTATCACCGTCACCAATGTAGCGCGTGTATTTCACTCCGTATAAATCGATCGAGCGGCTAAACATTTCTTTTACATTGTCAACTTCCATTTTTCCAGCTGATCCAATATGATTTGTATCACAATCGTCATGCCCTTCATACCATTCTTCGTATTCTTTAGAATGAGTGTATTTTTTCTTTTCTCATAGTTCACAACTCTTGCAGTAAGTCGATTTTACGATTATATCGGTAACTTTTTTACTATATTTACCCGCAAGACTTGTAACACCAAAACGTGAAGTGTGGCCGCGTTTTTTCCATGCGCCATCATCAGAAACTGTTAAGCAATCATCAGAACCTTCATATTGTAGAGTTTTTGCTTTTTCTTTGGTTATGGCTTTTTGTGTACTCCATTTATAAACGGTTTCCGCAGCTCTTGTTATATTTTGGAAGCATCCTACGAAAGTATTGTTATTAAGATCCATCAAGCAACAAAACAGATTTAGTCCATTGATACCGATGCCTAAAAGTCGCATCACAAAAACTATACGACGATTTATTTCATAAGCATTATCAATTGTCGGTCCAGAAATCACATATGAAATACCATACTCACATGACACAGCAATTTTAAATTCTATACCCCGTAAACTTGTTTGATTGAATTTAATGTCTTTTTTGCAAATTTTGCAAACAACCAAAGCACTTATTGCACTGAAAACTGAAAAAAAATCGATCAAAAAATACCTATGCGTTTGTTCAATGACAATTTCTTCATCTCCGGTGTGTAACAGAATTTGCGGTGGACTCTTCGTATGTAAAACGATTTCCTGAAAATTTTCTATTCTTCGACTTCGATCTAGATACATGAATGTCGTGAGAGCCTTTTTGGTTACTCATTTTCGTTGCGTTGTGTAACGTAGTACGATAGCTGAACGTAAACTGAACAGACGCCTCGACAACACTGCCTAACGGCTCCAAAATATAATATATACTATATTACAAGGACGGTATATTCTTATATAGTACCCCTTATTGTCTATGTACTGTTTACAATGAGAAAGATTCGAGTGACTACACACTAACTCCGAAACTCCGCCTATAGGCAGCTGGAACGGTTTATACCTGCGAGCGGTCGCTCTTTAGAGCGCTGCCATTCAAAAACTATTCAAGATACAACCTTGCCGCTTCCACAGAATATTTTCGAAGGTATAAACTGTCGAATAAGCCAAAAAAAATTAATTTTTTGAAAGTGTTACACTGGTATAGCCCTTTAAAGGTACAAAATTAAACCATATATGATTGTGTGTACTGAGGTATGTAATTTAAAAAATTATCAATATTATAATATGAAACGAAGCGATAAATATAAGTAAGGTTAAAATACTAAACACTATAATTACATTAGATAATAATAAACTGCTTGAAATATCCTCATTATGTAGGTTACATGACGTACATTGTTCAGAATTTAACATAAACTTAAAAAATTACTTAGAACAAAAAAAATAAAGCGGTAAATCATATAATAATTGGTGATTATATAATTAACATATTGAAAAGTAATGCTATGAGTACAAATTTTCTAAGTAATCTTTTTGAAAATGATTTTTTCCGAGTTTTACTAACATTACAAGACAAAAAAACTTAACAATAGAATCAGACACTTACATAGATAATATATTTATAAAAACGGATTTTATCAATACATTAGCTTACGTTAGCTTTAAAAATGCCATTAACAAACCATTATCCATTAGTTCTTGAATTATAAAATGAAAAGTCTAAATCACATAAAAGTGAAACAAACGGAACGGCTTACTGCTACAATTACATTGAAATATTTAACAACGACATGTAAATTGACTGGCCCAAGTATAGAAATCTAAGAGATTCTAGTGAAATTATTAAAGGAATAAAGAAATATATACAATTATAATATAATTATCGGTCCTCCCGAACTAAATGCTTTATTTTTGGAATAAAGCAGGCCCATTATACCCTTTATCTACTATGGTTGGTGGAATTTCCCAGAGTAACGGCCTTTTTCAAAAATTAAAACAAAAAATTGAAGGCGTTTCGTCCTCGATCCCCAATTTGGACGTTTTAGACCGAGTCGTAGGTTTATTAAAACACTCCTCAGTTCCAAACTGGGGATCGAGGACGAAACACCTTTAATTTTTTGTTTTAATTTTTGAAAAAGGCCGTTACTCTGGGAAATTCCACCAACCATAGTGGACAAAGGGTATAATGGGCCTGCTTCATTCCAAAAATAAAGCATTTAGTTCGGGAGGACCGATAATTATATTATAAATTATCACCGAACGTTAAATTTATTTTGTTATGATATACAATTATGTTGTAAAAATGCAAAATATAAAAACCAGAAATTGAATAAAAAAATGAACCGAGGCAAGATTGGATAATCAAAAGGATCTTAAATTCATGCAGTAAAAAGGAAAATTTGTACAAAAAACTGAAAAAGCATCCGGAAAATAAAGATCTGGAAACGAAATGCAAAATCTTTGTCAAAACACTTCATAAATTATTAAAGAAGCAAAAATTAATTACAACAAAAAACTATTGAAGAAAATAGACACGAACCAAAGAAACTATGGAACAGTATAAATAACAAAATTGGTAAAAATAAAAGCAAAAATGCTACTAAAATAGAACAACTGAAAATGGAAGACAATACTATAATTAAAAATGAAAGTGAAATAGCAAATAAAATTTGTGACGCTTCCGCTGGGGATTAAGGCGGAGGTCGCAAAATAAATGAATAAAACACTCGCACTTAATTAATAAGAGTTCAAATGAGTTTTTATTTACTACTAGCAACAATTCCTCGGTCGCTAACGCTCCCTCGGTCGAAATTACACTAAATATATACTTATTTTTTATATTTTTTTTAAATTTATAATTTTACAATTTAATTGAATATAATTAAAATATAATATAATGTGTAATTAATTAACCTAGTATTCAGTTGCAAACAATTTTTTTTAGTCAATAAAATTAAAATAACAGTGTATTATATTTGCAACATTGTATATACTTATTTAATCTTAGTCTATTACACAAGAGTTTATAGATACTGAACATATTTCTACATAATACTGAAACAATTAAAAAAAATTAAAAATAATCGACATGATAAAACTTACACTGGAGTAAGGAATTTTAATTTTTATTTATAATACGTAGTAACACATATATCATTACTTACATTATTTCCACACTATTCCTGTAAGAAGCTACATCAATTTAGTAACAAATGTGTTATTTTTCTACCAGAATAATATTTTCAACAACAAAAATTAGAATATAAAATTATTCCTTGACCATTTTACATATATTTCATGCTTTTTCATGATGTTTCACGGAAAGGAGATGAAAAACTTTAAAATTTCATACAAAACTACTAAACTCAGCTAATGCATCGTATGTATTCAATTATTCTCTCAAACAAATAATTATACATAATACTTGATTTTATAAAAAAAATTTTCAGATTAAAATTCTGGCTAAAAGATTTATTTTCACATTTTATTAATTTTGTTTTATTTTCAAAAATCTTTTATAAAAAAGAATTTTACTAATTGCAACCAAAAAATATAAATGATATTATACAATTACAATAATAAAAAATTGAATATTAATTATAAAAGTTATTTTAATATTACATTTGGTATTACATTAAAAAATAAAAGAAAAATAATATTTTAAATTTTTTAACCACCTTCCTCACGCATTTTACATCTTAGAAATAAATGGTGACGAAAAATGTTTGTAAAAAAAATCTATATAAATGTAATAAAAAAAATAAAACGTATCGTCAATTAAAATATGCATTACATTAAATTATTTATATTATATTACATATGTTATCAAAATTTATTAGAGTAATAGTACTGTTTTTGACAATGTTCGTATTACTGTAACCACTTTTTTTTACCGAAAACCCTATAAAATATTTTTGAAATTTTTCTACTAAACCCCCCTCTTACCCCCTACCACTCAATCATTACATGGGGGATAAATTAAGACTGGTTGTCATATTCAATGTTGACCCTTCCTCCCACCTTCTTTCATCTTTAAAATAGGAGATAAAAAGAGTGGTTGTCATATTGTTATTCACCTGTATCGAAACCCCTAAATTATTTTTGGAATTTTTCTAATTTTATTTCCCCCCTCTCCCTCTTGCCCCTCCTCCATCTAGCAATAAATGGAGGATAAATGAAGAGTGATTATCATATCGCTATTCACCGTAATCAAAAACCTCATCTTAGTTTTTTTAGAATAAAAAAGAGTGGTCGTCATATTGTAATTCATATATATACCGATAACCCCTATAAAATATTTAAAACATTTTCTAATATTACCCCCCCCCCCTCATGACTCCTCCTGCACCTATCATTACATGTGAGATAAATGATGAGTGGTTGTCGTATTCAGCATTAGCCCTTCCACTCCACACATACGTTCAATTTTTGTAACTTTTGGGATACCGGACACCGGAGAACGGACGAACTTCGATATATATATATATATTGATAATAAATCAAAAATAAAATTTTAATTTTTTTATCCACCTTTCTCACTCATTATACACCTATGTAATAGACTATGATGAAAAATGTGTAAAAACGTATATTTAAATGTGATAAAGAAACAGAATCATCAAATAAAATATATATTACATTAAAATTAAAATATATTATTAAAGTTATTAAAAATTATTAGACTGACAGTACTGCTTCAGTCTATGCTAGTATTACTGTGACCACTTTATTTTTAGATTATTTAAAAATTGGAGTACTGGCAAATGTGAATCCCGAAATACCTTAAATATTCATGAAATATTCAGGAAATCCTGTAATTGATGGAATTATTCCGGAACACCTCAGTAATTCCCGAAATATCCAGGAAATCCCAAAATTAGTGAAGTTATCCCGGCATATCTCAGAAATTCCCGAAATATCGAGGAAATCCCGTAATTAGTGAATTATCCCGAAATAACTCACAAATTCTCGCAATATCCAAGAAATCCCAAAATTAATGAAGTTATCCCGGCATACCTCAGAAATTACCGAATTATTTAGGAAATCGCGTAATTGGTGGAGTTATCCCGGAATACCTCAAAAATTCCCGAAATATCCAGGAAATCCCGTATTTAGTGAAGTTATCCCGAAATAATTCAGAAATTCCCGAAATATCAGCGTTAATCCTTCCACTCCACACATACTCTTAACTCTTACAACAGGAGACCGGACACTGCCGCGGGACACCAGACACCACCGCCGGACACCGGAGAACGGATGAATTTTAATATAATATAGATCACTAAACCCGATAGGTTGGTTTACAATTCGCCGTTTGCCAGTCGTACCGCGATTTGATGCGACGAGCACACACACACTTGCACGGAAAGGGAGCTGGAGAACTTGAGGAGAAACTCACCTACTCACTAGAAGAATCGTCTCCAAGATAAATCTCAATCTCTCACGCGGGCGGATATTAGCTACACAAAATCTCTCTATACGGCTCGTATCGTACACCGTTCGGGAAGCTCTGCTCTCACGGCAGCTCGTTTCGTCTTGGAGCGAGCCCTGCGCGAAGTCGCTGCGCACTCGTCGCTACTCTCGACTTCGCGGCCGTGCGAGAGCTATGCTGGGCCTCTCGAACGCGCGCGCATGTTCGCGTATACAGCGACTACGCGCGGTCGGTAATTCGCGTCGATAGTTCTGACCTAGATCTCCGTGTTAATATTCACGGATCGACATGAATAGTGGTGCTGGAGTTCGGGTGTTCAGTGGGACATATTCAGGATGCTGGAGGTTGGTGCTGCAGGAGGTTTCGGTGTCAGGTAACAATTCAATCGTTCCTTAAGTGTAATTTGTTAGGCTAATTCGGCCGTGTGTTTGAGACTTCTAGGTGCAGTTTCAACGGTGACCTGCGTGCCTGCGGGACTTCCTCTGGTTGGCTGAGATACAGGTTCACTACTAGTGCTTATGGAGAAGACTTTCCCTCCAGGATATCGTGGGTAAGTGCGGCGGTTTCAGCAGCAGTAGTATTATTGTTTGAGGTGTTCCTAACCTCTAACCTAGTGTAAACACTAGGGTTAAATATCTCCTGTGCCTCCTTATATTCCCAAGGAGAACTGCATGTTCTCTGTCCTTCTTCTTATCTCTTAAATTAGGTCATTCACTAATTATCTTTTACAGGTACTCGGTACTAGGCTGGAGCGAGGACCTGGATGTTAGAGCGAGGCCATTCCATGTGTAACCTGGGAGCGCTATCGGACCTCACAGCCTCTACTGCTAGTCTACGGCTTCTTAGCATGGAGCTGGATTCAAGGATCAAGGGGGATCAATTCCAAGGAGTGGGACTGGAGCTGGAGGTTTACTTGAAGGAATAGTGTGTGTGTGCCTCCTCTCTCCGAGCATCTTGTGGATTGCTCTACTAGTGCCATTTATTATAACGTAGGATAGATATCTCAGTGACATGTGATGTAAGCACATCGTCACAAATTAATGAATATTTTTGCAAATTAGAAGAAACATTAAGTAATAAAATTACAAAGCCAAATATGAGAAAACTAGAATTACCTAAATCCAATCCGAGAACAATATTCTTAAAAGTTACAAATAAAACAGAAATCTTAAATATAATAAATGAACTGAAACCAAAAAATGGTGGAGTTGACAAGATAAATGCAAAAATTTTAATAACAATACCCACAAATGTTGCTGATTCTTAGTTTTACGCGTTTGATCTTTGTATAGAAACATCAATATGGCTGGATCAACTTAAATCAGCTGAAGTTATTCCAATACATAGAGCAAGAAAGAAAAACGAAATGGGTAACTACTATAGAATGTTTTTAAGTAAATGCAGTAATAACAAGCCTAATTTATAGAGCTAAGGGACACAATAATTTCCGAACATTTTAAATGAAAAAGAGATTGATACGAAGAGTTTAAATAATTATTATTTAAAACCAAAACGCACATTAGCGAGATTTCCGACAGTGAGATAAAAACGAAGGTGTTGCGAAAGAGTTTCTGTATATTGCACGATAATATCAATGCTCGGAGAAGAGCCGGTGATGAGCGACATAGATTACAAACACGAGCATTACAAGGAAGCAATAATCTACGTAGCCAAGATAAAGAAGCCGTTTTTTGGGTATTGTCGTGATGAAAGAGGAGTACCAAATTCTCCGTTTAACTACGACGCGATACAGAAAATGCATTGGATTTGATCATTTTATAATCATGCATGCAATTTAAATTACGCAAATTCCATTGTGAGGTATTGAATACCTCACACGCATTAAAAAAAGAGAAAAATTTCTTTAATAATGTTGTCCTGTACCTGAAAAATAAATATGTTATATTAATAAAATTACAAATATTTAAAATACTATAATGCCTATGCTTAGGCATTACCTGTGTATTATTGCTGTAAACGCTTCTCCTGGATCAGAGAAAACCCCTGTTTGGCTGTGACGATTTTTTGGCACTGGCTTCCGCTGGCCATGGGAATCGTTACCTGTAAAGAAATTCGTTCCTTAAGTGTAATTTTAGGCTTAATTCGGCCGTGTGTTTGAGACTCTAGGGCATTTTCAACGGTGACCGCGTGCCTGCGGGACTCCTCTGGTGGCTGAGAACAGTCACTACTAGTGCTTATGGAGAGACTTTCCCTCCAGGATATCGTGGGTAGTGCGGCGGTTTCAGCAGCAGTAGTATTATGGTTGCGGTGGTTCCATACCTCTAACCTAGTGTAAACCACTAGGGTTAAATATCTCCTGTGCCTCCTTATATTCCAAGGAGAACTGCATTTCTCTGTCCTTCTTCTTATCTCTTAAATTAGGTCATTCACTAATTATCTTTTACAGGTACTCGGTACTAGGCTGGAGCGAGGACCTGGATGTTAGAGCGAGGCCATTCCATGTGTAACCTGGGAGCGCTATCGGACCTCACAGCCTCTACTGCTAGTCTACGGCTTCTTAGCATGGAGCTGGATTCAAGGATCAAGGGGGATCAATTCCAAGGAGTGGGACTGGAGCTGGAGGTTTACTTGAAGGAATAGTGTGTGTGTGCCTCCTCTCTCCGAGCATCTTGTGGATTGCTCTACTAGTGCCATTTATTATAACGTAGGATAGATATCTCAGTGACATGTGATGTAAGCACATCGTCACAAATTAATGAATATTTTTGCAAATTAGAAGAAACATTAAGTAATAAAATTACAAAGCCAAATATGAGAAAACTAGAATTACCTAAATCCAATCCGAGAACAATATTCTTAAAAGTTACAAATAAAACAGAAATCTTAAATATAATAAATGAACTGAAACCAAAAAATGGTGGAGTTGACAAGATAAATGCAAAAATTTTAATAACAATACCCACAAATGTTGCTGATTCTTAGTTTTACGCGTTTGATCTTTGTATAGAAACATCAATATGGCTGGATCAACTTAAATCAGCTGAAGTTATTCCAATACATAGAGCAAGAAAGAAAAACGAAATGGGTAACTACTATAGAATGTTTTTAAGTAAATGCAGTAATAACAAGCCTAATTTATAGAGCTAAGGGACACAATAATTTCCGAACATTTTAAATGAAAAAGAGATTGATACGAAGAGTTTAAATAATTATTATTTAAAACCAAAACGCACATTAGCGAGATTTCCGACAGTGAGATAAAAACGAAGGTGTTGCGAAAGAGTTTCTGTATATTGCACGATAATATCAATGCTCGGAGAAGAGCCGGTGATGAGCGACATAGATTACAAACACGAGCATTACAAGGAAGCAATAATCTACGTAGCCAAGATAAAGAAGCCGTTTTTTGGGTATTGTCGTGATGAAAGAGGAGTACCAAATTCTCCGTTTAACTACGACGCGATACAGAAAATGCATTGGATTTGATCATTTTATAATCATGCATGCAATTTAAATTACGCAAATTCCATTGTGAGGTATTGAATACCTCACACGCATTAAAAAAAGAGAAAAATTTCTTTAATAAATGTTGTCCTGTACCTGAAAAATAAATATGTTATATTAATAAAAATTACAAATATTTAAAATACTATAATGCCTATGCTTAGGCATTACCTGTGTATTATTGCTGTAAACGCTTCTCCTGGATCAGAGAAAACCCCTGTTTGGCTGTGACGATTTTTTGGCACTGGCTTCCGCTGGCCATGGGAATCGTTACCTGTAAAGAAAAAGTTAATAATCAATAGGTATCAATTTATGTAAACACTTAAACTATAGGATAAGAAAGTTATTAATAATTAATGGATTGTATAGGATAGGCTAGAGATAAGGTTGATATATGTTTACAGTGAGGTTAGGGAAAAGTTTTAAGAGGACTTCGTTGGGCAATTCGTGCGCGTTTAGGGACCCCGACTTCTATAAAACAGGTGTATGAACAAGCGCTTGATGTGGAGAGCGAGTTCGCTTGTAGCACCCTGGACCAGAAGACGCCGAGCGGAGAGGAGGCTCGTTCTCGTTCATCACGAGAAACGCGTAAAATAAATTATATTTCAAATAACTCTCCGATCGCATGTCAATATTGTTCTAAAACTGGTCATCGAGCCATAAATTGTTTCAAATTAGCATGAAGTTTTGCAGAAAGATTTTCTGATAATAACAACCGACGCAATCCTATAAACAGTTCTTATAGCTCACAAAGTCGCTCGGATAACAGCCGTAATTACCATAGGCAAAATTTACAATTTGGTGGTTGGAACGATTATCAAAACTAAACAGAATTTTTGCCAAATAGAGATAGAGATCAAAATGATAAAATCCACAATAACGATTTTAAAGGGCAAAATTAACATATAATTCTCTAAAAATGTCAATTTCTTCTCCCAAGTCTCGCATTAACAATAGTTTTGAATTTAAAAACATAATAGATAAGATAACGGTACCGCATGATTATATTATAATGTCTCTTGATGTGAGCTCTTTGTTTACTAATATTTCGTGCTCAGCTGTTCTTGACAGTTTAAATCGACGTTGGTCGCACATCCACAATAAATGTAAAATACCTTTTAGTGACGTCAGTAATATTGTAGAATTTTTATTTAATAACACATTTTTTAGTTTTAATGATAAATTTTATCAACAAGTTTTTGGATCACCAATGGGTTCTCCAATATCTCATCTGTTCGCTGATTTAGTCATGGAAGATCTTGAACATAATTGTTTATTAAAACTGAAAAACTCATAAAATTGTATTCCATTATTTTACTATAGATATGTGGACGACACTATTATGTGTATTAAAAAAGAACATGTTGATGTGGTTATAATCGTTTTCAATAGTTATAGTGAAAATCTTCAATTTACTTATGAATTGGAAAAAAATAACATTATAAACTTTTTAGATATTTCATTAATCAGATCAAATGACAAAATTTTAACTAACTGGTATAGAAAGTCTTCAAATTCTGATAGAATACTTAATTTTTGCTCAAATCACTCTGATCGACAGAAGAAAAATATAGTTTATAATTTAGTTGATAGAGCAATTTTACTGTCTCACACTGACTTCCACAATGATAATGTAAATTTAATAAAACGTATTTTAAACTTGAACAACTATTCAAATAAATTTTATGACGAGGCTATTAATGAGAAACTTAGAAAAATTAAAATTTCTGGTAACTGTAAAGACAATAAAAAAGCACCTTTTTTAGTTTTATCTCTACCCTTTTATCCAAATTTTTTAAAAAAATGCTCATGCATGTTAAAAAAAATTTAATATATCTACATTACCAATTATAAGCAACAAACTCAGTAACATACAATTAGAGAAAGATAAATTTAAAAAAATGGATATATGTGGTGCTGTTTATAAATTTAATTGTAAAAATTGTTCTGTATCATATATCGGCGAAACAAAGAGAGCACTTAGAGAACGCATTTCTGAACATAATAAGTCACGTAATCCGGAGTCTCTTGTGAGTTTACACATGAAGAATAAAAATCATGAATTCGATTTTGAAAATGTTAAAGTTTTAGACATTGAAAACTGCTATAAAAACGTTTGATTTCTGAAATGCTTCATATTAAAAGTACTAAAAATACTATTAATAAGAAAGAAGATACTGTTATGTTGAGTAGAATTTACAACAACATCTTGTAACCGTTGAAAATTATTCTTAGAACTTGTAAAATCGTTAGACCGATCACATCCTTGTACTTCTGCGAATCTTATACATATGTCAATCTTTTGTACACGCTATATATAGCAATAACAATTTTTGAAATTTCATTTGGCTCTATTCTACGAGTAATGGAAAATCAATGCTAACTGTTTGACATTTATGGTAAAAATTGTTTTGTTATATATAGTGTTCTTTGTGAATTGTTTGTTATTTAAAAAGTTTTTTGTATATTTATTTATAATTTTTTGTGTTCAATAAACTAGTACTTGAAGAGGTCTGCAAAACCTGGCAGACGAAACGTCGTACAACTTTTAAAATCAAATTGGTTGTTAATTTTATTACAACCTGGATTTAACCCTTTAAAATCGTTATTGTGGATTTTATCATAACCATGAAGGGTGTTCATTCTGAAATAAAAGAGATCAAAATGATTCTTTCGTTTGTTATAATAATTAATTTTCATATCAGCAGTTTAATAAAGAAGATCGGGGAAATAATTCCAGGACTCGCAGTGTGCGCGAGTCGGTTAATTTAAATTCCCAAAAATCAAGATTTATAAATAATGAATCGAATAATAATATAAGACCATCGGTTGTTTGTTTCCATTGCGGAAAACCCGGTCACATAAAGCGCGATTGTTATAAATTACAAAGAAAAATAAAAGAAGGAAATCAAAATCAGGAAAACATCGCTACTCTCTCTCTAAGGAGGGTCGAGATAGAGGCTGTGAATGCTATTTCCTCTATTTCGAGTGCGGAAACCCGCTCAACCATCCCCTCCGCATCGCGAAAATAAATTTAAAGAAACATTCCTCACATCTCAAGTAAGGCGGACTGTATTAATACCAGCCACTTTAGAAACCTCACAGGATGAGTGTTTGAAAAAAGACTAAGACACCAGGCATACTCAGGGCGAAATACAAAATTTTTTTTTTCCGTCTTATCAAGTTTTTATTAATTTTATACTACAATCAATTAAATTATATATTTTTGTTGACTTAGCTTGTCTTAGTCTTTTTTCAAACACTCATCCTGTGAGGTTTCTAAAGTGGCTGGTATTAATACAGTCCGCCTTACTTGAGATGTGAGGAATGTTTCTTTGGCTTGTAAAGATCAATAAATTCATTTATCATGTAACTTATAGTGTAAAAAAGCAATAAATTCACGAATTTTTTCTCATAGTTGGAACATTTCAACATTTTAAAATTATATGTCATTGGATTCACGAATATGCATTATGTAACACTATTCTGACTGATTAAGAACATTAGTTCTATGTAAGTGCGTTAGGGGGCTACACATGTTTAATATGTGGCACTTATTAACGTTTGCTATCGGTCGGGCTATATACCCCATGTCTTCCTCGTCAGGATAGAGATGGTTTTCAGAAAATTTTTTATATCTGCCTATTTGTATCTAGATACGAGATGCCTCCGGACTCTACTGATGAGCCCACCAGGCATACTCAGGGCGAAATACAAATTTTTTTTTTTCCGTCTTATCAAGTTTTTATTAATTTTTATACTACAATCAATTAAATTAAATATATTTTTGTGGACGTCGCTTGTCTTAGTATTTTTCAAACACTCTAAAGATCAATAAATTCATTTATCATGTAACTTATAGTGTAAAAAAGCAATAAATTCACGAATTTTTCTAATAGTTGGAAAATTCAAATTTTAAAATTATATGGCATTGGATCACGAATATGCATTATGTAACAATATTCTGACGATTAAGACATTAGTTCTATGTAAGTGCGTTAGGGGGCTACCTGTTAATATGTGGCACTTATTAAAGTTTGCTATCGGTAGGGCATATATACCCCATGTCTTCCTCGTCAGGATAGAGCTGGTTTTCAAAAATTTTTATATCTGTCATTTGTATCTAGAGACGAGATGCCTGGACTCTACTGATGAGCCCACCAGGCATACTCAGGGCGAAATACAAAATTTTTTTTTTCCGTCTTATCAAGTTTTTATTAATTTTATACTACAATCAATTAAATTATATATTTTTGTTGACTTAGCTTGTCTTAGTCTTTTTTCAAACACTCATCCTGTGAGGTTTCTAAAGTGGCTGGTATTAATACAGTCCGCCTTACTTGAGATGTGAGGAATGTTTCTTTGGCTTGTAAAGATCAATAAATTCATTTATCATGTAACTTATAGTGTAAAAAAGCAATAAATTCACGAATTTTTCTAATAGTTGGAAAATTCAAATTTTAAAATTATATGGCATTGGATCACGAATATGCATTATGTAACAATATTCTGACGATTAAGACATTAGTTCTATGTAAGTGCGTTAGGGGGCTACCTGTTAATATGTGGCACTTATTAAAGTTTGCTATCGGTAGGGCATATATACCCCATGTCTTCCTCGTCAGGATAGAGCTGGTTTTCAAAAATTTTTATATCTGTCATTTGTATCTAGAGACGAGATGCCTGGACTCTACTGATGAGCCCACCAGGCATACTCAGGGCGAAATACAAAATTTTTTTTTTCCGTCTTATCAAGTTTTTATTAATTTTATACTACAATCAATTAAATTATATATTTTTGTTGACTTAGCTTGTCTTAGTCTTTTTTCAAACACTCATCCTGTGAGGTTTCTAAAGTGGCTGGTATTAATACAGTCCGCCTTACTTGAGATGTGAGGAATGTTTCTTTGGCTTGTAAAGATCAATAAATTCATTTATCATGTAACTTATAGTGTAAAAAAGCAATAAATTCACGAATTTTTCTAATAGTTGGAAAATTCAAATTTTAAAATTATATGGCATTGGATCACGAATATGCATTATGTAACAATATTCTGACGATTAAGACATTAGTTCTATGTAAGTGCGTTAGGGGGCTACCTGTTAATATGTGGCACTTATTAAAGTTTGCTATCGGTAGGGCATATATACCCCATGTCTTCCTCGTCAGGATAGAGCTGGTTTTCAAAAATTTTTATATCTGTCATTTGTATCTAGAGACGAGATGCCTGGACTCTACTGATGAGCCCACCAGGCATACTCAGGGCGAAATACAAAATTTTTTTTTTCCGTCTTATCAAGTTTTTATTAATTTTATACTACAATTGCCTTATGTAACAATATTCTGACGATTAAGACATTAGTTCTATGTAAGTTGCGTTAGGGGGCTACCTGTTAATATGTGGCCTTATAAAGTTTGCTATCGGTAGGGCATATATACCCCATGTCTTCCTCGTCAGGATAGAGCTGGTTTTCAAAAAATTTTTATATCTGTCATTTGTATCTAGAGACGAGATGCTGGACTCTACTGATGAGCCCACAGGCATACTCAGGGCGAAATACAAATTTTTTTTTTCCGTCTTATCAAGTTTTTATTAATTTTATACTATAATCAATTAAATTATATATTTTTGTTGACTTAGCTTGTCTTAGTCTTTTTTCAAACACTCATCCTGTGAGGTTTCTAAAGTGGCTGGTATTAATACAGTCCGCCTTACTTGAGATGTGAGGAATGTTTCTTTGGCTTGTAAAGATCAATAAATTCATTTATCATGTAACTTATAGTGTAAAAAAGCAATAAATTCACGAATTTTTCTAATAGTTGGAAAATTCAAATTTTAAAATTATATGGCATTGGATCACGAATATGCCTTATGTAACAATATTCTGACGATTAAGACATTAGTTCTATGTAAGTGCGTTAGGGGGCTACCTGTTAATATGTGGCACTTATTAAAGTTTGCTATCGGTAGGGCATATATACCCCATGTCTTCCTCGTCAGGATAGAGCTGGTTTTCAAAAATTTTTATATCTGTCATTTGTATCTAGAGACGAGATGCCTGGACTCTACTGATGAGCCCACCAGGCATACTCAGGGCGAAATACAAAATTTTTTTTTTCCGTCTTATCAAGTTTTTATTAATTTTATACTACAATCAATTAAATTATATATTTTTGTTGACTTAGCTTGTCTTAGTCTTTTTTCAAACACTCATCCTGTGAGGTTTCTAAAGTGGCTGGTATTAATACAGTCCGCCTTACTTGAGATGTGAGGAATGTTTCTTTGGCTTGTAAAGATCAATAAATTCATTTATCATGTAACTTATAGTGTAAAAAAGCAATAAATTCACGAATTTTTCTAATAGTTGGAAAATTCAAATTTTAAAATTATATGGCATTGGATCACGAATATGCCTTATGTAACAATATTCTGACGATTAAGACATTAGTTCTATGTAAGTGCGTTAGGGGGCTACCTGTTAATATGTGGCACTTATTAAAGTTTGCTATCGGTAGGGCATATATACCCCATGTCTTCCTCGTCAGGATAGAGCTGGTTTTCAAAAATTTTTATATCTGTCATTTGTATCTAGAGACGAGATGCCTGGACTCTACTGATGAGCCCACCAGGCATACTCAGGGCGAAATACAAAATTTTTTTTTCCGTCTTATCAAGTTTTTATTAATTTTATACTATAATCAATTAAATTATATATTTTTGTTGACTTAGCTTGTCTTAGTCTTTTTTCAAACACTCATCCTGTGAGGTTTCTAAAGTGGCTGGTATTAATACAGTCCGCCTTACTTGAGATGTGAGGAATGTTTCTTTGGCTTGTAAAGATCAATAAATTCATTTATCATGTAACTTATAGTGTAAAAAAGCAATAAATTCACGAATTTTTCTAATAGTTGGAAAATTCAAATTTTAAAATAAATTTAAGTCAACACAGTTCAGCTCCAGACGTAATGCTTGATACCGGTTATTTAAGACGTCCGTTAAAATTTTTTTAGATACAAATGCATCGGTAATTCTAATTAAATAGTCAGAAGTAAACTCACGCGTGAAAATTGACAAAAATGATGTTATATTCATTATCTACTTGTGGCAAAATCGAAGTGGATTTCGAAGGATCTCCCATGGAATTCTATTTAGTACATGATTCGTTCCCTATGCAACAAGTCGAAATCTTAGGTACCGATTTCTTTCGCAGAAACGATGCAAAAATCAATCATTCGGAAGAATATTTAGAATTTAACGGATTATTTCTTCCTTTTGAAAATATAAATAACGCACAAACGGATGAATCAATTTAAATAATGGAGGAAATCGAAAATAATGATTAAAATCAATACAATATATGACAAATACAATAGAAAACAATGATTATACGAACATGATAAATTCAAGATTTTATTATTACACCGTTGTAACTCAGAAACGTCAAGTAATTTTCAATTACATGAAAATTATGAAACGTTTATAAAATTTGACACCAACCAATTATATGAAATCTGCCAGCAAGAACAAAGAAATGAAAGAAATCAAAATGGCAACTACAAAGTCCTATACAATCAGAGTGAAAAAGAACAAGAGTTATATGGCAATCATGATGAGATACAAGTAAATCAGATCGATGAGGAATGGAAAAATTGTTATGGACTAATGAAGGACGAACGATTACAAATAAACAATGAAAAAATGCAGCCATGGGTATGTGATGCGACTGAACTATGTATAAAGTAAAAGTTGATGAAATTACTGAAAATTATGGTGCTAATGAAGTACCATTGTTCGCTAGGATGACTGAGAGTCAATATTGTGTTAATTCTGAAAATGAAATAAATTATGAAGACAATTTATTGAATAATACAGTTAATAATTATCAAGTACAAATGGATTATGAAATCAAAGAGGGCGATAAATGTAACCCTCATGATAAAAATATTAGTTATGTTTGTAAATTGAATAAAAAAGAATTGGTCTAGAGAAAAGTTAGACATTTTCCCGAGAATTGAAATAATATGGATAAACGAACAAGGAACTACAGAAACTACAATTGATATAAATAATGAGAATTTAATATAAACGAAAAGTTACGAAGTGAATTTGTTGAAGATACACTCGAAAACGAAATCAATAATATTTATTTGGTTTATTCAAATAAACCTTATATTAACCATTCTTATAGTTATAAAAGTGAAGAGGTCTACATACACCACAGTTCTGACAATCGATTTGAAAGAAAGATACTTAGCATAGCAAAGGATATAAGTACACTTAATCGTTAGGAATGATTAAAAAAAGCCTTGCAGTTTGATAAAATGAACGAGGAACAAAGACAATGTATAGAAAATTTAATTGATAAATACTCGGATTGTTTATGTCTAAAAGAAAAAAATTAGGCGTGACAAATGCTATAGAACATAAGATACCGACTGTCGGCCACATACCAAATACAGCTAAGCTATGTAGATTTCTTCATGCTCTCAAAAGTGAATTTGATAAACAATTGAAAAAAACGATTAAAGGAGACGTAATTGAACCATCAAATTCCAATTATACATCACCTGTTTTTCTCGTAACAAAGAAGCCAGATGGTCAGGGCAACAAACGATACCGACTCGTTGTCGATTTTCGACAATTAAACAATAAAAACGTAAAAGATTTTTTTATCAATTCGGATCAGAAAATTGTGTATTCACCGTTTTGGATTTATGTCAAGAATTATTAGCTCAAGAAGATCAACATAAAACAGCTTTCACCTCTTCATTCGTTTTATTACAATTTAAAAGAATGACTCTGGAGTTGTGCAATTCTCCAGCACTTTCCAAAAAATGATTGCCAAGTTTTTGAGGGTACGCAAGGCAAAGAAATATTTTTATTTCTTGACGACGCAGCATTATATATGCTAAAAATATTCAAGAGCATAATCAAAAGTTTAAAAAATTTTTGTAAAAAAATTGCAGCCAGACAAATGTAAATTTTAACGTAAGAAGTAGTGTATCTGGGACTCGTATTATCACCAGATAGTGTTCTGCTGGATAAAAAAAAATTAAAAGCATAAAAAAAATTTCCATTTCGAAAAATAGTAAAGAATATACGCCAATTTTTTAGGATTAGCAGGTTATTATAGACGATTTATCGCGAATTTTTCTGGTGTTGCTAGACCATTAAGTAATCTACTAAAGAATGACGCACCTTTCGTATGATCCAGTGAGGTTTAAAAGTCATTTGATGATTTAAGAGATAAATTGTGTAAACAACTAATACTACAAATCGCAGATTTTGATAAATTATTTATAATGACTTGTGATGCTAGCGGTGCAGCAATAAGAGCAATTTCATCACAACGATTTAGGATATAAAATAATAATTGATACAAATAAATAATATTTTTCACAATTTTATACTACCTAACAATGTGTAGAAAATAAAACAAAGTACAAAAATAATATGATTTGTACGATAATTCTGGTGTATTTATTTAATTATTATTCAAAATTAATTTTTATTCACTTGAAACTAATAGTAAATAAACTCAAACAATTTTCTTTTATTTACTTGCATATAACAAATAAGTTTATATAGCTGTTAGTTTGAATAAAGTCAAGAAAACGCCGAATATTTAGACTATTGCTCAAAATATAAAAATAAAATGAGTGTAAATTAGTTATTTTAACGTTTTTAGTTGTAAAATTATAAGTCGGATCTACGAACAGAGAATTTCATTTCTCTCTGTAGGATTCGCGGAATTATAATGGGTTATTGCTGTAAGATAATTGCTGCATTATAGAAGCCTGTGAATGTTGTGTGCATGATTTTGTATATTTTATGTAATTTTTATATGTATTACGTCTAAATTAGTAACGGCCAGTATAGCCAGTCAAATCTTAATCGAGAGGGCAAATTATTAATAAATAATCCACGCTCCTACGTCCTGTTTTGACCTAGATTTTCATTCGCATGTCTCCGGGGTTGGGTGCTTGAAGAAGAAAATTCAGGATTGGTGATTAGGTTTCTTTTTTTGAAATTATTTGAATTTAATGTAATGAATGATATATAGATATTTATTCAATTTAAAGAAAATAACGTATAAATATTTCAAATATTTCGTGGCGTAAGAAGTTGTATTAAATTAATTAATTTAAATTTTATATAATATGTGGAAACAGAAAATAAATATTTCAAAGAAAGGAAAATGCCAATTATAGATGTTAAACGGTATTTGGAAACATGTACTTTATAGTTCGAAGATTCTTGATCTATTCTCCACAGCGGGGGGTCGGTCGGTGCTCCTCCATCGGTACATCGAGTGGCCCTCCTGTACGGTTACTCTTCAAGGCGTTGAATGTCCTCCCTACAGAGCCTTATTCAGAGCTGCTATTGCCTCTCAACTTAATTCTTTTTTTCTCCTGATTTTCATAAATTTTCAAAAATCTTGACGTCGACTGGCGTGAATATGTCATCTATAAATAAAAACTGATTTGTCTCGTTTCCGTAGATGCGTCTGTTTATATACCTCTTTTCGTGGGTTCTCTTTCTGAATTTTCTTTATCTTACAATATTGAGTAAGTAAATTCGTAGTTTCAAATGTGTTTCTATTAGACATAATCAGGTTGTCAAGTAAAAAAAAATATTCCAGGAGCGGAAGTGGACATAGGTGTTCTCTATATTTTGGTGCAGTTGAGTTGATTAATCCAATTTGGTTCCTATGATGTTGCATAGACACGAGTCGCTTGCCTTGCATGATTTATTGCTTCACGTCTAAATACACTTGGATTCTTAGGTACCTTCTAGAATTTAGCTCGATTGCAGAAGTGTTCATTGGCATACATTTTTTTCTCTTTTCTAAAAATGCTTGCGGTGGCTCATTCCCGAATAAAAGTATATGGCATTCGGGACAGGTATTTTCTTTGTTCTCTCTGTCTCTCTCACTATTTCTGTCCTTGTCTTTCTTCGTTCTTCCTCGCCATTAGTAATTTAAATATCGAAATTCCTATTTTGTATTTCCGTTTTACACAATCATTAATTCATTAGATTGTTATTAAAAATAATACTCTTGTTTAAAACATTTCAATAGATAATACACTATAAAAAAAGAATGATTCGAATATAAATTATGAGTTCATTTTTAAAATCATCACGCATACATTATTTATTTTTTTCTCTTACTTAGTTGTGACGCCTCACTTTAAAGTCTTATAGACAATAATACTAAGTGAATGCTGATATAGCGTAAAGGTCAAGGTATAGGTAAACATTTTTTTATTTGAGAAAATTAATTAAATTAATGCAAATAAACGATATTTGCATTAAAAATTATTTTGATTATTTTTTTTTATTTTTTGGTGAAAATTAAATAATAATTTTCAACCAAATTAAAGCAAATTCAAGAAAGTTAACAATTCTTGTTATCTAAAAAAATAAAATAAATTACTTTATAATAAATTAGTACAAATAATAAAAATACTGTAAACAATTATTTATTAATAAATACTAATAAATAATTGTAGAAATTATGAAAGTTTATGTAAAAGAGTTTCAACGCGCGAAACTAAAATTCAATTTCAAATTTACACAGATCTAAGTCGGCTCGTTACCAGTAGATGGCTACTAGAAATTTTCAGCTCCCGCAACTAACTCTGCGTCTTAAAGAAATATAAGGAGCGAGCCGAACGATCTTAAACAACCATCATTCGATCGACTTTCATTTTGTAAAAGAATCGATGCATGGCATCGATTCTACTTTGTAAATTAAGACTCTAGGATGTAGTAGCCATTAAGTGCTAGACATCAAAGAGACAGAACTATAAGTTCAATTAAAAAATAAATTATTAAAATAATTTCCTTTCTTTTTATTGAAAGTTTATCGAACCTTACACTGAATCACACACACACATACAAACTTAACTATAAGAACTCTACAGCCTATGGTGCTATAGAGAGGGCAAGGCGCGTCTCTCTAGTTTCACCTATACTTCTTTTCAGAGCTATTAATGTCGTGCAGTCAAACGTGCACGTTACATAGTACACAAATTTATTTATAAAATCAAATATTTGAAATGTAATTTATCGATAAGAAGATGTGATTACTTACAATTACTGTACAATAGTATAAAATGCATTCAAATCCCATGAAATTGTATTTTTACATTAATATTTCATAATAATAATTTTTTATGCCGCGTAAAGTGCCGAAGTCTCTTTTAGAAAGGATGCTTTCGTTTATTCATTAATTAAATCCCTACTAATAATTATATGCATTTAGTCATTTTATTACTTGGGCGAACTCACGAAAGCCTCCTTAAAACATTGTTTATAATTAATTTTTAATCGTTTCATTGATTCAGTGTACAAACTATATAACAGCAATGTATCTTAATCTGTCTAAACGTTACTAATTTTAAATGTTATAGCTATATTCTATGTTGAAGTTATTCGGTTCGATAAGAAGGTGTACATAATATTACAAAGTATAAAAAGTTAAAAACATGCTTCACTCGCAGCTTGTACTCTCGCATTCCTGTCAAAAATTATTATTTGTTCTCTATGTTCGATCTTTTTTTGGGTATTTAACGCTTATTTGTTCGTTGGTATATCGTAAACACAGGAACTCGCCGCTTGTCTTTACTCAGCTTGAATAGAAAACGTCTTATTTCTTTATCCTTCGAATTCTTCTTTTTGTACATATAAAAATATACAGAGCGTCAATTAAGTAACGGGACGCCTGAATATTTGCTAATCTAACATTTTTTTGACTAAGGTCAAAGGTCATTTTTTAAGTAATTTTCAACGAGGAATCCAATGGTGACCTTCAATTTGACCTTGGGCTTGACTTTCAAGGTTACTTAATTGACACCCTGTATATGACTGATCTATACGCAATGAAATACAGTATCTTTATTACCTAAGTAATACCATACTTTTTCTATTAATATTTATTATTTACCCAACTGTAGTATTTGGCGTTTTCTTCTTTTGTAGAAGATGCATTCATTAATTCTTTTTTGTCTAAATTATTTGTCTAAATAATAATTGTTCAATCCTCCTTCTTGTAGTTAATTTTAAATTTCTTCTTAGATTTTTAAATTGCCTATGAAAAAAGATTTTAATAAGTCAGACTTATCCACTTATCGAAGAAAGACGATGTGACAAATTGTCGGGGAGAATTTTCTTCTCTAAGCCATACAAGATCACCTATCCGGATAGGAAGGAATGAGAGGAAGGATCCCACGATTTGTTAAAAGGCAGCATAGTCAGCGTGACCAGTTGGCGATTTTTTTTCCTCTTCTCTCTAACGTATTTTGATGTTTATTATGAGAGAGCAACGAAGAGAAAAAATCGCCATCTGGCAACCCTGAGCATAGTGTGGTTTACTGATGGTTCCACAAATGAAGAAGGAGTTGGAACTGGGGCGTGAAAGAGAGGGAGTATGTTAAAAATAGTATGCTCACTTGACGCGCACGCCACGGTATTCCAAGCAGTAAGGGCTATCGCGAAAGCGGTAGATAGTGTGTTGGACAGGGGGTTAAAACATAGAACTGTTACCTTCTGTTCGGACAGCAAAGTAGCCTTAATGGTACTAAAAACACTACAATCACTTCAAAAGAGGTGCTGAAATGTAGAGGTGTACTGGAGGCCTTCGCAGAGAAAAACGAAGTAAAATTACTTTGGGTGCTAGGGCACTCCGGCATAATAGGAAATTAAAAAGTGTACAAATTAGCAGGTAGAAAGGGGAAGCGACGTTGCTCTTATGAAGCGGATGTATATATTTTTTACTTAAACGGAAAATCGTTGTATAGTATTATAATCGTTAAAAATGTGATGAAACAAATTTGATTCTTAAACAATAAAGAGAAATGAAAAGATGAGTAATAAGATGAAAAACTCGATTCGATTAATGTTATAAGATATTGACTACATGTGCGCGCAGCAAAAAATGAAAACTGCCTGCGAGCCAATTTTTGAACAATTTATTTTCTTTCTAATTTTTATTTTCATCCTTAAAATTCGTAATCTCATATTCTTGTTATCGAGAAGAAAGCGTAACGTATAAAATAATATAAACATATATAGATATAAATTGCACAGTAAAAAATACGCTTACGTTGACATTGATATATAAAAATAAAAGGATGTACAAAGCAAATAATTAAAAGGATGAATTTGTGTTAAGTAAATTATATTGAATCGATTATAAAAATAATATTACGATTTGAGAAGATAAATATAATAATAACAAGAATTAAGCGAATTCTAAGTAAATTGATACTTGTAAACAGACATAATGAAGTACCTTATATCAGGTAAATTTAGGTTAGGCTTGATCAATAATAAATAAAAAGAACAATGAATTTGATAACCCTAAAAGTAATGGACAAGGTAATGGCCATGGTCATTATTGGATCGCTATTTCCAAACTCTGCAGCTATTATCTAAAACTTTTTTGTGTTTAAGCAGTGCTTTCGAAAATAAAGGGGAAGTTTCAAATTTTCAAACACCGTTTCATAATTGTGCATAATTAAATTAACAAAAAATAAATTTTCTTTATCCCCAAAAACTTAGAAATTCATAAAATTAACTTTTTATATGGCCCCCTAAGCTAGGTATGCAATAAAATTAATTTCTCATATGGCCCTATAAACGAGAAATGCAGTAGAATCAATGACTCATTTTGCCCCGTTTGCCATATTTAGAAATGCAATAAAAGTATTTTTCCATGTGTTCCCATAAGCGAAAAATACATAAGTTTATTTTCCATATGACTGATTGAATCCGTGTCAAAGCGCCAGAGTGTCATTGCGCCAGAAGCGTGGAAAGGCTGATTCGTATATTTTGTAGAGGGGGGTCTCGGCGACATCTATGTTATAAAATTGTCCAGGCGGGCGCGCGCAATTTAAAATAATTTTTCAAACGTTGCATTAAAATAATTATTTTACAATCTTCCGACAACACATAACCCGGTAGGAGTCATCTTAAAATAATCTGGAAGACTTTAACGATCGGTAACAAGTAATTTAAATACTTCTTTTCAGGTCTAATAATTAATATAAAAAGGTTTATGTAAGGTTTAAGCTTGTGGAGGTCAGTCGCCGAGCTCACGCGCCACCGTCGTAAGTAGACGAAAGCAGACCCTGCAGTCGCGCGCCGTCTTCCGGCTGAGCTCTGCAGGAGAAGGAGCCGACCAGCGCTATCACCTCGCCGATCGCGCTCACTTCCTTCTCGTTGGGCGACCAGTTAAGACGGGTCTTATTCACTAAGGTGCCCTCGCGCATTACCAACACGGAGCAATACCACGCGCCCTTTGTAACCCCGCGATCTCAAATCAATAAATATACTGTCAGTGTAAAAGGGTATCCGGTATCTTTCTTTATAACCGCCCTTAATCTCCTAAATTTGGTGACCCCGACATGATCGCGGCGGATTACCGTGCACGTGTGAGACACGTGTTTTGACGAACGTTTTTGCCTTTAGCTGCGTCACGACGACGCCATTTCGGCTTCAACGATTACGCCCACCTCGACGGATAAACACGCTCGGGAGCTCCGGGCGCATTCGAAGCAACTTCGACACCTATACGATCTGCCGCCGCCGACGACCTCAGCGGACGACATGGCCGGAGTCGGGGTCCTTGGTGCCGACGGACGTGCCAATTCAGGTGCAAGCGGTGGCAATCACGATCCGCCCGGCTTGCCACAATTCAACGTAGCGAGCGACGAGATGTGCGCCAACGTACCGATCGACGCGCTACGCCACATAGCGGTGAGGACGCCGCCATTCTGGAGCAATTGCCCGGAAGCCTGGTTCCTGCAACTTGAGGCCATCTTCATTTATATCACGGCACATATCACGGCCAACAGGTAAATTCCGACTCGCAACGCTACAACACCTGTGTTTCAGAGTTGGACGGTAAAACCATCCAGGACCTCCTGGATGTCCTCCAAAACCCCCTTGAGACTGAAAAATACCAGAATTTGAAAGCCCAAATTCTGGCTCGATACGCCGACTCCTCTGAGCAACGGCTTTACAAGCTGCTGACGAGTTTGGAACTTGGGACTCGCACGCCGTCCCAGCTTCTGCGGCATATGCGCATCCTGGCCGGCGTCAACGTGTCCGACAAGGTGCTCAAGGTGAAGTGGCTCGACTTGCTGCCGTCTAACGTCGCCACAATGCTGCGCATTCTCCGCGCCACGCCGCCCGACGAAATGGCCGTCGTCGCAGACGAGATCGGCGGCTCATTGCCTCCTTCATTCGCCGTCAGCCCGGCAGTTCACCAACGCAGTTCGTCGCCGACGCCGCTGCCATCTGTGCCATCCTCAGAGATCTCTCGTCTCTCGGCCGTGATATCCGCCATGCGTACGACGCTGTCGCAGCTCGTCGTCACCACCTCGCGCGTCCTCGAGGCTGTGACAAAGAACAACCACGGCAGGTCAAACGCCTCACAAACGCCTGCCAGTCATGGTCCTTGTTACTACCACGAGCGCTTTGGCAACGAGGTGACCAACTGCCGTCAGCCGTGTACTTGGTCCGGCGCCCGGAACCATTCGGGATACTAAGGGAGCTGCCAACAGTCCAGGCGGTCACTGGCAGTGACGCCTTCAGCGAAAACCGCCTACGCATCCTCGTTCGCAGCTCCAGACTGAGTCTCTTCGATGCCGCGATCAAGCTGCAAGTAGCAGCCTCAACCGCACGACCTTTGTCTTGTAGCGGCCAACGTCTCCGCCATCCGTACCTTTGGCCGCCGTATGCTGACGTTCGACCTGGGACTTCGGCGAGCCTTTGCTTGGCCGTTCATCGTCGCAGACGTGCCTGTCGCCATCCTGGGAGCAGACTTCTTGCATCACACCGGCCTGCTTGTGGATATCCATTAGCGCCGTTTCATCGACCCAGCGACATCGCTGACCACGAACGCCCAGGTACGCAAGGCCATCATCCACGGGGTGGCCGTAGTTACCGGCTCCGGCGACGACCGGCGTACGATCGACTTTTGGCCAAATTTGAGGACCTCGCCTGACCCGATAAACACCGAGCCACGCTGTGCGGTACGCTCCCCATTGCCTGTTTGGAGAGCGTCTCGCCGCAGCTAAGGCCGAGTTCAACCGCCTGCTCAACGGCGGCATCATCAGGCCTTCTTTGAGCCAGTGGGCCAGCCCTCTACACATGGAGCTCAAGGGCAGCGGAGGCTTTCGTCCCACCGGTGACTACCGACGCCTCAACGCCGCCACGGTTCCGGATCGCTATCCACTGCTGGTCATTGAGGACATTCTGCAGGACTGCCGGGAATGTTCGGTCTTCTCGGTGATCGACCACGACCAGGCGTACTACCAGATCCCGATGGCCGAGGAGGACGTCTGCAAAACCGCCGTCACCACTCCCTTTGGTCTGTTCGAGTTCACCTCGCTGTCTCTCAATATGAGCGAATTATTGCATAATAAGCTAAAGCAATTCCGATGTCCAGCAGTTAAAGTAGCAGATGGCACTACTATCCCTGTCCAAGGCAAAGTCGACATCGTAATAAAAATTGACGGAGATGAAATAATCATGCCCTTCCAAGTAGTAGACGGATTGCAATACGATTGCATACTAGGAATTGATTTCAAGCGAAAAATAAATATGTGCATAAACTACGAGAACGACACCTGGTGGACAAATAGAGGGATAATACATAAATTTTACCCCGAAGGCAACGATCCCAGTTGCATACCAGCCGTAGCCAGCATAGGAGGTCTTAAACGCGCCAGCCCAGAGCAAATACAAAGAGTGCACGACTTGCTAGACGAATTAATCCCCCAAACTCCCCAAACCCTAGGAACAACCAACCTAACCAGCCTTAAATTAGACGTCCAAGGAGCAGAGCCAATTCGCCAGCCACGCCGCAAATATTCGCCAAAAATACTTCAAGCAGGATACGAAGAAATAGATTGTATGCTGAAAGAAGACATTATAGAGCCATCGCAAAGCCCATGGTGTAGCTATCCTGTAATCGTGCCAAAGGTAAATGGCAAATATCGTTTCTGTATCGATTACAGACTAGTAAACGAAGTTACAAAGAAGCTAGCCTACCCAATGCGCAATATGGATGACATTTTAGACCAATTGCGAGAAAGCCGATTTATTAGCAAACTGGATTTATCCCAAGCCTATCACCAAGTTCCCCTAGCCCCTGAAAGCCGCGAAATAACTGCATTTGCCTTGCCCGGAAAAGGTCTATTCCACTTTAAGCGCGTACCCTATGGTTTAACGAATGCACCGGCCATGTTTCAACAGATAATGGATAAGCTAATTAAGCCAGAGTGGGAGCCACACGTGTTTGCATATCTGGATGATATAATTATCACAGCGAAAACGTTTGAGGAACACATGAAATGGCTCATAATAGTCCTAATAGCCCTTAGGAAAGCCAACTTGCAAATCAATCGCGAGAAGTCTGAATTTTGTTGCCCAGAAGTAACATATCTTGGGTACAAAATTAATGAATTTGGATTGCAGACTAATCAAGATAAGATAAAGCCAATCTTGGAGTATCCAGCGCCTAAAAATTTAAAACAATTAAGACGTTTTAATGGTCTAGTCGGTTGGTACTCAAGATTCATAAAGGACCTAGCCAAATATCGAACGCCGCTAAATTACTTAATGAAAAAGGATGTAAGATGGCAATGGCACCAAACGCAGCAGGATGCATTCGAGAAGATCAAATTAGCCCTTACCCAAGCCCCAGTTTTAGCCCGCCCCGATTTTTCCCGTCCCTTTACGCTCCAAACAGACGCAAGTGACTATGCCATAGCAGGAGTGCTAACACAAGAGATCAACGGCGAAGAACACCCTATCTATTATGTCAGCAGAACCTTGAGCAAAGCAGAACGTAATTACACGGTCACAGAGAAAGAATGTTTAGCTGTTCTCTGGTCTGTGGAAAGGCTAAAGGGATATCTACAAGGTGACGAATTTACTGTTATCACGGATCACCATAGTCTTCTTTGGCTTAATAAATTGAAAGACCCTGCTGGCAGACTAGCGCGCTGGAACACCATATTACAAAATTATAACATCAAGTTTGTGCACAGGAAAGGAGCTATGCATAAAGTTCCAGATGCATTATCTAGAGCATTTGAAGAAGCAGACGCCATAGCAGCAGCATTGACACTTAATACCAACAATCCCTGGTACCAAGATAAACTCCGAGCCGTAGCCAAATTCCCTAATAAATACCCTGACCTTAGAATAGCCAATGATATATTATACGCCAACCGCCCTAACCCCTTAGTAGACCCATTTATGCCCGATTTAGATGCATGGAAGATTGTATTGCCAGAAGCCGAACGCGAAAAAGCTTTATACGAAGCCCATTATGTGCCACAAGCAGGTCATTTAGGCATAGATAAAACATATGCTAGACTAGCCACGTATTACTATTGGCCAGGCATGTACTTTGATACAAGTAACTACGTTAGAACTTGTCAAGAATGTCAATCGCACAAGAGTAGCCAACAAGCACCGCCAGGCCTCATGGAAGGAAGAAACTTAAGCGAGCCATGGTCGGTAGTTGCAGCCGACATTATGGGACCCAAGCCGCCGTCGAGACAAGGTTTCAAATATATCATCGTATTTGAAGATCTCTTCACAAGATACATAGAGATAAAACCTTTACGACGAGCAGATGCGAAAAGCGTGCTACAAGCTTTTGACGAACTCATCATCAACAGATGGGGTTGTCCCAAGTACCTAGTTACGGACAATGGGACCGAGTTCGCCAATAGGACAGTCACAGACCGGTTAACGCAATATGGTATCACACAAACAACCATCCCACCTTATTTTGCACAAGCCAATCCAGTAGAGCGAGTTAATAGGAATATTAAGCCAATGATTAACACATACCTTGAAGACGACCACCGAGATTGGGATAGACATCTCGGAGAGTTTAACTTTGCCCTTAATACAGTTGTTCATTCCTCTACAAAATATAGTCCTGCATTCCTTAACTTAGGTAGAAACCCCCGTCCCGTAGCCCTAATAAGAAAACATATAGAAACCCCAAGCCAAATACCAGCCCCAGAGACAGAGCAATGGGTAGAGCGTTTGCATAGACTCCCAAAAATCTATGATCTCGTTAAAAGACATATAGATTTAGCAAAAGCCAGACAAGCTAGGTACTATAACAAAGGTAGACGAGATATAGAATATCAAATAGGCGATCTAGTTAGGTACCGAAATCGTATTTTAAGTTCAGCCGAAAATTACATAGCAGCGAAGCAAGCCCCTAAATTTATTGGACCCGCAAAAATAATCCAAGTATTTTCCCCTACAGTCTATTTAATAGAAGATATACAAACTAAACGCCAAATTAAAGTGCATATCACTGATTTAAAACGCCATATTCCCCCTCGCAATATTCCAAATTTTCCTCCAATCCAGCCTAAGAGTGACATCTCAATCCAACAGCCCAGATATTCCCAAAATACCCAAAACAACCCAGCCCCAAGCGTCCCTGTAGTTAAAAGAGGCCGTCCCAGGAAACAACAAACTATCGTGTTAGACCAGCAAAGTAGCCCTCAAAGAATGACATTAGGACCGCGTAAGTAAATAAAAGCAAAATGGTGAATCCCAAATAAGAACAAGCAGTAAGCAACAGGTTAGTGACCTACTGGAAATTTATAGATGAATAGAGCAGGAGCAGCTGCATCAGTGCGGAGCAGAGGGCGAGGCAGAGGGCGGTTCATTCAGCCCAAAACCAACACCTGTCCAATAGGGGAAGACCTGGACCAGGTCTTGGCCAGACTCGACCTGAGCCAACCACCCACTCCGCCACGCACCAACACCAGCAGCGAAGCAGCGGAAGAAACCCCGAAGGGCCGATCACCTTGCCCGGGGAAGCGAGGCTGCATCCGAGGAGGACGCCACTTGTGCGAGGATCCACAATTCCTCGCACGAACGGAAGAAGCAGCGGCTCCAATAGCCGCACCAGCCAGCCGAACCACCCCAGCCAACTCTCCCACTACCACCCCAGCCAACTCTCCCACAAACACCCCAGCCAGTTCTCCCGTAAGCACCCCAGCCACCACCAATCCCCCTCCAATTCCCACCATTTACCCACCCATGTTCGATTTTTCCTTCCCTCCTCAGCCATTTATCACCCGCCCCATATATGACCCCAATACAAACCTATACACCTATATCCGCGTTCCCGTTAGCATCCCTCCCAAAGCCCCACTAATCCCCGACATTTCATCGATCCAAGCAGCCAAATACCCCACAGCCTCCAAACCCTTCCCGCCACCACCAACAGCTACTCCCACCCCCAGCCATTAATGTCCTTGCCCAGCCCCCAGCCAAATACCATTCCCTCCCTTCTAGATCTCCCTTACACACCCAAGACCTCACCCAGCCAACAAGAAGAGCGCCCCCGTGATCTCAGGCTGATCCGTCGCCCACCGCCAGAAGAGTGCCGACCCTTCTGTTGGAATTGCGGTGGAAGAGGGCACAGCTGGAAACAGTGTTCCTCGGTGCCCAGTGTTTTCTGCCGAAATTGCGGAGACAAAGGGGTAATGACCCGAACCTGCCCGAGGTGCAAAGACGGGTACAAAGCACTCAGGGATTACCGCCGAAGCAACCAAGGAGCACCCAAATAAAATTGTTTTTTTTCTTTCTCCTATCGCCACCCTTCTTGTACAGAAGTAAAATAAATAATAAGCCTAACATTTGTTTTTTTTTAATCTTACCCCAATCGCAACCAATTCCATCGTAAAATTTTTTTTTATCCTCTGTCCTTTTCTACTCAGCCAAGAATGGATAAATGCAAAAATATAGCAAGTTTTTTTTCTCTTTCCTAAAATTATTATTATTACTGCCAAAGAATGAGGCATTTTAAATAAGCAACAAGGAAGAATCGCATAAGCAGCATAATTCGCGAAAGAAACTATAAGGCAAACAGGTATGCACAGATCTTATTAAAAATTATTTTATTAATTTTCTTTATTATTATCTTGTATATAAAATGTATATTCAAGTATGAGTATAGATCTAGATGTAAGTATGCAAGTATGAAAGATTCGTGATCGCGAAAGAGCTCTCACTGCGAAATTTTTTTTTTCTTTTACTTGTAAGGGTAAGCCAGTCGCCGTAAATTAAATTATTACAATTAAGCAATTTTGTATTATTATTATTATTATTACACACAGCGTGCACTTAACACAGCCATTTCCAGCTAAGCAGCATACACAAAAACACCGAGATAAATAGCACGAGCTATTTATCAAGAGCGTTATTCAAATTTATTTTTTATTTCTTATATTTGCCACTTGCGTACTCCACCCACCATTCTAGCGCACCTCAATATAATTATCATTTAATAGATAACAATTGTACTATCTTTTAGATCAGTTACGTCTCCGCGTAACTTCAATTTGGTGGGGGGGAGTGTGACAATGCATTTAATGCATATCAAGTTAGGCGAGCTTGTACCCTACCTAAGCCCTTACCGAACCCTACCTAAGCCTTACCGAACCCTACCTAAGCCTCACCGAACCCTACCAGCCTACACACACAGGGAAGCTGCATCACCGAGCACAAAAGCAACAGATCAGGAGTCTCGAGGAAGACCCAGAGGAAGCCCGAAGTCCAAGTAATGCCAGGAAGTGGTGAGGAGAAGTCCTTCACATCACACCTGGAGAAGCAGCGTAGCCAATCACCTCCCACCGTAGCCATCCAATTCAGCAAATAAACCTGTAAGATTACTGCTTACAGTGTGCACCTTACAAAGGAAGAGGACAGGATCACACAGCAGTTAAACAGCTGTGTATAGGATGGGTGCAGAGGAGAGGTTAGGTGAGACAACAATACATAAACCGAGTAGCCGTACGGTTTATAACTCACCCAGGTAAAAACGCTGACTGCATTCCCGAGTCCTCGAGCAAGTGATCGCAAGAGAGAAGGAGGCAGCCAAGAACACCACGAAGAAGGCCGAACAGCTACGTCGTCGTCGCCATCAACTCGCCGTCGTTGTTTACGTTCGTGCGCGGCGGACATCTTCGTTAAGCCGCACGCGGCATAAGGCAGCGTACGCACGAAGTAGTCACGGCGCATGCGCGCAGCGACTCTCTCGCGTCGACGACGACGAGAGCTCAGAGCTCGTCCGACCGCCGATTCGGAACTACCGATCCACGTATTGACGACGTCCGTGAGAGAGCGATCGAGAGAAAGAGCATAGCGAAGAGTGTGTGCCGCACGTGTGCCAGAATCGCCAAAGATTTGTGCGACCTAGTGCCAAATTCATAGCCGTTTCCTTGCCTGTGTGTGTGTCGCGAACTCCGTGTATCCTAGCTTCTTCCCTGTTATTACAATAGCCTTGCTCGCCGCGTAAATAGTGTACTCCAGCTTCTTCCCCTCCCCTCCCCCTTCGCGCGCGAAGTAGCCGGCTTACAAGACGCGTGTTACAGCCGTGCCGTTCGCTTCTTATTTTGAATATTAGGATATATAACCACGTGTATCAAATTGAACGTTCTTTTTAAATGAGTAGCTAATCGCTACAATTACTTCGAAACGTACGCGACTGGCATCCGCTGTTATTATAATATATTAAAAAATTAATAATTTATAACTAAACCTAATTTGATCACTCGCACCCTGATCCCCAGTGTGACGTGACAATAATAAGCCTGTCAAGGTCCCTGATAGAAAGTTGACGTTTTTATAGCTATAAAGCTTAAACCTTACTTGAACCTTTTTATATTAATTATTAGAGCTGCAAAGAAGTATTTAAATTACTTGTTACCGATCATTAAAGTCTTCCAGATTATTTTAAGATGACTCCTACCGGGTTATGTGTTGTCGGAAGATTGTAAAATAATTATTTTAATGCAACGTTTGAAAAATTATTTTGAAATTCGCGCGCCCGCCTGGACAATTTTATAACATGGCTGTCGCCGAGACCCCCCTCCACAAAATATACGAACCGGCCTTTCCACGCTTCTGGCACAATGGCACTCTGGCGCTTTTACACGGACTCGACTGATTAATTTGTCGTTTATATATATACTAGGGGGGCTTCGCCCCCCTGCGCGCTTCGTACGCCAGCCCCCTAATTTTAATTTCGAAAACGGTTTTTCGTAATAAATTTATTTAAACTAATTTTTTAAATTGTATTATTTGTTCACTACCATGGACACCTTAGAAATTAAGCCGATTCACACAACACCTTGGAGGTACTGTTATAATTTATAAATAAAAGTTTTTACCAAACTTTAGTGTAATGAAATCAGTATAAAAATAATAAAATTAATAGAGACATATTAAATGTTAAGTGTAAATTTTAAACTATATGAATTCTTATAAAGTTTAAATTTATATTTTAATAATTTGTAACGGGGTGGGTACTGGGGATATGTAAGGCCCACGGTTAGGCCCAATCTGTCCCAACTTACCAACTTTAAGTGTGCAGTCCCACGATGCGGCCGGGAATCCCTTTGATTCCCGTGCAATGCCGTGAACAACGTCAAACACTCCGTTTGACTTATATACCGTGTGTTGGGCCCTATGCCCAAAATTGCCAACTAGGATAAACACCGGAGAGGGCGGTATTCGTAGGATAGGACAGTAATCGGTAAAACACTACTAACAATCGAGATTTTACGTTTAATCGGCGAGAACGATAGTCTCGCCGAGTCAATTTATTAAATAATCAACTAAAGATTAATAAATAAACAATAAATTAACGTTAAAAATTTACGGGGAGTCGTACCGATGACTACCCCCGAGGTCAGCGCGAAAAGAATCAGTTAAAAATCTATTTAACTATAGATTACGAGCAACCGATCCGGATATGATCGGCTGCTTAACCTGGTGGCATACGTCACACCGTGTGACGTATGAATCTCTACGTAGAGAGCTTTTACGTAGAAGCTTACTACGTCACGCGCGCCTTCTCTCGTGAAGTGGCTCCCGCGAACCACCGACCTTTCTATCCGTGCGGGTATTGTCACGAGAGGGGGGAAAGGAGGAACGCTTCCTCACCTGGACCGTACCAGGTAAATCGGGACGCGAAATATTAAATAGACACGCGGGTCTAAGTGTGGTGCACCACTTACCGCTTGTATATATATCGCGCCTCGGCGGGAAACGACTAGGTAAAGGAGAGACAGCTCGTCCTCGTGCTTATCTCTCTCTCTCACTCCTACGGTCGGGAAGGCGGCCGACTCTTCTTCCTTCTCTCTCACTGCCCGTGAGACGTGCTGCTCTGCACGCCGACGTGGAGGTTGGTGGCGAGGAACCCTCGCACCCACACACAAAAATGCACTAGTCTAATCACTTGTTTATCCCGTAAAAATCACTCGGCAATTCTCAACACCTTGTTGTTGCCGATCGCGCGCGAACTCTCTACCGATTCCCTCTCACACACGATTCACGCGCGCGTTCCATGCGCGCGCATCACTCTCGATACTCTTTTCAGTTACTCACCTGATCGGTAACTCGCTTACCGTTATAAATTATAAATGTTGATGAAAAATTAACTTACCAAAAATAGTAAAGTGCATATACTTACTAAATTGTAGTATTTAGTAAAAACTTACTAAATTTTTGGAATATTTTAAACGGATCTAAATAGAACTACCGCCAAAAAATAATTTATTTAATGACGAAGGATCATCGCCAAAAGTTCTATGTCATTAATATTTTGTACATTAATATAAATAAATTTTCTTTTTAAATAAATAAATTTTTGTATTAATTTTAAAGAACTATTGATAACATTTTAGCGGCATATAAATCAAAACCTGTTTCTTCCATTTCTCCCGTAATTCTTCATTTGCACACTCTTTCAAAATTTGCATTTTAATCCATAATTATATCCAATTTATTTTTTCCTTTAGTTACAGAGCCCATGTATTTATCTTGATTATTATAATCAAATTCATTCCTTAAAAAACCTTTTGTTTCTAATAAATACATACTTGTTTATTTAAAATATTGTTTTCTATAAATATACTTAATCTACTCACTTATATATCCATACAATTTTGAAATATTAATTTAAAAAATATTTAAATTAAATGCTCCTAAATTAATAGTTTTTGAAAATCTTTTCAAATGTAATTCGTATTTTATATTGCCACTGTTAAAATTTGAATTTTCTTTTGCCATTACTGTTATTAATAGAATTATCTTAAAAATGCAATAATTAATGCATTTAATTTTTAACTTACTGTATATATCATATTGATGTTTAGAAAAGTGTATGATTTACTTAATTAATATTTATTTTATCTTCAAATAATTTTGCATCTACATTTAAAGCATTAAATTGTAGATCTGTTATTATCATTGAGTACACATTTAAAAATTTTATGAGTTTTATCATCAGGAATGAGTAAACTAATACACATTCTTTCAAGTTATACTCATACCTTTTTTTTGCGCACGGATAAAATTCATATATTATATATTCTTCAAAAAAAATTTGAAATATATATATATATATATATGGGCTATTTCACGTCAAGTGGTACGATGAAAAGTTTAAGTCGCTCCAAAATTTGAGAACAGGAGGGAAATATCTTCCAGAAGATAGAAAAGAAATTTTAGGCGTTAAAAATAATTTGCCTAAGAGTTATTCGACCATGAAAAATGGAAATTTTTCAATTTTTTAGAAAAATTGCTATTTTCAAAGCCATTTATCTCAAAATCTATTGATTTTTTTTAAAAAACCTTACAAATAACTGTTGTTCAAAATAATGTTTAAAACTTATCTACCTGGGTTAGAATTCTTAATTTTAAAATCTCAAAGAGATAGAACACTCGGAAATATTGAATGTCAAAAAAAGGCGACTACGCCACAATCGATTTTGATCTAACACCGCTCAAAAGATCACATTTTTCGAGAGCTATCGAATCACTTGGGTTAGATTATTGGCCAAGACCGCTAGTGTAAGTTATGCCTCATAAACCTCATAAAATCACTAATTTTCATGTATTTTAGGACATAACTTACACCAGCGGTCTTGGCACACACACACACACACACACACACACCCGTGCCGGGTTTGCTGGTCCCGCTTCGTGGCGCCTCCCCAGGTAGTGGATAGGGGAATGCTTTCCAGATATGGATGGTACCGAATAAATCAAATATTCGCGGCGAACCAAAACCAGATAGGGGAAGGCACCCCGAAATTAAACCAAGTATGGATAGTGAGCTTAAAGAACACTTCCCCAAGCGGGCATGGCAGTTCTGTCAAATCCCGCCACTGATTACGATCGGGTGAAAGCCCCGGTGGTCAGTGCTGGTCCCACGGATTTGGGGGGGACCAAACTCACACCGTTAAAATGGTGAGTGCTGCGGAGGTTAGTACTCGGCCTCTGTAGCATCTAATGCTACGTGTGACCTGCCCTCGACTGGGATGTAGAGTGACGCTGACAGAGCTTTTCTCCGTCTGCGTGAGAAGGTAGACACCCTCGGGAGTTTGTTCTTAATAAGAACAACATCCACAAAGACTGAAGAGTATGGCGAGGAGAAACCAGTAGGTACATACTTGTTTATTTAAAATATTGTTTTCTATAATATACTTAATCTACTCACTTATATATCCATACAATTTTGAAATATTAATTTAAAAAATATTTAAATTAAATGCTCCTAAATTAATAGTTTTTGAAAATCTTTTCAAATGTAATTCGTATTTTATATTGCCACTGTTAAAATTTGAATTTTCTTTTGCCATTACTGTTATTAATAGAATTATCTTAAAAATGCAATAATTAATGCATTTAATTTTTAACTTACTGTATATATCATATTGATGTTTAGAAAAGTGTATGATTTACTTAATTAATATTTATTTTATCTTCAAATAATTTTGCATCTACATTTAAAGCATTAAATTGTAGATCTGTTATTATCATTGAGTACACATTTAAAAATTTTATGAGTTTTATCATCAGGAATGAGTAAACTAATACACATTCTTTCAAGTTATACTCATACCTTTTTTTTGCGCACGGATTAAAATTCATATATTATATATTCTTCAAAAAAAATTTGAAATATATATATATATATATATGGGCTATTTCACGTCAAGTGGTACGATGAAAAGTTTAAGTCGCTCCAAAATTTGAGAACAGGAGGGAAATATCTTCCAGAAGATAGAAAAGAAATTTTAGGCGTTAAAAATAATTTGCCTAAGAGTTATTCGACCATGAAAAATGGAAATTTTTCAATTTTTTAGAAAAATTGCTATTTTCAAAGCCATTTATCTCAAAATCTATTGATTTTTTTTAAAAAACCTTACAAATAACTGTTGTTCAAAATAATGTTTAAAACTTATCTACCTGGGTTAGAATTCTTAATTTTAAAATCTCAAAGAGATAGAACACTCGGAAATATTGAATGTCAAAAAAAGGCGACTACGCCACAATCGATTTTGATCTAACACCGCTCAAAAGATCACATTTTTCGAGAGCTATCGAATCACTTGGGTTAGATTATTGGCCAAGACCGCTAGTGTAAGTTATGCCTCATAAACCTCATAAAATCACTAATTTTCATGTATTTTAGGACATAACTTACACCAGCGGTCTTGGCACACACACACACACACACACACACACCCGTGCCGGGTTTGCTGGTCCCGCTTCGTGGCGCCTCCCCAGGTAGTGGATAGGGGAATGCTTTCCAGATATGGATGGTACCGAATAAATCAAATATTCGCGGCGAACCAAAACCAGATAGGGGAAGGCACCCCGAAATTAAACCAAGTATGGATAGTGAGCTTAAAAGAACACTTCCCCAAGCGGGCATGGCAGTTCTGTCAAATCCCGCCACTGATTACGATCGGGTGAAAGCCCCGGTGGTCAGTGCTGGTCCCACGGATTTTGGGGGGGACCAAACTCACACCGTTAAAATGGTGAGTGCTGCGGAGGTTAGTTACTCGGCCTCTGTAGCATCTAATGCTACGTGTGACCTGCCCTCGACTGGGATGTAGAGTGACGCTGACAGAGCTTTTCTCCGTCTGCGTGAGAAGGTAGACACCCTCGTGGAGTTTGTTCTTAATAAGAACAACATCCACAAAGACCTGAAGAGTATGGCGAGAGAAACCAGTAGAGCTCTCAATGAATACGTGCGGGTGAACCGTGCTGTGTGTTCGACAGCGCTGAAAACTAAAATGGCGGATGCGCATAGGGATGGAACGTGCCAAACGTCGCCCATCTTCCGCGCTGAAGAGCGTCAAAGGAGGCCGGTGGAATGGGAAAAGCCCTCACCACCTCAGCAACCCCCGGAGAAAAGGAAGAAGAGGTCGAAGCAGCCCACTAACAAAGGTGGGCCAGCAGATGCTTCGCCATCCATTCCTGAGACTGGTGGGAACCAGTCAAAGGTCCCTGACTGGGCCACGATAGTGAAGAAGGGCAAAAAGAAGAAGAAGATGAAGGACAGCCAGCCGAAGCAGCAAGAACAGCAGAAACGTGCCAGCAAACCGGCCAAAGGCACGGCAGAGCCTAAGGCCGGAGTAAGACCCCCACGCCTAGATGCCATCAAGATCAAGACATCTAGCGGGGGCTCTTCCTACGCTAACATTCTCCGGAAGGTCAAGGCTGCACCGGAATTAAAGACACTAGGAGAACGGGTCACGCGTATCAGGCGCACCAGGGCTGGGGAGCTCCTTCTCGAACTGGAGCGACCCGGAACGAAAACGGCGGAGCTGAGGACAGTGGTCTCGTCCACCCTGAGTGGGTCAGCAGAGGTCCAACTGCTGACTCACAAAGTGTCTATCACCATCAGGGACATGGACGAGTCCACGACAACAACGGAGGTGGCCGCAGCGATTGCAGCAAAGATCGGGCTAAATGTGGTATCCCCGGATAATATTAAAACCAGGGGGTCCTACAGTGGCACCCTAGCTGCGACCATCTAGCTTTCGGCAGTAGCTGCCAAAAAACTGCTGCAAGACGGGAAGCTCCGGATCGGATGGGTCAATTGCAGAGTTCGACTGCGAGAGGTATCCTCGCGCTGCTACCGATGCCACGAATCGGGACACATCGCGAGGGAGTGCAAGAGCGCAGTCGATCGGTCAGCGCAATGCTATCGGTGCGGCCAAGAGGGCCACAAAGCAGTGGACTGCAAGGCCAAAGCCAAGACCTCGCATAAGGAAGGAGCACACATCAAAAATGATTAAGGTGCTCCAAATAAACCTCAACCACTGCGCTGTGGCCCAAGACCTGCTGTCCCAGCTGGTCAGAGAGAAGAGAGCGGACGTAGCGATCATCAGCGGGGAATTCCGGGATCTCGAGAAGTCGAACTGGGTAAGGGATGCCACGGGCAAGGCGGCCATCTGGGTATGTGGAAATATACACATCTCCAGAAAGATGGTCGCCCCCCTTCCCAGCTTCACCTAGGTGGAGGTGGCGGGGGTACGCATGTACAGCTGCTACTTCCCGCCCAGCGATCCCACCGAGGACTTTGCGAGATCTCTGGATGCAGTCGTCACCAGTGCTCGGTCCTCACGGCTGCCGGTCGCAATCGGTGGGGACTTCAATGCTTGGGCGACGGACTGGGGCAGCGCCAAGACCAACGCGCGTGGTTGCGCACTCCTCGAGGCGTTCGCTCTACTGGGGCTGGAGATCGCTAACACAGGGACAGCCCCGACTTTCGCCAAAGCCGGCAAATCGTCCATAGTCGACCTCACCTTCGTCGATCCTAGATTGATGGGGGGAGGGGGACTCGGCTGGAAAGTTAGCGATCGTTACACGGGTAGTGACCACCAAGCACTCGTGTACCAGCTCCAGCTGACCGAAAATATATACATATCGAGAGATGCGGTGATAGAGAAGGCGCGCCTTCTAAAAGGACGAAGAGCTCGGGATGTTTTTGGTGAGGGTGACGAAAACTCGTTATTTATAAGGCCTCTTTGCCCAAGACCGGTATTTGAACTGTGGCAAGCAGCTATTCGCAAATCAAGCGAACTGGGCTACGCGAGGCCCATAGTCTTAGATTTAGTTGTATTTATGCGCGAGGTGAGGGACGGTCCGTTGAGGCGAGTAAGCTCGGATGCGGAACTTTCAAGCTTTCCTCCTCTTCCTCCTCATACTAAATGAGATAGGACTGGTCGGGCCAAAGCATCACGATCATCAAAATCATTCTCCATTTTCCATTCAAATATCAATCGTTTCAAAACTTATTTTTCATCCGTTGAAGCATTAGTTCACCCGGCCTCTCACGATGTCATTGCAATCACCGAAACCTTCCTTACTAAACACGATTTCTCTGAGATTATTAGACTACCGGGATATACTTTGCATCGTTTGGGATCATTAGGGTAAGGAGGGGGTGGTGTGGCGGCTTATGTTCGGGAAGATTTTGGGGTAAGGGTCATCGCGCACTCTGAACCCGTTTTCTCGAATACTCCAGAATTCCTGATTCTATGTTTGACGGGCAAAACCGATTCTTTGGTGTTAGCAATGGTATACCGCAGGCCATCAGCCGCTTACCCTAAAGATTTCTTTGAAGTTTTGGCAGACATACTAGCGAGATACAAATACGTCATAGTCACTGGGGATTTTAACATTGATATGAATTCCTCAGGTGCTATGGCAAATAAGTGTAGGGCAAACATATCAGCACTGGGACTTTCACTCATCCAGTCAGTGCCAACGCATCACGCAATGACGTCGGCCGGGCCTTCTCATACATGATTGGATCTCTTCTTTTATTCGTGAACCAATACCCGATTACGAATATGTTAAAACGACAGCTTCCTTCGCAGCAGGTCATGTTGCTATAAGTATTACTCTAAAGATTGCTAACACGCAGACAGACGTGAGGGAATTTGGAAAACGAAATTCGGGGGAGATCAATCTTCATTATCTCGCAACCACATTCAACTCATCTATCACCTCCTTGTCTTCATTACAATCATTCAATCATCCTAGGCCTGATCAGTATGTTTCCATGGATTTTAACGATATGCTTTTAGCTGGGTATTTTCCTGAATGCTGGAAGAGGGTGCTACTGTTTCCTTTGGCGAAGTCAGGCAGGGTGGAATCGTGCTCTGACACAAGGCCGATTGCGAAGCTTTGTGAGCTTTCGAAAATTTTGGAAAGACTTGTGCATAATTAGTTATCTGAATATCTAGAGGAGAATCATATTCTTATTGATAGACAGGCAGGTTTTCGTAAGGGTCATGGTACGCAGACAGCACTCCTGGGTGTTCTAGATGATGTTAGGAGAGCCATTGACGCCAGAAAGATCACGATTCTTGATCTGTTTGTTTTGTCCAAGGCTTCTGACACGGTACTTCACGATAAACTAATTCAAAAACTTAGTGATATTGGTTGCTCTGATAATGTGCTAACTTAGTTCTATCGGTATCTTGTGGGTCGCATACATGCAGTAGAGAATGAGTTTGGCGAGCTTTCGGATTGGCTAGAAATTAATGCAGGAGTGCCTCAGGACAGTGTTTTTGGCCCACTACTTTTTTCTTTCTTTATTAATGATCTGCCGAAAGTCCCTATACATAGTGATTATATGCTATTTGCCGATGATGCCCAGGTCTACCATTCGTTTTTTCCTGCAGAATTTGAAATGGGAGTGCAACGTATTACACATGATGCTAATGCAATAGCCCTATGGGCCCACAAAAACGAACTTAAGCTAAATGTTAAAAAAATGAAGGTTATGATTCTGGGTAGCCAGGCCTTTTTATCGCGCATTGACTCGAACACTGCCCCCAAGGTTAAACTGAAAACGGACTTCTTGGATTATGAATGTGAGGTTAAGTCGCTTGTGGTCATGATTACTCCATCTCTTGATTGGACAAGGCAAGTGTTATCTATCTCGAGTCGTGTGCATGGTGTTTTACACTCATTGCGATATTACAGAAAAAGTTTGTCACGTGGTCTTAGAAAGAGACTGGTAGAAGCACATGTCTTTCCACATTTCGGCTATGCGTGTGCGGTCTACAACGACGTTGATCAGAGTAGAAATTTAAAGCTTCAAAGACTGCTGAATGCTTGTGTACGGTTCGCGTGGGGGGACATACCGAAAAGAGAGCACGTTACTCCGTATAGGTTAGGTCTCAGGTGGCTATCGGTTGAGTCCAGACGCTCACACATCATCGGCTCACTTGCATACAGCATCTTCTCTCATAACTCCCCCATTTACCTGGCAAATCATTTCATCAAATTAAACACCCCACAACATAACCCTCGCACCTCCTCTCGTCATCCATTAAAATTACTAAATTACCTCCCTCCTCGTACGGAGGCTTTAAATAAATCATTTATCATCACCTCATCAAAGATTCATTATTTCATCATTTGTTTGGACCAAACTGTCTGGGCCACCAGGATGCAATGTGAGGGAATAACCCCACCACTGATCCCTCGCCTTGAATAGAATGTATTCATTGCGTATGTACGTACAAGTACTACTATTGTTTTATTATTTTATTGTTACCATATTTTGTTATATTTTTAAACTGATTATTTTTATTTTATTTTATTGTTATTATTGTTATTTATTTTTATAGTTGTATTTTACATAAAATGCGAAATCGAATTAGTATTAAGCAAATTTATATATTATTGTTAAAACTACTTTTATTCTGCTGACTGTTTTTAACACTGTAAGTGCCTACGGCAATCAATATACGAGATACGAGAGCAGGTTACTCCATTCAGGTTGAGCTCAGGGTGGTTGTCAGTCGAGTCCAGGCGTTTCTATCTCAGTGGTTCACTGGCATACAATATCATAGTCCATAATTCACCCTCATATCTCTCAACTCATTTCATTAAACTCGATACCCCTGACCTACATCCACCTCGCACCGAAGCAATTAATAAGTCATTTACCTTTACTTTATTTCAAATCATCCACCTTTTGTCTATCACTACATTTGATCACTCTTCCATAAATCATTTCAAAAATTCTCTATTCGAATTCCTCCTTGGACTCGTGTTTGTGTTTCAAATATATTGAAATCCGAGACGGTATCGGCACCATAGTAACGCCTGTGTTTAAGGTTTCAATATTATTATTAATTACTTCAAGATCATCATCCAACCTATTTAAAGAACAGCTACTGCTAATTTCAGTCAAAACATTGTCTTGAAATATCTTCTGTGAATCTAACAGTTGCTTTTGAAATTGAGAAATAAATAGCTTAATTTGTCTGTTTTCGGATATTAAATTGGATAGTGCTGAGCGCCATTAAGCTAGGAGTAAGTTCTGACTATGTATTCTATTAACAACATTACCTAAAATTTTTGTTATATTTTTTAAATTGTTTGCAAATCCTAGCAAAACTTTTAAAGATTCTATTACTGAATCAAATCCGGATGATGTTACAGATAAAATGTCTTGTAGTAGTCTGTATTACGACGGTAGCGCTATATTTATTCGTTGAATAATCACCTACAGGTTCGTCGAGATTTAAAACTAAATTTTTGAGAGATATGATATGATATGATATACATATACTTTATTGGGTACTAATTGGGGAAGCATCCCCGAGTACACTGTAGAAACATCAAGAGCTACATCAAAGTTGTTTAGGCGTCGCATAAAAATAGTTTTACAATTGTGATAAAAGAAAAGCAACATACATATAATTAAATAGCTACAATGGTGCCTAGCAGTAGCGCAATAATAACATTGAATTATAAAATATATAAATAAATAAAAACAAGTTAACAATAAATAAATTACATTACATACATAAAAAGAAAAACAAAATAAAATAACTCTCGGTTTAAACGCAACCATAAACGCAATAAAACTTAAAATTACTGACTAATCCTAACAAGCGACCCGTGGTGTTAGGCGTGTGGCATCTCCGGGACCACAACATCCAAGGCCTCCCCCGCTCAATCCTTCCGCGCCAGTGCTGTCTGTTGAGTTCGATGAGGAAAGAAAGGAGTAGGGATCTGAATAATGGAATGGAAATGACCAGGTTAATGTTTGGAAGGGAGTTTATGATTTTGGTGGCAGTAATGACGAATGACTTATGGAGAGCTTCGGTGCGGGGAGGAAGGTACATGAGTGGGTTAGGGGAATGACGAGAGGAAGTTCGAATGCTAAGGTTAGAACTTGTTTTGATGAAGTGGGAAGCCAAATAGAGTGGAGAATTATGGGAAATAATGTTGAATGCTAAGGTACCAATGATGAGGTTTCGCCTGAGCTCGAAAAACAGCCATCCCAGCTTAAGACGATAAGACGTGACATGTGCACGATGCGATATATTCCCCCAAACATACCTCACGCAGGCGTTGAGTAAACGTTGTAGTTTGAGGCGTTTTGTATCGTCAAGATCGATGAGAATCGTACACGCATAGTCAAGAAGGGGGAATATGAGGGATTCAACTAATGCCTTTCTGTCTTTGAAGGCCCGCTTAAAAAACCTCATCGAATGCAGAACTCTATGAACACTCAGCGAGACGGAGGAGATCTGTCTCGACCAATCCAGGGTAGACGACAACCAGATACCTACAGATTTAATCTCTGATTCATAGAGTAAGGGACTACCCTTTAAAACGACCCTTGAAGCAGTTTCTAAGTTAATCCTTAATATAAAAGCTTGACTACCCAGGATCATCAACTTTGTTTTACTTACATTGAGTTTAAGACCATTATCGCTGGCCCAGCGCGCTACCGCATTAGCATCTTCGGTAGTTTTAGCAATAGCATTGCTGAAATCGCTCGGGTAAAACGAGTGATAAAACTGGCTGATAAAACGAGTGGTAAAACAGCATCTCAACGGAGATGCCATCGAACCCAGAAGACTTGGACGCCGATTTGGCAATGATATTTAGTATGAATTGTGGTGTGATAGGAGCGAAGGAGGTGAAGGAGGGGGATGAGGTGACCTGTGAAGACGAGGGCGATGCGGGTGATAATTCAAGGTGGGAGAAAAAATGAGATTGAGTTAATGAAGGCGTGATGTTTGCAACTGAAGCAAAATGTGCATTCAGATCCTCAGGAGTGAACACTGATAAGGGAGATCTGAACATAGATCTAAACACTCTACATGTGTCCACCGGTGACGAATAGTTAGACAGATGTGTGTTGAAGTACTCAAATTTACAAGAATCCAGGGTGTTAGAAATCAAGGGACGCAGGGTTTTAAAGTGCAAGTATTCCGTGTGACAAGGTGATTTAACACCTGTCACAAAAGGTAAAAAGAGATAGTAAAAAGGCATTAGTGTAGCCTTTTCCCCTTAGTAAATCTACCTACCCGGATACTGTACACACACACAAACCTATTGTAATCTACCCAGCACCCTAACTACCATGAATAAACAATCTACATCCCTTCCCCGGTTCCCCGCAGAAGTAGCTAGCTGAATGATCTGCATCGGGTGCAAAACTTCAGGAGTGATAGCAGGTATCCTTGGAAGACCATCGCCCACTGGAACCTTGTGCAGAATTCCTGTGAAGATAATAATAAATGAGATAACGCACATTATTAGGGAAAAGGATAACCAGGAAGGAGAAGATAGGACAGCAAAATAGGAAGAAAGAATTGTCAACAGGAGTTGAGAGGTTAGGGGAACACTAACCTTCCCAACTTTGAATAAAATAAACAGATAATAATAACCTCCTACGGCTTAACGACTTACCTGTAACAATTCCTCGAGAGCTCCAGATCAATCCCACGGCAGGCCAGTGTCGGAGGAGGTCCACTACGTCGGCAGTAGTCGGTTGAATCGTCTTCTCGACAGCTGGAAGAGAGACGCAGTCGTACGAAGACGGCCGATCGCACGGACGAACTCTCGCTTCGTACCGATAGCAGTGCAAGGCGCATGCGTGCACGGACGAGACGAGCCGAGTGCCGACGGAGAACAGAACTCCGTGAACTACGGTCGAGAGTGTGTGGTCGCGGTATAATAAAGCAGATACACGTCCTATTATTCGATCCTCTATTCGATAAATCTTGGTGTGTGAGCAGAGCGTGAGAAGCGATTAGAAGTTATCAATCGGCTGCAGTTTCGAAAGGTGAGTGCGTATGGTGCACTTTCCCCCTTTCTTCAATTGGTCGTGAATTTCCGGTCCGCCCGCGTGTGTGTGCGCGGATTATTCCCCGCCGTCTTACTGTTTCCGACTCTCTCCCGCGTTTCCCCTCTTTCCCCTGCGCTACGCTAAGTAATTGCTTCACCCAAATTAATTATTTGAGATTAGCAAGCGACTGGTGCCCGAATCCAGTTGTAGATCATTTTGTTATTTTTAGAATAAATATTATCGTTAATTTTATAAGCTCCCCACGTATTTATTTGAGAAGTCCCGTACCCTGATCCCCAGTGCGGCGTGACGTCTGTATTGGACTTTGTAAGCTCGAACCTCCTAAAAGTAGCGTTTCTGAATCGGATAAGGTTGCGGATATCCTGGGTGACCCAGGGTTTGTCTCTGATTAATGAATTTCGATTTATTGGGAGCTACTGCATCACATGTTTTAATTATGATAGAAGTGAGGTTCTCAATGTCGAAGATGATAGATTGAAATGAACTGAACTGATGATGAAAGTAAGATTGATAATCAGATGAATTAAGCGACTGGACGGCCGGGTTAATATTGAGATCGGGACCCGTCGAGTTGAGGGTAGACGTGAAGAGGGATGATATGACACACGGATCTAAACCTCTGAAATTGCCAATCCAGGGTCAGAGAAATATGATCATGCCCAGCCGCAAAAGGAATTGAAGATTTGCTAAAACCAAAACTTGGTGGTGCGCAAAATGAAGAGGTCAAGTAATGTATGCGATGAATAATTTGTAGAAATGGCATGGTGGGGACCTGAGTCGACTAAGGAAAGATTAAGTGATCTAAGTTGTGTCCTCATCATGTTGGCCGCTCCATCCTTTGCCAACATATTTATATTAAAATCACCAGTGACAATTAAATCTTGAAAGGATGGCAAGATGACAGAGAGGTCCTCAAAGAATTTTGTCGGGTAGACCGCTGAGGGCCTCCTATATACAAGAAGGCACTGCTCATTACTATAAGAAGGAGATATTCTGGAGAGTTTGAAAAGATAGGGTCCGATTGGGACAAAACAGTTACCTTGTATTCCTCTCTAATATAAGCTGCTATCCCCCCTCCTTGCCAACTCAATCCAATCTAAAAAGAGAATAACCTGGCTAATGTAAAATGTCAGATGAATCGCGGTCGGTGAGAAATGTTTCAGTGAAAGCCAGGATATCGTAATGAAATGGATAAATAAGTGATTCAATTAATCATAAATGAGATTTCAACCGGTTGATATTTGCGTGAAAAATAAACAGTTTATGTGGATGATTTACATGGGTGATAGATAAGTTGAGGGAAACCCGGCCGGCAACCAATCATGCAAGGGGATAGGGGTGAGAGGATGAAGACGCAGAGGGGTTTAGCGGAGTGAGTTTATCTAAATCGTTTTTGTTATTTAATTTAATGTGGTCGCCATTTTTAGTCTGCCACATATAAACCTTCAGATTAGAGAAGATCGGTCTCTCATAATCGACTTCACGCGAACACCTAAGCGCTCTATGCCAGAGATCATATATAGGCTTAGGCCAAAGCGCTCGCAAGAAGAGGGAACCGCCCCCCCCCCCCCCAGCCAAATATTGAATCTGAAGTTAAACCTCTTAGTAATCGCGCCCTTTCCACAATTAAATCGCGCGCTGGTGGTGAAGCTACCCGGAAAACTAGGTCTTTTGAATCGATATTGCGAGGTTGGGTGTCTGCGACGGCGGAAGAGGTTGAAGTAGAGGCCCTAGATGCAACTGAGCGAGGGAACCAATGTCTGGAATGGAAAGGAACCGCCTCAGCTGACCCCCCATTTGCGCTCACGAATCCCGCCCCGCGCGGTTGCTTAGCGACCAGCAGAAGTGATGGCGATGGGGGCGAGACTAGACGCTTGTTGGTAGGTATGGAGGGGATAGGCGTGGCTTGTAAAGAGGTACAAGCGGACTCGCTTGCCTGCGATGGTAACCCGGAAGGTGCTGCCGCCAGTGATTTACTTGGCGCAACAGCAGGAACTGCAAGTTGGGAGCAACGGGGCTAAAACTCATGCGAAACACCGTCGCACCGGGGACAAACCTCCGGCCTATCCTTCCTGATGATGCGCTTAACGCAGATACAGCAAATGGTCCTTGTTGACGCCATGTAGAGTGTTGAAAAAATTAACTTACGTATTAGATAGGCAAGCAAGTCCGTAGGTGGCGTCGCGGAGCCGCAGTGCGAAAAAATTTTTGCGAACCAGCCTAGAGGGTAACGCCAGATTTTGCCGCTAAGTTGAGAACGCCTTTACAATCCCCCGCAACCTCCAAAATTCTGATAGAGTTTGTTGGTGTTTTACTTACTGAATGTGCGGAAATTTAGCAATTATTTTAAAAATAATTATTCCGACACCCTGTGAGAGTCAACTCCTTACGTACTGGAACTCAGAAATTAAGAGTAAGACCAGAGAGAGAGAGAGAGATAGATTTGATTTATTAATAATTACAGCCTTGGGGTATAACCCTATCTGGCTGAGTAGATTTACAAGTTAATAATGAGTAATAACAATCGCAATACAATTTAAAACGCACAATAACAAATGCAGTACAAGTTAGTAGTAACACCATAACTAACTTGATAGGAAAATCGTATAATAGTTACCGGTTTCATTACTGAATACAATAAGTAGACTTATAATATTTAGAACAAGGTAGATAAAGCGTTATGCTCTCTTTAATGACTCTGTCTTCCCAATCGTTTTTATCTCGCTGGAAGAGCACATTACGTAGATAACTCTTAAAACTAGTGAAATTGTCGATATCGAAGACAATTTCATCAAGCGCATTAATAATTTTTGACGCCGAGATTAAGAAGGAACAATTCCACGCTTCAGTTCGAGGAGGAGCATATAGTAGGAATTGCGGCCTAAGTCTGGATGATCGACGTACTGTATCTAATTCAATGAAGCGACTAACAATATACTTCGGATTTTTTAGACATATACTCCTAAAAGCTAGTGAGCCAATAGCCAATTCGCGTGCACATCTACGACTGCGAAGAGGTAAATTCCCTACTACAAAACGAACACAGGCATTTTGTAACCTTTGCAGTTTAAGGTCGCGGGTGGCATCAAGATCGTGATAAACAGTACTCATGTACCTGAATTGAGGGAAAATAAGGGTTTCCACTAGAAGTTTGCGCATTTCGCGGGTGAGCCTGCTCTTGTTGTATTTGAGGATGCGCAGAGTATTGTGGACTCTCATTGAAATTTGTCGAGTCTGCTTGTCCCATGTTAGCGTATTGGATATCCAAAGATCCAGATTAAGGACTTCTATGGAATATTCAATGGGCACATTATGAATACCGATCCTCTAAAATTGACTAACGTTGAGGGAGTTGATGTATTGTTGACTACCAATTATAATAACTTTCGTTTTCTGAGCATTTAGGATAAGACCATTTTCGACTACCCAGTTTCCGACCGCATCAATGTCTCTTTGTATGAGGTTGATGCCCTGAGCAATATCACAAGGAGGAATATGAGTGTAGATCTGCGAGTCGTCGGCAAAGATCATGTATTTGCTAGAAGTCAAAACGTCGGGTAAATCATTTATAAACAGTGAAAAAAGTAGGGGTCCTAATACACTACCCTGGGGAACTTCAGTGAGAGTTTTCCTCCATTGAGATATGTTACCCATACCATCCGTGACTGCCTGTTATCGGTCATGTAAGTAGCTGAAAAACCACTTAATTACGGAGTCTGAGCAGTTTATCTTCCTCAGCTTGCGCAACAGTAGGGCATGTGGAAGAGTGTCGAATGCCTTAGAAAAAACGAGGAGAACGAGAATTGTAACCTTACGACGGTCAATAGCTTCGCGTACGTCATCAGTGATACCGAGAAGAGCTGTTTGAGTACTGTGGCCCTTTCTAAAACCTGCCTGTCTGTCAACCAATAGATTATTGCTTTCCAAATATTCAGTGAGTTGTTTATGTACAATTTTTTTAAGCAATTTAGACACTTCCGGCAATTGCGCTATAGGGCGAGTATCACTAGGCATTTCGATTTTGTTTGATTTGGCTAACGGAAGGAGCAGAGCACGCTTCCATTGAGTGGGAAACGTGGACAGCTCAAAGGATAAGTTAAACAAATTTGTGATTGGATTAACTAGAGAGGGAAGAGCAATTTTGAGCATATCGATAGAGAGTCCGTCTATGCCTTTAGATTAAGAGGAAGCAGACTAGAGAGTCATCAGAACTATAGCATCAGAGATACGGTTAAAGTCGAATTGAGAATGGCGGTTAGAGTTGAGAGGGGTTCGTAGCACCTCATCAAGATCTCCGGCAGTAAGAGGAATACTAGGACCGCCACTACCAGCATAATGAGCATTAAGTGCATCGAGAGAAAAATAGTTAAGAGGTGAAGGTTTATTATGAACCAAAATACCCATTTTTCTAAATTCACGCCACTTTGCTGAGGGATCCGGGGCTCTCTTCAATTTATCCTCAAAATAACAATTTTTTTTTGGTGTCTAGTTCATTTGATACCTCTCGTCGCATTGATCTATAAATGTCAATATCAACTGTTCTGCCATAACGTGATGCACTTTTTAAGTTTTGTTACGTGCAGACATCTTGATACGCAAATCATGTGAAACCCAAGGTTTGATTTTTTTTCTTCAAGGTTATCTTTTTGAGTGGCGCCTGGCTATCAAAAACCTTTAAAACCGCAAGTTCTAACTTGCGCAATTTATCATTTACATTATTATTAACGGCGTTACTTACACTAAGATTATTTACACTAATATTACAAGTACTAATATTTGCGGAATGGTTTGGACTAGTGTCCGTCTTTTCAGCGGAGGGGCAATCCTCGAAATTGCTAAGGTAATTGGCAATGTCATCTGTGAGCCTACCAACATCAATACGTTTGAGGTTACGTGTGAGAATAGGTAAAGCTGATCTAGAAGGAATAACCAACTCGTAGTCTATTTCAATAAAATCATGGTCTGCTGCAAAAGGAGATGCAGATTTACGATACTCCCTGACCGCATTTAGATCCCTCAATATAAACAAGTCAAGCCACGTGTCAGCAGTCCTGGAGCGATCACGAAAAAGTGAGTGATGCGTAGGATCGGAAGGAACCAAGTCAAGAGAAAGTGCTTCAAGTTGAGACTGCATGAACGAAGTATCATTGTTTTTGACTTTCATATTGATGTTAAAATCACCCATGACAATAATATGGGAGTAGATAGGTAGCATCGATCCAAGAGTCTCAAAGAAATGGGCGGGATAGGCTGAATGAGGTCTACGATAAACAACAGCAACAAGAATTTTAGTGCTAATAGCGTTTATGTCAACCATGATAAATTCGGGTGTATTATTAAACAGCGGGTTACTCGTAATAACCACTTTGCTTGCAAATTTGCTACTAATATAAACGCCAACTCCACCTCCCGATTTACCCACTCGATCAAGACGAAAGAACGTAAATCCTTCTAACTTGACTAAGCAGTCGGAATCTAACTCGGTCAAAAACGTCTCGGTAATGCCAATGATATCGTAATTATTTGTCGCGCACCTTGCCTCAAGTAAATTAAAATTTGTAATTAAACGATTAGTATTAATATGGCCCACCGAAATAACATTTTTAGCGTTCTTCATTCGAGATGCCCCTGCTCTGTCTCATAACTCCATACCAAGTTGTTGAGTATTTGAATTAGAGTCTGAACGTATCGGAGGAAGAGCGACAAGATCTCCCTGAGAGCGAATCGGAATGAAGGGAGACTTAATAATTGACCCACGCATGCAAACGGTCAAGTTTGTAACTACAGGTCTAAGGTAGCCCTTTTCTCTCGTGACCTGCCTAGCTGACTTTTCGAGAATATATATTTCACGCGGCCAGATCGGGGAGACAAAAATCTTAGTACTGCCTCCGCACCCAAACAAAGAAGCCGCCGTTTGGTTTTTTCAAACTGCCGTCTTTGAAATGATAAGATCTCTCACTGTAGGAGAGGATAATTTAATGACGATCGCAATGTCTTTCTTTCTCCCTACAGGATCAGTAGCCATAGCCGCCGTATTCTCTATCTTATCATCCCAAAGACGTGCTACCATGACATGAGGGAAAAGAGAGGCGAGCCCAAGTATTTGCAAAATACGATGAACAATTTGTTCGGGTGTATCGTCGAGTCCCGACGGAACGCCCGATATTTTTATCTCGCAAACGTCTACAATAAGTTGAGGTTCACAATGCGTATTTAAATCTTTACGCAGTGCTGCAATTTCTTTTTGCGTAATATCACGAGTTTCAGTGATAATCGCGCGTAAGAAGGAGACCTCGTCGGTGAGCTTTCCAATAGTGCTATTAAATTCGATTTGAAAATTGGCAAACTAACGCGGAGTAATCGAATCATCATGTTGATTTTCCATAATTGATTTTTTAAAATTTGCAGTTTTTGTTTTAAGTTTATCAAGTCGTGTAGACTGGCTCGAAGACGATGCAAACTTAAAACAACGCGATTTGGTAGTTTGCGTTATTGACGGTGAGAAATGAGAAGCTCTTCGCTTGTTTGGAACGGTCGAGATTGTTGAGCGTGGTGACGTCACATCAGCTGAGAGCGTCGCATTATGAATTTGCGTGTCGTTCGCCGCGAAGTTAACACAATATGGATCGTTAGAGTGGATTAACGATGCGTCTACAGAGCCAAGAGGATTAATACAACATAGATGTAATAATCTACCGCATTTAGTACAATCAACGCAGTCGCTCGTATCAAGATTAATGATTTCGCCGTATAAAGTACATTTACTGACATTCATAGTACGAATGCACAAAATTTAGTAAAACAAGCATCAACGTGACATCTAGCGGGAAAAATAAGAATTTGTTTGAGCGATCGCTTGCCACGGTCGGTAATATAAAGCACGTGTATACGTATTTTTAGTGAATAATTGAACTATGCGCAAAACTAAATAAAACTAAATAAAACTAAGACTCACAGTAAAAAGGTTCATATTAATGCTTATTACTAATTTATAGCACCAAAACACTGAGGTCGAACCGCTAAAGTTGAATTCTTGAAGACAGAAACCCGCTACGCCAGCGAGCCGGGACCAAATACGACAGGTGTCATTGCAAAGCTTAACCTCAAAATCGAGCGTGCAACCAGAGAAAGTCACTCACGGCCAAATAAATGCATAAGAGTTGCATGCAAATTAGCAGAAAGCTTCAGGGCCGCATTGAGGACCATTCTACGGGCAGATAACTCCAGAGAGTACAAGAAAATCTGGATTAATACAACAGAAATGACAAAGCGTTCAAAGGAGCTACGTATAGCTTACCAGAGAGAGAGAGAGAGAGAGACAGAGAGAGAGAGAGAGAGTACACTGACTGAATTATTTTTGAATGAAGAAATAATAATGTTAAATAAGTTGTTTATTTATAGTTCTCGATCCTTACAACTTTTCGATAACTATTTACATTTTTATAAAATTAATATGTGATCAGTTGTATGGCAAGTGTAAAATTAATTTTGAAATTTTATGAAATACACGTATAGCGATATTAATAAATGTCATATTAATGGCAAGTATTCATTTCTACATAAAACTAATGTGGCAGTTCTTCGACGAGTATAAAAGAACCCGGCACCAATCTTATGAAAACTGACTTTCGACTAAATTTTCTGAAATTTTGCATAAAGATAGCTTGCAGCATACAGATCAAAAGTCTCAATGGGCACAACCGTCCAAACTTAACCCCCGACCCCCCACGACCCCCAAATCCCAAAAAGGTAGTTATTGCGTTCTACACTTACAGTTCTTCTTACGTGAATCCTTATCATCCGTCAATGTGCCTAATCCCTCAATCCCCAATAACCCCCCCCCTGACATGTGCAGTAGGAACTAGAGGGTAGTACATATGCGCAGTAGGTACCAGACAATTTTAGACATGCACAGAAGGTATTGGATAGTTTTAGACATAAGCCGTACTTTTTGGAGGGAAGCACATATGCGCAATAGATACCGGAGGAAAAGTAGGCATGCGCAGTAGGTATCGAAGGGTAGTAGATACTGCGTATTCTTACTACCCTCCGGTACCTACTGCGCATGTCTACAACCGTCCAGTACCTACTGCGCATGTCTATAACCGTCTGGTACCTACTGTGCATGCCTACTACCCTCCGGTACCTACTGCGCATGTCTACAACCGTCTGATACGTATTGCGCATGTGTGGACGCCTCCAGTACCTTCTGCGCAGGTATCTATTGTGTCGATGCCTTCTCCGCATGTAATAATAGTAACCTCAGCAGTCTAAGACCAGTCTGTTATAAACAGGTTATGAAACTACATCAAAATGTTTAAAATGTATAAAAATGTTTAAAAATGCATGAAAATGTATGAAAATATTTGCTTTTTTGTTAGACACAACAGTTAAATACGTGTCTTTTTAAATGTATAAAAATATTTTAAAATGTGTAATAATATATAAAAACGTATAAAAAGTATACAAATGTTTAATCTAAAATATTTTGAAAATATTAGTTCCAATTCTTATATCTACGAAAATGTATTAAAATGTATATAAATGTATAAAAACGTATACAAATGTATGAAAAGTGGTTCGAAAAAATACATTCGTAGACGTTTTTATACATTTTTATGCGTTTTAGTACATTTGGATGCAATTTCACTCAGCTACACTTCCAATTAGTTTTTGTACCACTCAATTGCCCTGGCTACCCCTGTTATAACTGTTTTTCAACGACATTTTTACCCAAAGTTCTTTTCAAAGTAAGTGACAGCTACTTTCATAGGGCTTTTGCCGGTGCGAAAAATAACACTCTCTTCTGCAATGTTCATCAGGATATCAGTTGCAGAATTTTTCACTTGTACATTTAACTTGCGTTCGTCCAATAGTCCTTTTCAGGGTAGTTGACGAGTTTTTTACATCCCTTGCCCGGGTAGTCATTCTATAAGCTTACTTCTTTTTATCTGTAACATACCTGAGAACTATGGAGTGTTATGTTGGTAATGTACACTTCAATGTTCGTCAACTCGCATTTATGCGAGGTGATGCTAATGTTAATAAGCGACAAATAGCAATTACTAGAAGAAATCTGCTCAATCACCCTCCGTTAGAGCTTTGGAATAAAAATTCCCGACTATGTATTAATTGCAATCGATCAATACTTCAAGAAATCGCCTTAATTGACACTGATCCATTTTGCATGAAATTAAATGTTCTTCTCTAAACGGCTTCACAGACCTGCTTTATTTGTAATGCGCAAATAAATCTTCATAGATGATCCGTACAATCTCGTGTTCAAATCTTCATTACAAGAAATATTTTCGTCCCAGATACTGTACGCAGTTGTCTGCATCATTTGAATGAGAATGGTTTTCTTTTAGATATTTTTTTACCAGGTTTGCGGTTCATTAATAGGCCTTATGTAATAAAAGGTCAGCAGTTACATGTTTTCCTTCAAGAAATGAGGAATGTTTCGAATAGAAGAGGCAGTGGTATAAATTGGAATAACTTATTGGATGAGGATTTCAATAGTTTGTCCCCAATAAATAAACAGCAGTTTGAAGACCTTCTAGCCTATCGCAATCCAGTTATGCTACATGAAAGATTACGGGAACTTAGTAAAAAAGGTTAATTAACATTTCTTTGTAAAATGAGGCAAGGATTAGCTGACGAATTCATAAAATTGATGAGGCAAATGATTCTAGAATAGTCACTAAAAATCGTTGGTTGGTCGAGGCTAGAAATGGTCATTCGAAATCAATTTTTAAGTTTCTTTCTCACACTGTTGGCGTACAGCATGCCAAAAGACTTAACAGTTATTACCTTATATGTAAGGCTATAATTAATAGATACCACCCAGTTATACTTATGCAAGAAACAAATGCTGAACTTGCTAGACAAATGCTTGATAGAGCAAAAATGCCTAATGTTGTGCAAGCGAGAGTGGAGGTCGATAACTTAATTCGAAGAAATGTTCATCTTCAAGATTTTCGTCGCCTCGACATAGACTATTTAAGAGATCTTGCCATAGGAACTTATCAAGTTGGTCTTTCTCCTTCATACTTTCAAGACAAAGTAGTCAGAGAAAACGATGAGCAATTTCAGCTGGATATTAACATTGATAATCCTGGATTTTTGCGAGTTCGATAGTACTCAAGATTCCGTGGGGCAACGAAGCATTAACTTTTCATATCTTATGTTGCTGATGATGAAGGAGAGGCAGATGATTTTATCCTAGGCTATTATTGTACATGCCAAAGCGGCGCACGAACTCTCAGAACATGTGCACACATAGCTAGTGTTTTGTGGTACCTTGCATATGCACGGCATGCACAAAATATTAAATACTCTGACAGCTCATTATTAAACACAACACTAGACGCTGCAAATCTGCAAAATCCAGAAATACACGTAATAAATGATATGAAAAATGTTTGAAGATAACAAAAAAAGAAAAAAAAACAAAAAAATCGAATAAGATTGTTTTGTTTGTGGTAATCACACAACTACCTTACCTTAACTGGTTGGATATCACACAACTACCTTGTCTTAACTGGCTGGGTATCACACAACTACCTTGCCTTAACTGGCTGAGTATCAAACACTACCTTACCTTAACTGGTTGGGTATCATATACCACCTTACCTTAACTGGTTGGGTATCATACACAATCGTACCTTACTCAACCTCCGGTACTGCGCATGTCTGCTTCCCTCTAGTACCTACTGCGCATGTCTACCACCCTCCGGTACCATCTGATTTTGAAGGGATGAGTTGGGGGGTTGTTGGGGATTGAGGGGTTAGGCACATTGACGGATGATAAGGATTCACGTAAGAAGAACTGTAAGTGTAGAACGCAATATACGTAGAACTACCTTTTTGGGATTTGGAGGTCGTGGAGGGTCGGGGGTTGTTTTGGGGGGTTGTGCCCACTGAGACTTTTGATCAGTATACTGCTAGCTATCATTGTGAAAAATTTCAGAAAGTTTAGCCAAAAGCCAGTTTCCATAAGATTGGTACGGGGTCCTTTATTTGATTACTTTATAAACTTTAATATATGTAGCACTATTTTTATTCTATCTCTGAGTGACACGACTGCTTATAGTTATTGAATAATTGTAAGGATTGAATACAATGACTTATCTACTATTTAGTTTTTATTTTGTAAATTATTTAATTCAATGCGCTGACAGCCTACAGTTACTCAACCATATAGCTACTACCGTGATGGAGACAACTTCAAGGTATTCTATCTCATCGGTGCTCTTTGGCGACCATCGACACCTCCTTCGAAAGCTGCTGTCTAAACTGTCCGTCGTAAACGATGTTCGAAAGAAGGGGCCACAAGACTAAACCCTTCGGTGCGCGTTCAGTGATGTTATAGGTGTGCGTGCTATCCTCCGTGTCACAGAGGAGTGTTCGTTCTTGTGAGGTTGCTCGAGAAGACTCAACTCAAATAGAACAGCATCTTCAAATATTCCAAGGACAACGTAATGTTGTCTCACCGAGCTGAGATAAAGGCATTGCGGCACCGATGACTCTGGTTGCCAGCTTAACTACTTAACTTATGGCATCAATAGTTAAGCGCCCTTTTGGAAAATAGAACTGATTATCGGATAGACCACCTGCTTTGGCAATAGCTGCTTATAGCCTGGTACAAACAAGTTTTCCAGATGTATTCAACAAATAGAGGGACGGTACGAGGATGGATACTTCGGGGGTTTGTTCTCCTTTGAGAGAAGTATCTACCTCTGTACCTTTCACCGTGACGCATCCTAACGGGAAGCATCTTAACTTAAAACCAAATATGTCCGCAAAAACTTGTGGCATATTCATCACAGCTGTCTTAATGTCCAGACCAGATATTCCATCCGGCCATGGAGCTTTCATCTCGGTTATGCTAATGTCTGGCGGCGCACCTGCTAGGCGGTCACCATTAGATCGGTCTCGGCTGTCCGTTAGTACGTACGAATAAGAGTGAACGAAAGAGTGAAGAAGAAGTGTATTTTCCCGTCGTAGCGCGGACCGGCCTCTATTGCACGGCGAGTGACTAGCTCTCTAAAAAGTTACTAAATGTTGGAAAAACTATACCTACTACTTTAAACTACCTCTGAATATTAATGAATGTACTAAAAGTAAAACAAAAATAATCCACGTTAAGGTGTCACACCACTCTGGTGATAAGCATCAGTTACTTATTAACGCAAAGAGTAATTAAATAAGGCACGCGGAGCCCTTCTGCGCGCTTTGCGCTCAATTTTTTATTCGAGCATAACGAGAGGTTCTGGCAAACCTAATTGTCCGCTCTGCCGCTGCAAAGAGTTCACTGATAAACTAGATCAAGCGTAGCTCGTTAACTCTCTTACCCATTCCTTGTAAGAACAGAGTCTGTTATACTGGGTATGCGGAATCTGGAAGGGGGTATAACGGTAGGCGAGTTACCGATCAGACAAGGAATGTGAAAGCGAGAAGGTACTGTGCTGCGCGTACACGAACAGGATAGTGCCGTGCGTAATCAGCCATTAGTATAGAGATAGCTCGCGTGCGCTGTTGTTCAACAGGCCTATGCATCGAGTTTTTTTATCGTGCCTACAAAAGAAGTGTTGGTGAGTGAAATAGTGTGGGTACAGAAAGTCTTCCCCCACATTCGAGCCAAAACAGCGGCGTCAAGCCGTACGCTACCGCCGATTTATTCCGGCCATAGGAAGGACGGAAAACCGAGGCAACTACGCTAGTAACAGTGAGAGAGAAAGAGAGATCGACGGGAAGTTTCGCACGCGCCCGTTCCCGCCGTTTAGCGTATTTTGAGCGGCGACTCGAAAGTACAACGGTAAGTAGTGAACCACATTTGGACTCACGTCTGTATTTTCCCTTATATTCCTGGTACGGTCCAGGCGAAGAAGCGTTCCTCTCTTTACTCCCCCGCTCGTGACAAACCCCGCCCGGTTAGTTACTCTGACGTAGCCGGCTCATACGTCAAAGCTCATTACGTCACAGGGCGGGACGTCACAGCATGTGACGTCGTCATCAGGTTAAGCAACCGATGATTTGCAGATCAGTTGCTGTTTTCACGGCTAATAGAAACTTTTTAATTGTTCTTTTCGCGCTAACTTCGGGGGTAGTCGACGGTGCGACTCCCTCTTATTTGTTATTTGATAATTTTCACCCTCCATTGTTGTATTGATTGAAGTTGTCGATGTTGAGGGTCAGGTACATTAAATAATTAACATTATTTAATCCATGCACGACGTTTCGTCTGCTAGATTTGCAGACATCTTCAGGTGCTCATTTATTATACAGAAATATCAATAAAAATTACATTAATATAAAAATAAAAAACAAAGAAAAAACAAATTTACCAAAATCGCCGTTCGCAATTACAATATGCCATAGGTAGGCATCGTCAAGTACACAAATACGAAAACAGCTGATATTTATACCCGGCATTTAAAGTCAATATAAACAATGTGTGTAAACCTTTTACAAATTTAGAATGATAATTCTTAGAATTCGCCGCTTCTATTTAATATATTCTTGTATAGACGGTTTAAATGTTGCGTATCTTCCTTTTTATTAATCGTTGACTTACATTTATTTATGTGCAACATCTCTGATATTATTCTTTTTTTGTAAGACGGTTTCTTATCTAATATAATTGTGTTATCAAAATCAAATTCATGATCCCTATATTTTAACATATGAGACATAACAATAGAGTCTGGATTTTTTTGTTTAATATGTTCTTTTATACGATCTTTTAGACAACGCTTCGTTTCACCTATATATGAGGAAGGACATTGTTTGCATTTAAATTTGTACACAACTCCTGTCACATCCCATTTGTTGGTTTGATCTTTCCCAAGTTTTACTATATTGTCTAATTTATCATTAATAGAAGGAATTGTATTAACATTGTACTTTTTAAGCATTGACAAACATTTGTTAAAAAACTGTTTTTTATATGGCAAGGTAAGTGTACAAATAGGCGCTCGAAAAATCTGTTTATTTTGTACTTGTGGATATTTAATTGTGCGCAATCTATTCTTAATTGAAGAATTAATAAATTTTTCTGGGTAATTATTATCTTGTAATAACTTTTTAACTATTTTTATATTACATTTATGGAAGCTATGATGTGACAGACTGAAATAAAATGTTCAAAAATTTATTTTAAAAAAAGTAATGAATATAATAAAAAATTATATAATTTAAAGAAATATAGAGATATGATAACGAATCAAAAAATTAGACAGGAGTGGGTAATGAACTTATCTTCGATTGAAATTCCACGAAATGTAATAGACACTGTTTTGTTGGGACAAAAATTTAATACACCATCAACCTTGTTAATGAATGATATTATTGTAACAATTAAAAATCTAGAGAATAGCTTAGAAAACGCTGAAATACACGATGTGTATTAAATAATGTTAAAGATAAAATTAGAAATGTTATAGTTAATACTTTAAAACAAAGTTATAAAACTCCTAGTCATATCACAGTTCAGGATCGAGAATTGGAAAAAAAACCTTAAAATTACAAAGAATTTTTTAAAAGATAATAATAACATATTTTTTACACATGCTGATAAAGGTAATTTAACTGTTTGTTTACATAAGACGGACTATGTAAATAAAATAACGGCTCTGTTTAGAGATGAAGAGACATATAAAATAATAAAAAAACATCCTCTTAAAAAATTACAATCTGATGTATATAAAATTTTAAAAAACCTCAATCATAATAAATACTTAAAAAAGGAATTTCACAACAATCAACTTACGCAAACAAATACAATATTAGCAAAGCCTAAAATTCATAAAATTAACGTACCTTTCAGGCCGATAATTTCTACAATTAATAACCCTACACATTATTTAGCAAAAATAGTCTATAATGAGCTTAAAAATGCTATACCAACTCCAAAATCACATATTAATAACAGTTACGATTTAAAAGGAAAACTTGAAAATATCAATATACCACCTGGATTTGTTTTGTTGTCACTGGATGTCAGTTCATTGTTTACTAACATTCCCTGTAAGGAAGTTCTTAATAGCCTCGATTGTCGTTTTCCATATATACACAATAAATGTAAGATACCGTTTAACGAGATTTAAAATATAGTCGAATTTCTCTTTAATAATACATTTTTTACCTTTGATAATATAACTTATAAACAGTTATTTGGGAGTCCAATGGGATCTCCGAGTTCTCCGATTTTTGCAGATATAGTAATGGATGATCTTGAAACTAGTTGTTTGTTAGATTTAAAAAATATTTACAATTGCGTTCCTCTTTTTTATTATAGATATGTCGATGACACAATTTTGTGTATAAAAAAGGAACAATTAAATATAGTATTACAAGTTTTTAATAATTATAATTCTCATTTAAAATTTACACATGAAATTGATTGCAATGATTGCATAAATTTCTTGGATCTCACAAAAATTAAATCAAATAACAGTATTATAACAAATTGGTTTAGAAAATCTACAAATTCGAATAGCTTACTAAATTATGGTTCCAATCATACGATGAAACAGAAAAAAAACATCATATACAATTTAGTTGACAGAGCAATAACTCTGTCACATCGTAGCTTCCATAAATGTAATATAGAAATAGTTAAAAAGTTATTACAAGATAATAATTACCCAGAAAAATTTATTAATTCTTCAATTAAGAATAGATTGCGCACAATTAAATATCCACAAGTACAAAATAAACAGATTTTTCGAGCGCCTATTTGTACACTTACCTTGCCATATAAAAAACAGTTTTTTAACAAATGTTCGTCAATGCTTAAAAAGTACAATGTTAATACAATTCCTTCTATTAATAATAAATTAGACAATATAATAAAATTGGGAAAGATCAAACCAACAAATGGGATGTGACAGGAGTTGTGTACAAATTTAAATGCAAACAATGTCCTTCCTCATATATAGGTGAAACGAAGCGTTGACTAAAAGATCGTATAAAAGAACATATTAAACAAAAAAATCCAGACTCTATTGTTATGTCTCATATGTTAAAATATAGGGATCATGAATTTGATTTTGATAACACAATTATACTAGATAAGAAACCATCTTACAAAAAAAGAATAATATTAGAGATGTGGCACATAAATAAATGTAAATCAACGATTAATAAAAAGGAAGATACGCAACATTTAAACCGTCTATACAAGAATATATTAAATATAAGCGGCGAATTCTAAGAATTATCATTCTAAATTTGTAAAAGGTTTATACACATTGTTTATATTGACTTTAAATGCCGGGTATAAATATCAGCTGTTTTCGTATTTGTGTACTTGACGATGCCTACCTATGGCATATTGTAATTGCGAACGGCGATTTTGGTAAATTTGTTTTTTCTTTGTTTTTTATTTTTATATTAATGTAATGACGAAATCTCAAGAATAGGGGAGTTTCGGTCAAGGAGAGGAGAACGAAATAAATAATGTGCTCAATTTCTAAGTATTAATAAAAAAATTAAATAAATATTGTCGCGTTGAGCTCGGTGTAATAATTATAAAAAAAATTAAAAAAATGAATATTCGTAACGATGTTGGCGAAAAGGAAAAAAAATATAATCGCACGTCTCGACACCTGCTGAGATTCTAGCTTCAGCGGCTGCCTCCTTTTTGCCCGTAAGCGTACAAGGGTCCGCTCTAGGCGAGGAGGTCTGATGCACGCTGAGTTTTATTCAGGCACTCCCTTATGCGCGTAAGCTAACGGACGTTCGCTCTGGGCGGGGAGAGGTGTTGTATCCTAAGAGCGCGACGAGTCGAGTGAGTCGCGGGACCGAAAAACGGCCGGTCCGTCTAGCGATCGAACGTCTGGTACCGGAGAGCAACTATGGTCTGCTCTCGGCAAGGGCCAAAACGCAACTAATGCGGCAGCGCGACTTGATGCGCCGTCGCGACTATAGGGTACTACCCCCTCTCTAACGACTATGTGAGGTGGTGTCTCGCGATTGGAGCGCGAATGCTCCGAGAGAGTCTTCCGTTTCAAAGATATTTGTTCGTTCGCGGGTCGAGGAAATAAATCGAATTAAAATAATCTAAAATCAAAGACGTTCGTGTACGTCAGTAATTTTTATTGATAATTTCTGTATAATAAATTAGCACCTGCAGATATCTGCAAATCAAGCAGACGAAACGTCGTGCATGGATTAAATAATGTTAATTATTTATTGTACCTGACCCTCAACATCGACTATTTCAATCATTATTTGTTATTGTCCAATTATTATTATGTATTTATTTATTTAATAAATTGACTCGGCGATATCCTCTATCTCGCCGACTAACAAAATATCAAGTTTGTTGTTTAGTTTCCCGGTCGTTATCCTTCCCGACGAATACCGCCCTCTGCGGCGTATACCCGAGTTAGCTAATTTTGCTACATGGTGCCCAACTAAAAAATCCACTGTGCTAACTCGATTTCCATTGATTTTAATTGATTTTAATTGAAGAATCGGGCCCCACGTTGGGCGCCATATAGCGAATGAGACTCGTTACAATAAGGGAAAAAAAGGAAGAGTAAAAGTTGGCGGCTGCGTTCAAACCCACGACATTTGGATCCAAAGACGCGCGCTTTACCACAGCGCCGCGCCGCATTGCACTTACCTAGAGGATATGTATACCTTCTAATGTCGGTATTACGGGGAACACTGGTGGTACTTTTCCACCACGTCACAAAGTTTTAAAATTTGGCAATGCGGTGGTAGTATCTTTTGGGTTCCTTATTTTGAAATATATTTGAGGCAAATATTTGATCTTTTATTTACAATGCTTGTTTTTTTTTCTTTTACATAATTCTGAATAATAATAATGTAAACTTTGTTATATCCTTAATATAGTTTTACCAGTGTTGCTGAAAATAGAACCAGCACCTTATCAATGGTTAAGAAAACAGCCCTCAAAGATTTAGCCAAATCGGTTGAAAACTTTTTGAGATACTGGTGGAAGAACAAAATTTTTAATTTTCACATTTATGACATTAGCGTCTTTGCGAGTCTGTAGCGCCAAAAATAGTGGTAAAATTATACTATGTTCAAAAGAAGAAAGTTGCGTCTTTGCAATTCAAAGATTTTGTCGACAGTAATTTTTTTTGCTAGTAGTTGTCTATTTCAAGATATTGTACAGAGAAAGAAAGTAAGCCGATTTGAGAGAAATGTAAACTTTGTTATAACTTTACTATGGTTTCACCGATGTGGCTGGAAATAGAAACAGCAATTTTTTGTAAGTAAAGAAAACTATGCTTAAAATTTCAGACAAATTGGATAATAACTTTTTGAGATATTCGAGGAACAACACTTGTTTCGATGACAGAAATATAGGGCTCTCCCGTGTAAGGGTCGTGTTTAATAAAGTAATAAATCCTATTCTAATATAGCACAATAGAAAGCGGAAATCGGGAAACGCGGCCGAATATCAAAAACATTTAAGATGGCGAAAAACTGCAACCTATGATTAATTAATCTACGCAGCTTCCAGTATACTCTCAGGTCTTCGCCCTCGAAAAGGTTATTATAATCCTTTATCCGCTTGATGCGTTCTGTCTCTTAGTATCGGGAATTATGTGGTGCGCGGAGGTGGCACGTTTTCCGAGCTGCCGGAGGAATCCTAGCAGGCCTCGACATAGCAAGTCGGGTTTACCACTTCTTCGCGGCGCATGGTTTCCTGATACACGGGAGAAATCTCGACTCGTTTGGCCCCGCAATATGTTCCGGTCTCTGCGACTTATCTACTTAAATTGGTTTGATACATTACACATATGTGTTGTACGTATATGTATATATGTATGTGTTATGCGTATTTATGTACGCATATATATATATATGGGCTATTTCACGTCAAGTGTTACGATGAAAATTTTAAATCACTCCAAATTTTGTGAAAAAACTGGAAATATCTTCCAGAAGATAGAAAAAAAATTTGAGGTGTTAAAAATAATTTGCCTAAGAGTTATTCCACCATGAAAAATGGAAATTTTTCAATTTTTTAGAGAAATTATTATTTTTAAAGCCATTTATCTCAAAATCTATTGATTTTTTTTAAAATACATTATAAACAACTTTTGTTCAAAATAATCTTTAGAACTTATCTACTTGGGTTACAATTCTTAATTTTAAAATCTCGAAGAGATAGAACGCCCGGAAATATTGAATATCAAAAAAAGGCGACCACGCCACGATCGATTTTGATCTAACACCGCTCAAAAGATCACATTTTTTTAGAGCTTTCGAATGGCGGTGGTTAGATTATTGGCCAAGACCGCTGGTGCAAGTTATGCCCTAAAATACATGAAAATTAGTGATTTTATGAGGTTTATGGCGTATAACTTACACCAGCAGTCTTGTCCAATAATCTAACCACAGCCATTCGAAAGCTCTCCAAAAATGTGATCTTTTGAGCGGTGTTAGATCAAAATCGATCGTGGCGTGGTCGCCTTTTTTTGATATTCAATATTTACGGTCGTTCTATCTCTTCGAAATTTTAAAATTAAGAATTGTAGCCCAGGTAGATAAGTTCTAAAGATTATTTTGAACAAAAGTTGTTTGTAATATTTAAAAAAAAAAATTAATAGATTTTGAGATAAATGGCTTTGAAAATAGTAATTTCTCTAAAAAATTGAAAAATTTCCATTTTTCATGGTGGAATAACTCTTAGGCAAATTATTTTTAACACCTAAAATTTTTTTTCTATCTTCTGGAAGATATTTCCAGTCTGTTCACAAAATTTGGAGTAATTTAAAATTTTCATCGTACCACTTGACGTGAAATAGCCCATATATATGTATGTATGAATATATTGTCGGAGGTTAGACCAGGGTTGCCAGATGGCGATTTTTTTCTCTTTGTTGCTCTTGCTTAATAAATATCAATAGAAGTAAGAGAGAAAAGGAAAAAAAATCGCCAACTGGTCACTCTGGGTTAGACGATGTCGAGATATTGATATAAGTTTCACTATTGTAAAGGACTCCCTTCGGGGAGGTCCTCGTTCAACATGTTGAGTGGAGAGTGTTACGAGTATGAGATATGTAATTGTCTCTTTGGTTTTTGTATTAATTTTTTCTTTTATTTGTTAATTAAGTTTTTAATTTTTAATTTTTTAATTTTTTTTTATTTTTATTGATATTTTTAAATAATATGATTTTTAATTAGTGTTTTTGTGCGACTGGAGAGGGAAATCAAGAAAATGATTTTTATTTAAGTTTAAATTAAACCGCAGACTAATAAATTCATTACTACTATTATTAATTTATTTACTAAATCTATGATATGCGTGCGTTATAAATATCAGATTATTACAGTTTTTTAATTTCATCGTATTTACATTAATTTATTTAAAACCTTTATAACGAATTTGAAGACAATAAAATTTTGAATTGAATTAAGTTTTATGTACAATATAGCCAATAAATACGTTTACCATAAAGATATATCGCTACATATTGGAAATATATTAATTAATTTTGCAAGTATATTGGCAATAATATTGCTAGGTAAATAATTCCTAGTCCGTGTAAAATGAAATTTAACTCAAGCCTCAATTCTCCGTTTAAAAAACATAATGCTACCGCGAGCGCTCTCCGATGTTCGCGCACATCAAATTTTGTGTTCGCGGAGTAAGCCCGCCGCGGGCGCTCTCCGACGTTCGCGCTCATCAAATTTTGTACTCGCGGAGTAAGCCCGCCGCGGACGCTCTCCGACGTCCGCACTGCAAGAGCAAACGTGCTCGAAAAAAGTTACTTCGTTAAAATTACAATTCATTGTGTTTCAGACTTAATAAATATTTTGGAAAACACGTTCCAAATGTTTAGGATAATAATTGCAATAGTCTGGCTGTTGAATTGAATTGAGTGTTCAATATACAAAATGCCAATGAATAACAACCATAAATTCGCAATATATTGGTAATATATTAGCAATAATATTGCTAGTAAGTTAATTCCGAGTCCGTGTAAAATAAAATCTAGCTGAACCCTCGATGAAGTTTTATAATAGTCTGGGAATCATCTAGCTATACTATATCAATAATAAGTTTACGTTTACCAAATATTTTTAAACTGATTTTTTATAATATATTAGTATATGCTGAACAAATCGATATCATTAAAATTAATTGGATCATATCTTTACTAAAAATCGGTATTATGAGAAATCGTGGATTTATGTCACGCATCTCAGTAATTATTCGGATGACCAAAGACAGACGTTCATTCACGTTTTCATTCACTTGAGGTAATAAAAGATCATCGATTCGTCGGTAGTATTGACAATTTGGAAGACACGAAACATATTGGCGATATATTAATAATACTTTGGCAATATGTTGGCAACATATTGGCAACATATTGGCAATATATTGGCAATACTTTGGCAACATATTGGCAATATATTGGCAGCATATTGGCAACATATTGGCAACATATTGGCAATATATTGGCAACATATTGGCAATATATTGATAATACAAATGATACATACTTAACAAAATACACTTTTAACTGCAAGATTTAAGCCAGCCTTTAAGCTATACTTGCGCAAACACTTTCAGACACACATACAGCCATATAATTAGCCATACTAAAAGATCAACTTTTCATTCCTTGTAACTACCCTCTGTATTGGTTGGTAATAAAAACCGATATAAGAAAAATCAACGAGTTATTTTGTTATTCTAAAATATCTGTCCTTTGTTGGTTTTCTTAACCTTTAGACTGCCGCAAAATCAATATTTGGACGCACCCCCTGATCGACACTTTGTACATGATCAATCGTTGATATAAGATACCTTATATACCAGTTTTCTGAGGGCGATATGCTCTATCAAATCCCGGCAGTCTAAAGGTTAAGTTGGCTTTTCGTACTAATCAATACAGAGGGTAGTTACAAGGAATGAAAGGTTGATCTTTTAGTATGGCTAATTGTATGGTTGTATGTATATCAGAAAGTGTTTGTGAAAGTATGGCTTTAAGTCTGGCTTAAATCTTGCAGTTAAAAGTGTATTTCGTTAAGTACCCGCGTAAAAAAATTAAAGTTTATATGAACATTATATAAACTTTAGTTTTGGCTAAACTTGATATGGGGTTGGCCAACGAGACTGAGCCGAACTTGTGCAATTTACTATTCAAGTTTGGCGAAAGTATATCAAATGTTCAGCTGAAATTCATATAAAGTTTTTATAAAGTTTTTTTACAATTACTGACAAATAAAATATAGTTTATACTAAGTTTAGCTATGAACTCAATATTAACGTGATAGCAAGTTCAGGTTTATAAAGTCATATAATGTTGATATCAACATACCCAAAGAAAAATTTTTAAAATCTTCTTTAACTGACATCAGTAAGAATACATCGGTTAGAAAAACGGAGATATATTCCAAAAAATTCGAATCCGTCACTGTAAAGTGTTGTCCATTTCCTTAGTTTTGAAGACATAACCTGAAAGAAGAAATTTAAAGAACTACAAAGTATCCATTTTCACCATTTATCTAACCGATCTATTCTTACTGATGTCAGTTAAAGAAGATTTTTAAAATTTTTCTTGGGTATGTTGATATCAACATTATATGACTTTATAAACCTGAACTTGCTATCACGTTAATATTGAGTTCAGCTAAACTTAGTATAAACTATATTTTATTTGTCAGTAATTGTAAAAAAACTTTATAAAAACTTTATATGAATTTCAGCTGAACATTTGATACACTTTCGCCAATCTTGAACAGTAAATTGCACAAGTTCGGCTCAGTCTCGTTGGCCAACCCCATATCAAGTTTAGCCAAAACTAAAGTTTATATAATGTTCATATAAACTTTAATTTTTTTACGCGGGTACTTAACGAAATACACTTTTAACTGCAAGATTTAAGCCAGACTTAAAGCCATACTTTCACAAACACTTTCTGATATACATACAACCATACAATTAGCCATACTAAAAGATCAACCTTTCATTCCTTGTAACTACCCTCTGTATTGATTAGTACGAAAAGCCAACTTAACCTTTAGACTGCCGGGATTTGATAGAGCATATCGCCCTCAGAAAACTGGTATATAAGGTATCTTATATCAACGATTGATCATGCACAAAGTGTCGATCAAGGGGTGCGTCCAAATATTGATTTTCCAGCAGTCTAAAGGTTAAGAAAACCAACAAAGGACAGATATTTTAGAATAACAAAATAACTCGTTGATTTTTCTTATATCGGTTTTTATTACCAACCAATACAGAGGGTAGTTACAAGGAATGAAAAGTTGATCTTTTAGTATGGCTAATTGTATGGCTGTATGTGGGTCTGAAAGTGTTTGCGCAAGTATGGCTTAAAAGCTGGCCTAAATCTTGCAATTAAAAGTGTATTTTGTTAAGTATTTATCATTTGTATTATCAATATATTGCCAATATGTTGCCAATATATTGCCCATATGTTGCCAATATGTTGCCAATATGTTGCCAAAGTATAGCCAATATATTGCCAATATGTTGCCAATATGTTGCCAACATATTGCCAAAGTAGTATTAATATATCGCCAATATGTTTCGTGTCTTCCAAATTGTCAATACTACCGACGAATCGATCGGTTACGTTTCCATTCGTATTTTTCAAATCATAGAAAATTAGACCACTTTTTTAAATTTAGTGATTGTTATACAATAAAAATATTTATTAATAATATGCCTCTAACACAATTTCAAGCTGACAATAATTTAAATAATTGTAATTAAATAAATAACACACCCAAGATTCAGTGTCCGCATATTACAATGTATTTGAAAGTAGAAGGTGTGTGCGGCAGATAGCTCGAATCGGTGCACGCACCTCCTATATAATCCGTCGCTTTAGACTGAGAAAGGTTATGTTTCCATTCGAATTTTTCACATTTTTAGAAAATTTTAGCACTTTTTTTAATTTTGTTTTTGTTATACACTACAAATATTTATTAATGATACGCCTCTACCACCATTTCAAGCTGACAATAATTTAAATTATTGTAATTATTTAAATAACACACCCAAGATTCAGTGTCTGCGTATTACAATGTATTTGAAAGTAAATGGTGCGTGCGGCAGACGGCTTGAGTCGGTGCACGCACCTCCTATAGAATCCGTCGCTTTAGACTTAAAGAGGTTATATTTCCATTCGTATTTTCAAATTTTTAGAAAATTTAAGCCATTTTTTAAATTTAGTTATTGTTATAAACTAAAAATATTTATTAATAATATGCCTCGACCACCATTTCAAGCTGACAATAATTTAAATAATTGTAATTAATTAAATAATACACCCGAGATTCAGTGTCTGCATATTACAATGTATTTGAAAGTAGGAGGTTCGTCCGGCAGACGACTCGAATCGATGCACGCACCTCCTATATAATCCGTCGCTATAGACTGAGAAAAGTTATGTTTCCATCCGTATTTTTCAAATTTTATCGATAGTTTAACATAAATTGAAATTTTGTAATTGTTATACGCTGAAAATATTTATTAATAATATGCCTCGACCATCATTTAATCTGACAATAATTTAAATAATTGTAATTATAAATAACACACCCAAGATTAAGTGTCTGCGTATTACAATGTATTTGAAAGTAAAAGGTGCATGCGGCAGACGGCTCGAATCGGTGCACGCACCTCCTATATAATCCGTCGCTTTAGACTGAGAAAAGTTATGTTTCCATTCGTATTTTTCAAATGTTATCGATATTTTAACATAAAATGAAATTTTGTATATTTTATACGCTTAAAATATTTATTAGTAATATGCCTCGACCGCCATTTTAAGCTGACAATAATTTAAATAATTGTAATTAAACAAATAATGCGCCTCTAATCGAATCCGTCGTCTATTCCGCCTTGAATGCGTATATCGCTATCCTGTGTAAGGTGCGAATTTTAATTTATTAAATGAGAATTTTCTGAATTTGTACCATTTAAAAATATTAATCCTAAGCTTCAATATTTGTGAGTATGTGTAAACGAATTTTTGCAAACTTTAATTTGCCGGAAATGTTTAGCATCGCCACCTATTGATGCTTTTTCAAACTACGTAGCTAAACTTTTTCTTACTCTTGCGTCTGCTAAATTCCAAATTTTTAGAAGGAACGTATATTGTTTTTATTTTTCGTTTAATTTTTTAATCGATTATTTATTCTCCTTGTTTTTACTGAAAAATGAATCTTAGATAATGTACAATATAGCATCTACTTCGTTTTTTGATGCTTGTAATTGTAATCTGTATTTATTTTCATCGTAAATATGTAGTACTAACTTCCCAACGTCTTTGTACCAATCGTATTTTCTATTTATTTCTTCGTCGTGCACTTTTGACCGTTTTTTTAGTGTTCCAACATTTACCAATATCGTGAAATTATGCGTCTGCACTGTATTTGTTAGAAGTCTATCCAGTTTCTACAAAATTCAATTAAATCGTTGTTGCCTGTTAACTAAGAGAGGTTATGTTTGAGATCGTATTTTTCAAATTACAAGCACATTTTAACGCAAATTAAACTTTTGTACTCATAATTTATTTAAAATATGTATTACAAATATGCCTCCACTTCGTTTATAGAATGTCATTGTATTAAATAATAGTAATAGGAGAAATACTGCGTGTAATATACAGGTGTCGGCATAGTAGGATTTAATTCAGGTATGGCATCCCCTTAAAAAACAATACCACCGCGAACGCTCTCCGATGTTTGCGCACATCAAATTTTGTGTTCGCGGAGTAAGCCCGCCGCTGGCGCTCTCCGACGTTCGCGCTAATCAAATTTTGTACTCGCGGAGTAAGCCCGTCGTGGGCGCTTTCCGAGGTACGCGCGCTCATCAAATTTTGTACTCGTGGAGTAAGCCCGCCATGGACGCTCTCGGTCGTCCGCACTGCTAGAGCAAACGTGCTCGAAAAAAGTTACTTCTTTAAAGAAAAACGAAGAAATAACGAGTTGTGTCTTGGACGCCGAGCAGTACGGACCTCTGCATAGAGTCACTACCGCACGGAAACCAAATTCAACCAATTAGGAGCCACCTCAGTGAAACATCATGGACGAGTACTCCTCGGAGGACTCATCCATATACACTGGTAGTGAACTCCCAGACAGCGACAAATCTGCTATGGACGAAGAGATGGGTTTATCCTCAGTTGAGGACACCCTCACCCAACCCGACGGCTTTTCCACCCCCAAGAGGACCAGGAAGCGCCCCAGGACTCCAGAGGACATGAGTAAGTCAAAATCCATTAAACTACAAAATAAATTTTCATTACTAACAAACATCGAGCCAACAAATAAAACCTCATTTACAACTAAATCTACAACCATTCCTCCGTTTAATGTGCTAATCAAAGATGATAACACTTTTAACAAATTAAAAATAACCATTAAAAACGCGTGCAAATTAGCCCCCGTAATAATTAATAAACCAAAAAGCCTAGAAGTGGCCGTAAACGTGGCAACGTTGGATGATTACAGAGCACTACAAAGTGCCCTAGAATCAGATAAATTTTCTTTTTACACTTATAAAAATCCACTTGATACTCCTCCATTAAAAATAGTCATTAAACACTTACCAAATAACATTCCAATTGAAGACATTACAACATAATTAGAATCATTAAATTATAAAATTATCAATGTTGCACAAATGCACAAAAACGGCAACAAAAATCAACCAACTTTGCCACTTTATGTAGTAACCCTTAAAACACCCCCTCATCAGCAAACATTAAATCGGTCAACTCATTATTTAAGATTAAAATAACAATCGAAGACTATATCTAACCTAAAGTTCCCGCTCAATGTTTTAAGTGCCAGAAATTCAACCATGTAGCGAGCAACTGTCGAGTCGAGCCAAGGTGCGTAAAGTGCGCGGGCTCTCACTTGACTTCTGACTGTAAGAAGTTAAGGGATGAGACCGACACTTGCGCAAATTGCGGCGGCAAACACACTGCAAATTACAGAGGTTGTATGGCTTATAAACAAGCTCGCGCCGACTACAATAAAAAGATAACCAAATCTAAAAATAATTAGCCTCCGGTCAAAAATAACAAACCGAAAATTAATATCAGCTCAACCCACGATTTTCCACAACTAACACATAGAACTAACTCAAAGTACAAAAAACCAATGCCAGATCCAACTCTAACAAATAAACAAACACCACTATATAGCCAAACATTAAAAGACAAACATCATAAAAAAGAATACTCGTCCAACCGCGATAACGAAAAATTCTTCGAAAAATTAATTAAACAATTAAATTACAGTACCCAATTAGTTAACGAACTCATGTCCGGTAAATTAACCCGCGTAGAAGCAGTTACCAAAACTACCGCCCTTACTACTAAATTAATCAAACTAGCACTAACTTATGGTAACTACATCTAAAGAAATTAAAATAATCGCGTGTAACGCTTTGGGATGTCTCAAACGTAAATTCGAATTAGAATCATTCTTAAATAAACATAAAATAGACGTATATCTAATAAGCGAGACTCTTCTACAAAATAAGGATAAATTCTATCTCTTAGATTATAATACGTACAGAAATGACTCAAACCGCGGAACCGCAATATTAATTAAAAAACACATTAAACACAGCAAATTACATATAAACAATCTCCAATCAGTTGAAACTACAGCCATTAAAATACTAACTAACGGTACAGAATTTACACTAATCTCCCTCTATAATTCTCCATCTAAACCATTTAATAAAAATAATTATGATAAAATATTTAAAGTATCTCCCACAATAATCGCTGCCAGGGACTTCAATGCTAAACACAAAAGCTGGGGTAGCAGGGTAAATAACGCGCTTGGTAATAAACTTTTTAACTATTGCGATAATAATAATCTCTTTGTACATGTGCCTCAAGAATTCACTCACTATCCATATAACAAAAATGTTAATCCTAAAAAACCTGACTTGAGTGACTTTGCAATAACTAAAAATTTTCACAATAACATAACAGTTCAAACCTTGCATGAACTTGATTCAGACCACTACCCAATATTACTAACCATAAATACTTCATATAAATGCAACTCTCTCAATTCCAAGTACAACTTCCGTAAAACTAACTGGGAAACCTTTAATAATTATTTAATTGATAATATTCCCAACACTGACAACCTAACTAAAAAAGATTCAATAGACCAAACAATAGAATCATTAACACAGGTAATAAAAAAGGCCATAAATCTCTCAACCCCAATAAATAACTCACCTAATAGAGACCCACCCCTTCCAAATAGTATCCTAGAACTCATTAAGAAACGTAATAAATTAAAATAAAAAACCATAAAAGATTTAGTATAATACTTAGAAATTAAATTAACCAACTAAGAGAACAAATTTCCTTAGAAATCAATCTATTCAGGTGTAATTCTTGAAACGATAAAGTTTCTAAACTAAATATAAAAGATAATTCTCTCTGGCACATGACAAAAGTCTTAACTAACACCAGGACATCCGTCCCCCCTCTAAAAGATGAAAGTAACCAATTAAAATATATTTCTCCAGAAGATAAAGCCAACTGTTTAGCTCAAAACTTCGCAAAAACCTTCACTGCACATAATAGTCCCAGCTCCCCAGCATTTACTCAAGAAACAACAAAATTAATTAATCAATATCTAACCTCCGAATGCTCAGATGAAATTCCACAAATAAACAATTCAGAACTTTACCAATACCTAAAAAGACTTAAAAATAACAAAGCTCCAGGCCCAGACGAAATCACGAACTTTGTTCTTAAAAAACTTCCATTAGAATACCTAACAGTTCTTGAAAAAATATTTAATGCATGCTTTTCATTACAATATTATCCACAAAACTGGAAACACGCAATAATCTTAGTATTTCAAAAACCCGGCAAATACTCAAGACTAGCTACTAGCTATAGACCCATCAGTCTTCTTAATACAATGAGCAAAGCTCTAGAAGCAATGTTTCTTAACCGACTTAATAAATTCATTAAATCTAATAATCTAATAAGATCAGAACAGTTCGGATTTCGCGAAGGCCATTCAACTGTACACCAAATACATAGACTAACGGAACACATAACAAAATATATAAACTGGAAACAAAACACCGGAGCAGTCCTGTTGGACGTCGAAAAGGCATTCGACAGCGTCTGGACCGATGGTTTGCTAAGAAAACTAATTAATCTTAACGTACCTAAATGGATGATATTTTTCTTAAATTCGTACTTAACAAATCGCTCCTTCTCGGTAAAACTAGACAATAACACTTACTCAAATATCTTTCCAATTCAAGCAGGAGTCCCGCAAGGCAGCCTAATAGGCCCAACCATTTTTAATCTATACATTAATGATATTCCAACAACTCCCTCGGTAAATATAGGAATATATGCGGACGACACCGTCCTCTATAGCTCCTCAATGTGCGACACAAAAATAATTGACCAATTAAATCAATCACTAAACAAAATTAATGACTTGTGCACAAATTGGAGAATTAAAATCAACGCGAGTAAATTGGAAGCCATTCTTTTCGGGAATAAACAATTAAATTTAAATAACTTAAAACCTCCTACCTTCGGTCAAACTAAAATAGAGTGGAAACCAAGCGTTAAATACCTTGGCGTTACACTCGACAAAAGACTAAAATATCACCTTCATACTACCAATGCGCGTAACAAAGCAACAGGAGCAATAGCGCGACTGTTACCTCTGCTAAAAAATCACTCTAACATAAATTACGACAACGGTGTAATAATTTATAAACTCATTATCCGACCAATTCTAACCTACGCGTCAACAATTTGGGGTGGCACAGCCCCCACAAATTTATTAAAAATCCAAAGGATACAAAATCGCGTTTTAAAAACCATAACAAACTCGCCGCAATACACTCGCATGTCTAGACTTCACTCTGAACTAGACATTGAATACATTAAAGATTATATAATAAAAGCCGGTAATAACTTTTATAATAAAACAAAAACCTCCGATTACAAATTAATTAAAAACCTCGGTAATCACGACTATAACACACGTAATAAACACAAAAAGCCTAAAGACTTTTTAACATTAAAATAACCACAAGAGACATCCTAACAAGCTACGCTAATTAACAAATATAACTTAATCACTCATGACTAGACTTACCTCACTATTCTGTTACAGATATCATCTTCGATTAGCCCATAATACCACCAATTTCATTATATTTGTTACTAATATATTTTCTTTCAGGTACATCTTATTTTCGACCACAAGGACACTTTTCAGCAGCCAAGCAGAACCGCCATGTTCCCATATCCCCCATGACTGTGTGATCATGCTTTAGCAATGCACTACACCTTCTTTCCATGATAATCCTACTTCCTTTCCTCGGAGAGGTAGGCTCGGGACTCCACTTTCCAAAGTGGATTTTCATCCGCAGGTGAGGGTGGAACCGCGAGCCATTGCATCAATGCAAGGTAGAACCTCACGTGGGTGGGGCGCAGGAGGGGCCCCCCATCCCCCCTTCCTTTCCTTTCCTTACTTCTTTAAAATTACAATTCATCCACGTTTTTATCCACTTGAGGTAATAAAAGATCATTGATTCGTCGGTAATATTGACACTTTGGTAAATGTTGCGAAGTTATGGAACATACGAAACATATTAGCGATATATTGATAATACTTTGGCAATATGTTCGTAACATATTGGCAATATATTGACAATACTTTGGCAACATATTAGCAATATATTGACAATACTTTGGCAACATTGCGATGCTACTTTTCGTCGGCGAAAATATAATTAAATTAAATTATAAACCGACGGAGGTTCCGTCGTAGCGACGTTCAAAATAGCTAGAATATCGCCGATTTGTAGTTATATAAGCGCCTGGCAATATTTAAAATGAAAGAATAATTACTCTAACAAAACTACTCGGCAACCCGGTAAATCCTCACCTCGATTCCGCGTCACAGAGGGAATTCCGACGGCTGGCCACCTCTGAACCGGCGGCTTTTGGAGTAAAGGGAAATTAATTACTTAACACACTCACGAATTCAATCTTATAACCACAACTCCATTTATTTGAGATTTAAATGAAAGTATTACAAGTTCCGGCACCGACACAATTAATAACGTGACTCGCGACCGACTCACACACGTGCACACGCACACTTAACTCCATCCGTCCGGCAATAAAAAAATATAATATTAATATTAATAATTCGGCCGCCCGTCGGGTTAACTGTAAATGTACTCGCCTAATAATTCTTCAACTCCACTCACACCTCTACTGACAACTCTACTCTACTCTACTTTACACTACAACGACCAAAAAAATGGCTACTCCGCCTCAAAATACTACTACGAACTACTCAACTATCTCGTCGGACGATCAGGTAGCGAATCGTCGAGACCGGCTTCTTCATCCGGCTCGCGGCGTCGATTGATCCTCCCAAATTAAGGATTTTCCTCCCCACTCTATCGCTATCCTTCTCTATCTTATTCTACTTCTTATCTACCGGCGTTGATAATGGTGGTTGATTACTTGATCAATACGCGTAGCCAGCCTTCATCTTATTTCCGTCAAGGCCGATTATCCAATAATAGTGGTTTACGTCACCACCAACCTGTTAATTATTGGGTCGATCACGCAACCAATCATCCCTGGCACTCGGAAGGCGCGCAATACAAATAAATAATTACCATATCGGTAACTCAGTCGGTGCTGCCGCCCCGTACCTACCGGCTATGTAATTAATGCTAATTATCCCGACACACTCATACAACAGTTAAAATTTAATTTCAGCAACTATTTACAGCTATAGACATATTTTAAAAATTATTACAAATCGCCCCAAATTCTACCGACGGATCTACATATTTTTATTTAATTAATTAACGACGCAACATAATTAAAATAATTAATTAATCTAATATACGTGTGCGCGCACCGTATATATATATATATATATATATATATATATTGTGGCAAGGTGGATTTAATCCACTTGTCATACATGTCAGCATCACCGACACCGCGAGGCGGCGCGGTATCGGTAGCATATAAGAGCAATAAGCAGGCGCTATGACCAGTGCGGGCGTAGCGCAGTGGTTACCGTGAACGCCTTCGGATCCGAAGGGGCTCGGATGCAAGACCCGACGCCCGCTTCATTTTTTATTCAGCACTTAAAAGTCTCATGCCACAATATATCTATACTCTACCATGCCGCGGTATACCTTTGCACGCATACATTAGGTATACCGCGACTCTCACTCTACTCGCGCGCTCCCCCTCGCTCCGCGCGCTCTCTCTCTTATAATCCCACTACGGTCGCTCTCTCCAACTCTTCGCGCGCGCAACACTCTCGCTGCTCGAGTGATTTTCCCTTCCCGCGCACCTCGCCTAGTGCCGCACGATCGTCGCCGTCGGTGCCGCGTTCCCCGGCATACGGGTTGTGACGTACACATTTCTTACATTACAGACCTGAAATTTAGAAGTGTTGGAAAACCTAAAGAGACGCACCTTGCTCTCTTTAGGGCACCCTAATATGTCAGTTTTTTTTTTATTATTAATGTTGGTTGTGTTGTGTGTGATACAAAACAAAATACTAAGATGCGCGCCTTGCCATCTTAGTAGCAGTTCGTAATATATTTGTGTGTGGGTAAGTGTAGGGTTTCGACTCTTATCCTAACAATGAAAGAAAAGAAATAAAGTTTTAGAAGATAGAATTTATTCTAATGTATAGTGTATTATACCAAGGAGGTGGACCACGCTCAATGCTGGTATCACCACGAGGCTTAATATAATAATGTTCTTCAACATTTACAAAAATGAAACTCTATACTATCAAGGAAGTGGACCACGCACAATGCTGGTATCACTACGAGAGTAGTATAGAGCTTAATAAGAGTCTGACTCTCCTTCCAATCTTCCATCCTTATATTACCTTACATACTATTCTTAATTGCTAGTAGTTATTTTATACTAAAATCCATCTATCGGTTGTACCTATAAACAAAAATTCTTTTATTACAATAATAAATAATAATGTTTAAATGATTATTATTTATTATTTACAAATTTCGCAACTTTTACAAAAATGCTTTAAATCCATTAATAATTTGTTTAAATTTTCGTTTTGTACAAAAAATAAAAATAAAATTAAATTATTTATAATTTTTATTAATTTTAATAATTTTATAAGTAAATAATTTAATTTTATTCAAATAAAAAAATTTTCCCTTCGCCAAGATTTGAACTCGGTTGTTCAGTATGACAAGCCTATACGTTAACCGTTACGCTCTCACTTATTTGCTTCTTCTATATATATATATATATATATTGGGTAGTCACAGGGTGTAAGGTGGGGGAGCACCCTGCCTCTCCCGACTAGTTGTAGGGAGTTCGGGCGTGCGCGCACCCATGCGCCATCTGAACCGTCGTCGTCTGCTGAGCACGTGTGACGGTTGAGGTTAAGACGCCGCCTAACCTCCCGTCTTGTTGACATCAGCAGTGGATACGCCAGGTATCGTGAGACAACCTGGGCTCGGTCCTTGGCTCACGATACCTCTCGGCCGTGGTCTGACTCGGAAACCGCGTGTTACCGTCGAGTATCGGTCGCGTCTTTCCTCGGCTCCGTCCCTAGAACATACCCGTACCGTGGGTATCAATATTCGTTTAAAATGCATCGGTGCACTTCGGTCCGCCAGCGAGGGATTCGCTACCTGCGACGCGATCGCGAACTAACTTCTAGTGAAGTTATGCATGCACATGACTTGTAAATACAAGCCATGTGCATGTACTTGTGCGTGGTACATTTTACAACGTCACAACATATTGGCAATATATTGATAATACAAATAATAAATACTTAACGAAATCCACTTTAAACTACAAGATTTAAGCCAGACTTTAAGCCATACTTTCACAAACACTTTCAGACATACATACAGCCATCCAATTAGCCATACTAAAAGATCAACTTTTCATTCCTTGTAACTACCCTCTGTATTGGTTAGTAATAAAAACCGACATAAGAAAAATCAACGAGTTATTTTGTTATTCTAAAATATCTGTCTTTCGTTGATTGCTTTAAATCGTCTTCTCGTTCTTGCATTAGTAGCACAAACCTGTGTGAGAAGTTTTATCAACCACCTAAATACAGGAGGGTAGTAATAGACATTTTCATGTTATTTTCTTATCTAAAATATCTGTCCTTTGTTGATTTTTCTTAAGTTGGCTTTTCGTACCAAGCAATACAGAGAGTAGTTACAAGGAATGAAAAGTTGATCTTTTAGTATGGTTCATTGTATGGCTGTATGTATGTCTGAAAGTGTTTGTGAAAGTATGGCTTAAAGTCTGGCTTAAATCCTGCAGTTTAAAGTGTATTTCGTTAAGTATTTATTATTTGTATTATCAATATATTGCCAATATGTTGCCAAAGTATTGTCAATATATTGCCAATATGTTGCCATTATGTTACCAACATATTGCCAATGTATTATCAATATATCGCCAATATGTTTCGTGTCTTCCATAACTTCGTAACATTTACCAAATTGTCAATACTACCAACGAATCGATGATCTTTTTATTACCTCAAGTGGATGAAAACGTGGATGAATTGTAATATTAACGAAGTAACTTTTTTCGAGCACGTTTGCTCTTGCAGTGTGGACGTCGGAGAGCGTCCGCGGCGGGCTTACTCCGCGAGTACAAAATTTGATGAGCGCGAACTTCGGAGAGCGCCCACGGCGGGCTTACTCCGCGACCACAAAATTTGATGTGCGCGAACATCGGAGAGCGTTCGCGGTGGTATTGTTTTTTAACCCTCTTGCGTGCAATGACGAGATATCTCGTCATAAATATACGTGATTTGTATCTTACGCGTACGCAGGAGGGTTAAGCGGAGAATTGAGGCTTGAGCTAAATTCATTTTACACGGACTAGGAATTATTTCACTAGCAATATTATTGCCAATATACTTGCAAAATTAACTAATATATTTCCAATACGTAGCGATATATCTTCATGGTAAACGTATTTATTGGCTATATTATACCTAAAACTTAATTCAATTCAAAATTTTATTGTCTTAAAATTCGTCATAAAGGTTTCAAATAAATTAATGTAAATACGATGAGATTTAAAACTGTAATAATCTCATATTTATAACGCACGCATATCATAGATTTAGTAAATAAATTGATAATAGTAGTAATTAATTTATGAGACTGCAGTCTAATTTAAACTTAAATAAAAATCATTTTCATGATTGTACATTTGATTCATACAATCAATCTCGTAAAATATATTTTACGATTCACTCGCTTTCGCGATCTTCGCTTCTGCTATACGCATCAGCTATGTTCAGGCGCCTCGGCCGCTTCGCTCGTTCACCTGTTGCATTAGTCTCGCGCGGCAACGCCGCACACCTATCTTATCTAATTCGGCCTCTGATTGGACCATTTCAAAAATTAATTACGCCTTGCCTAATTAATATTTTTTAAAAATCCTATGGGATTATACTCGAATTAATTTCCTGAACCGGAATATATATATGTTACCTATGATTCTGGATCACCCTGTATATATATGGGCTATTTCACGTCAAGTGGTACGATGAAAATTTTAAATCGCTCCAAAATTTGATAATAGGCTGGAAAAATCTTCCAGAAGATAGAAAAAAAAATTTAGGTGTTAAAAATACTTTGCCTGAGAGTTATTCCACCATAAAATGGAAATTTCTCAATTTTTTAGGAAAATTTCTATTTTTAAATCCATTTATCTCAAAATCTATTGATTTTTTTTACCAATAACTTTTGCTTAAAATAATCTTTAGAACTTATTCACCTGGACTACAATTTTTAATTTTAAATTCTCGAAGAGATAGAACGCCCGAAAATATTGAATATCAAAAAAAGGCGACTACGCCACAATCGATTTTGATCTAACACCGCTCAAAAGATCACATTTTTTGAGAGCATTCGAATGGCTTGAATTAGATTATTGGCCAAGATAGCTGGTGTAAGTTATGCCTCATAAACCTCATAAAATCACTAATTTTCATGTATTTTAGGGCATAACTTACACCAGCGGTCTTGGCCAATAATCTAACCCAAGCCATTCGAAAGCTCTCAAAAAATGTGATCTTTTGAGCGGTGTTAGATCAAAATCGATTGTGGCGTGGTCGCCTTTTTTTGATATTCAATATTTCCGGGCGTCTATCTCTTAAAGATTTTAAAATTAAGAATTGTAACCCGGGTAGATAAGTTTTAGAGATTATTATAAACAACAGTTATTTGTAATGTTTTTTTCAAATAAATCAATAGATTTTGAGGTAAATGGCTTTAAAAATAGCAATTTTTTAAAAAAATTGAATAATTTCTATTTTTTATGGTGGAATGACTCTAACAAGGAAAGGTCACACCCTCTGGAAAACGGAATCTTACCAAACTCTAGGATATGGTTTATGCCGGTATAATTATGAAAAATGCCGAAGTTTTAGAGCCCAATTCCCTTTCTTACGATAGATATAAGCAAATGTTGAAAAATATCGCCGAAAAAACTCTTGAGTTTGATCGCTTATAACTCGGAAACAATTAAGGATGTACTCATAAACTAAATTTGAAAAGAAAGCTGAGATCGAATAGATACGTTTTGAAAAAAGAAAGATTAAATATTTTAATATGGTCAAAAGTTATGGGAAAAAAAAAGAATTAGACGAAATTTTAGCCTAAAAAAGTTATCAAATTGTAACTCTAAATTTTCGATAAAATTTTGGTTAATTCTTATTTTTCCCATAACTTTTGATCATATTAAAATATTTAAGCTTCCTTTTTTTCAAAATGTATCTACTTGATCTCAGCTTTCTTTTAAAATTTAGCTTAAGTTTACATCTTTAATTGTTTCCGAGTTATAAGCGATCAAGCTCAACGGTTTTTCGGAAAGATTTTTCATTATTTGCTTATGTCTATCGTAAAAATGGGCATTGGACACTAAAACTCCGGCTTTCTGCATAGCTTACAGTAGAAATTATATCCTACAGTTTGGTAAGGATCCGTTTTTTAGAGAGCGTGGCCTCTCCTTGTCAGTCAAATTATTTTTAACAGCTAAAAACTTTTTCTATTTTCTGGAAGATATTACCAGCCTGTTCTCAAAATTTGGTGCGATTTGAAAATTTCATCATACTACTTGACGTAAAATAGTCGATATATATATATGCGTGAGTAGCTGGAGTCGAGATAAAAGGCAAAGTCTCACATCAGGATGCTAAATATTCAAAATTACACTTCACAGTCCTACAAATGATTATAAAAAAACACACGGAAATGGGCGTGACAAAATAGTCCCGTCTCTTCCGCTTGACTCGCCCGATCCGGACTTTCAAGGAAACTTTTTCAGACAGTACATGTGTATGAACATGCAACAACAATAAGGAGTACGAGCTCCTTCTTCAATATAATCTATGTGTGTTACATACAGTACAAACTGCCGTGTCTCAAAATATAGGCAAATAATTCACATAAAGTTGTAGTAAAGCACACAACGTCATGGCAATATTGTGGCAACGTTATTTTAGCAACGTTTAAACGTTGCTTAAATATATATTCAATATACATATATATATATATTTAAGCAACATAATTTTTGTGCGACGCGCATTAAATTTATGCGCTAATATTAATTATTAGGTAGTTACATTAGTTAGTATTTATAAGCGGTGAAAACCTAGTTCAATAACCCGAAAACTATAAATAGAAGTGACTTGGGGAATACTATTAGACGTATGCGCGCACCCGCAAATCAAGTATATTACCGTTGTCCTGTTGAACATATGTAACCTACACCATATTACTTGGGACACTCTGCTTCGTGTAGGCAACTCCAGTGGTACATCCACACCAACCCTTTGCCACAGTTTCTTGTAATCGTTAATAAAGTTCTATGGGGAAATAGTTTTATGGTAGTACTATAAAGCTCATCGGTTGTGTAATAAAATTTTTCGGATCTTTGATTTCAGACCAACTAATCTGCTCGCCTCTGCCAGAAAACTTATGACGAACGTATTTTTCCGAATCCTGGAATCTGAACATTACCTCAACAACGATTCAGTACGTTACATTTGAAAATATATAAATAAAAACAGTACATATTTTGGGGATTTAAACCAGTGATTATTAACTCCGGAGGCTTACTCTTTACCAACGGAGCTAATTTATATTTATATTATAATAATAATCAATAATAAGATAATTGAGGTCAAGACTTACTAATAATACAATGTCATAACTTTAGCCAGACTATTGCTCAGCCCCTATCAAGGCTGACCTTAATTCTCCAAAAGGCAAGGTCAATTTCTGCCACTACCTTGTCGAGCAATTTTGTATTTCCAGATTCCAAATACCCGTTATCTTTAGCCTGTCTATGGAGCTTTTATGCATTTGACATAGATTTTACATAGATTCGATAGATAAAACAGGTTTTGAGGAATTTCCTCAATTTCCCAAAATCTTTTCAATACATCGTCAAGCGTTTATTCAAAATACAATTATGAGTTAAAATTGAATGAGACTGTCGTGAGTCCAATATTGTTAAAAATGACCCAACCAAAAATAGTTTATTGAGCAATCGGTTCATTTGTATTGTCTTTTCTTAAACCTTTACGTGGTAATGATGCTCATAAACTCGCGGCAATAAATAAATGGATAGGGTCATCCTTCGATGGATCTTTATTTATTTATTTATTTATTTATTTATTTATTTATTTATTTATTTAACCAGAAAAGAATTTACATAATAGAAAATACATACATCATGCAAACCTCCCACAGAGATAAACGGAGTTATCTGTTGGTGGGACTGGTTACAAAAAGAAAACTTAAAACTAACTTAAATATTAAACTAATCTAATATAATAAATCTTTAACAATTATTCAAAGTAACAAATAGTATACAACTGTAGGATCGTTAGCTAATATTAAATTCGCCAAATGTGGCCAAATATTAATGGGTTTTTGATAATGAGATAAATAAGAAGTGATTTGAGGCAGAATAAAGTCTTGGCGCTTGTCTCAAAAGCAAGTTTACCTAACGAGTTTGTGGAAAATCGAATATCTGTTGCAGAAGAAATTTGACCAGTTTTATGCTCACTTACTTCTGATAATGCTACTGGCACGCGAATTCATTTTGATTTCAGTACTTGCGCAAGATCACTGAATATCCAGGTCGAATCCGCATCCAAGAGTGCCCTGACGAGTACAACTTTATTAAAAGGAGAAAGGACCCACATGCGTTCGGTTGCTAATAAAGTTAAAGTTCTTGTTGAGTGTAAGTTATTTGTAACGACATTGTAGCAGTTGGGTCGTCTTTCCTTTATGACGATAGCAGCTCTCTATGAAGCCATAAGTAATGTCGTTGTTGATATTTAAAACAAGCATGTTCGCTAGGATACTTTTCAACTTTGTGATTTGCGCTTAAACAGTTTTTACAAAGATTACGTTGCTTTACTTTTTCAAATCTCTCTATGGAAGATAAATCTTTAAATGATTTACATTTACGACAATCTCCCCATCGAATGTAGAGAGACTATCTTTCTACACTCATTGGGAAGATTGTCTTTCTTCTTCTCTGAAATCTGGGAAAAGATCAGAAACTATTTCCATTTCCTTCCTAGGTGTCAAAAGTAGAGATCAAGAACGAAACGCCTTTAAATTTTGTTTAATTTTTTAAAAAAGGCCCTACTCTTGGAAATTCTACCAACCATAGTGGACAAAGTGTATAATCTTAGAAAAGTAAAATTTTTAGTTCGAAAAGACACACGTCCTCTTTGTATATGATATTCCCTACTGAAAATGTATGCGCAATTAATAGCGCAACTTTTGACGCAACTTTTGACGCAACTATTTGCGCAACTTTTTGCGTGTCTTTATCGAGCCAAAAGTTGCGCCATAAATTGCGCTACTATATTGAAAATTTGAAAATAAATATATGGGCTATTTCACGTCAAGTGGTACGATGAAAATTTTAAATCGCTCCAAAATTTGAAAATAGGCTGGAAATATCTTCCAGAAGATAGAAAAAAAATTTTAGGTGTTAAAAATAATTTGTCTGAGAGTTATTCCACCATAAAAAATGGATATTTTTCAATTTTTTAGGAAAACTTCTACTTTTAAAGCCAGTTATCTCAAAATCTATTGATTTTTTTGAATAAACATTACAAACAACTTTTATTTAAAATAATCTTTAGAACTTATTCACCTGGACTACAATTTTTAATTTTAAATTCTCGAAGAGATAGAACGCCCGAAAATATTGAATATCAAAAAAAGGCGAATACGCCACAATCGATTTTGATCTAACACCTCTCAGAAGATCACATTTTTCGAGAGCTTTCGAATGGCGGTGGTTAGATTATTGGTCAAGATCGCTGGTGTAAGTTATGCCTCATAAACCTCATAAAATCACTAATTTTCATGTATTTTAGGGCATAACTTACAACGGCGGTCTTGGCCGATAATCTAACCCAAGCCATTCGAAAGCTCTCAAAAAATGTGATCTTTTGAGCGGTGTTAGATCAAAATCGATTGTGGCGTGGTCGCCTTTTTTTGATATTCAATATTTCCGGGCGTCTATCTCTTAAAGATTTTAAAATTAAGAATTGTAACCCAGGTAGATATGTTTTAAAGATTATTTTTAACAAAAGTTGTTTGTAATGTTTATTCAAAAAAATCAATAGATTTTGAGATAACTGGCTTTGAAAGTAGAAGTTTTCCTAAAAAATTGAAAAATATCCATTTTTTATGGTGGAATAAATCTCAGACAAATTATTTTTAACACCTAAAAATTTTTTTCTATCTTCTGGAAGATATTTCCAGCCTATTTCAAATTTTGGAGCGAGTTAAAATTTTCATCGTACCACTTGACGTGAAATAGCCCATATATATATATAATTTTATAATAGAAAATGCCTTAAGATCTTTTTTATGTGATTTTCAATTGCAATTTTCAACATGAATCCAACTTTAAAAAATTTCTAATATTTTATGAATGCATTCAAATAAAAAAAATGCATATTAATAAAGTTATATTTATTATTTATTTAACTAAAAGCTCCAAATTTTGAAAGACAAGATTTTTGTTTTAAACTCTTATCTCGAGGTTTTTCCAAATTGAAGATGGCAGCATCCAAGATGGTAATATATATAGGAGAAAATTTTTTGATATTTCGATATTATTCCATAAACAATGTTTTATGATGAATGTTTATCAGCATTGGACATACGGCGTAATTTTTACCATTTCAAGATGGCGGACCCTATACAGCGGCAAGAAATTTGGCAAATTCTTCGATTTTTATGAAATTCGATTTATAGGGATTTCTTGGATCGCTGATTACGAATTCGTTATAATAATTCGTTAGTTATTATTATCCGTTAATAGACTTCGTTGTAGATGTTAATGATAAAGAAATAATTATTTGCCAGGTTATAAAAACAACTTTGAATCATTACTCAAGTATAATTTGAGACGTTGCAGCAGCAACGAAATTTGTATTAAAACAGAAAAAATATGGAGAATATGCGTATTAATTGAAATCGATGAACAAAAATTCATTATACCAGTACCTAATAAATTGCACTATTAAATTATCTACATTGAATTAAGTATTTATTAAAATTGTAAACTGATTTATTTTTAATTAAGATCTATGGTTATAATTTAATGGCTGGCTTCCATCGAAAACATTTGTATTTAATTATAATATTTTATATACGGCCTATTAAAACGTATTTTAAATAAAAATATGCCTATTTCCTTAAATATCATCATAACATTTTATTTAAATATAATAAGTAATAATATATATATTCTTTTTTCTTACTTTACATTATTTGCTTCTGAACAAAAGAAAACAAAAATTTTAAAAGTATATAACATAATCTAGTTGTGTTTTTGTCTTATAGTTTTCTTTAAATTAAGTTTATAGGTCGCTCATTTTACGTCGTTTAGCCAAGGAGTCACGTTTCCCAGATCACATCGCATGAAAAGACACGTAATTCAGTAAGTTTTTTTTGTAATTTCTTTGTTTTGTTTACTTTTAATATTTTCGTTGAGGAATATTTACGACTATTTATTTCATGAGGAAAAGCATGCTGCACATAAGTCATCATTACGGATCCCTAATTCGTGGACCAAAATACCTTTTAAACTAAATTTAACATAAATAGAACTTGTGGTCACCATATTGGTTTCTATGCTATCTTGAATATGTAAATAAAAACTAACATCGAATTTGTAACCAGCGACCCAGAAAACCCCTGTAAATCAAATTTCATAGAAATACAACAATTTGCAAAATTTCTTGTCGTTATATTGGATCCGCCATCTTGAATTTGTTGAAAGTGATAACGTATTTGTAATTAGCGTCCCAAGAAACCCCTGTAAATCCAATTTCATAGAAATTCAACAATTTGCAAAATTTTTGCCGCTATATTGGGTCCGCCATCTTAAATTTGTAAAAACTGATAACGATTTCGTAATCAGCGATCCAAGAAATCCCTGTAAATCGAATTTCAGGAAAATCGAAGAATTTGCCAAATTTCTTGCCGCTATATTGGGTCCGCCATCTTGAAATGGTAAAAACTACGCCGTATGTCCAATGCTGATAAACATTCATCATAAAACATTGTTTATGGAATAATATCGAAATATCAAAAAATTTTCTCCTATATATATTACCATCTTGGATGCTGCCATCTTGAATTTGGAAAAACCTCTAGGTAAGAGTTTAAAACAAAAATCTTATCTTTCAAAATTTGGAGCTTTTAGTTAAATAAATAAATATAACTTTATTAATATGCATTTTTTTTATTTGAATGCATTCATCAAAATATTAGAAATTTTTTAAAGTTGGATTCATGTTGAAAATTGCAATTGAAAATCACATAAAAAAGATCTTAAGGCATTTTCTATTATAAAATTATATATATATATATGGGTGGTTCTCTGTGACATCGAAGATGAAAAAAATAAATATTGCTATAACTGTGGGAATATGTTTTAGAGGTATCCAGTAGTTCTCCTGAATTTTTTCAGATTTTTTCTGGGCCATTATTTTAAGTTACAGAGAGTCAAAGTTGACATTTTAGCACTTTTTTGCATTATATGCCCATTTTCATGAATTTTTAGCTCCCAGGGGATGCATTTTTCTCTAAAAACATAAGTATGACGTTTTCTGTAAAATTTTCCGAACTTTTCATTAAAAATACTTTTAAAGACATAAATGTATGCTGTCACACTCTTGTAAGCCATTTAAACCTTAAATAGTGAAAATCAGCAATTCTGCTCCGGACTCTGGTAACCTAATACTGTCTAAAAGATGTCTTTTTATAGTCAGAAACTGCCTAAAAATTTCCAGAGTGGGTCTAAATCATTAAGATCACTTATGGTCAAAATATCCGGGAAAAGTGCCCGAAATATTAATAGAAATGTATATTTGTTGCCTTATAACGATGAATCTAGTAGCATGATCATTGCAAAAAAATTTGTGCACTTACCTTGGAATGGTAGAAAAGTATCTCCACTTGTTTCAGTATCCATCTAATCCCCTGTAAGCTGCTAAAAATACAAATATTATTATAAAATTATAAAAAATTATTTTTTAAACATTTATAATGCTGAATTTTTAGATTTACATCCCTTACAAGAATTATAATACTAATCTGAAGGATTACTATAAAAGTATCAACATTATTATTATTATTATTCAGCAATACATTGTTTAGATTTCACAAACTTGTCACTGTCACGTTATCATATTATTCATTATAATTATATATCCGATTTATTTATATATCTTTTGTATTAAATACGTATATTCAGTTATTGTAATAATGATGTTTATATATTTATAGTAATCCTTCCGATTAGTATTATAATTCTTGTAAGGGATGTAAAACTAAAAATTCAGCAGGGGATTAGATGGATACTGAAACAAGTGAAGATACTTTTCTACCATTCCAAGGTAAGTGCATAAATTTTTTTGCAATGATCGTGCAACTAGATTCATCGTTATAAGGCAACAAATATACATTTCTATTAATATTTCGGGCACTTTTCCCGGATATTTTGACCATAAGTGATCTTAATGATTTAGACCCACTCTGGAAATTTTTAGGCAGTTTCTGACTATAAAAAGACATCTTTTAGACAGTATTAGGTTACCAGAGTCCGGAGCAGAATTGCTGATTTTCACTATTTAAGGTTTAAATGGCTTACAAGAGTGTGACAGCATACATTTATGTCTTTAAAAGTATTTTTAATGAAAAGCTCGGAAAATTTTACAAAAAAAGTCATACTTATGTTTTTAGTGAAAAATGCATCCCCTGGGAGCTAAAAATTCATGAAAATGGGCATACAATGCAATTAAGTGCTCAAATGTCAACTTTGACTCTCTGTAACTTAAAATAATGGCCCAGAAAAAATCTGAAAAAATTCAGGAGAACTACTGGATACCTCTAAAACATATTCCTACAGTTATAGCAATATTCATTTTTTTCATCTCCGATGTCACAGAGAACCACCCATATATCTATATATATGGGGTATTCCACGTGAAGTGGTCCGATCAAAATTTTAAAATGCACCAAATTTTGGGTACACTATGCAAATGTTTTTCAGAATACAGAAAAAAATTTTAGGTACTGGAATCTATTTGCTCAAAAGTTATTCTAACCTCAAAAAGTGAATTTTTCCATATTTTTTTCAACACCAGCTGGGTTTACCGCTATATAACTCAAAATCTATCAACTTTTACTATAGAACATTATATGTAACATTCGTTGCTAATTATATCTAGAATTTATTCTTCTGGGTTAGAATTTCTAATCTCAAGGTCAATGTTATTTAAACTACATGTCAATATTCAACTTAAAAAAAGTGTAACTTCGCCACCTTTGATTTTTTCATCCAAAAGTCTAAAAGAAAGCTTGGAGCAATACCTTTCAAATGGTCTGTAGCATTTTTATGGCCTCCAATTCTGTAAAAAGTTATGACAATTTAAAGAAAGACAAAAAATTCACAAAAATTAACATGGTAATTCTCATTTAAATTTTTAAAAAAATTTCGTGTTTCTTTAAATTGTCATAACTTTTTACAGAATTAGAGGCCATAAAAATGCTACAAACCATTTGAAAGGTATTGCTCCATGCTTTCTTTTAGACTTTTGGATGAAAAAATCAAAGGTGGCGAAGTTACACTTTTTTAAGTTGAATATTGACATGTAGTTTATGTAACATTGACCTTGAGATTCGAAATTCGAACCCAGAAGAATAAATTCTAGATATAATTAGCAACGAATGTTACATATACTTTTCTATAGTAAAAGTTGATAGATTTTGAGTTATATAGCGGTAAACCCAGCTGGTGTTAAAAAAAATATGGAAAAATTCACTTTTTGAGGTTAGAATAACTTTTGAGCAAATAGATTCCAGTACCTAAAAATTTTTTTTTGTATTCTGAAAAACATTTGCAAAGTGTACCCAAAATTTGGTGCATTTTAAAATTTTGATCGGACCACTTCACGTGGAATACCTCATATATATATATATATATATATCATATATATATATATATATATATATATATATATATATGGGGTATTCCAAAAAAATTTTTAGGTACTGGAATCTATTTGCTCAAAAGTTATTCTAACCTCAAAAAGTGAATTTTTCCATATTTTTTTAACACCAGCTGGGTTTACCGCTATATAACTCAAAATCTATCAACTTTTACTATAGAAAATTATATGTAACATTCGTTGCTAATTATATCTAGAATTTATTCTTCTGGGTTCGAATTTCGAATCTCAAGGTCAATGTTACATAAACTACATGTCAATATTCAACTTAAAAAAAGTGTAACTTCGCCACCTTTGATTTTTTCATCCAAAAGTCTAAAAGAAAGCATGGAGCAATACCTTTCAAATGGTTTGTAGCATTTTTATGGCCTCTAATTCTGTAAAAAGTTATGACAATTTAAAGAAACACGAAATTTTTTAAAAATTTAAATGAGAATTACCATGTTAATTTTTAAAATTTTTGTCTTTCTTTAAATTGTCATAACTTTTTACAGAATTAGAGGCCATAAAAATGCTACAGACCATTTGAAAGGTATTGCTCCATGCTTTCTTTTAGACTTTTGGATGAAAAAATCAAAGGTGGCGAAGTTACACTTTTTTTAAGTTGAATATTGACATGTAGTTTATAACATTGACCTTGAGATTAGAAATTCGAACCCAGAAGGAATAAATTCTAGACTATAATTAGCAACGAATGTTACATATAATGTTTCTATAGTAAAAGTTGATAGATTTTGAGTTATATAGCGATGAACCCAGCTGGTGTTGAAAAAATACTGGAAAAATTCACTTTTTGAGGTTAGAATAACTTTTGAACTAATAGATTCCAGTACCTAAAAATTTTTTTTCTGTATTCTGAAAAACATTTGCAAATGTGTACCCAAAATTTGGGGCATTTTAAAATTTTGATCGGACCACTTCACGTGGAATACCCTCATATATATATATATATATCATATATATATATATATATATATATATATATATATGGGGTATTCCAAAAAAATTTTTAGGTACTGGAATCTATTTGCTCAAAAGTTATTCTAACCTCAAAAAGTGAATTTTTCCATATTTTTTTTAACACCAGCTGGGTTTACCGCTATATAACTCAAAATCTATCAACTTTTACTATAGAAAATTATATGTAACATTCGTTGCTAATTATATCTAGAATTTATTCTTCTGGGTTCGAATTTCGAATCTCAAGGTCAATGTTACATAAACTACATGTCAATATTCAACTTAAAAAAAGTGTAACTTCGCCACCTTTGATTTTTTCATCCAAAAGTCTAAAAGAAAGCATGGAGCAATACCTTTCAAATGGTTTGTAGCATTTTTATGGCCTCTAATTCTGTAAAAAGTTATGACAATTTAAAGAAACACGAAATTTTTTTAAAAATTTAAATGAGAATTACCATGTTAATTTTTGTGAATTTTTTGTCTTTCTTTAAATTGTCATAACTTTTTACAGAATTGGAGGCCATAAAAATGCTACAGACCATTTGAAAGGTATTGCTCCAAGCTTTCTTTTAGACTTTTGGATGAAAAAATCAAAGGTGGCGAAGTTACACTTTTTTTAAGTTGAATATTGACATGTAGTTTAAATAACATTGACCTTGAAATTAGAAATTCTAACCCAGAAGGATAAATTCTAGACATCATTAGCAACGAATGTTACATATAATGTTGTATAGTAAAAGTTGATAGATTTTGAGTTAAATAGCGATGAACCCAGCTGGTGTTGAAAAAAACTGGAAAAAGTTCACTTTTTGAGGTTAGAATAACTTTTGAACTAATAAATTCCAGTACCTAAAAATTTTTTTCTGTATTCTGAAAAACATTTGCAATGTGTACCCAAAATTTGGGGCATTTTAAAATTTTGATCGGACCACTTCACGTGGAATACCCCATATATATATATATATATATATATTCAAATTTTCAATATAGTAGCGCAATTTATGGCGCAACTTTTGGCTCGATAAAGACACGTAAAAAGTAGCCCAAAAAGTTGCGCTATTAACATTTTCAGTAGGGTTTGACGTATTCCGGGATACCTACATTAACAAAGGTTTTGCTTTGCACATGTCAAAGTAACAGTTACCAAACCCCTAGCGAACACCTACTTATCGCACAAGCAATACGAATCCCTAATATAAGCATACCTACCTATGTATCCTTATCCTATAACTACCTACCCGCACAGTAAATAAATCCGGCATACCCTCACAGACTAAAAACCTAGTCCCAAGCACAGCACACATAAATACAGGCGAAGCACTAGGGTAGTCCTGACTTTGAAGGCCATGGGCAAGCTCAGCTGTCATCAGGTAGGCTCCCTCGCGTCTGACACTGCAAACAAGGTGAATCAAGGGAGGCTACTAATACAGAAGCCCCGGGGACCCCCCGTAGCTCCACAGGACTGCTGTCAAGGCGAAGAGACAGTATCCAGGCGGTAAGCTATGGAGCCTCCAACGCCAACCAGTATGCAGCTGTAAAAGAGCAACATAATTATTACAAGTACGCATTAAGAAGATGAGGAGCAAGGAATAAGCTATACAGCTGTACGTAGAGAACGTGGATCAAGAAAACACATGTACAGCTATATGTAAAATATAAGACAGAATGAGGTTAGGTTGCTATACATAAACAATGTGTACAGCAAACCTCTTAAAATATACACTAAATGAATACGCATACTAGCGTAATCCCCATAATGAGACAATTACCTGGAGCTGTATGAGGAGCGGCTATCGGTCACCGTGGTTCGACGTCGTCGTGGAGAGAGGATCGAGGCGGCTCCGGGCAGCGATGCGGCCTGAAACTCACTAATTAGTACTAATTAGTTGAAGAACACAAGATGTAATGAGTTAAAAATTACCTGGAAGGAAGTTATACTGCATCGCCGAGACGTAAACAGCACCAGGTCACCATACACCATACACCATACAGCAAACTTGCGCCGCTACAGCCTGAATGCAGCGGTAATCAACTCGCGCGCTCGATGCGAGATCAATGTACCGCGTGCACGGTACGTAACGCACAGTCGCGCGGTACGATCGCGGCTCTCGAGAACGCCGAGAGGCAGAGCTCTACGGTCGGTCAACTGGACGACATTGCGAGACAGCCAGCTGCCAAAAAGCGATAACTAGTTGTGAGCAAGTGAAAGAGTGAGAGAGAGAGAGAGAGAGAGAGGAACACCTTCCCGATCATAAGCGTCAAGGCTTATTCAATAAAGGTTGGTTAATTATATATCTCTCTGCTGATGGTACCGCCGTGTACAGTAAATCATGTGTGCAAACCTCCTTTTCCCTTCTCGTCCATCCCATTCCTCCCCTACAGTGTATCCGGGTGTAAACCGTAATTCGGCCACGTATTGATCCAGCGATCCTCCCCTAACTCTACTAGTTTCTGCTCCGATAACCCGCGAGTTATCGTTCAATCGTTGCGAATCAACGCGGCTGGCGCCCACTTCGGCATCGTAGATTGTAAGTGTAGTTTTTATTAATCATTTAATATACCCACTAAAATTAATCATTCACCTACATCCTGATCCCCAGTGCAGCGTGACACTGCAATAGCTACGGTATTTCTTGGATATTTCGGGAACATCTAAAGTATTTTGAGATTTCCTGGATTTGTCGAGTACTTTTGCGGTATTCAGGAACATCTGCACTAATATCGAAATTTCTATGATATGTCCCTATTTATAGGTATTCCGGGATATCTATACTAATTACGGGATTGTTTGACTATTTTACTAAACTGGTTCGTTTAATTATTATTAAAAACAAAATTTTTTCTTTATAAATCAAACCATCAGATATTTTCTTTGTAACGAATTTTTAATTAATATTTTGGATGCATATTTTGGTGTAGATCCCTGTAATTTGGGTTCAACATCTCTTTATGCTCTCATGCAGAATACCAATCTAAAATATGCCATAAGAAAGTACATCAAATTAAATGCATGCATTTCTAGTAGCATATCGAGCAATAAAGTAAAACATAAAAGACAATCATGCAAAGATATTAGCAATTCACAAAAGAAAGTAAAAGAAAAAACTGGTATCACCAATTGACATTTCCCAGCATTTCTAATAAGGTATCTGAATTTGAATCCATTACATCACTAAAATTATATATATATATATATATTGATAAATAGGAAAGTTAAAGGACTCAGTTTCATGTGAGACTTTAATTGCCTTTAATTGTAAAGCATTCAGGTTTCTATTACTTGTTTTTAAATTAAACTTTTTGATAATTCTTTGATTTTAAATAACTTTTTACCACATTGGCAGCTAATAAAATCTTCCAAACCATTAATGAGCTATTTATGTAAGGTACTTTTTTCAACTTTTATATGAAAAAATCGCAAAATCATGGTCTGCTTATTTCAACTTTCTCTATTGTCATATCGTTTGTTTATATTTGTTTTTTTATACTAAGGAATTTGATCCAGATTTTTACATTCTACAGAATTTTTGCAGCCAAAGTTATATTACATGTCATAAAATAAGTTGATAGATTTTGAGATAAATAGCTTCAAAAATAGTTATTTTTGAAAAACAATTAAAATTTTTCACCTTTTGAGGTTAGAATCAATGTTGGTACAATTGTTTCTATCACTTAACAATTTTGACCTGTCTTCTGGGAAATATCTCTATCCTTTACGATAAAAATGGTGTGGTTCAAAATTTCGGCCAGACGTGTTTATCTGAAATTATCCATAAACATATATTGTGACAAAATGCTTCGCACATGTCAACATGATTGAATGATATTTGAAACTAAAGGAAATACCTACCTACCCGTATAGCTAAGCAATTATATATTTAAACATATCTACTCATATAACTTCAACCTTTCCCTATATCTACCTACCCGCACTGAATCTAAGTCCTACTTACCCTCACAATCCTAATAACCCTTCCCAAATCTCACTAACACACACTAGCACTAGAAATATAAATAAGCTGGAACGACTAGCGAGAATCCAGATTATCATCAGGACTGTCTAGGCACCGGTTGAGGGAGGTCTGAAATCAATAGCAAGTTGAAATCAGCAAACACAGGGGTTCCCAATATCCTGACAAGCACGGAGAAGCTGAGCTGGAAGATGTCAGCAGTCCATAGCCAGGGCGAAAAGAGTTATCCTCAACCCAGGATATCCGGAGTCAGCATGGAAGCAGCTAGTCCGCTGTGAAGATAATACCATTTATTTTAGTATATGCTAGTGGTATGTAGGAGAAGGACACAAGGAACACATACAGCTGTGTCTTAATATCACAGCCGTATGTTTGTGTGCATAAATTAGGTGTATAGTAGATAACGAATTAAGCTGTTGATACAAACGCATATCAGTGCCACCCCGAGACATAAAGAATTACTTGGAGATTCGGTGTCATCAAGTGAAACAAAATAGTGGCAGCTCCAGGTAACGAGGTTGGCGGCACGGCAACGTAGTCGACTTCGCGCCTGAATCTCGCGTCGTAATTATTACTTATCAAGCTGGGATTATAAACGAGATTATTACCTTAAGGAAGTATCAGCTACGACGTCCAAATGAAGAGAATATTAGCCAGCAGCAGGATGTGTGCAACATCGAGGTGCACGAACGCGGTCCACCGAGTACGAGCTACGCGCATGCGCGAATGCCCAATCATGGCTCTCGAGCAGAACAAATTCTAACTAAAATAGTTTGTTACTCATATCCCAAAACCTCTTTAGGCTCGCGCGTTGCACGTCCTTTGTAGATCGAAAATACGCTTTGTCGTTTAACAAAACGGAGGCAAACAAAATACTCGGTGATAATCACGCTCAATTAAGTATCGCTGATATGCAATAATTCTATCTATTATTTTAAATATTAGTTGTTTAATACACCAGTATTTCTCGAAGCGATTTATCAGGGGTTCAATGTCTCTAATAATCTTTTATTGGTGGGGGAAGGGTAATAGTAGATTTCTTTTTTGCTTTTTTTATTTTTCGAAAAAAATCGAAACACCATGCCTTTACATTATTTGAGGTGATCCTTGAGTCAAATTTTCATTAATTTTTATGCATAAAAAAGGTACGATGTTTACGTTCAAAAATTTCAAACATAAGAATGATTGATTTATTGAAATATTGAAATATATATTTGTTGGAGTGGTGGAGTAAAAAATACACAGTGAAGTCTTAGTAATAATATAATATAATGTAATAATAGAGTGGCAAAAGCCTGTCGGCACGTCCGTCTACATCGGAGTCTTGGCGTAGAATCTTTTAGAGTATAGTACGTAATAGGCGCTTAGAGTATAGACGCGAGACATGCGCGGTACGCTTGCTCTCGCGTGAGCTTGTATGATTGCACAAAATCGTTGTAAACCAATAGATGGCGCGACGTGTACCATTTCGGAGTAATATAACGATCATAAATATTTACATATTACAACAATATTGATAAGATCTGTTATTATTGATATCTGTATTTATTGATTATTGTATCTGTATTTATCGATAAGATATATTGATTGATATATTAAAAATATTTAAATAATTAATTGAAAATTTGCATAAATATTTGTCTTATATAAATGAAGGTCTTGGCGCTCGAAATTTTCTTAAATAAAGCCTCATTTATTGATAAAACAATGAAAACCCAGTCCCCCTAGACCTACCGCAGTAGAAAATTATAAATATTTCACATTTATTAATTCTTTTCTCGCAGATTTTTTGTAATTTGGGTTTGTGTGTATCTTTTTACTAAAATAATTGAAAATTCGCTATTCTGTGACAAGAAATGCACTCGAACAAAGATTTATTATTTAGAAAAATTTAGCAGAATTGCTAATTCTGTCATAGAAATATTTTCAGTCTCTTATTACCGTTTTATAGAATATTGGCCTCTACTAAACAATGCATCTGATTTTTCCAGGATCTTTAAATCGATATGAAACGCAGAGTATTGCTTCGATAGTCTACGGGGACCGTGCGTACGACTGCCGTAAATCTTTCAAAATAATTAAAAATTCCTTAGTTAATGACAAGAAATACACCAGAACAGAGATTCACTGTTTAGTAAAATTTAGCAAAATTGCGAATTCTGTTGCAAAAAGTTTTTCGGTTTTAAAATACCGTTTTATAGAATATTTGCCTCTACTAAACAGTGCATCTGATTTTTCCCGGACTTTTAAATCGATATAAAACGCAGAATATTGCTTCGATAGTCTACGGGGACCGTGCGTACGACTGCCGTAAATCTTTCAAAATAATTAAAAATTCCTTAGTTAATGACAAGAAATACACCAGAACAGAGATTCACTGTTTAGTAAAATTTAGCAAAATTGCGAATTCTGTTGCAAAAAGTTTTTCGGTTTTAAAATACCGTTTTATAGAATATTTGCCTCTACTAAACAGTGCATCTGATTTTTCCAGGATCTTTAAATCGATATGAAACGCAGAATATTGCTTCGATAGTCTACGGGGACCGTGCGCACGATTGCCGCGTAAATCTTGCACGGTCCCCGTAGACTACCGCAGTAGAAAATTATAAATATTTCACATTTATTAATTCTTTTCTCGCAGATTTTTTGTAATTTGGGTTTGTGTGTATCTTTTTACTAAAATAATTGAAAATTCGCTATTCTGTGACAAGAAATGCACTCGAACAAAGATTTATTATTTAGAAAAATTTAGCAGAATTGCTAATTCTGTCATAGAAATATTTTCAGTCTCTTATTACCGTTTTATAGAATATTGGCCTCTACTAAACAATGCATCTGATTTTTCCCGGACTTTTAAATCGATATAAAACGCAGAATATTGCTTCGATAGTCTACGGGGACCGTGCGTACGACTGCCGTAAATCTTTCAAAATAATTAAAAATTCCTTAGTTAATGACAAGAAATACACCAGAACAGAGATTCACTGTTTAGTAAAATTTAGCAAAATTGCGAATTCTGTTGCAAAAAGTTTTTCGGTTTTAAAATACCGTTTTATAGAATATTTGCCTCTACTAAACAGTGCATCTGATTTTTCCCGGACTTTTAAATCGATATAAAACGCAGAATATTGCTTCGATAGTCTACGGGGACCGTGCGTACGACTGCCGTAAATCTTTCAAAATAATTAAAAATTCCTTAGTTAATGACAAGAAATACACCAGAACAGAGATTCACTGTTTAGTAAAATTTAGCAAAATTGCGAATTCTGTTGCAAAAAGTTTTTCGGTTTTAAAATACCGTTTTATAGAATATTTGCCTCTACTAAACAGTGCATCTGATTTTTCCCGGACTTTTAAATCGATATAAAACGCAGAATATTGCTTCGATAGACTACGGGGACCGTGCGCACGATTGCCGCGTAAATCTTGCACGGTCCCCGTAGACCTACCGCAGTAGAAAATTATAAATATTTCACATTTATTAATTCTTTTCTCGCAGATTTTTTGTAATTTGGGTTTGTGTGTATCTTTTTACTAAAATAATTGAAAATTCGCTATTCTGTGACAAGAAATGCACTCGAACAAAGATTTATTATTTAGAAAAATTTAGCAGAATTGCTAATTCTGTCATAGAAATATTTTCAGTCTCTTATTACCGTTTTATAGAATATTGGCCTCTACTAAACAATGCATCTGATTTTTCCCGGACTTTTAAATCGATAGTAGGGATAAACAATGCACCGACAGAGATTTATATAAAGAAACAAATTTGAAATTATGTAAGTTAGACATGGCAACCAATTGCAAGTTCTAAATATATGGCGACCAGCTCTATGATTCTTGAAAATAGTAAAAAAATAAATTAAAAACGAGATTACATATACCATGAAATATGTATATAATTTTCAATGTATAAAACTACAATGTATTTTACTTTTCGGAAAGCGTGGGTGGCGCTATCTCTTGCAACAAGTTTTATATTATATTTTAACTAACGTCCACACTGCAAAAGTATATTTATTATTAACATTAAGTAATTATACTTATTAACTGAATTCATATTTCATAAAAATAATATGAATAAAATGTTTCGATGACTTTTGTTAAGACATGGCGTGAACCCGCCGATTTTAAAAAATCTTAGTGGAGTGGGGGTAGGTAATAGTAGATTTCTTAATTGCTTTTTTTATTTTTTTCGAAAAGTAAGAACGTCAAGCCCTCACATAAATTGTGGTGATGGTTCAGCTACATTTTCGTTAAATTTTATATGTATTAAAAGTACAATGCTTGGGTTCAAAATTTTCAAACCAAAGAATCATATTAAAAGTATTAATAAAAAGTCAAAATTACCGACTATACCGGTAAGGTAGGTATTTTCAGAAGTATCCGACATCCCCTCAGGTTCAAGGTCAAATCGAGGGTTACGATTAGATTTCTCTTTCAAAATCACTTAAAGAATTACTATCTTGACCTTTTTTATAGATACTTTAGTTGAGAAACTATTTAGCCATTCCGCGACTTAATTATACTCTGTCTATTTAAGAATCTCACCCCACATTACAATATATATAATCATAAATTTTTTCATAAAAATGCTGGCTATGATATTCTATAAAGTTTTTGTAGATTGCGTATTTTATAATAAAAATAATTGTAGGTCAATAATATATAATATGTATAGTACTTACATTTTAAAATATTTTAATGCAGAATAATGAATCTGTGTATTTTGTGAAGCAAATATGGAATTGTTATTTTTGTCTATATACAGTAAAAGAAGTCCTAGTGCATATACAACACTGTACGAAGTAAAATTTATTAAAGAATTTAAGAATATAAGTCGTTCCTCATAATTTGAAAATTTAGGTTCATATTTTAATTTTAAGCTTCTTACTTTATTAAAACAGCACATAAATGAGTATTCTGTTTTTGGTAAGACAAACAGACTTTTCTCACAATTTGGACAAAAATTTTTTAATTTTTTCAGGTTTTCGTACAGTTTTTCGTATCCAGAATTTATAATTACGATTTGAGCTTTTATTTGTTGAAAAATATTTATGATTAAATCAAAATTGTTTAATATTTCAAACATTTCGTCCGCGACTTGTAAGGAGCAATCACTATAATCGTATAAAGCTACACCAATATTACATTTACTAAAAACAATTGATAGTATAACCTGAAAAAAAGAATATTTTATAGACATATATATCATTACTACGTCAAATATTGACTACTTACTGGCTTAAATGAACTATTGAATTGATCAAAACATCGTCCACAATTAAAATTCATTGCGCCAACCTGAATTACTAAATATTCTGTGATAAAATGTATAAGAACTGCCCTGAAATGAATAAAAGTCACGCTGAAACATGCATATCATAATTAATATCTAATATATAGGAAAATAATAAAAAAAATCATATGTTTAACGGGGTGCTAAAGCCAAATTTCATCCTCCTACCTTACCGTAAAAATATGGACTAGTTTTCGAGAAAATCCTTACCAAAAATCTTGACAAGCCTTTTAAGGGGGTCTCAAAGTCAATTTTATGACTGTATTATCGGCCTGCCGTAAATATAGTAGATTCCATTATCAGTATAATACACGATCTAGTGTACGATTCAAATAATGTCGGTAGATGGCGTAGTTATACTAACATTGTGATTTAATTATGTGGCGTTAAGGAGATGTAAACCCATTAAAATAAAATCAGTATTTATTTATTCTCAAGCAAACAGTATACTTTATCGAAAAAAACACTCTGTAACGGTGTTGTATTTACATTAAAGATTGTCTATGAATTTTTTCAAATTTTTTTATCAATAAATCAACGAGATTTTTGAGCAGCCGTGCAGCTTTGTTTTTAGCTATATATTACCGACCAAAAATGGTTATTTCGATATAATTCATTTTAAATTAATTATTTTGAAAAAATCGCTCTGTAACGGTATTCTATTTGCTTTCAACATTACCTGTAAATTTTTTCAGATTTTTAATTCCATTAGTTTTTTAAATTTTTGGGATTTTAGATGTAGGTTCCTATAATTTGGGTATCACATCGCCTTAATATAACCTAAACTTGAAGGAATTTATTCTCTGTCGATCGAACAAAAATGTGTCCTTATAAACAGAAAAATTTTTTATGAATTCAGTTACTTATTGAAATTTTTTTAATGTCTTAATCCAATAAATTTAGGATTATTTACTCATTATAGAGTGGGCAATTAAGCAAACAGTACTGCACTTGCATAGTTACAAGCCATTGATATTTTTGCTCGCTATGAAGTCATAACAATTTTAATAACTTTTTTTTTCAATTTTGACTCTGACTCGCCCGTGTATTTGTTTATTACAAATATTGCACAAAACCCATGTTTCAGCAACTTACTTGCATATTGCTAAGTCTTAAATGTTGCCAGAGGTATTAGAAAATTAATTAAGGAAAGAACGAGAAAGAAAAATTCAACGTCCCCAGGTCAGGATCGAACCGATGGTCTCCTGCTTACCGGGCAGTTGCCTTACCACTTGGCTACCAGGAACGCGACGCGACGGTTCCACGCACCTTGTACCTTGAAGTCATTATTTCTTAGTTAATTTCCTTAAGGGCAGTCCTTACTCATAGCTTCACAAATCCACCACCTGAATTTTCCGAGCAAAAGTGGCGCTGCCGTCAGATAAGCTGAGTTCATATTCGACAACAATTTTGGACAATTAAAAAAAAATAGAGTTTTTACCGAAGCGACTTCGGTATGTGTTCTCAGAATTGGTTCGTACTTATCACTATTCGTCGAAAATACTAACTTTTCGATCAGCTAAGTAATATGTAATTAATCATTACATCAATAGCTATGGCGCTTAACTTTGATTTTGTATGGAAAAACTCTTTTTTTTTAATTGTCCAAATTTGTTGTCGAATATGAACTCAGCCAATCTGACGGCAGCGCCACTTCTGCTCGCAAATTTTCGGGTGGTGATATATTCAACTATATTCTACGGACTCCCCTTAATTAATTTTCTAATACCTCTGACAAAATTTAAGACTTAACGATAGGCAAGGAAGTTGCTAAAAAGAAGGTTATGTGCAATATTTGAAAAAATATTGAGTAACACAAATTAGCTCGAAAATACCGATTAATATATAATTTAAATTATATATTTTAAACTGAAATAAAGAAATAGTAACAAACAGTTATTAGCAATCATTTTGCTCGCACAAAAAATCCTACATAATAACTGAAATATAAATAATACTTGAGTACATGGTTTTTATAATTAGTTCGTTTAAAACATTTTTTTTTTCAATTTTTTTTACAATCAAAACTTTTTTATGAATTCAGTTACTTACTGAAACAATTTTTGTACATTTATATTTTATAAAATTAAAATGTGCTTTTTTATTGCACATTCTCTTACCAAAAAGGGGTACATCTACTATAAATTTCTTTTTTATTCAATTGTTTGAAATAAATTGCTTACTATATTTATAATATCTGTGACAAGGATATCCAATACCTGTCACAGAATTAGTTATATGCAATAAATAAAAGAATATAACTTCCTAAAACCTATTTACCCGAGTACCACACACATATTTTACCCTATTTACGTATATAGCTGTACTAATTACGCATAGCTAATTTGATAATATCCCCATAAACTCAATTCTCCCTTATTCCCCCAATCCTGCACCTATTATTAGCCTCATTGATCATGCCTAAGCAACCAGAACGAACACCAGCATTAGTTTTCCAAAAGCTCAGGAGTTGATTAAGCAGGAAGCAAGCAGATCCTCTTCAAATCAGCGGGTTCATCAAGATCTGTAAATCTTGTAGTAACTGAAACGAGTCCAAATCTGAGGGACACCAACACGTACTCTGAGTGTCCGTTGACTGCTGACGCGTCGTGCAGGGTTTTCTGTATAAATATTAAAAAATGAGAAGGAGCACACTACTAGCGAATTGGATACTGGGAAACAGTAAGCTATAGGACGTATAAAAAGGAACATAATTGCCTGTTGATATAAACTGAGAGATTAGGGGAAAACTAACCTTTCCACCTGAAATTTAACTATACAAGTAACTATTACCTACGACTAAGTAACTCACCTGTAAATAGTACCCGGAACTCTACGTTAATCCTGTAGCAAGCCGGCGTCGAAGAAGAAGCACCTCGTCATCAACAACACAATGAAGAAGCAATGAACAGCTCGACAAAAAGGGCGACCGGACACGTACACCGACAGCTGAACGCATGGGCGAATGCTCACATCATGTCGATACCAGCGCAACGCGCATGTTCGCATGGAAAAAACCAGCCAAGTCCTGACGGAGATGAGACCTCCGTAGACTTCGTTTAAAAATGTTTGAATATTATTAGTTTAAACCTGAAACACTTGTTTATTTAACTTCCTAATAATCGAAATAGCAATGTTTTAAATTTGGCTACAAAGAAGAGACGCACGCGAATTGAGAAGCAAAAGCAAGTTGCAACTATCAACTCCCAAAATATGTATGTTAATAATTTTCTAAAAATATCGATGTTAATTAGAAAAACTAATACCGTCGAACAAGTAACCATCTGTTTTTTTTATAAAAATAAAGGTCGCGTGAAACTAGCAGCAAAAGCGAGTTTGTGGTGCGTGAACGCTAGCAATCGACAGCGCGGACGCAGCATCAACTCCCCCCTTTCAAATCTTTCGTTTAATATTGAGTATTCTCGTTGACCTGTGAGTACAAAAAATATGCAGATTAGTTAATTCATAACATTTAATTATATACTTTAATAAAGCTAATACCGCCTAAAGAGCAAATTTTTATTTTTTACAAAGAAGCGACGCGCGCGAATCAAGGAGTAAAAACGAGTTTTTGGTTATACAGTTTTGCACTATTCTTCGTAAATATTCGAAGAATTTGCACTAAAATTTGACAGATAACTTATATCATTATATATAATAGCGATCTGGTTTCGAAATTTTTCCAAAAACTGGTTTAATTACAGATAAAAATTAAAAGGGTCACTCCTACATACATCAATATCCTACATTTTTTGACAAATGTTTATTGACAAATAAAACGAAATTTGATATTAATAGGTATCAATATTTACTTTTCCTACATAAATATATACACGGTGACCCATTCCAATCACCCCACCAAAATTTCGCGGAATCTACGCTAGCTATGAAAAAGTATTTCAGGGAAAAGTTGTAGAGGACGATGGGGGGCATCTTTTGGCAAGATTGGTTTTGACCTTGAATTTTATTTTCAAGGTTATTTGAAGGTTAGAGTGTTTTTTGTTGTTTTTTTAAATGATATTTGTAGCTACAACTAACTGTAATTAAAGATTGAAAAAGGTTAATGAGCATAAGTTAATTATTATCAAATGTGGACATAGTATAATATATGTAATACGTATACACATGTACGTTGAGTGTGTGTGTGTGTGTGTGTGTGTGCGTGTGTGTGATTGTGTGTGTGTGAGTGTGTGGAACGTACTAAACGAGGTAGTCGCCTACCTCTTCATAGTATCGCGGGCAATAGTATAACCTGGCAACCCGTGCGAAAGTCTTTACCATCTTCCATGCCTCGGTGTCTTCCATGACGTCCTCTAAGGTATGGTCAGGCCGGTAAGTATATAGATTTCCCCCTACTACTTTCCATTCGGGGAATTTCTCTGGTCTCTCTGATACATCCTTTACCCATGACAGATACCACGGGTCAACAGTGGTGTCGCTCCAAGAGACCGAGGCTATCGTCGGCTCTTCCTCTTCATACATTCTGGAGAGCGCGTCTGGAACATGATTAAGCGCACCTTTCTTGTGCTCGATCGTGAAGGTGTGCGTTTGGAGTTCGAGAGCCTATCTTGCGAGACGACTCGTTAGGTTGCGCATATTGCAGAGCCAACGCAAACTGTTGTGGTCGGTTACGACTCGAAACTCGTAACCTTCTATGTCTGAACTTCTTTATTGCCCAGACAACGGCTAAACATTCTGGTTCAGTGACACTGTAATTCCTCTCGGCTGGAGACAGGATCCGACTTGCGTACTCCAAAACTCCCTCGTCTCCATCCACGAGTTAGAGTAGCACAGCCCCTATACCGGTGTCACTGGCGTCTGTCTGCAGTATGTACTGCCCATTTGGGACAGGACGCTGCAGAATCGGTGCTGTCATTAAGACGGCCTTGAGCTGTTGGAAAACTTGCTCTTGCTCATCAAGCCACTCTTACCGCTGGTTCTTCTTGGTTAAACGCGTCAAGGATTCTGCGATTGTCGCGTAATCCGGCATAAATCGCCTATGCCAAGAAGCCATAACTAGGAAACGGCGAAGCTATTTAAGATTTTTCGGAGCAGGAAACACTTTCATCGGCTCTATCTTGGCGGGATCGGGACGCACTCCGTCCCGGTTTACTAGTACGCCAAGATACTTAACCTCTAAGTTACAAAAAACCCACTTATACCGGTTTATTGAAAGTCCAGCTTCTGCCAGTCTTTTAAAGACTTCCTCTAGGTAACGCTTATGATCCTCGAATGTCTCCGACACGACGATAATATCATCAAGGTAAGCATAAGCGTGCGGCGCCAGGTCTGGTCCTACGACTTGGTCTATCATCCGTTGAAAGGTCGCCCCCGTGTATGCCAATCCGTACGGCATCCTCGTGAACTGGAACAGTCCCAATCCGCGGACTGTAAAAGCAGTAATAGGGCGCGACTCGACTTGCAACGGTATCTGATGATAGGCGCAATTCATGTCGAGAGTGGAGATATATCGAGCATTTCTTAGTTTGCGCAGTATATCGTGCATGAAAGGCTAAGGATATGCATCTGATTTTGTTAAAGCGTTGACTTTCCTGAAGTCGATACAAAAACGTCTAGAATTGTCATCCTTTCTCGCCTTCACCACCGGGCTGGACCATCCGCTGGTCAAGGGCTCAATGACACCGGACTCAAGCATCTCCTTCACTTGGCGGTGCATTTCTTCTTGGATTTTGTCCGAGACCGGGTAGTACCGCTGCTTGATCGGCTTGGCTGATCCGACGTTGATCGTGTGCTCGACGTCATGAGATCGAGCGATCTTTGGCCTGGTGTTGGATAGAACTCGGTCCAACAGCTGACGCAATTCCTCGCGTTGACAGTTCCAAGCTAGCTACCTCCAACTCGACGTGGGCTTTGCTGCTTTTGAGGAACAGCTGATCAGCGAATGGGTCTAGAATCGCACGAAACGCACGTACGAAATTGACTCCTACGTAATATTCGGCATAATGGCAATCCTGAGCTCCTTGGTCTCACCACCGATGGTGAAAGGCTACATTACGTGCCCACTCAGTGGTTCTGCATGTCCATCAGCCAATTTCACTCTCCCCGCGTTTTCAGTAGCGAGCGATTTTCCCAGGGCGGTAGCGATTGTGAGGCCGTTAGACCCTATTACCGTCGTCGAAGCTCCTGGATCGTACAGGGCTCTGATCCGGAAATCGCCTGTTTCCGTTTGGAGCCACCAGCATCGATTCCCTTCCTGTATTCCTCTGGCTTCATCGAGTCTATTCCGCTGTGGATAAGCTTCGCGCGGTCTCGTTCATTCCGTGGGCCCAAGGTTCTGGGCATCTCGGGGACTCTCTGGCCGTCGGGTTCGGTCTGAGTCCTGTTTAGCCGCTCCCGGAAACGTTTCCCTTATTGCAGTCACGGCAATGGCGGCGGAAATATGCAAGCTTACCGCACCCATCACAGGAAATCGGTTTGCTCGGATCGAAGGGCGTCCTGCTTGGATCTCCTTCCGCGCTCTTTCCGACGCGGGGCTTCTCGTATTGGCCCCTCTGCTCTCCGGGCCGGTTCGGCGGTTTCTTTTTCTGAGCGGACCGCTGTCCACTCTTGGGACTTGCTGGTTTGCTACTCCCGGCGCTCTTGTTCTCACTTGGTAGCAGCTTCTTCAGCTGGATGAGAATCACGTCCAGTTCTACCAGATTTTTGCCAGTGGTGGATTTCTCGGATTCCACCGCTGCTACCTTTGCCTTCAAAGAAGCCTTCTCTGACTTCTTCTTGACCTTATACGCGAACTCCGGCCGCACCAGCTTCCCTTCCATTGGAGGTGGTTTGTAAAGCTTTTTCCGCTCTTGAAGCCTTTCCACTTAGCGGGCCAGGTCAAACAGCTGGTCGATCGTCTGCGCCTCGATTCGCTTGAACCGGCGCTGGATTCTCGGCAGCATGTTTCGGTAGAGGTGATCTACCTGGTTCCTCTCGCTAGGCTTGGGAACGAGCTCTTGTAGCGTGCCTATCACGCAATTCATGTACTCACGTACCGGTTCGTCTTCGCCTTGAGTACGTGAGGTGCATTCAAGAATCAGCTTCTCTTGGTAAGTTTCGCTAGCTCCGTACCAGCGTTTGATTGAGCACGTGAATTCGTTCCAATTCCTCCACTTTCCTTTGTTGTTGCGGTACCACCTTGCGGCGTCTTCCACCAGCAACTGCGAAAGTGAAGGAAGAACTTAATCCTGCGTCATGTTTGCTAGGACTCTGCAGTCATCCACGCGCTCCAAGAAACTGTTAATGCTCTCGCTTCCGTTCCCTGAGAACTTTATTCCCTATTTTCTCACGATCTTGCCTCGGTCGCGTGTGAGGTTACATGAGCGCGAAATTCAGGATGGTTGTTCTTGGACGTACGACGCTTGGGACCTGAAGGGTGAACTTTCTTCACATGGGGGCCTTCCTGGTACCCAGGTGTCTCTCCCCTCCCAAGCTCCACCCTAGGTGGCGCTAGGAATTGGTCCTCCTGCTGAACCGGTAACTTCTCTGGCCGGTAGCAGGTATATGTGTCCTGAAATTGGACACGTGGACTTGGGCCTATTGGATCCAATCGCGTACTTGAGGCTCTTTGGAACGTCATGTGGCTTACGACATCGGTTAGCCTTGTTATCTGTGCCGCTATACTTTCCATTTGCTCTTGTAGAGCTTTTGTCTTGGCAATTTCTTCTTCCAGATATGTGGAGAATAGCCGCGGCACATCAAATGGCGTCCCATTAGTCGCTATTAGCGTTATCCAGTCGGATTGACTACCCCTCCGACTGGATTGGCTGCTAGAATGGACCTCCTCTGGGGCCGTTGGCAGGTCCTCGCTAGGTAGTCGGATCGTGCGATTGAGATTCTCCTCAATCAGGTGCGTACCTCTCTCATCAGGTAGCGCTCCTGGCGTTTTCTCCCCAACTCGGCGGATCACTTCTGTCCGCTTCTTGACCCGCCTTATCCAGTCATTAACGGTGCACAAGCTGACTGAGGAGAGTAGATAGAGAGTTTATGCGAGTCATCGTAGATAGACACGTCGCCGGTAACGCCTTCCTTGCTAATTCGTGGCAAGAGAAAAAGAATCGTTATCGCAGATTCTTGCTCGGGTTCTGGGTTTCGTGCCGTAAAAAACGAGTGATTTTGTGGAGTGAGTGTGCTGGTGTCGAGCGCACAGCTCCAGCGACTCCCAGGAACCTGCGAGGACGGCGAAGTTGCCGCGCGCGAGAACCCGACGGAGAAAAGGGAAACAGGCGAAGCCAAGCGCGTCGACGGGGAGATATTGGTACGTGGTGCACCACTCGCGAGCCGCCGAAGCCGTAAAGACTCTCTTTACGGATATATCATTATGTTTGTGATTGGCGGATCTCGCCCGCGCGCGACGGCGAGGAAGTTAACGGGCGACAGAGAGAAAGTGCGAGTAACCCCGGTGGTTACACCTCGTCGCGAGACCTCACGCGGCCTATATACGGCTTTTGTTAAATCTTTGTTGTATGTTAAACTGTATTTATATTTCTTTAACTTGAATAAAATTCATATGTAATCAATATCCGAGAACGAATTTGATTATTGATTACCGGCGTACGTTATTCCCGTTATCCCGAATACCGCCCTCTCCGTTTTAGGAGCGGCCGAGGTAAACTTACCGCGAATTTATCTCTTTTATTCGCGGTCCTTTTCAGCTCACGACGCTTTAGCTGTACAAAGACGCGAGATCGGCAAGTGATCTCGCGGTTGTTAACGGACATCGCAACGGTAGGTCGAGCGCGGGGTTCACTGATTTGAATCCGCCGCGTACTCTCGGAGCACCGCCTAAGGAGTATAACTAGGCAGTGCCGTAGCAACCGATCCCTTTACCCCTACCGACGCGAAAGATTGTACCCCGTTACAATATTCACGATTAATTATGTCATTATTTTAATGCCCTCTTCATTGAAATAATGCAATAATTAATTTTTCGTCACTTATCATTATGTTTTTTTTTCATCGAAACCAATAACACTTTTCTTAAAGTAAAAGAAACACCTAATTAAATTCATATACGGTAAAATCACGTCAAGGATGCCATGGCATTAATTTAATGAATCATTAGAGTTACTTTACTGTAATATTTCCACTAATAGAAAGTGGAATATTTCACAACATATTATAACAATGTCACTGAACTATTTCATGTAATATTTCGTGTAATATTCCATAAATATTGTATGCAATATTTCATGAAATATTGTTATAATATCAATACATGTTAAAACAAAAATAATCATTTGGAATATTACTAAAATATTGCACAGACTTTCATCACAATATTTCATGTAACATTGTCGAAACATTACAGTGTCATATTACGTGAAATATTTCAACAATGTTTCAGGAATATTCCTGGAGACTCGATTATATAATTTTTCTTGTGTAGTAGAATTTCGAAACAAAACGTATTTGACATGCGGCATTGCACTCCACGCAATATGAAATCATACAAAAAAATATAACCTAAAATAATGCTAAACATATTGCCATAATATTATAAAATTTTTCAATTTATTATTTTCTTAACTTTGCTCTAAATTGAACAATTTAAGCTTCTTTTTTTTAACCATATCTACTTGAACTCAACTACCTTTCAGTTTTTGTATTGATTTCCTATCAATATTCGTTTTCGAGTCATAATAGCAATTAAAGTGAAAGTAACTTTCATTATAGGCATGTGCAGGAGCCGGCTCGAGCCAGCTCGGGCTCGTACCGAGGAGCTCGAACTGGCTCGAGCCGAGCTACGAGCTTCCGAGCTTCGGAGCCGGCTCGAGCAGCTCCGAGGCTCGAGCGGCTCCGGAGCCCGAGCTGGTTCCAGCTGGGTTAAAGACTTCTATAGCTGTGTCTACACTCTAAGTCTAAAAGTATAAAATTTGGAAGTCAAAGGATTAAAACGTTCAATGTAATCTTTACAAAATAATAAAAACAAGATTTTACACTTTACAAAGATGAAATTATGAAATTTACAGTTTTGCAAAACATTAAACGATATATTTTCAACTGTGTAAAGTGTAAAAAAGTAAATTTTAATTGTAAATTATAATTTAATTAAATAATGATTAATTACCCTATAATTCTAAGCTCCCCTCCAGGGGGCACAATTTAAATATAAGTTTCGATATAAGTATGATTAATTGTCACAATAGCCGTGAGCGCTAAAGGCGTATGCATTTTTCAGTAACCATGAGATCTTGGGTTCAAATCCTGAGACTCAAATTTTTTTTTATGTATATAACACTTTTATTACATAAATTCCATAAATAATAACTATTTTAATAATTAATTACGTAAAATTTTTTTACACTATTTATTATTAAAATAATTACTATTTATTGAATTTATATAATAGAAGTGTTAGATATTCTAGTGTTGAACAATTTTTTATTATATAATAAAAAATATATAAAAACAATAAAAAATTTTATATTCACAATATATAAATTTATATAAAAAATTAAATCTAAAAATAAAAATAACTTAAATATTTAATTCCATAAATAATAATTATTTAATAATTAATAGTCTAAAATCTTTTACACTATTAATTATTAATTATTAACATAAATATTATTTATGAAATTTATGTAATAGAAGTGTTAGATATTTTTGTGTTAAATATCTAAGTTATTTTTAATTTTTATTTTTAGATTTAATTATTTTTATAAATTTATATATTTTTAATATAAAATTTTTATTGTTTTTATATATTTTTTATTATATAATAAAGAATTGTTTAACACAAAAATATCTAACACTTCTATTACATAAATTCAATAAATAATAATTATTTTAATAATCAATAATGTAAAAAACGTGTTAGATACATAAAAAAAATTTGAGTCTCAGGATTTGAACCCGAGACCCCATGGTTACTGAAAAATGCATACGCCTTAGCGCTCACGGCTATCGTGACATTTAATCATACTTATATCGGAACTTATATTTAAATTGTGACCCCTGAAGGGAACTTAGAATTATAGGGTAATTAATCGTTATTTAATTAAATTATTATTTACAATTAAAATTTATTTTTTTACACTTTACACAGTTGAAAATATATCGTTTTATCTTTTGCAAAAGTGTAAATTCCATAATATAATCTTTTTAAAAATATCGTAACCATTTTTACACTTTATAAAGTTGAAAATGTAGAATTTAATCTTTTGCAAAAGTGTAAATACCATAATTTAATCTTTGTAAAGTGTAAATTCCATATTTTAATCTTTGTAAAGTGTAAATTCGATAATTTTATCTTTATAAAGTGTAAAATCTTGTTTTTATTCTTTTGTAAAGATTAAATTGAACGTTTTAATCTTTTGACTTCCAAATTTTACACTTTTAGACTTAGAGTGTACGCACACGTGTGGGTACGTAAGCGCGAGCGTGAGTGTGTACACGTGTACTAAATGTGTATTAATAAGTGGGATTTAAGAGAGATTATCGGATTATCGGACAATTGGCAAATTCGTTGATTGAGTATACGCAGGTAGATGGCAAGGAAAGAACATTTAAGAGTAATATTGTTTGATTCAGTGTTTGATGTAAGTGTATCAAGTTTTATTTATAATTCAATGTGCACATTCAAGTGCAATTATCAGTGTGTAAATTTTGAAATAAATAAATAGTGTACAGATATATATTTATAATTTATACAATATAGTATACATATATATACACACAATTAGTTCGAAAACAGAAGAGAGATTGGAATAATAGTGGATTTTAACTGGTATTAAAAAACAATAATTTCAGTAAAAATTATATAAAATTATAAGATGATTAAATTATTATAAATATGATGAGCGCTCTCCATGGTAGTTAATAGGAATTTTGTCGATCTGACGGAGGCGAAGGAAAAGAAAAAAAACAAAAAGTTTTTCTTCCAAGCGACGTTTCGTTGGCGTGGTCTGCCAACCTCTTCAGGCTATTTTATTGATAACACAAATAACAAATTAAGGTAATGTCAAGAAAATTGATTTTTTGATCCATTTCCAATTCTGAAGTAAATTGTAAATTTTTATTATATGAATTAATAATATTTATAACTAAATTTACATTTCTTTCTTAACACACAAGATAGTATCATCAACGTATCTAAAATAAAAAAGTGGTTTACAATTATGTTCATTCAATAATTTATTTAAGCAATCATTTTCCAAATCTTTCATTGGATGTTGTTTCACTTTTTACTAACATCCCTTGCAATTTAGTATTAGACAATCTAGAAAGACAAATTCATGGTACTCCCATGGGTTCTCCGATTTCTCCGTTATTTGCAGATATTGTAATGGATGATTTGGAAAATGATTGCTTAAATAAATTATTGAATGAACATAATTGAGGAGCTGGATGCAAGAACACGCCAAGCGCGGCGAATGGATAGAGGAGGCGGAGAGAAATTAAGAAATTGACGTCACCGTGACCAAATTTTTTAATTTGCCGAATTTAATTTAAAAAAATACTGTCGTATGCAGAATTAAAATACGCAACTTTTTTCTGTTTAATGTTTTTCTGTACGATGTGCAGATCAGATGAAAAAAATTAAGAACTGAAAATTTAGAAAACGGATCTTTAATCCATTTTTCAAAATTGAATGACAAATCTTAATGAAATTTCCTGATTTTTCGTACAGATACTTAATATAGTCTAACGATAAATATAAACTTGTAATTTCTTTTAATAAGGATTTAGATAACAACTTTCAATATAAATTTATAAATATTAGAATATTAAAGCAATAGTTATAATACATAATTTATTATTTTACATTTTATAAAAGAAAAAAAGGATATCCTTATTAAATGAAACAATTTCAAAATTGAATCAATGTATAAATATATCAAAATAACAGAAATGGAGTTATAGTTAAAAGAAAGATGCATTATAATTTGAATATAAGTCGAATAATCAAAAGGGGAAGTAAGGAGAAATAAGATCTACTCCCACTAATTAATCGATGCTCCTCGACCGATTGTATATAAGAGGGCAGAAAATTCGGCATCGAAGATTTGTCATATGCTCATAAGCATTGATAGTTCGACCGTTACGTCCCATAGGAGCAACATCTTTTTCATCACTTATTTCATATGCGTTATAGTGTTACGCGTGTTTCGGTAATTCGATTTTTCTTTTTATTACTTCATATATTGTGAATCGTGCCTGTTTGCTTCAAGATTTGTAAGTAAAAAGGAAATATTTGAATAATATACATATATATTATTAACAAAAATAAAATATTTTATTTTATATGCAATAATATCCGATACACAAAATAACGCTGTTGAACTGCGTTATTTTCCTATATCTTTTAAAATTTTTTTTTATCTTATGCTGTTGAACTGCATTTGATTTTCTATTTTTATTTGTATCTAATAGTTATATGTATACCTATATGCATATTAATTATTTGTTAAAACTTACTAAAAAGGATTCGCTGTAGAAGTGCGGATCTAACTAACTCTCTCTCTCTCTCTCTCTCTCTCTTTTCTTACTTGATAACGCTGTAGTGCTGCGTTTCGAGTATTTAAACGTTCGTGTGAGTATATACGTATATATGCACATATGCATGTATGACTGTATAGTCGCACATACGTTCTCTAATTGCATGCTAACCAAATCTGATATATCTATATACATATATATTATTAACAAAAATAAAATATTTTATTTTATATGCAATAATATCCGATACACAAAATAACGCTGTTGAACTGCGTTATTTTCCTATATCTTTTAAAATTTTTTTTATCTTATGCTGTTGAACTGCATTTGATTTTCTATTTTTATTTGTATCTAATAGTTATATGTATACCTATATGCATATTAATTATTTGTTAAAACTTACTAAAAAGGATTCGCTGTAGAAGTGCGGATCTAACTAACTCTCTCTCTCTCTCTCTCTCTCTCTTTTCTTACTTGATAACGCTGTAGTGCTGCGTTTCGAGTATTTAAACGTTCGTGTGAGTATATACGTATATATGCACATATGCATGTATGACTGTATAGTCGCACATACGTTCTCTAATTGCATGCTAACCAAATCTGATATATCTATATATACATATATATATTTATTATATCTGGTTGTCGTGGCCCGTAGGCTCCTTCTTTCATTACATATCCCTACCTTTCTTAAATTTTTCGCTGTAGCACTGCGAAAAATTAGAATAAGAAATCCAAATAGAAACGCTGCAGAGCTGCGGTTCTTTCCTTCCATTCAAAGCTAATAATCCGCTATCAAATATTACATGAATTTAGAGCTGTTGAACTGCTTGATATTTATGTAAAATTTGAATCGACGCAAAAAGGATAGATTAAACCACAAATCGCTGTTGAACTGCGATGGTGGGATAATTTATCCAGAATCCAAATACATTATCCAAAGCTTAGCTTTTGAGCTGCTAAGCATTAAACCAATAACACGACATAATATTAGTAAAATTGCAAACTGAGTTTTCTGTAATAAAATAATCATATTTCAATAATCAAAATAAATCCGAGGAATTTATATACCCATTTTAAATAAAAAAAGTATATAAATAAATAGAGAAGATTAAATAAAGAGTTTTCAATAAATGGGGTCCGTTTCAACGGTTTAACGTAGACAAGAACCCACCATTTTAACGATATTAGCCGCTCGATATTGTTAAAACTATTTTTCTATCGTGATATATATATATATATATATATATATATAATAACTTCTGTATTTAAATTAGATAGAAAAGAGAAGATCTCGACGTTTGCAATTATACAAACGTCACAGCAGTAATAAGACTATTGACATGAAAAGGAAATCAATAACAAAAATAAATACCTTTAGAAGACATAGTATAATTAACAAACGAATCAAGCAACCTATCATAACAAGTACACCACTTCATGTGCAAACTAATAAATTATTTCAACCAACTACAAATGATAATTTCTACATCAGTGAAATAAGTAGAAGGGTATCTGTAAATACCAATAATCATAATAGCAGTAGTAGTAGTAGTACCAGAAACCTAAGACTTTCTCGTAATTAAAAAAATTGTATAAATTTAAAATTGTTAATATTATTTAATTATGGTTGCAAAACACCAATATATTAAGTATATGATGGAATGTGCATCCAATAATTAAACACGCACATTATTTTTGTATAATATACAATAACATTCTAATATTTTTCATCCAAAATAATTGAATAAACAATTATTTATTAACTTCTAAGAAAGGAAATAAGGATATTTATTTACAAAATTTTTCTTATTAAAAATAATAAATTATATTTTTTAATGTCTTTACACTTTCTTAATAATAATATATTATACTAAAATTGTTCATCAACATTCTTCAATGAACTAATAATGCACAGTCTATTTTGTTTTTAACTTGTCAGAAGCACTTCATCTCTGAAGGCAAGAGCAGAAACTACTTTTTGGTGTCCTTGATATTCTCTCTTCATAGTTCCTGTTGCTATATTCCATAATCTTGCAACACCATCCGACGAAGCAGTAAAAATGTATTGCGAATCAGCACTGAAAGCTACATCCCAAACCCATCGTTTAGCTTCATGCTGTAGAACTTGCACCTCGGAAAAGTCTTTTGTTTTCCAAACTTTGGCAGTCTTATCTGCTGAAGTAGTAACAAGAAGTGTACCTATCAGGACTAAACTTACATCTAAGTGCATATGCTCTATGTGCATTTAACTTAAGCCTAGGATTTAATTTTGTAGGTTCTTCACCGATACCACCGGTAAGTGTCCATATAAAACAATGACCTCTGTTCTCTCCGTAGATCCCACAAATGAATAACTCCACTTTTTGCTTGATACGTTTGATGACTGGGCTCCAGAATCTAAATTGTTAAATAAATAATTTTATTAACAAATAATTATATTATTTTTAACTTCACTAAAATAATTTATTCAAATAATTAATAAACATTTACCCTAAATTTTTTTTACTATTTTTATTTGAATCTTAATACTTACAAATGTAGTAAAAATAAAAAATTTAAATAATTATTATACTGTACCTGTGAAAACTGTAGTCCAAAACCAAGAATTTGACAAACTTTTAAATTATCAACATTAAACATAACCAATAATTGTCACTGATAGGTTCTGCTACGCGCACGTTTCGCGGCAAATTAGATGATTGACGACCGTGTAAGATAAAAGATGACCGTTTAAGATAATAATGTAAAAATAACTAGATCACGCGTGTCTCACTCACTCTTTCGTTTTCCCCTATAGCTCTGTCTCAACTTTTTCGAGTAGACATATATAAAAAAAATTTGGAACAAAAGTTATCTTTAATTCTTATTCCCTTCTTTTTTCTACTTACGCAATAGCTTAATTTTTTTTATTAAGAATTAACTAAGTAAATATCCGATAAAAGAAATTTCTGCAATAGAAAGTATTGAAATCAAAACACCTTCCAAGAAGGTGTCAATATTCGCAAGTATTTATTCCAATCACACTTTTTAAATTGCAATCTATTAAATAAATATCTTTAATTCTTATTCCCATTTTTTCTACTTATACAATAGCTTAAAATTTTTTATTTAAAATAATTACGTAACTTATAACTTATATGCACTTATAAAGTTTCTTAAGTGTGTTCCTTTTGACGAATAAAAAATTTGGAACAAAAGTTATCTTTAATTCTTATTCCCTTCTTTTTTCTACTTACACAATAGCTTAATTTTTTTTATTAAGAATTAACTAAGTAAATATCCGATAAAAGAAATTTCTGCAATAGAAAGTATTGAAATCAAAACACCTTCCAAGAAGGTGTCAATATTCGCAAGTCGCAATAGCTTAATTTTTTTTTATTAAGAATTAACTAAGTAAATATCCGATAAAAGAAATTTCTGCAATAGAAAGTATTGAAATCAAAACACCTTCCAAGAAGGTGTCAATATTCGCAAGTATTTATTCCAATCACACTTTTTAAATTGCAGTCTATTAAATAAATATCTTTAATTCTTATTCCCATATTTTTTCTACTTATACAATAGCTTAAAATTTTTTATTTAAAATTAATTACGTAACTTATAACTTATATGCACTTATAAAGTTTCTTAAGTGTGTTCCTTTTGACGAATAAAAAAATTTGGAACAAAAGTTATCTTCAATTCTTATTCCCTTCTTTTTTCTACTTACGCAATAGCTTAATTTTTTTTATTAAGAATTAACTAAGTAAATATCCGATAAAAGAAATTTCTGCAATAGAAAGTATTGAAATCAAAACACCTTCCAAGAAGGTGTCAATATTCGCAAGTATTTTATTCCTATCACACTTTTTAAATTGCAATCTATTAAATAAATATCTTTTTTTGATTTAAAAGTAATTACGTAACTTATAACTTATATGCACTTATAAAGTTTCATAAGTGTGTTCCTTTTGACGAATAAAAAATTTGGAACAAAAGGGTCAGTAATAAAAAACAACTAGAAATTAAAAACTCATCATTTTCTACCTATTGTTATTTTAATTGGACATTTTATATATTTTTCCATATATATTTTTCCATAAGTAGTTTTTGCAATAGAAAGTATTGAAATCAAAGCGGTATAATCGACAAATATTTTTTACCATACCATAAATTTGTATTTCTATTAAACATTTTTATTTTTATGTGTTACATAAACTCCTCAAAAAGTTTCTACAATTGAAAGTACTGAAATCAAAATCGAATCGCCAAGTATTGTATCTACACATCAATGTCTGGGAAGAGATTTAAAAATTTTTCGTCGTTTAAATTTGTTGAAACTTCTCTAACTTGTTTCAAGGAGTTCACATTTGAACCGTGATGATTATTTATCAAATCCTCATTATTGCTAAGAAATATATTTATTATGTCAAAATCTTCTTCCATTTTCATAGTTGGAGAAATAAGTAAACAATTTTATAATATATTTATTTACATAAGATTAACTTCTTCAAAACTAATAAAACAGTAATTTATTTATCTCATTTTATTGCTTTTAAATAAAATAATACTTGCACCACCGTTGGTTAAGTCTACTGATATATCTAGTGCTTTAAAACAATATGTATTTATGAACGCAAAATTTGATGTACAGTCTAGATAAAAAATAATTAGGGAATGCGAAATGTGATCGTGAATATATTTAAAATGCAATAATATAAAAATAATGATAAAATATTATTTGTGAGGTTAAATTAGCTGTCTTTTAATTTCAATTTGAAAATATGTATTCATTTTTTGATGTGTTAATTAATTTATTAATGCCTATGTACAGACCTCATGGGAATCATTACAAGTCATTTATACAAATTTTACCTCTTATCTTATACCTTGACCTTTAGAGGGCCGGTGTTCTGAAAATTTGGCAATCGCATTATTCTATAATAATGTGTATCTATTTATTGATATATATAAAAAAATTGATTTTTTTTCGCCTTTAAGCTATTACAGGTCCTCTAAAGATTAAAGTATTTATAACAGCCCTTGATACATATGATAAATATATGCAATATGCATTGTGACATTCTTAAATAAGAAACCAAATCAACGTGTGGTGCAAGTATTATTTTATTTAAAAGCAATAAAATGAGATAAATAAATTTCTGTTTTATTAGTTTTGAAGAAGTTAATTTTATGTAAATAAATATATTATAAAATTGTTTACTTATTTCTCCAACTATGAAAATGGAAGAAGATTTTGACATAATAAATATATTTCTTAGCAATAATGAGGATTTGATAAATAATCATCACGGTTCAAATGTGAACTCCTTGAAACAAGTTAGAGAAGTTTCAACAAATTTAAACGACGAAAAATTTTTAAATCTCTTCCCAGACATTGATGTGTAGATACAATACTTGGCGATTCGATTTTGATTTCAGTACTTTCAATTGTAGAAACTTTTTGAGGAGTTTATGTAACACATAAAAATAAAAATGTTTAATAGAAATACAAATTTATGGTATGGTAAAAAATATTGTCGATTATACCGCTTTGATTTCAATACTTTCTATTGCAAAAAATAATTAGGGAATGCGAAATGTGATCGTGAATATATTTAAAATGCAATAATATAAAAATAATGATAAAATATTATTTGTGAGGTTAAATTAGCTGTCTTTTAATTTCAATTTGAAAATATGTATTCATTTTTTGATGTGTTAATTAATTTATTAATGCCTATGTACAGACCTCATGGGAATCATTACAAGTCATTTATACAAATTTTACCTCTTATCTTATACCTTGACCTTTAGAGGGCCGGTGTTCTGAAAATTTGGCAATCGCATTATTCTATAATAATGTGTATCTATTTATTGATATATATAAAAAAATTGATTTTTTTTCGCCTTTAAGCTATTACAGGTCCTCTAAAGATTAAAGTATTTATAACAGCCCTTGATACATATGATAAATATATGCAATATGCATTGTGACATTCTTAAATAAGAAACCAAATCAACGTGTGGTGCAAGTATTATTTTATTTAAAAGCAATAAAATGAGATAAATAAATTTCTGTTTTATTAGTTTTGAAGAAGTTAATTTTATGTAAATAAATATATTATAAAATTGTTTACTTATTTCTCCAACTATGAAAATGGAAGAAGATTTTGACATAATAAATATATTTCTTAGCAATAATGAGGATTTGATAAATAATCATCACGGTTCAAATGTGAACTCCTTGAAACAAGTTAGAGAAGTTTCAACAAATTTAAACGACGAAAAATTTTTAAATCTCTTCCCAGACATTGATGTGTAGATACAATACTTGGCGATTCGATTTTGATTTCAGTACTTTCAATTGTAGAAACTTTTTGAGGAGTTTATGTAACACATAAAAATAAAAATGTTTAATAGAAATACAAATTTATGGTATGGTAAAAAATATTTGTCGATTATACCGCTTTGATTTCAATACTTTCTATTGCAAAAACTACTTATGGAAAAATATATATGGAAAAATATATAAAATGTCCAATTAAAATAACAATAGGTAGAAAATGATGAGTCTTTAATTTCTAGTTGTTTTTTATTACTGACCCTTTTGTTCCAAATTTTTTATTCGTCAAAAGGAACACACTTATGAAACTTTATAAGTGCATATAAGTTATAAGTTACGTAATTACTTTTAAATCAAAAAAAGATATTTATTTAATAGATTGCAATTTAAAAAGTGTGATAGGAATAAAATACTTGCGAATATTGACACCTTCTTGGAAGGTGTTTTGATTTCAATACTTTCTATTGCAGAAATTTCTTTTATCGGATATTTACTTAGTTAATTCTTAATAAAAAAAAATTAAGCTATTGCGTAAGTAGAAAAAAGAAGGGAATAAGAATTAAAGATAACTTTTGTTCCAAATTTTTTTATTCGTCAAAAGGAACACACTTAAGAAACTTTATAAGTGCATATAAGTTATAAGTTACGTAATTAATTTTAAATAAAAAATTTTAAGCTATTGTATAAGTAGAAAAAATATGGGAATAAGAATTAAAGATATTTATTTAATAGACTGCAATTTAAAAAGTGTGATTGGAATAAATACTTGCGAATATTGACACCTTCTTGGAAGGTGTTTTGATTTCAATACTTTCTATTGCAGAAATTTCTTTTATCGGATATTTACTTAGTTAATTCTTAATAAAAAAAATTAAGCTATTGCGTAAGTAGAAAAAAGAAGGGAATAAGAATTAAAGATAACTTTTGTTCCAAATTTTTTTTATATATGTCTACTCGAAAAAGTTGAGACAGAGCTATAGGGGAAAACGAAAGAGTGAGTGAGACACGCGTGATCTAGTTATTTTTACATTATTATCTTAAACGGTCATCTTTTATCTTACACGGTTGTCAATCATCTAATTTGCCGCGAAATGTGCGCGTAGCAGAACCTGTCAGTGACAATTATTGGTTATGTTTAATGTTGATAATTTAAAAGTTTGTCAAATTCTTGGTTTAGGACTACAGTTTTCACAGGTACAGTATAATAATTATTTAAATTTTTTATTTTTACTACATTTATAAGTATCAAGATTTAAATAAAAATAGTAAAAAAAATTTAGGAAATGTTTATTAATTATTTGAATAAATTATTTTAGAGAAGTTAAAAATAATAAAATTATTTGTTAATAAAATTATTTAAATAGTACATTCATTTATAATTTTATTAATTAAACCATTAATTGTAGAACAAACTCCATTAGTTGCTAAATGGTCATCGCAAAGCAATGAAGCGAAAGAAATGACTCAATTAATCGCCGAAATGATGGTCCTTGACTATGAACCGTGTAATTTAGTAAATCACCAAGGATTTCGGAGATTATTATAAAAAAAATTTCCGCAGTATCAAATACCATCACGCACTACATTTTCGAGAAACATTTTGCCCGAGATGTATAAAAAACAAAAAGAAAAAGTTAAAATAGAAATTGCAACTGATTTAAAAGAAGGTAATTATATAAATTCAACATAATATATTGTATACAATAGAAGAAAAAGAAAATTTTGAATATTTAATACATTATTTTTAATGCGTTATTTTGTAAATTTTAACTTTACTTTATTTTTTTTAACTTGGGCCATTCATGCCACATGTATCGTCATGTACTAGTATTTTTATATACCATATTTACATAAATAAATGTACTTAATATTTTTCTGGAAAGGTGTTTATACTGTAGCTGTTACGACGGATGGATGGACATCGCGCAGTAATAATGGATATTTATCCTTCACAATCCATTATATAACAAAAGAATTTGAAAATAAATCCTTCCAGTTAGATTTATGTCATTATACCGAAAGACATACAGCTCAAAATATATACGATTTCATATGCGATAGTTTTAGCGAATGGGATATAGATTGCAAGAAATTGGAGAGCGTGTACTTTGTTACAGACAATGCAAATAATATGATTGCAGCTGTTAACTTAAACCATCAGTGGATACGCATTCCCTGCTTTGGACGCATACGCTACAGTTGGTTATTAAAGATGCTTTAAAGGTAAGAAAATTAATACATGTTCTCACACATGCTGAATTTAGACATAGATACATTAATTAATTTTTTGTAAAATTTTATTTCTCTTAATAAATAATAAAACTTCTACGTTGATTAGTTCTGATAATATAAATCTAACTTCTATGACAGGTCGTTAAGAGCTTTGACAACATATTGTCTAAAGCCCGTAGTATCGTTGGATTTTTTTCAAAATCAACGGTATTCACTGATAAATTAATAGCTGCTCAGGTAAAAGATAATCCGAAAAATAAACCTTTAAAGTTAATTCAAGATGTAGCTACCAGATGGAACAGTGAATTTGCAATGCTCAAACGATTATATATTTTAAGAGAAAACATTGGAACAATTTTGTCAGGGTCATCAACAAGTAGAAGTAAGTTACTATGTTTACTTTTTTACTTATGTTTACGTTTTTGCAATGAGCTACTTAACGAAAGTAATTTATAACATTTTTTCTTCAACAATCTTAAAATTATAATAATTTAATGTTTTAATATAATAATTAACTAAATTATGAGACATCCCAGACACTCTGATGCATTCCGAATGGAGACTTATATGAGTATGTATGTAAAAATTTTAGAAGTATTCCCCTCAACAACCGAACTAATGAGTGGCGATAAGTATCCCACTTTATCATTGTACATACCAAGTATATTAATTTTAATAGATGAATGCAAAGATCTAAAAAACAAATTTTCTTCTGATGAAAATGAAGATGAGGAAGAGTTTGATATTCATGGATTAATAAACGTTGAGGCAGCAGCTAGGAAGTTAGCCTCGCAGTTATTAGTTAATCTTTATAAAAGATTTAGTTTTGCTACATTTGAAAATGAGCCTATTGTTTTTGCGATGTTGCTTGATCCAAGGTATAAGGGAAATATGATTAAAAATAAAACCGACTTTTCAGCTGCTCAAACAAAACTGAAGCTTAAGTGCATAAATGTGTGGAAAAAATACTCTAATCATACTGAAGTTTTTACTGAAGAGTCAGAAAATGATACTGAGTTTAGTAAACAAATTGAAGAAGGTACAATATTTTACATGTTACTTACACGTTAATTCATTTTCTTTCACTCACCCGATTCAGAATTGGATATTATAATTTATATTTATAAAAATGATTATAAAAATAATTCATTATCCTTCTTTCGTGGTGAACTATCAAAACTTTAAATTATTATACCTGAATAATGTGCCTAATATATTTTTTTTAAATATTACATTATATTTTTAGAAAAAACAATATACGAGAAGCTTGAGCAGAGGTTAAAGAAAAGACGCCGCACAAACAATTTAACTTTAAGAAAAAAGATTGAATTTGAAATGGATGTTTATTTTAGAGAACCGTTACTCCCCATCAGAGATGATATTATTGCATGGTGGCGAAAATACCAAACAATTTATCCTCACTTGGCACTAGAAATAACTGAAATCAAAATAGAATCGTCAAGTATTATAGTTGACAAATAAACATTTTTTCAGCAAAGTGCCCTACATTATTTGGCCTAAAATTATACCTAGTTACAATTAATATGAATTTGCTTCAATATTTTACTAAATATATATTGTTTTTCTAATATGGTACCGATGTGTGCATTAAAATTTTAACTTGTATGAAATTGTCCACATTTTTAAAAATATGTTTATTCCATAAAAATTAATACCATTAAAATAAATTCTAATTGGGCTTTTTGAGATGTCTACAAATATGTTTTTATTATCTTTGTAACTGTTTGTGAATGTAGCATTGAGAATAGACTGAGAAATGATTGATCCTGAAAGTTAAGCAGCATTGACCGCGGTTAATAAGTGGATGGGTGAATAACTACCATAAACAGAAAAATGTGTAATACTTTTTTTTATCTATTTTATGTTTTTTTGACAATTTTATTTGTTTTTACCTAATTTTTTTTTTAGAGAATTATACTACATACTTTTCTCTTGGAAATTTACAACGAAAGAATCACGTTATTTAACATGTAAAAAATCATGTGATTAAACACATGTTACGGTATGTGATTAATCACTTTTATTAATCGCATATAAATGAACTTTTATTGTTTTATTACTGTGCGTGTAACTCTGATTCATCGCAGATTCAGTAAACATTCAATACCGATTTTGTACTGATTCAATCCTGATTTTGCACTGATTCTGTACCAATTCCATTCTGCGTTTTGGGAAAAAGTTACTGCTGATTCAGTACTGATTTTACTCTGATTCGGTGATGATGTTATATTGATGCAATGATGATTTCATATTGATTTCAATATGAAATCAGTACTGAATCAGCGTGAATTTTTTTATAACAAAGAAGTAAGATTTTTAATTAACAAGATTTTTTTTCTAAATCATAGTAAAATCTTGTTAATTTCATTAAAATTGTATAACTATTAAAAACACATTAGATAGCAAATCAAATAGCAGATCATCATGTGCAAGTTTTAAACATAATCAATAAGCGTTGTGAATAGCGTATGGATAAAGCGTTTGTATTTGATGCGTGCATACGGGGTTCGAACCCAGGTTAGGAAATATGTAAAAATTTTTTCTGCGATAAATATGTGAAAAAAATAATGTGTATTAATACTAAATAAATATAAATCAATAGCACGGCTCTTGGGATTGCAAATAATTAAGTTAAAAAATTCAATTAATGGAATATTGCAACAATATTTTGTAAATATTTCATGTAATATTTCTGTTATATTTTGCAAAAATATTACTGTAATATTTCACTACACCTATTGAAGTAAGTATTTTAAATATTTCATCAATATTTCAGAAATATTTCTTAAAAATTTCATTAAAATATTCTAGAAACATTAAGGTAATATTTCAGTGGTCCTATGTAAGTGTGTGTTTGAAACATTTCATCAATTTTACATAAATATTTCTTAAAATATTATACTGAAATATTATAATAATATTATTGTAATATTTCATGGAATATTACAAAGTAAGAAATTCGCGGACATAACAATATGTCAGTAATCTTTCATTCTAATATTATTGTAATATTTCGAATTATGAAATATTGCCGTAATATTGACATAATATTCTGTGCTGTGTGGGGTAAACTGGTTGGTTCAAAATTTTATAATGCATCAAATTTTGTGCACAGACTAGACATGTTATCCAGAAAACTGAAAAAAATTTTTTATCGTGGAACGAATATGTGGAAACACGAATGTCGGATACGGATAACAGTTGTTGCCAGTATGATTTTGCTATCTCCCTCCAGGTGGCGTGTGGTTTCCCTGTGTAAATACCAACTGTATAAATAACATAAATAAAAACTAAATATAAAAAATTATTTCATAATAAATAATTAATCTTATAAGTGTAAAAGTATTCTTTCGAGGTGCTTAATGAATTCTTTAATACGAGCATTTCTAAGAATAAAAACGAAACCATTTCAAACGTATTTTGCTTATTTTTTATACACTTCAAATTATTAAGATATATTCACATGAAAACTCTTTTATATATTTAATTATGCGAGAATTGTAATATATAAGCTCTTGTAACTTTGGTTTACGAAATCAGAATGAAAATAAAAAAATCATTAATGTAAGTGCTCATTCTGACCTGTAAACGAATTCTTTATGCGAACTTATTGTTTTACAACAAATCTAGGCCACAAAATTTTTTACGCTAATTCTGGATAGAGTCTTTTTAAGAATACTTTAAAGCTTCGAAATGCATTCAATAAATTTAGGAACTCATATGGGATTAAAATAGTTCATTATGAATTATTTTTCTGTTCTATTCGATCCTATAATCGGACATAACGAGAGTTCTTTAAAAACTCTTCAAGTTTTGTATACGATTAAATTCTATATATAAAAGAAATACTTTAAGAGCTCTTTATGAAATCAATGAATTCATTAAAGTCTTGCTGAACTCTTATATAAGAGTTCTAAAAAGATTCATTACACGAACAGTTTAAGAATTCATTAGATTAGTTATGCCGTCTGGGGATATCACTATTGTAACCGATTAAAAATTATTAGTAACAACATTTTGGAAAATTGGTATAAATTATATATGGATATAATATTATACTCTAATATAAACATAAATGTATGAGCGATTAAATTTTTTTATTACGCGAGCTAAATATTTTATAATAATAATTATGTATAGGAAATTTTTATAATATAAGTTATAATTTAATATAACAAATATTTATCAATTTATAAATTTGTTTTAAGTAATTTGTAACTACGTAATTAATAATGCAGATTTAAGATATTTTTGCATACTGTCACAATAAATACAAACATTTAAGGGGAAATTACAGTCAATTGTTATCGATGATAAATCTCGAAATTCGAGGTATCGTCACTCCAGTATATTAAATTTAATACAAAAATATTGAATTACTTAAAATTGGTAGTGGATAAAGAAATTTGATTCGAATTCCTTTTAGTCCTAATGGAATATAAGTACATTGAAATGTCAATCTTCCTTGCGATGCCATTTTAAAATGCATCAAGTTTTATTTGATATTTAGCTTAGTTTTACCTAATTAATCAATTTTGTTGAATATAAATTTCACTGTTACATCCCGTTAATGAAAGAGAAACAATTATATAGAACATATAATGAAATTTTAGATGCAACTATTAATGTCCAATATTGATCCAATATCCTTAGGGATTAAAATTTATAATTGTATATACTTGGAAATATATAGAATTATACAAATTATAACTCATCGTTTCCTTTACGTTTTCGTACGATAAATCAGGGGAACTACTACGGTGAACCGATAGTTCCGTTTTTAACACTGAAAATATATCTATATAAATATTCGATACGCATATGTTTTGATATACTTCCAATGCATGACATATAATCTACCTAACTGAAAAATTAAAAAAAATCTGACAAAACATTGACACTATAATTAATTCTAATATTTTAATATAATTTTAAAGGTACAATTTTAATTATTGTCAACTATATATTGATAGGATATGTTTAAAAATAATTTTAGAGCCTTATTGAATTATCGAGATAATTTTCGAAATACTTTTTAATTTATTGGTTGATGGAAATAACATATATTCTGAAGTAACATATTTAATAAAATAAATTACAGTAAAGACAATAATATTAAAAAAATGTACCTATAATTTTTCTGTATACACTTCAATTTTTCTGTTCACTTTCAAAGTTTTATATAGCGATTATTATGTACAGAATACTACACAAGTTACTGGTTTTAAAAATAACGCAGCATTATATTTGACAAAGTAGCTTAATTCGTAATTCTGTGCCACTATATTATATATACACAATTCGTAGAAATGTATTTAATAAATATGAATGTCACTTACCTTTGTATTTATACTTATTACATTTCATGTGGGTTATTTTATTAACTTATATTTGCAAAATTGTGAAAGTATAGTAGAGGGAGGGCATACTGTTTACATACCCTGTACTCCTGACACCTCTTGACAATCTATTTATTTAATAAATTATATTACTATATATAATAGTTATTTACGTATACACATTAATGATAATTTGAAAATATTATTTGTAATTTTATGAATTTAAAATTGTAATGATAAAATTTAAGAGAAAATTAAATAAATTTATTTAGTTCAGATAATTTTTATTAAAATAAGTTACACTATTTTAATTTACTAATTTTTGTTTGACATAATAAGTGCTGGACGTCGTTATGTGTGTATACGTCACGGATCCTATGCTTGCTTCTCTTTTCTCTATATGTCACTCCAGAAAAATATTATTGAAAAAAGGTATTATTAAAATATATAATATACAGAGTTTCCTACCTAGGATTTAATACGTTATTTCTCTCTCTCTCTCTCTCTCTCTCTCTCTCTCTCTCTCTCTCTCTCTCTCTCTCTCTCTCTCTCTCTCTCTCTCTCTCTCTCTCTCTCTCTCTCTCTCTCTCTCTCTCTCTCTCTCTCTCTCTCTCTCTCTCTCTCTCTCTCTCTCTCTCTCTCTCTCTCTCTCTCTCTCTCTCTCTCTCTCTCTCTCTCTCTCTCTCTCTCTCTCTCTCTCTCTCTCTCTCTCTCTCTCTCTCTCTCTCTCTCTCTCTCTCTCTCTCTCTCTCTCTCTCTCTCTCTCTCTCTCTCTCTCTCTCTCTCTCTCTCTCTCTCTCTCTCTCTCTCTCTCTCTCTCTCTCTCTCTCTCTCTCTCTCTCTCTCTCTCTCTCTCTCTCTCTCTCTCTCTCTCTCTCTCTCTCTCTCTCTCTCTCTCTCTCTCTCTCTCTCTCTCTCTCTCTCTCTCTCTCTCTCTCTCTCTCTCTCTCTCTCTCTCTCTCTCTCTCTCTCTCTCTCTCTCTCTCTCTCTCTCTCTCTCTCTCTCTCTCTCTCTCTCTCTCTCTCTCTCTCTCTCTCTCTCTCTCTCTCTCTCTCTCTCTCTCTCTCTCTCTCTCTCTCTCTCTCTCTCTCTCTCTCTCTCTCTCTCTCTCTCTCTCTCTCTCTCTCTCTCTCTCTCTCTCTCTCTCTCTCTCTCTCTCTCTCTCTCTCTCTCTCTCTCTCTCTCTCTCTCTCTCTCTCTCTCTCTCTCTCTCTCTCTCTCTCTCTCTCTCTCTCTCTCTCTCTCTCTCTCTCTCTCTCTCTCTCTCTCTCTCTCTCTCTCTCTCTCTCTCTCTCTCTCTCTCTCTCTCTCTCTCTCTCTCTCTCTCTCTCTCTCTCTCTCTCTCTCTCTCTCTCTCTCTCTCTCTCTCTCTCTCTCTCTCTCTCTCTCTCTCTCTCTCTCTCTCTCTCTCTCTCTCTCTCTCTCTCTCTCTCTCTCTCTCTCTCTCTCTCTCTCTCTCTCTCTCTCTCTCTCTCTCTCTCTCTCTCTCTCTCTCTCTCTCTCTCTCTCTCTCTCTCTCTCTCTCTCTCTCTCTCTCTCTCTCTCTCTCTCTCTCTCTCTCTCTCTCTCTCTCTCTCTCTCTCTCTCTCTCTCTCTCTCTCTCTCTCTCTCTCTCTCTCTCTCTCTCTCTCTCTCTCTCTCTCTCTCTCTCTCTCTCTCTCTCTCTCTCTCTCTCTCTCTCTCTCTCTCTCTCTCTCTCTCTCTCTCTCTCTCTCTCTCTCTCTCTCTCTCTCTCTCTCTCTCTCTCTCTCTCTCTCTCTCTCTCTCTCTCTCTCTCTCTCTCTCTCTCTCTCTCTCTCTCTCTCTCTCTCTCTCTCTCTCTCTCTCTCTCTCTCTCTCTCTCTCTCTCTCTCTCTCTCTCTCTCTCTCTCTCTCTCTCTCTCTCTCTCTCTCTCTCTCTCTCTCTCTCTCTCTCTCTCTCTCTCTCTCTCTCTCTCTCTCTCTCTCTCTCTCTCTCTCTCTCTCTCTCTCTCTCTCTCTCTCTCTCGTTTGACATAATAAGTGCTGGACGTCGTTATGTGTGTATACGTCACGGATCCTATGCTTGCTTCTCTTTTCTCTATATGTCACTCCAGAAAAATATTATTGAAAAAAAGGTATTATTAAAATATATAATATACAGAGTTCTACATAGGATTAAATTACGTTTAAAAAATAGCCTATGGTTTGAGAATGGCCCATGAGCCGCAAAATATCAAAGTTGAGTCATGGTCATCATTGTTCCCAAGCGTCAAAGCTCCCACCAATGAGAAAGCTAAGATTTTCAAGTGTTCCCACCAATCAAAAGCCAAAAAGAATTTAAAATTTATTTACCTTAGTAGATAAAGCAGTGCCCATCTGTAGGTAATGATAATGATAAATAAAAGATGATTACATAACTGATATCAGCATTGATCCCTGGCGGAAATAGTATTTGAAAATAACTGCAAATAACTGCAAATAACTAAAATATTTAGTTGGGTTTGAGACGCTAATCACTATTATTTGTAGTTATTTGCAGTTATTTACAGTTACAAATAATTATCTGCAGTTATTAGTCTTTATTGAAAGTTCTAATACAAAATTTGATAGATATTATAAAAGTTAATAGCAATTATTAGCAAATATTAGCAGTTTTTATTTGTTTTTAATAGTTATTTGCAATTATTTGCTATTATTTGCACTTCTATTTTTGTGCTATAATATAATTATGAAGAAATAGCATATAACTCCAAATAACTGAATATAACTGCAAATAATTGGTATAATCTATTAGTAACTGCTAAAAACTGCAAATAATTGCTAATAATTATTTCTAAAAACTATATAAACCTACTCAGAATTTGACAAAACTGCAAATTACTGCAGGTAAATGCTAATAATTGTAAATAACTGTTAATAACTGCAAGAAACTGCAAAGAGCTACAAATATTAGTTAATAGCGTCTCAAACCCAACTAAATATATTAGTTCTTTGCAATTATTTGCAGTTATTTACAGTTATTTGCAGTTATGTATAGTTATTGGCAGATATTAGCATTTACTATTTCCGCTAGGGATATATTGAAATTGATATATTGAGATCCCTCACTCTCCCTCTGTCTCCCTCACACTCCCTCATTCTTACTCACTCTCTCCCTCTCACAGTCCCTCATTATTACTCACTCTCACTCTCGCACTCCTTCGCTCTCCCTAAATCTTACTCGCTCCCACTCTCGCACTCTATCACTCTCTCTCTCTCATTCTCGCTCTCGCTCCCTATCTCCCATTCACTCTTTCTTATTCTCTCTCTCTTTCTCTCTATCTTTCATTCTCTCTCTCTTTCTCTCTCTCTACCTCTTTGTCTCTCATTCTCTCTCTTTATCTATCTAATTCTCTCTCTCTCTCTCTCTCTCTCTCTCTCTCTCTCTCTCTCTCTCTCTCTCTCTCTCTCTCTCTCTCTATCTCTTTATTTCTCATTTTCTCTCTTTATCTATCTCATTCTCTCTCTCTCTCTCTCTCTCTCTCTCTCACTTTATCTATCTCATTCTCTCCCTCTCAATCACTTACCCATTCTCTATCTCTCTCCCTCACGCTCTCTCTCTTCCGTGGAATCATTGGGACGTACACTGACAGCAGTACCTATTTTTATAAATAGTTTGTGTTTTTGCTGTCAGCTGTTCCCACGCTTTATCGCTTTTCATCTAAAGGCATTTTGGAGGTTCCCAGTGAGTTTGCGAAAAGGCGGCCTGTCCAGCGTTCTACGAGCAGGATTACCAACCTACGCACACGAGCAGAATTCGCTCACCGCAAGGTCAACGGATTCGACGCTTCACTATTCGAGTGGCAACGTCGCGCGGCTGTTTTGTGTGTGGTGCTCGACTAACGCGGAAAGATTATACGGAGGTTTGTGTACTATGCAATAACATCACGCACACACATTGTTTCGAGGTCGCGCCGGGCTCGACGGAGCGCCGCTGTTGTGCGTTGGCTAAAGCCAAAGCGCTAGTGCGGCTCCCATTGAAGCGAGGGCGCCACCGCCTGGGTTGCCGCGACAAGCGAGCGCGACCTGCCGCACCGTGCCGTCAGCCACGCCCACTCCGCCCTCCTCCGTATCTAAACGCGTAGCCTCGCCTCCGTCGCCATCTTCGTCACAGGTTGCCAAGCAACCTCGTGGCGCCACGCCTCTGCCGCCCAATCAAGCGTCGCACGATACCGCACCTGAAGCCGACGCAATGGCGGGTGCTACACCACCGTGGATGGAGAGCTTCGCGCGCAACTTACAGGCAAACCTCCAGCTAAATATCGACAATTTGCAAAGCGACATAAAGTCAGTGGTCGAGAAGGTTGATCGTGTAGAGGGAAAACTGGATGAAGTGAAGGCGGATATTGTGGCTCTACATGCTCGCGTTGATCGAGTGGAGTCGGCCACAGGGGTGCGTTTAAACAGCTTAAATGAACGTTACTCCGAGCTAGAGCAGAGAATTGTTGCCATGGAGGAAAACAGACCTTCCGGCTGTGGTTTGAATACGCCTTCCTGTGCGATTTCTCCCGACACCAAAGACACCTGCGAGATTCTGGCTACGGGCTTGCCATTATCGTCGTCCCTCTCCGACATTGACATTGTCGACAAGGTACTTGGTACGATAAAGCTACCTTTAATGTCAAAGCAGGTTGTCGAGACCAGACCTTGGCTACCGCGATCCAGACCAGCTACTGAGGGCGAAACATCGGCTCAACCGCGCAGCCGTGGTTTGGTTTTTCGGCTATTGTCGGCCTCGACAAGGGACCTAATTTTGGATAGAGCACACTTATTAAAGGGGCAGTCGGCGTCGAAGATCTTTGGGGATGGCGGTAACCATATGCTATTTATTCGGCCATTATGGCCCAAGCCTTTATTTGACCTTTGGCAAGCGGCAACCTTTAAATGTAAAGAGTTAGGCTACGCGAGGCCTATTGTCAATAATTTAAGTGTATTTGTACGAAAGGTGAGAGATGGTCCACTCATACGCGTAACTTCGGAAGCTGATATAAATAAACTTCCTCCGCTCACTCCTCATACTAAATGAGACAGAGCAGGTCGGGTCGGGAACGTTAAATCATCTAACTCATTCAACATTTTTCATACTAATATTAATCGCTTAAAAACTCATTTTTCATCTATTGAAGCTATTGTTCTTCCTGAATCCCACGATGTCATAGCCATCACGGAAACCTTTCTTACTGAAAGCGATTCCTCTGAAATTCTTCAATTACCAGGCTATGCTCTGTATCGGTTGGATCGTGTAGGTAAGGAGGGTGGTGGTGTGGCGGCGTATGTTCGGAATGGGCTTACTGTGAGCATCATAGCTCACTCTGTCTTCTCTAACGCCCCCGAATTTCTTATATTGCGTGTATTAAACAAAACGATGGCGTTGGCGTTGGCAGTGGTGTATCGCAGACCTTCTGCTGCTTACCCTACGGAGTTCTTTGATGTTCTTGCTGACATTCTCCCCAACTATAAACATATTATTATTACTGGCGATTTCAACATTGATATGTCATCATCTAATGCTGCAGCGAATATGCTGAAGGGGAGTATGTCGGCTCTAGGCCTTTTCCTTATTCCATCAGAACCTACGCACCACGTTGTGACGTCGGCGGGATCATCTCATACCTGGTTGGATCTTTTCCTGGTTCGTGAACCAGTGGCTGATTATGTTTATAATAAATCTGATTCTCCCTTTGCGGCGGGGCATGATGCCATTAGCATCTCCCTTATGATTAATAAGACGCCGGACCAAGTCAAGAGGTTCTGGGTTAGGGACTTGGAGAAGATCAACCTCTTCCAACTTGCCACCACCTTCACTTCATTTCTGGATCATTCACATAATTCATTACTTCAATCTTCAGCACTTTCAGATTCAACTTCATTTACCTGGCCCGACCAGCCCGCACCTTTACGATCTTTTTCATCTAATCATTTCGACCTACTTTCATCATCGTTATCCTCCCTCTGTAGTTCCATTTCATCAACGTTCAATGTCTTAGCACCATCCAAATTAGTTACAATTAAAACAAAGCACAAGCCATGGGTTACTCTAGAAATAGAAACTATTATTAAGGCTAAGAATGATGCTTTTAAGCAATTTCGTAATTCTGGTTTGTTTTCTGACTACAATGTATATAAGCAGTTGAGGAATAGAGCTAAGAACACTATAAATTCTAGTAAATTTCGCTACTTACAGGTAAAGCTTGACAATGAAAAGGACTCTACTAAGTCCTGGAAACTACTCAAAAATATGGGTCTGGGCATGAAGTCCAATCCTTCGCCATTAAAATACTTTACAATTCATCAACTCAACAATTACTATGCTTCTATTTCAAATCATTCTCCACCATTCTCTATTCATTCATTCGCATCCATCATTTCTAATATTTGTCACTTTCCAACGTCTCCTTCATTCAGCTTCCTACCTGTATCGGCCAAAAAAGTTCAGCGGACTATTGCTAGAGCTTCTTCCAAAGCATCGGGCATCGATGGCATATCTGTCAATATGTTAAAACTGTTGGAACCACAAATTACCCTACCATTAACGGAACTCTTTAATGGTATGCTTTCTGCCGGATGGTTCCCCGATTGCTGGAAGAAGGTCGTGCTGTTCCCGTTGGCGAAGTCGAGCAGGTTGGAATCGTGTTCAGACACAAGACCTATTGCCAAGCTTTGTGAGATCTCAAAGGTTTTGGAGAGATTGGTACATGATCAGCTGGTTGAGTACCTCGAATCTAATCATTTGTTAATTGACAGGCAAGCGGGCTTTCGAAAGGGCCATAGTACTCAATCAGCTTTTCTGGGGGTGTTAGATGACGTTAGAAGAGCAATTAACTCCAGAATGATTACGATCCTAGTATTATTTGATTTCTCCAAGGCCTTTGATACAGTCCCACACGATAAGCTCATCCGTAAGCTGGGCGACATCGGCTGTACATACTTGGTACTTAACTGGTTTTACAGATACCTTGTAGGTCGCAAACAGGCCGTCGTGGACGAGGTAGGCATGTTTTCTGATTGGCTGGAGGTGAATGCTGGTGTGCCTCAGGGCAGTGTTCTGGGTCCGATCTTATTTTCCATTTTCATTAATGATTTACCTAAGGTTTTAAAGTATAGCAATCATATGTTATTTGCCGATGATGCCCAGGTTTACCATTCGTTCTTTCCATCTGACTTCGACGCTGGTGTTCAACGCGTATCTCACGATGCGAATGCGATCGCAAATTGGGCATTGGAAAATGGCCTCTCACTGAATGTTAAAAAGACGAAGGTAATGATCCTGGGCAGTCAGGCTTTTATTTCGCGTATCAACCTGAACACTGCCCCGAAGGTTACACTGGGTAATGACTTGATGGATTACGAGAGTGTGGTTAAATCACTGGGGTTGCTGATCACCCCTACCCTCGATTGGTCTAAGCAGGTCATGTCAATCTCTAGGCGCGTTCACGGTGTTCTACATTCTCTCCGCTTTTACAATAAATCATTATCGATTAAGCTTCGCAAGAGTCTTGTTGAAACGCTTATTTTTCCCCATCTAGACTATGCGTGCGCAGTGTATAATGATGTAGATCAGACTAAAAATATCAAGCTTCAAAGATTGTTGAATGCCTGCGTCAGATTTGTATGGGGTAACATAGCGAGACGTGAGCACGTCACCCCGTTTAGACTTGGTTTAAAATGGCTGTCGGTTGAGTCCAGGCGTTCATATCTCATCGGCTCCCTAGCATTTAATATCATTGCTCACAATTCACCCTCATATCTTGCTGATCATTTCACCTTGCTTAATACCCCCGCCCAAAATCCTCGCTCTTCCTCCCGTCATCCTCCCAAATCGCTCATGTATCTTCCTCCGCGCACAGAAGCCTTAAATAGGTCATTTATCATCACCTCCACCCGCATTTTGAATCAGCTCCCTGTCATCAACTTTAACCCTTCATGCTTCAACGAATTCAAAACCACACTATTTAACCATTTGTCTGGACTCGACCAAACAGCCTGGTCCTTGCGGGTAGTGTCTGAGGGCTTATTGCCGAGGTCCATCCCTCACCTGGATGCTGCGTAATTTATATTCTTTTATTCTTAGTTGTTCTTAAAATTGTTACAGCGCCTAGCTTTTTAAGTCTTAAGTTTTATAGTTTAACTAACTTTAGTAAAATTGTTAAATTTCAGCGATGCCTGCAGAGAGCGGTTAAGTTAATTTATTTATTTATTGTTGTGTAGTTTTAAGTATTTATTTATTCTTTAATTAATTGTACATATACTTTCTAAATTATTTTACACTCTATTATTATATTAAATCTAGTCACTGCTCTTGTAATTATCGCTATGTATTGATAACGTTTTTGTATATGTTACACATATTGTTATTTTATTTTATTTTCCTGTATATTTTCTGTATTACATGCTGTTAGTGCTTACGGGGTATTTACCCCATAAAGCCAAATAAAGAACAATCAATCAATCAATCTCTCTGTCTCCCTGACTTTCCCTCTCTCTCCCTCACTCTCCCTCTGTCTCCCTCACACTCCCTCATTCTTACTCACTCTCTCCCTCTCACAGTCCCTCATTATTACTCACACTCACTCTCGTACTCCTTCGCTCTCCCTAAATCTTACTCGCTCTTAGCGCTTACTCGCGCTGACCTCTGCGCGCGCAAGGTGAGTTGACAAGCCACTTTTCATATCGCTCTGTGTTTATTTCCTCGCCTATTTCTTACATCTGGTTCCCGAGCTTTTCAGCGCAAATTTTTCGTGGGCGGACTGGCTACAGCTTTTACTTTTCGTTAAAGTGCGCTTTTGCAGTCGGTCTTTCCTCCTCAATTTTCGCTACAAACAACCGGCCAACATCAAGGTTAGTTTTCGCTTGGAGAGCCAACTTAGGCGGTAATTTATTCGCACAGCCATACGAGAACCTCTTCAGGATTTTATTGGAACTACGGCTTCTAACCTAACCACCGCTCATCTTTGTGACGTCACACGCTACGCCAAACCTCCGTATCACCTCGCCTCAACCAGCTGGCACTGATATAATGGCATCCAGATGTTGCTTCGTTTGCAGAGTGCGTATATCTCGCAAAGACTATTTCGAGGTATGCCCGGCGTGTAATAACATAACTCATACTCATTGCGTGTTAATTTTGCCGGGCCGGGAATTGGCTCGCGCTCCTTCGAGCTCACGCGTTAGTAGTGATTTGTGCAGTACGGGGGCAGCACCTACTGGGCCGCAGTTTGCGAGCGCGACGGTCGGTGCGACAATGAGAGGGACAGCCGCGGTGACTCTCGCGACTCCCCCCACTACGTCAGGCGCGAAGCGCTTGGCCTCGCCTACCTCGCCATCATTAACGTAGGTTGCCAAGCAACCTCGCGCAGCCACGCCTCTCGCGCCCAATTCAGAGCAATCGGCCTCTCTCGGGATGCCGCTGCGATGGCGGATGCTCCGCCGGCGTGGTTCGTAAACTACGAACGCGCTAATTAAATTCGCTTGGGGCTGAGCTTGAATCTCTTCGCGGACGGGTCGATACCCTTGAGGCGGTCTCCGACGAACGTTTTAATGAGGTGGGAGCTCGTGTTGAGCGGCTTGAAGATAATATGAGCAAGCTCCTTGATCGTGGGTCATCATCTTCGACACCGAAAGCATTGAATGTTACCGGGGTGCAAGATAATAGTTCCTGTGACGTTTTATTCACAGGTCTACCTACTGATTCCACCATAAGTGACCTTAAATTGATCGAATTATTACTGACTCACCTTAATCTCCCGCTCGTATTACCACACATTGTCGAGATTCGGCCTTGGCAGCCGCGTATAATTAACTCGGTAAATCTCTCTTTTTCGGTTTCAAGCCAAACAACCACGTCAACTCCTCCCTTTCCCAACGTCTCTAAAAGTCTAGTTTGTAAGGTCTCTTCACCAGCCGTCAGAGACCTAATAGTTGATAAAGCCTTTCGTTTAAAAGGTGCCACGACGTCTAGCATTTTTGGCTTGGGAGGTGAATCCTCGTTGTACATTAGACCTTTATGGCCGAAGACTGTCCACGCCCTTTGGATGTCAGCTCTACGTAAAGCGAAAGAACTAGGCTACATGCGACCGATCGTTAAGAACTGTACAGTATACATGCGAAAAGAAAAAAAGGGCGCTTTGCTCCGCATTCTCTCCGAAGCCGAACTCCTTTCCTTATCACCAAATTCCCTTCCGGTCAATAATATTCCTCCTTCCTTATGAAAGGCAGCCGGTCAGACGTCTCTTTTTCACCCACAATCTCTAAAACCTTCTTTCTCAATCATACACATAAACATCAATAGACTAAAAACTCATTTCTCATCAATCGAATCTTTAATTTATCCACAAGCCTTCGATGTGATTGCACTTACAGAGACCTTTCTTACGGAGTCGGATTCCTCTGATATAGTAAAATTGCATGAGTACACTCTATACAGACTTGACCGAGTGGGTAAGGAAGGAGGAGGAGTTGCTGCTTACGTCACAGATGAGTACAGAGTTAACTTTTTGGCCCAATCTGACAAACTGTTCTCGAACTCTCCTGAGTTCTTTATTCTACATATCATTGGTAAATCGACCTCGCTCATTCTCAGTGTGGTCTACAGACGGCCGACAGCATCTTACCCCATTACTTTATTTAATTTACTATCTGATTTCCTTCCTTCCTACAATCTTGCTGTTATTACTGCAGACTTCAATATTGATATGAAGTCTTCAAGTGCTGCGGCAGACATGATGAGAGCTAATATAACAGCCCTCAACTTATCGCTCGTTGTCTCTGAACCAACTCACCATGCGATCACATCTTTAGGCTCTTCGCACACTTGGCTTGATCTCTTCCTTGTTAGTGACCCTTCACCTTACTTTAATTACTATAAGTCAACAACTCCTTTTGCTGCGGGCCATGACTTTATAGCACTACAGTTGTTTATTAACAAATACCCGCCTAAGCTAAAAAGGTATTGGTCACGTGATTTGGGGGGGATCAACCTTCAAGAACTAGCTAATACGTTTAATTCTATTCATAATTCTAATACAACCCTCATACCTCATTTTTCACCAGATCCTCATATTCCAGAGTCGCCTGACCGGAATCTCAGTTTGACTTCGCACTCAAATTCGATTTTGTTTTTGAGTCCGAATCTGATTGGGAATTTGTCTTCGCTGCCTTGTTCTCTCACCAATAATTCACCTCTCTCTCATACATCTGATCCACTTACCTCCACTCGCCACTCCTCATCTCTTAACATGTCATCATCTAACTTATTATCCATTTCTCACTCGCATTCATCCAGCATGTCTTCACCTAATTTATTTCCCATTTCTCATAATTCTCATTCACTCAGCACATTTTCATCTAACTTATTACTCTCATCTCATGATTTCTCTCACGGCGATTCAACCTCCCACCTCCGAGCTTCCGTTTCACATCTTATGGTTTCAGCTCTCTCTACTTTTGACTCCATTGCTCCAGCTAAACTCACAACTGTTAGCAATAAATCTAAGCCCTGGGTGACAGCGGAGGTTAAAAAGCTTATTAAATCTAGGAATTTGGCATTTAAGAATTTCAAACTGTCTAACCGTTTAGTTAGTACTACGTGTGTAGTACTACGTGGAATTTAAAACATTAAGAAATAAAGTTTCAAACCTTCTCGATAGTAATAAATATAATTATCTTTCAAACAAATTAAAAAATGCTGCAAACCTAAAAGCCAAATGGAGGGAACTAAAAAATCTTGGTCTGTGCGCCATAACCAACATATCCCCGTTAGACACATTCTCCACCCAGCAGCTTAATAAACATTTCGTCTCAATCTCCAATCGGATTCCTCCGCTTTCGCCTTCCTTTTTAAACACTCTCTGTTCCTCTGTTTCCGATCTCCTTAGTACGCCTTCCTTTGAATTCAATGTAGTATCTTCCTCGGGAGTTCGGCGTGCTCTTTTTAATGCTAAGGCAAGGGCAGTGGGGACGGACGGGCTATCCGTTGCGATGCTCAAATTACTTGAGCCACAATTGACCCCGCAGCTTACATATTTATTCAACGACATGTTATCTCTCGGGTACTTTCCTGACTGCTGGAAGAAATCTCTACTCTTTCCATTGGCGAAGTCGAACAGGATTGAATCTTGCTCAGATACCAGGCCCATCGCGAAGCTCTGTGAGGTCTCTAAATTGCTTGAAAGGTTGGTACACTCGCTGTTATCTCACTATTTGGAATCAAATCTCAAACTGATTGATAGACAGGCAGGGTTTCGCAGAGGCCACAGCACACAGACCGCCCTTTTGGGTGTTCTCGACGACATCAGAGGGGCTATTGACTCACGTATGATCACGATTTTGGTCCTGTTCGATTTCTCCAAAGCGTTTGATTCGGTACCGCACGGCCCTTTGTTGATTAAGCTACGTAATATGGGTTGCTCAAACACGGTTCTTAGATGGTTTTTTCACTACTTGGTCGGTCGCTCGCAAGCGGTGGTGGATGAGTTAGGCGTCTGCACTGACTGGCTTGGGGTCAATTCAGGCATACCGCGGGGCAGTGTTTTGGGTCCATTACTTTTTTCAGTTTTTATTAATGATCTCCCGGATGTTCTTGAGTATAGTAATCATATGATTTATGCCGATCACGCCCAGGTTTACTACTCCTTTCCTCCGGACGAATTTGAATTGGGTGTCCAGCGAATCACACATGATGCAAATGCGGTTGCGTCCTGGGCTTCCCTCAATGGTTTAGATTTAAACATTAACAAAACTAAAGTAATGATCCTGGGCAGTAAGGCATATGTCTCGCGTATAGATCTAACCACTGCCCCGCGAGTTATGCTTTTGAATAAGTCTCTCCATTACGAAAATCAAGTAAAATCACTTGGCGTCTGGCTACTGCCTACTCTGGACTGGTCCAAACATGTTTTGGCAATTTCTCAGAGGGTGCACGGAATCTTACGTTCGCTACGCTTTCATAAACGTGCCTTCTCCAGAAGCACCCGAAAATCTCTTGTTGAAGCCTTAATATTTCCTCACTTCGATTACGCTTGCGCGGTCAATAACGACTTGGACCAGACCAGAAACATAAAGCTCCAGAGGCTCCTAAATGCTTGCGTCAGATTTGTTTGGGGAAACTTACGTAGATTCGATCATGTTACGCCCTATAGGTTGAAGTTGGGCTGGCTATCTGTTGAGTCGAGACGATTATTCTTCATTACCTCTTTATCATTATCATTTTATCTCATAATTCTCCTCACTACCTAGCAGATCACTTCATCAAACTCAGCAGCTCATCTAACCTACGCATCTCATCTCGTCATCCTCCTAAACCGTTGACCTACCTTCCTCCTCGCACCGAATCGCTTCACAAATCATTTGTCATCACGGCCACCAAGCAGTTAAACTCACTCTCTATCACGTCATTCGATCCATCCCTCATCGTAACATTCAAATCAATCTGTCCTTAGCTAATTTTCTTCGTCTCGACTCCTTAGCTTGGGAGGAAAGAGCGACTCGATGAAATCTCATCCGTCCCCACTTAAGCGACCTTACTGATTTAGGATATAATTGTTATGCGTGATATTAGCAATGTAAGCGACTTATCGATACAGAATGAGGTGAATGATGATAATTAATGTTATAATTGCACTGTGATATTTGTATTTATTAATTATTTATTAATTTTTGTGATATTCTATTTATTATCAGTATTATTTTTATCATAATTTATTCTTTTATTTTGTATTTTCGTGTGCTCATTTTTATTTTTATTTTTATTCTTTGCGCTCACCTTTCGTTGCTCATTCTATTATACTGTACGTTGCACTGTATTATCAACTCACTTGCGTTTATTTTTGCGTAATTTTTATTTTTATTAATTGTTACTTTCCATCGATATATTATTATTTTATTCCTGCGTTTTATTTTTATTTGTTAAATTTTATTTTTATTTGTTAATTTATTTTTGTATTATTCTACGATGTATTTATTTTTGTGTTTACGGGGTTTCTACCCCTAAAACCCAATAAAGTTTTCTATCTCTCTATCTATGGCTCCCACTCTCGCACTCTATCGCTCTCTCTCTCTTTCTCTCTATCTTTCATTCACTCTCTCTTATTCTCTCTCTTTCTCTCTATCTTCATTCACTCTCTCTTATTCTCTCTCTTTCTCTCTATTTTACATTCACTCTCTCTTATTCTCTCTCTTTCTCTCTATCTTTCATTCACTCTCTCTTATTCTCTCTCTTTCTCTCTATTTTACATTCACTCTCTCTTATTCTCTCTCTTTCTCTCTATCTTTCATTCACTCTCTCTTATTCTCTCTCTTTATCTCTCATTATCTCTCTTTATCTATCTCTTTCTTTCTCTCTATGTCTTTATCTCTCATTCTCTCGCTCTCTCTCTCTCTCTCTCTCTCTCTCTCTCTATGTCTTTATCTCTCATTCTCTCTCTTTATCTTACTCGCTCCCACTCTCGCACTCTATCACTCTCTCTCTCTCTCTCTCTCTCTCTCTGTCTCTGGTGAGTACAAGCTGGCTTGTTTGTTGCTCCGTCTTGCTCTTTAATTTTTCACTCACACGGTTGCTCCGAGTTCTTTCAGTGCATATTAAGGGGACGTATACTGCCTGCAGCGTCTATCTAGATATTTGATGGTTTTTTGCTGCAGCCAGTTGTTCCAATTTTTGCAATTCTCGTTTTGCGGCATTTTGGAGGTTATACTCGGGAGAGAAGACGACTCATCGCGCTGGCCAGTGTAAGCAGTGCTCCCAACATACAGACGGCTTTTTGCACGCTTTTGACCTTCATTGACGGGCGCTGAGAAGATATCATGGCAACATCGCGCGGCTGCTATGTTTGTGGCGGGAGACTTACCAGGAAGGATTACACGGAGGTTTGTCCACAGTGTAACAAAATCACGCACGCGCACTGTTTTGACGTCGCGCTGGGCACCTCCGAGCGCCGCTGTTGCGCGTTGGCTCAGGCCAAAGCGCTAGTCGCGGCATCAACTGATGCGAGGGCGCCACCGCCTGGGTTGCCGCGACAATCGCTGGAGACCTGCGCTACCGAGCTGGCGGCCACGCCCACTCCGTCTCCCTCCAGCGCCAAGCGTACAGCCTCGCCCCCGTCGCCATCATCGTCGCAGGTTGCTAAGCAACCTCGCGGCGCCACGCCCAGCGAGAGTTGCTCCGGCCTACCCGAGCGGACGATCGGGGCCGGCGATATGGCGGCTCTGTTCGCCGAATTCGCGAGCCGTCTAGAAAGTAAGCTTGACAGTACGGTGTCGCGCATTGAGTCCTCGATGCAGGGACTGGCCGGTGAGATTCGCGAGTTGGGAACGCGGGTTTCCATGATCGAGGCGTCGACAGAGGAGAAATTAAACGGCGTATCGGGCCGCCTGGATGTCCTTGAGGCCGCGAACGAGGAAATTCGTGACCAGATCAGCGGTTTGCGTAGTTCGAGTCTGGGGACTACCGCGCCTCATATTTTTGACGCGTGCGAAATACTTGTCCGCGGTATTCCGTCAAATATTGCTGTTTCGGAGGGGGAAGCTCTGCAGAAAATTTTCGGAGCGCTTAAACTTCCCAGGGTTTCTTCCCAAATAATTGAAACTCGTCCCTGGCTTGTTCGGGACAGACTTAGTGAGATTAATTCGGACTCGGCTTCTTCGACCTCTGCCGCCAATAGTAATCTCAAGAATGGAATCGTCGTCCGATTTTCATCGCCCTCCACTAGAGACCTTATTCTCGAGAGAGCGCGTCTTCTAAAGGGAGTCACGGCGGATTCCCTTTTTGGTACGGGTGGATCAGGGGCGATTTATCTGCGTGCGTTATGGCCCAAACAGATCTTTGATCTTTTTTCTAAAGCGCTTCGCCGCTCCACAGAGTTAGGCTACGCGAGGCCTCTAATAAAGAACTTTACGGTCTTTATGCGTATCACCAAGGGAGGGCAGCTCTTCCCGATTCACTCAGAGGCAGACATTGCTAAGATATCGTCTCAGAATCCTCCCTCTCCGAAATAGGATTTGTCTGGCCAGGCATCATCTTCAACTAACTCTTCATTCTCCATCTTTCATGCAAATATTAACAGACTAAAAACCCATTTTTCATCCATAGAATCATTAGTTTTACCTTCAAATCACGATATCATCGCTCTTTCTGAAACTTTCCTCTCTGAGTATGACTCCTCAGACATGTTGGGCCTTCCGAACTACACACTACATAGGTTGGATCGAGTTGGAAAGGAGGGGGGGGGGGTGTTGCGGCCTACATCAAGAGTAATCTTGAGGTTAGGCTTGTAGCTCACTCTGACCCTGTCTTTTCCAATTCCACGGAGTATATGATTGTTCAAATCCACAGTCAAACCATCTCGTTACTTTTTTGTGTAGTTTACAGGAGACCCTCAGCGACCTATCCATCGAATTTCTTTGATTCAGTAACTCATTTCTTACACACCTGTGACCAGGTTGTCATTACCGGGGATTTTAACGTTAATATGTGCAAGAAGGATGGGTCGTCAGCCATGTTGGAATCATATCTCGAATCATTGAGCCTTTTCCTAGTCAAATCCGATCCTACTCATCATACTCATACCTCAACTACCTCATCTCATACATGGCTTGACTTGTTTATCGTACGCAACCCTCCGCCTGTTTTCAATTACTTTAAATCTTCGGTACCCTTTGCGGCAGGCCATGACTTCATTGTCCTAGAACTCAAATTTCCTAAACCACTTCCGGTTGTAAGGAGGATATGGTCCCGCAATATTACCCGGATCGACTTGACGGAGGCTGCTGCGATATTCTCGGCTGCTTTCAATCATGCTTCATCAATTCCTATCATGTCTACTGCCTCATCTTCCCCATCTTCACCTATCACGTCTTCCTTATCTGCATCCATCACGTCACCAAATTCGCCTGGCCACACTATCTCTTCCTCGTTTCACTCCGTCCTTTCGTCTTCACCTTCTCCTACTCCTTCCAGCAACCTTCTTTCCAGCCTTGTATCATCTATTTTACACACCTTTGATTCCCTTGCACCAGCAAGACTCATTACTATCAGAGACTCCACCAAACCTTGGATCACATCATCTATAAGACATTCTATTAAAACTCGTAATCTGGCTTTTAAGAGGTATTTGTCCACGGGCCTGAGCTCGGACTACCAGACCTATAAAGATCTTCGGAGGCTAGTTAATAACTCCATAGACTCATGTAAATTTACGTATTTCAGTACCAAAATCAACGCGGCATCCGATGCTGCAGGTTTGTGGAAAGAGCTCAGGAACATGGGTCTTGCGACTAAGTCATCTCAGTCACCCCTTACCATGTTTTCATTAGATCAGCTAAACACTCACTACGCATCCATTTCTCATTCATCTACTCGCTTCGATCTTGCTCATTTTCAGTCACTCATCTCATCCCCTAGCGCATTGCCTCCCCTTTACCCTTCCACTTCCTTCCACTTTGTTCCTATCACTCCATACAAGATCCTGTCTACCATCTCCAGGGCTTCATCTAAAGCCATAGGCTTCGATGGAATCTCTGTCTCCATGCTGAAGTGCTTAGCACCTCAGATTGCACCCCACCTTGCTGAGTTATTCAACTCCTACCTATCAACCGGGTCTTTTCCAGAGCCTTGGAAGAAATCTCTCCTTTTTCCATTGGCCAAGTCGGGGAGGGTGATCTCGCCGTCTGATACTAGGCCCATCGCTAAGCTCTGCGAAATCTCCAAGATTCTTGAGAAAATTGTATATGAGCAGCTAATGGAATACTTAAATAATAATAATTTGCTCATGGAGAGACAAGCGGGCTTTCGGCGGGGGCACAGTACCCAGACGGCCCTAATTGGCGTACTCGATGATATTAGGAGAGCGATTGATAAGCGCATGATCACCGTCCTCATCCTGTTCGACTTCTCTAAAGCGTTTGATTCGGTTCCACACAATATCTTATTGCGTAAACTGCGTTCTCTGGGCTGTTCCGACACGGTCATGTCCTGGTTTTTCCACTATCTCGTGGGCCGTTCCCAGGCAGTGGTGGATGAACTAAGCTCTAGTTCAGCCTGGCTTGACACATCTAGGGGGGTTCCTCAGGGAAGTGTCCTTGGCCCACTTCTTTTCTCCATTTTTATCAATGACCTGCGAGGGTCTTAAAGCACTCAAATCACATGATTTTGGCGGATGACACCCAAATCTATCACTCTTTCCTTCCTGCTGATCTCGCCCTGGGAGTCCAGAGAATCTCAGAAGACGCAAATGCGGTGGAAAACTGGGCGAGATCAAACGGATTAAGTCTGAATGTAAACAAAACGAAAGTGTTGACACTGGGTAGTCAGGCTTTTATCTCGCGCATTGATTTAGATTCGGCCCCTAAAATCAGGATCGGTGACAATTCTCTCGAGTATGCTTCAGAGGTCAAATCACTGGGCGTTTGGATTACCCCCACCCTGGATTGGTCTCGCCAGGTTGCGTCGATATCACAACGCGTTCATAGAGTCTTGCACTCTCTGAGATTCTTCAAACGTGCTCTCTCGCGACAAAACAGGAAACATCTTGTAGAGTCGCTTGTTTTCCCACACTTTGACTACGCCTGTGCGGTCTTTCACGATCTAGACGCCACTAAAAATCTAAAACTCCAACGTTTATTAAACGCTTGCGTTCGATTTGTGTGGGGATACATACCCTGGAGAGAGCACGTAACGCCCTACCGCCTCAAGCTTGGTTGGTTATCAGGTCGAGCTCAGAAGATCCCTCTTCATCGGCTGTAGTGCCTACAATATCATTTCCCATAGTTCCCCATCTTATATTGCTAGTCATTTTTCCCTTCGCGATTCTTCCTTTTCCTCCCGAACCTCCTCTCGTCACCCACCCCTTTCCCTATTTTACCTTCCTCCTAGAACCGAAGCCTTCAATAACTCCTATGTAATTACAGCCTCTCGCCTTATTAACAGTCTTCCCTTTACTAACTTCGATCCGCTCCTCTTCCCTTCCTTTAAATCCTCACTGGCACTACATCTCTCTGAGCTGGATCGTCGGGCTTGGGAATCGAGAGTGGTTGATGAGGGTTTGGAGTGCCCTCCCTTGCCAGATCTTTAGGCACTATCTAGTCACGATCCACTGTACTGCGGCTTTTATGTATTTATTTATTCTTGTTTAATTGTTTATATATTTGTTTTTATCTCTGCGTGCGCTGTTTTTATACACTTTTTTTACAATTATAACTATTTATTTATTTATTTGTTTGTACTCTTCGTATTATCCTTCGACGACATATTTATTTTATTTATTATTTTATTATATCGACGTTTACTTTTATTCTAACACTCTATCTTTACTATGTTATTTATATATTTTTTACCTTGTTATAACATATACTTTGTTTTATTTTATATTTTGTTTGCCAGTTATATTTTATTTTTGTTATATAGTTAGTTCGGTATTTTATTTTTGTTATTTTATTTTACTTATTGTTTTATTCTAATGCGTTATATTATTTATTTTATTCCGATTTCTTTACTACGATTTTATTGTCCTGTTATTTATTGCGAAATGTACCTATGTAACTGCTGTGTATACGGGGGTTTCCCCTAAAAATACCGAATAAATGTATCAATCAATCAATCTCTTGGTAAGTGAAAGCATGTCCTTATCACCGCTCTTACACTTTATCACTGTTCCATATTATTAAAAGCTTGTTCGGGAGTATAATCTATTTGCAGTATTCTTGGTACCTAAGGGCTCGATTTGGTGTAATACTTTTAAGTGTTCTTGATCCTTGAGCCGTTGGGACCATCGATTAATTTTTCAATTGTCGCAGTCCTCTCAGATGATTTTCGCCATCCTGACCGTCATTTATGCTCCCGATGTGACGATTGAGTGACCACCTTCATGCTGTCTGCTATGGTGTACTTCCAGCCTAGTGACGTTATGCGCAACTCTTGTGACTATAAATAGTGACTATAAATAGTGTCATATAACACGATATATACATACATGTGGGCAAGCGTGTGTACTGTTCTATTTATTATCCGCAATATTGGTTCGTAATGTTAACAGCGATTAGTGCAAGTTCTATATTTTTTTGTTTTAATTTGTACAGTGTTCGTTTAATTTTAGGTTTAATGCTATAAGATGCGTGTCAACCTGTCGTTTTAGGTTACGCTATCACGTGGCAATTAAATGCGAGAGATTAGACTACGTGATTTCTAATTTATCCGATAGATGGCATCACTTATTCAATTCTATTATATTCTTAGCTTAGTTGACGCTATACAATAGCTCCGCATTGTGTTTATATTATACGCTTCTGCTATCAGTGCTATCACGTTACAAACATTACTTTAATTGTATTTCGACTTATTTTATTAGTGATAGGCTAATATATATCTTAATTATATTAGCTTATACTATTTTGTTATATTATACGCTTCTGTTATCAGTACTATCACGTTACAAACATTACTTCAATTGCATTTCGGCTTATTTTACTAGTGATAGTCTAATCTATATCTTCAATTATTTTAGCTTATATTATATAGTTATAGCACATCGTCAATGCTAGTTTTAAGAATTTTTATAACTACCTTTATTTGTATTAATTTGTTAATGCTCTTACATTTGCATAGCGCAATCTTATTTATGCTCTTGTTCTATTATTTAATTTGTCATCTGATTAACACTAATGAGCGAGCATTCAAAAACGAATATAATCAAATGTGCCAGATGCACTAAGCCTATTTCGACATTTATATTGATCTGTCACTCTTGCGATAAACATTTTCATCCAGGTTGTATCAAACACTTTTTAAAAAACAAGCCGAGCAATCTCTGTTGTAATTCTAATTTTAGTGATCCTGTACTTAAGTCGCAGTATTTAACAGACACTAACGTTAATTTAGCTTCTACTTCATCAGTATTAGCTCGCCATTTTACTTTTGATGCGGGTCGTGATCTTAACTGTACTTTAAACTCTTCTTTAAACAATTCTCTCGATCACTCTCATGAGGATAATCGGTTAATTGCGATGGATCTACCGAGTGATTGGCATTCTCTAACGCAGTCTCAGCAGACGGCTTTTTTATTTAATAGTTCCAAGGCTGATTCCAACTTTATAAAAGAGAAGCTTGAGAAACTTGATAATAATTTTGAACTTTTTAACACACGAATTTCTACCTTGGAGAATGAAAATGCTGCTTTGCGAGCAGAACTGCAGCAACTCAAAGAACTATACGCCAATGCACCGTCTAACACTCAATTACGTGTCATTGGTATTCCTTCTAGTTGCCAAACTCCTCTTACCGAGCTTACAAAGAATATTCTCGCATTGCTTAAAATTGAGAAATTGTATGAAGATATACTTGATGTACGTCCTTTTGTACCGACTCTACATAATTCTGCTTCAACATCTACTTCGTCTACTAATACATTATCATCTAAATCCTTTATTATTAGGTTCAAGTCAACTGAAATACGTAACTATGTGTTGGAATGCAAACGAAAACATGAAATCATTAAATATTGTCAGTTGTCACATGATTCGGGCGAGCTGGCCGATAAACATGTTAGTTTATATGAGATGTTACCGGCACCTATTCACGAACTGCGTTTACTGACTAAAAATAAACTAGAACCGCTTAATTATAAGCATATTTGGTCGCGGGATGGAAAAATTTTTGTACGTAAAGAAGACAAGTCCGACCGTATTCAGATTACAACTGCATCCGATATTGATAAGCTATTGTGACGGTTTTCAAATATCAACTGTACTTTACCTGCTCCTTGTACTTCTAAATTACATGTGGCTCAAATAAACGCTAATTCGATTTTGGATCACTTAGTTGAAATAGAATCGTTACTTAATTCCGAAAATCTAGATATTCTATCCATTTCTGAGTCCTGGCTAACCCCGAATAGACCAGACTCTACACATAACATACCTAATTATGCCTTAATACGTAATGACCGAGGTCTTACTTCGGCTACTGGCAAACGAGATTACATGCAAGGGGGTGGAGTTGCAGTTTATATACGCAAAAATCTACCACACAGAGTTCTTGTCTCTCCTCAAATTAAAAATATTAACGAAACCGAATTTTTAATACTTGAATTGGCCTTGAACAACACAAAACTTTTGCTTGCTTCGTGTTATAGAAGGCCCAAAGGCCAAGTCTTGACCAAGTTTTTCAACACTATCCAAGAACATTCCCATCTATATGATAACGTAATTATTGCTGGTGATCTGAACTCTAATTTGATGATCGACGATTATTACAGTAAACATCTTCGTGATTTAATATATGAACATTCTTATTATATTGTTCCCTTTAAAACAACTCATCATATGAAGGAATCTAGCACGTGGTTGGATGTGATTGTTGTTGATTCAATGGACAAAATTCTATCAACCAAGCAATCACTACATCCCTTTATCAACGGCCACGACTACATCTCTATTGACTATAAGCTTTCATCGTTCGTCCCTAAATACAATGTAGTCACTTTTCGAGATTTTAAGAACTTCTCTCCCTCTGTCTTTATGACATCAACTGCCTCTGATTTAGCTACCACTTTAGATGCTCATAAAGAACATACGTCTGTTGACTTGTACCTTTCTTCTCTCCGTAGTATACTTATTAAAAACCTTGACAAGCAAGCTCCAAAAGTAACTAAACAAATACGTCAACGTCCAGCTCCCTGGCTCACCTCCGACCTCAAAAATCGATGTAAAATCCGCTATCGGTTGTACAAAGTAGCCACACGACGTAGAGATTCAGTGATGCTAGCCCAATACAAATCCCTACGTAAAGAGTTAAAGAGAGATCTAAAATCAGCGCGTGACTTATATTATGAAAAATCACTGCTAGCTACTCCTGATCAATCCCAATGTTGGAGACTTTTGAACAGGTTAGGTTTAGTCCGTGATGTATATAACTCGCCTACGAATTACTTTTCTATAGACGAACTTGTACAGTATTATTCGTCAGTAAGTTGTCTTCACTCAGGCTGTTCACCTGAGCAATTAAATGATATCTTGAAGTCGCCTTCGGACCCAAGTTATCCGCCTTTTTAATTTAAGCAGATTACTCCAACCCAAGTTAGCTATGTCTTATCATCTTGCTTACCAAAGGCTAAAAGTCACAGCCATGACGGACTTTCTCTTGGGTATTTTAAAGACGCTTTCTCAGTCATAATCCCATATCTAACTACTCTGTTTAATCTATCCTTATCGTCTAAGCTCTACCCCTCGTTATGGAAATATGCTGTAATCACTCCAGTCAGTAAAATTTCGAAGCCACTTACTCCTTCTGATACTCGTCCAATCGCTAATCTCCCTCACTTCGCCAAGGTGTTCGATCGTTTAATTACACAGCAGATTACTGCGCACCTTGAATCTAATAATATTTTAACGCCACTTCAATCTGGCTTTCGCAGTTCCTACAGCACGCAAACTGCTTTGTTAAAAATCACCGAGGATATTCGGCTGACCATCGAAAACGGTCAGGTCACATTTCTACTCTTGTTTGACTTTAGTAAAGCCTTCGATGCCATTAATCATTTAGAACTTTTTAAAATCTTAAAACATCTAAACTTTGGTGATGAAGTGATTGAGTAGTTATTCTCTTATCTGACTGGACGATTCCAAGCTGTTTTTGGATCAAATAATACAATGTCTCATTTTGTTGAAACTACTTCTGGTGTTCCCCAAGGAGTAGTAGACTGGGCACAAACTCATGGTCTTAAATTGACTGTTGCCAAAACCAAAGCTATATTAATAGGTTCTGTTCAGCAATTAAGACTCATTAAAAGAGAAACATTACTTCCTATTATAATCGATAATCACGCAATACATTTAGGTAATACTGTTCGTAATTTAGGCTTAATTATTAACGAGAACCGACACTGGCATTCTCATGTAGCACGTATTACTTCAAGAGTTCATGGAGTCTTACACAAGCTTCGAAACAGAGGCAATTTCCTACCCTTCAAGATAAGGAAGAAGTTGGTTATATCACTTATCCTTCCTCATTTCGATTACGTTTGCGTGGTGTATAACGATCTTCCAGACTATCTAAACTTGAAGCTTCAACGCCTGCTCAACACTTGTGTGCGTTATATTTTTAGGTTGAAAAAGGATATCAGTTTATCGCCCTAATACGTAAAATTACACTGGTTACCTGTTAACACAAGGCGATTATACTTTTTAGGCTTGCTAACATACCAAATATTAACCAAACAAAAGCCCAACTATATCTTTGAACTGTTACCTCCGCCTAATCAAGAAGTTCGTCGATCAGCACGAATACAGTATTCTTGTTTTGAGCGTCCATTAGCTACCACTAGTACTTATCAAAAGTCTTTTACTATTCAAGCTATGGACTTATGGGAATCACTACCTCCAGAAATACGTCTGAGCACTAGTGTTAATTTATTCAAGACTAGGCTGCATAATCATTTATTTACGAGCGGCGATTAGATTAGATTTAATTAGATTAGTACGTACAGGTATACTGTTTAGATTAAGTACCGCTACTATTATACCAAAATGGTTCTTTATCTTTATCTTTTTATTTGTTTTTATTTTAATACTATAGAATATCTTTGCGAGTTGCGTGCGCTTGATGGAGCGTTTAAGGTTATGCATGTAGAATTATATTGTTTCGCTACCATCGCTTATTATATTTTATTCTTTTGTTATCATCTTATATATTTACATATTATAATTATATTGTATCCGTGCCTTAAGGTTAAATGTAATCTAGGCACTAATAAATACTTTTCAATCAAAATCTCTCATTCTCGCTCTCGCTCTCTATCTCCCATTCACTCTTTCTTATTCTCTCTCTCTTTCTCTATATCTTTCATTCCCTCTCTCTTATTCTCTCTCTCTTTCTCTCTATCTTTCATTCACTCTTCCTTATTCTCTCTCTCTTTCTATCTATCTTTCATTCTCTCTCTCTTTCATTCTATCTTTCATTCTCTCTCTCTTATTCTCTCTCTCTCTTTCTCTCTATCTTTCATTCTCTCTCTCTCTTTCTTTCTATCTTTCATTCTCTCTCTCTCTTAAACTCTCTCTCTTTCTCTCTATCTTTCATTCTCTCTCTCTCTCTCTCTCTCTACCTCTCTCACTCCCTCTCACTATCTCTCATTCTTTCTCTCTCTCTCTCCCTCTCTCTCTCTATCCACCTATCATTCTCTCTCTAGCTCTCCTTCCATCTATCATTCTCCCTCTATCTCTCTATCTCTCTATCTCTCTATCTCTCTATCTTATTCTTTCTCTCTCTTTATCTCTCATTCTCTCTCTATATCTATATCATTTTCTCTCTCTCTCCCTCTCTCTCTCTATCTCTTTATCTCTCATTCTCTCTCTTTTCTATCTCATTCTCTCCCTCTCCATCTCTTACCCACTCTCTATCTCCCTCCCTCACTCTCTCTCTGTCTCCCTGACTTTCCCTCTCTCACCCTCACTCACCCTCTGTCTCCCTCACACTCCCTCATTCTTACTCACTCTCTCCCTCTCACAGTCCCTCATTATTACTCACTCTCACTCTCGCACTCCTTCGCTCTCCCTAAATCTTACTCGCTCCCACTCTCGCACTCTATCACTCTCTCTCTCTCATTCTCGCTCTCGCTCCCTATCTCCCATTCACTCTTTCTTATTCTCTCTCTCTTTCTCTCTATCTTTCATTCACTCTCTCTTATTCTCTCGCTTTCTCTCTATCTTTCATTCACTCTCTCTTATTCTCTCTCTTTCTATCTTTTATTCACTCTCTCTTATTCTCTCTTAATCTCTCTCTCTCTCTTTATCTATCTCATTCTCTCTCTTTATCTATTCTTTCTCTCTCTCTCACTATGACTTTATCTCTCATTCACTCTCTCTCTTTATGTCTTTATCTCTCATTCTCTCTCTTTATCTATTCTTTCTCTCTCTCTCACTATGACTTTATCTCTCATTCACTCTCTCTCTCTATGTCTTTATCTCTCATTCTCTCTCTTTATCTTACTCGCTCCCACTCTCGCACTCTATTAGTCTCTCTCTCATTCTCGCTCTCGCTCTCTATCTCCCATTCACTCTTTCTTATTCTCTCTCTCTTTCTCTATATCTTTCATTCTCTCTCTCTTATTCTCTCTCTCTCTCTCTCTCTCTTTCTCTCTATCTTTCTTTCTCTCTCTCTCTCTCTCTCTCTCTCTCTCTCTACTTCTCTCCCTCTCTCACTCCCTCTCACTATCTCTCATTCTTTCTCTCTCTCTCTCCCTCTCTCTCTCTATCCACCTATCATTCTCTCTCTAGCTCTTCTTCCATCTATCATTCGCTCTCTATCTCTCTATCTCTCTATCTTATTCTTTCTCTCTCTTTATCTCTCATTCTCTCTCTTTATCTATCTCATTTTCTCTCTCTCCCTCTCTCTCTCTCTCTATCTCTTTATCGATCTCTCTCTCTCTCTCTCTCTCTCTCTCTCTCTCTCTCTCTCTCTCTCTATCTCTTTATCTCTCATTCTCTCTCTCTCTCTCTCTCTCTCTGTCTCTCTCTCTCTCTCTCTCTCTCTCTCTGTCTCTCTCTCTCTGTATCTATCTCATTATCTCTCTCTCTCTCTCTATCTCTTTATCTCTCATTCTCTCTCTTTTCTATCTCATTCTCTCCCTCTCAATCATTTACCCATTCTCTATCTCTCTCCCTCACTCTCTCTCTCTGTCTCCCTGACTTTCCCTCTCTGCCTCACTCTCCCTCTGTCTCCCTCACACTCCCTCATTCTTACTCACTCTCTCCCTCTCACAGTCCCTCATTATTACTCACTCTCTCCCTCTCACAGTCCCTCATTATTATTCACTCTCACTCTCGCACTTCTTCGCTCTCCCTAAATCTTACTCGCTTCCACTCTCGCACTCTATCACTCTCTCTCTCTCTCATTCTCGCTCTCGTTCCCTATCTCCCATTCACTCTTTCTTATTCTCTCTCTCTTTCTCTCTATCTTTCATTCACTCTCTCTTATTCTCTCGCTTTCTCTCTATATTTCATTCACTCTCTCTTATTCTCTCACTTTCTATCTTTCATTCACTCTCTCTTATTCTCTCCTAATCTCTCTCTCTCTCTTTATCTACCTCATTCTCTCTCTCTCTCTCTCCCTCTTTATATATCTCATCCTCTCTCTGTCTATCTCTCTCTCTTATCACTTATCTCTCTTATCACCTTATCAATCAGCATATAGAAGTGGGTTCAGTACTCAGACTGACTTACCCAAAGTCACTGATGATATACGTTATGGGTTTGAAAATTGTCTGGTCATCATTATGGTGCTCTTTGATATGTCTCGTGCATTTGATACGATAGATCATGTTATTTTATTATCTAGGCTTGTCGAATTGAATTTTTCATCGAAATCTATTGTATGGATTCATTCTTACTTGTCAGGTCGTGTGCAAGCTACACTTGGATTGGATAAGAGAGCATCTCGTTTTCTATCCGTTACGTCTGGTGTGCCACAAGGCTCCACACCTGGACCTATTATATTCCTTATTTATATAAATTTCTTTGTTCGTGTCATCAAGTTTACGAAGCATACGCTCTTTGCTGATGACCTTAAGATCTATATCCAATGCAAACCATCTGATCTGGTCTCCACATTTGCAAAATTGAATGAGGATATAGCTTCTATTATTGCTTGGACTCTAGAAAATGGATTAAAATTAAACGTCGGAAAAACTCAAGCCATTTTGTTTGCTTCCACGCAAATGATGCTGAGATTAAAGAATGTCAATATACCACCTGTTATAGTAGGTGATATATGTGTACTTTTGTCCACTAGGGTTAAGTCCCTGGGCGTTATTTTGACTAGTGATCTATCGTGGAATGCACATATAGCGAAAATCTGTACTAGTATATATGGAGCGCTTTATCGTTTACGTTACAAAGGCAGTTATCTCCCTGTGCGTGCTCGAATTTTGCTGGCTAATGCTTTAATTATTCCTCACTTTGACTATGCTTGTCTCGTATTTTTAGATCTTCCATCTTATCGTAATACTAAAGTTCAACGCATGTGTAATACCGTTGTTAGATTCAATTTCCATCTAAAACGTGAGGTAGTATTGCAACCTTTCTATGATCAGCTAAACTGGCTTCCATTAAATGTTCGACGGAAATATTTCCTTGGTCTTTTTACGTATAAATTGTTGGCCACCCAAACATCTCAATATTTATTTGATAAGCTGGCTTTTGTTGGCAATGAATTGCGTAGATCCAAACGAGTAAATACTGTTTTTAACCTACCTAATGTTAAGAATCTTGCGTGTAAATCTTCGTTTAGTTATTTAGCAATGGAAACGTGGGATAATATCACATCTAGAATAAAAGAGTGTTCTAATGTAAATATTTTTAAAATGTGTTATAAAAACTTTCTCCACGAGGATGGATAGCGATTTATCCGATTTTATTTCTAATGCTTGCGATGAAGATTATTTTAATTTTAATTTTATTTTAGCGTGAATTATATATTTATTTTTTTACATATGTATTATCGGTTTTTTAATTCTACTTTAGTTGTCTAATTTATTTTATATGTTCTATTTTGTATGATAGTTATCAATCAATCTCTTATTCTCTCTCTTTCTCTCTATCTTTCATTCTCTCTCTCCCTACCTCTCTCCCTCTCTTTCTCCCTCTCTCTCTCTCTCCACCTATCATTCTCTCTCTATCTCTCTATCTTATACTCTCTCTCTCTCTCTTTATCTAACTCATTCTCTCTCTCTTTCTCTCTCTCTCTCTCTCTCTCTCTCTATCTCTTTATCTCTGATTCTCTCTCTTTATCTATCTCACTCTCTCTCTCTCTCTTTCTATCTCTTTATCTCACATTCTCTCTCTTTATCTATATCATTATCTCTCTCTCTCTCTATCTTTTTATCTCAAATTCTCTCTCTTTATCTATCTCATTCTCTCTCTCTCACTCTCTATCTCTTTACCTCTCATTCTCTCTCTTCATTCTCTCTCTTTTCTATCTCATTCTCTCCCTCCCAATCTCTTACCCATTCTCTATCTCTCTCCCTCACTCTCCCTGTCTCCCTGACTTTCACTCTCTCTCTCACTCACTCTCCCTCTGTCTCCCTCACACTCCCTCATTCTTACTCACTCTCTCCCTCTCACAGTCCCTCATTATTACTCACTCTCGCACTGCCTCGTTCTCCCTCAATCTTACTCGCTCCCACTCTCGCACTCTATCACTATCTCTTTCATTCTCGCTCTCGCTCTCTATCTCCCATTCACTCTTCCTTATTCTCTCTCTCTCTTTCTCTCTATCTTTCATTCACTCTCTCTTACTCTCTCTTTTTCTCTCTATCTTTCTTTCTCTCTTTCTTTCTATCTATCTTTCATTCTCTCCCTCTTATACTCTCTCTCTCTCTTTCTCTCTATCTCTCTCTCTCTCTCTCTCTCTCTCTCTTCCTCTTTCTCTCTCTATCCACCTATCATTCTCTCTCTATCACTCCTTCCCTCTATCATTTTCCCTCTTTATCGATTTCATTCTCTCTCTCTCTCTATCTCTTTATCTCTCATTCTCTCTCTTTATCTATCTCATTCTCTCTCTTTATCTATCTCATTCTCTCCCTCTCAATCTCTTACCCATTCCCTATCTCTCTCCGTCACTCTCTATTTGTCTCCCTAATTCTCCCTCTCTCTCCCTCACTCTCCCTCTCTCTCCCTCACTCTCCCTCACTCTCCCTCACTCTCCCTCTCTCCCTCACACTCCCTCATTCTTACTCACTCTCTCCCTCTCACAGTCCCTCATTATTACTCACTCTCACACTCTTGGACCAGAACAGAACATAAAGCTCCAGAGGCTCCTAAATGCTTGCGTCTGATTTGTTTGGGGAAACTTGCGTAGATTCGATCATGTTACGCCCTATAGGTTGAAGTTGGGCTGGCTATCTGTTGAGTCGAGACGATTATTCTTCATTACCTCTTTATCATTTATCATTTTATCTCATAATTCTCCTCACTACCTAGCAGATCACTTCATCAAACTCAGCAGCTCATCTAACCTACGCATCTCATCTCGTCATCCTCCTAAACCGTTGACCTACCTTCCTCCTCGCACCGAATCGCTTCTCAAATCATTTGTCATCACGGCCACCAAGCAGTTAAACTCACTCTCTATCACGTCATTCGATCCATCCCTCATCGTCACATTCAAACAAACTGTCTTCGCCAATTTTCTTCGTCTCGACTCCTTAGCTTGGGAGGAAAGAGCGACTCGAGAAATTCTCATCCGTCCCCACTTAAGCGACCTTTGTGATTTAGATATAATTGTTATACGTGATACTAGTAATGTAAGCGACCTATCGATACAGAATGAGGATAATGCTGTTAATGATTAATGTGATAATTTGCGCTGTGATATTTTTAATTTTAATTTCCTAATTTTTCTGATACTTTATTCATTATCAGTATTATTTTTATCATAATTTATTCTTTTATTTTTGTATTTCTCTTTTACTCATTTTTATTTTTACTTTTTATTTTTATTTTTACTTTTGCGCTCATTCTGTTGTCGCTCATCCTATTGTATATGGCATTGTACAATCAACTCGTTTGCGTTTTATTTTTGTTTCATTTTTGTTTTTACTTTTATTGTTATTTCACCATTTGTTATTTTTATTTGTTATAATTTTTTATTCTGTTAATTTATTTTTATACTTTCAACGATGTATATATTTTTGTGTTTACGGGGTTTCTACCCCTAAAACCTAATAAAGTTATCTATCTATCTATCTATCTATCTCTCTTACTCTCTAGCTTTCATTCTCTCTCCCTTTCTCTCTCCCTCACGCTCCCTCATTCTTACTCACTCTCTCCCTCTCACAGTCCCTCATTATTACTCACTCTCACTCTCGCACTGCCTCGCTCTCCCTCAATCTTATTCGCTCCCAATCTCGCACTCTATCACTCTCTCTCTCATTCTCGCTCTCGCTCTCTATCTCCCATTCACTCTTTCTTATTCTATCTCTCTCTCTCTCCATCTATCATTCTCTCTATCTCTCCTTCCATCTATCATTCTCTATCTCTTTCTCTCTCTTTATCTATCTCTCTCTCTCTCTCTTTATCTATCTCATTCTCTCTCTCTCTCTCTCTCTCTCTCTCTCTCTCTCTCTCTCGGTAAGTGAACGCACGCTCTTTTTACCGCCCTTATATTTTGCCGTTGTATAAATTACTCAAGGCTCGATTGGGAGTATACTTCTATTGCAGCATTCTTGGTACCTGAGGGCTCGCTGTGACATAATACATTTATGTGTTTTTGAGTCAAGATCCGTTGGGGCCATCGATTAAATTCTCGATCATCTTAGCCATCGTTGGTGGATCACCGCTCATGCTGACTGTTATTTACGCCCAGTGGTGATGATTAAGTGACCACCTTCATGCTGCCTGCTTTGACGGTGCTTACTGCTCCCGTATTAGCCGACCATCAAGTCTGACCGTCTAGTGACATAGTGCGAAATCTCTTATGACGTTATATAGTGTCAATTACTACGTGGTATATATAGATATATTCGCACATATATATATATATACACATGCATAAAATTACTTTCAATTCGAAATATTCGTATGTAGTGATTAATGCGTATTAAGAGTGAGTGCCTTAGTATTACTGTTCTCAGCTTTATTCGACGTCCGATTAGCGATTAGTATTAATTAATTAATATTAATGCTTTAAGTTACGTATTAATTCATTTCTAGGTTATAGCGACCACGTGTTAATTAATTGCGAGCGTCTAGACAACGTAGTTTCTAAATTATCCGCTAGATGGCGCCACTTGTGCTATTTCATTACTTTTATAGCTTATTCAGCGCCGAACAATAGTTCCGTATTGAGAATATATAACATACAAATCGTTATACAGTATTACTACGTTAGAGTCACTACGATACTTATAAATCTATATAATTATTAGTACTAGTATAAGGCTACTTTTTATATTTTATATACTTATTGTTTTAAGCTCAATTAAAACTAAAATAATAATTTTGCGTTTGTCAATACTTTTATATTAGGTTGTCACTGGAGAGATTTATAATGAGTGAACACTCTAAAACGAATGTAATCAAATGTGCCAGATGCACTAAGCCTATTTCGACTTTTATTTTAGTTTGCAATTCGTGTGATAAGCATTTTCATCCAGGCTGCGTTAAGCTATTTTTAAAAAATAAGCCGAGTGATCTTTGTTGTAATACGTGTTTAAATGAACCTGTACTTAAGTCGCAATATTTAATTAATACTAGTGTTAACTTTGCTTCGACTTCATCAGTTGCAGCTCGTCAATTTACCTTTGATGCTGCGCGCAATCTAAATTGTTCCTTGAACTCTTCTTTAAGTAATTCTCTTGATCACTCTTTTGTTGACAATCATCTAAGTAGCATGGATTTGCCCAGTGATTGGCATTCTCTATCACAGTCTCAGCAGACTGCTTTTTTATTCAGCAGTTCTAAAGCTGATTCCAATTTTATTAAAGAGAAGCTCGAAAAACTTGATAGCAGTTTCGAATCATTTAGTAATCGTATGTCTAACTTGTAGAGTGAAAATGCTGGTTTACGTGCAGAGATACAACAGCTTAAGGAATTATATGCAAATGCATCTTCCAACACACAACTTCAGGTTACTGGTATTCCTTCTACTTGCCAAATTTCATTTAGTGAACTTACTAATAAAATTCTTGTTTTACTTAAACTGGAAAATCTACGTGGTGATATTCTTGATATACGCCCTTTTGCGCCTGTTACAAATAATGTTGCTTCAACTTCAGGATCATCTGCTCATAACTCAGCGACCAAATCTTTCATTATTAGGTTTAAGTCTACAGATGTACGCAATTATGTATTGGAATGTAAGCGTAAATTTGGAATTATTAAATATTACCAGCTAGTCGATAACTCGGGTGATCTTGCTGACAAGCAGCTCAGCCTATATGAGATGTTACCGGCACCCATCCATGAACTGCTTCTACTAGCAAAAAGTAAACTCGAACCGCTTAATTATAAGCATATTTGGTCGCGTAATAGAAAAATTTTTGTGCGTAAAGATGATAAGTCTGACCGTATTCAGATTATTACAGCATCTGATTTAGACAAGTTAATGTGACTATCTGTTAATGTAAAGGGTACCTTACCCACACATTGTATTTCTAAGTTACGTGTAGCCCAATTAAATGCAAATTCGATATTAGATCATTTAGCTGAAATTGAATCTTTACTTATTATTGAAAATCTGGATATTTTATCCATTTTAGAATCTTGGCTAACCCCAAACAGACCAGATTCTACGTATAATATACCTAATTACTCTCTAGTGCGGATTTCTGTTACTGGCAAGCGCGAATTCATGCAAGGGGGTGGAGTAGCATTCTATATCCGAAATAGTTTACTATATGGGGTCCTCCATTCTCCACAAATCAATAATCTTAACGAAACTGAATTTTTAATACTTGAAGTAGCTTTAAATAACATAAAAATTTTGCTTGTTTCATGTTACAGAAGGCCTAAAGGTCATGTCTTAACTAAATTCTTCAGCACAATCCAAGATTATTCTCATTTATATGAAAATGTGATTATAGCTGGGGACCTGAATTCGAATTTGTTAGTTGTCGATTATTATAGTAAGCATCTTAGAGACTTAATATATGAAAATTCTTATTGCATAGTACCCTTTAAAGCAACTCATCATAGGGTGGATTCTAGTACGTGGTTGGATGTGATCCTTGTTGATTCAAGTAAAAAGATTCTTTCGACAAAGCAATCACTAAATCCTTTTATTAATGGCCATGACTTTATCTCCATTGACTATAAGTTATCTTCATTAGTTCCAAAATATAATGAGGTCACCTTTCGAGATTTTAAGAACTTCTCTCCCTCTCTCTTTATGACATCAACCACTTCTGATCTTGCTACCACTTTCGATACTTGCAAAGAATTCAGATCTGTAGATTTATACCTAACATCTCTACGTGACATTCTTATTAGTAATCTTGATAAGCAGGCCCCAATTGTAACTAAACAATTACGTCACTGTCTAGCTCCTTTGTTGACACCTGAGCTAAAGTTATAAGCTTCGTAACAGAGGCAACTTCTTATCCTTCAAGATAAGAAAGAAGTTAGTTACATTACTTATTCTTCCCCATTTTGATTACGTTTCTGTGGTTTACAATGACCTTCCAGAATACTTGAATTTAAAGCTTCAATGCTTGCTTAATACATGTGTACGGTATATTTTTAGGTTAAAAAAAGATATTAGATTACAGTCTTACTATGAAAAATTAAATTGGTTACCCGTTGACACTAGACGACAATATTTCCTTGGCTTGCTAACATACCAAACCTTAACTAAACAAAAGCCCAGTTATATCTTTGAATTGTTATCTCCGCCTAGTAATGAAGTTCGTCGATCAGCGCGTATACAGTACTCTTGCTTAGAGCTTCCATTAGCTACTACTACTACATACCAAAAGTCCTTCACCATTCAAGCTATGAACTTGTGGGACTCATTACCTTCCGAAATACGATTGAGCACTAATGTTAATTTATTCAAGAATAGGTTACATAATTATTTGGTTAGGAGCGCCGATCAGATCAGTGTAGGTTGATTAAGTCAGGTTAGAATAGATTAATCTGGGTTAAACCAAAATTTTCGCGGTAATTATATTTTATTTTATATTGTTCTCATTATATTATCATCTGTTCTCCGAATATGGAATGTTTATTGCGAGTTGTGAGAGACTGATAAATTGTGTTTGAGCAAATTTGTTATGCTTCGTCTACCATTCTTTATTATATGTTTTTTTTCTTATGTTATCAAATTATATATATACATATTGTATGAATAAAATTGATCCAGTGCCTTAAGGTTAAATATAACCTAGGCACTAATAAATACTTTTCAATCAATCTCTCTCTCCCTCTCTCTTTCTCTCATTCTCTCTCTTTATCTATCTCTTTCTCTCTCTCTCTCTCTAAGTCTTTATCTCCCATTTTCTCTCTCTCTCTCTCTCTATGTCTTTATCTCTCATTCTCTCTCTTTATCTTACTCGCTCCCACTCTCGCACTCTATCACTCTCTAGCCCAGGTCTATCATTCGTTTTTTCCAGCCGATATTGTTAGTGGAGTTCAACGGGTATCTCACGATGCGAACGCGATAGCTAGATGGGCATTGGAAAACGGCCTTTCATTAAATGTAAAGAAAACGAAGGTTATGATCCTGGGCAGTCAGGCTTACATTTCTCGTATTAACCTGAACACTGCTCCGAGAGTTAAATTGGGCGAAGATTTTCTGGAATACGAAAACGTGGTAAAATCATTGGGTTTATTAATTACACCCACTCTCGACTGGTCAAAACAAGTCACGGCGATCTCCAGGCGTGTTCATGGAGTTCTGTACTCATTACGCTATTACTACAAGTCACTTTCAATGAAACTCCGTAAGAACCTTGTGGAATCACTCATTTTTCCCCACTTCGACTATGCGTGTGCGGTCTATAATGACGTAGACCAGACTAGAAATTTAAAATTACAGAGGTTATTAAACGCTTGCGTGAGATTTGTATGGGGCAATATAGCGAGACGTGACCATGTAACCCCGTATAGACTGGGACTGAGATGGCTGTCGGTTGAGTCCAGACGCTCATATCTCATTGGCTCTCTGGCGTTTAGCATTATCGCTCATAAGTCACCTTCTTACTTGGCAGATCATTTCACCGAACTCAATACTCCTGGTCATATTCCTCGTTCCTCCTCCCGTCATCCACCTAGGTCACTCATGTATCTTCCCCCACGCACCGAAGCTCTTAATAGATCATTCGTCATTACATCCACTCGTATTCTTAATCTTTTTCCATCACTCACCTTCGATCCTTCATATGTAAATAAATTCAAAATCATGTTATTCAATCATCTGTTTGGGCTTGACCAGGCAGCCTGGTCTTTGCGGGTCACGAGTGAAGGCATAATCTCACGGTCCATCCCTCACCTGGATGTAGATGTGCTGTCGTGATCGTTCTAATTTAATTTATTTAGTACTCAATCAATATCTATTTTACCCAGATTGTTAATCTTTTATTTAAATCTTTATTATTATCATGCTTTTTCCTGCGTTCGATGATTTGTACTGTATATTTTTTATTTTATTTTGTCTCATTTTACTTGGTTTTATTTTATGTTATTTTATGTTATTTTATTTTATTTTACACCTATTGTTGCGAGCGAATTAAAATCTATTACTTGTTATCTAGTTTTAAGAATTTATACGCTGTAGATACTTATATATGGTGCCTATGGGGTATCTACCCCCTCATGGCCGAATAAACAACTCAATCAATCAATCAATCAATCTCTCTCTCATTCTCGCTCTCGCTCTCTATCTTTCATTCACTCTCTCTTATTCTCTCTCTTTCTCTCTATCTTCCATTCACTCTCTCTTATTCTCTCTCTTTCTCTATATCTTTCATTCACTCCCTCTTATTCTCTCTCTCGTACTCTCCAGCTTCCATTCTCTCTCGCTTATTCTCTCTCTCTTTCTCTCTATCTTTCATTCTCTCTCTCTTATTCTCTCGCTCGTTCTATCATTCATTCTCTCTCCCTTATTCTCTCGCTCTTTCTCTCTCTCTATCTCTCTCCCTCTCTCTCCCTCTCCCTATCTCTCATTCTCTCTCTCTCGCATTCTCCCTCTCTCTCATTCTCTCTCTATCCCTCTCTCTCTCTATCTCTTTATCTCCCATTCTCTTTCTTTATCTATCTCATTCTCTCTCTCTCTATCTCTTTATCTCTCATTCCCTCTCGTTATCTATCTGCATTCTCTCCCTCTCAATCTCTTACCCATTCTCTATCTCTCTCCGCCACTCTCTCTCTGTCTCCCTAACTCTCCCTCTCTCTCCCTCACTCTCCCTCTCTCTCCCTCACTCTCCCTCTCTCCCTCCACTCCCTGATTCTTACTCACTCTCTCCTCTCACAGTCCTCATTATTACTCAATCTCACTCTCGCACTCCCTCGCTCTCCCTCAATCTTACTCGCTCCCACTCTCGCACTCTATCACTCTCTCTCTCATTCTCGCTCTCTATCTCCCATTCACCCTTTCTTATTCTCTCTTTCTCTCTATCTTCCATTCACTCTCTCTTATTCTCTCTCTTTCTCTATATCTTTCATTCACTCCCTCTTATTCTCTCTCTCGTACTCTCCAGCTTCCATTCTCTCTCGCTTATTCTCTCTCTCTTTCTCTCTATCTTTCATTCTCTCTCTCTTATTCTCTCGCTCGTTCTATCATTCATTCTCTCTCCCTTATTCTCTCGCTCTTTCTCTCTCTCTATCTCTCTCCCTCTCTCTCCTCTCCCTATCTCTCATTCTCTCTCTCTCGCATTCTCCCTCTCTCTCATTCTCTCTCTATCCCTCTCTCTCTCTATCTCTTTATCTCCCATTCTCTTTCTTTATCTATCTCATTCTCTCTCTCTCTATCTCTTTATCTCTCATTCCCTCTCTTTATCTATCTCATTCTCTCCCTCTCAATCTCTTACCCATTCTCTATCTCTCTCCGCCACTCTCTCTCTGTCTCCCTAACTCTCCCTCTCTCTCCCTCACTCTCCCTCTCTCTCCCTCACTCTCCCTCTCTCCCTCACACTCCCTGATTCTTACTCACTCTCTCCCTCTCACAGTCCCTCATTATTACTCAATCTCACTCTCGCACTCCCTCGCTCTCCCTCAATCTTACTCGCTCCCACTCTCGCACTCTATCACTCTCTCTCTCATTCTCGCTCTCTATCTCCCATTCACCCTTTCTTATTCTCTCTCTTTCTCTCTATCTTTCTTTCACTCTCTCTTATTCTCTCTCTCTTTCTCTCTATCTTTCATTCTCTCTCTCTTCCTCTCTATATTTCTCTCTATCTTTCATTCTCTCTCTCTTCCTCTCTATATTTCTCTCTATCTTTCATTCTCTCTCTCTCCCTCTCTTTATCTCTCATTCTCTCTCTCTCTCTCTCTCTATCTGTCACCCTATCTCTTTCTCTCACTGTTTCTCTCGCTCTACCTCATTCTCTCATTATCCGTCCGTCTGTCTGTCCGACAAACATCATCTTGGCGTGAGAGAGAATAAGACAGAGCGAGAGAGACAGTGAGAGGAAGAGATAAGGAGACAGAGAGAGAGAGAGAGAGAGAGAGAGAGAGAGAGAGAGAATGAGATAGAGAGAGGGAGAGAGAGAGAGAGAGAGAGAGAGAGAAAGAGAGAGAATGTAAGATAAAGGCGGGAGAGAATGGGAGAGAGAGAGAATGAAATATAGAGAGAAAGAGAGAGAATAAGAGAGAGTGAATGAAGGAGAGAGAGAAAGCGAGAGAGAATAAGAAAGAGTGAATGGGAGATAGAGAGCGAGAGCGTGAATGAGAGAAAGAGAGTGATATAGTGCGAGAGTGGGAGCGAGTAAGATTGAGGGAGAGCGAGGGAGTGCGAGTGTGAGAGTAAGTAATAATGAGGGACTGTGAGAGGGAGAGAGTGAGTGAGAATGACGGAGTGTGAGGGAGAGAGAGGGAGAGTGAGGGAGTGAGAGGGAGAGTTAGGGAGACAGAGAGAAAGAGAGTGAGGGAGAGAGATAGAGAATGGGTAAGAGATTGAGAGGGAGAGAATAAAATCGGTAAAGAGAGAGAATGAGACATAGAGAAAGAGAGAGAGGGAGAGAGGGAGAGAGAGAAAGAGTGAAAGAGAGAGTGTATGAGAGAGAGAGAGAGGGACAGAGTGGGAAAGAATGAGAGATAGAGAGAAAGAGAGAATGAGAGATAGAGAGAGAGAGAATGAGAGATAGAGATAGATTGAGAGAGAAATAGAGAGAGAGAGAGATTGATTGATTGAGTCTTTATTTGGGTATTCTGGGGAATACCTTGTATACACATCTGTCTGGCGAGATAGAAATCTTTACAAATAATAAAATACTAGAAAATAAAACGTTGATGCCATCGCAAGTATAAAAACAAAATTTAAAATAAATAACATTATTTAAAAAAATAACAATAAATAAAATTAAAAAGGCAAATACAACAATAATTTAAAACTTAACAACTAGATAAAAATATAAAAATATAAAAGAGTAAAAATTGCGCAAAAGGTTAAGTGAAAATAAAATAAATAAATAAATAATAAAAGCACGCAGATATACATAAGTAGCGGTAAAAGCAATAAACTAGAATTAAAATTAAAATATCCTGTAGTAGGCGAATAAATACAAAATAAAATATAACGCAAATTCGCAATACAAGAATATAAAATACAAAGTAAAACGAAGTAAATAAATAAATAACATGACAGACTATTTACAATGAATGACTATTACAAAGTATGACTAGACTCAGAGATCAGGCAAGGGAGGGCATTCCAATCCCTCGTTAACAATCCTCAACTCCCAAGCTTGCCAATCGAGCTCAGAAAGGTGCAGTGCCAATGAGGACTTAAAGGAAGGGAAAAGGAGTGGGTCAAAGTTTGTAAAAGGTAGAGAGTTAATGAGGCGAGAGGCTGTGATCTGGTAGGAATTGTTGAAGGCTTCTGTTCTAGGAGGAAGGTAGAAAAGGGACGAGGGAGGTAGACGAGATGAAGAACGGGATGGAAAGGAGGTATCACGTGGGACAAAATGACTAGCGATGTAAGATGGGGACCTATGGGAGATGATGTTGTAGGCACTGCAGCCGATGAATAGAGATCTCCTTAGCTCGACCGACAGCCAACCTGGCTTAAGGCGGTAAAGCGTTACGTGCTCTCTCCATGCGATGTGGTAAGGCGTTACGTGCTTTCTCCATGAGAGAAAGAGAAATAGAGAGAGAGTAAGAGAAATAGAGAGAGAGAGAAAGAGAAATGGAGAGAGAGAGAAAGAGAAATAGAGAAAGAGAGTGAGAGAGAATGAGAGGTAGAGAGAGAGAGAAAAAAAGAGATAGAGAGAGAGAATGAGAGAGAGTATGAGAGATAGAGACAGAGAACGAGAGGTACAGAGCGAGTAAGAATGAGGGAGAGTGAAGGAGTGCGAGAGTGAGAATGAGTAGGAATGAGAGTCTGTGTGAGGGAAAGAGAGAGAATGAGACAGAGAATGAGAGAAAGAGAGAATGAGAGATAGAGAGAATGAGAGATAGAGAGAATGAGAGAGAGAGAGAGAGAATGAGACAGAGAGAGAAAACGAAAGTTAGAGTAATAGAGTGCGAGAGTAAGAGCTAGGTCCCGGTTCAAATCCGGGCTGAAGCTGTTTTCATTGAAATTTCGAAAATGTCTGAAGAGTTGAATTTTATTTTTCATACAAGAAATTATAAGAATATTGCATTTTTCAAGGTTTTCTCGGCGACATGTTGTTATAATAACTTGAAGCTTTGTAAAATGATAGATAATTACATAACGGAGAGCAACTAACTCCTGTTTTTGCGTAAATTTGTTTTTATTAATTGTTATAAGTAAATTAGTTGTTTTTTCGTCTGCTATTTTCTGGTGCGAAATTTGTATTTGTAGTTGTGTATGATACCCACTTAAATAAGTTATCAATCGACATAAGAAGGTTTAAAACGTGTAATGAACGAAAAATTGCTGAAATGAGTTTTTGGTATGACATCTGACCTGGGATATGATCTGAGATCTCCAGTGAGATTTTTTTTGGGGATATATATATATATAAGTAAACAATATATCAAAAATTGTAAAAACAAATCGTTATTTCTATTTGAACTTCTAATATTTGTCATCCTAGTACATGTGGTATTTTAAATTCTAATTGGAATGTTATAATTAATAATTTATTAATATGAATCGATCTATTATGAATTATATAAAGTTTATTAGGTATTAATGTAAATAATAATATTAGAATTATTTATTGGGAATAACAAAAATTGTTAATGATATAAATAGTAAAAATGGTCATTCTTCTATTAATTATTATGGATTTATCCCAACAAATTATATAATTGTAATATTTATTTAATTACTAGTACTATAAATTATTTTACTAAATAGTTTTAAAAAAGTAATTTTTTGAATATTACATTACATGTAATTTGATGGTAAAGAATTATTATGTTAACAATACTATTTAACTGCGAGCGAAGCGAGCATTTTGGCTAGTTTATTATTAAACTTATGAATTATAAAAGCTGCTTACAATTCTGTGTTCCTTTTAGATGTCTGAAGAAAATTATTTACAATAAATATTTAAAATTAATATTAATTTACTATATTATGCTTTTTACGCATAATAGTCAACAATTGTTGACAGTTCTTTATTTGAGCACGGCAATCAAAAGTCGCATCGACGAATATCTCATTGTGATTGTCAAATTCATTAATAAGCTTCGTATCATACAAAATGAGGTGTTTCGAAGTTGATGATGATTTACCCTTTAGAGGGCCGGGGTTTTGAAAAATTTGAAAATCGCATTTTTCTATAGGAGTGTGGCCTAAGGTCCCTGAGTTAGAGCCAAACTAAGTTGCGATGTTCGTGAGTCAGACCCCTTACGCCTAGAGACGTATTCCGCCCGGTACGGTAAGGCCAAATGTTGAAATTTTCAAAATTTCAGAAAAACGTTAAAATGCACAATTTATTTCGTTTTCAGCTGTATTTAAGTTTTATCTGGTCATTCTATATCAAGATTACTTGAAAAATATTACAAAGGTTGTATCAACCGGCGATACCTGAGTTTCTTTATTCTTTACATTTCAAAACTACACAACACAGACACACACATACACACACACATGGAATCAAGAGTTCGCCAAGTCCACGTCGTTGATCCTAGGTAAAGCCAAGAGCGAGCATGTTTACTAATTTTTTCTCTCAAACATTCTTTCAGGTTATTGCTAAACATAATTTTCAAACGAAATGAACATTTTGCAAATTTGACCTTTAAATAACCTTGACCCTGAGGTCATGAGGTCAATCCGACATCAGATTCGGATTCAGCGACCCCGAAAACATGAGCAATCTGAATGAAAAATTGTAACTAGTGACTTCTGAAACTCCTACACATAATTTTTAAGTAGGATTGACATCGAAACTAGAAATGTCTTGGAAACTTAGCCATATTGCATCCTCCATTTTGAATTTAATTTTTTTGGTTGCAGAATCATGTTTGGAGACTTCGTTAACCCTCACATCTGAATTGAGTTATTTAAATGAAATAAATTGAGTACTTATGAAAAAAAATGTTTACGCCTCTAGGCGTTTTCCGGTCCTCTAAAGGTTAACTAACGAGACTTCGATGATAATATCCTCATTATTAACTTTAAATTTTAATAACTCTTGATTGTTCAATAAATCGCCAATTGTTTTGTAGTTTTTGTGAATATTAATTGTGCTGCAATTAGTTTTTACTCCTTGCAACGTCCTATGGATCTGAGGGTGTTACCTCAGCAGCAATTTCTTTGTGCCTTGTTATAAAATTAAAATACGTGTATTATTGTATAAGTACCATGTAATATTAAAATACTGATTAAAGATGTGTAGATTGTTATAAAAATATAAATATGATCAAAACGAGATTTTTTATGAAAATTTGGTAAGACGTTTCAAATTAAATTTTAAAGACAAATGTTATGAATTTAAAGAAGATGAAGTGATTATTGTGCAAAATTTAATAACAGAAACAAATTTGTAGATAACAAACACATAACTTAAAATGAGAATAGTATGTTATATGTATCTAGGATGAAACTGAAGCGGAAAGTCTGTAGCGGGTGAAAATTAACATCCGCCCCAATAGACAGAGTTGCACAGACAAAACTTCGTTAAAACTTGCTACACAATTTTTGAAAACAACTTGTGTTAAACTTGCTAACAAGACATTACATAATAGTGACGTGTACCTAAATTTTATGTAAAATTATTAAAAAAAGTTGCAACAAATAATTGCTATAAATTTGCTAACGAATAAGGACGCAGATTTAGATTAATTTGTTATTTAACTCTGCTGCACGAGTTGATACAATTTTGGTATATATTTGCTAAGAAATATATCATAATCTGAGAAATTCTTTTTCAGCAAATTGGTAGCAAAATTAAATCAGTAAATGCTTACACAGTGCAGTATAGTTACAGTTAGTGCAATCATGAAAATAATAATTTCAATGTATTTTTTTATTCAAGAAAAGCTGTGTTTTTGTGTAGTATTTCAAGTTTTGTTACTTTTTTTGCAATTTTAAGAGTCTAACACATTTACTAGTTGTGGCGATGCGACGTGCCATCTAGTTGCACAAAAATAATATAAGTATTCTATTATATTTACTTAAAATATTCTTTCAACAAAATAAAAGCACATTTATAGCAATACTTGCTATTTAAAAAGTAATAATTTTATGCAACAATTGACTTTAATTTTATATAAATTTGCTGTCACTATCTTCATGTAAATGATTTGAAGCAAATTTATAATAAATAAGGACTTACATTGACGCAAATTTTGGATAAACAGGTACAAATTTTTTTTGCAAAGTTGCCGTCAATTTGCAATCATATGTCTAATGGGGCGAGTCTTCGACGAGATTGTCAAAAGCTCGCTACAGGCTGAGCTTCTTTCCGTCCGTGATACGTGTACTATTTTTCAGCACAGGGAGGCCGCCATTACCACTTTTCTGTTTGAAGTTGTGACACAAAAATGCTACTTTTGGCCTGACCGTGCTGAAAAAATTTATTATATTATGTAGAGAACATTTTGTATAGCAAATTTGTAAACATACAACATTATTTGTAAATAAGGGCTATACATGTATTTAATTAAAAATGGATATTACAAAAATATTTTCCAAAATATTCAAATCTTGAAAAAAATACCATACTGAAATAGTAGTAAATGCGATTAGAAGCTTACTGCAAAGAAACTTCATCAAACACTTGATGAATAGACCCAAAAATAGAATTCTTCACAGCTTCCTTGCTGTGACGTATAATTTCTTTTTTCTCTAAAGAATAATGCGAGATTTTCTCGCAAGTATGAGGGATTTCACTCAATACCGCTTTAATGTCATCTTGGTTCCTTTCAATTTTGAGAGAGGCTTTGCAATTTCGCTTCATGCACTGGAATCTATATTTAAAATAGTATTATGTATAAATAATATAACAATTAAATTTTTTAATTTGCATTTTACGATAACTTTAAATGAGCTTAAATGCACGAATTAATTTATTAAGGAGGTTCCAAAGTCAATTAGTTAAAAATTCGCATTTTGGTACAAAATGCTTCGCACAAGAAAAGTATCTTATCTTACATTATATTAAGAGGCTAATTGTTGCGACCGCACGTGTCTAAGTAACCCTACTCCCCTTACAAGGTACACCGACTCCTGTATTTTTTATACACACACATACACTTTCGTACACACCAACACATACACTCTAACATGTACACACACGTACAACCGCACACCCACATACCTACACACAAAGAAACTGTAATTTTCCATAAATGCACCGTTTTGGTTCACCTCCTGCCGAGCAACGGTCCTGTTATTTTCGAGCTAAATTTGTGGACGTATTCTACCACACACGTACACGCACATAATTACACACCAACATTTAGTCCCCTGAAGACACACGATGTCCCATATGCATGAATTCATACACCCACACACAAAGAAAGTGTAATTTTCCATAAAGGCACCGTTTTGGTTCACCTCCTGCCGAGCATCGGTCCTGTTATTTTCGAAATAATATTGTGAATTTATTCTACCACTCGTACACACACATACTTACACACCCACATTAAGTCCCCTGAACACACACAATGTTCCATATGCATGTATTCACACATCCACACACAAAGAAAGTGTAATTTTCCATAAAGGCACCGTTTGGTTCACCTCCTGCCGAGCATCGGTCCTTTTATTTCAATAGCGAAAATTGGATTTATTCTACCACACGTACAAGCACATACTTACACACCCACATTTAGTCCCCTGAACATACACAATGTCCCATATGCAAGTATTCACACACCCACACACAAAGAATGTATAATTTTCCATAAATGCACCGTTTTTGGTCACCCTCCTGCGAGCATCGATCCTGTTATTTTCGAGATAAAATTGTGGATGTATTCTACCACACGTACACGCACATACTTACACACCCACATTTAGACCCCCGAACACACACAATGTTTCATATGCAGATATTCACACACCCACACACGGCAACAAACAAAGAAAGTGTAATTTTCCATAAATGCACCGTTTTGGATCATCTCCTGCCGAGCATCAGCCCTGTTATTCTCGAGCTAAAATTGTGGATTTATTCTACCACACGTACAAGCACATACATACACACCCACATTTAGTCCCTTGATCACACACAATGTCCCATATGCATGTATTCACACACCTACACACAAAGAAAGTGTAATTTTCCATAAATGCACCGTTTTGGTTCACCTCCTGCCGAGCATCGGTCCTGTTATTTTCGAAATAATATTGTGAATTTATTCTACCACTCGTACACACACATACTTACACACCCACATTAAGTCCCCTGAAGACACACGATGTCCCATATGCATGAATTCATACACCCACACACAAAGAAAGTGTAATTTTCCATAAATGCACCGTTTTGGTTCACCTCCTGCCGAGCATCGATCCTGTTATTCTCGAGCTAAAATTGTGGATTTATTCTACCACACGTACAAGCACATACATACACACCCACATTTAGTCCCCTGAACACTCACAATGTCCCATATGCAAGTATTCACACACCCACACACAAAGAAAGTGTAATTTTCCATAAAGGCACCGTTTTGGTTCACCTCCTACCGAGCATCGGTCCTGTTATTTTCCAGCGAAAATTGTGGATTTATTCTACCACACGTACACGCACATACTTGCACACCCACATTTAGTCACTTGATCACACCACAATGTCCCATATGCATGTATTCACACACCTAACAAAGGTCACCCACACACAAAGAAAGTGTAATTTTCCATAAAGGCACCGTTTTGGTTCACCTCCTGCCGAGCATCGGTCCTGTTATTTTCGAAATAATATTGTGAATTTATTCTACCACTCGTACACACACATACATACACACCCACATTTAGTCCCCTGAACACTCACAATGTCCCATATGCAAGTATTCACACACCCACACACAAAGAAAGTGTAATTTTCCATAAAGGCACCGTTTTGGTTCACCTCCTACCGAGCATCGGTCCTGTTATTTTCCAGCGAAAATTGTGGATTTATTCTACCACACGTACACGCACATACTTGCACACCCACATTTAGTCACTTGATCACACACAATGTCCCATATGCATGTATTCACACACCTACACACAAAGAAAGTGTAATTTTCCATAAATGCACCGTTTTGGTTCACCTCCTGCCAAGCATCGGTCCTGTTATTTTCGAAATAATATTGTGAATTTATTCTACCACTCGTACACACACATACTTACACACCCACATTAAGTCCCCTGAAGACACACGATGTCCCATATGCATGAATTCATACACCCACACACAAAGAAAGTGTAATTTTCCATAAAGGCACCGTTTTGGTTCACCTCCTGCCGAGCATCGGTCCTGTTATTTTCGAAATAATATTGTGAATTTATTCTACCACTCGTACACACACATACTTACACACCCACATTAAGTCCCCTGAACACACACAAAGTTCCATATGCATGTATTCACACATCCACACACAAAGAAAGTGTAATTTTCCATAAAGGCACCGTTTTGGTTCACCTCCTGCCGAGCATCGGTCCTGTTATTTTCCAGCGAAAATTGTGGATTTATTCTACCACACGTACACGCACATACTTGCACACCCACATTTAGTCCCTTGATCACACACAATGTCCCATATGCATGTATTCACACACCTACACACAAAGAAAGTGTAATTTTCCATAAATGCACCGTTTTGGTTCACCTCCTGCCGAGCATCGGTCCTGTTATTTTCGAAATAATATTGTGAATTTATTCTACCACTCGTACACACACATACTTACACACCCACATTAAGTCCCCTGAAGACACACGATGTCCCATATGCATGAATTCATACACCCACACACAAAGAAAGTGTAATTTTCCATAAAGGCACCGTTTTGGTTCACCTCCTGCCGAGCATCGGTCCTGTTATTTTCGAAATAATATTGTGAATTTATTCTACCACTCGTACACACACATACTTACACACCCACATTAAGTCCCCTGAACACACACAATGTTCCATATGCATGTATTCACACATCCACACACAAAGAAAGTGTAATTTTCCATAAAGGCACCGTTTTGGTTCACCTCCTGCCGAGCATCGGTCCTGTTATTTTCCAGCGAAAATTGTGGATTTATTCTACCACACGTACACGCACATACTTGCACACCCACATTTAGTCCCTTGATCACACACAATGTCCCATATGCATGTATTCACACACCTACACACAAAGAAAGTGTAATTTTCCATAAATGCACCGTTTTGGTTCACCTCCTGCCGAGCATCGGTCCTGTTATTTTCGAAATAATATTGTGAATTTATTCTACCACTCGTACACACACATACTTACACACCCACATTAAGTCCCCTGAACACTCACAATGTCCCATATGCAAGTATTCACACACCCACACACAAAGAATGTGTAATTTTCCATAAATGCACCGTTTTGGTTCACCTCCTGCCGAGCATCGATCCTGTTATTTTCGAGATAAAATTGTGGATGTATTCTACCACACGTACACGCACATACTTACACACCCACATTTGGTCCCCTGAACACTCACAATGTTCCATATGCAGGTATTCACACACCTACACACAAAGAAAGTGTAATTTTCCATAAATGCACCGTTTTGGTTCACCTCCTGCCGAGCATCGGTCCTGTTATTTTCGAAATAATATTGTGAATTTATTCTACCACTCGTACACACACATACTTACACACCCACATTAAGTCCCCTGAACACTCACAATGTCCCATATGCAAGTATTCACACGCCCACACACAAAGAAAGTGTAATTTTCCATAAAGGCACCGTTTTGGTTCACCTCCTACCGAGCATCGGTCCTGCTATTTTCCAGCGAAAATTGTGGATTTATTCTACCACACGTACACGCACATACTTGCACACCCACATTTAGTCCCTTGATCACACACAATGTCCCATATGCATGTATTCACACACCTACACACAAAGAAAGTGTAATTTTCCATAAATGCACCGTTTTGGTTCACCTCCTGCCGAGCAGCGGTCCTGTTATTTTCGAAATAATATTGTGAATTTATTCTACCACTCGTACACACACATACTTACACACCCACATTAGTCCCCTGAACACACACAATGTTCCATATGCATGTATTCACACATCCACACACAAAGAAAGTGTAATTTTCCATAAAGGCACCGTTTTGGTTCACCTCCTGCCAAGCATCGGTCCTGTTATTTTCGAGCTAAAATTGTGGATGTATTCTACCACACGTACACGCACATACTTACACACCCACATTTAGTCCCCTGAACACTCACAATGTTCCATATGCAGGTATTCACACACCCACACACGCCACACACAAAGAAAGTGTAATTTTCCATACATGCACCGTTTTGGTTCATCTCCTGCCGAGCATCAGTCCTGTTATTCTCGAGCTAAAATTGTGGATTTATTCTACCACACGTACACGCACATACTTGCACACCCACATTTAGTCCCTTGATCACACACAATGTTCCATATGCAGGTATTCACACACCCACACACAAAGAAAGTGTAATTTTCCATAAATGCACCGTTTTGGTTCACCTCCTGCCGAGCATCGTCCTGTTATTTTCGAGATAATATTGTGGATTTATTCTACCACTCGTACACGCACATACTTTGTGACGCTTCCGCTGGGGATTTAGGCGGAGGTCGCAAAATAAATGAATAAACACTCGCACTTAATTAATAAGAGTTAATAAGTGTCTTTATTTAATATCACGAACCCTGATAGGTTTGTTTACAATCTCGCCGTTTGCCAGTCACGGCTTAAAATGTATTCGCCGATTTTTGCGATCAAAGTAACGCGGTTTGACGCGACGAGCACACACACACTTGCACGGAAAAGGGAGCTAGAGAACTTGAGGTGAAACTCACCTACACACCAGGAGAATTGTCTACAAGATAACTCTCAATCTCTCACGCGGGCGGATATTAGCTATACGTTTGTGGTCCACAAAATCTCTATATACGACTCGTATCGTACACCGCTCGGGAAGCTCTGCTCTCACGGCAGCTCGTTTCGTCTCGGAGCGAGCCCTGCGCGAAGACGCTGCGCACTCGTCGCTACTCTCGACTTCGCGGCCGTGCGAGAGCTACGCTGGGCCTCTCGAACGCGCGCGCATGTTCGCGTATACAACGGCTACGCGCGGTCGGTAATTCGCATCGACCGTTCTGAACTAGATCTCCGTGTTGATATTCACGGATCGACAGGAATAGTGGTGCTGGAGTTCGGGTGTTCAGTGGGACATATTCAGGATGCTGGAGGTTAGTGCTGCAGGAGGTTTCGGTGTCAGGTAACAATTCAATCGTTCCTTAAGTGTAATTTGTTAGGCTAATTCGGCCGTGTGTTTGAGACTTCTAGGTGCAGTTTCAATGGTAACCTGTGTGCCTGCGCGACTTCCTCTGGTTGGCTGAGATGCGAGTTCACTACTAGTGCTTACGGAGAAGCCTTTCCCTCCAGGATATCGTGGGTAAATGCGGCGGATTCCGCAGCAGTAGTATTATTGTTTGAGGTGTTCCTAACCTCTAACCTAGTATAAACACTAGGGTTACATATCTCCTGTGCCTCCTTATATTCCCAGGGAGAACTGCATGTTGTCGCAGCTTCTCTGTCCTTCTTCTTGTCTCTTAAATTAGGTCACTCACTAATTATCTTTTACAGGTACTCGCTACTAGGCTGGAGCGAGGACCTGGATGTTAGAGCGAGGCCACTCCATGTGTAACTTGGGAGCGCTATTGGACCTCACAGCCTCTACTGCTAGTCCACGGCTTCTTAGCATGGTGCTGGATTCAAGGATCAAGGGGGATCAATTCCAAGGAGTAGGACTGGTGCTGGAGGTTTACTCGAAGGGATAGTGTGTGTGTGCCTCCTCTCTCCGAGCATCTTGTGGCTTGCTCGACTAGTGCCACTTATTAAACGTAGAATAAGATATCACAGTGACATGTGATGTAAGCACATCGTCACAACTCCCCCCTCCTAAACCGAAGTTAAACTGGTTTTACTTCGATTTCTAAAACGCGCGAGAGGTTTCGACGCATGCTTACGAACGGTTTTCTATCTTATCCTAAGACAGCCGGTGCTATCTATAGCGGGGTAAGTGTAATTGTTTGTGTTGTTTGTGTCACAACGGAATGATTCTTGAAAGGTTATTTTAATATTATTAGTTTCTGACTGTATAATTATAACGATAAATGGGATGATTTTAACTTAATTACTACATTAATAGAATATTAGATTTAGTTGAGTAAGTTTCCGTTGGTCGCTGTGTAATTCTTGATTACCCAATTGCTGAATCTTGAAATGGATAGTACGAGAGTAAATCTGTGTATTAGTCTTTCACGCTGAGTGTGTATTGTCTTTTACCTATCTGGTAACTATCTTCTCGGCACGTTACGCGTGTGACTGGCTTACATTACAAATTTTTGATACTCTTGTATCTTCGATCGGTTTCATTATTCGCGACATACATAACCCATACTAACATGAAACATTCCTAATGTATATAAATTAAAAAAAAGTATTTGTTAAATATCATTCTTACATACCTGATGAGTTAGTTCTCCGGAATTGGTTTTGGTTTCTGTTGTGCAACGTTATAAATTTATTGTATCAAATTGCAGAATTATAAATAAAATTAGTAAGTTAATCATACTATTCGACCTTGCATTCCTCATTTCTTGTTTTTCCTTTATTATTTATAAGAACGTTTGTCAAGTTTTTTTTTTTTTTTTTTTTATATCTTTTAAGTGATTAAGTTAGAGGAAGGTACACCATTAAAGTGATGTAATATTTGCATACTTATTATTCAATAGATAACTAAGTGAATTTTTACCATTCCAGGGATAATGTGAACGTGGGTTAAAATTAATAAAGAAATGTTACCAGGTGTACGTATTATATATGAATTTATTCTTTTTACATTCTAGGAAAAGAAAGAGAAAAAAAATTTATTTTGGGTGGACGTTCAGTCCTTGTTTCCACTCTTTGTGGCAGTGTGGACACGTCTCTACGGTGTCATTCGGTTTCCCACAACCTCGGCAAAACTTCGCCCGAATTTCCGGGCACTTCTGCCAACTGTGTTGGCGGCTTCCACAGTTCCAGCAACCTTCTCATCTCCGGCCACTATACGCCGTTGGTCTGGGTGGGGTGTTGCTGGTAACGTGGAGGTTTTGGTTCCTCGGTATAGCTCCTGTATACCGAGCTGGACTTGCTGGGTTGTGGTGCGTATGGTGTGTGGTGCTTGAGGGAATGGGTAGCATGGTGGGGGGTTCTATTCGGAGGGACATAAGGGAGGCTATAGGGGGTTGTACAGGGGTTATAGGGTCGGTGGTCAATGTGGGTGTAGTAGGTGTGAGTGTGGTTGGTGCTGGAGGACGTATGATTGGTGGGAAGCAGGGTACGGGGATTGGTACGAAGCGGGTTATGACAATTGGGGATTGGGGTGACAAGGGATTTTGGTAGGTTTGCGTGATTGGGTTGGGGAGTCGTGGTATTGGGCCGAAGGTTCCTTGGAGGATTGATTGGGTGTAGTACGTGGAATTAAGTGGGGACGGGATTGATGATAGTGTTGGAGGAGACGTATTGTCCGTGCTGAATGCGCCCAAGGCCGCAAGGTCTCCTGCGGTGCCCACGGTTTTCCGTGGCCTGCCCCTACGTTTGGGTTCCTTCCCACTTCCGATTTCCTTGTCGGTGCTCGTCCTCTTCCCAATGGTCGAGGAGGGTCTTCCTTTTTTACGAACACTCGGTTCTTCAGGAAGGTGCACTCTCCTTGACTCTCTTCCACGTTTGCCCGGTACGGCACGTACCCTCTGTATCGGTATGTCGGGACTTGTTCCGATTCCTTGGGTTCTGCTGGAGGGGTTGATTGTGGAGGTTGTGGTGCTGGAGGGGTTGTTGTTTGTGATGGTGCTGGAGGGGGTGTTGGCATCGGTGCGACGTTTTGGGGTAGGGGAAATAGAGGAGCTTCTCCCATCACTGGGTGTCTGATGGTCGTTGCTCTTCCTCTTCCTCCCTTTCCTCTCTGGAAGCTGTTTGCTCGTTGCATTTTCTGAAATAGAATTAAAATTTTTGGAAACGACTCTACGTGGTGCTATGTATCGTTTAAGATCCTCAATTCATATTTCGGTACGTTTCCCGGTATTGTCGTCTTGTACTACGTATACTGTTGGTGAACGGATTTCGACCACAGTAGTCGGGCCTACATATTTCGGTGCATGTTTAGCTGCAAAATTTCCTTCTGCAGACGATAGTACATGGTTTTTCCGTAATACCTTATCCCCGATTTGATAAGTAATGTCTCTTCTATTTCTATTATAATATTTTGCTTGACGAGCTGATGCTTTTTCTATATGGTTTTTTACTAGATCGTAAAGAGCTGGCAGTCTTTTCATACGATCTGACCATTTCTCTGAGTCATTAGGAAGGAGAGGAGTAGGATTCTGTAGGTGTTTCCGGATTAGGTCTGAAGGTTAAGGATTTCTACCAAAATTCATGAACGCAGGCGTCGTTTTAAGAGAAGAGTGAATCGTTGTGTTTAAAGCAAAACAAAATTCCTTTAAATGGAGATCCCATTCTTTATGATCTTCCTCTAGGAAGCTATTAATCATGGGTTTCAGATTACGATTTACTCTTTCAACCGGGTTTGCCTGAGGCCTATAGGGGGGAATAGTGGTCTGCTGGATACCATACGTTTTCAAACGTTCAGTTACTAACTTGTTAGAGAATTCAGTTCCATTATCAGTCAGTAAAAACTTTGGGCAACCCCAACGGTTTATTATTAAATCCTCAAAAGCTTGCAATACGTTCTTCCCATCCGCCTTACGAAGTGGCTCGATTTCCACATACCGAGTGAATAAATCCTCGAAAACGATTGCGTATCTAAAACCTCGTTTTGACGGTGGTTTGGCACCAATAATATCGGCAGCCACGACCTTCCATGGTCCATCGATATTTCTTTCTCCCATCAAACCAGCGGGGGGTAATTGACAACTTTTGTGGATTTGACACTGATGACAGGATCTGACATAACAAGAAGTATCATAATAGCATCCTTGCCAATAATAATGTGTTGCTAGACGGGCGTAAGTTTTTTCTATCCCTAAATGTCCTGATTGAGGTGTGTTATGGGATTCGAAAAGGGCTTGGGGTCTGTTTGATGCTGGAAGAACTAGTTTCCAAGCATCCAAATCAGGGAACAATGGATCTACTAATGGATTTGGACGATGAGCATAAAGAAAACCACTCTCGACTTTAGAGTCGGGATATTTATTTGGAAATTTCTTTACGTTTTCCATTTTTTTAGATACCATGGGTCATCTATGTGAGTTGGATTTACTGCAGCCACCTCTGATTCCTCCCACGCTCTCGATAATGCGTCAGGGACTTGATGAAGTGCACCCTTCCGGTGTACAAACTTTATATCGTAGCTTTGTAGTGCTGTATTCCATCGGGCTAGTCTTCCTGTTGGATCCTTAAGGTTGTTTAGCCATAGTAGACTAAAATGGTCAGTTACTACTGTAAACTGTTCTCCTTGTAGGTATCCTCTTAGCCTTTCCGCTGACCAAAGGACCGCAAAACACTCTTTCTCGGTTACAGTGTAGTTGCGTTCCGCTTTGTTCAACGTTCGACTCACGTAATAGATTGGGTGTTCCTCCCCATCAATTACTTGCGTAAGCACACCTGCTATCGCGTAATTGCTTGCGTCCGTCTGTAGGGTGAACGGTAGTGTAAGGTTGGAGCGTGCTAGAATGGGTGCTTGAGTGAGGGCGGTTTTAAGTTTTTCAAAGGCTGTTTGTTGGTCGTTATTCCAATGCCAACGAACACCTTTCCTCATTAATTCTGTAAGAGGAGTTTTAATATCTGCGAGATTTGGAATGAATCGAGAGTACCATCCGACCATACCTAAAAATCTGCGAAGTTGTTTGAGGTTGGTGGGTGCTGGATATTCAGTTACGGGTTTAATTTTCTCGGGGTCGGTACTCAATCCATGTTCATTTACAACGTAACCCAGATATTTAACTTCTGCACAGCAAAATTCGGATTTATCTCGATTTAGTTGTAAATTTACCTTTTTTAATGCTGTTAGAACTCTCTTTAACCAGGATATATGGTTTTTAAAAGTTTGGGTAACAATTATTATATCGTCTAAATACACGAATACATTTGGCTCCCAATTAGGCTTAATTAACTTTTCCATAATTTTCTGGAATGTTGCTGGAGCATTTGTTAACCCATAAGGCATTCTTTTGAATTGGTGTAGACCTCTCCCTGGTACTCCAAAAGCAGTTATTTCTCTACTATCTTCTTCTAACAATATCTGGTGATATGCTTGAGACAGATCCAATTTAGAGATATATTTTGCTTCTCTTAGTTTGTCCAGAATGTCATCCATATTCTTTAAGGGATAAGCAAATCGTTTTGTTACTTTGTTGCCTTCTCTATAGTCAATGCAAAATCGATATTTACTGTCCGATTTGGGTACTATTACTGGACAACTACACCAAAGGCTTTCTGATGGTTCTATTATATCCTCAGATAACATTCGGTCTACTTCCTCGTGAGCTGCTTTTAGCATTTTTGGAGAGTACCTTCTCATCCTTTGTCGTATTGGTTCATGACCTTGGACACCTATCTTGTGGTAAGCTAAAATTGTAGCTCCAAGTGTTTTTGGAGTTGGTAGGATAAGGTCATCAAGAACTTTTTTAATTTCCTCTTTTTCCTCGGAGACACGTAGTAGGCCATCTATACTGGCTAATGCTGGGATGTAACTGGGGTCCGTCTTGTCCGTAGGGGTAAAACTGATGGATCTCTCCCTTTGGAGTCCACCATGTATCGTTTCCGTAATCTATCTTGAGTTCAAATAGTCGTTTAAAATCAATCCCTAAGATACACTCGTACTGTAAACCATCAGCTACTCGGAAAGGTAACGTTTTCTCGATTCCATCGATATTCACAGTTACGTCTAATTTTCCTTGTACTGGTACAGTTACCCCGTTTGCCACGCTTATCATTCCTTTACATGGCTTATATTTCCCACTAAGTTGTTTCCCTAATCCTTTCCCGATATAGGAATAAACAGATCCAGCATCTAAAAGTCCTATCATCTTTTTCCCATTTAACTCAATCGTAAAAAACAACCTGGGCTCAAGCTTTCCTAATGGATGTCTCTGAATGAGAAAATCTGGTGATAATACAGCTATTGAATAGATTTCTTTATTTAGAATCTTCTTCAGTTTGTATTCAGATTCTTTAGAGTTACCCGTATTATGAATAACTGGGACGGAATCATAGTTTTCGTCCTCTGGTTTTGGTGCTTGAGGGGATATTTTACGTTTCTTTCTTGGTGCTGGAGGGGATATTTTACGTTTCTTTCTTGGTGCTGGAGGGGAGTTACTATGCTTAACAGGTTTATCCAGAACTGTTTTCATTCTTTTACTAGGTGGTGCTGGAGGAGAAAATTTCCTAGGGTCCTTTTTACCAATTATTTTTAAGGAGGACACATTGACCCTTATTGTCTCCTCCGCCTTTCGTTTCCCGCCCATTTGGAAACTCTACAATTGGTACAATCGCGTCTTAGTGTATTACTTTTACCGCAACCTTTACAACTATTGTCTGGGCAGTCATGAGACCTATGTCCCTCGACTCCGCATGTATAACATTTACTAATTCCTTGACTTTTTATCTTAAAAGTATTTTTATTAGTGCTTGCGGTTTTAGTTCTATTTAATTGGTAGGTCTTATTTGGTTGCAGTGTAACTGATTGTTTAAACCTATCGTTTAATCGTTTATCAGTTATATTTTCCGTTTCAGGGAATTTCGCACAGTTTTCAACTTGTATCATATTACGGGACGGGGAAAAATGGATTTTCCGTGGTGCTAGAGGTTGCTGGATAGCTGCTGTCATCGTCGACTTTTCTGGCATCACCGTTTCTTTCCTTTTTGGGTTTATTGCTGCTATTTTGCTCCATTGTTTAGGCTTACTGGGTTCATATGCTGAATTGAAAAAGGGTTCATCTTCTTCCATTGGAGGAGGACGATATAATTTATCCTGACGTTTCCTTGCTTCTTCCTTTTTCCCTAATATCTGCAATTCCAAAAATGACGAGAATTGGCTTCTGTCCATTCTTTGTCGGTAATCTGGATGTAAGTTGTCGTATGTTAGATCTAATTGTTCTTTCATAGACATTGGTGGTTGTAGCTGATCCAAGAGATTTCTAAATTTGGATAAATACGTCGATATGTCTTCAAATGGACCTTGTGTTCTGATACCAATTCTTTTGCGTAATTGGTGTTGTATATCTTCTCTGCAGTATTGTATTCTAAATGCATTAACAAAATCTTCGTATGTTACCCAATTCCTATTTTCTCTACGAAACCAACACCATACTTCTTCATCCAGAATAGCTGGCAGAGATCGAGCTATATCGTCTATTGTTAGTTGATATCTTCTAGTACATTCGTCTAGATTGGCTAGGAAAGATTCTGGGTCATTTCTCTTTACTTCAAAAAAAATTTTCAAATTTTAATTAAAAGCATTTTATTATTTCAAAAAATATTTTAAAGGTACAAATGTTATTTATTATTGTTATTTATTTATTAATCAACAATTTTAATATTAATAATTAGAGAAATTCATTATTTCCTTTTATTATAATGATAGAGAACGTAACTTATGCAAGAAGGAGAAAAAGCTATATATATATAGTGTTCACTTCCAATTTAACTTAATAAGATAATTATAAAATTATTTTATCCAATATTTAATTTATCAAATTTATTATTATTAATTTAAACTTATGAACCGACACGGTGGCGGAGTGGCGGAAACGCACCTCGGCCGGTCATGAAAGTTAAGCAGCACCGAGCGCGGTTGGCACTTGGATGGGTGACCATTCTCGGGCTTAGCTTAAATGATCGGTTAGGTGTTTTTTCACATTCGACAACGTGAGCGGGAGGTGTGAGACATTCGGTTTCGGTGTTAAAGTCTACGCAATGTGACCTTGCCACCCAAACAGAATTGTTCTCAAATACACCGCCCTTCTCGGAGGAGGTTTTCCTAAACGGCATTTATCCCAACGGGTTTGGCCACAAGTTTTCCCTCTCTCCACGGGTATAACCCTGGGCGAATGCGAGAAGGTGGGGTAAAGAGGGGGTAAAATTGGAAATGGAATGAAATGGAATAAAGGTGTAGGGGATACGTAAAAACCTGTAAAAAGGTGTACGTGGAAACTACCAAAATTTAAAAAAAAAAAAAAAAAAAAAAATTTATACTTATGATAACATTTGTATAGTCACCAAGAAAACTTATTAATTGAATTTTACTGTAGCTATACAATTTAAGATACAAGTCCTATTAAATGCAGTTATAATATGATATATATAAGGAAATTACAAAGCCAAACAAGCATGAGAAACTCACCGAATTTCGTAGATTTTGTTATCCATATCAACAATATAGACCCTTAATTATAATTTGCAAAAGTTATGCCAAACTTCCTACAAAGTTCTTATAAATTATTTTGTTATTGTCTGAAATATCGGACAAATTTGTCCAAAGTATGGCGCAAGTGTAGAATTACTTTTGCTACACTTTATTTGTAGGTGTTGTATTAATTATAAAATTTGAAAAGAAAAGAAATTAAAAACAATTTAATATTACCCGATTTACACCTGAAAGAAAATTCATACATCTTTTTCCAAAAGATTCCAAGGTACTCGGTGAATTTCATCCTCTTCATCTAAGTCGTCGCAGCACGTCATTTCATGTCGACGTTGAGGGTTAGACCAGAGTGACCAGTTGGCGATTTTTTTCCCTTTTTTCTCTTACGTATATTGATGTTTATTAAGCAAGAGCAACAAGGAGAAAAAATCGCCATCTGGCAACCCTGGGTTAGACTGATGCATCGGCGTCAAGAAAAATTTCTTAGTGACCAGTAAACAAGAAGTCATTTGTTTGCTGATCGTCAAGCAAATTTTACAAACGTCCCTTAGTAACCATCAATCAAATGACTCCTTGTTTACTGGTCACTAAGAAATTTTTCTTGACGCCGATGCATCAGTCTAACCCTCAACGTCGACTTGAAATGACGTGCTGCGACGACTTTGATGAAAAGGATGAAATTCACCGAGGACCTTGGAATCTTTTGGAAAAATATGTATGCATTTTCTTTCAGGTGTAAATCGGGTAATATTAAATTATTTTTAATTTCTTTTCTTTTTAAATTTTATAATTAATATAACCTAAAAATAAAGTGTAGTAAAAGTTATCCTACACTTACGCCATACTTTGGACAAATTTGTCCCATATTTCAGACAATAACAAAATAATTTATAAGAACTTTGTAGGAAGTTTGGCATAACTTTTGCAAACTTCTCCCAAACTTGGAATGCGTGAGTTGTCAAGTTTGGCATAGTGTCATTGCCTAAACTTGCCCCAAGTTTATACAAACATAAACTTGGGCGAAGTTTGGCCCAAACTTTCTCATTTTTACGCGGGCATATAAGTTATTTACACAAACATTTAAATCCTTCCTTCTATCAGCGAGTGTCGTTTGTTCTATTAATTTTACTTCATCTAGCACATTAAAAAAATACTAACACAGCAATGCGTGGCCTTAGTCTGCACTTTAATTGCTTCGATCTGGGCATCGATCCTGTGATTTTCGTGCATAAATTCTACATTTATTGTAACACACGTACAGACACATACATACAGACATTCATTTCGTCCCCTGAACACACACAATGGCCCATGTGCATGAATACACACGCACACACAAACACAGAAAGAAGAACGTGGAATTTTCCACAACTGCACCGCTTTGGTTAACCTCCTGCCGAGCATCAATCATGTGATTTTCGAGTATAAATTGTACATTTATTATTCTACCTCACGTTGACACACATACATACACACTGAGAGAATTATCGGGCGTCTGCCGTAAGAACGAGTTCCAAAACGCGTTCCAGTATTCGTCCAAGTCCTTTTGGGCAACTGCAAAAATCCAAAAATTGTGCAGCAGTCGTCCTACAGTGGCGCTGCTGTCGCCATGAATGCGCGGTAAACACTATTTTTCTGCCATTGTTTACATGTTTTTGGGTGGCTCGGGTCCGAAAGTAAGAGAGCTGTCGCGCAAAAGTCGTGTACGACAGCAAAAATGAACAAGTTCGGAAGGCGTTCAAAAATTCTCTCAGTGCAGACACACACTTCGTCCCTTTAACATACACACAATGTCCTATATGCATGGATACACACGCACAAATTCCATTTAAAATTTCATATGTTAATAAAATAATATAATAACAATTAATTCTGATGTTTTAGGAACTAGCTTAATCATTGATCTTTTAAATGATTGCCACATTGGAATAAAGTCTAGCATATGGTTTTTTAAATCAAGTAAGTTTATTTAAAAAATAATTACTTAACTAATACATATAATCTATTAATTTTTATGATTTCAGTAAAAGATGACATCGACGATATTCTTCAATGTATCGATTAAAGTTCGTTTTAAATTAATTAAATGATTGATTTATATTTATATTGTTGAAATTTACTTTGTAAAAGTAATTCTTTATAAATATAAGTCTTATTTATAAACAAAGGAGTTTTAATTTTTTAGAAATTGTAATGTGTACTCTTCCAAATAAATGTTAATCTTCAACCTAAAAACTAAGAATATTATTGTGCTAATTGTAAATATCATACGAAGATCAGCATGAGGCAGTATATAAATGTGTAGTATTTGGGTGTAGATGTGATTGTGAGAATTTGATTTGCAAGTGCGTTTGTGTGAGTGTATATTTTTTTATACGTGGTAGAAGACACTCAGGTGATAGAAGTTGCGCGAGTCTAAAATCTGCACTTTGACACTTCTATCAAAAACTACAATTTTTCATTATTTCAATTCATAAATAATCATCAGCAATATCAAAACTTATATATACTTATTAAATGAATAAAAGAGTATTGAAAAAAGGTAAAGAATCAGAAACGCAGAGTTAAATTTTATGTACTGTAATGTAATTTATTTTTAGTTAATTTTACTTAGAAGCTTTACATGCTTCTAGAATACCAGTGAATATGTTTTTTATATTTTTTTGTATTATTAGATTTGACTGGATGAATTGTCCGAATGTCGATATCGGCGATGTTTCTTTCCTCCCTTCGTACCTCTAAACTTAGCTGTGAATAAAATAATGTATATCAAATTATAATATTTTAATTTATAAATAATCATTAATTCAAAGCAATATTCACAAGTCATTAAATTAATTATTTAGTGTTTATAACATATTCATAAAAGTGTTTTAAAATTACAACGCGAGGTTTATAAATTATATTTTTCTTTAACTAATAATTGCACTGTTTCAAGTAAAGCAATATCAACAACTAGTAATGTAACAATATAACAATAAAGATGTGATAAACACACGCACTAGTATTGCGTAAAATTATTTTATAAATTGTTGATATATTATATAATAATAATAAGTACGTAGTATATTAAGATAGCTTCGCGATAGACACGTGCCGTTAAACGCGAGTTTAACGACCGCGCTATAAATAGATTAGAGTCATTGACCGCCACCCCACTACTGTGCCTACTCGCCAGTTCATTGACCCCGTCCGGAGTGGGGGGACAGGCGTTATACGCATGCGCGCTCTCGTAGAATCGGGTATATAAGGCGCACCGAAACCACCAGTAGGCAGTATGCAACTGGACGACAGATCGGACAGGCCGTGAGCACACGACCAGCCCCTTTCTCCGACCTAGTGCAGCAACCGTGGATACGTTCGTGAGCACACGTTCGTAAACACGGTTACCGTATACCGTACCGACCGTTACCGTAACCGCATCCTACCGTAGGCACCTCGTGAGCACACGTGGTGTCTAATCCTGTCCGTATCCTCGTGAGCACACGTGGATTATCCCGACCGTACCTTCGTGAGCACACGTAGATTATCCTGACCGTATCCTCGTGAGCACACGTGGATTAACCCGACCGTATCTTCGTGAGCACACGTAGATTATCCCGACCGCACCCTCGTGAGCACACGTGGGCTATTCCGACCGTATCCTCGTGAGCACACGTGGATTATCCCGACCGTATCTTCGTGAGCACACGTAGATTATCCTGACCGTGTCCTCGTGAGCACACGTGGATTATCCCGACCGCACCTTCGTGAAGATACCTACTAGCCCGAACCGTATTGCCGTGCGAGCATACACGATAACCGTTAGTTGCGTCCGTTTAGGAAACTAGTTATAAGACAGCGTTGTAAAGTTCGTAGATCGCGTAATAATTAAGTATTTTGTCTTGATTTGATTACAAACTAATTAGCTATTTCACCCGACCAAGACCAGGCGGGCTGGCAACATTTACATTATATCTTTGTTTATTTTTATATCTGTACATAGTCTTAATAATAATTAGTCTTTATTATTTTTAAGCAAATTTTGTTGCACCACAATAAAAAAAAAATTTTTTTATTAAGAAATTAACTACGTACATAATTCCTAAAAAGTTTCTGCAATAGAAAGTACTGAAATCAAAATGAAATTGACAAGTATTTTTATAAATATTTATTACTATAAAACTTTACGTTTAATGTTGTAAAACACCTTCAAGAAGGTGTACATTTTGGCAAGTATGGGTTCGGTCCGATCACAATTTTCCAATATTTTTATTTTAACTAAACCTATATTACATAATAACTTATTTATCAATAGAATAATACTAATGAAGTTATTACATTAGAAAGTACTGAAATCAAAATGCAATTGTCAAGTATGGTGTATATTTCAATCACACTTTTAAAATTGTTGTACATAATTCGTAGAAAGTTTCCGCAATAGAAAGTACTGAAATCAAAATGGAATCGGCAAGTATTGCTTTTCAAAAATAAATATATTTTTCGAACTGAATGTACTAATATTTTCTGAAAAATTTCATTTAAAAAGAATAAAAATGAGAAAAATTTCTATTTATTACTTTTCCATAAATTAATTTTGCACAAATGAATATTATTATAAAATTGTGTATTTTCTGCTGTAACTAAAAAAAAAAAATAAATGAGTAAGAGGGAATTTTTCAGAAAATATTAGTACATTCAGTTCGAAAAATATATTTATTTTTGAAAAGCAATACTTGCCGATTCCATTTTGATTTCAGTACTTTTTATTGCGGAAACTTTCTACGAATTATGTACAACAATTTTAAAAGTGTGATTAAAATATACACCATACTTGACAATTGCATTTTGATTTCAGTACTTTCTAATGTAATAACTTCATTAGTATTATTCTATTGATAAATAAGTTATTATGTAATATAGGTTTAGTTAAAATAAAAATATTGGAAAATTGTGATCGGACCGAACCCATACTTGCCAAAATGTACACCTTCTTGAAGGTGTTTTACAACATTAAACGTAAAGTTTTATAGTAATAAATGTTTATAAAAATACTTGTCAATTTCATTTTGATTTCAGTACTTTCTATTGCAGATACTGAAATCAAAATGAAATTGACAAGTATTTTTATAAATATTTATTACTATAAAACTTTACGTTTAATGTTGTTAAAACACCTTCAAGAAGGTGTACATTTTGGCAAGTATGGTTCGGTCCGATCACAATTTTCCAATATTTTTATTTTAACTAAACCTATATTACATAATAACTTATTTATCAATAGAATAATACTAATGAAGTTATTACATTAGAAAGTACTGAAATCAAATGCAATTGTCAAGTATGGTGTATATTTCAATCACACTTTTAATAATTGTTGTACATACTCGTAGAAAGTTTCCGCAATAGAAAGTACTGAAATCAAAATGGAATCGGCAAGTATTGCTTTTCAAAAATAAATATATTTTTCGAACTGAATGTACTAATATTTTCTGAAAAATTTCATTTAAAAAGAATAAAAATGAGAAAAATTTCTATTTATTACTTTTCCATAAATTAATTTTGCACAAATGAATATTATTATAAAATTGTGTATTTTCTGCTGTAACTAAAAAAAAAAATAAATGAGTAAGAGGGAATTTTTCAGAAAATATTAGTACATTCAGTTCGAAAAATATATTTATTTTTGAAAAGCAATACTTGCCGATTCCATTTTGATTTCAGTACTTTTTATTGCGGAAACTTTCTACGAATTATGTACAACAATTTTAAAAGTGTGATTAAAATATACACCATACTTGACAATTGCATTTTGATTTCAGTACTTTCTAATGTAATAACTTCATTAGTATTATTCTATTGATAAATAAGTTATTATGTAATATAGGTTTAGTTAAAATAAAAATATTGGAAAATTGTGATCGGACCGAACCCATACTTGCCAAAATGTACACCTTCTTGAAGGTGTTTTACAACATTAAACGTAAAGTTTTATAGTAATAAATGTTTATAAAAATACTTGTCAATTTCATTTTGATTTCAGTACTTTCTATTGCAGAAACTATATTTAGGAATTATGTACGTAGTTAATTTCTTAATAAAAAAATTTTGTTTTTATTGTGGTGCAACAAAATTTGCTTAAAAATTAGAAATGTTTAACTATTATATTTACATAGCAATTTTAAAAGTGTGATTAAAATATACACCATACTTGACAATTGCATTTTGATTTTTTAAACTGTGATTAGAAACCATACTTGCGAATGTTGACACCTTCGTGGAAGGTGTTTTATAAATTACTATTTAGAGACACAAATTGAACATTAAACATGTAATAATAACAAATAAATAAATTATTGAAAGTGAAACCCTAATAAATAAATTAGTAGTTTCTGTTTATGTGGACAAAATTTGTAGAATACTATTCCGTACAAATGTTTGTATTCAATTGAATTAATAAATATTTGTATTTGTAAAGATAAATACTTGTGATTCAATTTGATTTCAGTACTTTCAATTACAGAAACTTTTTATGCAGTTAACGCAAAAAAATATATAAATGATTAATTAAAAACAAATTTACGGTATGGTAAAAAATACTTGTCGATTATTCCGCTTTGATTTTAGTACTTTCTATTGCATAAACCTTTTATGGAGTTTATGTGAAATATATAAATGTTTAATTAAAAACAAATTTATGATATGGTTATAAGTACTTATCGATTTTGTTGTTTTGATTTCAGTAGTATCTATTGCAGAAACTTTTTATGGAGTTTAAGCAAAATATAAGTAGAAATAGGATGGGAGTAATAATTAAAGATTTTTGTTATCAGATAACAATTTTGAAAGTGCAATTTGAAACTATACTTGCGAACGTTGACACCTTCGTGGAAGGTGTTTTATAAAGTGCTTTCCAGACATCAATATCACTTTGATTTCAGTACTATCAATTGCAGAAACTCTATATGGAGTTAAAGCAAAGTATATAAATGTTTAATTAAAAACAAATTTTTTGTATGGAAAAAAATACTTGTCGATACCGATTTGATTTCAGTACTTTCAATTGCAGAAACTTTTTATGGAGTTTAAGGAAAGTATATAAATGTTTAATTAAAAACATTATGGTATGGAAAAATATACTTGTCGATACCAATTTGATTTCAGTACTTTTAATTGCAGAAACTTTCTACGAAATCAACGCAAAAATATATAAATTATTAATTAAAAACTAATTTATGGTATAGTAAAAATACTATCGATTATTCCACTCTGAATGCAGTACTTTGTATTGTATAAACTTTTTATAGAGCTTCAGTACAAAGTATATAAAAAAATGTTAAATTGAAATAATAGTAAGTAGAAAAAAGTGAGAGTTGAAATTCAAGATTTCTTTTATCAGAGAAAGTTTTTTAAACTGTGATTAGAAACCATACTTGTGAATGTTGACACCTTCGTGGGAGGTGTTTTATAAATTACTATCTAGAGACACAAATTGAACGTTAAACATGTAATAATAACGATTAGTAATACTCTTTAAATAAATAAAATTTCATGTAAATATCTGAGATGTCAAATTCTTTTACTGGGCTATGTATTTTTTGATATCCTTTTCGTCTCCTATAAATATATATATGTCTACTCAAAAAAGTTGAGACAGAGCTATAGGGGAAAACGAAAGAGTGAGTGAGACACGCGTGATCTAGTTATTTTTTCATTATTATCTTAAACGGTCATCATTTATATTACACGGTCGTCAATCATCTAATTTGCCGAGAAACGAGCGCGTAGCAGAACCTGTCAGTGACAATTATTGGTTATGTTTAATGTTGATAATTTAAAAGTTTGTCAAATTCTTGGTTTTGCACTACAGTTTTCACAGGTACAGTATAATAATTATTTAAATTTTTTATTTTTACTATTCTAAGTATCAAGATTTAAATAAAAATAGTAAAAAAAATTTAGGAAATGTTTATTAATTATTTGAATAAATTATTTTAGAGAAGTTAAAAATAATATAATTATTTGTTAATAAAATAATTTATTTAACAATTTAGATTCTGGAGCCCAGTCATGAAACGTATCAAGCAAAAAGTGGAGTTATACATTTGTGGGATCTAAGGTCAGACCATAATGAGCAATTAATACCTGAAGCAGAAGCTTCTATTCAAGACATAGCAGTTGATGCAGTTGGGACTTATATGGCTGCTGTTAACAACAGGTCATTGTTTTATATGGACAGTTACCGGTGGTATCGGTGAAGAACCTACAAAATTAAATCCTAGGCATAAGTTAAATGCACATAGAGCATATGCACTTAGATGTAAGTTTAGTCCTGATAGTACACTTCTTGTTACTACTTCAGCAGATAAGACTGCCAAAGTTTGGAAAACAACAGACTTTTCCGAGGTGCAAGTTCTACAGCATGAAGCTAAACGATGGGTTTGGGATGTAGCTTTCAGTGCTGATTCGCAATACATTTTTACTGCTTCGTCGGATGGTGTTGCAAGATTATGGAATATAGCAACAGGAACTGTGAAGAGAGAATATTAAGGACACCAAAAAGTAGTTTCTGTTCTTGCCTTCAGAGATGAAGTGCTTCCGACAAGTTAAAAACAAAATAGACTGTGCATTATTAGTTCATTGAAGAATGTTGATGAACAATTTTAGTATAATACTAGCAACAAATACCTCGGTCGCTAACGCTCCCTCGGTCGATTTAAACTTTTGATTTATTTTGTTGTATCAATATTAATTATTAGGAAAACATTTAAACTATATGAAGTTATAAAGTTATTAGATTTAATTTTTCATTTTCAAAGTTTAGATAAATATAATATATTAATACTAAGTAATAATAATCTTACTTATTTGTTAACATTTATTATTGTCTATTTTTTAATGCGCATAATTACAATAATAATTGGATTTTATTATTCTTCAATTAAAACACTCTTTGATTTTATATTATTATTATTATTCTTATGGCGTGTCCAATTTTATTTCCTTTGTAATTATTATATGTGAAAAAATAAATAAAATTACAATTGTATGAATACAATAAAAAAAGATAATTAGGTAACCTTTAATTTATGCACATTTAGATTTTACATGTATATATGGGCAAATTCTCGTAAATTGATCATGTCAAAAAATAAAAATCATGAAAAATAGAAAATTTTATTAAATAAAAATTTAAAATAAAATATTATTTATAATTATTAATAATTGATTTTCACCTATCGATTGCTCAACATTTGGAGGATAAAAGTTCTATATATATAAAAAAAAATTAAAGTTAATTTATTATTTTTTACTTTATTTATTTATTTATTTTTTATTATTATTTTTTTAATAAATTAAATATTAAAAATATATAATAGAAAAAATTAAAGTTAGAGTTAAAGTTAAATAAAAATTAAATTCCATCAAAAACCTTTCTCCCTTTCTGTGACGTCAATCTATTTGTGTGACGTAATTGTCGATGTGACGATATTTTTTGATAAATAGATGTATCACATGTTTTTTGACGCACTGTTGGGGGTTAATGTTTTTAGTTGTTTTTTTAAAAGGGGCAACATTTGAAGGGGGAAGGGGTGGTCGTATGGGGTGTACCTTGACCACCTAGACATCGTCTTCAGGAAGTGACAATTTTTTTTGCATATTCAAGCAGGGTGGCACACTACTTACCAGTAGACGATGTCCAGATGACCCGGAGGTCACCCTGACCACCTGGACATCGTCTTCAGGAAGTGACAATTTTTTTTGCATATTCAAGCAGGGTGGCATACTACTTACCAGTAGACGATGTCCAGATGACCCGGAGGTCACCCTGACCACCTGGACATCGTCTTTAGGAAGTGACAATTTTTTTTTGCATATTCAAGCAGGGTGGTACACTACTTACCAGTAGACGATGTCCAGATGACCCGGAGGTAAAAAAAAATAAATCAACAACATAACAATTCAAAAATTGAAGCAGCACCTTTAAAGCGTAGCGCTAATATTGCTAAGTTTTTAACAAAGCGTTAAAAATAAATTAATTAATAAAGAAAATCATATCTAAAGTGCACACTTAATTCAAATATTTACAAATATACATATAAGCAGCACCTTTAAAGAGTAGCGCTCAAAATTTTAAAATGAATCATCAATAGAACAATTCAAAAATTGAAGCAGCACCTTTAAAGCGTAGCGCTAATATTGCTAAGTTTTTAACAAAGCGTTAAAAATAAATTAATTAATAAAAAAAATCATATCTAAAGTGCACACTTAATTCAAATATTTACAAATATACATATAAGCAACATCTTTAAAGAGTAGCACTCAAAATTTCAAAATAAATGAACAATATATATTGAACAAAATATATGAACAATATATGTCAGTCCCAAGCCTGTAATCGCAGAGGGAAAATGAAATTAAACAAAAAAATTATAAAACAAAAAAATTATGTCACTTCTCGAGGACGATGTCCAGGTGGTCAGGATGACCTCCAGGTCAACTACCCATCCTCCTTTAATTCCCTCACCTTACCCTATTTTAACACTTTTTAAAAAACTCAAATTCATGATAATGAGTCAATAAATGAAAATGCTACTCCTCATTAAAAAAAAAAATTAGATGTTATTGCAGAACTTAAGAGTAAACAAAAAAAAATAAAAATAATATGTAAAATAGCAAATAATTATTTTAATGAATCTTTAATAATTGAAAATTATTTAGGTACAATGTCTGAAATTTGTAATTATTGCCATGCAAAACAGTTTTCATGTGAATATAATAAAAATAAATTATTTTCAAGTTGTTGTCAAATGGGTAAAGTAATGCTACCTGACAATCCTACATGGGTGAAAATCATCTAACGTGAACATTTATCGTTGTGATATGCAAGAAAACAAAATGAAAAAAATTATATATTTTTGGTTTCTCTGGACCAATTACAGTTTCTAGAGTACCTGTTTACAGTGAACATACAGGATCAGTTGATTTACTCAACGTATTGAAGATTTTTAATTTTTACATTCCAGGGGAATTACATATATTTTGATATATAAAACATAAACATCTTGAATACATCCCTAATACAAAATCTTACGTTAAATCTCAAGTGAGATTTCATGCCAAAATCTCGTGTGATATTTCAATTGGAGAGGTGTTTAAATTTGCTAAATAATAAAAAATCAATTTCTCACGTGAGATTTTGTAATAGGGATAGAAAATTTTAATAAACATATTTTATGGAGTATACATTGAATATAACTATACCTAATTGATAATTACAATAAAAAAATTAATTAACAAATTCTTCCGTTTATAAAATATATGCAATGTTTCCATATAATCAATTTAACATAATTTTTATATTTGTAATATAAATTATATATTTTTATTATTTCTTTTAGTAGTGACTTCTTTTATCTTAAATAACAATTTTACTCTTTTTATGAGTTTTATTTTCGTACGAGATCGACCCTAATTGATAATGTTCACATTGTCTATTCAAATTACATTCGTAACAACTTACTTCATTAAAATTAATTTTTTGGGGCTCACATCTATTCCATTTCCATTGATGGACTCGCATAGTTCCTTTGAATGGAGAAAACAATTGTTAAGAAATAATGTTTATTTTTAGTCAAAACAGTAAAGCATGTAATGATCAGCATCGATTATTTGTTATAAAAGAAATTTGGACAGGGGATGTTACATGCCAGGGGAGATTACATAGATTGTTTTTTAAATTTTATTACGTTAACATTCAAAATTTCCACATCGGAATAATACTGTTTTTATGTAGTTATTTTATCTGAAATTTACTCTATGAATTGGTTTTAAAAATTTATTAGTTTTCCAATTATATTCTACCAGAGAAATTACATTAAAAAAGGTAACCGCTGAATTACCACAAAAACATGCCCGTATTTTTTGCTTAACATCATGAAATACTAAAAATAAAATTTTTACCTCTAAAGTAAACCAAAAGTTAACAATTTCACCTGGTCAGAAAAATGTTTTATGTTTACAATTAATTTTAAAGACATTAATCATAACACAGCTATTATTAATAACAAGTTTGTTACAAAGTTCAGCAAGTTCAGTGCACTTCAAAAATCAGTAAATGTTCAGATTTTCAACTTAATTTTAATTGTGGTTATCAAAATGAACAATTAAGTTTTGAACCCGTTTTTGAAATAAAGAAATACGCCTATAATCGCACCAGTTAATATGCGATTATGGCCTTCTTACAGCCAGGGGACGTTATATTTCAAACTTTAAGCAACTTAAACTTGGCAATAAAATCAACTTTTATCAAATTTCACGGCTGACTTACATTAAATTACATATATTGTACTTAGAATATATTATTCGTAATTTTATATATGATATAATGGGATATATTTCACTATTACACAATTGTGCGCGTTAGATGATTTTCACCCACAAATCCAAAAGAATTAAAAAATTTGGTTATAGGTAATTCGAAATATAGTACGAATTTTCGTCAAAACATAAGACAATACAACAATTCTTTAGCTTAAATTATTATCCTCATTAATGCGTTCATTAATTAATGAAATACTAAAATCAGACAATGTATGTTGACAATATTGTAGCAATATGACATTATTCCAACAATATCGCTGCAATATGAAGTGCTGTCTGGGTCGGAATGTATCTATTCCTTTATACCTAATGAGTATTTTCTTAACCTTGCATTTTTTTAGAAAAGAAAGTTTTGGAAACAAGATTGTACTCTATTCTCATTCAAGGAAAAAAAATTATAGTGTATTTGGTATTTATTACTCAAAGTACTATTAACACAAATCACATTTTTATATTTTCGGTTTGGAAACTTTACATTTTAACCTTTAGACTACCGAGATTTTAGAAATGAAATCGTCCTTTAAAAGTTTCTTAATTGCCAACCTGCTTGAATATGTAAAAAAATTGTCACTTCCTGAAAACGATGTCCAGGTGGTCAGGGTGACCTCCGGGTCATCTGGACATCGTCTACTGGTAAGTAGTGTACCACCCTGCTTGAATATGCAAAAAAAAATTGTTACTTCCTGAAGACGATGTCCAGGTGGTCAGGGTGACCTCCGGGTCATCTGGACATCGTCTACTGGTATGTAGTGTGCCACCCTGCTTGAATATGCAAAAAAAATTGTCACTTCCTGAAGACGATGTCCAGGTGGTCAGGGTGACCTCCGGGTCATCTGGACATCGTCTACTGGTAAGTAGTGTACCACCCTGCTTAAATATGCAAAAAAAAATTGTCACTTCCTGAAGACGATGTCCAGGTGGTCAGGGTGACCTCCGGGTCATCTGGACATCGTCTACTGGTAAGTAGTATGCCACCCTGCTTGAATATGCAAAAAAAATTGTCACTTCCTGAAGACGATGTCCAGGTGGTCAGGGTGACCTCCGGGTCATCTGGACATCGTCTACTGGTAAGTAGTGTGCCACCCTGCTTGAATATGCAAAAAAAATTGTCACTTCCTGAAGACGATGTCTAGGTGGTCAGGGTACACCCCATACCACCACCCCTCCCCCTTCAAATTTTACCCCTTTTAAAAAAGCAACTAAAAACATTAACCCCCAACAGTGCGTCAAAAAACATGTGATACATCTATTTATCAAAAAATATCGTCACTTCGACAATTACGTCATACAAATAGATTGACGTCACAGAAAGGGAGAAAGGTTTTTGATGGAAGCAGCTTAATATAATATAGATATTTGTTAAGAAAGTGTAAAGACATTAAAAAATATAATTTATTATTTCTAATAAGAAACATTTTGTAAATAAATATCCTTATTTCCTTTCTTAGAAGTTAATAAATAATTGTTTATTCAATTATTTTGGATGAAAAATATTAGAATGTTATTGTATATTGTACAAAAATAATGTGCGTGTTTAATTATTGGATGCACATTCCATCATATACTTAATATATTGGTGTTTTGCAACCATAATTAAATAATATTAACAATTTTAAATTTATACAATTTTTTTAATTACGAGAAAGTCTTAGGTTTCTGGTACTACTACTACTGCTATTATGATTATTGGTATTTACAGATTCTCTTCTACTTATTTCACTGATGTCCAAATTATCATTTGTAGTTGGTTGAAATAATTTATTAGTTTGCACATGAAGTGGTGTACTTGTTATGATAGTTTGCTTGATTCGTTTGTTAATTATACTATGTGGTCTTCTAAAGGTATTTATTTTTGTTATTGATTTCCTTTTCATGTCAATAGTCTTATTTAAATTAACTAGCTTGCTAGCTAATTGTTGTTTTTGCGGTTTACCTTTTGAATTAACTTTATTAATTTATCTGTTTTATCCATTTCACTATTTGATTCTCCTTTGGATGTGTTGACTTGCTTTAACCCATTAACGCCGAAATGACCAACATTTTTTTTCTTTTTTCATAGTCATTATTTAATATTTAAATCATGCGCTACCATAGTACTGATTTTTTTCGTTATAGTTTTGGATGTGTTCTTTCGAATGCCGTCGGTAAAATTGACTTAACCCGTTTTTGAAAAAAGTTATGATTTTTTTAATTAAAAAAAATACAAAAAATTTGTCGCTATTTTTTGATAATTAATTTTTTTTCATATTATAAAATGTATTTAGATCGTTCGATTCTACTGGTAAGTAGTGTGCCACCCTGCTTGAATATGCAAAAAAAATTGTCACTTCCTGAAGACGATGTCCAGGTGGTCAGGGTGACCTCCGGGTCATCTGGACATCGTCTACTGGTAAGTAGTGTGCCACCCTGCTTGAATATGCAAAAAAAATTGTCACTTCCTGAAGACGATGTCCAGGTGGTCAGGGTGACCTCCGGGTCATCTGGACATCGTCTACTGGTAAGTAGTGTGCCACCCTGCTTGAATATGCAAAAAAAATTGTCACTTCCTGAAGACGATGTCCAGGTGGTCAGGGTGACCTCCGGGTCATCTGGACATCGTCTACTGGTAAGTAGTGTACCACCCTGCTTAAATATGCAAAAAAAAATTGTCACTTCCTGAAGACGATGTCCAGGTGGTCAGGGTGACCTCCGGGTCATCTGGACATCGTCTACTGGTAAGTAGTATGCCACCCTGCTTGAATATGCAAAAAAAATTGTCACTTCCTGAAGACGATGTCCAGGTGGTCAGGGTGACCTCCGGGTCATCTGGACATCGTCTACTGGTAAGTAGTGTGCCACCCTGCTTGAATATGCAAAAAAATTGTCACTTCCTGAAGACGATGTCTAGGTGGTCAGGGTACACCCCATACCACCACCCCTCCCCCTTCAAATTTTACCCCTTTTAAAAAAGCAACTAAAAACATTAACCCCCAACAGTGCGTCAAAAAACATGTGATACATCTATTTATCAAAAAATATCGTCACTTCGACAATTACGTCATACAAATAGATTGACGTCACAGAAAGGGAGAAAGGTTTTTGATGGAAGCAGCTTAATATAATATAGATATTTGTTAAGAAAGTGTAAAGACATTAAAAAATATAATTTATTATTTCTAATAAGAAACATTTTGTAAATAAATATCCTTATTTCCTTTCTTAGAAGTTAATAAATAATTGTTTATTCAATTATTTTGGATGAAAAATATTAGAATGTTATTGTATATTGTACAAAAATAATGTGCGTGTTTAATTATTGGATGCACATTCCATCATATACTTAATATATTGGTGTTTTGCAACCATAATTAAATAATATTAACAATTTTAAATTTATACAATTTTTTTAATTACGAGAAAGTCTTAGGTTTCTGGTACTACTACTACTGCTATTATGATTATTGGTATTTACAGATTCTCTTCTACTTATTTCACTGATGTCCAAATTATCATTTGTAGTTGGTTGAAATAATTTATTAGTTTGCACATGAAGTGGTGTACTTGTTATGATAGTTTGCTTGATTCGTTTGTTAATTATACTATGTGGTCTTCTAAAGGTATTTATTTTTGTTATTGATTTCCTTTTCATGTCAATAGTCTTATTTAAATTAACTAGCTTGCTAGCTAATTGTTGTTTTTGCGGTTTACCTTTTGAATTAACTTTATTAATTTTATCTGTTTTATCCATTTCACTATTTGATTCTCCTTTGGATGTGTTGACTTGCTTTAACCCATTAACGCCGAAATGACCAACATTTTTTTTCTTTTTTCATAGTCATTATTTAATATTTAAATCATGCGCTACCATAGTACTGATTTTTTTCGTTATAGTTTTGGATGTGTTCTTTCGAATGCCGTCGGTAAAATTGACTTAACCCGTTTTTGAAAAAAGTTATGATTTTTTTAATTAAAAAAAATACAAAAAATTTGTCGCTATTTTTTGATAATTAATTTTTTTTCATATTATAAAATGTATTTAGATCGTTCGATTCATGAACAAAAGTGCATAAAATAGTTATACTTTGACCCTATATTTTTTGTATTTTATTCTTAGATAGTCAAAAATTTTGATTTCAATGTAAAAACACTCAAAAACAGAGAAAAATGAATAAATTTGGTTATTTTTCGTATATTTTCATTAAAAACAAAATTTTTGACTATCTGAGAATAAAATACAAAAAATATAGGGTCAAAGTATAACTATTTTATGCACTTTTGTTCATGAATCGAACGATCTAAATACATTTTATAATATGAAAAAAAATTAATTATCAAAAAATAGTGACAAATTTTCTGTCTTTTTTTTAATTAAAAAAATCATAACTTTTTTCAAAAAAGGGTTAAGTCAATTTTACCGACGGCATTCGAAAGAACACATCCAAAACTATAACGAAAAAAATCAGTACTATGGTAGCGCATGATTTAAATATTAAATAATGACTATGAAAAAAGAAAAAAAATGTTGGTCATTTCGGCGTTAATGGGTTAATTGTTCTACCCTTTTTTTATTCACAATATGAATAGCAGCGCTTATTGCACTATTATCACCAGTAACATTTTTTTCATTTGCATTCTTCTCTAATGTGAAGTTTAGTTTTGTTTGTCTCATTGTATCTTGAAGTTTTTTTTTCTTTTTCTTGTTAGTTTTCTGTGTTTGTTTAACATTCATATTTGTTTGAGAATTTCCTTGACTATACTGTTCAGTCGAGCCATCATTTTTACCTTGTGACTTTTTGTTAGTTTGTAATTTATTAACAGTTGCTTTTTTAATTTTAGTATATGAAGGTTTCTTCACCGCTTGTTTTGTTTGTTTCTTTTTTGGAGTGCTCATCTGGCTAATATCATCATCTGAGCTTTCAAAATCTGATAAATCCTAAAAAAAAAGTAAATGAATAATGTTTTTTCAGTTTTAAAGTCTTTAGTTTAAAAATACTTACACTTAAATTTAATATTGTATCATATTTTTCCAACTTCCATTCCATAGGTGCATTATCTTGTTCAATTTTTTTTTTTTTTTTTTATGTTATTTAACGTCGCTCTATTTATGCTGCCAGGGCTAATCAGCGACGGAGGTGAACGGCGTATCTGTAAACAAAGCACATGTAGTTGAAACAGTGGTGCTTGTGTCCATCGGAAGATATCATCGGTCACTGCAATTAGTCTAATAATTACAGTTTCCTGTCCTCCCGATGGAACCACCGCGATCCTCTTTACATCTTCGCGTCCCTAACGTTCCCTATAGTTTAGATGCCCGTGCCTCTCATGCACTGAAAAATGCACGAAACGCACGCGCACCTGAACTGGCGTCACATTATAGTGACACGCCGAGCCACTGAGTCGCGGTGTTCGAAAAATGCACATGAAAAAAATTTTCAGAGGTACACGTCTGGGATCGAACCCACGACCCTCGGTGTGAGAGTCGGGAGCTCTACCCATGAGCCACCGCGGCTCATCTTGTTCAATTATTTGAATAAATGCTTCTTTTAATGTTAAAGTTTTAAAACATTCGAAAAAGATTCTAAATGCTGCTTCATATTAGTATTGTCAATATCATCAAAGCTATTTAAGTCAAATTTTACTTTAATAGGATTTTCTTTTGTTAAGTCATAAAATACATAAACAATTATGTTAAAGTAGATATTAATTTCAAAATCTTTGCATTTCAGAAACGTTATAAAACAAAAGTATAAGAATAATGCACATCCACAGAACAATTACAAACATCTTCCAAATAAGATTTCAAATCATAATATTGTTTTTTTCGTTTGTGATACGTGTCTAAGTGTAACTTAAGATTTCTTACAAATATTGGAGTATTTACAATATTATCCAAAAAGGTGTTTCTTTAACTACTTGATGCAAATCTATGGCCAATGGAATATCCAAAACTCCAAATGTTCCCTTATTATTTTCATTAAAAATTTGAACAGTATATGTTTTTATATGTTCGTCAATGAATTCCATTATTACGTTTCTTAACATCTGAGTTTTGTTCGCTAGTTTTTATTTGTTCCATTTGTTCATTGTAATTAAGTTCCATTCCATTAAATATTCTATCTCTCTTCGGACTTTTTCCTTTTTATCGTTTATTTACTCATCTTATTAATGAGATGCTATTTTTCTTTACACAGAAATACTTGTTTTATCTGTATAACACTTTTTGCACGCTGTAATGTACACGCAGGTTGACGTTTGACTTGATTATCTCTCACTTCACTCTATCTCTCTTTCTCTCCCGTGTAAGTAAATCTAATCCCCTGCACCTATGTGTTAGGTTAGGTGACATTTTTGATGAAGATACGGGAATGTCATAATATTATATATATATATATATATATATATGGGGTATTCCACGTGAAGTGGTCCGATCAAAATTTTAAAATGCCCCAAATTTTGGGTACACATTGCAAATGTTTTTCAGAATACAGAAAAAAATTTTTAGGCACTGGAATTTATTAGTTCAAAAGTTATTCTAACCTCAAAAAGTGAACTTTTTCCAGTTTTTTTCAACACCAGCTGGGTTCATCGCTATTTAACTCAAAATCTATCAACTTTTACTATAGAACATTATATGTAACATTCGTTGCTAATTATGTCTAGAATTTATCCTTCTGGGTTAGAATTTCTAATTTCAAGGTAAATGTTAGATAAACTATATGTCAATATTCAACTTAAAAAAAAACTAACTTCGCCACAATTGATTTTTTTATCCAAAAGTCCAAAAGAAAGCTTGGAGCAATACCTTTCAAATGGTCTGTAGCATTTTTATGGCCTCCAATTCTGTAAAAAGTTATGACAATTTAAAGAAAGACAAAAAATTCACAAAAATTAACATGGTAATTCTCATTTAAATTTTTAAAAAAATTTCGTGTTTCTTTAAATTATCATAACTTTTTACAGAATTAAAGGCCATAAAAATGCTACAGATCATTTGAAAGGTATTGCTCCAAGCTTTCTTTTGGACTTTTGGATAAAAAAATCAATTGTGGCGAAGTTAGTTTTTTTTTAAGTTGAATATTGACATGTAGTTTATCTAACATTTACCTTGAAATTAGAAATTCTAACCCAGAAGGATAAATTCTAGACATAATTAGCAACGAATGTTACATATAATGTTCTATAGTAAAAGTTGATAGATTTTGAGTTAAATAGCGATGAACCCAGCTGGTGTTGAAAAAAACTGGAAAAAGTTCACTTTTTGAGGTTAGAATAACTTTTGAACTAATAAATTCCAGTACCTAAAAATTTTTTTCTGTATTCTGAAAAACATTTGCAATGTGTACCCAAAATTTGGGGCATTTTAAAATTTTGATCGGACCACTTTACGAGGAATACCCCATATATATATATATCCAAAGGCCCCCCGATTAATTTTAGATTTGAAAATTTAAAATAATAGTTAAATTTAAGGGTTAAATTAGCTGTCTATATAAAATATATATATATATAGTGTTGGAGAACACGAAGAAACAGAAAAATTTTCCTCTTATTCCGAAAGTAAAGAATTTCGACCGGTAGGCGGCGCTGCTTCAACATCTCTATATAGTCTCTAGTCTCTCATCGCCTATTATTTATTACGAGTATATCTATATATATAATGTTGGAGAACACGAAGAAAAAGAAAAATTTTTCTTTCATTCCGAAAGTAAAGAATTCGACATCCGAAATCTTGATAACGTTTTATTGTAAAAATGCGGTAATGAATGAATCCAAAATTTTGTCGAAACTATAAAATATGACTAAGAATTATTGGGGGTTAATGTTGAAACGTATAAAAAAAGATGACGCGACACGCGCCCCTTGATAAATAGTGGTACTTTATTTCAAATTCCTTAAAAACCCGAATCCTGGAATCTGAGCAAGGTCCGGCAAAGATTCACTCTGTTACAAAGACAACTACCCTATCAGCACACAATGTCTTAAAAACGTTTAAATTACGTTGCGGCTAAAACCTTTAAACGTTAGAATTTAATACTTGAAAAACGTTTGAACTACGTTTAAATTTGGTTAAAATGTCCTCTTTAATTTTAGGAAAGTAATATTTTTTAACGTATTTCAAACGTATTTTTAACGTTGGATAAACAAAATTATCCGATGTATATTATTATGGAGCATGCGCAGTTGTTACTTATCAATTGTAGCTATGCGCAATTGTCATTTTTGCACATGTAAATGATTTATATTTAAAAATAAATATAAAAATAGCATTTGCGCATAGCTACAATTGATAAGTAACAACTGCGCATGCTCCATAATAATATACATCGGATAATTTTGTTTATCCAACGTTAAAAATACGTTTGAAATACGTTAAAAAATATTACTTTCCTAAAATTAAAGAGGACATTTTAACCAAATTTAAACGTAGTTCAAACGTTTTTCAAGTATTAAATTCTAACGTTTAAAGGTTTTAGCCGCAACGTAATTTAAACGTTTTTTAGACATTGTGTGCTGATAGGGTACCTTTTTGGAGTTGAGTTTTACTTAAATAATTGTCATACCGCTGCCTTCTAAAAAAATCAATTCTTTGATCTGAAAGCAAAATTATTTTACATTATAAGAATGATAGAATTACACTAGAATATTAATAAATTGAAGTATCTCATTTTTAAGTGTCAATTGTTTTTCAAATTTTCAATTATATACTTACGTTTATTATATGACTTAATTTACACAATTTAATTTATACTCAATATTGTGAAAATAAAAGTACCTTTTTGAAACTGAAGAAGAGCAGCAAATTGTTTAAAGTAATTCTGATTCTGATAATTCAAATGTTTGTTAGAGTATTGCTTACGGCCAAAAGTTACTCTTTTAACTGAAAAGTTATTTTATTAAAAAAACTCATACATAATATATTTATCTACATTTTTGATAAAGAAATATATATATTTAACGAACCTTCAGCAACACTGCTTCGGTCGAAGTTTGGCTTTCCATGATTTCCAGAATTAATTTTGTTTTTAAAATCTACATAAATTAATACAATTATATAAAAATATAAAGAAAAAATAAAATTGTAATAAATATATTAATGAAAAATATATTTTCAAATTACCTTTATTGAAAAAGAGAGGTTTCTCTATTTGAATTAATGAATTAATTCCATTTTTTTCCTCCTCCAATCTAAATTTATTAATTACTTGCGATAGCAACAATTTATTACTTACAGAATCTACAAGGAATAATAGACAATAAAAAATGTTTAAAACTGTATAAACAAATAGTATATCGCATCCCAAGGGCTAAGTGTGCTTTTTTATGCTGAAGTTGGATTTAATTTGGAGTTTCTACAAACACCTGAGGTAAAAAAGCACACGTAGCCCTTTGTATCATATTTTTTGTGACAAATGCACGAATGTCCGCGTTTTAAGGGCTTCAATGATTGGTAAAAGATGCAATTATTTAATTAAATAATTAATTTATTTATTTCGAACTACCACCAAAACTGTCACTATCAATTACAAATATATGCGCAAATCTATTAGACCCGGCGCAAAAAGACTATTTTAGTTCATATTGTTAAGGCGCAAAAACGCAATTTTCGTGCATGTGTTATAACAAAATTAATTAATTAATTAAAAAAGCAATTTATAAAAACGTAAACTTGATGAGAATTTGTTTTCTTCATTTTTATTATATAATAATTATTAAAGAGGAATTTGCCGTTTGACGACCTCAAAAATGAAAAAATTTTTTTAGGCACACTTCCCGCATACGACTTACCCTTAAAGGTACGTAATTTGTGAATCTAAGTTGTAATACGCAAAAACTACCATAGTACATTCTTTTTTCACATTTCACCTTAAAAAACATGATTTTTCTTAATTTTTCAATGATTTTTACTTTACTTTTACATTTTATAGAGTTTTTTATTGAAAATCAACGAAAAATTACGTAAAATCACATATTTTTAGCTGAAACTGAAAAAAGTATGTGCTGAGGCAGTTTTTGCGTGTTGGAACTCAGATTCACATATTACATATTTCTAAGGGTAAGAAAAGTCACATGCGGGAGGACTGTAGCTTATAAAAAAATTTTTTAAGGTCGTCCTACGGAAAATTTCTTGCAAATTTCCTCAAATACAAAATATGAAAAGCTCCATTGTAAGCACGTATTTCTATTTGACAAAATTTCTTTATATTAAAATAAATTTATATTAATTTATATTAAATACGATACAATTACTTGAACAAGCATAAAACATCATATGAAAAAATCTACTTTCCCACAGTTTCATTGAACAGTATTTTTTATACGACATATTTTTTATAATTTACAATGTTATTTTTTAATGCTAATATGATAATAAAAAAATCTATAATTGAAAAATTACCGGTAAAATTGTCCGCTTCTCTTTCCATACTTAAAGATTCAACATTATTACACATAGCAACAAAATTAGAATCATCGTCTATAATGGACATTACAAATCGCAATCCTACTCTGTACGATGTTTAGCATTGACTGTCGCTCAACTACTTACTGTTCCAACCAGTAACAGAAATCGTTTGTCTTAAGAATCATATGTTTACTTTATGTTGATGAAATTACAAATAGTAAATAGATGTAATTATAGAGTTTAACTTGATTTCGGTATTCAGTCTTGACTCGAACTCGCATTGAAATACACAAGATTTTTAAGTGTTCTGAAAAATAGTGTCTTCAAAAATAAAATAAACGTATATTTAAATTGACCAACTAACAAAAACCGTAAGTGAACTTTGTTTTACCAAAAAGTATAAAATTTAACATTAATTATTTTAATATATGCATGGGTAAGAAATAAATAAATTTCCATTGAAAATTGATCTTTCAAGTGTTAAATTGGTTAAAAATTGTTTTGAAAATTTTTTGATACACCTACCGAATTATTAGAATAAGTTTAAGATGTGCAAACTCTTTTAAAGCTACTTATTTTTTTTAACTAACTTTCGTTTTTTTTTAAATTTTGATTGAGTTTACAAAAAATTGTCAACATTACTCTACACGATTGAAATATATTAAAAGTTGGATTATCACATATATTACATTCTTTCAAATACTGACTCATACACATACTTATACTCTCGCTCACTAATACATAAGCATATAGAGAAGCCTTATTTTGCTGACTTTCTCATCTGGTAATGCTCCTGCCATGCATTGTTCAACGACGTTTGACAAGACAAGGATACACTTACACATTCTTGTACCTTCATACACGTATACACGAAATCAGCGAACGTACATACATCTAGCTGAGTACCCGCGTAAAAATCAGAAAGTTTGGCCAAACTTGGCCCAAGTTTATGTTTGTATAAACTTGGGCAAACTTGTGCAATGAGACTATCCCAAACTTGACAACTCATGCATTTCAAGTTTGGGAGAAGTTTGCAAAAGTTATGCCAAACTTCCTACAAAGTTCTTATAAATGATTTTGTTATTGGCCGTAATATGGGACAAATTTGTCCAAAGTATGGCGTAAGTGTAGGATAACTTTTACTACACTTTATTTTTAGGTTATATTATTTATAAAATTTAAAAAGAAAAGAAATTAAAAATAATTTAATATTACCCGATTTACACCTGAAAGAAAATGCATACATATTTTTCCAAAAGATTCCAAGGTCCTCAGTGAATTTCATCCTTTTCATCAAAGTCGTCGCAGCACGTCATTTCAAGTCGACGTTGAGGGTTAGACTGATGCATCGGCGTCAAGAAAAATTTCTTAGTGACCAGTAAACAAGAAGTCATTTGATTGATGGTTACTAAGGAACGTTTGTGAAATTTGCTTGACAAATTTGTCCCATATTTCGGCCAACAACAAAATCATTTATAAGAACTTTGTAGGAAGTTTGGCATAACTTTTGCAAACTTCTCCCAAACTTCAAATGCATGAGTTGTCAAGTTTGGGATAGTCTCATTGCACAAGTTTGCCCAAGTTTATATAAACATAAACTTGGGCCAAGTTTGGCCAAACTTTCTGATTTTTACGCGGGTATTGCTGATTTGACATTTACAAATTGCATAATAGTAGTATATCAAAATACATTATATACTTAGATGCTTAATATATTTAAAAATTTACATTTATGAGTACATTGACGCACACAAAGACAAAAGTAGAATTTCCAATATTCCCATGTTTGCTTCACTTCCTGTCGAGCATCGGTCCTGTGACTTTTGTGCACAAATTGTGGATTTATTGTACCACACGTACACACACATACTCACATACTCACATTTAGTCGCCTGAATACACACAATTTCCCATATGCAAGAATACACACGCACAAATACACAAAGAGGGAAGAAAGTGAAATATTCCACAACTGAACCGTTTTGGTTCACCTCCCGCCGAGCATCGATCATGTAATTTTCGAGTATAAATTGTACATTTATTATTCTACCACACGTTGACACACATACATACAGACACACACTTCGTACCTTTGACACACTCACACAATGTTCCATATGCATGTATACAACACATATAAACACACAAACAAGGAAAAAATTGGAATTTTCCGCAGTTGCACCGTTTTGGTTCACCTCCTGCCGAGCATCGGTCCTGTGATTTTCGTGCACAAATTGTACACGTATTCTATCACACGTACACACATATATCTAGAGACACATATTTAGTATGAAATTAAAGGAAGACATTGAAATGTTCATAACTACATGTATACACACGCACAAACACACAAAGAAAGTACAATTTTCCGAAATGATGTTGTTTTGATTCACCTCTTGCCGAGCATCAGTCATGTGATTTTCTTGCGTAAATTGTAAATGTCCCCTACCTACAAACTCACTTATACATACAGGCACACATTTTATAAATTATTATAAGTTATCGACATAGCGCTAATATGTTTCAACATCGTTAACAAGGTATTTCAATCATTAAAAATTAACACTTAGGGGAGAGGCGGCTATGCGTGGCATGGCGGGTCAACTTGACACCTCAAATATTTATTTGAATTTTACATGTTTCAGTGCAGACACTTAAGGAATTTTAAAATATTACATTATTCTATTTTCCTCTTGAAAAAAAATGTTAAAAACATTATTCTAAATAAATTAATACGCATTTGAAATTATTGATTGAAAAGTGATGCAAGTTTCATTTTATATACAAATAATATATATAAAAAACTTAATAATTTTTAAAAAAGAACATAATTATCTTGTAGTTTTTAATAGAGACTTTCTTGCCTGACTGTGTTTTTTGTTTAAAACATTAATTTAAACGAATATTAATTGCTTAAGAAGTAATAATTGGGGGGGGGGGGGGGGGCATGCGTGGCACCCCTGCGGGGCATGCGTAGCACACGGCACTATAATTTCACAAACTAATATATCGATCAGCTGATGAGTTTATAACCTTTCAGATCATAAAAATGTAGTATAGTAATAGGTAGATATCCTGCAGTATTTAAGTAATTTAATTGTTTAAATATATAGTTCTTAAGATACGTATTCAATGGTGCGGAATTATAAAAAGAAAAACCACGTTCTTCGTTGGAATGATGGGCAATTACATTTAAAAATAATATACTTGATCAAAATCATTTTAATAATGTGAATAATGAAATTAAAATTCCAATTTCATATATTGAACAGGCTAAGCCTCTGTTGAATTTATTGGTAACTAATATTTTTTTTTTTTTTTATGTTATTTAACGTCGCTCTATTTATGCTGCCAGGGCTAATCAGCGACGGAGGTGAACGGTGTGTCTGTAAACAAAGCACATGTAGTTGAAACAGTGGTGCTTGTGTCCATCGGAAGATATCATCGGTCACTGTAATTAGTCTAATAATTACAGTTTCCTGTCCTCCCGATGTAACCACCGCGATCCTCTTTACATCTTCGCGTCCCTAACGTTCCCTATAGTTCAGATGCCCGTGCCTCTCATGCACTGAAAAATGCACGAAACGCACGCGCACCTGAACTGGCGTCACATTATAGTGACACGCCGAGCCACTGAGTCGCGGTGTTCGAAAAATGCACATGAAAAAATTTTTCAGAGGTACACGTCTGGGATCGAACCCACGACCCTCGGTGTGAGAGTCGGGAGCTCTACCCATGAGCCACCGCGGCTCTATATGGTAACTAATATAAATTATTATTTGTAAATTAAAAAGTTTTATTTGTACGCTATTATTTCATTATCTTTTTTAACAGAGTTCTTGTTTAGCTTTAACTCCCACTAGTCAATCTACATCTTTTCAAGAATTTTTAACTTATCAGCATTAAGCTGAAGCAACTACTTTCCCCATTCAGGAACCCTTTCATACTCAATTAATTGATGGTGCATCGTTAACATTAAAAGATAATCTGACAAGCAATTCAGTAGAGAAGATTAGTGGTCAAGATGTTGCGACTAAAAAAGTTTCAAAGAAAGGCAAAGCTGCAATTATCACAAGTACAAAGTATAAAGAAACTCTATTAGATCAAAAATTGAAAAACCTAGAGAAAAAACCCAATGATAAAAAATCTAAGCCAAAAATAATAACTAATAAAATTTTGAATAAGAGAATTAAAGTGGAAAATAATAGAAGACCATTAAGATCTGTAAGTTATGAGAATGCTACAAACGTAGATGAGTCTTTACTTGGCCAAGTTTTAGAAATTCCTGTTATTGACCGCGTTCCTTCAGAAAATTATAATGTAATTTTACAAGTCGATAACATAGCAGCTGAATCTTCTATTAATAATATATATCCTATATACCAAGTCCCTTTTCCTGAAAATGTGCATTATTATTAAATGTATTTATGAATTGTATTCTAATATAATTATAAAACGTCAAATGTGATTTGTAAGACTGATTAAATTAACTAAATGATATAATAAAGTGTTAAATTTAAAGTTAAAAATTTTATCTGTCTTATCATTAATTAGAATGAAAAAATTAAATGCCTACATTTACTAAATTTATTTTAAATTACATTTAAAATATAATACCTCTTATTTTATTGCATTCATTAAAAATACAGAAGTTGAGTGTGCTATTCATGCCCCACCGCACTGACATCCATGCCCCCTAGCGGGGCATGAGTAGTCATTTCACACGCTTGTCTTTACAATTTTATAACTAATTTTAAATATAAAAATAGTAATTTTTAAAAATGTAATTATAAATTTAAGAATCTTTTTAACTATTTTCATTTTTTTAAAGTGAAGAATGATTTAAATTATTATTGTAATATAGTTTTAAACTTAAGGTGCCACGCATAGCCGCCTCTCCCCTATGCAGAAAGTAAAAAAAATTGAAATAGCACAAATTAAATTTATTAAATTAAATTTATCTATCTGGTGCATTTAATAGTACATTTTGATACTAGTGCGAGAATACGATTTCTCCCTCGCGGGACGATTTACACACGAGCGAAGCGAGTCTTCTCGCACATGTGTCGGATACTATTTTTTAACGTGACGTGCGAGAAACTCGATTTAACGTGCAGGATTTTCAATAAGCGTGCGCGAAATCGCGTTTCGCACACGGAATGATAAAAACATATTTCAGGCAATAGCAGAAAATCCACAGATAAACGTGATCTCAAATCGGTAGAACCTCGAGTTTACAAAAAATTAGATTTTGTACTTACACACGAATCTTTTTTATACGTGTTAAAAATGGAAACAAAATTCAAGTTATGTAGCAGTACCCCAAAAACCAATTCACAAACTTTTAGAACCCTTAAAATACCGATTTTCCATGAAATTACCCATGTATAAATTTAAATAAAGAAATTATGAAAATTGTATAAACCAAAGTATAACTTTAACAAACTTTAATTATTAATCGCAATAATAATCATTTTCATTTTTATTTAATTTGTTTAGATTAATACAATGTATCGCATGAAAGAAAAAATTAGAGAAATGGAAAATTTCAACTTGAAGGAGTCGTTAAATTATATTTCAACGAAACAAGCATTAATCAACCGCATACCCGTAACAATATTCCGCAATGTTCTATCAAGAAATGAAATTAATAGTTTCGACATTAGAAAATACGTTTTGTTGAATAAAATAAAAATATGTAAGGAAGCTACACATCAAACTGTACCAGGTATTATTGAAAAAATTACAAATAAGTGTAATAAAGAAAGTGATAAAAATGAAATTTTGAAAGAAGATGTATTTTCTACAAGTGAAACTGGCGAAGAAGTTTTTAAGAAGATTTTTAATTTCGCCCAAAAAGGTCCATTTACAACGTACTATGGACGCGATCTTTTAATTCCACCAAATGGTAAATTTTTATTAAAGACTGAAAAATCCACTACACATCCCGGAAATTGCGAGAATGTTGTAGAAGGAGTTAATTCTTCAATGTGGTACGTTGGAGGTGCAGGAAGCTGCACAGGTATGCATTGCGAAGATAGAGATTTTGCGAGTATAAATATTTTAATAAAAGGCTACAACAAAGTATGGGGATTTGTTGATTCATCCCAATTTGATCGCCTTTCACAAAAATTCAGTGATTAATTTACACTTTAACTTTTGAAAAAATGGAATATCGAAGTCACTTATTTAAATAAAAATGAAGGAGACTTGGTTTACGTCGGTGAAGCAATTTTACACTTTGTTGTAAATCAAGGTTTGAATTTATCAGAAGCCATTAACTTTGGGACGTTAACTTCAACAATTCAACCAGATACAACAATATGCTACTGTAATGATAGAAACCGATTAGCGAGAATGGCATTTAATTTCAATCCCTTAATAGATAAGAAAATTATTTTAAGTAAAAAGAAGAAGTACAATTGTACTCATTGTTTAAAACAATTTCTGTATAAAAAATCAGTAATAAAGCATCAATTAACTAAGCATGTTTTAAAGCCTATTTCATGTAAATTTTCGGATTGTGAAGAACAATTTAATACTTATACAATGAGAAACAAACATTACCACAATATTCATGCTAAAAAGCTAACTAAAATATGTAGTTACTGCGATAAATGTATAAATGTAAGTAATTATAAGCGACATGTAAAAGAAACTCATTACCAGCAATTAAAAGGTACGTGTTTTTTTTTGTAATAGAAATATGCTAAAAAGAAATTTAATAAGTCATTTAAAATCATATACTGGTCCTATATCATGCGATATATGCAAAAGGAATTTTAAAAGTAAACAAGGATTATCCCAGCACAAATGTTTACAGTAATGAAACTTTTATTATTTTTGTATTAAAAAAAATATAAATAAATATAAGTATAAATTTATTTACTAACTTTATATTCTGTTACGTACGTAACTTGAGATTGAGTGGGATTCAGGTTGCGGTTTGCCACCAACCGAAGCTGGTAGGCACGATTGGAGGATCGGGTTGAATGATAAAGACGAAGTTCCTTTACTGTCCTTTATTCTTCTTAATTTAGGAGAAAGGCCTCTGTGTGCGTGTGTGTGTGTGTGTGTGTGTGCGAGCTTGTCTGTTCGTGCGTCGATCGTGGGGCGTCAACGGATTTCCTCTGTTCGACCGCTTCGTCTGGACGCTGGGTCTGATCTGTGTCCGCCTCGTCTGGGCGCTGGCTTTCTTCTCTGTCCGCCTGGTCTGGGCGATGATTTTGTTCTCGTTCGTCTGGTCTGAGCGTCGATTCTCTTCTCTGTGTGACCGCCTCGTCTGGACGCTGGATCTATTCTCTGTCCGCCTCGTGTGGGCGATGGATCTGTTCTCCGTCCGCCTCGTGTGGGCGATGGCTTGGTTCTGCCACGAATTCGGCGGATCGGCTGCTCGAGGAGCGTTCCGCCTGTGGTGGGAGGCTCCTGGAGTCAGCGTTTCCTTGCTGCGTGGATTCGGGGTTTTTCCGTAGATACTCCGTGGGCAATGCCAAAATTGCTATGGTTGCAATATTGGCCTGGCAACAAGTATCTATAGCTTATTAGACGAATCGCGTCCGAGTAGCTTTCAGCGCGACGTCAACGATGTTCGCTGTCGATCGGACCGGATGCAATATGACGCTCAACTATTTATTGCGCCATCGCGAATGGTTTTGCTGCGATAATTGAAGTATTGCGCGGTACACGAAGATCCAACATGATCTTGGATCGTACGTTACAATTCAATTATATAGCAAAAGTATATTAAGGAGATGTGGAAACGACAGTGCATTAGCTGCCAAATAATCTCGTCATTTATTGATAAAACATGTTGAAACAAATGATACCTATTATTCAAATTTCGAACAAAATACAAGCGATTCTTAATTAAACAGTTATATATATATATATACAGATTCTCATTTTTTAATTTAACACATCCGTAAGTCTCTTGCTCTAGTATAATTTTTAACCATTAAATATAAGATGAAGAAACAACATTACATAAATCTCTTAGCTGCCAAATAATCTTGATCATTTATTAATAAAACAATTACTATTTTATCATTTTATTTATTTTCAAATAATTCCCCGCGTAAAAATATAAACTATTGCCACTATATTGCAGAGCAATGGGCAATAGTTATTGCAAACATATTGCCAATATGTTGCCGCGACAATTGGCAATGTATTGCCAACATACCGCCAAACAGCACCCTCCCATATCTTTGCCAAATATTGGCAATAGTTACTTTTTTATCATTTGTAAACTATTGCCAATATGTTGGTCATACCTCATAAATTTAAAAAAAAAATAAAAAAAATATTAGCCAGCCGCGGGATTTCAACCTTCGATCTTTATATCCGAATGCTGGCTCTTTACCACTGAGCCATTTTGCTATTTTGTTATTAAGAGTTAATTTCAGGCTATAAAGAACAGTTGAAAGTGTGGTTAAAAAATTTCTAAGTCCAAAATTTTATGAATTCAACTGTTCTTTATAGCCTGAAATTAACTCTTAATAACAAAATAGCAAAATGGCTCAGTGGTAAAGAGCCAGCATTCGGATCTAAAGATCGAAGGTTCAAATCCCGGGGCTGGCTAATATTTTTTTTTAATTTTTTTTTTAAATTTATGAGGTATGGCCAACATATTGGCAATAGTTTACAAATGATAAAATAGTAACTATTGCCAATATTTGGCAAAGATATGGGAGGATGCTGTTTGGCGGTATGTTGGCAATACATCGCCAATTGTCGCGGCAACATATTGGCAATAGTTTATATTTTTACTCGGGTCATTAATTCACAATTTTAAGAGATTTTTTTTAAAACACAACCGATTCTTAATTAAACATTAAATGCAGATTCTAATTATTTAAATAAATTTTTCAATTTAAATTTTTAACTCTCTTGCTCTGGTATAATTTTAAATCATTAAATTTATTGAAAAACCTACTTACATGAAAATGCTATTAAGACATAAAAATTTCAATTTTTAATGAAAAGCTTTTTCTCATTGCAAACATCTATGTCCTTAATAACTCTGGTAAAAATAGAAAACATTAAATGTATAGTTTCTACAGATTAAAACTTAGAGCAGAGTAAAATCTATCGATTAAAAATACCCAATTTATGCTAATGATAAATCAGTTTTTGTCACATTTTATGAACATTTTTTGGGATTGAAAGTGCCAAGCCCATTTTTACACATAGAATCAACAGAAAAAAATATATGTCCGCGTAATAATATTGCCAGCTCGAATATAACCTCCAATTTTGATTGTTAAATTACGGATATAAATGTACCCACATTAATGTGAATCGTAATTATATTTTTCGTTTAACAATAATACAGCCTTTCGCAAACTCTTATCCACACTTACATTCTAAGTAATATCAACATTTCTATACATGTTTACTACCCACAAACTACAAGATTTTATTAATTAATTTAATTAATTTATTTATTTATTTATTTATTTTATTAAGGTATTAATGTTTTCATTTCTACCAGAGATGAATTGCTTACATTTGTAAGCTAAAGCTATCGTTACTTTTGTAAATATTGTGGTTACCATCGAAATAGGAAGTCGGTATAAATATTAAAGTATTAACGAAATCAGATTTCAGCTCAGTTGTCATTACACTCTCTTGGTAATCAAATGAATCTTCAATAACTGTATTTCATTATTAATGAAAATTGTTTGTAGTGTGTTCAATTATTTTAATTTTACTGCATTTTATAAAAATAATTGTTACTGTTGAATAATTTTAAAAAAATAGATTAATTTTGTCATTAATTGTATAAAGCAAATTTCTACAATCATGCCAAAGGACAATAAAACAAATAATTTAATAACATTTAAAAAAATGGAAGATATTATATTAAAGTAAGTTAAATGTATAATAATTACATTTAAATAAAATAAATAGTGAACTTATTTTGATTGATATGAAAGTGTGGTAATGAAAATGTTAAAAACTCAACATGACTTTCAATTATGGAGTGTAGTTGGTACGTTTGTATACGAGTGCTAAGAGAAACAAATATCTTATTATTTATTGTATTGATGAGGAAACAATTTTAAAAATATTATTTTTCACCAACGGGCCAAAACTACCACTTTTGCTCCCGACGATTCAATAACTTACATTTTGTTTAATTTTTTTAGCATGAAATTTAAAGTTCGAGTTCTTAACAAAAGTGAAATAAAAAATTATAGTAATGGAAAATTATTTACATTACATTTGTTGGACAGTTCTGGTGAATTTCGTTGTACTGCATTTCAAGAGTGTGTTGACAAATTCTACGAAATATTCAAGGTTTCTTTATTAATTTATACTTCTTACGCTATTTTTTATCAATTACTTCACTTATTTTTTAACTTTTTTTTGTAACAGATTGGAAACATTTACGAAATTTCAAACACTCGACTTTCACTCGTTAACAAAAACTTCAATCAATTACAATTTATTTTTGAAATGCAATTATGTGAAGATTCAATAATTTCATTGCATCAACATAACGATAACTTGATACCAACTTATATTTTCAAATTTGCTCCGATTACAGACATACTATCTGTAACTAAAAACAGCATAATAGTTCATTTTAAAACCAATTTTTAATATATTATAATATATTTGTTACATTATTTCAAAACATTTTTCCGAATTATAGATGTGATTAGAGAAATAGCAAAAATTAATGATATAATTGAAGTTTATTCAAAAAATGAAACAAAATTTATAAAGCGGAACGTTACTATTCAAGATGAGTTTGAAAACATGGTGACAATTGTTTATTTAAATGTATAATTGTCAAGTTATTGATCAATTAAAATAAATTTATTTAAAAAATTGTTTCAGATTGATTTGGTATTTTGGAGGGAAAATGCCATAAATTATCAAGCCGATCTTCATTCCATCGTTACAGTCAAAGGCTGCAAAGAGTTGCCAAAAGTCCTTATCAATTATACAAACCACCATGATACAATACAACAACATTGAAATTCCTGAAGTGCAAAAGTAAGAAATTTATTTATTTATTTTAAAATGGAACAATTAACAATAAGATGCTACTTATATTATATATATATATATATATATATGTTTACACCATTACAACTCTTAACAAACATTAATATTCCTTTCTACGTTTAACTGCCTGTCACCATTCGACATTGTTTTATGACGAATTTTGGTAATAAGAATTAATAAAAAGTTAATACAATTCATTCAAAATAAATGAACCCGAGCGAGCGTTAGCGAGTGAGGATCTTCAGCTAGTATATTATTAAAAAAAACAAGAAATACATGCCCTGGATATCTCTATGCAAAATTTTAAGTAAAAAAATGAAGAAATAAAAAAATGGCATTTGAATGAAATTGTTTCTATGCGCACGCAGTGATCCTCAATTTATTTCGAATGCCATTTTTTTTATTTCTTCATTTCTGTTAGAATACGTGTTCCCCCACTTTATATACAATCAGCGCCACTGCTATTATTCCTGCTGCGGCGTGTCCGCGCAACAGGTTGTTCTTTGTCGACTACGACCGAGTTAAGACGTTTTGTATTACTGAGCTTATATTATAGTATATTTATATAATATCTGTGTTTTTGTTATTCTCCAACAATAACCCCAACAGGTTATGGGCCCGTTGGAATGCTTCCAACCGCGCAATTGTCTTTTTAAAATCTTAAAAAAAGGTAATACCTCCCTATATAAAAGGAACTAAAGAAAGCTAAAGATAGGCGTCTCCCATTTTTGTTTTCCAAGCTATACGTGTCGGGAGTCTTTTGTAAATACAACTCGTGAGTGAAGAGTGTGGAAAAGGAGAAAGAAAAGAACGCCGGAATTGTGGGAAGCGTATCAAGTACGAGAGCCAAGCAGGGCAACCCCAAAAATGACCGACCGGGTGACGCATTTATGCGACGCTATAAAGGTGATTTCAGACGAAAAGAATAAGTAATGACGCAGTCAATTGATTATTAGAATTAAACGCGTATAGATATTCAGGCGCTTACTTGCAGAATTTAAGAATAATAAGTATTTATATTTGTGATTTAAGAAAATAGTATTTTAAGAATATTTATTTAAAGACAAAAAGAAAGTATAATTAAATTCATTTTTAAATTATTGGGCTAAAGTTAAGATGTAGATTAAAGATAAAAACGATTTAAGAATTTATAAAATGTTAAGATATTAAAGTCTAATTGATTAATTAAAATTAAATTAAGAAATATACACCTGCGTATATAATACATTAAGAATTTAACTTTACTAGTTAAAATTAATTAAGAGTAGCCATTTAAAACAATAATAAGAGTTAGATGCTTAAGTATAATGTTAATCATAAAATTTTGAATGAAGAATTGCGTTTTATGAATTCTGGAAATGGCGTCGAATTCTCAGAAAAGCTAAAGTAGGGGCAGTAAATTTAGGCGCGAAAGACGCAGTTGGCGACAGCGACGCGCGCGCTTCTTGTTGGTAGCGGCTGTAGATGGAATCAGCCTAGTTGAACCATCGGTAAAAACATACGCGCTCCTTGGCCACTGAGACGAGACACTTACGATTTCTAAAGTAACATTCGATGTATGATTGAAGAATAACGCATCAGCTGTTTGCACCTACTTAAAATGTGATCGTTTCATTGCATTCGTGACGTAGAAAACAGGCCGAGTCAGGAAGGTTATTATTAATAATTTTACTAAAGATTAATACGAGAGTGAACAAATTTATTCTTGAACAAATTTAAGAATTGTTTAATTTAAAATTAAAGATCAACTATCAAGAGTTTAAAGTTAGTGTTCAGAAAGTATTGAGTGTAGAGATTAAAGATTTATGTGCTTATTGAACTGTATAAGATTAAGTTATTAAAATCTAAATTATTTATTTTAGAATAAAGATAGTTTATTTAAAAGTAAATAAGCTAGTTACTTAAGAATATAAAGTTATTTGATTCAGTTGAACTCAAATTATTTATTTAAGACTAAAGACTATTTACTTGTGATTGAAATTTATTTATTCAAATTAAAGATTTGTCTATTGAAGACTAAACAATAAGCTGTTCGAATTTAAATATTTGTATAAACTAAGTATTTATGTATTTAAGTTTAAAGATTTATTAATTTATGAATTGCGACTAACTCACTTAAGATTTGAATAGTCTGTTAAAGAATTAAAGTTATTTAGTTTAAATTAAAGATATACTTATACAAATAAAACTCATCTATTTTAAGATTAAAGAATATATATCTCTGTTTAAAGATTATTTGTCTAACGATAAAGATTTATTTACTCAAATCTAAAGATAAACTCACTTGAACTTTTTAGAAAGTCTATTTAATAAAACCTAAAGTTACTAAAGAATTAAGAGATACTTAAGATTAAGACAGATTCAAGAATAATTGTTCAATGTTTTAAGATAATGTAGACTGAAGTTAACGTCAAAGAAAGTATTAAATATAAGATTTTGAAATGAAAGACGCATTATAGTGTGCACTTTAAAGTGGATCCAACATACGAGACTTAAGAGACTTAAGAGACTTAAGAAATTTAAGAGTTGTAAAGTGGTAACTGCCGGTTTGAACGTACCGTGGAAGAATAGTTATACGCATGAGGCTTGCTGCCACATGGGCGACAGATACCACCTAAATGCATCGTTTTAAGAGAATCGACGTTTACTTATGAGTGGTAACTTACAGTTTGAATGTACTGTATATGATTAGTTACACATAAGGCTGCCCCATGCAAGAGTAATGCGATTTGAATGTATCGCTTGGCTGAAGGATATATATATACATATATAATAATAAATTAAATTATAAGTACTTATATTAATTTCTCATTCATTCTAGACACTGATGGGAAAATCATTGCGATGATTGAGAGTTTATGGTGAAGGGAAAATCTTCAACTCCAACATCCCAATGAGGACACCTTCCTGGCAAAAACAAACAACGGCCATATCTACATCTGCTTCTCAAAACTGCGTATGGTGAGAATTGATACAAAGCTAACTAAAGAAGAGAGAGAGAGAGATCCTCGATAACTCGTGGACACCAAGTGAAAGGATTATCTCCTTCACTGCTCCCAAGGCTGATGAGCCACTGAAGTCGTCTGCTAGCATTTCTAAGGACGAAGTAAAGAAGATGCTTGAAGAACAGGAGAAGAGCATTTTGAGCAAAATAGCGATGGAGCAGAGCAGCTTTCTCGAACGTCAAAGCCAGCTCATGGAGAGCTTATTGCTTAATATAGGCAAGATGCTAGAGAGCAACATCAAGCTCCTGAATCCAAGCTCAAGGAAATTGAGGTCGAAAAAGAATCTGCTGGTGAAGAGGTGAAAGAGAGTAGCACTGTGAAAGAAAATAATAGACCAGTGCCTAAAATTATTTTTGATTTTAACCCATTAACGCCGAAATGACCAACATTTTTTTTCTTTTTTCATAGTCATTATTTAATATTTAAATCATGCGCTACCATAGTACTGATTTTTTTCGTTATAGTTTTGGATGTGTTCTTTCGAATGCCGTCGGTAAAATTGACTTAACCCTTTTTTGAAAAAAGTTATGATTTTTTTAATTAAAAAACATACAGAAAATTTGTCACTATTTTTTGATAATTAATTTTTTTTCATATTATAAAATGTATTTAGATCGTTCGATTCATGAACAAAAGTGCATAAAATAGTTATACTTTGACCCTATATTTTTTGTATTTTATTCTTAGATAGTCAAAAATTTTGATTTCAATGTAAAAACACTCAAAAATAGAGAAAAATGAATAAATTTGGTTATTTTTCGTGTATTTTCATTAATCGATCGATCTAAATACATTTTATAATATGAAAAAAAATTAATTATCAAAAAATAGCGACAAATTTTCTGTATTTTTTTTAATTAAAAAAATCATAACTTTTTTCGAAAAAGGGTTAAGTCAATTTTACCGACGGCATTCGAAAGAACACATCCAAAACTATAACGAAAAAAATCAGTACTATGGTAGCGCATGATTTAAATATTAAATAATGATTATGAAAAAAGAAAAAAAATGTTGGTCGTTTCGGCGTTAATGGGTTAAGATACAAAGAAAGGACTTTGTTACCCACACTGTGGATATTAAAGACGTCACTGATGAAACGAAACAAGCGAGTGACACTGAAGAGCTGCTTCCTCTGTTTGAATCTAAAGATGGCAAGAATGCCTATGCTGATGATCCGACCACTGCCAATTTGAGTTTTACCCAAAGAGAGATAGATAAACTACCATCAATGGGCTTACTCAACGTCAGACCAACCACGGCATTGGATAATCTATCCCTTGAGGAAGAAGAAATCAGAGAGCGACTCAGAGAGGTTGTGGACTGGGATGAGCCGAGTGGTAAGAAATATGTAACTGAAGACTACAGATCAGCGTTAAGAAACAATAATATACTTAAGAATGTTGAAAAATCTAGTAAAAAGGTCGATTTATCGGTTATTATTGATGAAAGAGTAAAGTCTATTTTGTTTGAAAAATATAAAAGGTTTGATGACAATGTTGAAAGTAATAAATCAAATAAAATTCAAATTGAAATTATGAATAAAGAGAGTACTACTAATAGGAGCTATAAGCTCACACCTAATGTTGCATTTAATATTTTTGAAGATTTTCTTTTATCAGAATTAGAAACTAAGAAATTAACTTACGTATTAAACATTGTAGAGTGTAATAATGTGAACGATGAGAAATTATCTGAAAATAAACATCGTGTTCGAGACATTATTATAAACCACCACAAAATGAATTTAAACGTTCGGTGATAATATATATATATATATATATATAATTATCGGTCTTTCCGAACTAAATGCTTTATTTTTGGAATAAAGCAGGCCCATTATACCCTTTGTCCACTATGGTTGGTGGAATTTCCCAGAGTAACGGCCTTTTACAAAAATTAAAACAAAAATTAAAGGCGTTTCGTCCTCGATCCCCAGTTTGGACTCCTCAGTAAGGAACTGGAGATCATACCTTAGACGCCTGTCGCAAGATGAACCGCGACGCCAGCAATATGTTATGCGGCTATATATATTGAGGAGGACGACAATCTCTCCAACGAGTAGTCGTCTCCATCTAGCGGTGGGAAAGACCACCAGCCAGAGTATTCCAAAAATAATGCATTTAGTTCGGAAAGACCGATAATTATATATATATATATATATATATATATATATATATATATATATATTATCACCGAACGTTGAAATTCATTTTATTTTAATAAACCTGCGACTCGGTATAATACGTCGCACTCTGGCTGGTGGTCTTTCCCACCGCTAGATGGAGACGACTTTACTCGTTGGAGAGATTGTCGTCCTCCTCTATATATATATAGCCGCATAACATCTTGCTGGCGTTGCGATTCATCTTGCGACAGGCGTCTAAGGTATGATCTCCAGTTCCTTACTGAGGAGTCCAAACTAGGGATCGAGGACGAAACGCCTTTAGTTTTTTGTTTTAATTTTTGGAAAAGGCCGTTACTCTGGGAAATTCCACCAACTATAGTGGACAAAGGGTATAATGGGCCTGCTTTATTCCAAAAATAAAGCATTTAGTTCGAAAAGACCGCTAATTATATATATATATATATATATATAATTATCGGTCTTTCCGAACTAAATGCTTTATTTTTGGAATAAAGCAGGCCCATTATACCCTTTGTCCACTATGGTTGGTGGAATTTCCCAGAGTAACGGCCTTTTACAAAAATTAAAACAAAAATTAAAGGCGTTTCTAAAGAAATACTTAAGAACTTAAAAGAATATAAGAGATTAGAAACTTGTACTACGAGTGTCTCTATCAGAAAAGAATGATATAATATGAAATATAAATCAGACAGAGAAAAAGCTGCTGAGTTTTGGGAAAGATTTGAAACCAAAATTCGAACTTATGAGAGTATTCCAGAGGCAGGCAAACTGCATGAAAAAGAAAGGACAGATTCGTTTGCATAAGCTGTTATAGGAGGTGTACCTAGTATTAACATTGTGAATTTTGTCTGTAAAGAATTGACTGGAAACGAGATGTCTTACACACAACTAAAGAACTTTATTTTACAGGTCGAATCTACTCAACCTACTCAAGATCCGCCCAGAGCAGCTTTATCAGCTGTAAGAGGCTTTAAAACCTCCAGAGTAAAGGAGTCCAGCCATCGATTAAGATGCTTCCCATGTGGTAAGAATGTACACAGATCCAGTGAGTCTGGAGAAATCCACTGTTACCAGTGCAACAAAGTTGGCAATCACATTGCCGGAAATTGCAATCTGAAGAAAAAAGGTGAAAATACTGAGGAGAGTGATAGAAACTTATTTAAGAGGCCTAACTGGAAAGAGGAAAGAGGTGACGCTAGTTCAACTCAAGTTGATAAGAATAAGATAGCCACGAGAGGGTTTGGTCGCCCACGTTGAAATCGTGGAGGATATCGGGATAGAGGCACCTGAGGACGTTCAACAGGAGGTCGATTTGTAAAGACAGCGCTCTATACGAGTGAAGAACCTAAAGGTAAAGATGAGAGGGATTATATTAATCAACCATTTGATTTAAATGCCGAGTGCGCAAATAAAAGAGATAGAAATGTTATATTTAAGTTTATTGCCGATTCCGGTGCCACTGAGCACTTATGAAAAAGTAAGCTATTATTTGAAAATATAAATGAGAATGAGGTTAGTTCCATAAATGGCGCAAATAAAACTAGTTATTTAAATACATCTGGGACAGGTACATTAAAAATTATAACTAAAAATAATAACGAAATTTTGTTTAGAGATGTTTTATATTCTAAAGATTTAACTGAGAATGTGTCATCATTAAGACAATTTGATCAAGGTTAAGGTCAAGGATTCAAGATGAAGGTCTTGAGGTTTATTTAAACAACAAAATAATAAATATTTATGATCCGATTTTAAAGAAAGAATTAATTATGGGCACATATGAAAAACCATTTTGGAAAGTAAAACTGCGAATAACTAAAGATTTTAAGCGTAAAGTAGATAACTTACAACAGTCTGGTCAATAACTTACACACATTACAAATTCGCACCATAAGCGCACGTGCAACTGTTACATAAGCACACAAATACAGCACTTCTGGGGTCCGGAATGCCTCGCGGAGCACACGCACGCGAGCGCGGTGGCGCTCTCTCTCTCTCTCTCTCGATTGCCGGATCGCCTATTACTCGGTCGCGCGGCCTTTCCTCTCAGTGTATTATTTTTGTTTTATTTATTACTTTTAATTAACCTTTAGAGGGCCGGGGTTTTGAAAAATTTGAAAATCGCATTTTTCTATAGGAATGTGGTCTAAGGTCCCTGAGTTAGAGCCAAACTAAGTTGCGATGTTGGTGAGTCAGACCCTAGAGGCGTATTCCGGCCCTCTAAAGGTTAAAATAAAGTATTTAGTTTATTTTGAAATCGTAAGTGTTTATTTGCTTTATTCTCCTTAAATCCACCTCGATTCCCCAATAACCTCAATAAATATAAAAAATAAAAAAATAAAAATTAAAAGTAAAAAAATTAAAATAAAAAACATAAAAATAAAATAAAATACGTGGAACGTAGAACTTAGCCTATCCTCAATTATTTGCATTCAGTGGATATACAATATACAGTAAAATTAATAAATCGGTTGGTGTTTTTATTTATGTTAAAAACAGTTTGCAGCAATATACTTCAACCGTAACTTATAGAAGATTAAAAATTTGAAATACTAAGCTAACGTTAAACAAAGAGAATAATGTTATAATATTGGATATTTATAGATCTCATGACATGACTAAAAAAGAATTTCTGGTTAATTTATTAGGTTATTGGGTTACTGGTTAATTTAAATATTTTTCTATTTACTGTCGGTTTTAAGCTGAATTAATTAAATGGTCTGAAATTTTGAACGACTACTGTCCAAATAAAGCTCTAAATATTTTAATATCAGCTTTGATTATTTGTATTGATACAGCTAAAATTGAAAATAAAATTATAAGTATCAATAGTAAAATGAAACCAAAAAAGACGTACATTAAGCTTCCCTATCAAAATCATAAGGCCAAACTCAAAATTCTCAAGAATTTTTTGCTAATTTTTTGCTATTTTTTTGCTACAAAATTGATTTTGTTTGCTCCCACAGATCCGGAGATCAATATCTACGCTAATTTAATATTAGTCTATTAATATCATATCCATTTATGGCATAAAGATAGATAAGATAAAGATAATAAACGTTACTACTAATTATGGTAATTTTTTAATATTAACAGTCAGCAATTTCAATATTGCAATAAATCAATATTGAAATTATTAACCTGTTCCGTAACTTAATTATAATAAGTACCTCTATTCACTATATCGATAAACTCCATTGCACTCTAAAAAATTTATTAAATTTCAGTTGATTTAATTAATAATGAATGTAGTATAGGCGTGAGTTAATATTTTCTTGACAAACATAATGCAATTAATTTCTAACAGGTGTGACAAGGTGGATTAAATCCACTTGTCATAGATGCCAGCATTACCGACATCGCGAGGCGCGGTATCGGTAGCATATAAGAGCAATAAGAAGTGCTACAACCAGTGCGGGCTTAGCGCAGTGGTTAGCGTGAACGCCTTCGGATTCGAAGGGGCTCGGGTTCAAGACCCGACGCCCGCTTCAGTTTTTATTCAGCACTTAAAAGTCTTATGCCACACAGGTAAATACTTAAAAATCGTTTCCATAATTAAATATAAAAAATGCTGATTTGCTGCTAATGATTAATTAATATTGCTCAAATTAATGTAGCATTAAAAGGAGAATATATAAAATTTAGCGCGACCAGTCGAAAATCAGATTCAGATCAGAGAAGCGCAGAGGAAATGAGATAAAAAATGAGCCAGGAGTAACAATATGTATAAACTGAGCAAAGTACGATGCACGATGTATTTGTATTGCATTTAAGCTGGAGAAAAGAAACTCAGCGTTGTAGCGTGCATTTCAAGTATCTGTTTGTTTGTACTATAAAAGAAATAAATTGGAATAAGATTTATTATAAATCCATCTTGCAGAAATTAGAATATAATTCGAAAATTCAGCAAACTCAAACTAAAAATTGTACAAAAATGATTAGAATTCATATTTATGATTACTCGTAATATTACCATGTATATTATCAATAAAATACTTTAGATTTTTTATAGTTTGCAATAAAGTAATTAATTTATGTAAATCTAATAAAATAATGAGAATAAAGTAAAATTATGGAATGATCGTCAAAATTACTTATTTTGTACTTGTATACATTTTACTTGTTTTTATATGACTTATAAAATATATGTATATATATTTATAAGTATACAAAGCATAACAAAAAAACGTATATTGTTAATAGAAAAATATAGTATTATAGACAATTAAAGATGTAATTCGAAACAATGTTTATATAAAAATGTATTGGAGTATATCGGAATAAATATAAACGAAACCCTATTAAAAAAATTAGTACAAATTTAGTACAAAATCAGTACCGAATTTGGTACTAAATTAGTACAAAATTAGTATAAATTACGTACAAAATTTGTACAAAATTCGTACCTAAAAAGTCCGAATTCACAGTTCTAAATTTGTACGGAATTTGTACAGAAATTGTACAAAATTTGTACAGAATTTGTACTAAATTTGTACAGAATTTGTACAAAATTTGTACAGAATTTGTATAAAATTTGTACTAAATTTGTACAAAATTTGTACTAAATTTGTATTAAGTTTATGGGAATACTATTTCAATTTTGTATTTCATGTCGTGTACTATAGATAAAGAAAAATGCAGTCAATAATGTAGCATTAAATTACTACTAAATCTGTTCTAAATCGGTACAAAATCTGTGCGAAATCGTACAAATGTACGGTTTGCATTTTTCTTTATCTAGTACACGACATGAAATACAAAATTGAAATAGTATTCCCATAAACTTAATACAAATTTAGTACAAATTTTGTACAAATTTAGTACAAATTTTGTACAAATTCTGTACAAATTCTGTACAAATTCTGTACAAATTTAGTACAAATTCTGTAAAAATTTTGTACAAATTTTGTACAAATTCTTTACAAATTCCGTACAAATTCCGTACAAATTTAGAACTGTGAATTCGGACTTTTTAGGTACGAATTTTGTACAAATTTTGTACGAATTTTATACTAATTTTGTACTAGTTTAGTACCAAATTCGGTACTGATTTTGTACTAAATTTGTACTAATTTTTTTAATAGGGAATAAACAAAGTTATGGTAATAGTGGTAAAATTAATTATCGTTTAAATTTTGGATATTTAATATAGAATATAAATTAATATTTATTATAATAAAGTAGAATTTGCGATTCATTTGCGTGTATATATATATATATATATGTAACTTGTTTCTTAATTTTAATTAAAAACTAGCTAAAATCCTCACTCGCTCACGCTCGCTCGATGAAAAATTATTATATAATAGATAATATTGAATTAAACTAAAAAATATTTTATTATTTAACTACATTCAATTATTATTTATTAAATTGTACCCATATAGATTTATTATCATATGTATAATAATTAATGATTATTATTATTATACGATGAATTAAAATGATAATATTAAAAAAATAGAAATTTTCTATAAAAATAATTATTTTTGTATGAAATAGAGTTTAATTATTATTACAATAGCCCTTTTCATAAAGGAATTATTATTGATTTTTTATTGTCATGTGATATGTATATACATCCTTTGCAAATAATTGATTTATTTATTTAGCAGTACTTATTAATTTGTGTGTTATTGGTAATTTGGTAATAGCACTTTTTATACACTGAAAAAAATATTATAATAAATATTAAAATAATCTATATTAAAAATTACTATATTGTATAGGAAAAGTGTGACATCTTAGCAATATAATAATTTTTGCTATGTTATATAGTAAAATTTAGATATAATATGTTTTAATATCCAATATCGTAATTTTTGATATTCAATATAGTAATTATATTGTTATTATATAAAGTCAGCAAATTTTATTATTAAATCTGGTATTTTTTAAATGCGAATTTAAGGAAGTAAAAATGAATTATATTTTGTTTTTAATTAATTCGAAATAGAATGTATATATTGGGAGAATTCCTTTTGTCAATTAAGTACTACAGAAACATTTAATATTTGGAGATTTAATTATATACTATTCTTACGCAGTTGATCGCAATTTTTATTCACGATCGCATATATATTTATTCATTACACTTATTAGTCACAAACTTAAATATTATTTCAATCGCTATCATTGCAATACGCTGAACGGAAGATACATTTTCGCATAATAACTAAATATCTTGTTGTTTCTTATATACTAATATTAAATTATTACAAACTTAATATTAAATATTAAACTTAATATTAAAATATTAAATATTAACTTATTACAAACTTAAATATTATTTCAATCGCTATCATTGCAATACGCTGAACGGAAGATACATTTTCGCATAATAACTAAATATCTTGTTGTTTCTTATATACTAATTGACACATTTTTGAGCATTTGCGAGAAGAACTGGAGAAATAGAAAATTTTATACACGCCACCTATTGGACGAACGGAGTAATTAGAATAGCCTTAAATAAATTAAAAAGTCGTCTCAAAACAATTGAATACTGAAAAAGAAATGAACGTATACGCGTATATAAAATATTTCTACAATACTTATTATACAAATTTTAATATATCAAAAGGCGCGAGAGCCATTATATACAGCTAACTAGCCCCCCAAATTTTTACTTTTTAACCACTTCAATATTACATTATTTATTTGTGCTATTGGCCACGCATTACGTTCCTTATTTATTAATCTTTACTGTACAACAAGTTTTACACGAATTCATTTACGCACAATCAAGAAAATCAATGCCAAAGATATTGCTTGCTGATTTCCTTTCCTCAATTTTCGTCTTCTCCCTTTTGATATATATAGTCAACTTCAAACAAAATGAGATAGAGATAGTATAGGAAAGGCATGAGATAGAAAGAGAAACAATGCTTTCCAGCCCGTGAGAGAGCGCGTACAGAAGTAAACCTGATAAGCGCACTTTTGAAAAAAAGAATTCTTTAAGAATTAACGAATGTCCGCGATAAATAATTCTATAAGTATTAAATAAGTATCTGTAAAGTATTCTTTATGATCCAAAATTTGAATAATATATATAAAATTATTGATTAAATGAAAATTATTCTATGTACACAATATAAGTATTTAAAAAGTAGTCTTTTTGAATTAAAAAAAAGTTAAAAACTAATATTCTTTGAATTAAAGTACGCCTTATAAACGCCGTAAAAATATTGAAAAAGAGTTCTTTTTCAATTCTTTTTTTTTCTTTATAGGTTATATATTATTGAATATATTTAAATCATTCGTTTATTGATTGTTATGTAATAAATTCATTATGTCACTTTATAGTGAAATATTCTAATAAATTACTTATGCACACTTGCACCAATTATTAATATATGACTTTCAATAAATGGTTATAGCATTCTCGCTAAAATTACTTTGCAGTATAGTAAACTTTATGGAATTTTTCTGATTCTCAATAATAGGTTAAGTTGCCTATTATTGTATTTTTATACAACTATAATTAAGTACGTATTTGACAAATCTGAATCGACAGGAATGTGCTTACTTTACTTACAAACTGACTAAATCATTAGTTTGTATTAACAACGGAATAATGCAATAAATATTAATAAAGTTTCGGAATTATTCAATCGGGGTGTAACAAATAAGGACGATTCGAAGTAAAATATAAAAACGTGTTGATGGCGCAAGCGGTAAGGTTTCCGACTTTGATGCAAAGGGTCCCAGGTTCGAAACCCGATGTCCGGTGCAGATTTTTTTCGTTATTTAATGTATATTCTATTTAATTTCAGAAAATATATATTTAATAAATTAAAATGTTTAAAATGCTAAATAAAATAGAATAAAATAGAAAAATTTGAAGAGTGAATAAATCATACGAAAATTGATTTTTAACTTGAAGCCGACTGCTGCACTTTTGACTAGTCAGAGAGTGAAATATCACTCCATTCGAGTGAAATTTCACTCTTCAAAATTTAGAGAGTGATTTATTACAGAAAAAAGAATTGAAAAATAGTTCTTTGAGAATCAACAAACGTCCATGGACATTTGTTAATTCTAAAAGAACTCTTTTTCAATTCTTTATTTGGGTTGTTTTTATGGAGAATGACTTTTAGTATAAAAGTAAAGTATAAAAGAATACTTTTCAAATATTTAATTTTTTTTTGTAATAAAAAATTTCATTTCACTTCTTTAATATTTCTTCCATGGGATATACCATTCGTACTCCCTCTGCTGAGCAGTTTGCTGTCTTTGGGGAAAGCATCTGGGAGGAGTTCAATAAGATACCCCCCGGGTGCGCGCCCAAATTTGACACTTCCTTCTGTAAAGGGGGAGTGTTTATTATAATTTCGGCCGATCAAGGGGCAAAGGAGTGGCTGGTTGAAAAACTGGTCTGCCTGAGCGCCAAGATTGGACGGTCTTTGAAAGCAGGTGGGGTTGAGGTGCTCCAAAAGATGCTGAAGGCTTCCGCTTGGGTCCCCGGAAGAACGGTGGACCGGAGCGAGATCCTTCAGAGGCTGGAGCACTGCAATCCCACCCTGAAAACTAACTCCTGGAGAATTGTAAGGGGTAACATGGAGGAGGGAAGTAAGGGCGATCGGGAGGGAACGAAAACACTCCCTATTGTCCAGATTCCCGAATCTCAAGTTAGGGCTCTGGGGGTACTAGAGTATAAACCCTACTATGGCTTGTCCCGGATTACATTCAAAGTAACTGGGATAAGCCACCTAGGGCAAAAAGACGTAGAAATAACGGAGCAGGAGGTATAATGTCTCAGGCCCGTCAAATAACATTACGCAAATTAACTTGCATCACAGCAAAGGTGCCACTGCCATTTTACAGAGGGACATGGCAGTGGCGCACACAACCATAGCACTAATCCAAGAACCATGGGTAGTGAATGGTAAAATCAGGGGTCTGGGGGGTAATGTGGGTTCCTGTTTCAGGTACACAGGTGCTGAAGCTCCACGAACGTGTGTGCTGGTCAAGGGTACTAACGCAGTTCCCCTGCAGGACTTCAATACAAGCGACTTTACGGCGGTTCTCATCCAACCCAAAGGTAAAGGTAAAGAGCGAATGGTGGTGGGCTCGGCATATTTTCCATATGATGGTAAATATAACCCACCCCAGGAGGTAAGAAAGCTTGTAGATTTTTGCAAGGTAAATAGGTATGTATTACTGTTAGGTTGCGATGCTAATGCGCATAATACATTATGGGGTAGCAAGGACACCAACAGTAGAGGAGAAGATCTGATGGATTTTATAGCATCCACAGACTTAGATATAATGAACGTGGGTAAGGAGCCCACCTTCAGGAACGCAATTAGGGAGGAGGTTATTGATATCACCCTCTGTAGCAGAAGGTTAGGGAGCTCCATTATGAACTGGAGGGTATCCGAGGAACCCTCCCTATCAGACCACTCTCAAATAAAATACTATCTGAAGGTGGAAAATGAGGATGGAAACGTACATCAAGATTGGTCACGTGACCCTAGGAAAACAAACTGGGAAGGATACGTGGAAAACCTGTCAGTAACATTGGATGGCTTCCCAGAGGTTATTGACAATGTGAAAGCACTGGAAGAAACAGCGGCCAAACTGACAAATGCGATTAAGGAAGCAAACCACTCAAATTGCACTCCTCGGTTAGTAAAACAAAAAGGAGCTTGCAAATGGTGGAATAAGAAACTGGAGAAATTAAAATATATTACCAGGAAAAGGTACAAGACAGCCAGGAAAGAGAAGTCGGAGGAGGAATGGCTCAGGTACAGGAAAGCCAGGGATAATTACAGATGTGAGGTCAGACAAGCCCAATAAACGGGCTGGGAAAACTTCTGCAGTAAGATCCACGGAATTAAAGAGATATCCAGACTGGATAAAATCCTGTCCAGAAATCTCGAAGCTATTCTTGGCACGATAAGAATGGAAAACGGTAAATGCGCTACCACCGAGAAGGAAATCTTGGAGCGCTTAATGGCGGTTCATTTTCCCGATTTTAGGGAAGATGAGAGCAGTATCATGGTAACTAACCTAATAGATTCTGAAGCAGACGCTGAGACTGGTGATAGGGAGGAGCTGGGATGTGTAGTTTGCCCGATGAAAATTGGGTGGGCGATATCGTCCTTTGAATCTTACAAATCACCAGGACCAGATGGAATATTCCCGGTACTGCTACAGAAAGCAGGTGAGGTAATAATTAAGCCCTTGACAAGTTTAATCAAGGCTAGTCTGGAATTAGCTCACATCCCTTCAGGATGGAGGGAAACAAAAGTCGTATTCATTCCTAAGCCTGGAAAGACAGGATATACATCAGCCAAGGACTTTAGACCTATTAGTCTGACATCGTTTTTGCTGAAAACAGTCGAAAGACTGGTCGATAGATCTATCCATGACACTGTCTTAAGGGATAACCCGTTACAGGCAGGACAACACGCATATATGGCGGGACGCTTTACTGAAACAGCCCTAAACGAGACAGTGGAATATATCAAGAAACAAACCCAAAACAAGGGGTATGCAACAGGAACCTTCATGGATATAGAAGGTGCTTTCAATCATACGTCCACTAAGGTTATTAGAGGGGCCATGTGTGAACATAAGATCCCACAAAGGCTGTGAGGTAAACCTCACACCATTATTATTTTATAATTAGCTAAAGGAGGGAAGCCTTGTCGAAGGAACATACCTGAAACAAGAAAAAGAGTTAATAGTGTATATAGATAGTTATAAGGTTAGCGTAGAGGAGATAGATATAAGTTAAATAAGATTATAATACAATATAATACCTTTGAGACGATGAGTCCTGGGTGATCCAACGATGCTATCCCTGTGAGTCCTGTCCTTGGAGGCGATGAGTCCTGGGTACTGCCCATGGTGATTCCATTTTCCCTCGAGGCGATGAGTCCTGGGTGAACCTTTTGGTCCTGGGTCCGCTCCTTGGTAGCGTTGGATACCTGAAAGGTTGATAATAAGTAAAACTAGAATACATATAAGGTTAGGATAGAAGGATTTATAGAAGGATAGAGTTAGTTATAATAAGGAAGTTATGTATGTGTATAGGATATTATATATATATATAATATCCTATATAAACACCGGCTACGAATCCTGGCCCGAGCCATTCTCGTCACCGATATTTTAGTACGTAAAGGAAAGGAATTAATAGGGTTTTTATTGATTTGTTGAGGCAATCGGAGGATTGGAGAAAGGAAGGAGTTTAATAATGAAGAAGGAATGATACAACCATACCGCCACCGACATCCAACCATGTTCCCACGTAGATCCAATACCATCTCCCGACGACGTGGTGATGGAGAACGAAGGCAGCCACGAAGACGACGACCCAGGAACTGGCGCACTCTTCACACACACAATATAAAAACCCGTTCGCCGTCGTGTAAACAAACGACGCCCGACTCGCGTGCAACGGACTCGGCCGGCTGCTCGTGTACTAGGGTCAGCGCGGCAGAGAGGGGGGCGGCGCTCGCTGCTCTCGCACATGCACGCCGCGGCACATGGCGGCGCACCGAGGAGGGGAACGACGGAATGAGCGGGAAGTAGCCATCTACGGCGTATGTGTACGAGAAAGAAAGAAGACACACCTGTTGCATTGGTGGAGGCGCAAGTCAGTTCCTCAACGGAATACGGGTTATTTCGTTATTCCGTCACTGAGGAAAAGAAGATTGGTACGGGAATAGATGGCGCGGACGGCGGTAATAGTTAATCATCTAATTAACCAGGAGGATATTATTGGTTGAAAAACAAGGAAGAAGAAGACAATCAGCGCCGCGTTTTGACGAACTACGAGGACGAGCGGGATGCTACGAGTCCCGATCGTCATTCGTAGCCGGATAGTCTAATTGATAGTACACCGTGCGCAACCTTAAGTTGGAATATCTGAGTCGGAGAAGTTAATTGAAAGTAGAATTAGTAGTTATCGTTTTTATATAGTTGAGTTGTTTTATTTTGAAGAAGATTGCTTTTCGTTGCGGTAAGTGGGCTGCACGGCCATCAATTAATTTATTGATTGAAAGAATCGCCGGGGATTTCTTGCGCGTCACCTATAGACCTCCTGCGAGCCGCGCCGCCATTTTAGCACGTGCCGCGAATTCGAGTTTGTCCGTTTTAAGGGTTGGGAAACGGTTTATTATTTATTACCGGAGCTTATAAGACGTGAATATCGGTTTAATTAATTAACACTACGTGGTTATCGGCGATTGGAAGATCGGGCTAGTTCGCGGAAATTTAACTTGTCGAATTTACTTCGTCGATAAAAATTGTAACGGTGATCACCCGTAGTGATCGGAAATTGGGAATTTTGAAGGAATAAACTAAATTAAACTATAATCTAGTTCAATTGAAGCATTGAGTTATTTTTGACTTATTGACCTATACCTTGATAATTTACCGCCACGCATTTTCGGAGGAGATAAAATTCGTCGTTGGTTTCGCCACCTCCGTATTGGCGTTGGAGCCACGTCCTGAGGAGTCGAACCGGGAAGCTATTTATTGTTTGGTAAGACCTGGCGCCCAGTAAAATATTAAATACGGTCTTTACCGGATTAAAAGGTAATATATATATATTAAATAAAGTGAACCGAGTAGCGTGGTTTACGGGCCACGAAAGTGAGGACCACGTTACAAAATGGCGCCCAACGTGTTCTTGTAATTACCGCGACGCAATTTCGTTTTCCTTCGTATTTTCTCGTTACGTTACGTTTACAAGAAATCCCCCGTGTGCGGAATTAGTGTATATTAATAATTTTATATTTTATCTGTGAATCTGCCCATAATTATTTTTTTGAAGTTATTAGTGATTTGAAATTAATTTCTTTTCTATTTTATATATATTACGTTTACCTCCAATATCTGTCCAATACTTGTCCAATATTGATATATTACATAATATTTCATATACATACATATAATATTATATTATTTCTTGTATTGCATAAATATATAATTATTGAAAGTAAACCTTATTTTCAGCTGGTGGAAAAATTTATTTTTAACATTATTGCTATAGCAAACCTTATTTTCAGCTGGTGGAATACTTTGTTTTCAGTGTTGCTGGTAATAATTCTTATTTTCAACTTGTAGAAAATTTTATTTTCTTCAGTATTGGTGGTAAACTTTATTGACAGTTAATAAGAGATTATATTTTCAGCAGATTTGGTAGTAAAATTAATTTCCCTCCCCAGAAATCAATTATAAGAATTTACCGCTTTATATTTAATATTTTATTTTTACTAAATAAGTAGTGGCGTAAGGGTAGAAAATTAATTTAAATAAAATAAATTTCGTTTGTACAAATATACAGCGAAATAATATTTTCATTCATTTATTAAATTCAAGTAAAATAATAATTTCTTTTCTTTTGTCCTGTTACAGAGTACTGAATTTTTTTTTTAAAAACTTTTTTTTTTCCCATCGAGAACATCACAGAAGGAATTGGAAAACTTCCAACTGATTTTCTTTCTTTTATAATTTTTTTTTTTTTAATTCATTTTTGAAATTGAGAAAGCGATTTTTATAACTGTGATCTACTTCCCCTCGATAAAAATAACGAAAAGAGAAGCTCCCCGAGAGATAATTAGTAGAAATTCTCCCTTGAAAAAGAAAACTGGTAGAAAAGCTCTCCTTTCTAGAAATACTAGTAGTAAAATTTTATTACAGATATTGGTGGTAAACCTTACATTTAAGAAGCTATAGTTATAATTAGTTATATATATATCACATCGTCGTATCACCCAATCACAGTTTTGGAATTCTAATAACGTGCACCCTCGCTTATTTCGATTTTTCCTTATATACAAAACCAAATAAGAGTTTGAAGAATCCTCTTACGTACGCCTTATCTATTGAGTAATTAATTAGAACACTTGTAGTAGTAGAAAAAAAAATAGCGGATATGACAGCCTATAGTAGAAAAGTTAATTTATGGTTGAGAGAAATACTAAAAGATCCAGAGGCCCTAGAAGCATTCGAGCGAATAGGCAGGAACGATCCACACAATTTAATAGTTCTACTTGACTCACTTGGTCTACGAACTAGAGGAAAGAAAAGAACGTTAGTCAGTCGCTTATTCCGAGCCGGACTCAGACAAACGGACGCGACAGTCCCTTGGGATCTAGAAGTTGAAAAAAAGGAAAGAAAATATCGAAAAAGAAGCCGAAAAATCAGACACAATAAATAACGAACCATCGACAAGTGGAACATCGAAACACCAAAACTGGGATCGAACGATAATTCCAGTGACAATGGAAGGAATCATCGCGACCTCTACAACCACTTGCACAACACCAACTGTATCGATGGCCTCAACAATCGTGGGGAATGCGACACTAAGAATGGTAGCAGTACAGAGAGGAATGATACAATCCACATCAGCGTCACAACGGATATTATTATCAAGTTCGAACCAGCGATTGGTGATACCAAATGAAGTCCAACGGCTGATAAACGAAAGTTTAAGACAAAATAATTTGGAACAACATAACGTACAAAGAATAAGTCCAGATTCCTCTCAACCATGCCTACAGAATATATCACAAGATAGAACTAATGATAGACGAGAAGAAGAACATAGAAGTACCCAAAGCACACCATATGCACCGTTACACGAAAGAACTCACAGTTTATATCCACAAATAGAAATAATCACACAAGATAACGCAGAAGCGTCTTCTGTTAACTCAGATGGTGACTTAGAATTGGGAAATAATAGAGAACTCGAATGTAACAGGAGCAATGGAAATAATAATGAAAATAGGGAAAACTACGTTACTAACATAGACTATACTGACAGAGAAGATAGAACACAAAAAACGACTACAAGTAATAATAGACTAGTAGAACCGATCCCATCCGCCGGAAAAAGACTGCACCAATTCCTAGACATATTGGAGGACATGACAAAAATAAGCCATAAGACTAGCACACCGTCACAACAGGAACGTTCACAACCGGTGCAGAGGGTAGATAACGCAATCCCTAATAATGCAAATGAAATCGAACAGAGAACGTATACAACACCTGTTCCTCCAACTAGGAAACCAGCACCTACAGGTAGAATACTAGAAAAAGAAAATGAAGAGAACGATATATACGTAGGAGGAATCGAAAGCGAGAAACACAAGAAAAAGAAACAAAAGAAAGGAACCAAAAATAAAAAGCATGAAAAAACCAGAGAAAGTAATAAGAAAAGGAAGGATAAAAAGAAAAACAGAAGAAATGACGACAGTAGCGAAGAATCATCTGACGACAGTAGTGATAGTGAAAGTGAAGACGATAGTGACAACCGAAGTGAAGACGATACACACAGTACAAGCGACACAGATTCTGACAGGGATTACCGGAAGACCCGTCATAATAAATCGAAAAGGTTCAATTTAGCCGAGACTGAAAAAATACTAAGATTATTTAAATCATGGAACCTGTCATTTACAGGAGAAGAAAAAGATAACCCAAACGAGTTTTTAACTAGGTTATCCAATTTTAGAAAGAATGTATTAATGTCAGATCGCCAATTCTTTAGAGGCCTCCCATGCATTTTCACCAAACGCGCTAGTAGATGGTACGGTAATATACAGGATGAACTGAAGCATAAAAAATGGGAAGACTTTTTGAAAGCATTTAAAGCCCAATTCACAAAGAAAATATCCGAAAGCGACGTATGGGATGAAGCATGGAAGCGAACCCAAGGAAAGAACGAGAGCATCACAAATTACGTTGGATGCATAAAACATATATTCTCCTACCTGAAAACGGCACCTTCAATGAAAAGGCAAATTGACGTGGCCTGGCGGAATCTACGTCCTGAATATCGTCGCTATATGTCTGAGAAAAAAATTAAAACGTATACAGACCTGGAGAAGTATGGGAGACGATACGAGGATTTGTTAGAACTAGATAAAAGGTTCAAACCACCTCCAACTCCCGAAAACTCGAAGATCCCGGAAGCGGTCGCCCCGGAATACGTTAAATTGAATAAAGTGTCGTCACTGGAAGAAAATTATACCGGAGTAAATTACGAAACGTGCCCCATTCAAAAGGAGTCTTCGTCGAAACAAAAAGGCAGTAAAAAGGAAATAAAAAGAGAGGACAAAAGGAAGAGCGATTCATCACTATACGCAACCATCGAACTACCAGTTGGACAACAAAACCCGACGGTAGCAGCAGTTGCAACACCCCAACAAGCCACAAATTTCGTACAGACTCCAAATGCTGGACAACCACCTCAAAACTGGACTAGGTGGTCCAATAATGGGACACGACAAAATTTCGTCAATAGCAGTAACTATAATGATAGGAGTAATCCAAAAATCGGCAATTATAATAATATAGGTAATTCTAATGGCGGTAACAGTTTTACAAATAGTAGAAATCCAAGGTACAATAATGGTGGAACGAACGCATATAGAAATAACGATAATCAGAATAGGACTTATAACTAAAGTGGAACATGGAGAAATACCAATCAAGTACCCACGCCACAGAACTTGGGGGCGAGACCAAGAATAATGACTCAGGCAACACAAGGAAACAATACGCTTCAAGACACTTTCGTCGGCGCTTGCTTCGACTGCAATCAAGTGGGTCATCGTGCATCGGAATGTCCATCAACCGTATGTTTCGTGTGCAAACAATCTGGACACAGAGCTAACATGTGTCCGAACCGTATGAGTCAACAAATCTTCGCTTGCCAGGTTTGTGGACAGGCGGGGTATACCTTTTCTAACTGTCCAAATTGCGCCCAATTAAGGGGATGTCGGAGCTATAGCCTCCATCAAAAGCCGCTCGATCTCTCGGTTTCGAATGGCGCTGTAGTCAGGTGTCGATTTCTATGATAAACGTACTTAAAACATAAATTATAAATTTTACAGCTACATAGAGCTGTTGAAAGATACTTTCCCCCCTAGCTATAACTAAAATTAAGGTAATTGTAATATTACTCTTGGCAGTAAATGTTTATTTTTTTAAAGAAATGTGAAATACGTTGCGTGTAGCATTACGGCAGATATAGATTCATTGAATATGAGACGTATTTCACATTTCTTTAAAAAAATAAACATTTGCTTCCAAGAGTAATATTATAATTACCTTAAGTTTAGTCATAGCTAGGGGGGAAAGTATCTTTCAACAGCTCTATGTAGCTGTAAAATTTATAATTTATGTTTTAAGTACGTTTATCGTAGAAATCGACACCTGACTACAGCGCCATTCGAAACCGAGAGATCGAGCGGCTTTTGATGGAGGCTATAGCTCCGACATCCCCTTAAGAAACAATTGGGGAAACGCCAATGCTGGGGTAAAACAGGGACCGATTACCTCACAGCAGCTTCCCCAAGGGTCCCAACAATTCGGCAACAGGCAGTAAACGAAGAGAAGAAACAACACGAAAAATCATTTTTTGAAGAATTACAAGGAAAATTAAATCAAAAACCACAGAAAAAAGAGAATGTTAGCTGGACAGACAGGATGAACGAAGTATTAAGAAAAACAATGGAAGAGCAAATGAAACTACCAAAAGCATCAAAAGAAGTTAGTACGGAAATAATTACAAATTCGATGTCAGAATTAAATAGGGGAAACATTGCCGGGTGTAATAATAGTATCACCCTGAAATCGTTTATCCCAGGTAAAGAAGTAGTAGAAATCTTTGAGGAAGAACAAAAAGCCGATTCTAGTACCAAACCAATATTACTCTCAGCAATGGAGGATCTACACGAACAGATATATAGTAACGAGGATACCCAAAAACCTTATACTATAGATAAGGCCGGTATATTACAAAAGAATACTGCAGACTCTATAGATATATTGACAAAACGGGACACCTCAAAACAATCTGTCATTAAATCCCAAAACGCTAAGAGAGAGATTGAGTTAGACTGGACGGAATGGCGAAAAATCGAAGACGAGAGTAGAGTTAAAGATAAAAATAATGGTAGTAAAAATATTAGAGGTAATGATGATAAAAATAGTGGAAATAGTACGGATGAAAATAGTAGAAACAAAAATACAGAAGTAATAGACGAAAAGGATAAAAGCAGTAGTAGTAAAATAAGTAATAACGAAAAAATGGTAGATGTTAACCTTAATAAAAATAAGGAAAATATAGTATAAGAAGATATTGAAATAATGGAAAAAGAAAAAAATGTAGCGGAAGCCAGTCTGGAAAATAGAGGTTTCGTTCGATTAAACATTGCAGGACATACGTTTAGAAGATTACTTGACTCAGGAGCCATGATTTCAGTAGCAGGACCGAAAGTAATTGAAAAATTCAAGGATAAGCTGTTACCTTCTAATTCCTACGTCAAAAATGCCCATGGTGGAATAAGTAAATCTTTAGGGACATTGAAGTTAAATTTAGAAGTAGACGGACATGTAGATACGTTAGAACTCAAAGCCCAGCAAATATTCGAACACGATATCGTGCTAGGGAAAGACTTTTACGTAAAATGGGATGTGGACGAAAGACACAAACATGGTCTGTGGCGTGTTCACGAAGGTCCCTGGCATAAAACGTATGGAGGTGAAGATACAGCGGAAGATCCAGTAATTTTTGCAGAATGTGATGGCATATCTGAAGTCACAAATACTCAGCGACATAAAGTAGATAAACTAGTATCAAAGATATTACCGACACCGTCGAAAACTCCAGGAATGACGGATATGATAGAACATCATATAGCTGTGATACCTGGATCACTACCGGTTCGCCATAACCTACGTAGAATGTCACCAGCAATGGTCCAAAACGCCCATGAAGAAGTAGAAAGACTGTGGAACGAAGGGATAGTAGAACAATCAGCAAGTGACTATACGAGTGCTCCTGTAATGGTCAAGAAATCGGACGGAACCTACAGATTTTGCATAGACTATAGAGACCTAATTAAACAAACCATAAGAGATGCATACCCAGTACCCAACATGAACACAATTTTAGACAGGATACGACACGCCCGTTTCATCTCAAAAATCGATTTGCGACAGGCCTTTTACCAAATTCCATTGGGAAAGTCCAGCAAACGATTTACTGCTTTCTCAGTTCCAGGCAAAGGTCTATTCCAATTCACCAGAATGCCCTTCGGACTCACAAATGCTCCAATGACGTTCCAACGCCTGATAGATGCTCTATTCGGACCGGAATACGTACCTTACGTATTTGGCTATTTAGACGACATTATCATAGCAACTGAGACGTTCGAAGAGCATATACGATGGTTAGACGAGGTATAAAGGAAATTAGTGAGACACGGACTTACTGTGAACCGAGAAATATGCGAGTTTTGTTGTTCTAGTGTTACATATTTGGGTTATGTATTAGATAAAGATGGTTTGAGACCAGATCCAGACAAAACGGCTCCAATACGAGACTATCCAGCCCCTAGAAATATCAAAGAATTACGAAGGTTCTTTGGTATGGTAGGTTGGTATAGTCGATTTCTCGATAAGGACTCAGAAATTAAGATTCCCCTGTTGAAACTATTAAAGAAAGATCTTGCATGGAAGTGGGAAGAAGAGCAACAAGAAGCTTTCGAAACCCTAAAACAGACGTTGATAAAAGCACCCGTCCTAGCACGACCAGATTTCTCAAAACCATTTTGTCTCCAAACCGACGCGAGTAACTATGCAATCGGCGCAGTACTCACTCAAGATTTGAACGACGGTGAACACCCGATTGTGTACATAAGTAGGGTATTAACGGCAGCAGAAAGGAATTACTCCACAACCGAAAAAGAATGCCTAGCTGTCCTATGTGCAATAAAAAAGTTAAGACCTTACCTAGAAGGGTACAAATTCACTGTCATTACAGATCACAGTGCACTGCGTTGGCTGAAAAATCTCCGCGATCCAACAGGACGATTAGCGCGATGGGCGCTAGAAATGATGCAATGGGACTTCGAAGTCATACATAGACGGGGAGCTCTGAACCACGTTCCGGACGCTCTTTCTAGAATGTACGAAGAAGATGGTAGTATAATAAAAAATAATTTAGTAGAAGCAGCAGCGTTTGAAGAAATTAAAGATGAATGGTATAGTAGAAGATTAAAAGAAGTCGAACAATTCCCGGAAAGGTATCAAAGTTGGAAGATCGAAGATAATTTAGTATATAAATTCCGCAACGATCCTCTCCTGGACCCGATCACTAATAGAGAAGAAAATTGGAGATTAGTAGTACCAGAAAATTATAAAGAAACAGTTTTAAAAGAAGCACATGACTTACCATCGGTAGGCCATACAGGTATCGAAAAGACTTATGATCGTATCGCTCGAGACTATTACTGGCAAGGCATGTGGCACGACGTAAATCAATACGTGAAACAATGTGCGACATGTCAAGCATACAAAATTCCGCAAACAGGTCAACAAGGACTTATGGGAACGAGGGTGGTAGACAGACCTTGGTGTATCGTAGCGGTGGACCTTATGGAATTCCCACCTAGTAAAAATCAAAATAAATACCTAATAGTCTTCCAAGACCTATTTACAAAATGGATAGAGGTAAAACCAATAAGGAAAGCCGACGGAAAATCCGTATCTAAAGCCTTGGAAGACTTAATACTATTTAGATGGGAAACCCCGGAATATTTGCTATCGGACAACGGAAAAGAGTTCGATAATAAATTCCTAAAGTCCGTACTCGACGAATATGGCATCAAACACGTCACCACCCCGCCGTACCACCCACAAGGGAATCCCGTAGAACGTTGCAATCGCACATTAAAAACGATGATCGCGATGTTCGTGAAAAACGACCACCGTACATGGGATGAACACATACACGAATTTCGACACGCTATAAATACGGCGGTACAAGCCTCAACAAAGGTTTCTCCCGCATTTTTAAATTATGGACGACGAAGTAGAAGGAAAGAAACCCGTATTAAAAATTGACCCAGAGATCTGGATTAATCGAGCTAAGAGATTAGATGCCCTTAGAGATCTTGTTGCAAAACATCTCGATCAAGCTCACGTAATCCAAAAGAGATCTTACGATAAAAATAAACGACACGCGGAATTTAAAATAGGAGACTTAGTAATGAGGAAAACCCATCTGCTTTCGAACGCAGCTAATAAATTTTCGGCAAAACTAGGAGCGAAATATGAAGACCCTTTGCAATTTTAAAAATCCTATCCCCAACCGTATACTTTTTAGATATAGATTCGGGTAGGAAAAATGCGAAGGTGCACGTTTCGGATTTGAAGAAATATATTCCTCCCAGGTTGCAATGATGAATGTACACTAAAGAGTTTAAATATTTCAAGTTTTTTTTTTGTCGAAGATTCGAATTGTTTGATTTATATGTTTCAGAAATGTCTCAAGATCGTACCGAGGAGAACGGCAATATGCCACCAACATCGGCGCATTTTCGGGCTTCCCAAGAACCCCTGATGGAAGACCCGGTCGTCCTTTTGACCCGTTGGTTGGGCACTGTGCCCAACGAGCCCGTGGTCGAGTGTGTCGAGGCGACACCCTCTACTGGGTGGGCCGACCAGTTGGCCAACATGTTCCGGGAGGACATGTTGTCCGCCGGGATCGTCTCTCCTGGAGAGAGGGGCGAAGAGCCGGTCACGGCTCTCAACGGCGTGGACGAAGATGTGGTGATGGAGGACGGGACGGCAGTGCAGGCCCGGAACGACGCTGTTCCAAACAGCGGAAGTCCGCGAGCCCCTCCGATTCCGTCAAGAATTCTTTGGGCCGATGTCCCACTGGACGACGACGAGCCACCAGAGGAAGAGAAGATCGCGGCAGTGACGGCCGGAGCGGAAGCCATCTCTGATGGTGGAAACTCGCAGGCCCCTCCGAGTTCTCCAATTCCCACTGAACCGAAAACGGCACAAGAGGTTTGGGCCGAAAGGAGGGAGCTAAACACCATCCAGGATGACGAACCCATGGAGGAAGACCCCTGGGATCCCCGTCACCTCCCTCCTGCACCACCAACTCACCCGGAACGCCTCCGCAACCTCAAGGGTAACCTGATACGCGTTACCCAAGAGGTTGTTACCACCTCGCTGCCACCATCCAGCGAGGAGACGGCGCCGGGAGTAGGTGAGACGATCCCTGAGAGGGTAGAGATACCCTCCACCTCTCAGGGAAAACCCAAGGTCAGCGAGGAGGAAAGGGCGAGTCAGGACGCGGTACGGGAGTTGTATGCCACGCTAGCTCGCTTAGACGGAGTGGCGAAACCCCATACCAACGGGGTGCTCACCATCCTGGAGGACCGGCCACCGAAGGGGGAGGCACCGAGGGCATCCGTGGCTCCTGTGAGGCGGCTACCCGCCCGGCCGTCAGACACAGAACCAGCGAGCCTGCCACGGAGCTACCCAACGGCCCCCCCCCCCACCAAGGCCGATTCCGATGTACACTCCCCTACCTCCGGAAAACCCACCCATGAGCCGTGCAGCCCGTCGTCGTGCCAGGAAATATAACCCGCGAAGACACCTCACGATGGAGGACTACTTTGGAGGACTGAGCCCTCCACGCTCCTTATCGCCTCCAGAACCTCCTGCCGATCCGTTCTACGTCGAACAGAGAAGACGACAGGAAGCGGAGGACGAACGTATCCGTCGTGAGGAACAGCGGAAGAGGGAAAAAGAACGCGCCCGCTTAGAAAAGGAGAAGGAAGAAAGAGAGAAGGAAAGGAAAGAGAAAGAGGAAAGAGAGAAGCGTAGAAGAGAAAAAGAAGAAGAAGAAAGAAAGAAAATAATGAAAGAGATGGAAGAAAAAGAGAGACGTAGAAGGGAAAGAGACGAAGAAGAAAATAGATTGAAGAAGGCAGAAGAAGAACGTAGGAGGATAAGAATTGTAGAAGAAGGACGAAGACGAAGATTTGAGGAAGAGAAGCGGGCTCGAGAAAATCAGGAGAGAGAAGAGAAAAGAAAAGGCTTTTAGAAGAGAAGGAAAAGGAAGAAAGAAGGGTAGTGGAAAAAGAGGCGGGAGAAAGAAAAGGAAGAGTGTAGATCGGCAGCAATAAGGAAGAGAGAAGAGGAAGAGCGAAAACAGAGAATGTTAGAGGAGAAGAGATTGGAAGAGGAGAAGAAGAAGAAAGAGGAAGAGGCCCGATGGGCGAGAGAAATAGAGGAGGAAAGAGAGCGGATCCGCCTATCTCGCCCCAGCACGAGCAGCGAGGGATCCCGGAAGTCGCCACCTCGACCTCCATCCCCCACACGAGGGGAGCATAGGCCGAGGAAGGCTTCCAGGTGGGATTCGGGTCCGAAGATTAACCTCCTGAAGTCCATCCCCACCCCTTCACCATTGACAGGGGTGAGGTTCGGAGGGCTGGAACCGGTGCCCATCGACCCAAAGGTTGACCGTCCGGTGAAGTCGTGCTTCATATACTGGGAAAAGGGGCATTTCCACCCATCCTGCCTCAAACCCAAGAAGCATATGATTTGCTACAACTGCGGCCGGAGGGACGTAACGATGCGCACTTGCCCGAGGTGTAGTAAGGCTCACCTCGAATACCTAAGGAGGTTGAACTCGGGACCGTGCGCATCATCGAAGGCGCCCGCCAAGCCGGAAGCAGCCCAACCCACACCACCGGAGCCAACACCTCTTCGGAGACCCCGAGTCACCCCCTCTTTGACGGTCACACTAAGGCGTCCGTCAATCGCCGCCCCAGCGGCACCTCCGGAAGCGGCGCCTAAGCCGGCGATGACTCCGGAAGAGGCCCTGAGGCTTCTGGAGACCCTCCGCAACATCCCCTCCGGGAGTAGGGAGGCGGTCTTCCACGTGCTATTCCCGGGAGGGAAGTAAAGGGGGCCACGGAGACGAAGAGGGGACACCTCGCGTTGAGCGGGGGAAAAATTAATTGATGTGGGAAAGTGATGAACAAAGGAAGGACTCGGAGGTTGTACAAATGAAGCAGGGACGAGAATATTTAATAGTAGAAGAGAGATGAACCTGTGAGAGAAGATAGTAGAAACCTGTTAGAAATAAAAAAAAAAGGAGGAAGAGAAAAAATGGAGCAATTAGTAGAAAACTTTAATTTCAGGTAATGGATTAGTAGAAAACCTTATTTTCAGGTAGCAGATGATGATCAGAATGGTAGTATATATATAGTAGAAAAGGATATCGATAAGCAGTCAAACGAGATGGTAGAAATAGTCGAAGTATATATAGTAGAAAAGGATAACGAGAAGCAGTCAAACGTGATGGTAGTAATGATAGAAGTATAGATGGTAGAAACGGATATTGATTCAGAATCAAACTAGATTGGTACAAAATCTTTTTCTTTTGAAGGAAGATCAGAGATGAAGATAACTGAAAAGAACAATTGGTAGTAAGTATTGGAAGGTGAACCAAGCATATATTATTTTTTTTTTATCATTTAATTAAATTTTATTTTATGTTTACAAAAATTTATTATGATGATATATTTTCTTTCTTATGGGCGGCAGACGTATGAATTATAATCTGTTGGAATGTTGTATGTGAGAATATTATGGTTATGGGTTATGCGTGTTCGGTGACGAGTATCGCTTTGGCCAAGCGTTAGTAAGTGCAGTCCACTCACCTTTCAGGAGTGTGTCCCGACTTAAGAGGGGGGTATTGTGAGGTAAACCTCACACCATTATTATTTTATAATTAGCTAAAGGAGGGAAGCCTTGTCGAAGGAACATACCTGAAACAAGAAAAAGAGTTAATAGTGTATATAGATAGTTATAAGGTTAGCGTAGAGGAGATAGATATAAGTTAAATAAGATTATAATACAATATAATACCTTTGAGACGATGAGTCCTGGGTGATCCAACGATGCTATCCCTGTGAGTCCTGTCCTTGGAGGCGATGAGTCCTGGGTACTGCCCATGGTGATTCCATTTTCCCTCGAGGCGATGAGTCCTGGGTGAACCTTTTGGTCCTGGGTCCGCTCCTTGGTAGCGTTGGATACCTGAAAGGTTGATAATAAGTAAAACTAGAATACATATAAGGTTAGGATAGAAGGATTTATAGAAGGATAGAGTTAGTTATAATAAGGAAGTTATGTATGTGTATAGGATATTATATATATATATATAATATCCTATATAAACACCGGCTACGAATCCTGGCCCGAGCCATTCTCGTCACCGATATTTTAGTACGTAAAGGAAAGGAATTAATAGGGTTTTTATTGATTTGTTGAGGAAATCGGAGGATTGGAGAAAGGAAGGAGTTTAATAATGAAGAAGGAATGATACAACCATACCGCCACCGACGTCCAACCATGTTCCCACGTAGATCCAATACCATCTCCCGACGACGTGGTGATGGAGAACGAAGGCAGCCACGAAGACGACGACCCAGGAACTGGCGCACTCTTCACACACACAATATAAAAACCCGTTCGCCGTCGTGTAAACAAACGACGCCCGACTCGCGTGCAACAGACTCGGCCGGCTGCTCGTGTACTAGGGTCAGCGCGGCAGAGAGGGGGGCGGCGCTCGCTGCTCTCGCACATGCACGCCGCGGCACATGGCGGCGCACCGAGAAGGGGAACGACGGAATGAGCGTGAAGTAGCCATCTACGGCGTGTGTGTACGAGAAAGAAAGAAGACACACCTGTTGCATTGGTGGAGGCGCAAGTCAGTTCCTCAACGGAATACGGGTTATTTCGTTATTCCGTCACTGAGGAAAAGAAGATTGGTACGGGAATAGATGGCGCGGACGGCGGTTATAGTTAATCATCTAATTAACCAGGAGGATATCATTGGTAGAGAAAACAAGGAAGAAGAAGACAATCAGTGCCGCGCTTTAACGAACTACGAGGACGAGCGGGATGCTACGAGTCCCGATCGTCATTCGTAGCCGGATAGTCTAATTGATAGTACACCGTGCGCAACCTTAAGTTGGAATATCTGAGTCGGAGAAGTTAATTGAAAGTAGAATTAGTAGTTATCGTTTTTATATAGTTGAGTTGTTTTATTTTGAAGAAGATTGCTTTTCGTTGCGGTAAGTGGGCTGCACGGCCATCAATTAATTTATTGATTAAAAGAATCGCCGGGGATTTCTTGCGCGTCACCTATAGACCTCCTGCGAGCCGCGCCGCCATTTTAGCACGTGCCGCGAATTCGAGTTTGTCCGTTTTAAGGGTTGGGAAACGGTTTATTATTTATTACCGGAGCTTGTAAGACGTGAATATCGGGTTAATTAATTAACACTACGTGGTTATCGGCGATTGGAAGATCGGGCTAGTTCGCGGAAATTTAACTTGTCGAATTTACTTCGTCGATAAAAATTGTAACGGTGATCACCCGTAGTGATCGGAAATTGGGAATTTTGAAGGAATAAACTAAATTAAACTATAATCTAGTTCAATTAAAGCATTGAGTTATTTTTGACTTATTGACCTATACCTTGATAATTTACCGCCACGCATTTTCGGAGGAGATAAAATTCGTCGTTGGTTTCGCCACCTCCGTATTGGCGTTGGAGCCACGTCCTGAGGAGTCGAACCGGGAAGCTATTTATTGTTTGGTAAGACCTGGCGCCCAGTAAAATATTAAATACGGTCTTTACCGGATTAAAAGGTAATATATATATATATTAAATAAAGTGAACCGAGTAGCGTGGTTTACGGGCCACGAAAGTGAGGACCACGTTACAAGGCTTACGAGATGGATAACGAGAATGTTGTCGAACAGGCAACTCACGGTCACTAAAGGGGATGAAACTCTGACAGGGGTGGTAAACAGAGGATGCCCCCAGGGAGGAGTGCTGTCCCCGCTTATATGGTGTATTGTAGTTGATTCTCTCATAAAGAGAATAGCTGCAAAAGGATTCAAGGTAGTAGGTTACGCGGACGATATGTTAGTTCTTTTGCGGGGACCGCACCTGGATACTCTACAAGACCTGATGCAGAATGCACTAACAATAGTGGAAAAATGGTGTAAAGATACGGGACTTACAGTCAACCCTTCGAAAACAGAAGTGGTAGTCTTTACCACCAGGTACAAGTGGCAGAGAGAATATCACCTAAAACTGAATAACAGGAAACTTGAGTTCAGTGATAAAGTCAAATATCTTGGGGTTGTATTGGATAGTAAGTTATCATGGAAACACCACCTAGATAAGGTTTATAAAAAGACTATTGCTAACCTGTGGCAATGTAGGAGAGCAGTAGGAGCAAACGGGGGGCTTAAACCTAGTACTTTGTTGTGGGCTTTTCAGACTATTATCAGGCCAAGATTTACATACGCAGCCATGATATGGTGGAAAAGAGCCACACAGAATACTGCCAAAAGAAAATTGGACAGAATTAACGGACTCTTAATGAGATGTGCCACGGGAGTTAGAAGATCTACACCAGTGGCAGCTCTAGGTGCAATCTCAGGAATCGAACCCTTACACATTACTGTAAAAGTAGAAGCCACTAAGGCGGCAGTAAGGTGAAAAGATCGGTCAAAAGAAATGTGCCGTGAGCTCAGCAACACGATTGAGAAAAGGGCGTTAAATGTGTCAACAGATAGGATGGACAAAGTCTTCCTTTTCGATAAAAGATATAGAGTAAGTCTATTCCTAAAAGAAGAATGGAAGAAGAAGCATAACCTAAAACCGACGGAAGGAGATATCTGGTACACAGATGGATCCAAAAATTCTAAAGGTTCGGGTGCAGGAATATACCATAGGAACACTGGAAAGGGAACATTTGTTCCTCTAGGTAAGCTTCCAACGGTAAAACAAACTGAGCTGATAGCCATCTTAGAATGCGCTGATAAGGCGTTACACCTGGCTAATGGGAAGGAGGTGGTTATATACTCAGACAGCAGGAATGTCCTGAAAGATCTTGACGGAGTTTGTACTCTCTCTAAACTGGTAAGTAACTGCGTCGAAACTTTGAACAAGTTGTGCGAGAAGGCAAGCAGTGTTATCTTACAGTGGGTCCCAGGACACTGCGGGGTTAAGGGTAACATAGCTGCCGACAACTTGGCTAAACTGGCTTCCAAACAACATTTTATAGGACCAGAACCGACTGTGGGTCTTACACAAGACCAGGTAAAATGCAACCTGGCAGAATGGGCCCAGGAACTGCATGAAAAAGAATGGGAGGCAGTCAAAAGTTGTAGACAAACCAAACTCCTTCTAAACAATTTAAAGCCAAAATGAGCCTCTCAATTTAGGGGTCTTAAGAGGAAAGATGCCAAGGTCTTCATTGAGATTGTAACTGGACATGGAGACCCTGGTTATCACCAATACAAACAGGGACTGGTAAACAATCCCTGGTGTAGGAAATGTGGGAAGGTAAAGGAAACCCCACTACATATCATTTGTGAATGCAAAGCTCTAGGGAATGACAGGCTAGAAATAACTGGACTTCAAACCCTAGAGATCACGGAACTATCTGGAAAGGATGTGGCTGAAATTCGCTCCATATGGAACAGAATTAAGGTCTGCCTAGACAGGGAGTCGCAAAGGGCATCCCAGGCGACAGGGGGCATACAATAGGTGGTCCCCACCTCAATTAACTAATAATAATAATAATATACCATTCGTAAAATTTCATTCGAATTTAAAGAATTCTTTATTAATACTTAAAGCATTACAATATACCGGACATTCGATATATTTATAAGTTATTGTAAAGAATTCTTTTTAAATTCTTTGAAAAAATAGAATTTAAAAAGAATTCTTTAAAAAATATTATTTATTTCTTTGTCCTTATCGGGAAAAACTTATAGAAGAAGTTCAAACGTGGCCACGAGAGGGAGCTAGTTTCAGGTGAATACTTTTGTCACAGCTGAATCATCTGGCTGATTTTGTGTGTGAAAAGTTATGAATTAAAATTATTTATTTACGTAATTATTTCCAATACCTCACATTATTCCGTTTCGGTATTTTTTATTGTAGTGCAATGCAGATTCTATTGCAACCCTAGCGGAAATGGTAAATGCTAATAACTGCAAATAACTGTACATAACTGCAAATAACTGTAAATAACTGCAAATAATTGCAAAGAACTAAAATATTTAGCTGGGTTTGAGACGCTATTAACTATTATTTGTAGCTCTTTGCAGTTTCTTGCAGTTATTAACAGTTATTTGCAATTATTAGCAGTTACCTGCAGTTATTTGCAGTTTTGTCAAATTCTAAGTAGGTTTATATAGTTTTTAGAAATAATTATTAGCAATTATTTGCATTTTTTAGCAGTTACTAATAGATTATACCAATTATTCGCAGTTATATTCAGTTATTTGGAGTTATATGCAATTTCTTTATAATTATATTATAGCACAAAAATAGAAGTGCAAATAATAGCAAATAATTGCAAATAACTATTAAAAACAAATAAAAACTGCTAATATTTGCTAATAATTGCTATTAACTTTTATAATATCTGTCAAATTTTGTGTTATAACTTTCAACAAAGACTAATAACTGCAGATAATTATTTGTAACTGTAAATAACTGCAAATAACTGCAAATAACTACAAATAATAGTGATTAGCGTCTCAAACCCAACTAAATATTTTAGTTATTTGCAGTTATTTGCAGTTATTTTCAAATACCATTTCCGCCAGGGAAGGTGAAGATTTCATATTCGCCCATATCCTATACTAGCATGTCGACCTTTGACATCTCGACGAGAGAAAGAGAGAGAGAGAGAGAGACAGAGAGAGAGAGAGAGAGAGAGAGAGAGATTAATACAAACATTGATAAAATTCTAACCATGAAAACAATGTTTTCATTTCCATGCAAGTGATGGTATAACTTTTTTTAATCTTAAAGTTGTAACAATGAGACTCATTTGCTACAAATTAAAAAAAAGGAACGGGCGTCAGGTCTTGAACCCGAGCCCCTTCGGATCCGAAGGCGTTCACGCTACCACTGCGCTACGCCCGCAATTGGTCGTAGCTGTACTTTTCCATGTCTTCTGCCTACCGATACGCGCGCCATATGCCAAGTGCCGATTCTTGCGCTGGCCGCGTCGGTACTACAGAGCCCTAAGTGACGGGGATCTGTACTCATACAGATCCACCACGTCACAACTCCCCCCCGCCTAAACGATGAATATCCCCGGATTCATCGTAATATTAGGACGAAAGGGTAGGGAGCCGGGTCGTAGGTAAAGCAGAAGCCTATGCATGGAATCATTAAAACTTAGAAACTAGGAAACTAGGGTGCTGGAAGGATATGGGTAATTTTATGTTGGGCGCCATGTAACAATGAGACTCATTTGCTACAAATTAAAAAAAAGGAACGGGCGTCAGGTCTTGAACCCGAGCCCCTTCGGATCCGAAGGCGTTCACGCTACCACTGCGCTACGCCCGCAATTGGTCGTAGCTGTACTTTTCCATGTCTTCTGCCTACCGATACGCGCGCCATATGCCAAGTGCCGATTCTTGCGCTGGCCGCGTCGGTACTACAGAGCCCTAAGTGACGGGGATCTGTACTCATACAGATCCACCACGTCACAAAGTATAATTTAATAGAATTGCACAAAAAATATATGTATATTATTACATTATATATTATTATTATTATTACATATATTATTACATATATATTATTACATTATTTTAATTATATTTATTATATTATTAATTCATTTTATTTATATAATTTGATGTGTTTGCTTTAAGTTTATATTATTTGAAGGGACTTATGCTTGTATTTTTATAATGAATCCCTCATGATATATCTCATAATGTTTTCCACATTGACCAAAATAATTTAAAAAACAATATATTATAATTAAGTGGATGCTTTATCGTTCTCTATCCTAATTAAAATTACTGAATAATCATTTTATTTTCTATATAAAGCCAATATATGTGTTCGATACTTTGCCAAGTACATAATATTTAATAATTATATGGATTATAACATATGTAGAATGATATTCTTTCCAACGTTAAGTGAAATGATTGCTTAATAGTTATATGTACTGACTTAAATAATTTAAAAGAATGTTGATAAGTTATTGTTCTCTTTACATATATTTATTGAATACCTTTTTTAATATTTAAATAGAATTTCTTGTGTTGTACTAAAATTATTGTTAGTAGAGTACAAGGTTATAAATATATATATATTGCAATAAATAATTGGTGCTACCTATTGTCCAACATTCGTTTATTATTAATGTTATTATTTATTACAACATCAGATGCACACCGGTCACTTTAGTTGAACACAGATTCACATAAATGCTTAGCCGAATCGAGTCGGTCGTGTCGTTTCGTTTTTTCTTTATTTTTCGTTTAGCCTCGAGCGCGTACATTGTCCGCCTTGTACCGTGAGCGAACGCGATCTAATCTGCGCGACGACGATAGGTGTCAGTGTACATAGAAAAGGGGGGGAAGGAACGTACGAAAAGTACACGCTTAACACTCCCGCTCTTTGAGTACTCCACACACATACATATATGAATACATTTCATTTGTCATAAAATACAAATACGAAATAATGAATCTCACAATAATTTGATACTATTTTGCACACATACCGATGCTCTCGCGCAATCTTTCAAAACCGACTTTCGGAAGAGCTTTCGTGAAAATGTCAGCCAGCTGCATCTCGCTAGATATATACCGGACGTCGATCTCACCATTTTCATATCTCTCGCGAATGAAATGGTATTGGATATCTATGTGCTTCGTGCGCTTGTGATATTCGGGATTTTTAATAAGGCGTAGTGCGCTCTGATTATCTACATAAAGTACAGTCGCCACAGCACATGGGTATCCAATGTCTGAGAGCAATTTGCGTATCCAAATAATCTCGCGCGACAAACTAGCTGATACATACTAAGCCTCCGTGGTACTAAGGGCTACAGTCGCCTGCCTACGCGAACACCAAGATGTAGGCGCATTTGACAATTGAAAAATATATCCGGAGGTCGATCGCCTCGTATGCACGTCACCTGCAAAATCCGCGTCACAAAAACAATTTAAGTCTAGAAAACTCCCGCTGCTTCTATACAATATACCATAATTACGCGTTCCATTGAGATAGCGTAAAATGCGTTTTGCAGCCTCCCAATGATTTCGAGAATAATTATTTAAAAATCTACTAATAAAATTTACTGAATATGTCAAATCCGGTCTCGTGACGTTTGATAGGAACATTAAAGAACCTATAAGTTCGCGGAAAGGCAGTCTCTCACTCTCTTTATTACACGTGTCAGATCGCAGATCCAGACCCGACTCAGCAGGTGTACAAACAGACTTACTATCTAACATACAAAAACGTTTTAGAATTTTCTCAGAATAATCACTTTGATGTATAAACATCTCGCGTTTGCTGCGATCTCTCTGAATTTGTACCCCTACAAATATGTCCGGGTCTGCAACCGTGATATCATACTCATTATTTAAAGCTTCTATAATAAAATTCAATGCTTCTACTGATTTTGCCATAACAAGGCCGTCATCGACAAATAAAGTTAGATATACTGTAACATTCATAACTACGCCAATATACACAGATACATCAGCCGGACATGATTTGAAACCGTATCGCGACATAAATTTTGAAAAAGTTCGATTCCAACATCTAGACGCTTGTTTTAGCCCGTATAACGATTTTTCTAACTTACATACTACGTTTTCTTCGGTGGTTTTCAAACCTTCTGGCAACTCCATATAGATTTCGTCATCCAATTTGCCGTATAAGAAAGCTGTTCGCACATCAAATTGCGCCATCTCCAAATCTTCATAGGTTGCTATTGTTAGTAATAGACGTAATGTGTCATATCGGACAACTGGAGAAAAAGTCTCTTCGTAGTCAATCCCATGCTGTTGTCTGAAACCTCTGGCACAGAGACGAGCTTTATAACGATTATTTTTACCACACTTTATCGATTGTACCTTAAAAACCCATCGTGAGTCAATTACATTTTTGTCCTTTGGTCTCGGTACGATAGACCACGTGCCATTCTTTTCGTGTGCCTCGAGTTCTCGAGTTATTGCCTGACGCCAGTTATCAGCATCCGTACTCGAAATTGCCTCAGAATAAGAGCCAGGCTCCAAATTCTCGACAATATTAGCTTGATATTTGATTGGTGGTCGTATACGTGAACGATCTCGCAGCTGATGCGCCTCCACTCGAACAATTCGCGGATTCTCTTGCACCTCGTGGATCTCATGGTCATCGTCGATATCATCATGAAAAATATTTGCGTCCACATTATTTTTAAGTTGATTCTGAGTCTTCTCATCCAACTTCTGCTCAGCTTCAGGTGCAGAAAGAACAACTTCCTCAATATCAGCAGGTTGATTTCCTAAAATTTCAAAATCAAAACCAATGTTTTTTTGTTCATCATCGTTGAGCGGTTGAGGCTTCAAATTCTCCTTAAATACAACATGCCGTGAGTGGATGATTCTCTTGACATCTGGATCATACAACCTGTAATTGCGCGAATCTGCCTGATAGCCAACAAAAATTACCTTTTTTGCTTTCTCATCCAACTTTTTACGAAATATTTCCGGTATGTGCACATATGCAACCGTACCAAAAACTTTCAGATGCGACACTTCAGGCCGTTTACCTGTCCAGATCTCGTACGGCGTTTTACTCGGATTGGATGCGTTAGGAGTCCTCTTGAGTAAATAGGCTGCGGTGTTTACAGCTTCCGCCCACAAGAACTGAGGCAGCCTCTTAGAATTGATCATCGTACGAGCACTTTCAACCAAAGTGCGGTTCTCTCTTTCGGCTCGTCCATTTTCCTGTGGTGTATACGGGGCTGTCGTCTCATGATTGATACCTCTCTCTCTCATGTAGTTCTGCATCGCCGTATTGATATATTCTCGGCCATTATCCGACCGGATGCCTTTAATTTTGTAATTAAATTGATTAGAAATATACTTATCAAAATCTTTGAAGCGTTCAAAAACGTCAGACTTGTGCTTCAAGAAAAATACTGAACGATATCCAGAATTGTAGTCTTTAAAACTTAAAAAATACTTAGCTCCTCCTACGGACTCAACTTGAAAAGGCCCACAGACATCGGAGTAAAAGAACTCGCCAACACCGTAACTGTGCTGGCTCTTGCTGATTTTGTCGAACGGTAGACGATGCATTTTTGACAGTTGACATGGTTCACAAAAGAAGTCCAGGTTGCCAGAAACCTCTGCTCGGTTGACCAAACCCTTCTCGACCATCTGTTGCAAGGCTCCTTTATGCACATGGCCCAATCTCTCATGCCAAGTGAGTGCACCGACACTTGCAACGTTGGCTTCACAACTGACAATGGTCCGAATAAACATTCTGTAGATATTGTTCTGCTGTCTCGCTCCGCATGCCATAATTTCACGTCCTAAGAAAAACTTAACCTCGTCATTAGTAAAGTGTACTTCAAAATTCTTTAACGTGCATACTCCTACAGAAAATAAATTTTTCTTTAATCCTGGTACATAAAAAACGTCCGTCATTTGACCTTCAATCCACCGTCCGTTAACTAGTCTCTCAATTCGAATAGAACCAACACCTTTAATCTCACACGGATTATCATCACCCAGCTGTAGATACTCGCCTGACCGTGGCAATAGTTCTTGAAACCAGTCTCTACGAAAGGTCAGGTGACGTGAAGCACCGCTATCAGAGAGCCATATATCACCAACCTTACAATTCAAAATATTTGTCTTCTCTGTGCTCGTCGAAATCGAATTTGCTTGCTCCATAGCATTGTCACCAACACTTGCTGTAAATACTGCTGTGTATATATCTTGGTTGTTGTTCTCCTTTTGTTTGTTTTCGTTGGTCTTCTTCCTTTCTCGACAATGTCGCGCGATGTGCCCTGGCTTCTTACAAAAATAACATATCACCTCGCTCCGGTTTCCTTGGGACGACTTTTGTTGATTATATTTTCCATTTTGCGATTTAGAATTATTAAAATTCCGTTTTCCTCGATTATCGACGGCAGCAAGTGCTGTGATTTCGACCTCTTGCTGCGTTATTCTCTTCTCTTCTTTTAAAAGACGCTCTTGCAAAATGTCCAATTTCTGTTGAGCCGTGTCGACATTATGCCAAGCAGCAACAAAGGCACCGAATTTTGAAGGTAGACCTGAGATAATTTTGGCGATAAGCGAGAGATCAGACATTGACTCTCCTATGTCTTTCAAAGCTCTTGCCTCGTTCCTGATCTTGGTTATAAATTGCAAACAAGTCTCTCCAGGTTCCATTTGGTGCACTCTATGGAACCTTTGCAGCATACCAAGCTTATTCGTCTCCGATTTTTCGAGATATATATTCGCTAAATGCTTCCATATCTCAGCTGCCGTTTCACATATTATTAAATTTTCTAACTGTGCAGTAGTTACCGCCGTCGAAAGAATATACATAGCTTTGGCATCATCCTTTCTCCATTTCTGACAGTCTGCAGTGGTCATGTCAATTGGTTTTGTCCTTGAGCCATCCACAATATCCATGATACCTTGCGACACGAGTATAGCCGAAATTTGATATTTCCAAATCTGGAAATTCGTACCATCAAATTTCACCATGTGGCTGGTACTAATGCTTCCGTCCGCCATTTTATAAAACACGAAACTATTATTTCAACCAAGTCTTTTCACTTTTATTGCGCACCAAAAGGTTTTCTTTTAGAATAGCCTGGGCCCATAACCTGTTAGCAGAGTACAAGGTTATAAATATATATATATTGCAATAAATAATTGGTGCTACCTATTGTCCAACATTCGTTTATTATTAATGTTATTATTTATTACAACATCAGATGCACACCGGTCACTTTAGTTGAACACAGATTCACATAAATGCTTAGCCGAATCGAGTCGGTCGTGTCGTTTCGTTTTTTCTTTATTTTTCGTTTAGCCTCGTGCGCGTACATGCGTCCGCCTTGTACCGTGAGCGAACGCGATCTAATCTGCGCGACGACGATAGGTGTCAGTGTACATAGAAAAGGGGGGGGGGGGGAAGGAACGTACGAAAAGTACACGCTTAACAATTATAATATTAAATTGTACTGTTGTCATTAATTATTATAGTAACCCAATAATATAGAATTTAATTTGTTACAAATAAATTTAGCTTAATTAAAACTATGAGTGTATCATATTAAATTCACAAAGACAAAAAATTCACAAAAATTAACATGGTAATTCCCATTTAAATTTTTAAAAAAATTTCGCGTTTCTTTAAATTGTCATAACTTTTTACAGAATTGGAGGCCATTAAAATGCTACAGACCATTTGAAAGGTATTGCTCCAAGCTTTCTTTTAGACTTTTGGATGAAAAAATCAAAGGTGGCGAAGTTACACTTTTTTCAAGTTGAATATTGACATGTAGTTTATATAACATTGACCTTGAGATTAGAAATTCTAACCCATAAGAATAAATTCTAGATATAATTAGCAACGAAGGTTACATATAATGTTCTATAGTAAAAGTTGATAGATTTTGAATTATATAGCGGTAAACCCAGCTGGTGTTGAAAAAAATATGGAAAAATTCACTTTTTGAGGTTAGAATAACTTTTGAGCAAATAGATTCCAGTACCTAAAAATTTTTTTCTGTATTCTGAAAAACATTTGCAAAGTGTACCCAAAATTTGGTGCATTTTAAAATTTTGATCGGACCACTTCACGTGGAATACCCCATATATATATATATATATATATATATATATATATATTTCAGATAGGATTTTTCTTATTTGTTTAATGGTATTCATTCGCTGGAGTTGTTCGTTTGACTCTGGTTAATTACTTGCATTTGTATAAGTGCAGCTTATACATATGATTCAAAAACAATATGTACTGATAGCTGCATTGATATAAGAATTGAAAGAATTGAAAGTACCAACATAGGATAATTCTGTAATTGAGTCATTGATTTAATTAATGAAACAAATTTTGTGTAAGTAAATAATTGTGGTTCTGTCTTAAGTCTAACTATAAACTGAAATATATATAGTCCCACATATAGCATAAACAAATGTGTTATAATATAATATAATGGGCAAATTTTAGTCGCTTCGAGAACAAACTTTCTATTACATGTGCCAGTCCAGTTGTAATCTAAACTATATAGTATATGTTTAGATTTACATAATTATATTTAAGGAATAAATCGATGATCCTTAGGCAAGTTTTATTATGACTTGTCAAGAAGAGAAAAAAATACATTGTACATATTATATCTAATGGATATATGGTATGGTGGCGTAATTCACTATTAACCGTAGTTGTATTTTTCTTTGAATAAATGATTATTAGATATGTCATAATACACAAATTTGTTTGTAAAATAAATACAATGCAACTAGGAAATGTTTCATTTTACTGTTTTGTAAGAAATAACCATTTTTTAACGCATAAATGAAATGATAATTAAATATTTTTATTTTATTTTTCTTTTTTATTAATTTATTAAAATTATACACTGATGTATTAATATAAACACCTTCTACGAAAATGTCAACATTTGCAAGTATGGTTTCCAATCACACTTTGAAAAATGTTATCTGATAAAAAAATCTTTAATTATTACTTCCATCCTATTTCTACTTATATTTTGCTTAAACTCCATAAAAAGTTTCAATTAATTTCTACAAAACTGATAAAAAGGAAATTTCTATTTTTTAATTTTCTTTAAATAAACAATGCCAATCCTTCCCGTGCTTTACATCAGTAGATAAACAATTTTATAGAATAATAACCTTTTTTATATGTAACTTATATGCTTAATCATCAAAAAATTAACAATTATTTTTAAACACTTATACATTATTGCTTACAATTTCATACAAATTTCTGCAATTGAAAGAACTGAAATGAAAATGGAATCGACAAGTATTGTGTACCATATCAACAACAACATTAGCGATATACACTTTCCATCACTTCTAATCTACCCTACTATCTTGTTTCGAACGTTCAAACCTTTCCTACATCCTTCTAATAATAAGACAAACTTAACCTACGAATATAAAGAAAATTAAAAGATTTCAACAGCTTGAAATTTCGAGAAAACCGATAAAAAAAGCTGATTATGGCAAAAATGACACTTTTTATCCCTTATAATCTACCCTTGTATCTTTTTCCGAACGATCAAACGTTTCCTACATCTCTCTAATACTAAACAAACTTAACCTATGAATATGAAGAAAATTAAAGGACTACAACAGTTTGAAATTTTGAGAAAACCGATGAAAAAAGCGTATTAGCTGCCAATATGTCACGCTTCATCCCTTATAAACTACCCTTCTATCTTTTTCCAAACTATCAAACTTCTTCTACATCTTACTAAAACTAAGACAAGCTTAACTTGAAAATTTTTATACAACTAAAGGACAACAGCAGTTTGAAATTTTGAGATAACCGATGAAAATAGCGTATGTGCGGCCAATATGACACTTTTCATCCCTTATAAACTACCCTTCTATCTTTTTCCGAACGATCAAACTTTTCCTACATATTTCTAGTACTAAGACAAACATAACTTATCAATATAAAGAAAATTGAAGAATGACATCAATTTGAAATTTCGGGATAACCGGTGAGATTAAGGGGCAAGTAAAAAAAATAAGTGACTAAATTAAATCTTGCAAATGTAATAAAAATTTATAAATTATAAAAATGTGAGTATACAAATTTACTTACAATCTTATTGCCCATCATTCCAGCCCATACATTTAGGGACCATCGGTACTGAAAGTTTGATTCGCGTACAAGGTGCGGATTTATGTCTGACCAATAATGGTAATTATGCTGGTTTAGCGTCCCATTGCGCGTAAACGTGCACTCGTCGGTAAAAAGAATTTTGTGGTGAAAACGGGGTTCACGCCGAATTAGGGCGAGCAGTCCGCCACAAAATCCAACTCGAAGCTCGTAGTCTCCTGGCAAGAGTTGTTGCACCCGGGTGTAATGATACGGATGTTTGCCGGCATCTCTTATTAATACGCTGTGTACACGGCTGTGCGACACGTTCAGTTGCCGTCCTATAGATCGGCAACTCGTTGTCGGGTCCGCTTCCACGAGGTCCTCGATCCTCTCCTCCATCTGCGGATTCAGCACACGCGCTGCTGACCGACGTCTCGGGGTACTGGCGCCGCATCCGCAGTGGCCATAAACCGCTGATGCGCGGCACCAATCGTGTCAGGATCCGGATGACGTCTATTTGACCACCTTTCTCTATATGCACGTGCAGCCGGTGCTAATTGGCCACCATTCAAATAAAAAAGTGCATCATTTGTGCATACTCCTCGCGCGAATATCTCAATCACAACAATTGATGTGCGAATTTTGTTTTTCTTTCGTTTTGCGGAGGATATAAAGGTTGTGGGTTCGAATCCTGGTGCCGTCGACTGTTTTTTTCATTTGATTCGACTTTTTTTTCGTTTCATTCTACTTTTTCCATCATTATTTTATTTATTAGTATTAGTATATTTATTTATTTATTTCCATCTATAGATAACACACAGTTTTCTTTTTACATTTAACTCCCGACAATTATTCGTTGTCTTATATCTAAGCTTACCTAACTAATTAAAAAGATTTACAATAATATTTTTATTTACAATCGCTTTTCTTTATCTAATTATAATACATTTTATTTTTACATTCTTTTTACGTTTTTATTACCCTGTTGAAAAAACCTCATATAAAACTATAAAAAAAATTTTTTATCGTACTTCATGTGGCTTTTGCACCCGGAGTTTGCGATAGAATGCTATACATTATTTAATACGAATCGGAAAGAATAAGCTTATAACTATAGGCTTCATAATGAACACCTCATAAAATGCGATAAAAATAAATTTGTTTATAAGATTTTATAGGAATAAACGTGTAACATAAAAGAGCATAAAATAGTTTATCGGAGTATATCGGGTACACATATATATTTAAATATTTTGTATTTATATTTACCGGGCATTATAAGGATTTGCCACCTTTCACGTACTTATATATCAATGCTTTTTCACTCTAAAGCTTATAGTATTTTATAATGAAAAACCCGAACATGAATGAATTATCTATAGTTCTATTTCAGGTAATACAAAATGATATATTCTTAACAAGTAGATTTCTATCGGGATTTTAACAGTTATTGTCTTATAGATCATACAAAAATATAAGGTTAAATAGGGCGTTTCACAATAACGCCAAGTAACGGCTATATGACCTTACCAGCATATTTCAATATTATATAACAACTTACCTGGTACCTTTATAGGGATTTATGACGATCGACGCATGAAATGGGCGGCTTGCCTAACGCATCGTACCTGGCTTTACCAGTCAAAAAGTAACCGCTATTGAATCGCTTATCGCATTTTATGAGGTATTGCTGTATTTACTATTTACAACGAATAGGCATGTATCTGCATTACAAATAATTAATGATTTTTCATTATTGAAATTTATCGAGTTGAAAAGGACATTTCACTATAAAGTCGAGCATTATTTATTCGAATCTAGCGGTATATTCTAATATTGTCAAGCAACCTATGTGATTCGTTTATAGGGTTTAATCAGTATTGTCACATAAATCAGCGGATTGATTACAGGATCTTATCGGTTACGCCTGTCGTAGAAGCAACCGCTATTGAATCGTTTATCGTATTTTATGAGGTATTGCTGTATTTTCTATTTACAACCAATAGGCATGTATCTGGATTTTAAATAATTAAAGATTTTTCATGATTGCAATTTATCGGGTTGAATAGGACTATTCACTATAAAGTCAAGCATTATTTATCCGAATCTACCGGTATATTCAAATATTGTCAAGCAACCTATGTGGTTCGTTTATAGGGTTTAATCAGTATTGTCACATAAATCAGCGGTTTGATTACAGGATCTTATCGGTTACGCCCACGTAAAAAAAAATTTATAAAGTATTTATAAAAATTGTATAAAATGGATTGTATGCAATTTGTATAAAAAATTGGTCTTATAAAAACTTTATAAAATTTTTATAAAAAGATTGGCTTTCATAAAAACTATATTTTTATTAAATTTTTAAATAAATACCACACTTTAAAGCACATTTTAAAGGAATTTACATACAAAAACGCGGTCACTTTAGGCTCAATATTGTCACGTCCAGACTTGCACCAATTACCATAAAAAATATTACAAGAAGGCAAATGGTTAATAAACCATTCGCGTTCCTTTCGCTCTTGTTTGATTAGGACTAGCCTTACGTCTCCGGGAGTAGCGAGCGAAGTTATTTTGAGAGTAGAGATGCAGGATATAATGTGGGATAAATAAAATAATATATGTTTTATTTCGTATTAATTATGCATTATTTATTTAAATATAATATGCTGTTTTTCTTTAAATGAACACGTGAAACTAAATTATTACAGCTTTTTAATGGGCAAAAACACATAAATTTACACTATTTTATTAACAATTGTATAAAATTATTTAAGTCGAATAACGATTAATTTTGATTAAATAAACAAATGTACGGCGAACATATTAACACATTATAGAATAAAAAAAATACACATGGTTATTTTATTATAAACATTAATAATCAATAATTGAAATAGGAATCATTATAAGTAAATGCAGATAAAATAAAAAAAATGGTTGTCGTTTAAAACATGAATTATAGTTAATAAATTGTATGTAATAATAATTGTTTTAAAAGAAAAACGGTTGGTTCAGCAATCGAAATAACATAAAATATCAGGTTGCCTTTACGAATAATACAAGCGTATAGATAGCCGAAAAGAATATACCTTAAGTACCCAAATATATAGATATATATATGTATATATATATATGTGTGTGTGTATATTCGGTGAGGAACGAAGGTCCGCCTTGAACGTGGGTAGCGGTGTCAGATTGCCGTATAATGTCCTGCTAGACCTGCGGGCGTCGACGTTAGATGTGTATGCTGTTGGAGCTCGACGATTTCCAGATGTCGAAGTCGTAGTTCCTCGACTATGGCTTGTAGATGTCAATGATACGTCTCGATTCCTCTTATGATTTTTAATACGTATTATTTCGAAGTTCAAGTAGCAGAGCCACGCCCTTGGATAAAAATCAAAGAGTTGTCCAGCAGAGCTTCGCCTTGCGAAAGCTTTAGATGAAAATTTAGGAGTGCCTGTGTCTCTTCTGGGTCCTCTTTATATACCCTAAAATCCTATGCATCTGTCCTTGTCTTACGCTTCGCCTTGTCTTACACTTTGCCTTATATGGAGACAGAGTGACCAGTTGGCGATTTTTTTTCCTTTTCTCTCTTACGTATATTGATGTTTATTAAGCAAGAGCAACAAGGAGAAAAAACCGCCATCTGGCAACCCTGTATGGAGATGTGTAAGTAGTTCTCGATTTTTCTGTGCTTGCACCCGATTGGACCGTTAGATGTGCGTAGTTAAAAATTATCGAATCCCATGCATTTTCTGTATCGCTTCGTAGTTAATTCGGAGAATTTGCTGTCCCCCTTTTATTACTGCGACGTTACCCAAAGAACGGCTTAATTTATTACTTCCTTCTAATGCTCGAATTTTCTAGTCGATGTTTCCCATTGCCGGCTCTTCTCCGAGCATTGATTTTAGTGTGCAGTACAAAAAAACTCTTGCGTAACCCTTCGTTTCGATCTCACTATCGGCGATCCCGCTTATATGCGTATTGGCTTTGAATAATATCTTCAACTCTACTTATCAGTCTCTTTTTCGTTTGAAACACTCGTAAAATAATCTGTTCCTTAGCTCTATTTTATATTACTGCATTTACTTAGAATCATTCTTGATCAACCTTATTTTGTTCGTCTTCTACGCCGTATTTTTATTCTAAACTACGCAGTACTTTTTACGAAAAATAATAATATAATTTTCGTCGGGACGCGACAATATAAATTGAAACATTTTAAAATAGAAAAAGATAAATAATAAAGTAATTAAAAACGTTCGAGATAAGTTTTAAAATTTTTTACGGTATTTTATAGGATGGGAAAAGTTTGTGAACTTTGGGAAACGTATTGCGCAACTTGGGAAAAGTTTGTGAAAATTGGGAAAAATTTTGCAAAACTTAAATGTTAAAGTTTTGGGAATAAACATTTATAACCTTAAAAACAGCACTGCAAATTCATCAGCTGGCACCGGTGGCGATGGGTGACTCGGACCGACGCTTCTACGCACGGAGAAGCTGTTGATCGTACCTTTAAAATCGTCTAATCTGCAAAAAAAATATTACAAAAACACAAAGTATCTAATGTACTCAATCGTTAAGTTTTTAAAAATCAAGAGAAAGGAGGACTTATCTGATCAAAAGTGTAGACGGAGTTGAATCTTCAGGTCTCAATATTCCGGCTCTCCCCTTACCGAGACCGAATTTTAAATTCTCAAAATCGATAATATTCCATGCTGTCAATTGACGCACCACATATATCTAGGTTAAAAGTACGACTTCCGCGACGAATTTAGTGGTAAACTGCTTGATTAAGTAAAATACGACGGCAATCGTTTCGCGCTGCACGAAGCTCACGGGAATAAGACATCAAACTGAAGTTGGTTAGATGTCAAACTGAAGTTGGCTTTTTTCTCTATCGTCAATTCATTTTATACAATTTTTATAAAAACTTTATAAATTTTTTTCACGTGGGCGCCTGTCGTTGAAGCAACCGCTATGGAGTCGTTTATCGTATTTTATATGAGGTATTGCTGTATTTTCTATTTACAACGAATAGGCATGTATCTGGATTTCAAATAATTAATGATTTTTTATGATTGCAATTTATCGGGTTGAATAGGACATTTCACTATAAAGTCGAGCATTATTTATCCAAATCTACCGGTATATTCTAATATTGTCAAATAACCTATGTGGTTCGTTTATAGGGTTTAATCAGTATTATCACATAAATGAGCGGTTTGATTACAGGATCATATCGGTTACGCTTGTCGTAGAAGCAACCGCTATTGAATTGTTTATCGTATATTATGCGGTATTGCTGTATTTTCTATTTACAACGAATAGGCATGTATCTGGATTTCAAATAATTAATGATTTTTCATGATTGCAATTTATCGGATTGAATAGGACATTTCACTATAAAGTCGAGCATTATTTATCCGAATATACCGGTATACTCTAATATTGTCAAGCAACCTATGTGGTTCGTTTATAGGGTTTAATCAGTATTGTCACATAAATGAGCGGTTTAGTATTACAATAAACACGGAATAGTCGATTACATTTTTGGCGCGAAATTTCTATTTCTCAAGTGGCTTTGGTGAAATATTGGACATTTGAAATATTTTTTCTAAAAATAGGTTAATTTGTTTTCATATTAGAAAAATAATGAAGTATAAACTTTATTACAAGAGAATGCTAAATAAAGAATACATACCAATTCCGTAACAAATTCTGAATTATTTTAAATGTTAACATGAATCATCGAATCATATAAAAGATTAACAAAATTGGATTACTTTATTGAAAATTAAATTTAATATTTCTTTCCCTAGCGGAAATAATCATATGCGAATAATGTTTATAAATACTTAATAAAAGTTATTAGCTTTTATTAGATTTTCATAACACTTTATAAAGTGAAGATTTTGGACTGTAGTAATAGTTTAAAAAACTTGGTGATGTTTATAAGATTTTTTAGTTGTTTTTAAAATTTCGTAAATATTTCTAAGCTTTATTAGGTTTTATTAGATTTTTGTATTTCGAAAATATCGTGAAAAACGATAAAATGACACTAATAGTAACTGTTGCATTTTCCTGTATTTAACTGTTTTTAGCTGTTTCTAAGTGATGTATGCAAAAAAACAAAAGCTATTAATAAAAGATTGCTATTGGAAAATATTCATAAAAATTCTAAATACTTATTTACTGTATATAATAATTTAAAAAAGTTATTATTTTTTTAAACTCGCACATTTCTTTTACTTTTGAAAAAAACCTAAAAGCTAATAAAATCTAGCAAAAGCTAAGAAGAGATAATAAAAGTTATAAATTCTAACTAACTATTAACAGAGTCCAAAATCTGCATATTATAAATTGATTATGAAATTTATTAGCTTTTCTTAGCTCTTTCTGGAAAAATAAATTTCCGTCTGGGTTGGTGTTTATTACTAGCTCACTGTAGAAAACCACTATCTTTACTTTCATGAAGAATAACATTGAAAAATATTTATAATTAAAGAGCACAAAATTAAGAATACCTGCACGTGTCACTCGAGTTTGACAGTTATTTCTATAACCATTACTAAAGTAGTTAAATATATAGGAATATTGAATATTGAAATATTTGTTCTAAAAGTTCTGTTAATTTTTTTTTTATTTTTAAAAAATAATGAAGAATAAACTGTTATACAAGAGTATACTAATGAAAGAATATATATAAATGCCGTTACACATTCTGAATTATTTTACAGAGTTTACTTGAATCAGTGAATCGTATAAGAATTATTATATTGGATAAGTTTATATAAAATAAATTTAATAATTCTTTGATTTTCATTAGTAGCTTTATAATAGAAAACTTTTACCTTTACTTGCATGAAGATTAACAATAAAAAATATTTATAACTAAATAATTCAAGATTAAGATTACATGCAACTGTATCATATATATATATATATATATATATATATATATATATGATACAGTTTACTTTACTTATACTCATATATATATATATATGGGTGGTTCTCTGTGACATCGAAGATGAAAAAAATAAATATTGCTATAATTGTGGGAATATGTTTTAGAGGTATCCAGTAGTTCTCCTGAATTTTTTCAGATTTTTTCTGGGCCATTATTTTAAGTTACAGAGAGTCAAAGTTGACATTTTAGCACTTTTTTGCATTATATGCCCATATTCATGAATTTTTAGCTCCCAGGGGATGCATTTTTCACTAAAAACATAAGTATGACTTTTTTTGTAAAATTTTCTGAACTTTTCATTAAAAATACTTTTAAAGACATAAATGTATGCTGTCACACTCTTGTAAGCCATTTAAACCTTAAATAGTGAAAATCAGCAATTCTGCTCCGGACTTTGGTAACCTAATACTGTCTAAAAGATGTCTTTTTATAGTCAGAAACTGCCTAAAAATTTCCAGAGTGGGTCTAAATCATTCAGATCACTTATGGTCAAAATATCCGGGAAAAGTGCCCGAAATATTAATAGAAATGTATATTTGTTGCCTTATAACGAAGAATCTATTAGCATGATCATTGCAAAAAAATTGGTGCACTTACCTTGAAGTAGTAGAAAAGTATCTTCACTTGTTTCAGTATCCATCTAATCCCCTGTAAGCTGCTAAAAATACAAATATTATTATACAAATGTAAAAAATTAATTTTTAAACTTTTATAATGCTGAATTTTTAGTTTTACATCCCTTACAAGAATTATAATACTAATCTGAAGGATTACTATAAATATATAAACATCATTATTACAATAACTGAATATACATATTTAATGTATTGCTGAATAATAATAATAATAATGTTGATACTTTTATAGTAATCCTTCAGATTAGTATTATAATTCTTGTAAGGGATGTAAAACTAAAAATCCAGCATTATAAATGTTTAAAAAATAATTTTTTATAATTTTATAATAATATTTGTATTTTTAGCAGCTTACAGGGGATCAAATGGATACTGAAACAAATGTAGATACTTTTCTACCATTCCAAGGTAAGTGCATAAATTTTTTTGCAATGATCGTGCAACTAGATTCATCGTTATAAGGCAACAAATATACATTTCTATTAATATTTCGTGCACTTTTCCCGGATATTTTGACCATAAGTGATCTTAATGATTTAGACCCACTCTGGAAATTTTTAGGCAGTTTCTGACTATAAAAAGACATCTTTTAGACAGTATTAGGTTACCAAAGTCCGGAGCAGAATTGCTGATTATCACTATTTAAGGTTTAAATGTCTTACAAGAGTGTGACAGCATACATTTATGTCTTTAAAAGTATTTTTAATGAAAAGTTCGGAAAATTTTACAAAAAAAGTCATACTTATGTTTTTAGTGAAAAATGCATCCCCTGGGAGCTAAAAATTCATGAATATGGGCATATAATGCAAAAAAGTGCTAAAATGTCAACTTTGACTCTCTGTAACTTAAAATAATGGCCCAGAAAAAATTCAGGAGAACTACTGGATACCTCTAAAACATATTCCCACAGTTATAGCAATATTTATTTTTTTCATCTTCGATGTCACAGAGAACCACCCATATATATGTATATATATATGAGTATATGTAAAATATTACACACTCAGAGCTAATAATTATTGCTATTAATTAGTTTTATAATTTAGAGCAGATTCAAATTGAATTAAAATTATTTGTTTTCCAGATCTGTTTTGTCCTTGGAGAAAGAATATTCTTTGTATTTGAAAATATACTGAAAATTAACATGTAATTGAGTTCGATTTGATGCCTGAAAAGAAAAGAATTATTATATTGGATAAGTTTATATAAAGTAAATTTAATATTTCTTTCATGTTTATTAGTAGTATATCATAGAAACTTCTATCTTTATATGCATGAAGAATAACAATGAAAAACATTTATAACTAAAGGTTACAAAACTAAGAATACATGAAAGTGTCACACGAGTATCGCTGCAGCATTAATAAATTAAGTATACTTATGTAATTCGTATTATTGTTGGCACAGCCGATACAACCCGATAGGCCGTCTGTCCCTTACATGCGTCGAACCTCATAAAACCTTATAAAGACGTCTAACTTTCGAAAACCGGATACATGCCTATTTGGTATAAATAATAAATACGGAATTGCCTGGTAGAATGGGATTAGCAATTTGATTAAGATTTGTTATTGCTGGCGCAGCCGTTAGTACCCGATAGGTCGTATGCCCAATACATGCGTCGATCCTCGTAAAACCTTATAAAAGAACTGTATTGGTTGATTTAAAATTATGGAATTTAACGGTAGACACCGATAGCTGTTAGTGGACAATATAGTGAAAAGCCTTATAGAACCTTATTAATTCAATGCACACGAATACGTCAAATACTCGAAAACCCGATACATGCCTATCGGGTATAAATAATAAATACGGAATCGCCTGGTAGAATGGGATTAGCAATTTGATTAAGATTTGTTATTACTGGCGCAGCCGGTAGTAACGACAAGGTCGTATGCCCAATACATGCGTCGATCCTCGTAAAACCTTATAAAAGAACTGTATTGGTTGGTTTAAAATTATGGAATTTAACGGTAGACACCGATAGCTGTTAGTGGACAATATAGTGAAAAGCCTTATAGAACCTTATTAATTCAATGCACACGAATACGTCAAATACTCGAAAACCCGATACATGCCTATTTGTTATAAATAATAAATACGGAATTGCCTGTTTGAACGCGATTAGCGATTTGATTAAGATTGTATTTATAGATGTCTCAGCTCATACGATCCGGTAAACGAACCGCCCATTTATTTTGTTGATCATTATATTGTACTATAAAATGTTTTTTTCTTTTGTGAGGTTTATCTTATAAAATACTATAAGCATTTATTGTATAATATGGTATGAGGTTTTTGCACCCGGAATTCCTTATAGATTCGAATTATAAACCTACTATTAGAAAGCAAAAAAAGATATAAACACATACAGTATTTCCATGATAAGAGCTTATTAAATTTTTTATCGGAAAGTGTGTATGAACTATATAATCTTTTCATAGTCATTTCTTTTATTATAGAACCCGATTAATATTTTCTTGGATGCACTTGTGTAATTCATGTAGTAAAACATCTATACAGGCTTATAATTTTTCAATCAATTTATTACGATATATGCCGATTCTGAATTCATATTGGTAAAGTGAATAGATTTCTATAAATAATTAAATGAGCATATCTCTATAAAAGCCTATAAATTTATTAGTCTCATAAAAACTGATATCTTTTACCAGGTAAAACTTATAAAAACTAAATTTCGGAACTTGTGATTCGTAGCTGTGAGGATTTCATTATAGGTACCGATAAAAAAGAAATCGCCGGATATATTACTATAAAATTTTTATCGGCACCCCGATTCAATGTGCCCTTATTTCATCGGATTTTATAAGGTCTTTTCAACAGGGTATACATGTTTTACGCTATTATTTACTCAACTATTATTGTACTCAACTTTCCCTTCCTTACCCTCCAACCTAGCTTTCTTCTCGAATTCTTTGCTATATTTACAAATTTCTTCTATCGGTCTACTATTAAATATTTCTTTAATTTTTCTTGATATTTTCCTACTTCCTTTGATAACCCTAATTTAACTATTTCTTCTATCCAGTCTCTTTTATTCTACTCCTAGCCACTCTGCATTTCCAAATATGCTCAATTGTTTCTGTCTCCCTTTCACATAACCTGCATTTAGTGTCCTTATACCCTTTATTTCCTGCTATTCCAACATTACCACAACGTATTCTCGCCCACTCTTCCTTTATTTTTCCTTCTATCGTTTCATCTTCCCAATATTTTTCCCTGCCTATTTCAGTGTTCCAGTTTTTGTATTTTTCCCAGAATTTTGAATCATCTATTTTATTCCAGCTTTTTCGCCTTTTTTCTTTATTTTTGTTTTATCGTATTCTCCTATTATACCTTTTATACCTTACCCATCTCCTATATTATTGAAAGATCTTTCAACTTTTCTTCCCCACTCTGTTGGATGCCCATTCGCGATCCCTCTAATTTCTTCTTTTAGGCAAATTTTTGGTAACCTCTCATCTCCCATCTCATTTATTGTTACTAAGTATTCAAAAGCCCTTTTCCAGTTACCTATTTCAAAACTGTGCCTTCCCGCTTCCATTTTCCATATATATATGGCGGCGTATTCGCGTTCAGACCCATTGCCATTTTACATATCTATTTTGAATTGTTTCAATTTCCTCCCACCTTTTCCATCCCCAAATTTCTACTGCATAACAGCAACCCGCCTTTATTATTGTATCTAATAAATATAGTGTGTCCTTTAGTTTATTTATTTTACCTCTTTTCCAAATGCCCCATATCGTATTAATTGCCCTTCTTACTTTTTTGCCATTCTTTTAATGTGTGTTGAGTATTTTTTGTCGTGAACCAGTATCCTAAGTACTTAACTCTTTAACTATACCTATCTCTTCTCCTATGAGTTTCCATTCCTCATTTTTTACCCTCCTTCCTCCTCTACTGAAAATCATTATTTTCGTTTTCTTTGTGGTTACCTCTAATCTATTCTTTCTACTGTATTTTTTCAAATCTTTTATCATATTGTCTAGCCCCTCTTTACTATCAGCCACTGCCACAACATCATCCGCAAATTTAAGATAGAAAATTTTTTCCCTACCTAAGACCGTTCCTCCTTCATTCTTTTTTACGCAGTCCCCCTCCAAATCCTCTATGTAAATATTGAAGATTAAAGGGCTTAGTGGGCATTCTTGTTTTACACCTTTTACAGTATCAAATATTTCCGAGATCCCTTCCCCCGTTATGATATCATTTTCCGTTTTAGAGTATATACTATTTTCAAGAATTTCCCCTTTATTCCTATTCTTTCTAGCTTCTCTAACATAATTTTCCTATCAATCGAATCAAAAGCAGTTTAAAAATCAATAAAGCATACATATACCTTACCCCCCTTTTCCTTCAGTTTGTTATTTATAATACTTTTTAATGTAAAGATATGATCCCTCGTGCTTCTACCTTTTCTAAATCCTCCTTGGCTTTCTTTTAACTTTTTCCCTTTTTCTAGCCAATCCCTCAATCTATTTGTTAAAATATTAGTTAGTAGTTTATATCCCGTGTTTAAATGTTCATCTTGTGCTTTATATATCGGGAATATTCTAGCCACCTCCCATCCCTCTAATAATTTTCCTTTCTCTAGAATTTGGTTTAATATTACTATTATTTCTCCCATCCATTTACTAGGTAACCATTTAATAAATTCGATTACTATTCCGTCCTCCCCTGCCGCCTTATTGTTTTTCATCTTTTTTAACGCTTTATTAACTTCTATGTAAGTTATTTCGTGATCTACCTCATCCTCTCCCTCCTCCTCTAGAATCCATTCTGTGCTTCCTATTTCCCTACTTTCTAAGTTCTCCTTCTCTACTCCCTTCATCATTTCACCCCCAAGTAATTTTTTAAAATGTTTTACCCGATAAGGACAAAGAAATAAATAATATTTTTAAAGAATTCTTTTTAAATTCTATTATTTGAAAGAATTTAAAAAGAATTCTTTACAATAAATTATAAATATAACGAATGTACGGTATATTGTAATGCTTTAAGTATTAATAAAGAATTCTTTAAATTCGAATGAAATTTTACAAATGGTATATCCCATGAAAGAAATATTAAAGAAGTGAAAAAGAAATCTTTTATTACAAAAAAAATAATTAAATATTTGAAAAGTATTCTTTTATACTTCTAAAAGTCATTCCCCATAAAAACAACCCAAATAAAGAATTGAAAAAGAGTTATTTTAGAATTAACAAATATCCATGGACGTTTGTTGATTCTCAAAGAACTATTTTTCAATTCTTTTTTCTGTAATAAATCACTCTCTAAATTTTGAAGAGTGAAATTTCACTCGAATGGAGTGATATTTCACTCGAATGGAGTGATATTTCACTCTTTGACTAGTCAAAAGTGCAGCAGTCTGCTTCAAGCTAAAAATCACTTTTCGTATGATTTATTCACTCTTCAAAGATTTCTATTTTTTTCTATTTTATTTAGCATTTTAAACATTTTAATTTATTAAATATATATTTTCTGAAATTAAATAGAATATACATTAAATAACGAAAAAAATATGCACCGGACATCGGGTTTCGAACCTGGGACCCTTTGCGTCAAAGTCGGAAACCTTACCGCTTGCGCCATCAACACGTTTTTATATTTTACTTCGAATCGTCCTTATTTGTTACACCCCGATTGAATAATTCCGGAACTTTATTAATATTTATTGCATTATTCCGTTGTTAATACAAACTAATGATTTAGTCAGTTTTAAGCACATCCCTGTCGATTCAGATTTGTCAAATACGTTAATTATAGTTGTATAAAAATACAATAATAGGCAACTTAACCTATTATTGAGAATCAGAAAAATTCCATAAAGTTTACTATACTGCAAAGTAATTTTAGAGAGAATGCTATAACCATTTATTGAAAGTCATATATTAATAATTGGTGCAAGTGTGCATAAGTAATTTATTAGAATATTTCACTATAAAGTGACATAATGAATTTATTACATAACAATCAATAAACGAATGATTTAAATATATTCAATAATATATAACCTATAAAGACAAAAAAAGAATTGAAAAAGAACTCTTTTCAATATTTTTACGGCGTTTATAAGGCGTACTCTAATTCAAAGATATTAGTTTTTAACTTTTTTTTAATTCAAAAAGACTACTTTTTAAATATACTTATATTGTGTACATAGAATATATATTATTCAAATTTTGGATCATAAATACTTATTTAATACTTATAGAATTATTTATCGCGGACATTCGTTTCAAAAATGCGCTTATCGGGTTACCCATTCTACTTTTTTTATGTTTTCTCCCTTTCTTTTCCTTCTAGGTCTAAATTGATTAATCGCTTCCCAAATTCAGACATATTTTTACTCTTTTTTATTTTTCGCACTTTATTTCTCTTTTTTCTTTAATTACTTTTCTCCTAATTTCCCTGAGTTTTTCATATTTTTAACGCTGTAAATACTGCTTTTTCTGACCTTTATTTCTTTATCTTGTATTTGCCCTATTTTGTTTTTTTTAAAGCAAGCCCTAATTCCCTACTAACTTCCAGATTGATTCTTTTAGTATATTCCATTTTTCCTCAATATCTAGACTCTCTATTTCCACCGATTTTCCTACTTCTTCCATTCTATTCATATAATCATGTGATTTTTTCTTATTTCATTTCAATCTTATTTCCCCTTCTTTTTCCTCCATTTCCTCATAATTTTTTTCTTTTAACTTGTCTGCATTATTTTCATAACTTTTTTCCATGTTTTCGTCTCCTTTTAAGCTTAGTGTTATGGGGAGATGGTCAGATTCTATTCTTGGTATTATTTCTATTTTCTCTACTATGCTTTCCTGTTCGTTTTCAATTTCTAATACTAGATCAATTACTGATTCCCCCTTATCCCCTATAAAAGTCTGATTTCCTTCCCAGTCTCCCTCCGTTGCCCCATTTTGTATTTTACATCCCCATACTTCGCAAAGTCAAGCAGTCTTTCTCCTTCTCTATTTGTTAATTTATCTCTCGAATTTCTGGTTTCCTATCTCTCTCTCTCTCCTGCTCTATTTACTTGTCATTTACCTATTCTAGCGTTACAATCTCCTATTATAAGACTGTTGTCCTAATACTCCTTATGAATATATTTTTCTTTCTCTCCTTTCTTTCCTTAAATTCAAATTCTTGTTCTTTTTCAGTCAGTTTTTCCGGTATTCTTTTTAAGTAATTCCTACTGCTAATTTGATCAAATCTTTCCCTTTCGTTACGTGAGTCTATTTCTATTCTATCCGTCCTTTGTGATTTCGCGCTATCTATTTGGTGATTTGTCTCGTTTTCTCTCTCCTCGTATTCGTTAATGTCCGTTTCGTCTAACTCCCTGTCTTCTGTCTCTTTTTCTAACCTTATTTGTCTAACGGAACTGTTATTTATCATTATTTTTGAATTATTATTTTCCGTTCCTATATTTACTACTCTTTGAGCTAATTATTTATCCAAATCTACCGGTATATTCTAATATTGTCAAATAACCTATGTGGTTCGTTTATAGGGTTTAATCAGTATTATCACATAAATGAGCGGTTTGATTACAGGATCATATCGGTTACGCTTGTCGTAGAAGCAACCGCTATTGAATTGTTTATCGTATATTATGCGGTATTGCTGTATTTTCTATTTACAACGAATAGGCATGTATCTGGATTTCAAATAATTAATGATTTTTCATGATTGCAATTTATCGGATTGAATAGGACATTTCACTATAAAGTCGAGCATTATTTATCCGAATATACCGGTATACTCTAATATGTCAAGCAACCTATGTGGTTCGTTTATAGGGTTTAATCAGTATTGTCACATAAATGAGCGGTTTAGTATTACAATAAACACGGAATAGTCGATTACATTTTTGGCGCGAAATTTCTATTTCTCAAGTGGCTTTGGTGAAATATTGGACATTTGAAATATTTTTTCTAAAAATAGGTTAATTTGTTTTCATATTAGAAAAATAATGAAGTATAAACTTTATTACAAGAGAATGCTAAATAAAGAATACATACCAATTCCGTAACAAATTCTGAATTATTTTAAATGTTAACATGAATCATCGAATCATATAAAAGATTAACAAAATTGGATTACTTTATTGAAAATTAAATTTAATATTTCTTTCCCTAGCGGAAATAATCATATGCGAATAATGTTTATAAATACTTAATAAAAGTTATTAGCTTTTATTAGATTTTCATAACACTTTATAAAGTGAAGATTTTGGACTGTAGTAATAGTTTAAAAAACTTGGTGATGTTTATAAGATTTTTTAGTTGTTTTTAAAATTTCGTAAATATTTCTAAGCTTTATTAGGTTTTATTAGATTTTTGTATTTCGAAAATATCGTGAAAAACGATTAAAATGACACTAATAGTAACTGTTGCATTTTCCTGTATTTAACTGTTTTTAGCTGTTTCTAAGTGATGTATGCAAAAAAACAAAAGCTATTAATAAAAGATTGCTATTGGAAAATATTCATAAAAATTCTAAATACTTATTTACTGTATATAATAATTTAAAAAAGTTATTATTTTTTTAAACTCGCACATTTCTTTTACTTTTGAAAAAAACCTAAAAGCTAATAAATCTAGCAAAAGCTAAGAAGAGATAATAAAAGTTATAAATTCTAACTAACTATTAACAGAGTCCAAAATCTGCATATTATAAATTGATTATGAAATTTATTAGCTTTTCTTAGCTCTTTCTGGAAAAATAAATTTCCGTCTGGGTTGGTGTTTATTACTAGCTCACTGTAGAAAACCACTATCTTTACTTTCATGAAGAATAACATTGAAAAATATTTATAATTAAAGAGCACAAATTAAGAATACCTGCACGTGTCACTCGAGTTTGACAGTTATTTCTATAACCATTACTAAAGTAGTTAAATATATAGGAATATTGAATATTGAAATATTTGTTCTAAAAGTTCTGTTAATTTTTTTTTTATTTTTAAAAAATAATGAAGAATAAACTGTTATACAAGAGTATACTAATGAAAGAATATATATAAATGCCGTTACACATTCTGAATTATTTTACAGAGTTTACTTGAATCAGTGAATCGTATAAGAATTATTATATTGGATAAGTTTATATAAAATAAATTTAATAATTCTTTGATTTTCATTAGTAGCTTTATAATAGAAAACTTTTACCTTTACTTGCATGAAGATTAACAATAAAAAATATTTATAACTAAATAATTCAAGATTAAGATTACATGCAACTGTATCATATATATATATATATATATATATATATATATATATGATACAGTTTACTTTACTTATACTCATATATATATATATATGGGTGGTTCTCTGTGACATCGAAGATGAAAAAATAAATATTGCTATAATTGTGGGAATATGTTTTAGAGGTATCCAGTAGTTCTCCTGAATTTTTTCAGATTTTTTCTGGGCCATTATTTTAAGTTACAGAGAGTCAAAGTTGACATTTTAGCACTTTTTTGCATTATATGCCCATATTCATGAATTTTTAGCTCCCAGGGGATGCATTTTTCACTAAAAACATAAGTATGACTTTTTTTGTAAAATTTTCTGAACTTTTCATTAAAAATACTTTTAAAGACATAAATGTATGCTGTCACACTCTTGTAAGCCATTTAAACCTTAAATAGTGAAAATCAGCAATTCTGCTCCGGACTTTGGTAACCTAATACTGTCTAAAAGATGTCTTTTTATAGTCAGAAACTGCCTAAAAATTTCCAGAGTGGGTCTAAATCATTCAGATCACTTATGGTCAAAATATCCGGGAAAAGTGCCCGAAATATTAATAGAAATGTATATTTGTTGCCTTATAACGAAGAATCTATTAGCATGATCATTGCAAAAAATTGGTGCACTTACCTTGAAGTAGTAGAAAAGTATCTTCACTTGTTTCAGTATCCATCTAATCCCCTGTAAGCTGCTAAAAATACAAATATTATTATACAAATGTAAAAAATTAATTTTTAAACTTTTATAATGCTGAATTTTTAGTTTTACATCCCTTACAAGAATTATAATACTAATCTGAAGGATTACTATAAATATATAAACATCATTATTACAATAACTGAATATACATATTTAATGTATTGCTGAATAATAATAATAATAATGTTGATACTTTTATAGTAATCCTTCAGATTAGTATTATAATTCTTGTAAGGGATGTAAAACTAAAAATCCAGCATTATAAATGTTTAAAAAATATTTTTTATAATTTTATAATAATATTTGTATTTTTAGCAGCTTACAGGGGATCAAATGGATACTGAAACAAATGTAGATACTTTTCTACCATTCCAAGGTAAGTGCATAAATTTTTTTGCAATGATCGTGCAACTAGATTCATCGTTATAAGGCAACAAATATACATTTCTATTAATATTTCGTGCACTTTTCCCGGATATTTTGACCATAAGTGATCTTAATGATTTAGACCCACTCTGGAAATTTTTAGGCAGTTTCTGACTATAAAAAGACATCTTTTAGACAGTATTAGGTTACCAAAGTCCGGAGCAGAATTGCTGATTATCACTATTTAAGGTTTAAATGTCTTACAAGAGTGTGACAGCATACATTTATGTCTTTAAAAGTATTTTTAATGAAAAGTTCGGAAAATTTTACAAAAAAAGTCATACTTATGTTTTTAGTGAAAAATGCATCCCCTGGGAGCTAAAAATTCATGAATATGGGCATATAATGCAAAAAAGTGCTAAAATGTCAACTTTGACTCTCTGTAACTTAAAATAATGGCCCAGAAAAAATTCAGGAGAACTACTGGATACCTCTAAAACATATTCCCACAGTTATAGCAATATTTATTTTTTTCATCTTCGATGTCACAGAGAACCACCCATATATATGTATATATATATGAGTATATGTAAAATATTACACACTCAGAGCTAATAATTATTGCTATTAATTAGTTTTATAATTTAGAGCAGATTCAAATTGAATTAAAATTATTTGTTTTCCAGATCTGTTTTGTCCTTGGAGAAAGAATATTCTTTGTATTTGAAAATATACTGAAAATTAACATGTAATTGAGTTCGATTTGATGCCTGAAAAGAAAAGAATTATTATATTGGATAAGTTTATATAAAGTAAATTTAATATTTCTTTCATGTTTATTAGTAGTATATCATAGAAACTTCTATCTTTATATGCATGAAGAATAACAATGAAAAACATTTATAACTAAAGGTTACAAAACTAAGAATACATGAAAGTGTCACACGAGTATCGCTGCAGCATTAATAAATTAAGTATACTTATGTAATTCGTATTATTGTTGGCACAGCCGATACAACCCGATAGGCCGTCTGTCCCTTACATGCGTCGAACCTCATAAAACCTTATAAAGACGTCTAACTTTCGAAAACCGGATACATGCCTATTTGGTATAAATAATAAATACGGAATTGCCTGGTAGAATGGGATTAGCAATTTGATTAAGATTTGTTATTGCTGGCGCAGCCGTTAGTACCCGATAGGTCGTATGCCCAATACATGCGTCGATCCTCGTAAAACCTTATAAAAGAACTGTATTGGTTGATTTAAAATTATGGAATTTAACGGTAGACACCGATAGCTGTTAGTGGACAATATAGTGAAAAGCCTTATAGAACCTTATTAATTCAATGCACACGAATACGTCAAATACTCGAAAACCCGATACATGCCTATCGGGTATAAATAATAAATACGGAATCGCCTGGTAGAATGGGATTAGCAATTTGATTAAGATTTGTTATTACTGGCGCAGCCGGTAGTAACGACAAGGTCGTATGCCCAATACATGCGTCGATCCTCGTAAAACCTTATAAAAGAACTGTATTGGTTGGTTTAAAATTATGGAATTTAACGGTAGACACCGATAGCTGTTAGTGGACAATATAGTGAAAAGCCTTATAGAACCTTATTAATTCAATGCACACGAATACGTCAAATACTCGAAAACCCGATACATGCCTATTTGTTATAAATAATAAATACGGAATTGCCTGTTTGAACGCGATTAGCGATTTGATTAAGATTGTATTTATAGATGTCTCAGCTCATACGATCCGGTAAACGAACCGCCCATTTATTTTGTTGATCATTATATTGTACTATAAAATGTTTTTTTCTTTTGTGAGGTTTATCTTATAAAATACTATAAGCATTTATTGTATAATATGGTATGAGGTTTTTGCACCCGGAATTCCTTATAGATTCGAATTATAAACCTACTATTAGAAAGCAAAAAAAGATATAAACACATACAGTATTTCCATGATAAGAGCTTATTAAATTTTTTATCGGAAAGTGTGTATGAACTATATAATCTTTTCATAGTCATTTCTTTTATTATAGAACCCGATTAATATTTTCTTGGATGCACTTGTGTAATTCATGTAGTAAAACATCTATACAGGCTTATAATTTTTCAATCAATTTATTACGATATATGCCGATTCTGAATTCATATTGGTAAAGTGAATAGATTTCTATAAATAATTAAATGAGCATATCTCTATAAAAGCCTATAAATTTATTAGTCTCATAAAAACTGATATCTTTTACCAGGTAAAACTTATAAAAACTAAATTTCGGAACTTGTGATTCGTAGCTGTGAGGATTTCATTATAGGTACCGATAAAAAAGAAATCGCCGGATATATTACTATAAAATTTTTATCGGCACCCCGATTCAATGTGCCCTTATTTCATCGGATTTTATAAGGTCTTTTCAACAGGGTATACATGTTTTACGCTATTATTTACTCAACTATTATTGTACTCAACTTTCCCTTCCTTACCCTCCAACCTAGCTTTCTTCTCGAATTCTTTGCTATATTTACAAATTTCTTCTATCGGTCTACTATTAAATATTTCTTTAATTTTTCTTGATATTTTCCTACTTCCTTTGATAACCCTAATTTAACTATTTCTTCTATCCAGTCTCTTTTTATTCTACTCCTAGCCACTCTGCATTTCCAAATATGCTCAATTGTTTCTGTCTCCCTTTCACATAACCTGCATTTAGTGTCCTTATACCCTTTATTTCCTGCTATTCCAACATTACCACAACGTATTCTCGCCCACTCTTCCTTTATTTTTCCTTCTATCGTTTCATCTTCCCAATATTTTCCCTGCCTATTTCAGTGTTCCAGTTTTTGTATTTTTCCCAGAATTTTGAATCATCTATTTTATTCCAGCTTTTTCGCCTTTTTTCTTTATTTTTGTTTTATCGTATTCTCCTATTATACCTTTTATACCTTACCCATCTCCTATATTATTGAAAGATCTTTCAACTTTTCTTCCCCACTCTGTTGGATGCCCATTCGCGATCCCTCTAATTTCTTCTTTTAGGCAAATTTTTGGTAACCTCTCATCTCCCATCTCATTTATTGTTACTAAGTATTCAAAAGCCCTTTTCCAGTTACCTATTTCAAAACTGTGCCTTCCCGCTTCCATTTTCCATATATATATGGCGGCGTATTCGCGTTCAGACCCATTGCCATTTTTACATATCTATTTTGAATTGTTTCAATTTCCTCCCACCTTTTCCATCCCCAAATTTCTACTGCATAACAGCAACCCGCCTTTATTATTGTATCTAATAAATATAGTGTGTCCTTTAGTTTATTTATTTTACCTCTTTTCCAAATGCCCCATATCGTATTAATTGCCCTTCTTACTTTTTTGCCATTCTTTTAATGTGTGTTGAGTATTTTTTGTCGTGAACCAGTATCCTAAGTACTTAACTCTTTAACTATACCTATCTCTTCTCCTATGAGTTTCCATTCCTCATTTTTTACCCTCCTTCCTCCTCTACTGAAAATCATTATTTTCGTTTTCTTTGTGGTTACCTCTAATCTATTCTTTCTACTGTATTTTTTCAAATCTTTTATCATATTGTCTAGCCCCTCTTTACTATCAGCCACTGCCACAACATCATCCGCAAATTTAAGATAGAAAATTTTTTCCCTACCTAAGACCGTTCCTCCTTCATTCTTTTTTACGCAGTCCCCCTCCAAATCCTCTATGTAAATATTGAAGATTAAAGGGCTTAGTGGGCATTCTTGTTTTACACCTTTTACAGTATCAAATATTTCCGAGATCCCTTCCCCCGTTATGATATCATTTTCCGTTTTAGAGTATATACTATTTTCAAGAATTTCCCCTTTATTCCTATTCTTTCTAGCTTCTCTAACATAATTTTCCTATCAATCGAATCAAAAGCAGTTTAAAAATCAATAAAGCATACATATACCTTACCCCCCTTTTCCTTCAGTTTGTTATTTATAATACTTTTTAATGTAAAGATATGATCCCTCGTGCTTCTACCTTTTCTAAATCCTCCTTGGCTTTCTTTTAACTTTTTCCCTTTTTCTAGCCAATCCCTCAATCTATTTGTTAAAATATTAGTTAGTAGTTTATATCCCGTGTTTAAATGTTCATCTTGTGCTTTATATATCGGGAATATTCTAGCCACCTCCCATCCCTCTAATAATTTTCCTTTCTCTAGAATTTGGTTTAATATTACTATTATTTCTCCCATCCATTTACTAGGTAACCATTTAATAAATTCGATTACTATTCCGTCCTCCCCTGCCGCCTTATTGTTTTTCATCTTTTTTAACGCTTTATTAACTTCTATGTAAGTTATTTCGTGATCTACCTCATCCTCTCCCTCCTCCTCTAGAATCCATTCTGTGCTTCCTATTTCCCTACTTTCTAAGTTCTCCTTCTCTACTCCCTTCATCATTTCACCCCCAAGTAATTTTTTAAAATGTTTTACCCGATAAGGACAAAGAAATAAATAATATTTTTTAAAGAATTCTTTTTAAATTCTATTATTTGAAAGAATTTAAAAAGAATTCTTTACAATAAATTATAAATATAACGAATGTACGGTATATTGTAATGCTTTAAGTATTAATAAAGAATTCTTTAAATTCGAATGAAATTTTACAAATGGTATATCCCATGAAAGAAATATTAAAGAAGTGAAAAAGAAATCTTTTATTACAAAAAAATAATTAAATATTTGAAAAGTATTCTTTTATACTTCTAAAAGTCATTCCCCATAAAAACAACCCAAATAAAGAATTGAAAAAGAGTTATTTTAGAATTAACAAATATCCATGGACGTTTGTTGATTCTCAAAGAACTATTTTTCAATTCTTTTTTCTGTAATAAATCACTCTCTAAATTTTGAAGAGTGAAATTTCACTCGAATGGAGTGATATTTCACTCGAATGGAGTGATATTTCACTCTTTGACTAGTCAAAAGTGCAGCAGTCTGCTTCAAGCTAAAAATCACTTTTCGTATGATTTATTCACTCTTCAAAGATTTCTATTTTTTTCTATTTTATTTAGCATTTTAAACATTTTAATTTATTAAATATATATTTTCTGAAATTAAATAGAATATACATTAAATAACGAAAAAAATATGCACCGGACATCGGGTTTCGAACCTGGGACCCTTTGCGTCAAAGTCGGAAACCTTACCGCTTGCGCCATCAACACGTTTTTATATTTTACTTCGAATCGTCCTTATTTGTTACACCCCGATTGAATAATTCCGGAACTTTATTAATATTTATTGCATTATTCCGTTGTTAATACAAACTAATGATTTAGTCAGTTTTAAGCACATCCCTGTCGATTCAGATTTGTCAAATACGTTAATTATAGTTGTATAAAAATACAATAATAGGCAACTTAACCTATTATTGAGAATCAGAAAAATTCCATAAAGTTTACTATACTGCAAAGTAATTTTAGAGAGAATGCTATAACCATTTATTGAAAGTCATATATTAATAATTGGTGCAAGTGTGCATAAGTAATTTATTAGAATATTTCACTATAAAGTGACATAATGAATTTATTACATAACAATCAATAAACGAATGATTTAAATATATTCAATAATATATAACCTATAAAGACAAAAAAAGAATTGAAAAAGAACTCTTTTTCAATATTTTTACGGCGTTTATAAGGCGTACTCTAATTCAAAGAATATTAGTTTTTAACTTTTTTTTTAATTCAAAAAGACTACTTTTTAAATATACTTATATTGTGTACATAGAATATATATTATTCAAATTTTGGATCATAAATACTTATTTAATACTTATAGAATTATTTATCGCGGACATTCGTTTTCAAAAATGCGCTTATCGGGTTACCCATTCTACTTTTTTTATGTTTTCTCCCTTTCTTTTCCTTCTAGGTCTAAATTGATTAATCGCTTCCCAAAATTCAGACATATTTTTACTCTTTTTTATTTTTTCGCACTTTATTTCTCTTTTTTCTTTAATTACTTTTCTCCTAATTTCCCTGAGTTTTTTCATATTTTTAACGCTGTAAATACTGCTTTTTCTGACCTTTTATTTCTTTATCTTGTATTTGCCCTATTTTGTTTTTTTTTAAAGCAAGCCCTAATTCCCTACTAACTTTCCAGATTGATTCTTTTAGTATATTCCATTTTTCCTCAATATCTAGACTCTCTATTTCCACCGATTTTCCTACTTCTTCCATTCTATTCATATAATCATGTGATTTTTTCTTATTTCATTTCAATCTTATTTCCCCTTCTTTTTCCTCCATTTCCTCATAATTTTTTTCTTTTAACTTGTCTGCATTATTTTCATAACTTTTTTCCATGTTTTCGTCTCCTTTTAAGCTTAGTGTTATGGGGAGATGGTCAGATTCTATTCTTGGTATTATTTCTATTTTCTCTACTATGCTTTCCTGTTCGTTTTCAATTTCTAATACTAGATCAATTACTGATTCCCCCTTATCCCCTATAAAAGTCTGATTTCCTTCCCAGTCTCCCTCCGTTGCCCCATTTTGTATTTTACATCCCCATACTTCGCAAAAGTCAAGCAGTCTTTCTCCTTCTCTATTTGTTAATTTATCTCTCGAATTTCTGGTTTCCTATCTCTCTCTCTCTCCTGCTCTATTTACTTGTCATTTACCTATTCTAGCGTTACAATCTCCTATTATAAGACTGTTGTCCTAATACTCCTTATGAATATATTTTTCTTTCTCTCCTTTCTTTCCTTAAATTCAAATTCTTGTTCTTTTTCAGTCAGTTTTTCCGGTATTCTTTTTAAGTAATTCCTACTGCTAATTTGATCAAATCTTTCCCTTTCGTTACGTGAGTCTATTTCTATTCTATCCGTCCTTTGTGATTTCGCGCTATCTATTTGGTGATTTGTCTCGTTTTCTCTCTCCTCGTATTCGTTAATGTCCGTTTCGTCTAACTCCCTGTCTTCTGTCTCTTTTTCTAACCTTATTTGTCTAACGGAACTGTTATTTATCATTATTTTTGAATTATTATTTTCCGTTCCTATATTTACTACTCTTTGAGCTAATTGTTTTATACTTTCTTTGCAATTTCTCATTTCTCTTAAATACATTTCATTTGTTTTATCCTTACCATTTTGAATTTTTCAAATTTCCCCTTTATTTCAATTAAATCGTTACCTATTTTTTCCCACTTTTCCTTTTCTTTCATCTTTTCTAATTCCATTAACTTTATTTTTCCCTTCAGTTCATTTATTTCTTCTCTATCTCTATTTTGTTCTAACCTAAATTGATTAACTTGCTTTACTAAAAAGTCGTTTTCTAATGCTATAATTTCCCTTACATTTCTATAAAAATCGCTCTTACTAACTATGATATCGTCTTCGTAAATCCCCGCCGTTGGTTTGCCGTCGCACTTCGTAGTCGGTTGAACTCTCTCCGTACTTGTCAGCTGTGTTTCTTTTCCTCTCCTCCCTCCAAGGCTCTCGTCACCATCGTTCGCGCCGTCTGCTTTGTTCGCTTTTCTATCTCTCGTGCCGTCCGCCTCGCTTGAATCTCCGTCTCTCACGTCTTCCAACTCGCTCGTTCCCCCGTTTCTTGCGCCATTTACGTTTACGTACCCGTCTCTCTTGTTCTTTCTTTCTCTTTCTTCCTGCTCTTTACTTTCTATCTTTTGCCTTTCCTCATCATCTTTTCCAGCTTTTTCAAATACGTTCTCGTCGTTAACAGCTATCGTGCTTGTGTGTTCGGTATTTTTCTCCGTCGGTAACTTCATTTTCTTCCCTTACCAACTGATCTTTTTTCATCGGTGAGTGTTTAATTAGAATACTTTTCCTGAACGCATGGTTCGCTCCTGTATTCTGTTTATCCAGAAAAGCTTTCATCCTTCTTGCTTCTTCCGTTTCTTCCGTAACTTTTTTCGGTCTACCTCTTCCTCTCCTTTTTTCTTCAAACTTGTCTTTTGCCGCGTTTTCTCTCTCTTCTTTTCCGTCGTCCGCCATTTTTTCTAACCTGTCTCTTCCAGCTTTTTTCTTTTTTATTGTTGTCTTATGCCTTTCTAAATATTTTTCGTAGATAACGTTTCCAGTTGTTCCTTTACTTATTTTGTTTGTTTTTATCTACTTTTTCTGTTAAATATTGTTTTAATTACACTATTTCTGGGTATTTTTTGCGCACCCTAGCACTCACCGTGTTCTCTCGTTCCGATCGCAACCGGAAGTCTTATTTTATTTATTATTTAATTTTAAATTAATTTTCAAATCAACGTTTATTCTATACGTTTTAGTGCAGATGTTCATGTACATTACCTTGTATGCTTCTCTACATAACCTACTGCTTAATTTTTAGCTACAAACTATGACGAAAACCTTGCCGATATATTAGCAGATTCAACTAACAATATTGTGTACATTTATCTATAAAATCATCAGCTCGATTTTGCCTATAAATTTCTATACATTTGCCTGTATGTTTTTATTCAGAAAACTTATATGTATAATGTCATGTACGTTTTTATGTAGGTATTTATATACAATTGTGTGCTTTTTCACTGCATAATTATCTGCAGGATTTTTACATAAGGGTTATCATAAACTTTTTGAAGATTGGGAGAATTTTTCTTTTACGAACTTAGCACGGGCAATATTATTCCGAAGTTTAAAAATTGTGCGAATGAAGATTCAACTGTTTAATATAACCTGAAACGAACATTATACTATAAATAACAAAATTGCTCAGTGGTAAGGAATGAGTCTCCCGTGCTAAACATCTAAGGATCAAATACTACTATGGGCAAATTTTTTTTTTCATACTTTCGACTTTATATTAGTTTTAATAGGGTAAATTTTCAAAAATTTTGGGCATGTTTTTATTAATTATATGCATTAAAAGAAAGTTTGGGAATTGATAACAATATAATCAGTTCTTGTAAATCAGCATTTACACTATAAGTAGAAAAAATGAAGGATAATAAAATTAAAGCTCGCGTATTTTTATTTGCACTTAATAAGATAAATTCAAGAAGCGCATTGAATTCATATTCTGATAAATTTTGTATTTTGTGGCTATAAGTCATCAAATAATGACAAAATTTATTAAATAATTATTAATTTTTGTAAAATAGGATTTATACTAGAAGTAAAAAATATGATCGGTATTAAAAAAAATTTTTACAAATTTTTATTTGTTGTTAATCGGAGAAATTCATCAAAAACTATTAAATCATATTCTGATAATATTTTATTTCATCGGCTAAAAGGCGCTAAATGTTCAAAAAATTGATAACAATATTATCAATTTTTGTAAATAAGCATTTATACTACGAGTAGAAAAAATGAAGGACAATAAAATTAAATTTCGCATATTTCTATTCGCACTAAAAAAGAAAAAAATTCATGAACCGCAATGTATTCATATTCTGATAATTTTTTTAATTAGTGGCTATAAGTCATTAAACAATGAAAAAATTTATTAGTTTATACTACAAGTATAAAAAATGATTGATAAAAAAAAATGACTCGCTATACTGATGGCTCCTAATCATATAATACTATTTCAAAAAACGATTTCATACAATGCTAATTCAAAAGCATGTTTCATATCATTCTATTTCAGAAAGTTCTTTCATATAATGCTATTTCAAAAAATTATTTCATATAATTCCATTTCAAAATAAATTTCATATAATGCTATTTGAAAAATACTTTCATAAGATTCTATTTCAGAATGTGATTTCATATAATTCTATTTGAAAATACAATTTCATATGATGCTATTTAAAACGTAATTTTATAGAACGATGTTTTAAAAAGTGTCAAAATAATTCTATCGAACCCGGGACTTTATTCAGTAAGACTAAAATCGCTAAAAGGTGAATAAAAGAAATTACTTAATTTTTAACTAGCAACAGATACCTCGCTCGCTAACGTTCACTCGGTTGTATTTTGATCGTGCTTATTTTAGATGAGTATATGTAAAATAGTTACACAGCCTTTTTTCTTTAAAGTTAAATGTAACATTTTTATGTTCATTTTTTAAATGAAAAACATTACATTTTTTAAATAATTAGTAAACCAATTGGGTTTATCAAGGCAGAAATTGCATTTTTATAGATACACCAAATTCGCTGTGTAAAGTTGAAGTTTATATGCATATAAATTTAAATTTTCTTGGATTAAAGCCCTTCGACAACTTTTATCCTGCAAGGAGTTTTTTGTATTTGCACCTGTTTTAAGCCTATTTTTGATAATATTTTAATATTTTACTTAATGAATGTATTAAAAATCATCAAAAAAGAATATTTTTTATAATATATTTTATAAACATGCTATTTCACATAATATTTTATAAAAATTACAAAAATATTTTTATAACCGTACTCTACCCTTAACACCAACAATGATAATTTGCGCATTGCGAAGAGGATTATGGTATAATTAATGTGGTGACTGAGATGTCGTTTTTGTAAAAAAAAATTGAGAAATAAACAAAATATGATAGTTAACTACCAAAGTTTTAAAATTAATCAAAATTTCTTTAAAATTACATGTAACTACTATTGTACAGACGATTGAAAAGAGTGTGAGAGCTCGATATATTTTGTGTCGACTTTCCAATATTTTGGTTTTTTAAAAGAGGTTATAGATTAAAAAAACATCAAAGACAGAACTGAAAATAAAGTTCAACTGAAAACTTGATCATCTAATGACTATCAATTATTTCGTGACATTCAAAGAATCCGTCAAAGTGAGATTTCGTGAGATTTCGACTCCATTTTCATCATTATTGCAGGGGACCTTTATAGTATATGAGCGGGCAATCGTTTCAAAAAGGCATCTCGAATCTTGATCTCGCGTAGACGAGTTGAAAAGATGCGAGAACTCCATATGTTTTGTGTCGACTTTCCAATGTTTTCGTTTTATTTGATAATTTTAAATAACTATTTATACATTATTGGATGAGAGTTAGGCTCTTGGATAGTGTATTTGATGAAAACCTGATGTCGTTTCTGCAGACCAAGACATGTTGAACTGAAGTCATTTAGATTTTTCGTGTATAGTTGTAACACACGCTCCGTAAAATATATTTATGCTTCCAGCGTTAGCCAACATATGAATATTGTATTCGACTCTTACGGCGAGGATGTGCTGGTAAGGTATATATTTCAAGAATCATATATTTTTTCAATGCATGATCCATTTAATAGTAACATAATAAGGGCTCTGTAACAGTGTAAGTTAAGGAAAGAAAAGTATACTGTTAAATTTTGACGCTAATAATGATAGAATTAAATACAGAAAGAAAATAAATATGACAAAGAGTAAAAAATAAGTATATATATATATATATATTGTGTCTGTGTAAAAATAATCATTATAGGTTATTATAAAGAAGGTGTGTGTTCAGAAAGAAAGTGAAATATGTCCATATTTAAAATGCACACACATAAAATAATTTCCATTTGGGGGGGTATCGTAATTTTAAATAAATTGATGTAATATAATGTGTTTACAGAATACATAAAATATAAGCATGTTATATACTCTCATAAATTATATTTTTCTTTAATGGCGGTGGTAACATTTTTTATAAAGTGGTATATAATACTGTCGTTGTGTTATATATGGTTTTAATTTGTATGTGAATGTAGTATTATTTGAAAGTGATGGTTTTTATAATGCATATTTAAAAATTTTGGTATTTAATAGAATCTGTATAGTAATTGTTATTATAAAATTGAGTGTTATGAAAATCATTTTTTACGCACGTTGGGTGAGTGATTGTATCTAAATGGCGGCTCTGTCGAAATATTTTATACATGATATATGCAAATATAATTCTAATTGTAAAATTTTAACAAATTTAAGTTTTTAAATAATAATTTTAAATACCTGTTTATACGTTATTATAAGAATTAAACTTTCGGTCGTTGTACTTGGGAAACTCTGATTCTTTTTTGAAGTCTGTAAGTTTTGTCGAACGGCAGGCTATTATCAATTATTTTGCATATTTATTTTAATGATTCAGTAGTAGTAATATTTCAATGGATTTTTCTTATATTTCATTTTTTCTATTTATTATAACTAATGTAATGATTTGTCTATTACAATATGATATGTTGCAGCCGATTTTCAATTGTATTTTAATGATTTTCAGCGCAAACAATTATTAATTATTTTGCATATTCACTTTAATCATTCAATAGTTGTAATATTTTAATGTTTTTTTTCATACTTCCATTTTTATTTATTTATAAAATTTATATAAAATGTGTATAAATTTTCGTCTACACATTTACAATACTTTTTTAAACACTATATTGTTAGTGTAAATTTTGTGTTTATTTTTTAATGTATCATTTTCTATTTTTGCATTGTTTAACAGTAATATTTTTAAATTTTTTCTACTTTTAGCTCTTGAAAGAGCTACGTATAATTGACCATGGCTAAAAATTGGAGATGGTAGATAGATACCAACTTGTTTGTATGACTGTCCTTGTGATTTGTCATATTGTGAATAGTCATTGCAAAACCTAATCGAATGGGAAATTGTTTTCTGCGCATGTTGAATGGTATATCTTCTTTAGATGGTGACAAAGTGATTCTTGGTATTAAAACTAATTTTCCAATTTTTTTTCCGCTTATAATTTCTGCTTTAATTAAATGTTTCATAAGTTTTGTTACTAATAATCTTCTTCCATTACAACTTCATTCACATTTAAATTTCTTAGAAGAATTACTATTGCACCTACTTTTAATTGTAATTTATGTAGAGGAAGTCCATTAGGTGTAAGGGAATTAAGAAATTCTGTAGGTAACATGACATCTAAGTTTTCTCCATTATCATCTTCTGCTGTATCTACACTTAAGTATTCAATAATTTGCCCTTCCATTATAGCCAAAATTTTATTATTTATTTCAATTACGTCGTTGTTGGTGAAGGCTAATATAACTTTATCATTTAAATCTTTATCATTTATTTTTATTTCGTTTCCAAAAATTTCTGCAATGATAACATTTTCTTTTGTTATTAAATCAAGAGGGATTTCAAGCAGTTCATTTTCTTCTTCATACATATTTAAACGTTTACCTTCACCTACATTTAATAACCGTTGTCTAAAATAATTGTCATTATCTGTCACTCGAAGATTTTCATTTAGTGTCATACGTATAAAATTCGGCCATAAGTAACTGTTTTTAACTGAATTTTCAATAACTACCATGTCGTATAACTGGTAATGTTTGCCTAAAATCGCCTGAAACAACCAACATTTTACCACCAAATATTTTTTTATTATTACATATATCTTGAAATAGGCGATTGACTGCTTCAAAAGCATATTTCGATGTCATAGATATTTCATCCCATATTATAATTTGAACTTCTTTTAAATTTTTACCATCTATTGAATTAGATTTAATATTACATATAGTACATTCTGTGATATTAAGTGGTAGTTTATAAATGTTGTGTGTACTGTTTTCCCGTTATGTAATAAATTTGCTGCAATCCCTGTCCAAACAACACATAAAAATGAAATGTTTGAGAATTTAAGATAGTCACTAAATACATTCTGCTTAATACAGGTTTTTTTGTTTTTTTTTCTTTTATTCCATGTTTTTGAATTATTATCAAATACATAATTTAATGGTATTTCGGAATATAAATAAATTCGTGCATCAGAATCGATTTGATTTAATTTTAAGTATGCTGTTAATGTCGTTTCTACATTTTTTTTTAAATTTCTGTTTCTTTTCCTTCTTTAAAATACACTTCTTGTTCATCTTCATTGTGAATAGCTAATCTTATTATGATATGTGAAAGTTCGTGTAGAGGGTATTCTAATAGTATTATATTCATTGCTTTCAATATCTTCATCATGAGTTAAATTAGAACTGTCTTTTGATCTGATACCTGTGTCACGTATTTCTATGTTCGCACAGTCATGTCCTTTATAACACTATTTAAATAAGTATTTTATACATTGGACTTTGAGCATACTTCGACATTAATGTGACAATTAAATTTTAACAATAAATAAGGATTATACGAAACAACAAACCGATTATCAGCTATTCTATTGTGGTATTTACCTTTATAATTGATTTTTTTGATATCATTTCTTCTTATATATAATGGATATCCTGATGAATTAAAAGTTGTTTTGTTATTAAATTTTTTTGGAAAATTTTTCGTACATTTTTTTGTGTCTTTCCTCATGCAAGGTGAACTCATGTTTTGCGCTCCACAGGGTCCATGAATCATAAACTGTTTTACAATATTATACAACCGTGGATAGATATCTTCGTTTGGAATTTCTGCGTTTATGAGTTCATCTACTTTTTCGGGAGTATTAATGTTATAATTTTTATCTAAAAATTATAGCATATGCATGTGAGGAAGTCCACGTTTTTGAAATTCGATAACATAAGTGTAGGCGATACAATTTCCTAAAACACCTTGCTTAATTACCAATTCTTTAAATTCTTTTATTTTTTGATGAAATACCTTAAATACTAAATCTGGTCTATCAATTACAGTTTCATATTTTTTTAAATGTTCAGTTATTTCTTTTCAGTTTGGATTACATGTCATTGTTATAAATAAGTCAGGTTTTCCGTAACGATTTACTATACTTATTGAGTCAATGTAATTTTGTTTTAGGAATCTTGAACTTCCAACAAAATTTGATGGCAAAATAAACATTTTTCCAATTTTTATATTTTCAGATTCTTTTTTCTTGTGTAAATAATCCATTACGTCTTTATAATAATCGCTTCTTAAAATATCTTGGTTTTTCTTTACAAAATATAATCTTGATTGTTCAACTTTTACAAATGCATCAATTGTAAACTGTTGAGAAACTTTTCCCATATTAAGGTATGGATTAAATCCATTTCTCATAGAAAGTCTGTAATTATAAAATTGCAAACATGAAATATTGTTTTACTTATATTTGCATTTCATATTAGGCATCCATCCATATCCTCCATTTGGATAAATAAGTGGGTATGTCATTGGATCAGTGTGTTTACTTATTAAAGGAATACTAATTGGATTGTCATATTTTGAATATATAACTATATCCCGCTCTGAAGTAGGCAGTCCATTTTTTCCTACAAATACCATTGCAACTTCATTACAAGTAGCTTCATTATATATATATTTTTATCTAATTTTTCTTCTAATATTCTAATTTTTCTTTTTCTACCTCATACATCATTTTATAAGCTTTAGCATAAGGATTAACATTTCTAATTAAGCTATCTAATTTACTTGACAATTCTAATTTTGTATCTAAATTATTTTTAAAACTTTTTCTTTCAGCTGCAGCTAATTCATTATCTAGAACATACAATTGCCCATATTTTCGAGCTTCATTTTCATTTAAGATTCAGATAACTTATCAAAATTAGCTCCAAAGCTTGCAAAAGCTGACGCATTATTATATAGCCGAATATTTTTGCGGAAATTAATACTATCTTCCGATATTCCTGTAGCTAATTGCTTTAATTCTTCCGGATAGGGAGGCATTTTCGGTAAGACTACGTTTCCTTTGTGACAACAATTAGAAAAATTCTTTACCTAATGTATATTCAAAAACAAAATGTTTAGTATTACAATGTTTACAAGTTTCAGACATATAACCTAAATTGTTTTCAATAATTATTTTTTCATCAAAATCTACATTTGCTATTCGACCTATTATTTTGGATTTACTTACTAATTTTACATTTTGATCATTTTTAATTAAAATACGTTTATTTAATTCTTTATAATTTATACTTTTTTTGGTATTAATTGGTTTATCATATACGTTAAAAAATTTTCCTTCATCAATTTTTAATTTTTTAATTAATATGATTGGTATTTCCATGAATTTGTCATTTTTCATACATATGCGTCTTTTTAAATTTTTTTGTAAATGGTTTTATACTAATTTATCGATATCATTTTTTCTACTTTCGTTTAATATTTTTCCATTTAATTTTTTCTTTTCATTTTTTTTACATTGATCAGTATTTTCATTATAATAAATATGTTGTTTTTGTAATGCTTCTTTTTCTCGTTCATTTTTTATTTCGTCACTATTTATTTTTTGTCTTTTCATCATGGTTTGCTGTTTTCTCTTTATTTTTTTTTCTTCTATTTTGCCGTCATTACTATTTTTACTTTTTAAATAAGCTTCTTTTTTTCGTAATGCTCCTTTTTCTCGTTCATTTTTTATTTCGTCACCATTCATTTTTTGTCTTTTCATCATGGTTTGCTGTTTTCTCTTTTTTTTTTCTTCTATTTTGCCGTCGTTGCTATTTTTATTATTTACATAAGCTTCTTTTTTCGTAATGCTTCTTTTTCTCGTTCATTTTTTTTTCTCGTTCATTTTTTATTTCGTCACTATTTATTTTTGTCTTTTCATCATGGTTTGCTGTTTTCTCTTTATTTTTTTTCTTCTATTTTGCCGTCATTACTATCTTTACTCCTCATATAAGCTTCTTTTTTATGCAACGCTTCTTTTTTTCGTTCATTTTTTATATCGATACAGCTAATTGTTTGCCTTTTTATCATAGTTTGCTGTTTTATTTTTAGCTGTTTTATTTCTATATCATTAAATTGTTTATTTTTATTTTTTTGATAAAATGAACTATAAGTTTTTATTTCATAGTCTATTTCCATTGGGGTAATAGAATCAACGGAAATAATTTTATTTTATTATATAAATTCATTATTGTTTGTTGTTCAGAATTAAATTTCTGTTGAAAATTTTATTCTATTATTTTTATTTCTGCTACATTGAAATTCAATTTTTTTTTCATCAATACAAAAAATATGAATCATGTATCTTTTGATTGGTATTGTTGAAATATTATAGTTTATATTTTGTAAAATTGGAAACATCGTAATACTACGTGTTTCGTATATTTTTAGTAAATGTAAACGCATTTGGGAAATATCATAGTTTAAACTGCATGGGCATAAATTAAATACAATAGAGACAGCAAAAGCTATCGCGAAAATTCCACAATCATACCTATTGGTTTGAAATTGCACTGTTTCAAAAACAATTTTTAATTGTTGACTATCTGGAAATAATCTATTGATGTATACTTTATGTTCATTTTGCAAATATTTAGCATTTAAACTATCATAAATGTGTATCGTTCTATTATTGTAATACATACAAATCCAATGACCTTTTTCATATTTTCCAGAAAATAACAATTGAATGTATTCATTATTCATTTGAACTGAGTTAATATTATATTGTTTTTGAACTAAAAGAGTTGTTTGCATATTGAATGGTGTACATGATTTAAGGATGTTATTAAATTCTAATATGTGTTCATCATTTAACATAGAAGCATCGTCGCTATATGGTTCAATCGTTTTTACAACTAATATTTTTATTTCCGTCAAACCCATTATAAAAATGGTTTATTTTACAAAATGATTCACAATTATAAAAATAATATTAATAATTTGTTTCAATTGTTTAATAATAATTATAATTTTTTTTATTTTTCTAAACGATTAGTTTAAATTTTTTATTAATATTTTTTTGTAAAGCTGAAAAAAATAAAATATAAATTATTAGAAAACAGTGTTTATAAGAAAGTAGCTTCAATGTAATGAATGAAATATAGTTAATATAAATTTAATATTTTATAAATACTAGTATTATACATACCCTAGTGGAAATACATTTTCGATGAAAATGCTCCAAAGTATGCTAAAAGTGGGCCAACTTGCGCCAAAAGTGGGCCGATGTTTACCAACATTGAAATATTTGGAACATTTTTCCAGTTTTGGCAAACTTTAGCCCACTTTTGGCCAATTTAGGAACATTTTGTATTGATTATGGAATAAATTTTTCAACCAGTAAAAAATTGTTTTTCACATGCAATTTCTTAAATTAAGGCGCACTTAATTGCGTTGATAATATTTAATATTGCAATAGTAATATGTTGTAAATAATATGTTGTAATAATCTTTTCTGTAAATGGGCCAACATTTAAACAATCTGGGCCAACCTTTACACAAAGAGGGCCAAACTTTCCATCTAATGGGCCAATATTTGCACAAATTCTTTGCTAGTAGTTTGACACTCATAATTCCAATAAATGCAGCGCTGAATAAAAAAAAACAAAGGGCAACAGCATTCCAATGAATGCAGCGCTGAATAAAAATAACAAACGGCAGCAGCATTCCAATTAATATTATATCAATAAAATATTATATTCCTAATGGCATTCCATACGATTAAAGTCACAAGGTATATTATAAAATTATCTAATTTTCATTTTAAATTATTATTGTTTGAAATATAATAAGTCTTTTTGTATTTCAGTATCCTGATTAGCTTATTAAGACTATCGAAATAATCAAAAATGCAGTAGTATTTCTTAATGATTAAGTTAAAAGGTATAGTTTTGACTTTGTCAATTTATTTATAATTAATAATAAAAATGTTTTTGTTACAGATATAACATATATAATATCAATAATATGTGACAATATGCATATTGGATATAAATCTTCTTAATGGCATTTTAAAAACAGTATTATTTATTTGAATATTTTATCTAATGTTTAATTAATTATAGATTTAATATTTAATGAATTTATAAATTATATAAACAATAAAAACGATATATTGAAAAAAATATATCTTATGAAATATACAAGTGAATAGAGTACAATTGTAACATAATAATTGTAATTTAATTTTATAACATAATAATTGTAATTTGAAATTTTTGCAAAAATAAGTTTGTAAAATAAACAATAAAAATTAATTTGATTTATTGTATGTTCCAGTGTTGAAATTTTATTAATTTTAATTACGTAATCAAATGTTATTTTACTTATTGTTATTAAGATAATTTTCTGGTAATAATATCGACATAGTAATTGATATCTATTTGTTTAAAAAAAAACTATAAGGTCCAAAAATATAAGGCTCAAAATTTATAAGGCCCAAAAATGTAAGGTCCAAATTTATAAGGCCCAAAATGTAAGACCCAAAAATATAAGGCCCAAAATTTATAAGGCCCAAAAATGTAAGGTCCAAATTTATAAGGCCCAAAAATGTAAGGTCCAAAAAATGTAAGGCCCAAAAGTGTAAAGTCCAATTAAAATAAAACTTTGAAACTATAAAAATGCATTTTTAAAAAACCGGAGAACCGGAGAACCGGAGACCAAAAGTCGATCTACTTTAATATAAGATGTTAATAATACGATATAATTAAATTATTTTAAATGAATGCAATATTTATTACTTATTAATAAAACTTTTCATTTCAGCATTAATATTATAGTGTACTTGAATAAACAATTTTTGTATCTATTTAAATAAAATATTTTTACATCAATTTTTTTAAAAAATTTAATTCATCGCATGTTTAGCCAGTAATTATGACAATTAATTTTCTTTATAAACTTTGATATTAAATAACTTTTCTAAATGCGTTCTGTGGATTTTAGTCTTACTGAATAAAGTCCCGGGTTCGATAAAATGATTTTGACACTTTTTAAAACATCATTCTATAAAATTACGTTTTAAATAGCATTATATGAAATTGTATTTTCAAATAGAATTATATGAAATCACATTCTGAAATAGAATCTTATGAAAGTATTTTTCAAATAGCATTTGTTACGTCCTAGGGTAGACGTAACGTAGAAAAATTAAATAGACTGAATTTAAATTAAAAATAGAAGTTCCCCGTTTTAGTACGCGTATAGCGTCAAGGATGGGTGGCAATTCTCCTCGGTATAGCACAGGTCATAGACCCTTCCGAAATTTACGTGCATGGGTAAGCCCGAGGTGCAACAATGAGTGAAGGCGAGAAAAGGAAAACAACCAACCTTATCGGGCGGGAGATCTACGGTTGACCGGTGGCTGCAACTGGATTTTAAAGGGAATAGGAAAATTACTAGTGTTTGAAGGTTTAAAGATACTGAACAATGACTTTCGATTTCTTGCTTTATTTCGCGTTAAATTTTGGATACAGGAGTTTACCTTACTTGAGAAAAGACTAAAGAGCAAGAGCGCACACCCCTGCGCGACATCCCTATTTATATCAAGGGTTTGGGGTGGAGTTTTGGTTCCTCTTGACCAATCAAATATTGTACATTTACTTAATTAATTTATTCTTTGTCATGCGTGACCTAATTAAGTTATTGGCTAGAATTTTTCAAGGCGATTCCTGTCTTTGACGAGGACATCCTACTTTATGTATTAAATGTGTGCACACGTGTGTGTGTATGTGTACGCGCATGTGTGTACGTTGCGTCTATCATGACGCGACACCTCTCCCCTTAGAGAAGTTTAACGCCAGGCGTAAACGTCCACACGTTTGTTGTCTTGTTTTGTTATTTTGGTGGTTGTTTGTTGTTTTTTTTTGTTGTTTTTTTTGTTGTTTTTTTTGTTTCTTGTTTTTTTTGTTTATTTGTTTGTTTATATTTTTGTTTGTTTATTATTATTTATTTATTATTTTTTTTTTCTTAAAAACTAGGTATTACAATTATTGCTACATAAATTGGTATATATATATATATATATATATGTATATATTATTGTATTTTGTTTATAAATACATATATGCATATGAATATATTTTTTTTATTTTTCTTTCATTTTGTGCATTTATTCTAGTAAATCTTTAAGAGGAAAAAGGAGAGAAATGAGAATAAACATGAGAAAGGAAAAGCTAAAAGAAAGGAAAAAATCATGCATTTGTTAATACTCTTGTCCAGCTATCCTTCTTTGTCTTCTGAGGAGGTCGTATACTTCCTCCTTGCATGAGTCGCAGACGTGGAGTGATAAGTCTCCGTATTCCCAGATGCACCAACAATTCAATCCTTGGTATCTGGGGATGTCGAATCGGCCAATGAACTCGCATCGCGGGCAATAATGCCGCGTGTTCTTCACCCTCAAACCGCATTCCACGCAACGAGCCGGTCGTTCGACTTCTTCCGTGCTGCCGTAATCCAAGAGAGATAATCCCTCTAGGTTTAGATCGCTGTCCCAATGGTTTGTTACTCCTGGCTCCAGTAATCCGTCCATTACCTTTTCCAGAAAACTACGGTACTTCTGCCTGTGGTACCGTACCGTATTTGGATCCAAGTCATTGCAGATCCTCTCTTGTACATGTTGTGTATTCCACCATTGGCTGGCTATTCTCTCATCAGCAGTGTATGCTGGGTAGTGGTGTCCGGCTATTCCTATCCGGGCACGAGTGGTTCGTCGTACTTGACCGTCTCTCATTAAGTATACCCATAAAGAAAAATATTTTCTTAGAAACTGCCACAGGACTGTTGTTTTTCTTAAAGCACGTCGTTCCGTCATCCATCCCACTGACGAATCGAGTTCTATTTCCATATCCCAGTTGTCGTTGCTCATCTTGGTGTGTGAGGGTTGACGTGTGGCCGTGTTGTTGCTACAAGTAAGAATAGATTGTCAAGCGTGAAACCCCCCTATTTATAGGCTGGTACTGTTGGATTTTATGTTTTCTCCACCCCCGTGACTTAATTATGATTCAGGGAAAGCCCTGGATTGGATAAAAAGAAATAGATAAAATCAAGGGTTTTTTTATAATCTACATCCTATTCATATACATATATTTACTTATTGCGCAAGTTCGAAAGTTATTATAATTTATTTATAAACAAATATTTATATTTAAATGATAAGCGAGCATACTGTTTACATTATATATTTTATTATAATAAGTAATTGTTAATTATAAGTCATTTTTAAATGCCTTAAACATTGTTACTTGGTTCAGTTTTCTCGGATAAAACTGGCGTGTTCGGAGGTGGTTCTGGTTCATACGTCTTGGGTGGTGTTCTCGGAGTTGCATATACGTGTTCTCGAGGTAAGAAATTCCATTGTATTGTCGGATCAACTGGTCGCATTGGGACGTACTCTACTTTGTCTTTTTTTGATTTCCTAATACATTTTTGGAAAATATATCGACATAGTATTAAGCATCCGGCAAAAAGCATTAGTATAATAACCATTCCATGTAAGTAAGCATCAGTTATTTGATTTTCAATTTTAACATTAATAGTTTTATCCGGTTTTAAATCGCTCGGAAGGTTTTTTCCTGCTCCGATCAACTGCAATGGTGGTAAATAGTACGTGTCCTTTTCTCTCACCAGCAGCTCTGAAGCGTAGTAGATGTTATCGTGAACCTTAAAGTGGCAGCCCGCTGAGAGGGAAATCGTTCCTGCTTGTTGAAAAGTGTATGTCTCCTCGAATCCTGGACAAAATACATTTACGAGTGTAAGCTTTGCGACTGAGTAAACATAGTGTCTTGGATGAGCAGTTTTAATGCTGTATAAGTTCTTGCCTTTCATAAAATTAATTCTACATGAACTAAAAGTTGCATAGTCTTGTTCCAGTAATAATTTGCTTTCACACTCTCGTTGGAGATGCACAGGGTTTTCCCTTACGCATATATAATTCCTTTGTAATTTAATGCATCTCGACAGCTGCGTTGTACTTAAAAAGGTGTGTTTTTCCCCGTTGGGAAGAGAGGCTATAAAATCGTCCCTGGGTTGAATGTACGCTGCATTATGGATTAAATCCCCTTGTTGGAAAACTGGCACTGGAAGCATTTTGTACAAAGTGTGCGTTTCCTTTTCTACCATTGGCATTATTATTTGCATAATTATGTGATCTTTATAAATTGTTAATTCTCTTGGAGCGAACTCGGCAATTATCGCCGCATTTATTTGTTCAATTTTTACCGGACTCTTGGTTTCGGATACTTTTTCTATCATTTTTAAAATAATTCTTAAATTTCTTGTAGCGCCGGAAAACTTTGTTGTTGACAATAAACTTGTTATCGTGTTGGCTATATCCAAGTAACTATCCAAATTTTGTAATGCTAGATTGATTGTTTCCTCAACTCTTGATTTGTCAATATCTATTACTCCTTTTTCTCCTTGTAGTATTTGTAATATCGCTTCCAGTTGCTTCATTTCTACAGACATTTTTTCTAAAGTTTGCATGATTTCATTATCTATGTATGCCTTTGCTGTACCTCTTCCTAACATTGCTTCTCGAGAGTGATGTCTCATTTGCGTAATAATTGATACTATATCTAGTGATGAATTTTTTGTGAATGCGTTTTCGTCCCCCCCCTTATCTAAAACTTCGTCCCCTGACGAATATGAAGTCGCTGAAGTGATATAAGCGTCTCTTATTCTAGAGAACTCGCGCATTTTTTCTTGTAATAAATAAATTCTGCTTATCGTTACCGCGTCCTTTAGCCTTGTATACGTGTCGGATTGTACAATATCTTGTATTATTTTTGTAAAATTTTCTTCGATTCCAAAAACTTTCTGCGTGTCAATTGTAGTTATTATACACCATTCTTGTTTAATAAAGTCTATTTCTTGCAATCGATTAAAAATGATGCCGGGGTTATTTCGCTCTGTTACAATTGCCTTATTTTGAGTCGTCGCAATCACAACGTGAAACACGATGAAAAATGCGCACATAATCTTCTCCATTTTGTCTGTAACATAATAATAAAAAACTTTATTATGTCCAACATATTGTTCCTTTATTTATGTGCGTTTGTATATATATATTTTTTTAACATATTTTTCTTATGCGTTCCAATTTATCGTATTATGTTAATTACACATATTTTTATGTTTCTCTGAGATTTATTTCAATACGCGCTTAATATCATCGGTATACGCATTATTTCTCTCATTCAGCTTCATTTTCTTTTTTCACCTCTTGAATCTTTGGATTTGTTGATTCCGCTCTACTGGTTTCTGTATGTTGGTCGATTCCTTTAGTGCTTCGTTTACATAATACTTTTGTGCTCTCTTCGAATAGAATACTATTTTGTTTATTTACTCGCGCTGGAGTCAAGAAATTCCATTTAAGTTGTTCTCGGGGTTGTAATTGCGATGTTATACATTCGTGTAGTCCGCCATTTACGCGCGTTAATACATATCCATTGCATTTAACTTCTTGCTCGATAAGACAACTTTTGAAAGGAATTGAGAGTCCGCAACAAAAACATTTTAGATCAGTAAAAGTACAAATTAATTCGCGTATCGTTCGTGTAGCACTTAATGAAAACCGAATTTTTTCTATGTGTAATAATTTCGTCGTATAACAATAATGACACAGGTATGTATTATGACAAAAATAGCAAAGTCGCTCCCAATTTCTTACTAAAACTGACATTTTTTTTATTAATATAGTATACTGTTTAAACTTATAAAATATTCCTATACTGTCTAAATATAGGTATTATGTATATATATATAACTTTGATTCTTAATTAAAACTTTATATCGATAGGCAAACCACAAACAGTAGCAAGTAAATAAATAATGAACTATATATATATATATATATATTACGTTCCCTTATTTTACGTAATATTAATTTTTAGTCCTAAGATTAATTGAGTCTTTTGTCCCTAAAGTACTTAGACATATTTGCTAATAATATTTCATTAGTATTTATCGCAAAAGGTTACTATAATCTTGCGTAGGAAAGAACTGGATGCGGCAGAATTGGCCTGTAGCATGAAAGGTTTCGATTTTCCCATCGATCTACACCATCGTCCATTCAATTCTGTATGGATAAAAAAAATCGATTATTTATTTAATGTATTTAAATTAATTACTGTAGAATAATCGAAGATCGTTTTCTAAACATTCTCAAGTCATCTAAATGATATTGAATGTTGCGCGCATGACGAATTGCATGGTCCAGATTTGTGTAGATTTCCGGTTTACAAATGTATCTTTTGACTTCCGGTCGAAGCCCCTTTAAAAATGCCCTAAGTGCTAGATTTTCGCGTTGTAGGCATGAATCGGTTATTTCCCTGCATTCTTCTTGTGCTATTTCTCCCAATGTTTTATAATTATGTAACATTCTTTCCATTCGTGCGCCGAATTGGAAAGTGCTTTCGTTTCGTTTTTGCGATGCCCATGTAATTTGAATTCTCAAATTAATCAAAGCGCTCATAACATTATATCTTTGTACTTCTGCTATGTGGCATGAGACTTTTTAAGTGCTGAATAAAAAATGAAGCGGGCGTCGGGTCTTGAACCCGAGCCCCTTCGGATCCGAAGGCGTTCACGCTAACCACTGCGCTACGCCCGCACTGGTCGTAGCGCCTGCTTATTGCTCTCATATGCTACCGATACCGCGCCGCTTCGCGGTGTCGGTAATGCTGGCATCTTATATGACAAGTGGATTAAATCCACCTTGTCACAATCCCCCCCACCAAACCGTCGAGTGTCTGTAAGACATCGAGACGTATTATAGGCTGGGGAGGAGGCTTTGCTTCTGCTCTTTGCTCACTAGAACAATTCCCTCAAATTATTCTAGGAGCGCTGTTGCTGGGGAAGGCTGCTTAGGAAGGGATTAGGGACTATTTACACTATGTACAAGGTTTTAAGCAGGTGGGTTTTTTACGTTGGGCGCCATTGTGGCATGAGATTTTTTAAGTGCTGAATAAAAAATGAAGCGGGCGTCGGGTCTTGAACCCGAGCCCCTTCGAATCCGAAGGCGTTCACGCAAACCACTGCGCTACGCCCGCACTGGTCATAGCGCCTGCTTATTGCTCTCATATGCTACCGATACCGCGCCGCTTCGCGGTGTCGGTAATGCTGGCATCTTATATGACAAGTGGATTAAATCCACCTTGTCACAGCTAATGTATATATTTTTTTTCCATTTTACAATTTTTTTTTATTTTATAAATGACACCTTTTATTTTTTTTGTTTAAAAAAAAACTGCAGTTGAAATAGCAAAATTTACACGTTATCGAATTTGCGTTTTCTGCGTGGCGGTAGAGAAGATATATCCGGTTCTATAAATATTTGCGGATATAGATTATTTTGAGCTCCGCAACTTACTATTTTACCCCCTCCTGACTCATTGACTCTTACCACAGTGGGTTGTGCCGTGTAGGTGCTAGGTTCAGGCGGGGCGAAAGGTACGTGCGAGTCCGAAAAATGTTCCGCTCGAGTGCCCGCTACTTCCGAAGGCGTAGCTTGTTCTTCCCTCTTTTTCCTTGCGTCACGCGTTGGTTTATCCCTTGCGACGTGCAGTAATAATTGAGTGACTGAATTCCAAATGGCTCCTATAATATGAAGTGACCACCCATATAAACTATACAAAGCATAACCATGTAAAATGGTATCAACTAAAAATTTTATTAAACGCCCTATCATAAAAATGCCTATAATAGCTGCGCTAAATGATCCGAAAGTACATAATTGCCCCCAAATTTTCATCCAAGTGTTATTGGCTAATTCTGTCAACGCTTCTTCATCGAATAATCGGGTAATAGACATACCGTTTTTATCTACCTTTTTCCCGGTCATTCCTAATGCAATTGTGTTCAACATGGCTGGCCTTTCTACGGGAAACGTAAGGTGTTGTCTTAGTGCTTGGATCTCCGCTTGGGTGTAAATTCCGTTTTTTGCAAGTTCGGTTGGCTCTGTGTAATTCCAGTTATTTTTAGTAGTTGGTTTTAAAATGTCTGGTTTTACTCCCTTAGTTGTTCCTCTTGGTAAAATAGTAAACCAATCTTCCCCTAGTAAGAACATAGGAGGAATCAGAACACTGCAGGCAGCTTCGGTTCCATATTGTTTTAAAATATGTGTCCTTGGCGTCAAAAAATAATCTTTGCCGTCTTTGGTTACTGGTAACTCTTGGTAACATTTTGTAGTTTCTCTTCGTTGAACGTCAATTTGTACGCACTTCATTAAGTGCACAACTTCTCCGGCTACCAAGCCCATGTAACCACTTTTTTTCATAATTTGATATGCAAAAACGTCAGGTGCTGTTGCTGCAATGCTTAATGCATTTGATATAACTCTTCTTTCCAATTCGCATTTTTGCAAAATTAAATTGCGATATAATGTTTTTAATTGTCCTTTAATATGTTTTTTTACGTAAACGAATTTAGAGTTTACGTATGCAAAAATGTCGAGATTTTCTATTGACGGATTTCTTACGGCTTGGAAGGTTTCTGTTATTGGTCCTTCTAGAAAAAATAATTTTGGGTGCTCTGTTCTAATTAATTCGTACGAACACACCGGAATTTGTCCTAAAGTCGTAAAAGCAAAGGTTATCTCGCTCGATTCCATTACATATACCGGATGTTGCTCATTGCCTTGTTCTACAACTTTATTAACATAACCCGCGTATAATTCTGAGTATTTACTACGTTCGCATCCCTGTACTGGTAACCTATCCCAAAAGGCGTACCCTGCTTCTACGTCAATACAATCATCTTGATTAAACTTACAGCGCGTACCGGATCGTAAAATAACCTCGGTAGCATTTAAGTTTACCGGTGCATAGTAATCCCTTAAAGTAATGGTAACATAGCCCGTGACTATAGCATCGTCAAAAATACCATATGGATCCGCGTACATTCCTGCGTTACTACAATCTCCTGCTTGATCTACCTTTCCAACAAACGTCATTGGGTGGACAATCGATCCGTTCAGTTTTAAGTTACTTATTACTTCGTCTCGTACTCGGTGTGCGCGGTATACATGCATTCTATTACATTCTTCCCTAGAAATTTCATCAATAAACTGAACCTCCCCTCTGTTTTTTGTCTTTTCTATGCGAAAACGCGCCGCAGTATGTTACCGATCTTTTTATTTCTACTTTACAAAGCTTTACATGAGTGCTTGAAAAATCATTTAATTGCAATAGTCGTACATAAAATTTTGTTGTATTTACTACCGGTTCAGGTATGTCGCATTCTCCTACGTGAATTAACGAAAATGTTGTTAAATTTGAGACGTGCTGCGAACAGTCGTACCCTATGATTGCGTTAATATAGATTTTCCTTGGTATAATAGTTGTGAGATAAATGATGGCCAATAGTGTTTTACAACTCATCTGCAACATTAAATAAGTTCATGAAAGCGTTCTTTTTTTATTTATTTATAGAACCGTTGCAAAAATGCTTAGTTTTATCTTTCCGTTTTTTTTTCTTAAATTATCAGAATCTATTGACTGATTCTTTATTGATTTCCTTAGCATTTTTGTATTTGTGAAAATACATATCATTGTTAGAGTTTTGCTATATACATGGCTTACTTTTTTTTTATTTACATTCGTCATGCTCTTAAATTTAAATACCAACAAGCTTATTCGGTTTCAATATGCGATTTGCGTAAGCGATTTATGTGCACTATTTTATTTTTATTTCCATTTATTTGAATTTTTACATTCCCATTGTCGGAAACGTCTAGAACTAAAAATGGACCCGAGTATTGATCGTCAAATTTCTTAGGTTTTGGCCCCTTTTGCAGCCATACGTAATCACCGATTTGTAGTGTTAAAACGTTTACCTTACGATCGTAGTATTTCTTGGCTCGAAGTTTTGCCTTTAAAAGGTTTTGTTGGGCTATGTTTTGTAGACTGTTTAGGCGCTTAACTAAATCTTCAAGATAACCATCGTATGTAGGCGCCAGGTCTTCTGTTTCGACCGGTGCGTTCGAGGGTGTGCGTGCCAGTCGGCCGAACACGAGTTCAAACGGCGTATGCCATGTAGACTCACTAATTCCCGTGTTAAAATTAAAGGTAGCCAAATCCAGATAATCGTCCCAATCTGTTCGATTACTATGTACAAAAAATTTCAAGTATTCAATGAGGCTTGAGTGCGATCGTTCAAGTCCACCGTTTGATTGTGGGTGGAACGCCGTGGTTTTAGTTTGTTTAATTCTAAATATTTTTGCTATTCTTTTCATTAATTTACTCATGAAATTCGTACCTTGATCCGTAAGGATTATTCGAGGTGCGCCAAATATGCATATGACTTTTCTTATTAAACCATTCGCTACATCCATGGCCGAAATTCGCGCCAAAGGCTCAGCTAATGCGAATTTAGTTAATAAGTCTTGGAATGTTAAAATGTACTCGTTTCCCCGATTGGTTTTGCATAAGGGACCAACAATATCCATACTTATTCGGTCCATAGCGTGCGTTCCCGAGTTTGTAATAACCATTGGAGCTCTAGTCTTAACCCTAACCAATTTTTTTAATTGGCAATTCAAACATTTTCTTATAAAATCTTGTACCTCTATCTTTAAATTCTCCCAGTTATAATTTTGTTTAATACGGTTATAGGTTTTTGTGACACCTCTATGTCCTCCTATAGCTGAACAATGAGCTTCTTCTATAATCGGAATTCGATCGTCTAGTGTCGGATATCGTATTAGACCTAAACAAACAATTAATTTTACCGTGCTTTGACTAAAAACTCCTTTTAGTTTTTCTAAAACTAATTCCCACTCTAAATTTTCAATTCTATCGGTTTTCGCTATACTTATTGATTTTATCTGTATTGTATCTAAAGTTAAATATAGATTTTCGCATAATAAATTTAGGTTATTATCAATTCCACTTAGCCTGATTAACGATTCTGTTCGTATCGGTAATGCTATATGAATTTTTGTATTTACATTTATCAAAACTGGTATACCAACCTGCATTTCCTTGAATCTTGGTAATTTATTCTGTAGTTTTAATTGCGAAGCCCCATCGTCGCATGGTTCTCCTGTTGTAGTGACAAAATACATATAATTGTCCTTACGCATAAATAATTTTTCTCTGCATGTAATAATTACTTGTTTATCGTTAATTTGATTAAATTGTTCTTCATAGATCGACGTCTCTTCGTTTATTTGATCAGGACTGAATTGCGGATCGTTTTCAAGTAATGATTCATTAACATGATCAAGATCTTCGTGTAAGCGTAATCGCGCATTTTCCGAGTGAACGAGGGGTTCCGGCTCGAAAGTTTCCACCTCCGTATCGTCGTGCGTTCCTTCTCCACGGTCCGGTGATTGTTCGTTCGCTCGCCTCTCGTTTTTTCTTCCTCTTTGCGGGCGTAGAGCCTCTATCGCGTCTAAATATCGCTGGCCTACCTGGCGACCCGCCTTCGCTCTCGTGGTCATACCCCGCGGTGGTTCAACTAGGCTAGACTCGGGCTCATCACCTGCCGCTATTGCCTTGCTTCTCGTCATAACTAGGACCTTGTCTATGGGGTTTCTAGACAGTGCGTCTGCTACATTTAAACGACCCGGTCTGTATTTAATTTCGAAATCGTACTCCGCGAGCATAAGACGCCATCGCGTAACTCGTGAGTTCGGGTCCTTATGCGTTTGTAACCATACCAGTGGTTTATGATCTGTTATAAGATAAAATTTTCGTCCAAATAAATACGGTCGGAAATGCTTGATGCAAAATATTATTGCTAGTCCTTCTTTGTTAAACGTGTCCCAACGTTTTTCAACATCCGAAAGAACTCGAGAGACGTATGCAACGGGTTGATCTTTCCCTATCTCACCCTGACTTGAGACTCCAGCAAATGCATATCCCGAAGCGTCGGTCGTTAGATTGAAAGTAATTTCGAAATTTGGAAAAATTAATACCGGTTTTTCGCATAAACTAATGCGTAATGTCTCAAATGCCTTTTCTGTTTCTTCTGACCATTTAAATTGAACGTCCTTTTTTAATAAATCCGTTAAAGGTTTTGCAATTTTTGAAAATTGATAAATAAATCTTAAATATAGTAGCCCGCTAAACCCAAAAATTGCTTGATATTTTTAGCATTTTGAGGGCGTGGAAATTTTCGTACAGCTTCAATTTTCCGCGAATCTGGTTTAATTCCTTCTGCACTAATAACATGACCTAAATATGTAACTGTTTTTTTAAAAAATTCACATTTCTCTGGTTGTAATTTTAAAACCGCTTTTCGCAATCTAAGAAATAAATTCTCTAATCCTTTAATATGCTCTTGTAGAGTCTCCGAATAACATATAATATCATCAATAAAGCAAAAAAGTTCTTTATTGATAAGTCCAGCGAGTGCAATTGAAAGTGCTCTTGAGAATGTAGCCGGCATTGTTCGTAGTCCAAAGCTTCCTCGGTTAAAATGGTACAAATCTCCGTTTGTAACAAACGCGGTTTTGTGACGGTCTCGTTCGTCAATTTCTATTTGATGATACGAAGCCTTAAGATCAAAAGTTGAGAATTTTTTTGAACCGCCCAATTGGTCTATTATTTCAGTTATATTCGGTAGCGGAAATTGGTCGTCTAAAGTTTTCGCATTTAATTTGCGATAGTCGATCACCATTCTGTATTGCTTGCGTCCTTGTATGTCCTCTTTCTTAGGAACTAGAAAACAAGGGCTTGAGTACGATGAGGTAGATGGTTCGATAATGCCGTCTTTTAATAAGTCTTGCACTTGTCTTGCTATTTCTGCTTTATGTACCGGAGGTAATCGGTATTGTTTTGAAGTTATTGGTACATCATCCGTTGTTGGGATTGTTAGTTTTAAAATATGTGTTGCTGTTAATTTTTCACCCGGAAAGTAAAAGATGTCGCTATATTTCTCAATTAATTTTTCTATTTCTTCTCTTTCATCAGCAGCCAAATGGTCAAGTCGTAGTAATGATTTTACCTTTTCCGCTCTCCCTTTTGGTATGACACATGCTAAGCGATAAACTTTATGACTACCTTTTAGTTTCTTTCCGCCTTTTCCTTTTAAATTAATTCTTAATTTAAGTAAACCCTCCAATGTATCTTTAATAACATTTTTATGAGATTCTCCCCCAAAGGCATGTAGTATTACATAATTTCCTAATTTATTTAGATTTTCTCTTAATTCCTTTGAGTTATTTGTTGAGTTGTCATGATACTTTATTTCCATTAGTAGATTACTTATTAACATTTCCATGTCTTGGTTATTATTCCACAGAATTCCATTATTCATTAAACCTTCCTCTAGAATTTTTTGTAACATGCGTGTCGAAATTAACAACCTTTCTTCATCGAATTCGTTTGCATCTAAATTTTCATTTTGTGCTAATGCCTTTTTATTTTTTGTATTATTATCGAGACCTACCATATCTTTTCTCTTTATCTCAAAATTAGAATATTTTTCATTACTTATTTCGTTCTCGTTTCTTGGATTTGGGTGCGCGCTTGATTTATTAGTTGCCTCATCACTTTCGAGTTCATTTAAGAGATTATTTTTTTTATTTGAGGAGTGCTTTTGCAATCTTTCTTTATTAGTTTCATGATTAAAGTATTCTTCATCGTTCTCCCTTATTGCTGGGTTCGATTTGGTATTTGTTTCTAATTTCATAATGATTTTAATTTCTTGACTTGTCTCTTAGTTTCCTTGTTCGATTAATTTACATACATTAGGCTTACATACTGCCTTCGTACGTAAGACTTGATTTATGCTTGGAATTTCATTTAGACTTCGATATTGAGTTACCTTTGAACTCGATTTTAGATTTTGAATTTGATTTTGAATTTCATTTGAACTTGAATTTTGATTTAGAATTTGATTTTGAATTAAATTTGAACTTGAATTATGATTTTGATTTTGAATTTCATTTGAATTTGAATTTTGATTTAGAATTTGATTTTGAATTTCATTTGAATTTGAATTTTGATTTAGAATTTGATTTTGAATTTCATTTGAATTTGAATTTTGATTTAGAATTTAATTTTGAATTTCATTTGAATTTGAATTTTGATTTGAATTTGATTTTGAATTTCATTTGAATTTGAGTTTTGATTTAGAATTTGATATTGAATTTCATTTAAACTTGCATTTTGATTTAGATTTCGATTTTGAATTGGAATTTGATTTTGATTTCGCTTGGGATCTTGTATTTCCAATTTATTTTTACATTGAGATCGAATTTGAATATCTTTCTGATTTTTTAATTGACTTCGACTACCCGGTGGGTCCTGACTTTGAGATTTAATTAGAATTGACTCTTGCTTACGCGATGGGCTTATATGTCCTTGAATTCGCGTTTCTTCTACAAGATATACTTTCTCATTAATATGATCGACCTCTCGGGTCGACACCTCCCTTCGTTGAAAATTTTCATTAGCATAATTTGTTTTTCCTGTTTCCCCAAACGAATTCCTTTTAGGTGGTTTTATTACCTGTGTGATATGTTTTACGACTTTCTCACCCTCTCTTGCATTGACACTCATAGGGTTAGCGGAAATTCCCTTACGCGTTCCCGTTCTCTCGTTCAATATACTGTTACGTTTTTCTATGACATTAATCGTCGGGTCTTCATACCTTTCCTTTGTTTCGATCAATAATATGTTTTCTTCTACAAAAGGGATACAGACGTCTACAACTCTTAACATTCTTTTCGCATAATCAATTTTTGCACCTAATTGACAGAAAAAATCGCTTCCCAGTAAACCATCTTCGATTATAGGCACGTTGTCATTTATTATATGGAATTCGATGTCAAACTTTGGAAAATTGATGTCAACTTTGCCTAAAGTGTAAATACTTTCTTCCGTGACTCCTTTTAATTCGAATATTTCATTTTTATTAATATTTTCGTCTTTTCGTATGTTTCGTAATTTTAGTAAATTGGGACCTGCTCCTGAATCTAAAATAAGAGTTATTTCCTCGTTGCTTCTCGGATTTTTAAGTTTAATAATTGGCGACTTGCAATTTTTACTTAATCGAACATATCTTTCGATGATGTGGGTTCCTGTTTTTTGTAACTCGGGCGCCTCGTGTACTCGGTCTCTCGTCTCGCGCCCTGTTGTCGGAGACCATTTTCGTATTCCGATCGGTTCTCCCGTTTTCTACATTCTTCTATAATATGGCCCTCTTTTTTGCAGTATCGGCATATCCTTTCTGTATTTGTATAATTTTGTTTTGGGAAGGTCGCATTTTGGCGACGAACATATTGATTTTCTTGCTGCTTAAATTCATTAGTCCGTTTTTCACCTGGCCATTGTTGCGGTCTCCGTGACTCTCGAGACTCCGCCCAGTCATTCGTAGGCCGTCTTTCTCTGGCTTGGGGTTGTCTCATTTTTTCTAAATGCCAGCATTTCGGTGCCAGGTGGCCCTGTCTCCCGCAAAGTTGGCATTTATCGGTATATTTAGTCTCGGCAAAATGGACTCTTTGTATAGGATTTTTATTTTCTGTTATGACTTTAATTGTTTCATTTAACTCTTCTACTTCATAGCATGCAAAATCTCTTTCGATTTCTATAGCTTCTGCAGTAGCTTCATCCAATTTACACACTTGGCCCATTCGTGCTTTTATTACCCAATGTAAACCGCGAATAAAAAATTTTACTAAATCATTTTCTAAAGATCGATTGAAATTATTAGTTAATCTTTTTTCTCTTCGAGCTGCTTCAGTGATTTCTTGCCCGATGGATCTAACCCTGTTTGAAAAAACTACGACACTCTCTTCCCTTTTCTGTTTCACATTAGCTAATTCACCGTGTAATTGATGATAAGATTTCGCAGACCCAAAAATACTATCAAAAAAATTTGCAATATCTTCAATCGATTCAAAACTTTTTTTTGCTGCACTCTTTAATGCTTCTCCATATAATCTCATTTTAATTAATTTCGCGAGGTCCGGTTCATATTGTTCATGTATTATGTTGCAAGCTTCCCTACATCCGTCAACAAATTGACTCAATGGAATATTTACCCCATTATATTTTGGAATTAATTCAAGTGCGTCTTTTATAGAAAGGGGCCTCACTTGTCCCAAGGTTGAGTTTGTTAAATACGAATTTAATCTTGGCAATCTCTCCGATACTAAATTAATATTATTACAGTTATTTGGTAAAATTGGTGTGCTTGTAGTAAATCTGACATTATTATCTCGTTTAACAATTTCGGGTTTCATTTGTTGTTCTGATGTTTTTGCATTTTTAATTGTTGTATTTTCTGCCGAAAAATAGGTTGTGTTATCATCTGTTAGTTCGGGTTTAAAACCTATCCCATTTACTTCTACTTTTGTTTTTGCTTCTAAGTTTCCGATAATATAATCGATTATTAATTTTGGATTTACTCTTTTTTCTATAAAATCGCCTAAAGCTTCAATTAGATACTTATCTTCGCAAAATTCTATTATATCTTTTTTGTCTACGAATTCCTTTAACAAGTCAATTATTATAGGTATATTTTTATCGAGGCCTACCGCTTCATCTGACAAATGTATCCCGCTATCATGCCTATCTTTAAAAAATTTTAACAAACTAGCTAAAGATTTGTCCGGATTTTCAACACAAAAATCTGGATTTATTTTAAGCGCCTGCTTAAGCAAAATTGAAGCCGCGTCTTTATTTCGAGAATTCTCTTTTTCATTGGTACCCATGATCTGTGCTAATAAGGAAGACAATTGCTCTAATCCTTCTTTAATTTTTAGGACAAGCCCCCACTTGTTACGTCCTAGGGTAGACGTAACGTAGAAAAATTAAATAGACTGAATTTAAATTAAAAATAGAAGTTCCCCGTTTTAGTACGCGTATAGCGTCAAGGATGGGTGGCAATTCTCCTCGGTATAGCACAGGTCATAGACCCTTCCGAAATTTACGTGCATGGGTAAGCCCGAGGTGCAACAATGAGTGAAGGCGAGAAAAGGAAAACAACCAACCTTATCGGGCGGGAGATCTACGGTTGACCGGTGGCTGCAACTGCTCGGCTGTCTTTCTCGCTCTCGTTGATCCTCGATGCAAAGACTCCCTTACAATAGAAATGCGGTATAGACTAATTGGGATTTTAAAGGGAATAGGAAAATTACTAGTGTTTGAAGGTTTAAAGATACTGAACAATGACTTTCGATTTCTTGCTTTATTTCGCGTTAAGTTTTGGATACAGGAGTTTACCTTACTTGAGAAAAGACTAAAGAGCAAGAGCGCACACCCCTGCGCGACATCCCTATTTATATCAAGGGTTTGGGGTGGAGTTTTGGTTCCTCTTGACCAATCAAATATTGTACATTTACTTAATTAATTTATTCTTTGTCATGCGTGACCTAATTAAGTTATTGGCTAGAATTTTTCAAGGCGGTTCCTGTCTTTGACGAGGACATCCTACTTTACGTATTAAATGTGTGCGCACGTGTGTGCGTATGTGTGTGTGCGTATGTATGTGTATGTGTACGCGCATGTGTGTACGTTGCGTCTATCATGACGCGACAATAGGGATATGGGCGGTAACCCTCAAGCTCCAAGCGTAGAGTAGGGGGAGAGCGGGTTAGGAATCGATCGAGCTCGAGATACTTTGTGAGCGCGTCAGTCGCGCTTCGACCAGCAGCGCATGAGTCCGCTTGAGCGGACGATAGACCATCTTGTACAACGAGTCTAATAAAATTCTATACTTTACAGCTCTTGCTGTGTTTCATAATCTAACCGGAACCGCCGTAGATGTTGTGGGCGCATCCTTCTAATATTCCGAACATACATAAGACCCCACAGAGATATAAGATGTTGAAACCGTTGTTATACACTAGGCGAACCAATATATTTCTTCCTTTATGTTTATCTGAAATAATATAAATTGCAAAAAGTATTGCTAAAGATATATCGTATTTTCGTTTACGATACAATGTTATTCGCTTTTTGCCGTAAATCGATATCAAAACTTTTTTGTACCAACTATCACATTCACTACATCCATTATTGACATTTGATTTACTTTAAATGATTCAACCAAATATAATTTACATTTAATACTTTAAAAACGTATTACAAATGACGCAAAATTATATGTGCCCTAATGTGAACATGATGCGGAAAAATGAGTAAAAATTGCGATATAGAATTAAAAAATTACTTAAAATGTCAAGATTTTCTATCCTATAATTTTAATTCACAAAAATATCAATTATTTATGCAATCAAATATGATAAACAGTTAACAATAATAATTAATTGTTTTTTTTTGCAAATAAATAATCATTTTCTACCTGGAAATGCTCAGAAACGCATTTCGCACGGCTCCTATTCTGCGCCATGTGCACAGTGTCATCCTTTTGCGTTTTAGAACACTACAGCATAGTTGGATCAATTTCGTAGATGCAAAACGCATGCCAGGCGTTTAAAACGCGTCTATGGGATCGCGGTCCTAGTCGTGACATTACAATTGCATTACAATGAAGAGAATATTGTATACGTGCCGTAGCCCAAGTTTTAAGGGGAGTCCGTAATGATTACAGATTTCTGCAATTGATTTTTCAAATACAGTTTTTAATTTTTATTTTTTCTAAATTTTTTTAGTACACACACAATTGTTACACATTGTAGAATGTGCCTTAACTCAAAACATTGAACAAATATGGAAATTAAATGATAAATTTGAACAATCTAATTATGTCGGTAAAATTGTATTTTAAATGAAGGTACTCCATCCCCTTAAGAAATATATAATTTTCTGGTACCCGTAAGATTAATTATTATAATTAACTAAGTAATTATTACGCTAACGTTTCCTTGGGCCAGATTATTTCTTTTCTTACGCGCAAACTAGGGCAATTGTTTACATTTATAGCTTTTTCCGACGGCCAACTTCCAACCATTCCTGTCGGGTTGTTATGGCGCAAGTACCATAGCTTCAATACTCACAGTTCGATTGCTAGTAAAAATAAAGGTTAACAATAATCTATAACCTATATTTACCTAATAAATGCACAACTATAAAAAAGAGTATGAAATATTCTTTTTTATAATTATAAAGTCAACGGTTTACAAACAAAAGTTATTACTATTTTACTTTTATATTTTAAGAAAAATTTTTTTTACTATAGTATTTAATCATATGGATAGTATTAAGTTTTACTTAACTTGACTCTCAATTTTCAAGCTGTACTTTTAGTATGAATTTGTTATAAACTGTTTCTGTGAAATGTGACTTAAAACTTTAGGCTGTATATATCTATCAAGTGACAATTAAACAAAAGTTTTTTATAATTTTTAATGAACTAATTACAGTTGCAAAAGTTGGTTATTTATTACTTTATTTTCACAAGATATATTTACCATGTAAACGACTGATAAAGTATATGATTTTGCACAAGCTTTGTTGAAGAGGCTTTAATGGCAATTGTAGGATTGATACGGAACCTTACAAGGGTCCATGAGTGTATCAATGCCATTAATGCAGGGAGGTGGAATTGTTGCAGGGGCCACGGGAGCTAACGCGACACAGGCAGTTCTTGCTGCAGCTGCAGCAGCTGCTGCTGTTAGCCAACATTCTTCAGTATATTACCAATCATCGTCATCTGCAAGACCACAACAACAATCTTTAATTCAAGAGTCAGTACAACCTGATCGTCCTATAGGCTATGGTGCTTTTGGTGTTGTATGGTACATATCAACTCTTAATTTTTATTAATATTATTTTAATATTTATAATTATGTTTAGTTTACATTTATTATTTTAATATTTACTTTTAAATTATAATTTTGATTACAGATATTGATTAGAACTTTAGCTATTTAAACTTAAAATACTTATTTTGATTAATAGATAATGATTAGTTAAATGTTTTATTTATAATTCATAGAATAGACTAATGATTTTATTGTATATACAAAATTTGATACATTATATTGCTTTATGAACTGAATTTTTACATATTGAAAGAAAAATAAAACTGGTACTTTTTTTTTTTATTATTTTAACGTCGCTCTTTATGCTCCCAAATTGGTGCTAATTAGTAATGGAGATCATATGATGTCTTTGTTAAGAAAGAACACACTGGGGAATGTATTTTCAACAAGTGAAACTGCTACTTGTACCAATAATTGATAAATATTAATTACTTATATTTATATATATATATATATATATTATGTTAATTACATATAGTTTTCAAACATCATTGAGTGTACCATTACAATTCATTATTAAACATAAATCTTAAAAATTGCTAAACAGTGTTTTTGCTCCAAGCTACTAACTATAAGTCAGTTACAGAGTAGACCAACAATTAAGGAAACTGCAAATTAATCTAGAATAAATCAATACATCATGAAAGTTTTTATATCACATGTTAGTTGACAAATATTAAACATCACACTAATTGACAATATTTTATAATCTATATTACAATTAAAACAGTAAAAAGAAAAGAGCTTAATAATATTAACAAGATTAGACATCATCATAAACTTACAAGTTTGCTTGTTCGAGATCTTGCTAATCACTTATAAGTATTTTACTAATTACTTTAGTAAATGCTGATGAATACATTTATTAAAACATACAAATTACTTGATAAAATTTGAAGATTGTTTATGAATACTTAATTACGTTAAATAATAATTAATTAACAAGGCTACTAATAAAACTTGTGATTCAAAAACATTTGCAAGTAATTTTTATGATTTACATTAGAACAATAATTATTTGAAAGCTTTATGTTCTTTGTAGAAAAATTGTATCTAGATATTTTTTAAATTGGATTAGCCATGTTTCACTTCTAAGTTAAAAATTTTAATTTGAATATCTACAAAATTATTAAAATATTAAATGTAGGAGAAGGGTTCACGAATACATAAGAACAAAATTTTTTGGTCTCTCCATTTGACAGAGAGCTGCACACACACACACACACATATATGTATTATGTTACTTAACTCATAATTCATATTTTTGGTATAGTTATTTTTTACTCATTTACGAGTAACATAATACTGAATGTTTATTTTTTATTTTTTTTTTATTTTTAAGCTTACCAAGAACCCGAGGAGGGTTCATACAGCTATAATGTTTATTTTTTATTACTAAAATATTACTTTATAATTACTTTTATTACTACTAAAGGTCTAAATTATGATTAAATTAATTATACTTAGTTACTTTGATTGAAATATTATTTTTTATATACAAGTTTTAAATGTTATATTTAACGGGATACTGGATTCACCCCTTAGTCATGTTTTAAACAATATACCCAAATTTTTTCAGATTTTGAAATTGATAATTTAGATACAGTGTTTGGGTTTACGGATTACACAATATTATTTTTTTCTTTAACTATCCTTACAAATTTTTTCAAATTTTTAATGTAACATTTTTGATAGAATTTTTTAGTTGAAAGGTGTAGATCCCCAAAATTTGGCTCTGACATTTCCTTAAGGAGTATCTTTAACGTGCTGTATCACTTATAGCAAAACCAGAAAATATATACAAGAATTTGCAGTTTTTTTAGTTAATTTATTATATTTATATACCAATTTAAGTTTTAAACTGGCTGATTTCCTTGTAACTTGTGTTCTCATTGTGCTATTCTAATAAATCCAACGTTATAAATTTGAGCTCATCAAACAGTATGATTTCATTTTTATATTAGCCAAATTTTTATTTCCTAACCTCTAAATTACCATTTCAAGATAATTATCATTATCTAAAATTTACATATAATTTATTGCCTAGTTAAAAAATTTGTAGCCACAATCATTAGCAAGTTGATATTCATCGAATTCCGTTAATTTGTCTTATGGTGGAATTCCTTATAAAATGCAACATAATGTGGTATCCTAATAAACCCAGCGTCATATTTTTTTTAATTTTCCCAATAATTTGGAAAAACTTGAATATATATTCTAGATTGTGCTCATTTGGCACTTCCTACCATATACTCTACTTATGTCGGGGTTTTATGGTGTTCACCCACTTTTTCTGTGGGGTGTGCTTATCTCTCCCTAAATAACCCCACCGCCTTGCATTCGCCGGGGCTTATGCCCGTGAGAACGGGAAGTGTTTCACATCTCCCTTTAACGTTGTGAAGTGTGGAAAAACAGTTAACCGATCCCACAAGTCACCCAGCCAAGTACTGATCGCAGAAAATGCTGTTTAATTTTCGCGATCGGCCGAGGTGCATATCCGCCACTCCGCCACTGCGTCGATGAAAAACTAGAATATAATATTATAATCCGGTTCGAAGTGCCGAAGGTATACAAATTTACATAATGACGTTAAATCTACATAATAATATACAGGGTGTCCTAAAATTATGGATACACCGCTTGATGATTTCTGGCTGTTTAAGAGTGGTGACACTGAATAATTAAGATCACAATTAATCTCAATAATTGATTAGTATATTTGAAAGTTTTTAAAATTAGATAATGTACAAATTACCATACCAAAGTAATCTGATTCTGAATCGGGCTCATTATTCTCACTGTTTATTACATTATCTGTCATAAATTCATCAGGAGTAAAAAATTCCTCATCTTCGACAAATGTAAGGTCATTAATAAAATTGAGCATATTAGCCATCTCATTAGCTAACGAAAGAATAAGTTCAGATGGTGCTGTCGAATCAAACTTACTTCGATTAATAATTTCATTATCTTTTAGAATTTCAACACACTGATAAAAACTTTACGTTATTAAATCATTAGATATTAATAGATTGACTACTCACTTTCAATATAATAACAAATTCTAATTAAATAGATAACTTTGAAATAATAACGCTGTTATTAACTAAAAGCAAGATACTATTTAATTAATTTTGCTTATTAAAGTACAAATAATTTTCCACTACAATTTACATTATTCACACCAAATTTAATTACAACTATTTCAAAAGGAGTAGGGGTATTAAGAAAATGTTGTAAATCCCCGATGCTTTGTAACAAAATAATTATTTCACTAGTTGTCCCAAATGCAAATTTTTTTTTTCTCTAGTAAAGAATATTTATATTTATTTTATCTCAAAAAGAAATAAATACATAATTTATTTATCTGCTGAATTGAAATTATTTATATTTCTTTTTATTACGTAAACTGAACAAAATGGAAAAGAAAATTTAATTATTTAACCGAAATTTTGAAAAATATAAATGTACTAAATTAAAAATCTCTCTTCCGGAGTTTTTGAAGTTGCTGATTACTAATCTAAAGTCAAAATAGTAAAATTTTTAATTCAAAATAGTGAATCCGAGATGGTAGTTTATAAATTATTAAACAAATGTATGTACGAGCTTAAAAATCACTACTTGGTGCTCAATAAAATGCGAAGTTGATTTGTAATCAGCAACCTCAAAAACTCCTAAGTAGTGATTTTTAAGCTTGTACATCTATATTTTTCGAATTTTCGGAACCGCCATCTTGAATCCGCCATCTTGAATCCGCCATCTTGAATTGAAAATTTCGAAATTCTGACTTCAGATATGGGCAAATCTCCCTAACTTTTAATTTTTGGCGAAAAAACATGGGATCAGGCAATTTTAGGAGTACACCTTTGAAATTTGGTATGAAAGGTTAGGAATATTATTGGAATTGATTGGTATAATGTGCTCTCATGAGCGAGACATGCTCCAAAAATTGTGCGCGATATTTCATTTTTTTTATAATAAGATCAGAAAAAATAGTGATATGGTTATTAAGTTTTTATTTATAAAGCATAGAATATTAAAAATATAATGAGATATAATAAATATCAGTAACTGTCACAGAATAACAACTTATAGTCGATATAATTGAAAATTTAATTTTTTTTCTTCATATATGCATATATGCATAACTATGCTTTAACTGTTAACAGGGTTTTTTCTATTTCTAGCCACTTATTTATCAATACTTTTAATAGATTTTCTAGTAAACACGTACGATTTCGGCCAATAGTTTGTGGAAATAATAATAAATTTTATTGAAATTTCAATGAAGATGTATTCTACTTGTCACATAAAATCCAATTTGTAATTTATTCATGTTTAAATTAATTTTAGTAAATTGTTTTTAAATCAGCACTTCTTAAAAAAATGGTTTACATTGCTGTAACTTTTGGAGTATTTATAAAAAAAACTCTGTAAATTTGAAAGTTTGTTGGATTTAATACTTTCTTTAAGAGTTTTTTACTATTTTGATGTGCTGTTTACAGAAAAAATATGACAGTCTTCCAAAGTAACATTGCTATGAATTTTTCGACGAGTTTCGCATGAATTCTTTTACTTAAATTTTATTTTCTACTTCATTTTGGCAAGCACATATCCTCAATCTATTTCTTTTTACATCTACTAAATGTAGAATTTGGTTATTTGCTGATTTCGAAAATGCTCCAGTCAATAGAAAGAAAAATATGATAATTTTAAAATTTAGTGAAATTCCAGAGACACAATTTCAAACCATTGAAACTTTTTATTGGAAGGGAGCACATCAAAATATGGAAGACTTTTTTCATGCACTATTAAAATAGAATACTTGTTTAAATTTTCAACCATTTCCACGCAATGCTCCAAATTTTACAGTATCCATAATAAATTATTTTTTCCAGGGACACGATATTTTATCATTTTTCTTACATTTTTCAATTATTGAAGCATCAATTTGAGACAAAGGAGTTTGACAAAGTATCTATTGAGCTTTGACCGTATAGATGGAGTATAGAACTATAAATTGAAACTGGTACAAAGAGGTTAAACACATTTTAAAGCTGCTAAATCAGTAAGTGACACAAAAAAAAGTTAGGGATATTTGCCCATATGTGATCAGCGACTCCGAAAACCGCCGAATGAGAGTTTTCAAGTAAAGCGACAGAATAGAAAAATATGTGCAACAAAGGGTTAACTTGGATACAAGTCCAAATAATTAAATTTATACACCATATATTTATGTAAGTCAAACACACAAAAATTCTTCAAAAGTAAACCAGTATATCAATATAATTGAAAATGCACCAAAGCCATCGAATGAATTACTTTATCTGTAAAACTATATCGTAAATTCCAAGATCACTCGATTCCACGACCCTTAGATACCTCAGGACCTTACCTCAATAACCCTATTACCCAATAATCCTATTATCTCATAAACCGATAACTCCATAACCTAAGACAATCTGTCTCTCATTACTCTTTTACCCTTAAATGACCTGTGAAGTGGATTACGTTTGCGCTTTTTATTATTGTCAGTGTTCTCTCTTTTTAATGTCTAACAGTAGTCAGCCATTATATGTGCATTCCACCTACCCTAAAAACGTATTTCCATTTCCTTCATATTTTGATGAAAGCGTTCTCCTTGTTCTTCGCTGTAATCCCCTAGATTTTGTGGGAAGTTATCAAGATGCGAATCAAGAAAATGCAACTTGCAGCTCATCAAACAGTCCAATTTTTCATAGTTTTTGAGCATTTTGACTACAAAATATTGTTGCTTATCGTCAGCCCGTTCTGACAAGCCTAGTAAAGAGGACAAGAAGCCCTTGGTGGAGAAGGAAATTGTCCTCAACAACGAGCCCTTGGTGAGGAAGGTAATTGTTGATGGTGTGCACAGTATTAATCGTACAAACTCGTTACCGATGAGTACAGTCCAGGGGTGGGAGGACAGGTGCCGTACTAAATACATCCAATATGACGCACTCGGCCTCGACTCCTAACGACGATAGTCAAACTGATCAGATGATTGCTGGAATCCAATCGGATAACCGGCTGTTCTTTTTGGTACGACTCGGTGGAAAGAACTTTAAAGTACTTTTCGATCCTGGCGCCATGTCTCGCTTGTACGGTCAGATGTTGTCGAACAAAACAAGTTTATATAGAAACCAGTCAAGGTTATCGTAAGAGGTGTGGCTGGACCAGCACTTAAACTTCTTGGCCTTATTGACATCCTATTCTGTGTAAAAGGCCTTGATGACAATATTCAATTGAGAAATGTAGAGGATATTGAGTATTCCATCATTCCCGGAATAGATTTTCTACAATATTGGAATATGGAAGTCAAATGAGGCAAAGCTATCTGGTGTATTGGCGAGAGTGATTAGAAACACTACGTCAGAGATATAGCTCATGACATTGATTCGAGGATTTCCGCTGAATGTGCTGGTATGGTTGAGATCTAAGACGACCAGCGGAAACTCGGGAGACGTCCATGGCTTTACGACGATAAAGGTTCGTCATAAGGTCCTCGAATTTGGCCATAATAAGGTCAAAAAGATGTTTGACACGGGCATTATTGAAGCGAGTGGAGTAATTGGTCAGCCGCTCCGGTCATCGTCCGCAAGGTCGCAGGATGTTAACGTTTCTGTATCGATTTTCGAGACCTCAATGCAGTCACAAAACGTGATTCTTATCCAGTTCCTAATATGGATACCATATTAGATATATCGATATATCGGCTCAAAAACATAATGCTAGGATACCTCTCTATCCTTAAGTAAATTGATGCGCTAAGTTCGTAGCTGTAGTTGGTTTGGTCTTATCACTTCAGAGTGATGATCAATGAAGGTCATTTGATGGTCAAACCTAGCAATATGGTTTGAATTATTGCAAAAGATATATCTTTATGTTTTTGGAGTCACTAAATTCGGGTTTTACATCATTTGAGATAAAGATTTCTCCATGGTCAGGTCGAGAATATACCCAGGGAAATATTTAAAATTGGTTTTTATGTTCTAGAGAACGCTTGACACTGAATTTTCTCTTTCAATCAATCGTATTTCTGTCAATATTATTATACAGTAAAATTTCTTAATCTATTCTCGTGAAGGTATTTTGCCAGTAAAATTACAGATACTTTTTGCTAGAAACGTATATAGCATCATAATTACGATCGTGAAATTATAACTAGAAATTTATTCTAGAAGAAAAGTGAATGGGGAATAATGCTTGATTTCTGAGCATACGTATGACATAAGCAGATCATATATTTCTATCTATTCGTTTTCAAACAGTATCGTAATAACAAACAACGTAGTGACGTAGTTCAAACAGTATTTCAATATGAATGTATAATAGAAAGACACCAGGTACAAAATCATAGAGGATACACTTGACAAAAGCGTATTCCTGCTGTGACATAAGTCACTTATAGTACGCCGGCATACAGGAAACTACCGACGCGGAAGAGAGGCACTCTCGACCGCTACGTGGCGAAACACTGTCGTTGAGCGTCCTGGCACAAGAACAGTCGTCTCAACGGTATAACTCCGGGGAAAAGACGAGACTCGACGATTCGCTTGCGACAAGCTTTTGCTAACCATTACTCTACCGTCAGTTTACCGTTACAATACTTTCGTACTTTTCATTCCATCGTTTGAGTTGAATATCTTTTTTCATTTTTCACTTTGATACTTATTTTTACTATCTTGCCTACGGAACACCTTTTGATTTTGAGTTGGCCTTCCATACATACAAAATTGTAGTATTCAGCGTAACAAATCATAGTCCATACCCAGTCTACAACAAAAATTTTCTTCCTTTAGCTAAAAAAATAAGTGTTTGGAGTAGTTGTGAATCAGAACCAGAAGAGGGGTATGCTGACGATAGGACTGGTGAATCACAACTAAATGCTTTTTCAGAAATCTTTGATGATCCTGAGAGAGATGACGGCGTATTTTTCGATTCTGTCTATTTCTCTTCCATAAAAGACTTTGTAGGTCATGCTAATTTTTATGAAAATCTTCCTATACCAGGGCATACTCCATTAGGTTACTTCGAATTCTTTATGGATTCGAATATTTTTAAAGTAATTTTGGAACAAACAAATCTTTTCCGTTCAGCAAATCCATTCCATGGAAAGATGTAACAGTAAAAGAATTGCGAATCTTTCTTGCTCTAACTATCAACATGGGACATGTTCGTAAGTGTAATGTCAAAGATTATTGGAGTATGGATCCTCTATTATCCACTCCAATATTCAGAAAATACATGACCCGTAATAGATATCTCCTAATTTTACGTCTTCACCCTACAAGAACCACCCTCTGAGGAAAATTAAACTTGTAATAGATTTTCTAAATCAGAATTTTTCGTATACTTTGCATCCTGGAAAAACCTTTGTATTGATGAAAGTTTAATGCTGTGAAAAGGAAGATTGTAGTTCTATAAATATTTACCCTAGAAAAGGTTTGGTATACAAATTTTCGAATTGGTTGATTGTGAGACTGGATTTCTATTACGACTAATTATCTATACAGGAGCTGATACAAATTAAGAAAAGTTTGATTGGGAATCTCTGGAGATATAGTAGTTGATTTCCTAACACCATATTTCAACAAAGGTCACGTTATCTTCATAGATAATTGGTACATGTCTCCTTAACTTGCTAATTTTCTCCACGACAAAGATACTGGTATGTGTGGGACCGTGAAGAAAACCAGAAAAAGAATCCCCAAGCGTGTCAGTAAATTGAACCGACGTGAAATTGAAGTAGCCCATACCGATTCTTGGTTAGGAATAAAGTGGATGAACAAGGAAGAAGTTTACATGATAACAACAGTCCATGAAGTTGGTTATGCAAGTACAGGGAAGAAACATTGGAGTACTAATAAAGATATTATAAAACCAATATGTATAGTCAACTACAATAAAAATATGGGAGGGATTGACAACATAGACAGACAACTTTCATTGGCAGAAACGATTGGAAAATCTACTAAATGGTAATGAAAACTTTTTTTTCACTTACTTGATTTTGTTCTGGTAAATTCTCATGCATTACATAAAATGAAAAGTACCACTATCAAAAATATTTCTTATCCTGATTTTCGTTTAGAAGTGGAAAGAGGCTTACTGGGGATAAATTCTGATGATTCGCGTCATTCATGTCAGTCGAATGACTCTCGACTTGCTCGGCAACACTTTCCTAAGAAAATTGATCAAGGGAAAAAGAAAGAACGCAATTGCTGTTTATGTCTCACGAATAAAACCAGACATTGAAGCACTTATGAATGTAAAACTTGTCAAGTTGTTCTATGTATAGATCCGTGTTTTGGTACTTATCACACCAAAGAAGTCTTACCTTGATCAAGTTGGAAAAAATTATAAAAAATAAAAGAATGTCATAAAGTTAGATGTTATTGATAGATTCGTATAGATCTTAGAAGAGCAATGTGTGAAAACTACAAAATAGACTTTTGACAAAACGGAAAAATATATAAAAAATGGAAAAATGTATAATAAATTAGGAAAATATAAAAAATAAAAAAAATGAAAAAAAGGAGTTACATTACTCTCTACGTTCACGTCGTTAGCTCTGGGTAAAGCAGAAGGAGAGTAGAAGGCCTAAGTACTCCACATTTCTAAGAAAAATGCACGAATCAAAACACATAAACCCTGAGATGGCTATATACCCAGAAGAATGAGTATAATTGTGTCGATTTACAATTAAATAGGTGTCAGTTAGATGTAGCACCTCGGGATACTCTTAGATATGATTTTTGTCCGAATATATATGATACTTTCTGCATTTGACCTTGAAGTGACTTTGTTTGATCTCGAATGACCGTGATCATGACCAGTTATAACCGATTAAACTTCAGATTTGGATGCAGCACATCTCCAAACCTGAGAATATGATTTTATTCCTACTTTACCGAACTAAACATTTTTTATGACCCTTCAGGGCCGGAGAGCCGATATATCGGCTCGGTCCATGGTAGGAACATTGTACATAGTTGATGGGTGATACAATACATGAATTAGGGCACATTCAAAGGAGATTTTGAAACCTCAAAACCTTAACCTTTAAAGGTTAAGGCCGTTGAACTACGCAGTGCTCGAAGCGAATCGAGAGAAGTGTGAGTTTTGTTGCTCCAGCGTAATGTTGCTTGGGTTTTAATTGGACGCGAACGGCTTGCACCCTGATGAGGAACGAGTCGCTCCAGTCCTTAACCACCCCACTCTTGGTAATGTCAAACAGCTGAGATCCTCTCACCAAGTTGGCTGCTCTTACCAAGTTGCTGCGTAAAGACCAGGCTTTGGGAATGTGGCGAGGAGTAGGAAGAGGTGTTTCATCAGCTTAGAGTTGCGTTAGCTGAAGCACCTGTACTAGTCCGTCCAGACTTTTCTTAGCCATTTTCCGACAAAGTGTCGCAAATGACTTGCATAACCAACTTCATGGACTGTTGTTATCATGTAAACTTCTTCCTTGTTCATCCACTTTATTCCTAACCAAGAATCGGTATGGGCTACTTCAATTTCACGTCGGTTCAATTTACTGACACGCTTGGGGATTATTTTCTGGTTTTCTTCACGGTCCCACACATACCAGTATCTTTGTCGTGGAGAAAATTAGCAAGTTAAGGAGACATGTACCAATTATCTATGAAGATAACGTGACCTTTGTTGAATTATGGTGTTAGGAAATCAACTACTATATCTCCAGAGATTCCCAATCAAACTTTTCTTAATCTGTATCAGCTCCTGTATAGATAATGAGTCGTAATAGAAATCCAGTCTCACAATCAACCAATTCGAAAATTTTTATACCAAACCTTTTCTAGGGTAAATATTTCTAGAACTACAATCTTCCTTTTCACAGCATTAAACTTTCATCAATGCAAAGGTTTTTCCAGGATGCAAAGTATACGAAAAATTCTGATTTAGAAAATCTATTACAAGTTTAATTTTCCTCAGAGGGTGGTTCTTGTAGGGTGAAGACGTAAAATTAGGAGATATCTATTACGGGTCATGTATTTTCTGAATATTGGAGTGGATAATAGAGGATCCATACTCCAATAATCTTTGACATTACACTTACGAACATGTCCCATGTTGATAGTTAGAGCAAGAAAGATTAGCAATAGGAACGGCGTTGATGAAAATGGACGATGAGGGTTTCGAGCATCCCATTGTCTACGTCTGCCGATTATTAAATCGTGCTGAACGTTATTACATGATAACGGAAAAAGAATGCTTGGCCCTTATATATTGAGACCTATCGAATCACGGTTGTGACTGATGACAGTGCTTTCAAATGGCTCAAAAATCTCAAAGAGCCATCGGATAGGTTAGCGCGATGGACACTTGAAATGCAGCAATGGGACTTTGAAATAGTTCATAAGAATGGAGCCTTGTAGTACGTCTCAGACGTGCTTTCTCGTGCTGCCAACTCTGAGCCCGCGGAAGAAGAGATTGCCTCGTTCGAAGTAATTACAGTTCCATGGTATATTGCTAGATTAAACGATGTACGTTCATGGCCTCAAAAATTTCCCGAATGGAAAATTGAGGAAGGTATGCTATATTGTTTTACTAGGAGGGGGGAGGGCTTTGTGACGGAAATCATCACACAATCTATTCCTGACGAATAGAATATTAAAATTCACTAATAGTAAGCCGTCGGAGCCTTTGGAACGTTAAGGCCTTCTAACAATGACACTTGTTTATTTCATTACGAGTGTACAATCACGAGTATGACAATATTTAGGGATGAGAGCGTGACAGAGTGTGTGTGTATTTCCCCACTCTCATCTCCTTTTCGGAAAATTAGGCGATCGCCTAATTAGTGTGTAACTGTCTGCCGATCTAGGAACTTTTACCCCAGGAGTACTGCTCGGAGAGTACTGATCGGCGCTAATCGAATTACAAGACCCTGTGCATGGTTTATTCGAAGCAGGATCAAGTTATCGAATCAGTGTGTACCGGGTATACCTCGTGTATGTGCGAGTGTTCAGTGATTAAGGACGGGGTCGTGCGCGAGTGCAAGCACGGTTTGCGGGAGTACTCGCTGCGGCACTGGGCTGCCTTACACTAGCCGACGTCCGACCTCCGCTGCTGAGGAGGTCATCGAGGACCAGAGGATCGGCTGGGCCACCCACGGGGCGTCTAACGGTAAGTTATTGTTTTTCTACTACTGTGGCCTTTCCTGTGTATTAATGAGTGAAACTCGGGAGTGTGTTCGGGTACGCCGGTACCCGAACAGCGGATATTGGGGCAAAGCCAGCGAATAAGGGGCTGGCCATCTTTTCTAATTATTAAAATGTTATATTAATGTTTTATTTTCCATTTTGATTAATTATCGTTTGTGTTTATTGTGTTCTCTCCGCTCCCACTGACGTACTATCGCTGACATTTGATTTAAAATCGTGTCGAGGCAAGGAGGATCGCCCGAATCCTTGATACGGTGCGTCCCAGCGAACGTGATCCTGGCGACACTGTCCAATATCTTCGCGAATTATAAATAAATTGTGAACGCGGTATAGGACAACGCGGCCCAATGGTTTATTAATAATTATTAAAATTAATTATAATTTTAAGATCATATACATATATATATATATATATATACTTCGAATGAGGTTATAACTTCAATCCTTCATTAATATTATAAGGTCAAAGTGTGCTTTTTTTACCGGTGAGGGGTATTTAGGTATTTGGGTTATTGATTTTTATGCATTATTCTGTCAATTAATATTCTCCCCCTTATATCTGAGTCGTTACATATGTTTTATAACCTCAAACACCAAGATAACACGAAGTGTCACCATAAGTACCGATACTGGTGTTTATATATTCAATCCTTCATTAATATTATAAGGTCAAAGTGTGCTTTTTTACCGGTGAGGGGTATTTAGGTATTTGGGTTATTGATTTTTTATGCATTATTCTGTCAATTAATATTCTCCCCCTTATATCTGAGTCGTTACATATGTTTTATAACCTCAAAACACCAAGATAACACGAAGTGTCACCATAAGTACCGATACTGGTGTTATATATATATATATATATATTATATATATATATATATATAAATTGATCAATCGGTACTTATGCCGACAAATTCTTACGGGAAATGGGAATTGTGCTTACTTTGGGGTAATTATGCCGACGTCAGCATAATTCCACCGAAAATTCAACCATGTATCCGTACTTATGCCGACACACAAAAAATCGGAAAATTATCTTTGTGAGCCCCGCTTTGACCTTATAATATTAATGAAGGATTGAAGTTATAACGTCTTTCGAGGTGCCGGAGGCCTCCGACACTTCGAATGAGGTTATAACTTCAATCCTTCATTAATATTATAAGGTCAAAGTGTGCTTTTTTACCGGTGAGGGGTATTTAGGTATTTGGGTTATTGATTTTTTATGCATTATTCTGTCAATTAATATTCTCCCCCTTATATCTGAGTCGTTACATATGTTTTATAACCTCAAAACACCAAGATAACACGAAGTGTCACCATAAGTACCGATACTGGTGTTTATATATATATATATATATATATATATATATATATACAAGTATATGTCTATATCTGTTGTGGCGTTGGAGTTTTTTTAACTATAAATTTAACAAATTTAAAAGTAACAAAAATGTTCGATAAAAACTCTTGACTATCTGACAATTTCAACATAAATCAAGTCAACGTGTTATTTTTTGCAAAACTATGCTTCAATCATTAATAAAAAATTGTTCATATAGTCCTATAAAAGTCGTTAAATTATATAGTATTATATAAAATCGTTAAAAATATAGTATTTTGTTTTCCTGACATCACAAGAAAATTTTATTTATGTGTTAAAAATTAAAAATTTCACTCCAAACAATGTTCTCAATTTCAGACGAATTTTCTAATTAATTTTTTAATTTTTTTATTAATTAATTTTTGAATGTATATATTATTAATATTTCTACATCTTGATAATGCAACGTATAATTGACCATGCGAAAATAATGGTCGTCTTATATAAAGACCAATACAATCATAACTTTGACCTTGTGATTTATTAATTGTAATAGCAAAAGTTAGCACTATTGGAAATTGTTTCCTAAATAAAATAAATGGAAAAGAAGAAGAACCTCCTGTATTTAAAGTTATTCGCGGTATAACAACTTTGTTACCAATATTTTCTCCTGTAATCATTTCTGCTTCAATATTAAGTTTATACAATTTAATGATTTTTAATCGTGTACCATTGCACAAACCATCTGTAATACTCAAATTTCTAATTAACATTACTATTGCGTTATCTTTTAAATTTAATTTATGAGGTGGTAAACCTTCTCTTATATCATTTAACATTTCTATTGGGTAGTTTAAATAAATATTTCCATCAACTCCTTTATAAGTTGCAAAATCTATACTATAATATGTATACGATTCTCCAAACAATAATTTTAAAACTTTATCATTCATAATTTTCACATCTTCGTTATGAGTTGTTAAAATTACACGATTCAAAGGATTTGTAAGATTTATGTCACTATATACTTTATCACATACGTTATTAGTTATCCATTCATTTGGTATTTCAAATGATTTAATTTTTCCTTCTCCCAATTTTAATAATAAAGAAGCAAATTTTATATTATTTAAACGCATATTTTGTTTTAAATTTAAAACTTTAAATAAATACCAAATATTAGAAAATTTAATTGTTTCTTCTACTACAACAATTATATAACCGTGTTTTATTACTGGGAGAATTTGTCTAGAATCACCTCCTAATACTATTAATTTTCCACCAAAAGGTATATTATTACGACATAAATCTTCGTTTAGGCGAAGCCTTCCTAGTATATATATATATATATATATATATATATATATATGGGGTATTCCACGTGAAGTGGTCCGATCAAAATTTTAAAATGCACCAAATTTTGGGTACACTTTGCAAATGTTTTTCAGAATACAGAAAAAAAATTTTAGGTACTGGAATCTATTTGCTCAAAAGTTATTCTAACTTCAAAAAGTGAATTTTTCCATATTTTTTTCAACACCAGCTGGGTTTACCGCTATATAACTCAAAATCTATCAACTTTTACTATAGAACATTATATGTAACATTCGTTGCTAATTATATCTAGAATTTATTCTTCTGGGTTAGAATTTCTAATCTCAAGGTCAATGTTACATAAACTACATGTCAATATTCAACTTGAAAAAAGTGAAAGTGCGCAACCTTTGATTTTTTCATCCAAAAGTCTAAAAGAAAGCTTGGAGCAATACCTTTCAAATGGTCTGTAGCATTTTATGGCCTCCAATTCTGTAAAAAGTTATGACAATTTAAAGAAACACGAAATTTTTTTAAAAATTTAAATGGGAATTACCATGTTAATTTTTGTGAATATTTTCTTTATTTTTTTATTTATTTATTTGAGTTTTTCCTATACCCTCATCATATACCATTATCAAAATCCAGCCCTATACCCTCCAGTTTCTTCTAATCGGGATAAACTACCCCTATAATTCGGAAGATTCCTTCTAAACTTGAATTCTTCCGTTTATAACACATTTTCATAGATACATTGGACCCCGGTATAATATTTACAACTAGAGTTCTGTATTTTAATCGGCTGAAGTTTCATTTTGGGATTTTAGAGCCATGCAACCCCCCAAGTTTGCATAAAGCCACCCCTAATATGGAAAAATTCATGTCACGGCACAAAATTGCGGAGATTGTATCGGAGCATCCGATGACAAATATAGAGGATGAAGATGCAGATAGATTTTAGTATAGAGTATCTCTTATAGGTTTTTGAAATTCGCAACCCCCTAAAATAAAATCAATGAGATATCTTACCCCGTATGCTAGAATGGTATGGTCCTATAAGCGTAAATGCGATAGGAGCAATGACGAATTTTACCCCGCGAGCTAGAAATGCAGTAAAATTGGTGTCTTATATAGCCCCATAAGCACAAGATATAAAAATATATTTTCCATATGACTACTTAGTAGGAGAGTATCACACCTGCGGGAAACGGATTTTTACCAAACTGCAGGATATGTTTTCTACTATAAAAATATAAAAAAAGCCGGAGCTATAGACTCTAACGCTCTATTTTTCGATAGTTATAAGCAAAAAACGTAAAATATCGCAAAAAATACTTCTAAGTTTGATTGTTTATAACTCGGAATCGACTAAAGAAATACATTCAAACTTGAATTAAAAGAAAGCCGACATCAAGTAGATCCATTTTAAAAAAATAAAGAAGCTCAAATATCTAAACTTGCTCTGAAGTATAGTAGAAAACATATCCTACAGTTTGGTAAAGATTCGTTTCCCGCAGGTGTGACAGTCTCCTAGTTAGTCGTGTATATTAATGTGTATATATAGAAGTATCTCGAACTTTCCTGATATCTAAATTGTTTTCCCGTTTTTAAAGATATTTTCAATTTGAATATAAAGCATTTTAAATTGTCGCAGGACTACCACTCGAAATTTAAGAAAATAAATTGCCTCCGAGATGGCAAATTGTTTCTTCCTCTTTTATGTGTTTGATGTGTATATATATATAAATATTATATAAATATTTCACCGCCACCAGCGTATCTAAGATTTCAGGATTCTCTCTCTCTCTCTCTCTCTCTCTCTATATATATATATATATATATATATATATATATGTATTATAATTTACATAAAATAAAGAAAATTCAACTGTAGTTATAATTTGGCCAAAGCTTATAATTGCAATCCTCGGAGATCATCCAGGTATGAGGGGGTGTCAAAGGCCATCAATTCTATTGTCTCCACGGGAGCCATTTTTAAAAATCTCAACAGGGCCATGGTTTCATCTTCTTCCTTTTCTTTGATTTGCTTAGGTGTACAATAGTCAAAGTTTCTTATATTACAATTGGCCAAATGTTCAAGCCAATCCTTGCCATCGATGTATTTTCCACAAAACCAATGTACCCTAGTCTTATGTGACTGTTGCTTTTCGCATATGGCCACGTGTGTTTGAAAGTGTGTTGAATTTATCCATAATCTGCAGGGTATGTGGTAGGTTTTTAGGTTGTAATCTGGAATGTGAGTGGGGACGGGCCTCTTATAAGCGTATTTTGGCTTATAATTTGGCGAATTTCGCATGGCTATTCGTGCATCCTCTTCGTTAACAAAAGTTACAAATCCATGGTAAGATGGATGCTGGTTCGGATTTGGTGCCTCTTTATGAAGTATGACATATAAACATTCAATTGGGCCATATTTTATGAATTCCTCCTCAAATTTTTATTCAGAAGTACCCCATGGTAGTAGAACATGAAGCCTTCGCTTATGGGGTTCCCTTATTTCTTCTGGTTCCTCTTCACTCCTGTCAATCGTTTGCGCTGGGCTGGGTGGTTCTGGTTGATTAGCGGTTTCAGATGGTTGACCCGGAAGTTTTTTGATATTTGGATTGAGACATGGGCTTAATGCAATCACGAGTTTGGATAACTCGTGAATGTCTTCTACTATAACTTCTAGGGTGTTAAATGGGCCACTTAGATAAAATTCATATTTTGTAATGGAAGCTACACGTGTGACAAATGTTAATAATTTTTGGCCTAACTCTTCTTTTTGATATCCAATGGCCAATCCATTTGGTTGATCTGTGATTCGATGAAGGCCTACGAGTGATATTCCTTGGATATCACTATCCTTGTGATAAAATTGGCCAGTATTCTTCTTTATTATTTGGCCAATTAATTCTTCCCTGGTTCTTCGTCGTGACTGCCATTGGAGTACTTCCTCCTTTACCTGATTGGTAATTTTCTCATCTTTAAATTCTACAAATATTCGGCCCATCCCGTCAGGGAGAATTTCATTTGTACACTGTTTGGACCCTTTTGATTTGATAAAGTTCACAATTTCCATATTAGGTATTTCCCCTGGATTCGCATAGTATACAATTAATACATAAGGCCCTGATTTCTTCGCCGTGATTATCTCCATTAGATGTACCAGCTCTACATTGGTTGATTGTTGAACACAGGCCATTTTCTGTAATAAAAATAAGTAAATTAGTATCTATATTGATGTACCTAAGGTTTGTGATAAGTATAATATTAAAATTTTGAAAATAGTAATTGTGTGTAGTTAGGAATTTTATTATGAGTTTGTATAATAAAATTAGGTGGTTTGTGGACATGTGGGTTATAAGTTTATGCTATACCAGTGTAAAAATTAGTCGGTTTTTGACGTTTTAAGTTTCTTTGTGGGTGAAATGTTTTTAATACACCATTTATGGTGTACATCCCATTGATGTGGTGGGATTTGTTTCCCGCAGTAAGTATGAACTGGCCAGGTTTCTTTTTGTCGTTCTCTTTCTATCAAGGCCTTTTGCATGTTGCAAGTAATTTCGTGTTTTCCATAAATGTCTAAGTTTATGTATCTGTTACATTCCTTGTGTAGTCGTGTCTTAATTTTACCATTTTCCAATAGTTTCCTTGGAAGGGTTTTTTTATTTGAGAACTTGGCTTTGTAAATTGAAAGGGCATTATCTAATGCATACTTAGTTTCTTTACTGGTTCTATATTGCACATATGCATAGGCAGGCGTTCCACTCGAGTCTTTAAGAATTTGATGGTAAACTAGGGTTCCAAACTGAGCAAAGTGTTCGAAGAAGTCGTCTTCTGCTTGCATATCATTGTCACTTTTTGGTATTAGGCAAAATAATCTTTTTGGGTCTATTTCTCTGTTCTCTATTTTAATATTTTTCTGTTGTCGATAATATTGTAAACCCAAATTGAAAGATTCTTTCTGGGCGTACATTATGGTAGTCCCTTTTTCTGAGTTGGTAGAGACTCTAAGATTAATAATTTGGCCAAGTTTTTCATATTCTGTAATGGTTTTACCTATTGGCTGGTTTTTGCCATAGGTTAGTTTCAATTCGTGAGTTCCTGTCTGGGATTCCATGCTTTATTGTTAAAAAAAAATAAAATTGTTTTCTTTTAATTGTGTTATTTTGAGTCATATAAGAATTTAAGGTATGTTTGGTCTTTTAGAAAGGAAAGATTAGCTGTCCGATGTACATTGTTGGTTGGGAAACGGTAGTCTTTGGGTTAGGGTAGGACGTGTAGTGTGGGAGTCATTCGTTATTGTCCCCAGTTCTACGTCATTAATGTTGTCTTTGGATTTTTCCGCTGGTTTTTCTACTACTTTCTGTAGCATCACTGTTGTGTTTTCCTTAATAATTTTCGTTTTCTTCTTTCTACGTATAATGGCTTTTCTGCAGAGAATTATAACAATTATGATTATAATGATTTGAACTCCTAGACTTCCATATAACAGGGTATGAGTGTTTTCTATTTCTCTTTTGTGCTGTCCTATTTCCTTTATTTTAAGCATTATTTGGTGTATTGATTTGCCCTTAGTTTTCCAGTCATTGCCTGTTTCTGACACCATGTGTAACTTAATGTATTCTGATTCTTTAAATGCTGGATATACCTCTGAAATGTTTAGTTTTATTTCAGGTTTATATATATATACTGTTGCGTATTTATGTGGATTGTCTCATGTGTTAATTCATCTGTCTTTGTTCGGGCAAGGCAGGTAGGAGCTAATCTTAGAATCCCTACTCCTTCTATAGTTGTTAGTTGGTCGGGTTGATTTTGGCATATTATATGTAGTGTCTCGTGACTGGGGGCAGAAAAGATCCATGTTCCATCGGTCTGGAGATAATTCCATTGTGTGTCGGTGTTGCGTTTAAGTATTATGTCACAACGTTTCAAGTTGTCTGGAGCTGGTGTTAGCAACATTGACAATTCACAGTCATCTTGTATAGATGTATCCTTCAATGGTTCCTTAATAGGACAAATGTGTGAATAATGTGTGATCAAGCATTCATTAAGTAACTCGTTTTGCAGTTTTAGGTATTGCTTCTGGTCTGTTCCCAGTATAAGGTATCTATGTGATGGTACTACTTGCGCTATACCGATGATATGATTTAGTCTGTCATATTGCGGTACTCCTAATGGATGCAATCTATAAAGGTGATAAGTCATTCTATCTACTAAGGGTAGATATATTACAGCAATTATCCTACCGTTGTCTATAATAGCATCAACTTTCGCGATCTTCACTATTTCTTCGGGTCTTAGATGTTCCGTTGGAATTGGTAGGTTCCAATTTAAATGAGTGTGTTGTATATCTAGTGAAATTTGTTGCAATATGGCGGGTTTAAGCAGTATTGGGTGTATCCGACCTTCTTTAAGCATTCGTATACTTTTTAGTAACTTTTGACAGCTATTTATTAAATGGTCATATTTCGATTCTATTCTTCTACTATAGTTTACTAAGTCCATCATATATTTTATCTTATTGTCTTGTTTTTATGACATTCTCCATTTGTATTAGAATTTTGTCGTGGGTTTTAGTAATGTTGTAGATTTCTTCGAATCCCGTCGTAATGATGTGAGTTTTCTCTTCTGTGAGGTGTACCAGTGTTTTTTGGTCTTCAAAGAGTTGATCAATATTTTTATTTACTAATCTTAGGTCATCTTCGGTAATTAACCCGAACAAGCTTTTGCTCACGGACCCTATGATTCCTAAAGGCGCCATTCTCCTTATTCTGATGCTTTTCGGTTGATATTCTTTGTTGTATTTAGCTTGTCCTACGGTGTCAATGGTTTCTTGGATTTCTTGATGTAGGTTCTCTAGCTCTTGATGTTTTAGGTCTATTAGGTCCTTAACTAGCAGGTCCTTGCATTCGGTGGTATTCAATCTATGTTCGCAATAGAGGTAGGCTACCATATATGTTTTTATGGGTCCGTGATCTTGCATGAATTTGTCTACTTCGAGAGTTATGGCTATTTGCCAGTTGGCTCTTTTAAGTTTTACAGTATCGATTCTTTCATAATAGATACCCGGGTTTGAAGGTACTTTATTAATTTCAAAATTTAAGTGTCCTCTCGTCACGTTGATCATATTCAATACATAGTGAATTTGGTACACATTTTAAATATGTAATCAAATGTAAGGAAATTTTCTAATAAAATAAAATACTATTAGTAATTACTTAAAACTAAATTGAGTAATTTGCAAGCGATCTGTGTTTTAACAATTCGATGATCATTTATTTGTGATAGTAAAGTATATATATATATAGTTTTATTTGATAAATTTCAATATCTTATATTGCACACATACACATATAACTGGCACGTGAATAATATACCAATTTAATCTGAATCTGCTCGCATAGGGGCCAATTTTAATTTGTTTTTATGTTTACATATACGTGTACCATTTGGTCTTTCTAGTATAACATTCTCCCGCCCTCTAATCTCGACTACCTTGTAAGGGGTATTATAATAAGGGCTGGCTTTGTTATCTCGTTTTTCATTGATTACACTAACTAGATCTCCTACCTTCAGGTCAAGGTGTCTAGTTGTTTGATCGTATCTTTTCTTTGATTTAAGTTTAGCTTCAATTTGATTTTGTCCCGCTAAAATTTTCATTTCGTTTAGTCTAACTATTAAATCCCTTAAATATATATTATAAGTCCTTAATTTTTCCTCATTTGGTATATATAATGGGAAACGCGCTCTACGATCGAAAACAAGTTCGAAAGGTGTAAACTTAGTGGACTTGTGTTCGCTCGTATTGTATGTAAATGTCGCAAAGGGGGCTAATCTGTCCCAGTCATCAAATTTGTCAGAATATTGTCTAATAAAATCTACAAGCGGAGCATGGCTACGTACAAGTGACCCATTAGTTTGTGGCCTGTAGCCGGATGTGGTTAGATGATTTATTTTAAAAATACGTAGCATCTCTTCTACTATGTCTGATAAAAAACTTTTATGTCCGTCTGATAAGATAGCACGGGGAGCACCATATTGGCAAATAAGGTGTTTCACCAACGCGTCTGCAATTGTGGTGGCCCTTAGGTCTTTAATAGGTACTGCAATTAAGTATTTTGTTAGGTTACATTGCATGGTTAGTAAGTGGTTATTTCCGCTTGGTGTTGTTCTCAATTTGCCTACCGTGTCTATGCTTACTTTATCGAAAGCTTCGATAGGTGTGTCTGTAATTATCATGGGTTCTTTTGTTTTTAATCTATCAATTTTTTTCTCTAGACAGCTTCGACATGTCCTTATATAGTCCAATACATCGTTACGCATTCTCGGCCAATAGTATCTTTCTCTTATTTTCTGGTATGTCTGGTTGATTCCTTTATGTCCTCCTATTAGGCTGTCATGTAGTGCACTAATGATGTTCTTCCTTTGCTCTGGCGTGGGTAATTCTACCTTACCGTAACATACTGTAACTTTGATGGGTGTCCTTGTAAATGTTTTTGTTAGTAATTCGGTTAATAAGCCGGGTTCCAGAGAGTCGGCAAAATCCCCTCTTCGACTTATTCGAATTGATGTTAAATTTTTATTCAACAATGTAATTTTTAGATTATTTAAACATTTCTTTACAGCTGTAGGTTGTAATGCATCGTAATATTTGTTCTTAACAATGACTGTAAGTACGTTGTGGTTTTTATAAGGAGTTATGAGCACTTGTCCAACCTTCGGGCGTTTTTGTTTTAGAGCTTTTGGATCGATTGCTCCGATTTCTTGTAATAGTCTCATTGTAGAGGTAGTTACTTCACAGTCCTGAGAGCAAAAATGTACTAAATTATCTCTCTTATAAGTAAGACACTGGCTAGTTGTCGTTATGTTGTTATCTAAAATTCGCATTTGTTGGTGGACTGGTTCCGAGTCACTTGAAGTGGTCTGCTGTGTAGTGTATATTTCTATGTTGTCTACGTTCGGTCTTATTGACATAGGAAATGGACAGATTAATGGTACATTTTCATCAATTGGTGGTTGACTAAAGTTTATTTGTACTGACGAATCGTCTTCCTGGTCCTCTGGAAGATCACTGAGTTTTTGGAAATTTGTTTTCCTGACAATGTTCTTCGCTGAACTAACCATTGGTGTACTGTTTGCCTTAGGCATACCTGCTCTTACGCTTGGAGTAACAGATATAGCCCTAGGAGCGCTTACAGGTACAAGTGAATTATCTCTTTCATCGTCAGCTTCATCGCTGGACGATTTATCAGCTTGTTGGGAGATTTGTGTCGTAGGTCTAACCTCTTGTGAATCTAAGGTGGGTTTTGCGCAATGTATATTTTCCGTTACTTGTTTTCGCAGTGCTTTCTGTTCTGCATCTCTTTCTCTTATTTCTTGCGCTATCTTTCTTGTTTTCTCTTCTAAAGAAGCTATTATCTCTTCCATCTTGCTGCTCCATCTGAATTCGTCTCCAACTAGGTTTTCTTCCATGTCATCCAATTGGTCTCGTAGTTCTGGGTCAGCCATTTCCCCTTCAGATAGATGTGTTAGTTCCAATTCCATTAGCTGTTCATTTTCTTCTATATCTGAAGTTATTTCTTCTCTTGTACTGCTATTAAAGTCGAAGTCCGTTGCATTTAGTCTTTTCCTCATCGATTGGTTAAATCTGTCAATTGATTTTTGTATTGAATTCTTTAGTGTAGGTTCGTATGTTCTTTGAGAAGTCTCGAATACATTGTCCTCTAATTCTGAACTATTTGGACTCTCTTCTTCACTCTCGCTGGGGGGTGCAGGTGTCACTTCTATTGCGACATCGCTTCTAGGCACGTTTGAGTCCGTATTTGTGTCGGTTAGTGATTTTTCTTCTGCGGTTACCTCATTCCGAAGGCAGCTTGTCCTTGGGTCAGGTATAGGTGGTGGTTGATCACTAGTATAGTATGAGTCTGATTCTTTAGTGGTAGTAGGTTGGTCTAAATCAGTGAGTCTTTCCGATAGATTAACTCTTAAAGAGTCTTCGATTTGCTCCGATTCAAATCTGGTTCTTTCACTAAAAGTGGTGGGTTTGTTCGTAGTGACTCTCTCATGTGCTTTTAATTCTCCTTTCGATTGTTTGATAGGCTTATTTGCCCTTAGAGCCGGTATCGTGGTTTCCTTGGGTATGTTGGATGGAGTAGTCAGTTGTGTTGTTTTAGACCTAGTGCGTTTTGCAATTACACTGTGGTCTAACTTCGGCGATTCTTTCGATGTTTTAGAGCCTATTGGTCTACCTCTTTTCTTTGCGGAATCAGTCAGGCCTGTCTTTGTGGATGGTTGTGGCGTTGAGGTAGCTGCTTTGCTAGTGGATGGTCTTGGTTCAATGGTTGGTTTAGTCTTCTTTTCTTTTGATGGCTTTCCTTCTTCTATCACCATAACCTTCAGCGTTGGAAGTACCGCATTTACTTCTTCTTCTGTAAGTTTTTGTTCCGCTATTTCATTATCTTCTGGTTCTTCTGGATATCTAGATAATGCATCAGCATTAATATTCAGCTTTCCGGGTTTGTATTTAAATATGTAGTGGTAGTCGGTAAATTTAAACATCCATCTCATTAGTCTGCTACCTGGGTCTTTTCTATTGTGCATCCATGTCAACGGTTCGTGATCTGCCTGTAATATAAATTGATTACAAAGCAGATATGGTCTAAAGTGATGCATTGCATAAATGGCTGCAAGACATTCCTTTTCCGTCGTGCTATAATTCCTCTCTGGTTTCGTTAATGTCCGTGATAAATATGCCACGGGATGATCAAATCCATCTTTTTCTTGGCTTAAAACGGCTCCAATTGCATAGTCAAAGGCATCGGTTGTAAGGGTAAATATTTTATTCAAATCAGGGTGTATTAAAATAGGTTCCCTAAGTAAGTGTCCTTTTAATTCTTGGAAGGCGCTTTCCTGTTCCGGCCCCCATTCGAATTTGATGTCTTTTTTTAATAAATCGTTTAATGGTTTAGCGATTTTCGAGTAATCTTGAATGAATCGGCGATAGTAACCTACCAACCCAAGAAAAGATCGAACTCCTCTCTGGTTCTTAGGTGTAGGAAAATTATTTACAGCGGATAACTTCCCTTTTTCAGGTTGAATGCCACCTGCCTTTATTACGTGGCCTAAGAAAATAACTTCTTTCCTTAGGAAGTCCACTTTATCCGGTTGTAAAACAAGGTTTGCTGCTTTTAATCTGTCAAATAAAAGTCTCACTTTTCTTTCGTGTTATTGTAGGTCTCTAGCATAGACTATAATGTCATCTAGGTATACGAGCATTTCTATATTTAAGAGTCCTCTTAGCACTTTGTCCATTAGTCTTTGAAAGGTTGCGGGTGCACTCTTCAGTCCTTCGGGCATTTTGATGTATTGATAATGTCCTCTAGGCGTTGAAAAAGCAGTCTTAGGTTTGTCTTTTTCGGCCATAGGTATTTGTTGGAATCCAGATGCCAAATCGAACACTGAGAAATAGGTTGAATTGGCGAACTTGTCCAGCATGTCCGCCATATTTGGTAATGGATAAGAATCTCCGATAGTTTTCTTATTCAGTTCCCTGAAGTCAATCACCATTCGCCATATTGTTTTCATTTTTAACTATACCTTCTCCTAAATAAACATCTGGGACAACTACATTTATTTGTGGTAAATATCCTTCTTTCAACTGTGTATTGACTAAATTTATTTTTATCACTTGTCTGTTTCGTGCTTTTATTGTGTACTTTAGTTGTCCATTACCATTTTCATCATAGTCTTGTTTTAAATGGCGGTCAGGTCTTAATTGTAAATTTCCTAGATTTCTGAGTTTCTCATCTATACTAGTTTGGTCTAAAGTTTCTCTTTCCTCATACATGTTGGGAAGAAAAGTGTCTTCTAATAAATATTGGTATCTATCCCTGCCGATTAAAGGGTATTGATATAGTTTCTGATTGTTCGATGTATTTGTAGGTTCCTTTCTTACTGGGACCTCGGGTTCGGTTTGTAAAAACGGTATTGGATGCATGACATCGCCGCTGATCATCAATGCATTTTTGTAGTAAGAAATAACGGCTTCTTCGTCCTTAAGAAATTTTCTCCCCAGTATACCGTCTTGTTTAATAGGGAAATTGTCTCGTACAACATGAAATGGAACTGGTTTCCCGGCAATTCCTAACCATGTTAGTCCTATAGTTTGTATTGTTTCTGAGGTAATGCCGCTTAATTCTCTTGTAATCTCAAGGTCAACTAGGCAGTGTAATCCTAGTGCGGAAAACTTCACTAAGTTTACTGAAGCTCCAGTGTCTACCATGAATACCATCCATGGGTTTCTTCCATCCGGTACATGCTGTTACATGCATACTTTTGTATACATGCGTGTAACTATATATACATGCGTAAATTGGAAAATTTGGTTAATTTATATGAATATATAAATGTTTATAGATATTATATACGCGTGTAAATTTGTAAAATAAGCGTCCTAAATTAAAATATATAATTTAGATTTGATAAATAAAAAAAAAATAACTACATTAGGCCATTTGCGCGTATATAATACCTATAAACTCAGTCGAACATTCAAAATAATATTTCGAATACTAGTACTAAGTTTTGAATAGGCCAGAAGAAAGTAAGAAAAGCGCTCTACAAGGCCATTGTCAGGTAGTGTGAAGTGCATAGTTGCACTCTCCCCCTAATTATGACGTCAAACTAATTTGGGGAGAGGTACATTCCTGCCCACGCTCTTGGCTAAAATTTTCACGGCGTGGCGTCAGTACGCTGGTTAGCCTCAATTGCGCTAGACGTATAGTCACATATAGTCAATATATCTAGACGTATAGTTACATATAGTCAATATTCAGTTATATACTCAATTAAAAATTCAGATCAATTAGAAGGAAATTAAACCATTTGAAACCTTATAATTATACACATTTATACTACAGACATTTTGCCGAGATTTATATTCATCAATTATAAAAAAATCAAATCTGTCGAAAAATAAAATAAATATATATATAATCCAGGCTATTTTGTTGAATCCACATTTGATAAAGTAAATCAATAAACAGGAAGAGTATAACTCATAGCGATAAAGGTAAGCATATTTAATTTATCCATTTATTTAATGCAGTTTTAAATATCGGATAGAAAGAGAGAGAGAAATAAAAGATATAGTTTTCCTTACTCCCATTTGCCAGCGAGTTTTACTGGAAATCCTGTACAGGATTAAGATAAAATAAAAAGAATTCTAATAATAATTAGATTATTATTAATTTAAAATAAACTTTGATGTATATAACACATATGGATCACAGCAAAATTTAAATTTATTTTTAAAATCAGTTATTTCGGATTTAACCAATTGAAAACAGTTTTTACAAATTTTTTGACCTGGTATTAATTTAATAGAAGTACTTCGAAAGAATTTATCACTAATATCAAATTAAATTTAATGTTATATTTAATTTAATGTTATATTTTTCTTATGATTATTAAAAGGATTAGCACAATATATCTGTTTACTCTCATAGTAAGTTAAATATTTAGCGAGGTGATGACTGCATATAAATATATTTTCCTTCTGATTAATAGGTGGAATGCGATAATACAAATATTTTTGTTCTTTCTCACTTAGGTTAGATAGTGAAATTAAATCCTTCCTTTTCGGAAATGTTCCAATATGACACTGATCATTTAGTAATTCCCCAATGTCACAATTAGTCTCCATGTTTATGATCCTTAATAGTACACAAAAAGAAAATATAATTAACCTAGTGGTATTTAACAATTCGTTTCGAATACACTAAAGTGAAGAGGTTAGCTCTATATGGTTTACGTGTAGTCAACAACACACAGCAGACTAACTTTTCACGCACGAACTAACCGAAATTAAGAGAGAGGTACGGTACGCAACCACTGTCCCGCGCGTCATCTGTTTAGTGCGTTTCTATTTTGTTTGCATCGATTTCCTCGAAATTTCGACGCAAAAAATTAATTATTATATTATTATTATTATTATTATTATTATTATTATTATTATTATTAGTATTATATGTATCCATGATGGTGTGCTTAATATAAAAATGTCAAATAAACAAGGCTTAGGTTAAAATTAATAATTGAGGCTTAAATTAATCCAGGCTGATACCATATTCCGTTTTCGATTCTTATTCTCTTCATTTCTTTAAACTATATTCCTATTAGTTTTAAAAGTTACCTATAGTATGGATGTTACCTGTGATAACACTCAAAATACAAGACATTTTAGACCTTGCAGTAATCCGATAAGTCTTGCGCAAGAATGCAAAAAAAAAAATTTTCAAACGTTAATAAACGTGTGTCAAAGTCAAATATCCATTGCAGTAACTACGGGATCATTTTCTACCTACAAAAACCGAGTTTCACCCAAATTTTGGTAAAAAAAAATTTAGGTAGACCGACGTTGTGAGCATTAGAAAATACCAAAAAACGTGTTTTTTGCATTTTAGGTCAAATTTAAATAAGCATAACTTTAAGCCAAATTAACTTTTTATAGTAAACCTGGAACAGAAAGAAAGCTTATACCAATACAAATCTAACCGCGTTGGGTTTTTTTAAAAATATCAAAAACTGTTAATTTGGTAGCACTTAGAAAATGTGCAAAATTTGAAAAAACAAGTGTTTATATTTAGCTGTGTCAAAATTTTTTTTTACAAAATAATTGTATTCTATATAGCTAGATTAAAAGTCTGTAGTAATACAAAGACTTTGCTCTGGACTGGATAAGAAAATACTAATTTCTCGAATTTTGGTGCTACTTTGAAAAATGTTAAAAAATGATGAAAAATAGCCTATTTTTGAATGTTTAAAATCGCATACCTACGTCCTTAATTGATTTAGATGGCTAAAATTTTGGCTCACTTACTTTTTTTTATAGTATAATAACATACTAAATTTTTAGCCCGATTGGTTGACCCCCCCGGATCGATTTACAAAAAAGTATTGGAATGACCCATATATATATATTATCCGTACGTGAAATTAATGTTGGTAGTTAACATATATTTTCTCCATCTGATTATCCCTTAGTATTAATTAACTATTGGTGTTTGCTATTTATTATTGTTATTACGATTATTGTTAAGTTGTAAATTAATATTTATTGCTTAAATTTTGTACTTTTCGAAATTTTGATAATGTGGGTACCTTAATTAGGTCAAAATTTGCATAAATCCGAAATTGCAAATTAAATGTAAAATGCAATAACTCGGAAAATAATGGATCTAAAATTTGCAAAAAGGCTGGTAATCGTTAATTAAGGGCTCTCTTCCTGTTTTTAGCAAAATGTTTGCAACATGTTTAATTTTGGAAATTTATTTTTTGTACCTTATTGGTATCGTTTTGGCGGAGCTTCTTAAGTGCGGTTACATGTGTTTTTTATGTTATAATAATTTATTTCTCTTTAAAACTGATTTTGCTCGTAATTCGTGCGTATTTAATGATTTTGAAAATTTTATTTATTGTAATTTTGCAATTAAGGTGTGGGGTCTTTATAACTATAAAATAATGTTTTTGCGATTTTAATTGTTAATGATATTATTTGTTTATAATGTAATTTGTCAGGAAATGGTTTTTTCGCTTATTTTTGAATTAGTAATGCTCCTAAGTGTATAGAAGTATATAGGTTGCATTTTCATATATTGTAAAATTTTAATTAACAAATTCATAACTTATTTCCTAATTGTCGTATAGTCTTCGATTTTGCTTGTAATTTGTTAATTGCGGTTGAGATTTTGATTAATCCACAAAATGTTGCTAAATTCTATTTATTTATTAATAATTTTTATTTATTTATATTTTCTTTTCTTATAATACCGATTTTTTAATCTTGTATTATATTCGTTAGTATTATATCTATATAAAAGTATATGGGTGATTTTCTCTAGCTTGCATATCCTTAATTAACAATTTCATAATTCGACACCTAATTATCGGGTGCTTCCGGTTTTTGTTTTTTTTGTTAATTAGGGTTATGGTTTGGTGCCTACCAAAACATTTGTTAGTTTGATTTATTTATTAATAATTTTTAAATTGTTTATGATTTTATGTATTATAATGTTCCCTTTTTTATTGTTTTATTGTACGCGTACGATTTATAGCTACATAAATCTATTTGGTCCATTTTTGAAAGTTGTGTTTTCTTAATTAACAATTTGATTGCTCGAGGTTTAATTATTATATTGGTCTAATTCCCTTTTGTAAATTATCTACTGGGTGGATATTTCCGATATGTGGTGGAATATTAACATGTTTTCACTTACTTATTGTTATTATCTAATTTATTTATGAATTCTGTAGCATTCTTTTTATTTTATGATTTACTACCCAGATTTAAATACCCTTGTTGATTATTATAATTTATTTGAGAGGTTATTATGGTTAATAATTATTACGCGCCTGTGGCGCGTCCGTTAGCCGCGCTAATACGACCAAACTTAGGGTTTTGTTTTGCGTTCTACGTTTTCTTGAGCATTCTTTGTTTGGTCGTTGGATGTTTTAACATCAGATGCTCTTTTTATTTTGTTGGCGTGTACCACCTTGATTATATCGTTATTTCGTAATGTAACATTGTGCGTTTTGTAATTTAACTTAATTATTTCGTATTTTCCTTCGTATTCTGTGTAAAATTTGCCTACTTGGGGTTCCTTTAATAAATATACTATTTCGCCTTCTCTGAAGTGTTGTACATTTAATTTCCTATCGAGAGCGAAGGCGCATGGAAATTCTTCTAATATCTCTTTTATATGGTTTATTCCATGTTGATTGCACCCTTCTATGTCGGCTAATTGCATTATTTTTTCCACTCGTTTTGCTCTTTTGTCGACGTTTTGTAATAACTCCTTGTTTAGATCTAGCACTTCTGTATGGCTTTTAACAGGCGTCTAATGTACGTTCCTTGTATTGTTTTTTCCTTTAAGTTGCCGTCCTCCGCGGCATTTTCTGTCGTCCAGTCTTTGACGATTTCGCATTCGTTTAAACTTACTATTGGGACTGGTATCTTTATAGATTTATTTGTAGTGTTGATGAATTCAGCATAAATATCTCCATTGTGGTTTTCGGCTATAAAGTTGCCAAATAAAATTCCTTCTTGTACGTGGGTTAGCGGTACCCATCCGACTTTAATATTTCTATTAAGAGTGTGCGCGCATATGACTCTTCGCATGCGTGGAGGAATTTCAATAGTTTCTTTAGTTTCAAAGGGTATCACTATACTTCCTAATTTTAATTTATTTGCGACGGCGTCAATTACGCCGGAAAATTCATTCATTATGTCCCATCCAAGCAGCCCGTTCGTGCTTATAGGGAAACTATCTGGTACGACGTGTACCTTGCATGCAGGACCCTGCAGGTTTATACTGACCCTGCCGAGGGTGTGAGAAACTCCTTGTCTGACCCCTCTTATTTCGACGATCTGCTCCGTATCTATGCATGTGTTTGGCTTTAATTGTCCTTGCTTAATTATTGAAATATCGGCGCCGGTGTCGGCGTAAAATCTTGCTTTTCCGTCTATTAAACCCTTGCTATTTAAAACCACAATGGGAGGCTGATATCCCATACTTAGAAATCGTATGTTAGCTGTCTTTTTGGACGACGCGAGAGTGGCTTTATCCACTTCTCCGCGCTCGGCGCCTGAGGTTAGCGTCGAGCGGTTTGGAAGTTTAAATTACTGTTACGTACGTTTGCTTCGCTGATGCGCTCGGTGCTTGCGCTGCGTTTTCTTTCGTTCGAGTTAGTGAATTGCGATTTCGTATATGTGTCACGAGGTTCCTCTCGACCTCGATAATATGTTTATCTTTCTTGATTGCCTTGCTGACTGCCGTTGTAATTCCTGCGATAGTTTTCATTTCGCTGGTATTGCCTTTCTTGACGATAATTATTATATCTATAATTGTTTTCGCGTTGAGGACGCGTGTATGTCCCGCCATATTGTGTGTTGCGCCGATCTGTATATTGGCCTCTATCGTGATATTCATTTGTCCGCTGCCGATTTGCACTGTTTTGGTTATTTCTGTTAGGCGGTTCAATGCGTTTATTCCGTATGTCATATCTAAGTGTATTGCATTCTGATAATGCGTGGCCGGGTCTTGTGCAATATTCGCATTTTACTGATTCGAATTTTTTTTCCGACAATCTTTTTCTTCGTGCGTGCTTGACGCGCAATAATTGCATTTTTTAGGTTGCAGTGCTTCTACTACGGTTCTTAGTATATTTGCTGATTCTAATGTTGAACCCTGCGGATGCGTTGCGCCCTGCGTTGGTAGCGATTTCGACAAATTTCTCGTTGCGTGCCACTTGTATGCTCTCGAAGTCGATTGCTATTCTTATTGCTTCGTTTAGTGATTTTGGGTGCTCGCTTCGTACTTGACCGTTTAATGGATGCGTTAAACCGAACATGAATTGCTGTAGCGCTTGTTTAGTGAAGTCCTTTTCTCGGCTTTCGCGCTCGTACGGGTTTAGATTCTGTATAGTCTTGCATATATTGAATAATCGATTTTGTAGTTTTTTTACTCGTAGCCCGTAATCTACTGCGTTTTCTCCGGGGTGCTGATTTACTATTTTTAACTGAGTCATTACTTGGTCTGCTGTACCTACGTTAGTGTATTGGATGGTGAGATCGGATAATAGATGTTCTAAGGTTTTGTAACTTGTTAATCTACTGTTATATCCTTCTCCTGCGCGACCTGTCAATTTGCTAGCTAATGCGAGTAACATATGGGGCTCATTTTCGTAACCCATTGATGCGAGGGCACGTCTTGCCGAAGCGCAAAATAAATCTAAATTATCCGGATCACCGTTAAACGTCGGGATTAGACTAATTGCCTGTGGGATGGATAAACGACTGATGTTTGCAGTAGGTAGGGGTCTAGTGATTTCGTTTGGATTTTTATTAGTAAAAATGGGTGCAATCGGAAATCCTGTGTAATTAGTTATTTGTGGAGAAAATGCTCTATATGTGCCTGCGTTATGAGGTTCTGGGAAGTTTGGTATTTGCTGATTAATGTATGTTTTCTGTAGTTCTCGTACCTTGTTTTCTAGAAATGCTATTTGTTGTAAATATCTTTCTTGTAATGTAAAGTCTAACCAAGGCGTTTGTACCGTTTTGGGTTTTTCCTTTATCGTAGGTCGGGGAATTGTGTATGTGAGTCCGTCATTTATGTACGTAAAGTCGCTTTGCGGGTTAGGGTTCCAAGTATTGAACGGAATTTTGTTATCTGAATTTGTTTCTATTGCTGGTAGGTTAAGAGAATTTTAACATCACAAGAAAATTTTATTTATGTGTTAAAAATTAAAAATTTCACTCCAAACAATGTTCTCAATTTCAGACGAATTTTCTAATTCATTTTGAATGTATATATTATTAATATTTCTACATCTTGATAATGCAACGTATAATTGACCATGCGAAAATAATGGTCGTCTTATATAAAGACCAATACAATCATAACTTTGACCTTGTGATTTATTATTTGTATTAGCAAAAGTTAGCACTATTGGAAACTGTTTCCTAAATAAAATAAATGGAAAAGAAGAAAAACCTCCTGTATTTAAAGTTATTCACGGTATAACAACTTTGTTACCAAATTTTCTCCTGTAATCATTTTGCTTCAATATTAAGTTTATACAATTTAATGATTTTTAATCGTGTACCATTGCACAAACCATCTGTAATACTCAAATTAATAATTAACATTACTATTGCGTTACCTTTTAAATTTAATTTATGAGGTGGTAAACCTTCTCTTATATCATTTAACATTTCTATTGGGTAGTTTAAATAAATATTTCCATCAACTCCTTTATAAGTTGCAAAATCTATACTATAATATGTATACGATTCTCCAAACAATAATTTTAAAACTTTATCATTCATAATTTTCACATCTTCGTTATGAGTTGTTAAAATTACACGTTTCAAAGGATTTGTAAGATTTATGTCACTATATACTTTATCACATACGTTATTAGTTATCCATTCATTTGGTATTTCAAATGATTTAATTTTTCCAATGATTTAATGCGGTGTTATTTAGTTATTTTTGATTTTCAATTTTAATAAAATATATAAATAGCGAAATTCGTTATCTTAAGAAACTTTTAAACATGAACCATAGTCTGACCTTTGTATAATGCAGAAACTACTGCAAATTGCTAGAAAAATCGAATGAAACAAAAGAAATTTTGAATTTTGTGTCTTAATATTACATTTCAGTTATCAAAAACATGTATTTTTATAATTTTTTTATAATTAGCAAATACTAAATAATAAATAATACTAAATAAATAAAAGGGGAATAATAAGTGTGCACCTTGCAAAAGATGTAGGTGTACATGAATATATGAGATCTCAACAAAAAAATTTGAACATTGCCACTTATATAATGTAGAATTTTCTGTTTTAAAAACTGTGTATTTTTATAATTTTTTTTATAAACAACAAATACTAAATTATAAATAAATAAAAGGGGAATAATAAGAATGCACCTTGTAAAAGATGTAGCTGTACCTAAACACGTGAGGTCGAAGTATAAAAAGTTTTGAATTTTGCCTTTTAATATAATATAGGATTTTCTGATTCCAAAAATGTGTATTTTTATACATATTTTATAAATAATAATAGATAAACCATAGATAAATAATAACAAATAAATAAAAGGTGAATAATGAGTGTGCGCCTTGTAAAAGGTGTAGGCGTATATAAATACTAGCGGTCTTAGTATTAAAAACTTGAATTGTCACTCTTAATAAAATGTAGGTTTCTTAAATTCAATACCTTTTTATTATTATTTTAAATAAAGTAACAAGAACAATAAAACATGTAGACAATTAAATGCAAAATAAATAATTTTAAATTAAATGTAAAATTTAAAACAATGATCACAATAATTATCAAATCGCCTTTTCTTTTTTTAATTGTTGAATTGTAAAAATCGATTTTATTATACACACGCGCTTAAAAAAGGCGCACTAAAGATGTATATCCGTCCATAATATAAAAAAAATGTTGGAGAATATCGCTGTATATCTTTAATCTCAAAAGCGCCTCGAGTCTCGAACTCGGAGTCGAAACTCGATCTCGATTCGCAAAGGGAGGCGCTTATAGCGCGCCTTGATCCTCTAATGAACTACATAAATAAACTTTCCAATAGGGGTTTATGACGCCCAACATAATAAACTTGTATCTTCTGTCTCCTTCCCACTATTGGTTGGGGATGGGCGGGTAAGCGGGTTATGGAGCCCTGGCGTCATAACCCGAACCTCTCTCTTGCTCGTTCTAAAGTACGTATTTTCCCTCTCTGTCATGGGCGTCATAAACCCCTATTGCTAAGTTTATATTTATATACTTATATATATATATATATATATAGAGAGAGAGAAAGAGAGAGAGAGAGATATTTGGGTACTTAAGGTATATTCTTTTCGGCTACCTATACGCCTTTGTAATATTCGTAAAGGCAAACCTAATATTGTCTATCATTTCAATTACTGAACCAACCGCTTTTTATTTACAATAATTATTATTTCGAACTGTAATTTATTTATAATAATTCTTATTTTGATTATTAATTATTAATGTTTGTAATAAAATAATATTATGTATATTTTATTCGCCAAACAAGATAATTTGTTAACGTGTTTACCATGTATTTGTTTGTATTCTCAATATTAAATTTGTTTATAAACTTAAATAATTTTATACAACTCTTCATAAAACATTGTAATTTTATGTATGTTTTGTTCATTAAAAAGCACGGTGTAAGAAACAGAGGTGGACCGACTGCCTTTCCTCCACCATTAAACTGCTATGATCTTATCGAAGCTCTTCGCTTTGACTCCGCACGGCGGCGCCACAGAAACAATGTACTATTTAATCACACATACAGTCAGCTATCAAGGACGCGTCGTAATGTGTGTATGGTACACGGATATAGCGTGTCCTTCGTAGTATGTGTGAGTTACTGTATTCGCCTGCGGCTAAAAGTAATTTATTTGAATATTATACACATACATCGCCAATATGATTATAAATTATTTATAGAATAAATAAGATTTACAGCATATATACTGTAACAGGGTGGGTACTGGGGATATGTAAGGCCCACGGTTAGGCCCAATCTGTCCCAACTTACCAACCTTAAGTGTGCAGTCCCACGATGCGGCCGGGAATCCCTTTGATTCCCGTGCAATGCCGTTAACAACGTCAAACACTCCGTTTGACTTATATACCGTGTGTTGGGCCCTATGCCCAAAATTGCCAACTAGGATAAACACCGGAGAGGGCGGTATTCGGAGGATAGGACAGTTATCGGTAAAACACTATTAACAATCGATATTTTACGTTTAATCGGCGAGAAAGATAGTCTCGCCGAGTCAATTTATTAAATTAACAATTAAATATTAATAAATTATGAACAAATAAACTTTAACAATTTGCGGGGAGTCGTACCGATGACTACCCCCGAGGTCAGCGCGAAAAGAATCAGTTAAAATCTATTTAACTGTCGATTACGAGCAACCGATCCGGATATGATCGGCTGCTTAACCTGATGGCATACGTCACACCGTGTGACGTATGAATCACTGACGTAGAGAGCTTTTACGTAGAAGCTTACTACGTCACGCGCGCCTTCTCTCGTGAAGTGGTTCCCGCGAACCACCGACCTTTCTATCCGTGCGGGTATTGTCACGAGAGGGGGGAAAGGAGGAACGCTTCCTCACCTGGACCGTACCAGGTAAATCGGGACGCGAAATATTAAGTAGACACGCGGGTCTAAGTGTGGTGCACCACTTACCGCTTGTCTATATATCGCGCCTCGGCGGGAAAAGGCTGTGCTACTGAGAGAGAGCTCGTACGCCTATATCTCTCTCTCTCTCTCTCCAACGGTCGAGAAGGTGGGATTCGCCGGGCCTCCTTTTCTCACTACCTGTGAGAAGTGCTGCTGCACACGTCGACGTGGAGGTTAGTGGGGAGAAGCTGCTCACACCCACACACAACGCACAACACTCCTTTCGCTCTTTTATGCCGTAAAAACTATCTCGGTATAGATATCTCGGACACCAACACGTTGTTATTGCCGATCGCGCGCGAAATCTCTCGATACTCTACTGCGCACGATTCTCGCGCGCGTTCCCTGCACGCGCCGCGCTGTCGATACTCTTTTCAGTTACTCACCTGATCGGTAACTCGCTTACCGTTATAATACATATAATTTTAAATTTCGGGGTTTATGGCGCCCATGACAGAGAGGGAAGATACGTACTTTAGTACGAGGAAGGGAGACCTTCGGGTTATGACGCCAGGGCTGGGTCCCAACCAGTGGTGGGAAGCAGACAGAAGATCCAAATTTAACATGTCGGGCGTCATAAACCCCATTTGGGAAGTTTATATATATACACACACATATGTATTTTTGTTTCCAAATGTACGACAAAAATTCGTTACACTTTATTTTTCATTATTATGTTATCAATATAATTATTTATATTAATAATATAATATCCTATAATTATTTTGGTATATTACTATAATATATGGGCAATTTCACGTCAAATGTAAACAAATATAATTATGTTATTACATAATGAGTGTCAAAAAATATCTTCCATGGTGCGAAAAAAATTTTAAGTCAAAATATTAATTTGCACTACAGTCATGCATGTTCAGAAAACAGCTTTTTTCCTTTTTTTAATTTTTCACCATTTTGGATCTTAAATAAACTATTACACATTAAATGGGAAAAAGTAAAAACACTATTCGGTGGAAAAGGTACAAAAACCCAATTAACAAGTTTCATCGGTTATATATTCATGTATGTTTAATACATGTTAAATCAACTAATGTTATTAAATGAACATAATATAATTCAAATAATTATGTGAAAAAAAGTTTTATCCAGAGCAATACTTGTTGAATATAACTATTAAATATAATGAAATGTGCACTCGTGTGCTAAAATTATGTCATTTTTACAATTTTTGATTTTTACAATATCTTTGATTTTATATATCTTTGATTTTACATATCTTTGGTTAGAATTAACATACCATATTGTGACGCTACTTTACGTCGGAGGAATAATTCATAGAAATTACACTCAACAACCCGGCCATATCTTACCTCGACTCTGCGTCACAGAGGGAATGCCGATGGCTGACCACCCAGAACCGGCAGCTTTTAGAGTAAAGGAACAATAATTAAAAAATAAGAATTTAATAATTATCCACAACGGTAATTTATTCAAACTTTAAACAAAATAATTTATAAATTCCGACACCGACACAATTGTTAACTCGATCGCGACCGACTTTCACACGTACACTCTCTCACGCGGTTTAATAAATATATAATTTTATATTAATTAATTTAGGATCAAAAGCAGGTTCCACCTCAACTCTACTTCTCGACAAACCTCCACCACTCTACTTTATTCTATACAAATGGCTACTCCGCCTCAATTTACTATAACTGCTATAAAACCTCTACTGCTCGGTAGGACGATCAGGTAGCGAATGCACGAAACCGGCTTCTTCATCCGGCTCGCGGCGTGACTTGATCGTCCCAAATTAAGGATTTTCCTCCCCACCCTATCGCTATCTTTCTCTATCTTATATGTACTCTTTATCTACTGGCGTTGATTAGGGTGGTTGATTGCGTGATCGATACGCGTAGTCAGCCTGGATCTTATTTCCGTCAAGGCCGATTATCCAATAATAGTGGTTTACGTCACCACGAACCCATTAATTATTGGGTCGATCACGCAACTAATCATCCCTGGTACTCAGAAGGCGCGCAATACAAATAAATAATTACCATATCGGTAACCCAGTCGGTGCTGCCGCCTCGTGCCTACCGGCTATATAATTACTATAAACTACTCCCGACACACTCATACGACAATTAAAATTTAATTTAGACCACTATTTACAACTATATACATTTTAAAATTTACTATAATTTGCCCCAAACTCTACCGACGGACCTATATATTTTTAATTAACTAATTACCGGCGCGGACTACCTAAAATAATTAATTAAACTAACCATACTGCCGGGACATACCCACATCTACAACCAACAAGTATATATACTCTAATTAAGCCGCGGTATACCTTCTTACGCATATATTAGGTATACCGCGACTCCTACTCTACTCGCGCGCTTCTCCTCGCTCCGCGCGCTCTCTCCCATTATCCCATCGACGGTCGCTCACTCGAACTCTTCGCACGCGCAACACTCACTGCTCTAGTAATCCCTCCTTCCCGCGTACCTCCCTTAGTGCCGCACGATCGTCGCCGTCGGTGCCGCGTTCCCCGGTATACGGGTATAATATATAGGTGGGGAGCACCCTGGCTCTCTCGACTAGTCGCGCAAGAAGTTTCAGCGCGCGCGCACTCGTGCGCCATTTCAATTGTCGTCGTTGTAAATACAAGTCATGTGCATTAATTGTGCGTTGTGTATTTTACAACGCCACAATATTTAATAAAACTTCGTTGAAAAGCTACTGTTACAGAAGATAATCTGGTTTAAACTGGGGCATATTGATACTATCGTACAGACTACAATAAAAACTGACGAACTGACCCATCGATAGCCAATCACATTATTGCAAATGGTAAAAAATTCTATTGAGCATTTCAAAAATTTTTCCCATTTAATGCGTAATAGTTTATTTAAGATCCAAAATGGTGAAAAATTGAAAAAAGGAAACAAAACTGTTTTCTGAACATGCATAACTGTGGTGCAAATTAATATTTTGACTTACAATTTTCTTTGCACCATGGGAGATATTTTGGGTCTGTATCTAAAATTTAAACTATTTTAAAATTTTGACACTTAGTTGATATAGAATAGTAAATTCACGCGCTCACCTACCTATTACTAAGTTTTACTATTATTATTTTTTCACTTGTGTATAGGCTATATACCTGTTATATTTTTAAATAAAAAATAAATAAAGAAATAAATTAATTAATATGTAAAAGTAATACACATAGACGAACGAGCCAGAAAACATTGAAAAGTTTACAAAAGTACTTTTGAATTGTGGTTAAGTAAGTTAATTATCTAATTTTTTTACACGCAGTTTAATGAAAGTGAAGAAATAAAATAATATTTTGTCATACGTTTTTTGAGTTAAATGCAAATATAATAATATTAAAGCAGCCTTTTAAATATTAATTACGAAGCTTCGATTTGCTTTCCTTTAAATTTTGCTGTTTTTGGGTTTTTATAGAATATACAATTTTTTTAAACTTTTTATATTATATTTTATTTCATATTTAAAAAATACAACTTTCAATTACAAAATAAAAAAAAAAATTTTATTTAATTTATTTATAAAAAATACGTAATTATTTATTATATAATTTGGCAATTTTTTTTCTCATTACTTATTTTTTTTAAATCTTTATTTTTTTTTAGCATATTGCCGCATTCTTAATATAACATAATAATAAATACAATAAAAACCGACACGGTGGTGGAGTGGCGGAGACGCACCTCGGCCGATCACGAACGTTAAGCAGCACTGAATGCGGTTGGCACTTGGATGGGTGACACCATTCTTGTGCGGCTTTCGGGATTGGTTAGGTGTTTTTCCACACTTCACAACGTGAGCGGAAGGTGTGGAACATTCGGTTTCGGTGTTTGGGCCTACGCAAGGTGACCTGAACATCTAAACAGAATGTTTCATTACACCGACCGTCTCGGGGAAGGTTTTCCTACAAGGTTTTCCCTACCTCACGGGCATAACCCCGGGCGAATGCGAGACGGTGGGGACCGGGATGGGAAAAATTGGAATGTTTTCACCCCCACACATAGGTGGTAGAGGTGTCCCTGTAAAAACCCATTTAATGGGTATACGGGGTGATAAACAAAGAGAATAAAAAAAAAAGAATAAATACAATAAGAAATTATATTATATTTATGCTCTTCACATGGGAAGGTAAACTTAAAATTACTATTTAGAACGTCTTCGAAATAATAAAATAAGTATATATTAGGATGTATTAATCTACCTCTCGTTTTTATCGTAACGAGATCTGCTTCACTCCCTCAGATTTTCATACGATGAAGTGAATGCATTTCTGCAAATTTCACATATTGATGTTTTAAACATTTTTCTGGCAACGAAGTCAGTAATATAATAAGTAATATTATCCTTGATTTCATCAATTTGATAATCACTTTCAATTATTTCATCACATTCCCATTTACCTTGTTCTATTAAACCATCCATTCTTTCTTTAATTTTTTGTACATGCTCTTTTTTAGAATATATTTTCTCTCTTTTTTCCTGGCACTTCCTACCGTTTATCCCCTGGGGGACTTTAACGGTGTCCACCTACCACCTATGTGTGGGTGCTTTATCCCTCTCTTAAAAACCCCACCATCTCGCATTCGCCCGGGGTTATGCCCGTGGATGAGGGAAACCTGTGAAGCAGGGAAAACCTCACCCGAGATGGCCGGTGTATTCGAAACATTCTTTTTGGGTGTCAAAGTCACATTGCGTAGGCCTTGACATCGAAACCGAATGTTTCACACCTCCCACTCAGATTAAAAAAATTATAGATAAGACGAATCGCTATCAAGTCAGAATCATGAAGATCGGCAATCCCATCAGAAAACTTGGTATCCTCTTAAAAAAGATGAATTTGAATGTTTTCTTGGCCTTTCAATTCTCATGAGCCATATCCGAGAAGGTCTCTTGAAAGACTATTGGTCTAACGATTCTCTGCTTTATACTCCAATTTTGGGTCAAATAATGTCTCGTGATAGGTTTCTTGCAATCTTACGCCTTTTACATTTTCATGATAATGAAGATACCTCTGGGTCATGCTAAGAGCGAAAACTAATATATTTTTCATAATACATCAGTGATACAAAGGCATGTAACGCATATCATTTTTGGATATCATTTTTGGACTAAAATACTACAAGTAATGAAGTTGACCTTGAAATACAATTTCCAAGGTCAAGGATGCCTCTTGAACGCTTTTTGATATTTTTTTCGTATTCAGCGCATCCAAATACGTCTAAAAACACTCCTAACTCGCCAAATTAAATTATTAACATTGAACTTTACGTTCCAGACGGGACTGGTCGATATATCAACCACCAATGTTGTCAGGCACTCCACGTGACATATGTTTTCATTGTATGCACAAATATTGTGTAAAAAAAAGTCGAATTTCAACGTCAAAATCCCCGTTCTTAAAAGGTTAAAACGTCGAATAAATTATTTATTTGTAAAGTAAATAAATCTGTTGCTTCGCATCCTTTAAACACTTTATTACTTAGGTTTTCCCGGTTTTCCAATTGTGAATAATATTGTAAACCTGCTGATACAGAGTTACTAAATAACTGAAATAATTATTGTTATATTATTGATTTATAGTTATTATACATGTAAATATTCAAAGGAAGTTTGTTAAAAATAACATAACAAAAAATTACTTGAGTAGCCAAAGAAACTCTCATTTTTATTGCATATACTAGGTTAATATGGTTCTCTGTTAGTTTTGGACACACTCTTAGATTGCTTTGTCTATCACGAGAATACAATGCTTCGTAGTAGCTCCATTTAATAAGGTTTCCATCAATCTAAAATATGCAATAACTATTACATTGAAAAATAACACATGCACACAAAAAAAGTGGCAAGACGCAGAAGTAGATGTGTTATCTCTTATGTATTTTGACGCGCGGAAACCGAATCCGGGAGTAGAATTGCTCTAGAACCCTTCATTTTTTTTAAAACCACCTGGAAAATCGAAAATCCAATTTTTAGAAAGGAAAAACTGGGTGAGTGTTCAGTGTAATAGATTAGGAAATTTGAAACATACTAAAATATCATTTCTCATGTATCTTGACACGCTGAAACGGAATCTGGAGTTTATTTTACACGTAAGCTCTTTGAATTTGGAAAATATGCTAGAAAACTGTGAAAATTTGCATTGAAGAGTCCGCATTTATTGGGCAATTAATTTTTTGAACTTATATCATGTATGATTTTTATATATTTTGACGCGCTGAAACCAAATTTAGGGTCTATTTTACTCGTAGGTTCTTAAAATTTTGAAAAAATTGTAAAAAACCATGAAAAATCTCAAAAACATCCTAAAATTTGTTTGTAAGAGCTTAAAATACATTTTTTTTTATTTCATGATTCATGTTTTTTGTGTATTTCGATATGTTTAATATGACTGCAAAATATCACCAGTGAATACTCTTTTTTACTCTGAAAAAAAAGAAACTGACGTTGGAAAATTACTGTGTTTTAAAATATAAAACCTCAAGGTTGTAGCAATTCTTTCACACTTTTGATCGCTTGTACGGAACTCTGCTATCTTCAAACGTCCTATGCAGCGGATTTCATATTAACATCCCACTTTCCTTGGTAGCGACGTTCCATTTTCTTGATATCCTGGTGAAATCGTTCACCATGTTCTTCGCTATAGTCTCCAAGGTTCGCTGGAAAGTAGCCCAGGTGCGAGTGCAGGAAATGCAATTTCAAGTTCATCAAGCAGCCTAACTGCTCGTAACATTCTAACATTTGCTCAACAATGTTTTGGTAATCCTCACTTTTATGATTAACCAAAAAGTTTTGAGCAACTTTTTTTAAACCTAGCCATGCTTCTTTTTCATCGTTGGTCATTTTTGTAATAAACGTATCATCGTTAAACATGGTGCAAATTTGAGGACCGTCAAAAATGTATTCTTTAGTTTGGCATTGCTTATTTCCGGAAACTTTTCTCCTAAGTATTCAAAGCAGTCACCATCTTTGTCCAAAGCTTTAACAAACTGTTTCATGAGACCTAATTTAATGTGAAGTGGTGGGAGCAGAATTACTGATGAATCAACTAAAGGTATGCGAATGATGTTCTTCGATCCGGGTTCAAAGTCTGTTCTTTCCGGCCATATCTTCTGTACGTAATGACTATCTCTAGCTCTACTATCCCATAGACATAAGGAACATGGAAATTTCGTAAAACCTGACTGCTGTCCAAGAAGGATGGTTATAATCTTAAGATCACCGCATACTTTCCACTTATGTTCTGTGTATCTAATTTTTTTCAGGACTATTTGTAAGTCCTCATATGTCTCTTTTAGCTTAGTTGAATGAGTAATTAGAATGGGTGCAAACGTGTTGCTATTATGGAGAAGAACAGCTTTTAAGCTACGTTTGGAAGAGTCAATAAACAGTCTCAACTCTTCAGCTTTATAATAGTTAGGCTTTAATTCATTTATAACTCCTTCTACGTCTGTACAGTATGTCAGTGAGAGCTTTGTATCTTTAGCATAGAATTTTCCAAATTCTTTTTCGCTATTTCAATAAATACAAAATTTCGTTCCTTGTGATAACGAGTGCTTTTTCTTTAACTGCAGCTAGATACTCAGCTCCATCTTTAGCTAATCCTAAATCTCTTATGAGATCATTCAATTCTTTCGGATTCAACTTTTCTGGAGACTTGCTCGTTCCATGTGGAATATGCTCATCATCACTTTCACTCGAATTATCTCCATTGGAACTTTCATCAATTTGTATTTCTTCTTCAGGCAATGAGTTGTCAATGTCCATAAGTTCATCGCCCATTTTAGTAACATTTTCAACATAAACTGGTGTCATCACATAAGAGACATTTGCATATTTGATTGTGTTTTTTGTACGTAAGCAATGGCCTTCTGTGTTCGTCATACAGAAATAACAGTCATCTTCTGATGTTGACTCAGGCCATTCCACAGGTTTGTAATCTGTAAAATTTTACATAGGGATTTTTGTCCCAACGTTTTAGCATGATTCTGTGACTATTACAAATGATTTTGGGAACCCAGTTTTTGTCTTGATTCTCGACGTCTACACCAAAGGAATATCTATAAATTAATTTCTAACTTTCTGATAAATTTCTTCGATTTTTTTTTATTTCATACTTTCCACAAACATAGCAAAACTCATTAGCGCTTTTATTACACTTGTGTGTACTGGAGTTTCTTGTCACATTAAACCCTTCAGAGGCCAAGTTTCCCACCAATGAAGAGATGCGGTCACTTGATGACGACGACTGCGGGCCCGCTTGCTCACCCTGACCAGCCACCGATACTGGGGTTCCGAATCCCTGCATCGTAACGCACTTATCACCTGTGCCTGCCGTGACGGCATAAACGCCGTTAATCCAGGGAATCTGCTTTGTTCCGTAGACTGCAGGATTGGAACAACAAAATCAAACAGTTGCCAAGACTGCACGAGAACGCAAATCGTCAGTCGGCTGCCAGTAAGGCCCGGCAAGCCGAAATCTTCAACTCACGACGAAGGCCAGCGGGATTTGAGGTAGGAGATTTGTTGTGGAAACGCATCCGGATCCTCTCGTCCAGCGCACAAGGTATCTCGGCTAAGCTTGCTCCGAAATACACAGGGCCATATTTGATCGTCAGTAGAAAAGGTATGAATACATATGTCATACAAGATGATCAAGGGGACCAAGAGGCATCTAAAGAGATACGTCCCCGAAAATGATGCTGAGTCAACCGATGAAGAGCAACCTGCGAGATCTCAACCGTCGAGGGACCAACAGGTGAAGTGCGACCCACCTGTGGCGAGCAAAACCTCCCCTGCGAGGGAGTATAATGCGAACGAGTCACCTGGCGAAGGGACTCGGTGTAAACCGCGTGATGCCAAACGACCACGTGGTCGTCCCCGGAAAGCGAATGCGACAGTGCGACGCCGATCCCCAGTAAGGCAGCATATAAATGCCCAGCGAGAAACTGTTCCCCTTAGACGAGGACGAGGGCGTCCTCGTGGGTCAAAAACCAAATAATTAATCGTATCGGTTAAAACGATGGGCCACAACCTGAGATCTTGATTTTTGTTGCAGATGATCATCGAGGTTGACTAGGAAGCCCTGGAGTTCCTACTAGCCATGATGATTGACATCCTGGCCAGCCACGGCGAGATGCAGACGGCGGACGTCCTGTATGCAGTAATTGCTGCCGTAGATCATCGGCAGCAACAGCTCCAGGAGGAGCATCTCCGTGGCCAGGAGGACATCGCCGCTGTCGTCCTGGAAGAGGTTGTGGAGGATGGCCAAGGCCAGGACACGGCCTACGTGGCGACCCCTGTGGACCGCTTGGCGCAGGCAAAGGGGACGATACCCCTGCCCTCTCCGTCGAAGCCAACATCCGCGAGAGAAGAGCGGATGGAGAAGGAGGGTAACCCGGTATCGGATCACCCGCAGGGGTAAACTGCGACGGAACCAGCCACCACCAGTCCCAGCTCCGTCGGCCCTCGACCGTTAATAAGTTTTAACGAATAGTTTTCGCGCTGACCTCGGGGGTAGTCATCGGTACGACTCCCCTTTAATTGTTGATGTTAATTTATTATTGCTTAGTTATTTATTTAATAAATTAATTTCTAACTTTCTGATAAATTTCTTCGATTTTTTTTTATTTCATACTTTCCACAAACATAGCAAAACTCATTAGCGCTTTTATTACACTTGTGTGTACTGGAGTTTCTTGTCACATTAAACCCTTCAGAGGCCAAGTTTCCCACCAATGAAGAGATGCGGTCACTTGATGACGACGACTGCGGGCCCGCTTGCTCACCCTGACCAGCCACCGATACTGGGGTTCCGAATCCCTGCATCGTAACGCACTTATCACCTGTGCCTGCCGTGACGGCATAAACGCCGTTAATCCAGGGAATCTGCTTTGTTCCGTAGACTGCAGGATTGGAACAACAAAATCAAACAGTTGCCAAGACTGCACGAGAACGCAAATCGTCAGTCGGCTGCCAGTAAGGCCCGGCAAGCCGAAATCTTCAACTCACGACGAAGGCCAGCGGGATTTGAGGTAGGAGATTTGTTGTGGAAACGCATCCGGATCCTCTCGTCCAGCGCACAAGGTATCTCGGCTAAGCTTGCTCCGAAATACACAGGGCCATATTTGATCGTCAGTAGAAAAGGTATGAATACATATGTCATACAAGATGATCAAGGGGACCAAGAGGCATCTAAAGAGATACGTCCCCGAAAATGATGCTGAGTCAACCGATGAAGAGCAACCTGCGAGATCTCAACCGTCGAGGGACCAACAGGTGAAGTGCGACCCACCTGTGGCGAGCAAAACCTCCCCTGCGAGGGAGTATAATGCGAACGAGTCACCTGGCGAAGGGACTCGGTGTAAACCGCGTGATGCCAAACGACCACGTGGTCGTCCCCGGAAAGCGAATGCGACAGTGCGACGCCGATCCCCAGTAAGGCAGCATATAAATGCCCAGCGAGAAACTGTTCCCCTTAGACGAGGACGAGGGCGTCCTCGTGGGTCAAAAACCAAATAATTAATCGTATCGGTTAAAACGATGGGCCACAACCTGAGATCTTGATTTTTGTTGCAGATGATCATCGAGGTTGACTAGGAAGCCCTGGAGTTCCTACTAGCCATGATGATTGACATCCTGGCCAGCCACGGCGAGATGCAGACGGCGGACGTCCTGTATGCAGTAATTGCTGCCGTAGATCATCGGCAGCAACAGCTCCAGGAGGAGCATCTCCGTGGCCAGGAGGACATCGCCGCTGTCGTCCTGGAAGAGGTTGTGGAGGATGGCCAAGGCCAGGACACGGCCTACGTGGCGACCCCTGTGGACCGCTTGGCGCAGGCAAAGGGGACGATACCCCTGCCCTCTCCGTCGAAGCCAACATCCGCGAGAGAAGAGCGGATGGAGAAGGAGGGTAACCCGGTATCGGATCACCCGCAGGGGTAAACTGCGACGGAACCAGCCACCACCAGTCCCAGCTCCGTCGGCCCTCGACCGTTAATAAGTTTTAACGAATAGTTTTCGCGCTGACCTCGGGGGTAGTCATCGGTACGACTCCCCTTTAATTGTTGATGTTAATTTATTATTGCTTAGTTATTTATTTAATAAATTGACTTGGCGAGACTATCTTTCCCGCCGACTAACATAATATCTCGATTGTTGATAACATTTTACCGGTCAAAGACCTATCCCACAAATACCGCCCTCTCCGGCGTTTATCCTAGTTGACAATTTTGGGCATAGGGCCCAACACACGGTATAAAAGTCACACCAGGTGTTTGACGTTGTTAACGGCATTGCACGGGAATCAAAGTGATTCCCGGCCGCATTGTGGGACTGTACACGTAAGGGTGGTAATTTGGGACAGATTGGGCCTGACCGGGGCCTTACATTCCCCAGTACCCACCCCGTTGCAATAGGTAATAAATTATTAATATATAAATAATATCGTGTATCTGCTAAAATAATATATTTAAAAAAATCAAATCTATTTTAACTTAATCTGAATTATTAAATAATTGTATTCTTTATAACACAAAAGTCGAATTTATTTTTAGTTATTGAGCAGTTTCATTATTGAACCTGTGTACAGATAAATTTAGTTCACTTTTATAGGAATTATTTAATAATAATTTTTGTAATGTTTATCTGGTTCAATAAATAAATGAATACATTTGTTATTTCTTTTGATGTAAGAGCTTACTTCATTTCCAACACTGTTAACAACTTTTTTTTCACTTATCACATCATCGGGATTAAAATGCTTTTCGCACACGTATCCTGTTCCCGTAATTTTCAGGCATAAACTTTAGACCATTTATTTCTAATATCACTATTTTTTGGAGCACTAAAAAGATTTTGCTTTGAATTGCACCCACGGACACTATATCGCTTTCCCATTTTATAAATAATGATAATCTTAAAAAATAAAAATATTTTTTAATGTAATAAATCAACAAATAATAAATTTAACAAGCAATTATGAATACCAATTGAATCAAATTATTTATTTACATTTAAATTAATAAAAATAAGTACTTTGAAAATAACGAACAATTAGCAGTAGCTTCCGTGACACCAGAAGAATTGACCTGGTCTTCCTTGTTATTGTTCTGCTTCATTATGTTCATCAAGTGTTATACTTTCTTTTCATGGAGTTTTTATTCAAAAATTTCGTTTGATTAAATAAATTAATTCGAAATAATTTTATAATTACAAAATGTTTAAATAAAACTATCATATTTTTCAATGAGTTTCTGAAAATTTTTGCTGGCGCATTTGTTTATAGTAAATTAGTTTACAAGATATATAACATTTAATTGATATTACTGGGTGGGTACTGGGGAATGTAAGGCCCCCGGTCAGGCCCAATCTGTCCCAACTTACCAACCTAAGTGTACAGTCCCACGATGCGGCCGGGAATCACTTTGATTCCCGTGCAATGCCGTTAACAACGCCAAACACCTCGTTTGACTTTAATACCGTGTGTTGGGCTCTATGCCCAAAATTGCCAATTAGAATATATGCCAGAGAGAGCTGTATTCGTGGGATAGAACTTTGACCGGTAAAATGTTATCAACAATCGAGATATTATGTTAGTCGGCGGAAAAGATAGTCTCGCCAAGTCAATTTATTAAATAAATAACTAAGCAATAATAAATTAACATCAACAATTAAAGGGGAGTCGTACCGATGACTACCCCCGACATCAACGCGAAAACTATTCGTTAAAACTTATTAACCTTTTGGCTGCGGGAAAATTTTAGTACTAAACGACCTTTTATAAAATGCAAAATGTAAACATGAAATCATTGGATATTTCAGGTAGGGTCCACACCCTGACTGCTGGTCGATAAATCGACCATCCACGCAGGCAACGTAAAGTACAATGTAAAATTTTTTCTCATTTTGCAGGAAAACTCTAGAGGGTATTTCTATGTAATTTCTCGCGCTGAACATGAAAAAAATAGTAAAAAAATCTTAGAGATACTCTTGACCTTGAAAATCTATTTTTCAAGGACAAATTTTTTTTCCAGCATAGATAGAATTTTTTGAAGATTTTCGTACATAGTGTCATGGACTGAATAAAAAAAATTCTGAAAAAAAATAGCTGAGGTATCATTGATCTTAAAAATTTACATTTAAGGTCGCATTCACTTATAAAACAAGTGCAACAAACATCTGCTACATTTGTCAAGATGTCAAGAAATATTCTGACATTCGCTCTTATCATAACCCAGGATCAACGGCGTGGACGTGGCGAAAAGGTGATCCCATTGGGGTGCTTGATTTTCGTGAGTCCCCTTGCCTCTCACGTTTCGGAGTGCTTGATTTCCGTGAGTCTCCTTGCCTCTCACGTTTCGGGGTGCTTGATTTCCGTGAGTCCCCTTGCCTCTCACGTAGGAATGATTGGCTCTACGGTAATGTCTCTTTTGTGTGGTACTCTTCAAAGCATGGTGCTGCGCATAGAGGAGTTTCACCACTAGGGCAAATGTATGTCGTTCTACGTGGAGTCTTACGCAAAGAGCATAAGTGGCATCTTCGACTTGTACCTTGCCTCGGGAAATGGCGGCCAACTAAGCGAATGGAAGAGTCATTGTAAGGTGAGATGCTTGCAGAAAAATCAAGTTTCAGTAATGATCTAGCAACCTGTAATCTAAATGAAGGAAATGATATAGCTTTCACGTTTCTTATTTTATACAACGCATGAGCATTGGATAGACAAAGATCAATAAGATGAAAAAAAAGCTCTCGATACCATTTCATTGTTTTTTGCACTGTTTCTGTTATAGATAATTGTCTATCAACATTATCATTACCACCCATATTTTGATTATAATCGTGGACACACCTTGGCTTTATAAGATCTTTATTTGTTAGGTAACATTTTTTTCCAGTTGCACTGAATTCAAGTTCGTGCACAGTTGTAAGCATACGAACGCTACGTTTATCTTCCCACCTCATTGCCATCCACATATCGTTGTGAGAGACTTGTACTTCACCTCGAACTAACTGGCTTTCAAGCTTTGGCATTCCCTTTCTATTTGCTTTCACTGTACCACACATACCTGTATCACGCTCGTGTAAAAATTCTGCCAAAGTGGGAGATGTGTACCAATTGTCTACGTATACAACATGACCCTTATAAAAATAAGATTGTAAAAAGTGAGCTACAATATCGTCAGTAACACCCAAATCAAACTTTTGATAATCAGTGTCTGCGCCCGTATAAACAATAAAATCCAACACGAATCCCGTCTCGCAGTCTACAATGATGAATAGCTTGAGCCAGAGCGATTTCTCTTCAAAGGAATGTACTGCTTGAATCGAAGCCTACTTTTCCATAATAATAGACTTTCATCTATGCACAGATGTTTTTCTGGAGTAAGAACTGCTCAAAATTTGCTTTGCACATGTTCTATTACTAGCTTTATTTTCACTAAAGGATGATTTTCGTTTTCTTCATTATTATGAAAATCGTAGGATGTGAATATATCTATCGCGAGGCATTATTTGGCCAAAAATTGGAGTGTGTATTAAAAGATCTGTGGACCAATAACTTTGTAAATCGCCTTTACAGACATGGCCCATTAGAATGGAAAGGCCTAGAAAAGTTTCCAATTCTGTTTTTGTGACAGGGGACCAAGCTTTCATGTGGGAAGAACGAGTTATGGGATTTTAAATTGCGTAACGATTGGTTTCCTCTACAATTTTTTTTGAGCAAAGAAGAATCACAGAAGTAATTGAAATAATCAATAAGAGATATGCGAATTTATTTCGGAGCTACCTTGAAAATCTTTAATTGATGGATAAAAATACGCGTCCTCAGACAATTCAGTTTCCTTATAAGAAAAGTCTTCCAAATTGACTTCCCCGATGCCTTCATTTTCTGCTCCATTGTTTAAAACCTCGTCTTCTAATACTTCATTTTCTGGTTCGGACTCGCCACTACTCCAAGCTTCATGTTCAGCCATTTTATAGAAGATAGAATATTACATTATTCAATAGTGTAATATTCAAAAAGTGAAAATAGTAAAAATTATATACTGTGCAAATCCAGGAGACTAATAAGTTATGCATGAGAAGTACCAATCTGCATCGTATTATAAATTTATAAATATAAATAAATAAAAAATAAATTAATTTTTTGAGATTAAATTATTTTTGAAGATTAGACGAGTTTCTGCAATAAGTGATGACATTTATTTCGTACCCAGTTGATGAACAACAAAGATATTACCAACTCCCAGACCGAAATAGTAAAAAGCAGATTTTGTGTTTACGTCATTGATTTTAGATCTCGCTGAAAATGAATGCCGCAGCATTTTATGTAACCTTCAAAAATAAGGTTGAAGCTCGATATTGTGTTTTGGAAACTAAAATTTCATCGCGTAATAGACATTTTCATGAACAAAGATAATTTTAGGATTTTTTTACTTTTTTTCCCGTTTTGATCTCATCAATAACGCTAAAAAGCTAGATCGAACTTTCGCTTATGGAAATAAAATACAATATGACCTTGACTGTAAATTTTCAAGGTTAAGGATACAGCAGTGATTTTTTAAAGTATTTTTTATAAACAGTATATAAAATTACGAAAGAAATCACTCTAAAATTCTCGCTTCTACTAGGGATGAAATTTGACCTTGAGATACCTATTTTCAAGGTGAATAATATTTTGAGGAATTATAAAACTATTTTACATACATTTAAAACATCAAAATTGATCTAAAAACATTAAATATGTTGTGTATTTTAAGTGGTCGATATATCGACCACCCCCGCAGTCAAATGGTTAAATGTCGAGTGATATGTAACCGATTCGGGAATTATCAGCTGCTTAACCTGATGGCTACTACGTTACGTCGTGTGACGTAGATACCGGTGACGTAGGGAGCTCTGACGTAGTAGCTGCCTACATCACTCGCGCCGATTGGTTGAAAATTGCCTAAAAAATCAACACTTTTTTTCAAAACTACGTAATTTTTTTAATTTTTAATATTTTTCAAAAATCATAGGTCATTGTATAGAAAATACCTTCAGCTTTAATAATCTTTTTGGATGTTTAGGTTTCAGCTATTCATTCGGACAGAATCACGTAAATTCGATAATATTGATGTAAACAACTATAAAGTTCCAATACGACCACTGATAACAAATCACACTCGAATAATATTATCTAACGTGTACCCTACCATTCCTCCTAAGGTCATAGAAGATATTATTGATAATCTTGGCATCAAAAGAGGATCGTCGGTTTCTTTTCTCAAGGCAGGTGTACCTGATCAAGGTTACTCTCATGTTATTAGTTTTCGGCGACAAGTATTTACCTCTCCGGATGACGTAACAAAACTTCCTAATTTCATAAAAGTTCAACACGACGACACTCATTATTGGATTTATCCTTCATCAGATAAAGTAAAATGTTTTATTTGTCATGAAACGGGGCATGTAGCAAACCATTGCTCTCTAAACGACCAGTCTTTTAGTCAATTACCAGAAAATATTGTAAACACCTCTCAATAAAGTATTTCCCCCGAAACTTCTACCAATACAGTATACAGAAATATTAAAATCATCTAGTGAAGATATGGAAATTATAGAAAAAGTAAACAATACTAACACTATTACAGGTATTAAAAGGTCCTTTTCTTGTTCAATCTCTACCTGCAGCTCATCTAAGGATTTTCCTCCCCTTGAATTTAAAGAACCAAATATAACATATATTAAGCCTAGTTAAAAAAATTAAAACAAACCGAAAATTCTGTTTCTAATGATACTTCAATTGAGGAAATAAAAAATCAACTAGATCCCGCTAAAGCCTTCATAGAAAAAAATCCAAGTAGACATTCTTTAGATTTTAACAAAACAGTCGACTTTTTATTTTCGACAATCGGTAAAAGAAATTCTAAAGAAATTGCACTCACTTACACAGATAATATTCCAGATTTAATATCTTTTCTCGCAGGAATTAAGGAATTCTTAACAGATAAAAGACTTGCCAGCAGGATAGTTAGAATAAATCAACGATTATGCGTAGTTGATCTCATTGACGATTCCAGTGATTACGATTCAGGTTCTACTATAGGAGATGATCTAAAGTAATATAAGTAAATTAAAATAAATTTAAATATTTAATTACTCTCACAATGACTCGTACAATGATTTTCTCTCGTTAGAGTACGAATTACTCTCTCCTAGCAATAAAAACAATTTGTTTTTTTCCAAAGTTACCAAAGCTATCAAAGATTGTACTCCAAAAAGGAAACTTTTTTCTTCTCATAAAATTCGGAATCCAGTGCCCTAGTGGGACAAAGAATGTGACAGTAAAAAGGTTAAGACGCGCTTCTTATAAACAAACTAAAGTACTACAAAAAATTAAATAATATAATTGAATATAAAAAGAACTGCGTCATTGCAAAAAAAACTTTTAAAAAAAAGAAAAAAGAGTGCTTTAGAAATTTTGCTCGAAGTCTAAACGTTTATACTAACCAATCCTATTTTTGGAACACCTGTAAAATCCTAAATAACAGCTGGGTCAATACAAGTCCTCAACACTCTAGTGAAAATCTACAAACCAAAGATATAATTACATCAGCTTTAGATAAAATAAGCCCCCCTGGGTCCCTATAGATCCTCACTGGGCTCCTACTTCACAACAAAAATTTTTTCTAGATGACTACTTCTCTTTCTCGGAATTTAATTTTGCTCTAGATTCAAAAAATACATCTTCCGCTTCTGGTCTAGACGGTTTAGACTTTGAGATTTTAAAAGCACTACCTGTTAAATACAAATTAATTTTATTAGATATTTGCAACTCCATGTACAAAAATAACGACTTTCCGGTTGAATGGAAAAATTCTTTCATACATTTCATCCCTAAGGAAGATCGTACTAATTTAAGGCTCATTGCATTAACCTCATGCGCCTGCAAACTGTTTGGAGTGTCTTATCAAAAATCGTCTTCAATATTGGGTTGAGCACAAAAATTTACTTCCTAATAGTCAGCATGGGTTCCGCAAAGGAATGTCATGCATAGAGAATCTCTCTATTTTGAAAGCGAAAATAGACGAAGCATTCTCATAAAAAAAATCAGTCTTAGCAGCTTTTTTAGACGTATAAGCTGCTTTTGAACGCGTTAATTTAGATTTACTCTTCTTAAAACTTTCTGACATTGGTTGCTCTTCTCAAATTATTCACTTTGTTAAATTCATTACACATGAAAGATTTGTATTTTCTCAACTAATTGAAAATTACCCAAGGACTGTTTGGAAAGGCGTTCCTCAGGGCGGCGTGCTCAGCCCTTTATTGTATATAATATACGTCTCTAATATTGTAAACGATTTACCAATTGCGCAATTTGCAGACGACATCACTATCTACATCAAATGTAAAACTATTGAAATAGGCAAAAGAATAATTTCTCAATCTATTGTCAAATTACAGTCGAATTTGCTCAAACTTGGAATCGACTTCTCTCCATCTAAAACTGTTCTTGTTCATTATAACAATCAAAATATACAGCCTGGAAAAGTTCAAATCAATATAGGAAATATCATAGTAAAATCAAGCCCATATGCTGGTTTCCTAGGCTTATTTTTTGATTTTAAAATGTCATTCTCAGTAAATGTTGAATATATACATAAAAAATGTTTTCAAGCTCTAAATATACTAAAATTTTTATGTGGTCCCTGGGGGGGGGGTGTGACCCAGATTCTCTCATTTTGATATATAAAAGCTACATCAGGTCAAAAATAGATTTTGGTAGTTTTATCTACCTTGCAAATAAAAAAAATCTAGATAAAATTGAAAAAATTCAAAATGCGGCTATACGTACTGCATTACTATATCGGAGATCCACCCCCACCAACATTTTGCTAGCCGAATCCAAAATTCCCCTTTACCAATTTCGTGCTCAATTTTTATGTATTCGCTTTATTATTAAAACTCTATCTAACTTCGGCTCCTTGTAATATAAATCGATATGTAATTACTAGAACATTATTAGCCTTCAAACTGCCGGCATGGCTCATATATGAGCCAGCTGTGACCTTGATAACTACTCTAGAGATATGAGGTGTTTTTATGTATAAATTTTGCACATCAAAAGTATCAATTTATAAGGCAAAAATGCCGGCAGTCTAAAGGTTAAAAAGGAAAAATATTTAAATCAATATAACATATAGCTTAACGACTATAACTATATTACTATTCAAGTTCCAATAAACACTACCTTCGGTAATAACATTAAAAACGAAAAAGATTTATTGACGATTATATTGAAAAACGTAATGCTCCCGCAGTGTTCACACATGGCAGTAAAATCAAGAATTCTCCTAGTGTTGGTTCCTCGTGCATTTGTTATGATCTTAATATCGAAATTTCTGAAACCATAAATGGAAATGCATCTGTGTTCACTACTGAGTGCATTGCCCTTTCAGATGCAATGGGCTTAGTTTTAAAACATAAAGACAGAAACATCCTCATTTTTTCGGATTCGTTCCAGAGAGCTTATAGTAGTAACCAATCGTATGTGAGCTTATCATTACAATTTGGCAGAATTCTTAGTTCGCATTAATATTATACAAAACTATCTCTGTAAATGTTCTATCGCCAACGAAAATCTCAATCATGTCATATGGCAATGTTCCCTGTACGAAGAACAAAGGAAATCACTAATGTATGATCTAAAAAATGCAGTACTATCTGCCTTTAAATATTGAATCTCTAATTGCTAAACCGGATATACAAGCCTGTAATAAAATCATATAGCTTAACTACTATACTATATTACTATTCAGTTCCAATAAACACTACCTTCGGTAATAACATTAAAACGAAAAAGATTTATTGACGATTATATTGAAAAACGTAATGCTCCCGCAGGTTCACACATGGCAGTAAAATCAAGAATTCTCCTAGTGTTGGTTCCTCGTGCATTTGTTATGATCTTAATATCGAAATTTCTGAAACCATAAATGGAAATGCATCTGTGTTCACTACTGAGTGCATTGCCCTTTCAGATGCAATGGGCTTAGTTTTAAAACATAAAGACAGAAACATCCTCATTTTTTCGGATTCGTTCCAGAGAGCTTATAGTAGTAACCAATCGTATGTGAGCTTATCATTACAATTTGGCAGAATTCTTAGTTCGCATTAATATTATACAAAACTATCTCTGTAAATGTTCTATCGCCAACGAAAATCTCAATCATGTCATATGGCAATGTTCCCTGTACGAAGAACAAAGGAAATCACTAATGTATGATCTAAAAAATGCAGTACTATCTGCCTTTAAATATTGAATCTCTAATTGCTAAACCGGATATACAAGCCTGTAATAAAATATTTAAGTTCTTTACCATCATGGCGTCGGGAGTGGTAGACACTCCCGATCTGGATGAAGAAGTTTTCTTTAAATGTCATCCAAAAAGTAAAGTAACAACAGTGACGTGCTTAATTTGTGAGAATATATATCATAAGAGTGACTTTAATAAATCAAAAAGTGGAATTGCAATTAGTAATGCTTTTATTATTTGCCCGGAACACTCAAGTCTAAATCTAACCTCAAAAATTACAAAAGACACGTGTCTGAATGAAACAGCAAAGTGCATTATTGCACAAATAAAATTACAACAAAGGCTACAAATAAGAGAAGAATATTTAAATGACATTATTAATGAAACAAATAATGTAGATTTAAATCTAACTAGTGATCAATCAGAACTTGAAACTTTAAGAATCGAAAATAAATTGTTAAAACAACTGGTATCAGAAATGAGTGATAAAAATTTACTATTAAAAAGTGCTTTGGAACAAGACAAGGAAATAGACAATGTTGTAAAGAACTCTTTATATTCACAAGTTCTTAATTACGAAAATATTAAACCAAAAAAAGTACCGAAATTAATAATCAAGAAAATAAATAATAAAGAGGACAAATACGACATCAAGAAATGTGTCGCGCATTACTTGATAAAAAAGAAATCTGTGCAAACTAAGCAAATTTATAATAAAAATAATTCTGAAGTGATAGTGGAATGTATGAACGAAAAAAGTGCTACTGAGACGGAAAAAATTTTGAAAGAAAAATTATCAAATATATGTGAAGTCAAAAAAGAAGAAGTATTTAAACCTAAGCTTAAAATAGTGGGGATTGATAATTTTGAAAATCTAAATACTAAAGCTATAGAAAATGATTTAAATGAAAGAAATTTTAAAGAATTTAATACTGGATGCAATGTTGTGCACAGATATGAAAACACGAGAACGAGGCTAGAAAGTGTTATAATAGAAGTAACGAGTGAAATTTACAAATACATAAGAGAAAATAAAAATAGAGTTTTTATTGGTTATCAAAACTGTAGAGTATATGACATTATCGATATAAGACCGTGTTACAATTGTGGAAGATTTGGACATAGTGGTAATAAGTGTACAAATAGTAAAGTTTGTTTGAAGTGCGCTGGTCCTCATAATACCGAAAATTGCATGAATATAGATAAACTAGCTTGTGTAAATTGTGTATATCACAATAATAAATTTAACAAAAATTATGACTTTAAACATGTGGCTAATGATAGTGAATGCTGCCAAGTGTTAAAAATGAAAATTAAAAAATTTATAGATAACATCGATTATCCGATGAGTCCAAGTATACCAAGATACATCGGTAAATTAGATTTTAAACATATAACTAATAGGAAGGTAAATAGGATAAAGGCTAAATCTACTATGTCGGTATCATCAATTGCATCAAACAGCTCAAGTATCCAGCAAGATCATCAAAATGGAAAGCAACATTGAAGTGATTTCTGAGATATTAAATGATACTTTAAAAAAAGAATTGGTTGTAAAAAATTTTCATACTTTAAATACTTATATAAATTCTAATAAGGACAATATCTTATATATTAATATAAGACGTTTAAATGCGAATTTTAACAAATTAGAAATTTTAATTAATGGTCTGAGCATTAAGCCTTTTATGATTGTTTGTGCTGAAACTTGGAATTTGGAATATTATCAATACTTTAATCTAAAAGGTTACAAAATGCATTACAATAATAGTAAATTGAATAAATCGGACGGTGTCGTTATTTATATTGATGAAAATATAAATGAATTTACTGAAATAATAGATATTGGTAAACTTAAAATTCTCAATACACGTATAAATAACGAAATAGTAAATATAGAAATTTCTTCAATATATAGATCTCACGATATAAGTAAGACGGATTTTCTTATGAATATAAAAGAATTGTTAAAAATAAAAAAAAAATATCACTAATCATATAATAGTAGGAGATTTTAATATTGATATTTTGAGTTTAGACAATGTTATCCAAGAATTTCTAAATAATATTCTAGTAAACGGTTACTATCCAGGTTTTCAATCTATTACAAGACCATCTAGCTTATCTGATAATGGATCTTGTATTGACAATTTTTTTATTAAAATGAAATCACTTAACACTAAATCTTGCAAATTAATATACACAATTACAGATCATTTTCCTTTATTTTTATCAATTAAAAAGATTAAAGTATCTAGAACTGATAGAAAAAACGTACTACTAAAGTATAACAAACTCCATTCTTTTGCTAAAGGTTTTAATTGGAATAATATACTAACAATGTCTGATCCTAATCTAGCAATTGATGTATTAATATCGACTATTAAAACTTGTATTGAGAAGGCTACAGTTACTAATATTAGTAACAAAAGAGATAAAAATAAACCAAGAAAAGGTTGGATAACTAAAGCTATAACAGTTTCATGTAATAAAAAGGAATTTTTATATAATATTTGGAGATTAGATACAAACAATTTATTAAACAAAGAAATATATAAAACATATGAAAAAATACTAAATAAAGTTATCAAAAATGCAAAGATATTGTATGATAAAGAACTAGTTGAAAACTCAACTAGAAATCCTAGAAAATTATGGAATATAATTAACCAAAAATTAGGTAAAAATAAGAAAAAAAGTAAAGCTATATCTTACATATACGATAAACAAATGAAAGTTATAAATAATACTACAGAAATTGCAAATACAGTGAATAAATTTTTCACTGACATAGGTACTGAATTAAGGAAAAAAATTATCACACCAACGAATTACAGCAGGAAAATAACGAAAATTAATCAGAAATCAATATTTTTAAACCCGATTGTTGCATATGAAATCATTGAAGTTGTAAACGATTTTGATATAAAGAATGGAGGAGTAGATAAAATAAACACTAGAGTATTAAAGACATTATTAAGCTACATTGTAGGACCTTTGGTCCATATTTTTAACTTATGCATAGAAAAAGCTATTTGGCCAGATGCTTTAAAAATCGCTGAAATTGTACCTATTTATAAAGCTGGTGATAAAAACTATGCAAAAAACTATAGACCTATCTCTTTAATATCTAATGTTGCAAAAATCTTTTAAAAACTAATTAATAAAAGATTTATTAATTTTTTAAATAAATGTGATATTTTGTCAAAAAATCAGTTTGGTTTTGTTAAAAATAAGGGAACTAAAGATGCTCTGCAATACATCTCTAGTAAACTGTACAATTGTTTAGATATGAGCAAACCAATCGCAATAGCTTTTCTTGATCTAGCAAAAGCTTTTGATACAGTAGATCATATTATATTACTGAATAAGTTATATAGCTATGGAATAAGAGGTGGTGCTTATGATATCATGAAATGTTATTTATCGAATAGACAACAAAGAGTTAAATTAGATAACGTTTTTAGTTCTAATATGACAGTAAAAACTGGTGTTCCTCAAGGTACAATATTGGGACCACTGTTATTTATTTTATATGTAAATGATATGTTAGCAGATAATATTATCTCATATGCAGATGACACTGCGATAATTGTCACTGGTAAAAATTGGAAAGAAGTTGAATGTTTAATGAATAGCGAATTAGAATCAATCTCCAATTGGTTGGCTACTAATAAATTGTCTTTAAATGTTAAAAAAACAACTTATATTACATTTGGAAATTATTGCGATAGTGTACCTGAGGTTAATAATTTTAATATTCATATAAATAATGTTAACATAAATAGAGTTGAGTATACCAAATACCTAGGTGTAATTTTTGACTTTAGAATGAGTTGGGGTAAACACATTGAATATATTGTTAATAAAACAAAATATCTTATCTTTGTGTTTCATAAACTGGCCAAGATTATGAACCTGGATACGCTTAGAATGATATATTATGCTTTATTTAATAGTATAATTAGTTATGGTATAATAGCTTGGGGTGGTGCATATAATAATTATATGAAAATATTACATAGTTTGCAGAAAAAATTATTAAAAATTATAAACAAGAATAATTTTATTATTGAAAATAATCCACTAAGTATTGAACAGATTTTTACACTAGATTTTTACGTATAGTGGTCGTAGGCGGGAAGGTTGCTGGAACTGTGGAAGCCGCCAACACAGCTGGCAAAGGTGCCAAGAAATTCGGACAAGATTTTGCCGAGGATTTGGAAGACCGGGTGACACGATAGAAACGTGTCCACATTGCCATGAAGAATGGGAACATGGGCTCTATTCAAATATTTCTAAACGAAGTCCACGGAGGTCTCATCTCCGTCGTGACTTAGCTCGTCTCGTCCGTGCGCGTGCGCATTGCGCTGATATCGACATGATGCGAGTGTTCGCCTGTGCGTTCGGCTGTCGGTATATGTGTCCAATCGCGATTCTTGCCCAGCTTCCAACGGGTTCATCATTGTGTTGCTAATGACGTGGTGCTTCTTCTTCGACGCTGGCTCGCTATAGGATTAACGTGGAGTTCCGGGGGCTATTTACAGGTAAGTTAGTTAGTCGTAGAAGCTAACAGTGATTTATATAGTTATATTACAGGTGGAGAAGTTAGTGTTCCCTTAACCTCTCAGTTCATATCAGCAGGCAATTGTATTCATTTTTACACGTCCTTGCTTCCTGTTTCCCAGTATCCCATTCCCTAGTAGTGTGCTCCTTCTCATTTTTTAATATTTTCACAGAAAACCCTGCACGAGTCGTCATCAGTCAACGGAGCCACTCAGAGTACGTGTTGCTGTACCTCAAACTTTAACTTGATTGAGCTCGTAGAGGATATACAGCCCTTGACGCACCTACTGATTGGAGAAGGACCTATTTGCTTCCTGTTTGATCAACTTCTGGGCTTTTGGAGAGCTAATGCTGGTGTTCGTCCTGGTTCCTTGGGCTCGTTCCTGGTCAACGAGGCCAATCATAGGGAGTAAAAATATTAATGACTTGTAAGTAACAAGTGCAGTTTTGTCTGCCTAATTGTCCACTCTACAATGAGTAAACGATCCAGAATTTACCGGATTAAGGCATTAAAAATATTTCAGTACGTAACTGCATTTATAAAAGTTTTATGATTTAAAAAAAAATTTGTCAAGATTTATTAATTTTTTAAATAAATGTGATATTTTGTCAAAAAATCAGTTTGGTTTTGTTAAAAATAAGGGAACTAAAGATGCTCTGCAATACATCTCTAGTAAACTGTACAATTGTTTAGATATGAGCAAACCAATCGCAATAGCTTTTCTTGATCTAGCAAAAGCTTTTGATACAGTAGATCATATTATATTACTGAATAAGTTATATAGCTATGGAATAAGAGGTGGTGCTTATGATATCATGAAATGTTATTTATCGAATAGACAACAAAGAGTTAAATTAGATACGTTTTAGTTCTAATATGACAGTAAAAACTGGTGTTCCTCAAGGTACAATATTGGGACCACTGTATTTATTTATATGTAAATGATATGTTAGCAGATAATATTATCTCATATGCAGATGACACTGCGATAATTGTCACTGGTAAAAATTGGAAGAAGTTGAATGTTTAATGAATAGCGAATTAGAATCAATCTCCAATTGGTTGGCTACTAATAAATTGTCTTTAAATGTTAAAAAAACAACTTATATTACATTTGGAAATTATTGCGATAGTGTACCTGAGGTTAATAATTTTAATATTCATATAAATAATGTTAACATAAATAGAGTTGAGTATACCAAATACCTAGGTGTAATTTTTGACTTTAGAATGAGTTGGGGTAAACACATTGAATATATTGTTAATAAAACAAAATATCTTATCTTTGTGTTTCATAAACTGGCCAAGATTATGAACCTGGATACGCTTAGAATGATATATTATGCTTTATTTAATAGTATAATTAGTTATGGTATAATAGCTTGGGGTGGTGCATATAATAATTATATGAAAATATTACATAGTTTGCAGAAAAAATTATTAAAAATTATAAACAAGAATAATTTTATTATTGAAAATAATCCACTAAGTATTGAACAGATTTTTACACTAGATTTTACGTATAGTGGTCGTAGGCGGGAAGGTTGCTGGAACTGTGGAAGCCGCCAACACAGCTGGCAAAGGTGCCAAGAAATTCGGACAAGATTTTGCCGAGGATTTGGAAGACCGGGTGACACGATAGAAACGTGTCCACATTGCCATGAAGAATGGGAACATGGGCTCTATTCAAATATTTCTAAACGAAGTCCACGGAGGTCTCATCTCCGTCGTGACTTAGCTCGTCTCGTCCGTGCGCGTGCGCATTGCGCTGATATCGACATGATGCGAGTGTTCGCCTGTGCGTTCGGCTGTCGGTATATGTGTCCAATCGCGATTCTTGCCCAGCTTCCAACGGGTTCATCATTGTGTTGCTAATGACGTGGTGCTTCTTCTTCGACGCTGGCTCGCTATAGGATTAACGTGGAGTTCCGGGGGCTATTTACAGGTAAGTTAGTTAGTCGTAGAAGCTAACAGTGATTTATATAGTTATATTACAGGTGGAGAAGTTAGTGTTCCCTTAACCTCTCAGTTCATATCAGCAGGCAATTGTATTCATTTTTACACGTCCTTGCTTCCTGTTTCCCAGTATCCCATTCCCTAGTAGTGTGCTCCTTCTCATTTTTTAATATTTTCACAGAAAACCCTGCACGAGTCGTCATCAGTCAACGGAGCCACTCAGAGTACGTGTTGCTGTACCTCAAACTTTAACTTGATTGAGCTCGTAGAGGATATACAGCCCTTGACGCACCTACTGATTGGAGAAGGACCTATTTGCTTCCTGTTTGATCAACTTCTGGGCTTTTGGAGAGCTAATGCTGGTGTTCGTCCTGGTTCCTTGGGCTCGTTCCTGGTCAACGAGGCCAATAATAGCTGCTTGTATTTTTATTGAGAACTTCGGTGATGGATTGTAATAAAAAATCAATGATCACTAACTATACAAGTGCAGTACTGTCTGTCGGGTTGCCGGCAACTCTATTATGATTAAACAATCATAAATAAATTTTTCGGATTAAGACATTAAAAATATTTCAGTACGTAACTGCATTTATAAAAGTTTTATGATTTAAAAAAAAATTTGTCCAAAAGAAAAGAAGTTCTAGATGAACTAATTATAAAAAGCAAGTACACAATTATTATTTATAGACATCTTACACGCTATTAAAAAACAGTTATCGGACTAAGGCATTATATAATTTCAGTTATAAAGTATGAATTTCGATGCGAGCACAATGATTGCTAATAACTGTTTGTAAATATTATATTTTATTTCAGTTTTTAAAAAATTGAACAATTTATTAAAATTGTCATCACATCATAGGGAGTAAAAATATTAATGACTTGTAAGTAACAAGTGCAGTTTTGTCTGCCTAATTGTCCACTCTACAATGAGTAAACGATCCAGAATTTACCGGATTAAGGCATTAAAAATATTTCAGTACGTAACTGCATTCATAAAAAAGTTTTATGATTATAAAAAAATTGATGAAAAGAAAAATGTTTTAAACAAACTAATTATAAAAGCAATTTCACAATTATTATTTATAATTCAGTTATAAAGTAGGACTGTTTACGCGAGCACAATGATTGCTAATTTGTAACTATTATATTTATTTCAGTTTTTAAAAAATTGAACAATTTATTAAAATTATTATGACTTCATAGAGAGTATGATTATCGCCTAAGATATGAGATCTTAGAGCCAATTTTCGGAATATTCAATAACAATGCTACATATCTCGGTTTTACAGGATTCCATAACAAAGTTGTTGCTATTATTAATAGAAAAATCGTACAAAATTCATGAATAATGATGAAAGCCAACTGAAGGGCCCGAAGCTGTTCCTTTTTCGATAAAATAAACTCTTATTCATTAAATCCAATGAATAAAATTTTGACAATCTGACATCCCCTTAGTGAGTGTTTTATGTTTAAATTTATGTAACGAAAACCCGAATATTAATACCGAATTTATTTATTTGATAGTGAGAAAATCGGCTATCTACATTAAAATGGTCTAATTGTATAAACAATGACCTAAACAGATTTCAAAACCGAAGACTTAATTTTAAGCTTGAATTTGCAATCGTCATATAAAACCGATAGATCTTGTGGATTTCTCTTATTTTTTATTTATTAATACCCAGGTATCCGATATTCCGTCCATCTACAGAATGTGACATTTATTTTCACTGTCGGTGAAAACTTTTCTGTGGGAATTTCAAAAGATAATGTCCCTGCGACCTGCAAATTATCTAGAAAACCGGGAAGACGTCCAAATAAAGTGGCTGTTTTTTCAAATTTTTGCTATAAAATGCGAGAATATAAGATTTTAATGCCAGATGCGTGACACAATGGGTTTCTACTTAAGTGTCCGGGCTGGGCCCCCCTTACTCTTAATATGTCAGTTGTAGGGGTATGGATCAGCCTAAAATCGATATTTTAGGAATTAAATAATCTAGTACCTTTTACCTCAATATCTAAGACATAAATTAAAAAATATTCAATATCTCTTAATAATGTGAAAATTTTACCGAGTTTTGTACATATTCAACCCAAAAATGGTTTTTTCACTGCAGAAAATTTTAAAATCGGTTACTTTTCAGTTTAGATCTATCTACGTATAAATAATATGTGCTTGTTTAAACAGTTTCTAAGAATTTCAGTTCAGCACTATCTATTTTCGACTTTTCATGGTGGAATATAACTTAAGACCCCTTTAATACCTATCAAATTAGCACGCGAGTTTTAGTCCAATCTTATAATTTTTTTAATATACCGCGGCCCTGATTAGAATACATTAACAAAATTCTCACAATAACCTTATTTAGATCTATTCTCCACGGAAGTGATCACTAAAAAGTCAAAAACAAATGTTGGGAACTGATCTTTTTCATGCATTGATTCAATCATCTACGAAGAAGTATCACCATTCTTTTTTTTGCAATATGTAATGTAATATAAGAAATTAGATAGATCAATTCAAATTTAATTTTAAAATTAAAAGATAGATAGGCTATATAGATTTAAAAATTTGTGCTTAGTCCATTCGCAGTATACGTAATATCATTCAAGATATCCTTAGCACGCATCTGCCAAAGCTCCACAGGCGACGCAGCATACAGCGAATCTTTCTAACACAACCGCTTACGGAGAGGATTTTCCTTCATAAGTATAAACCACTGTGTGCAATCGTAAGTATTTTTTATAACTATATATATTTTTAATAACTAATTATTTTTATTAATCTAACATGTACTTCCCTTCTAACTATCCTCTCTCTCCTTAACACACAACCCTCCTTACCTTGTTTATTACTAACTAAACAATAACTATTTATATTTATTTATTATTCCTAACACCCCTAATTCCACCTGTTCTTTATCCCTATTTGATACTCAATTATTAGAGTATTTAATTTCTATTATCTTCCTTTTTTGCAATTTTACTAATTAACCAACCCATGTATTCATCGTTCACACACGTTCCCACATTTATATTATTATTAATATTTATAAATTTCTTATCTATTTCCCCATAATAACTGTCCTTACTATTAATTATATTATTTAGTAAATATACATATTAATATATTTCTCTTTTGCAGATACAGCGTGCGAAGGAGTACCTGTCACCGAAGGAACCCCGGACACGCTGATCAATATACCACCTGCTGTACCTTCGCATCAACCCATGAGGACAACTGGATAAGTATAATTAATTAATATAATTTATTTATTTACTAATTAATACTAATATTATATATATATATATATATATATATATATATATATATATATATATATATATATATTATTTTCAGGTGGCCTCAGTGATGTACCCACATCACAATATAGAAAGTTGAATTTTGACTTGTTAATGCGTCTGCAATTAAGAGTTTCAGTGAATTTAGATGAAAAATTACGATAAATAATTTTGCAGACGAGTCAGAGGTGAAGTTAATCTTGCAGACGAGATTATAGTAGCAAAGTTTTCTGTAGTATTTGAAAGTCATTTTATTTCGTCTGCCATTGAAGTTAATGATATAATTAAATGCAAATTTTGATGAGCAAATAATTGGAGACGGTTTGGATGTGCACAAGTAATTTATTTAAATTAATTAAGTTACAAAATTGTTTCGTATGCTTAAACTTATTTTATTTTGTCTGCAACTGAGAGTAATGATTAAGTTTGATTTATGAATAATAAAAAAATTATTTGCAGACCGTTTGGATGATCACAAGTAATTTATTTATTTATTATTTCTTAACATCCTTTAGAAAATTTTTTCTCTAAATTTGAAGTAATTCTATTTTGTCTGCAATCAAAGGGACTTATTCATTTAAATGCGATATCCTTAAAGAAAAGAATACAGACGGTTTACATGTGCACAAATAAACCTACTAACAAACAACGTTGTGAAAACGTTGTGGCAACGTTATCTTAGCAATACTCCAACGTTGTTATGACAGTTCTGCAACGTTGGAGAAACATTGATGCAACGTGGGAGATGTCCGCTAATATTTTATAAGTTGCCGCGATGGGTGGAAGCCAACGTTGAAACAACGTCTAAACAACGTTGAAAAACAACTTACAAAATCTGTTTTGTCAAAATGTTGAATAAATGTCGTAGAACAGCTTAATAATACTTTTCTAAACGTAAAAAAATTTATGAAATATAAAAAAAAAATTTCTTGTTCGGGAATTAGAACCACCGATCTTTAACTCCGGAGGCTTGCTCTCTACCAACTGAGCTATTTTATTGTTTCTGTCATTGTGTTAAATTGAGGCTATAACGAACAGCTAGAATATGTTTAAACTTTATAGCCTCAATTTGACACAATGGCAGAAACAATAAAATATCTCAGTTGGTAGAGAGCAAGTCTTCGGAGTTAACCCGACTAGAAATGAAAGTATGGCAAACATCCGGACCTTATCAGGTGCCTGCAATTTAGAATCGGGGCCTTATAAGGTGCCTAAGCAGGCCCTTACATGGTTTGTAATGGGGTAATTTCCAGGGCTACACAACGTACATATATTTTTAGGCAATAGTAAGGGGCAACTATAGGAAACAACTTTTACTTGTACATATAGATTACAATTTAAATAATTTTATAATAGTTAATTTAATTTTCTTAAAATCAATTAGTAATATTTAAATTTTTGTAATATTAAACTAGAAATGCGGAAACATTTTATGTTAGGTTAAGGGGTGTATTGATATAAATGCATATAATATAATAAAAATTGTGCTAATGTTGCTATTATTAATTTTGCATTGTGCACCTATTAAAAAAACTTTATTAATATTTATTTATAAGGGGTTTTACAATACTTTTCAAGTATTTAAAACAAACGATCTATATGCTAATTTATTAAAAAATAAATAACACATTGAAAATTGACAAATTATCACTGAGAAGTATTAAGTCGATTAATGCGATACCCACCCCAATCCTTAGCATTGTTAATTATCGCACCTATGCTTTGTAAAATTTTGTTTTCTTCAACAACAATTTTTGCAGTTTTCCATAAGCTTGTATTGTTGAATCTATAATAATTTATAAAATGAATCATAAAATATTAAAAATATATATATTACATTTATAAATATTATTATAAATAATTTTAATACCTCGCAAACATTTGTAAAAAGCTACTTCTTTAAATATGATATAATATGCTCATTTCTAATACAAAATTAGATGATGGTACGTCTACAATAACATTTAATAAATTTTTATGTCATGTACAAGTATTTTTTGATAATTATAATAAAATAATCATTATAAACTTACATGAATGAAATAATGATTATTAATATCAAAATATATGTCAAAAGTAACAAAATTAATATTACTTAATGTTTAGTCGTAAATACTTTATAGAATTAAAACAAAAGTAATAAAATTAATGTTATTTAATTTAGTTACTGTATAAAATTTAATTATTCACTTAAATATATATACTTCTAATTAAATACTTGCATAACCTTTTCTCTGGTACGGAGTTTCAAAAGACGTAAAAAAATTTAAACATGTCACGTGATTTATATATCTTTTGGGGTTGGTCAAAAACTAGACCCTGATAATTACCCCATTACATGTCTCATTAGGGCCTTTTCAGGCTGCCTTGTAAGGCCCCAGTAATTACCAGAGATAGCCAGAAAATTTTTCTAGTCGGGAAAGATCGGAGGTTCTATTTCCCGAACGAGAAATTTTTGTTTTATTTTTTTTTTATATCTCATAAATTTTTCTACGTTCCTTAGACGTTGTTTCAACGTTGGTTTCCACCTATCGCGGCAACTTATAAAATATTATCGTACATCTCCCGTTGCAACAACGTTTCTCCAACATTGCAGAACTTTCATAACAATGTTGGAATGTTGGTAAAATAACGTTGCCACAACGTTGTAACAATTAAATTGTATAGTTTTTTCGTTATTCCAAACTAAAAGAATAAAGTTTCAGAATTGAAAAATGATGGATTATTGGGTGAAGGCAGCAATAAAACTCGTCACACTAATTCACTTCACTTAAATATTTATTATATATATATGAAATTATAGTCTGTAAAAATAGTTCGCGGGTGCACCGTATTTGACCTGCACGGATCGGCAGCCGAGCAGAGAGTAAGTCCTCCGACGGACATTGTGCTCTTTTATTGTCTTAAGGTGGTGGGGGGAAATCGACAGAAGGGCTGATCGTAATTCCAACACTCCCTCCCGATCGGACCTGCAATCACTTACTGTTTCCTAAAAGAAATACAAATCACACATATTAAGCATAATATATACGCATCTCTTTATCCATTCATTATCTTGAAGGTTAGTTTATTATGTAAACCAAAAGCCAACGGCTTCGTAAATATATCAGCAAGCTGTTCTTTTGACTTAACCCACATCACTTTAACAAAACCCATTTTAACACATTCTCTCACATAATGTTCTTTAATTTCAATCATATGTAGCAACTTATTGCTACCTGTTATTTGGGTGACTGCACTAGCCGCCTAATTGTCGCACCACAGAATCATAGATTTGAAGTCATCAATTAGAATCAATTTGAGAGCATTTGACAACGAAATTTTATATTGACACGCCTCGCTCATTGCTATATACTCATCTTGACAGTTAGATAATGCGACATATAATTGCTTGTGTGTCTTTCAAGACACCGCATCTCCAAACAATTTAATTACAAAACCACTAGTTGTCAAACTATTTTACAATCGGCAAAACTTGCATCAGAATAAGTCTGAATATCATCAGTATTACCAGTATATTTTAGACCCAAGAACATACTTCCCTTTAAATACCAAAAATCCTTTTATCATTTCCCAATCGTCCTCATTCGGATTTATTCGATGCTTACCGACAATATTTACTGCATAAGTGATATCAGGACGCGTCACATTTGCTAGATACAATAATGAACCCACGGCTTTTTTATAGGGAACATTCACTCTGAATTCGTCACTTTTGTATTCCGATTCTGTCTCATTCTCTTCGCGATCGCGTCTCTTACGATTTGCTACCTGGTTTGTAATCATCGAAGTCCTTTGCGGATGCATCTCACCAAACCCAAATCTCTGTAACAATTTTAATAATAGCTTTCTTGTGACAATGTCAACGTTTTATTCACTCTATCCCGTATAATCTTAATTCCCAGAAAGCACTTCGGTTCTTCCAGATCAGTCATTTCAAATTCTGATTTCAATTTAGTTTTCACCTCGCTTAGTCGGACTTGATCGTTGCTAGCAATTAACATGTCATCAACATACAAAAACTGAAAAACAAAATTTTATTCGCCTCTCGCCAAGTAAATAAACATGGTTCGCTATCATGAGTATGTAAACCTATTTTATTAGCGGCTTCCGTAAACCTTTCATTCCAACGTTTCGGACTGATTTTTAAACCATACAGCGCTTTCTTCAATTTACAGACCTTCTCTCGCTTCTCTTTGCTCGTCACATTCATGCCTTCTGGCAATTCCATGTATATCTCTTCGCTTATAGTTCCGTTCAAGAAAGCGGTTTTCACGTCCATTTGATATACGTCCAAATCATATTTATTAATGATAGCTAGAACCGATCTTATCAAGGTTAATCTCGAAACAGGTGCGTATGTTTCAACCAAATCATATTCATTTCTATCCTTGAAGTCTCTTATAACAAGTCTCGCTTTATATTTACACGTCCCTTCTTTTTCCATCTTTTTCTTTAAGACCCACCTAGAATCAATTATATTCGGTTTAATTTCGCCTCTCATAATTTCAGATCGTTCTACCAGTTCCCATACTTCATTTTTGTTCATTGAGTCCAATTCACTCTGAATTGCAGACAACCAATTTTCTTTGTCGTTTGAACTCATCGCCTCTCTATACGATTGTGGGTCACAGTTAATTTTTGCTAGCAGTGCATGATATTTCGGATCACTTAATGTTTGTTCCTTTTCTGTTTCGCTTTCTTTCGCTTGTAATTTCCTCGGGCGACCTCTCTTTCTCTTTTCTACTCCCTCCTTTCTTATTATTTCCTCAGATTCTCTCGACACATCTTTTTCATAATTTAAGAACCACTTCTCGTTGTTTACCTTTTCAAAATTATTATCCCAGTCCTGTATTTGATTCTTTGTGAATTTTTTTTTTTTTTTCATTAAATCTCACATCTCGACTTTCATAAAATCTATTCTCATCTGGTTTGAACAAGACATAACCGGTGGCTTTGTATCCACAAGAAAACTTGGGATTGCAATCTGTCTAAACTTAGGACCTATTTTCCTCTGAATCATTACATGTAACCGAAACGCCTAAATTATTTTAAATTCACGGTATAATTTGTGTTGAATTTTTCCAAAGGAGAAACCATCTCATTTGACTTGTGCGGAGTTCTATTGTAAGCATAAACAGCAGCACCCAAAACCAAGTCCCTCATATTTTCTGGAAATTTAGAATCAAACATTAGCGCTCTTACTTTCTTCTGAATAGTCTGATTGAATCTCTCAGCCACTCCATTGTGCTGAGGAGTATCAGAACATGCCAAATACAATTCAGCTCCGAGTGTTTCGAGTACTTTAATTGTATCGCCTCCCGTAAATTCTGTGCCCTGATCTGATCTTAAATAACAGACTTTCGCGTCTCGTCCAAGTAAATTTCTCGAAGTTTTAACAAACTGATCAAGACACGATCCTGTATTATTTTAAATTTCACGGAATATGCCTGAGCTAATCGGAAATAATCATCTACAAATACAGAAATAAAGCGATATCCCTTTGGGTGTGATTTCGGACTTATCGGGCCCATTATGTCCGAATGAATTATTTGTAATTGAACAGATGCTCTCATCCTCGTCTCATTGAAAGGCAATCTGTTTATTTTAGTCATTCTACACACTTCGCATTCAAGCACGGAACTATCAAATTTCACATCACTCAATTTCTTAAAATCAGGAAATCTCTTCTGCAAGTTTCTCAGATAATTTAAAAAGGCATGACCCATTCTCACATGCCATAACATTGACTTATTCGATTGGACAGGTAAATCTGTGTCGCTATCAATTTCTTTTTCACATCTCATTTTTTTTTTTCATCAGGGTTTATAGTTATTTCGTTAAGGTTATGCAGTTTTCTATCTGTCACTGTTGTTTCAAAGTTTGGACCGACTTTCAACACGTCACTTTCATTCTTAATTTCTGACTGGGATTCGATTTCATGGATTTCATTTAATTTTACATCTGTAGTCTGTTTAATTTTACTTCTGGTCAGAAGGTACGCATTTGGCGTGCAATTGAATTTTTCAGAACTTGATTTTAAAGTATCGCTTCGCTTTTCTATTTCGTCTTCAAGCAACCAGTATGGTTTCTCGTATATTCCAGTCAGAAAAGTTTAATTCGAAATGGGATCAAATATCTCTACTCTCTTATTATCCAAATAAATGCCTAGTCCCTTGTCTACAAGTTTTTCTAAGGATAGCATAATTTTCCGACAATGATTCCGCGCAAATCACATTATTTAAGGTTAAAATTCTATTATTTCCCGTTTTAATATCTACGCATCCCGCTCCCTCCGATTTTAAGCTCGCCTCTGGAATTTTGTTTGCGCATCTCTCACATTTCTCTCATCACTTCCAAATTGTCTTTTGTAACCAAGAGTTCGTTTCTCTTGGTTAAATCTCGCATACCTTATAATACCGCGTCCTCTTCCACGTCTCTCGTTGCTCGCATCACTTGTGCTGGGATTTGGGCAATTCTCGGCCTTACGGTCCCGTGATAATTGCCTACACTGTAGCATAATTTTCTCCCGAGTTTTTCCTGGGACATTCACGACTAATATGCCCATATGCGTGACACTCGTAGCAACGCATCCCTTCTATTTGTGCGGCAGCCAGAGCTACTCTAGGCTCCACACTAGTACTCACTGTCGCACCTCCGCTTCCCTTCCTCATCGCTTCATGCTGTAAAAGAAATGTTTTAATTGATTATAATTTAGATCCTTACCCGTCGCGTTTTTGTTCACAAAATTAAGTTCGTGAATCTGTGGCACTTCTCGTACTATTGCATTATAAAAGGCTTTTTTTCATCAGGGTTTATAGTTATTTCGTTAAGGTTATGCAGTTTTCTATCTGTCACTGTTGTTTCAAAGTTTGGACCGACTTTCAACACGTCACTTTCATTCTTAATTTCTGACTGGGATTCGATTTCATGGATTCATTTAATTTTACATCTGTAGTCTGTTTAATTTTACTTCTGGTCAGAAGGTACGCATTTGGCGTGCAATTGAATTTTTCAGAACTTGATTTTAAAGTATCGCTTCGCTTTTCTATTTCGTCTTCAAGCAACCAGTATGGTTTCTCGTATATTCCAGTCAGAAAAGTTTAATTCGAAATGGGATCAAATATCTCTACTCTCTTATTATCCAAATAAATGCCTAGTCCCTTGTCTACAAGTTTTTCTAAGGATAGCATAATTTTCCGACAATGATTCCGCGCAAATCACATTATTTAAGGTTAAAATTCTATTATTTCCCGTTTTAATATCTACGCATCCCGCTCCCTCCGATTTTAAGCTCGCCTCTGGAATTTTGTTTGCGCATCTCTCACATTTCTCTCATCACTTCCAAATTGTCTTTTGTAACCAAGAGTTCGTTTCTCTTGGTTAAATCTCGCATACCTTATAATACCGCGTCCTCTTCCACGTCTCTCGTTGCTCGCATCACTTGTGCTGGGATTTGGGCAATTCTCGGCCTTACGGTCCCGTGATAATTGCCTACAACTGTAGCATAATTTTTCTCCCGAGTTTTTCCTGGGACATTCACGACTAATATGCCCATATGCGTGACACTCGTAGCAACGCATCCCTTCTATTTGTGCGGCAGCCAGAGCTACTCTAGGCTCCACACTAGTACTCACTGTCGCACCTCCGCTTCCCTTCCTCATCGCTTCATGCTGTAAAAGAAATGTTTTTAATTGATTATAATTTAGATCCTTACCCGTCGCGTTTTTGTTCACAAAATTAAGTTCGTGAATCTGTGGCACTTCTCGTACTATTGCATTATAAAAGGCATCACGAATCTCAGATTCAGCAAACGGCTGAGTATGAGGAATATTATTATGTGTTCTTATTATCTCATCAAATTTGTCAACGAAAACTGACACTCTCTCTTTACGTTTGAACACCAAAGAATACAACTGTTTCCTCAAGTTAACAGACGATAAACTACATTCACATCTCTTAATTTCCTTAATTTTTTCCAGCATCTCTTTCGGGTCTTTAATATCAATTAATTTGGCATGATAATTTTGATCGATATGATTTATTAAAATATCGTTGACTTTAAACTGATCTCGCGTTAACATTTCTCTTTCCGTCGCGTCTCGGTTTTCAGAGTTTTCATCAATAATGTACATTAAATTCAAGGCAATTAATTCCGAAGTAAAGTAATCCATAAACAGTTCGTATTTCATTTGTACCGATAATTTATAATCTCTCTTTGTACTCGAATCTCTCATATTCAGTAATTTAATCGCGTCTTTAAACTCACTCATGTCATTCGATTTGTTAAAAATTTTAGTTTCCGAATTATTTTCTTTCTCTACTTCTGATCTAATTAATTTTATTATATCCGCTTTCGATATAACGTCATGCCCCGAATTTTCGGTCGAATTTTGTGTAATTTCTTCAAAATCATTTGCATTCTTATCATAAAACTCATCTCTTACCTCTTTCATTTCCCTTAACACCTCTCGTCCTTCGCGAATGCATTCTCTCATCTCCGAACACATTCGTCTCATCTCATCTTTGAGGTTGCTCTTCTCATCAATATTTTCTCTCAAGTTGTTTTGTTGTGATATGTCGCGTCCCGTCATTGAATCAAAGAAATTGTTTATGTCCGTGACCACCATGTCTATCCGGATCCTCAAATTCGCAACAGGTTGCATTTTCTCCTCAATAACTTGAGTGACTCTTTCCATCACATTTCTCGTCTCATCCATCTCATCTGAAAAATCATCTCTTTTAATATTAGGCAATTTAGTTTTGTTTTTAATTCGCATGCTTATGTTGCATTTTTCATCAGCAATAATCAACGGCGCATTTTTATTCAACACATTCGCTTCTCTGAAATTTCGCTTTTCGTTTATTATCGAATCTCGTTTATCGCTCATCTCAGAGTCCGTTTCGCATTCAATATCTCTGCCCATCTCTTCACCCTTCACGTCCACGTCTCTCAGGTCGACCTCAAACGCATCATCGTTCAACTCATCGCTTGTAATACCCATCTCTTTCGCATCATTCAAATCCCATTCAATCATTTCAGATTTTACTAAATTGCCTAATTCGGTAGAGGGGTAAGTAATTAGCTGGTTTTGACCGGAATGGTCAGTACTTCCCTTTTATTGCGCCTAGCCTTGATTGCTTCAGATACCACTCGAATCTGATCTCCTGATAGGTGATCCATATCTGAAAAACATGTATCGCAATCAGCTGATGGTTCAACCTCTCGAACACAAAGCTGTTAAACCATCAGCGAATGTAGCCAACTAACACTTGAACACAAAGTGTAGCCAACCACATCCCCACTAATGCACTGCGAGAACGTACGACGCCTGCAGCACATCAGCAGACCAGCTGTGCCGATGAATGCAACTTTTAAAACACTTTAATAATTATTATTTATTATGTACACAGGGTACATGTGAATCCGGATTCTGTTGTGAAAATTATTTACTTTTCAAGAAGGTCTAGACCAACCTTCTGCCCGGGGAAACTCTTCTCATGTCAATTCTCATTTTAAAAAGCGCATCACTTAGTTAACGTTAACTTTTATTTAATATCCTTTTAAAGTTGCTTAGACATTTGTTGGACCGATATTGTATCGCATGCGGTACGAGAAAGACGAAAAAGAAAAGAAAATAAAAGGAAGATCAGCTGATCCGAATTTAGCGCGCAAGATCCTGCCTATCTAGCCTTTCGTCTATCACACTTCGCGCTTCTTTGCCTCGAGAACTCCCCGCTCCGCGCTCACCTAGTCTCGCTCGTTTCCCTACTACGTAAGTACGCGTCTCCGCTCTCTTCCCCACTTCGCGCTTCTCTCGTACACGCCCTTCTCCCGTACTCGCCCTTCTCTCTCTTTCTCGAGTGTTCCCGAGCTCGTTCGGCCGCTCTCGCCTTGCGCTCTCCTTCTAACTCGCACTCACGTTCTCCTTCTCACTCGCACTCACGCTCTCCTTCTCTCTCGCACTCTCGCTCTCCTTCTCACTCGCACTCACGCTCTGCTATTCCTACTTCGTCGCTCACGTGTTCCCGCCGCATGCAATACCCGGTACAAATAAATGCCGCGCTCGGACCTTTCCAAGGTCCTGTTCCACGAATTTTTCGAACAAAAGACAAACGTGTCTATGAACATTTTTTTCTCATCACACTCACAATTTTTCGCACCTAGGCTTTTCTCATCGCATCCACACAAGATTAATAATAGATTAATAAATAAATTAATAAAATTAATAAACTGAATACCGGCCGGTGAATTTGCATAACTTATCCCATTCAATCATTTCAGATTTTACTAAATTGCCTAATTCGGTAGAGGGGTAAGTAATTAGCTGGTTTTGACCGGAATGGTCAGTACTTCCCTTTTATTGCGCCTAGCCTTGATTGCTTCAGATACCACTCGAATCTGATCTCCTGATAGGTGATCCATATCTGAAAAACATGTATCGCAATCAGCTGATGGTTCAACCTCTCGAACACAAAGCTGTTAAACCATCAGCGAATGTAGCCAACTAACACTTGAACACAAAGTGTAGCCAACCACATCCCCACTAATGCACTGCGAGAACGTACGACGCCTGCAGCACATCAGCAGACCAGCTGTGCCGATGAATGCAACTTTTAAAACACTTTAATAATTATTATTTATTATGTACACAGGGTACATGTGAATCCGGATTCTGTTGTGAAAATTATTTACTTTTCAAGAAGGTCTAGACCAACCTTCTGCCCGGGGAAACTCTTCTCATGTCAATTCTCATTTTAAAAAGCGCATCACTTAGTTAACGTTAACTTTTATTTAATATCCTTTTAAAGTTGCTTAGACATTTGTTGGACCGATATTGTATCGCATGCGGTACGAGAAAGACGAAAAAGAAAAGAAAATAAAAGGAAGATCAGCTGATCCGAATTTAGCGCGCAAGATCCTGCCTATCTAGCCTTTCGTCTATCACACTTCGCGCTTCTTTGCCTCGAGAACTCCCCGCTCCGCGCTCACCTAGTCTCGCTCGTTTCCCTACTACGTAAGTACGCGTCTCCGCTCTCTTCCCCACTTCGCGCTTCTCTCGTACACGCCCTTCTCCCGTACTCGCCCTTCTCTCTCTTTCTCGAGTGTTCCCGAGCTCGTTCGGCCGCTCTCGCCTTGCGCTCTCCTTCTAACTCGCACTCACGTTCTCCTTCTCACTCGCACTCACGCTCTCCTTCTCTCTCGCACTCTCGCTCTCCTTCTCACTCGCACTCACGCTCTGCTATTCCTACTTCGTCGCTCACGTGTTAAGATAATAGATTAATAAATAAATTAATAAAATTAATAAACTGAATACCGGCCGGTGAATTTGCATAACTTGTCTGTCTAAGATCGCATCGCACAACGATATCGTTTTAAACACAAATCACCGCGCCGCTATCAAATCGATTTTCATTTCACTTTATTAAGAATTTTCACATACCCTTGGTGATGCTGCTCGTCGCCTTCTCTCCTTCCTCTGATATCCTCTTACCTAAAAGAAGAATCTTCTCTGAATTCCCCGCGCAAATGGAAGCGGTGGTGGGCCGATAACCTGATGGATTATTGGGTGAAGGCAGCAATAAAACTCGTCACACTAATTCACTTCACTTAAATATTTATTATATATATATAAAATTATAGTCTGTAAAAATAGTTCGCGGGTGCACCGTATTTGACCTGCACGGATCGGCAGCCGAGCAGAGAGTAAGTCCTCCGACGGACACCGTGCTCTTTTATTGTCTTAAGGTGGTGGGGAAAATCGACAGAAGGACCGATCGCAATTCCAACAAAAAATGACGTTTACTTTAGAAATAATATGTAACATATGGTTTATGAATATGAATAAGAAAAAATTTATGCAACTTAATTTATGTAAATAAATTATTTGTGCACAAGTAAACCATACGTAATATATTCTTTAAGGATATCGCAATTAAATGAATAATTTCCTTTGATTGCAGACAAAAGAAAGACAAAATTTTGAGAAAAAATTGTCGAGAGGATGTTAAGAAATAATAAATAAATAAATTACTTGTGATCATCAAAACCGTCTGCAAGTAATTTTTTTATTATTCACAAATCAAACTTAATCATTACTCTCAGTTGCAGACAAAATACAATAAGTTTAAGCATACGAAACAAGTTTGTAACTTAATTAATTTAAATAAATTGCTTGTGCACATCCAAACCGTCTGCAATTACTTTCTCATCAAAAATTTGCATGTAATTGTATCATAAACTTCAATTGCAGACGAAATAAAATGACTTTTAACTATTAGCAAAAAATTGCACCTTCAAAAATTTAAATAAAATACTTGTGCATACCGGAATCGTCTGCAATTAAGTTATTCATCTTTTTGTGCAACGATGATTATAACGCAGTAAGAGTAAATCACGCAAACATTACTTTTAATAATAAAATAAAATTTGCAGCTTTTATTGTTTAATAAAAATACTAAAACAAGTTCAAGTCGTCTGCAACTTTTTTGCACAGGTAAATCATCAAAATAAATTATAACATTCAATTGCAGACATAATAAAATGACTTCTAATTACCAGAAAAATTTTGAAACTCTAACCCCGTCTGCAAGGGTTGCTACACCTCCAGTGCGTCTGCAAATGTGTTTCCGCCAACTTTTTTTCAATTATACTTTAAAACTGTACACATTTTATGTATTTTAAAATGACTTTTGATATTATAATTTTTTGTAAACAAGTAAATTTGTTTAAATATGTTATACATAAGTTCAGAATTTGCGACCACTCGTATTCTCTGATCTTCAACATTATATATAAGCGGTTTCAGTTGCAGACATTTTAAAATCACTCGTAAAATATGTCATCAGGCCCCCGGTCTAATATGTATATTAAAATATACATATTTATCTATGAGAATAATATGCTTTGTAGACTATATATCTTTGCATATTGTAGTAACATTTTATGGTTACTATCATGAATGTATGAATTTTCGAAATGTATAAATAACGTTGCAATAAATGGCCTTAAAAATTTGAGGCAAATTTTCCGAAATCTAAATACGCGACGCATCAGGCAGGTTTCTAAGAAATTTCTCAGCATTATAAAAGATTAAATTTGAAAAAATATTAATTCACTACACTGAGAAAAATTTTTAGTAAAAATTACAATACTGTCTAGTAAAAGAGTCACAGACTGCCAAAAATGAGAAAAATTACTATACTTTATAGTAAAATTTACAAGAATTGTAGTAAATTTTACTATAAAGTATAGTAATTTTTCTCATTTTTGGCAGTCTGTGACTCTTTTACTAGACAGTATTGTAATTTTTACTAAAAATTTTTCTCAGCGTAGGTGGGTTATTCATATAAATACTTGAAATTCTAATAGCAAGACATAGAAAATGTTTTCTTGTTTTAGAAATTCGTGACCTATATAAACATTTTTGTGTTAAAAATATTTTTCGAAAAAAAGTACTTAAGATTTTAAGTATATGTTTACAAATTGTAAAAAAATGTATATTAGTTATTACATATTTTTCAGCCTTATAATTCGTACATACGACTCTTTCGTTGCTCACAAAATAATTCATTTTACATTTAAGTTATGTAATAAACACTTTTTTAAACAATATAAATAATTATACACTGAAAAAGCACCGATACAATCGCTGCGCTTACGAGAGTCAATACGTACCCCTTCCCATTTGGCGCAACGGTTCGACGAGTTTTGGTAGAATAATTGCACCAAAATCGCGCGACAACCGTTTGCATGTGAGCGGTAAAAAAATTGCTTCTTCGGAAGTAGATTAAATCTTACGATTACTGCGCAGGTTTTTAATATATAACGCAATGCATGCATGTTATGTGATGTTATGTTGTACAATCATGCAATAAAGAAATTACTCGAAGTAATAACATTTTACTTACATTCAAACAAATGTTTTAGATGTTCTAAGTTGTATCTTGTGAAAAACTCGTCCATTTCAAGCTTCCATAATGTACATAAATATATATTAAAACTCTTATTCTAAGGTCTAAGCCGGTACTGTCGAGTCAACGAGTAAAGGTTCAATCGTTACTCACTAGTCGAGGAAGCGCGGTTGTACGCTGCTTTCGGCGTAACAAATGACCCGTAAGGTACAATAATTGCACCAAAAGTGGCGTTCTCTCCGTGCTAATTCAAAGTACATCGGATTCACTATCGTAAAGGCAGCAATTGCATTTTTTGGTATAACCGATGTACCAAAGCCTTTTCAGTGTATATTATGACAATAATTTTTAAACATTTGTATACTAAGTCTTAAGAAACATTTTAACTTTTTAAATTTTGCATTTAGTATCATAGAATATTAAATATTTAGTAATTACTTATTATTAATTGTAACATTGCAGTTATTAAAGATATAGGACTAATTTTGCGTTATTTCTTTATATATATACACTATATTATTTCTAATATATAATATCTTAATATATATGTATAATATATAATACTTTCGTATCTGAGCAATAATAAGATAACTATGATTAAAGTAACGTAAACGTTACGTTTAAACTAGTTGTCTTTACGTTTGGAAAGCCTTTGATATATCACCGATACATGTACTACGCGTTTCAAACACGTTGACTCTATACCGATTGACTCTATATCGCGCGGCACAGGTTATATTGATCGCCGCATATATCCTACGGAGCGCTTTTCATACAGCCTCCTAGGACGTATAGACACCTTATACGTCCTAGGATGATGTATAGAGGGCTGTCATACAAGCGAGAAGCCACTTGTATGTACACAACGTATTTACAAGCGGAGCGCGCTCTGCACGTAAGAGTCGTTGTACGAATTAGTAGGCTGAAAAATATAATTCCTCCTATGAACGATAGATAAACTGCAATTTTTGTATTAAAAAAGAATTCTTTCTAAACTGCTTAAATTTATGGCTTGCGTTTTCTTTTACTTTTTTCAAAATGTACTATTAAGATTATCTTAAACGGAAAGTAGACTCTTTAACGTAATAATGTAAACTGTATATAAAAAATTGTTAAGATGAACGTAAACACAAATTGTAATTAATACTTACGACAATTATTATATCATATCGTTTACAATGATACATTGAATATTATTGTTTATAAAATTATTTTTACAAATTTTATATTCTCGACATCTGATTAAATTTCATTAAAAATAGTGTAATTATATGTCGTTTTTTTTTAAATTAAAAATGTTTAATATATTAATTATTTAGATTTATCAGATTAAATTTTTATGCACACGATAGCAAAGTTTAAAAAAGTCTTAGTTCCTTAGCAAATTTTAAAAATTATTTCACATTATCGGAAAAAAGAACACAAATACGAAGGGAGTAATCTAACGTATTATTTGTTTTCTAAGAAAGCTTGTTGCACGAGCACTACAATAGGAGCCGTAGTATATAAATAGCCGAATAAAGTAAATGTCACACTTACTGTTTGTTTTACCGTTTATTGCATTCCAAATTGCTAACGAAATCTCGTCTGTCCAGACATCTTATTGTTAATCACAACGTAACTTGTTATTTCGCTTACCATCTTTGAAAAATCTTCTTTTTTTTATTTCGGAACGAAAAATTATTAGATTCGTTGGTCGAGTTTTTAAATCATGTCTATTATTAACGACATACGAATGAACTGTTGAAGCAGTTAAATTTAATTGCCCTGCTAATTAATCCCACACTTCACTACGAACCGACACAATTTTTCCATTATTCAAAATTTTCTCTTTGCAAGAAATAATTTTTTTAATTAGTTCAGTTGCGTTTGCAGTATACGATTTACCGCGTCCACGAGCAGGATACATTTTAATAAATAATAAATCACTAAATTTCACCAATTACATTATTAAATTCAATTGAATCCACTATAACTAAAATTCGATGCTTGCAGGTCAAGACAAGAAAGGTCACCGCATGTCCACTTCGATGACTCTTGTAATAATGAGTAAATACGTTAGTCAAAACAATTGAAAACATAATCGAAATGCAGTTTGAAGAGCGCTAAATTTGAATCTCTATAATACGATCTATATCTATATCTATCTATATAATAATTAAGAGGCGAAATCTTCGGTCATTCTGAGACGTCAATTTTCTCCGGCTATTTCGTTACGTAAATTTTCTCCGGTCTTTTTGTCCTAAGAAAATTCTTCTGGACATTTTTTTTTAAATTATGATAATGGTCATCCTAGTAGATGATGCCCCGATGACCTGGAGGTCATGTCGACGACCTGGACATCGTCAACAGGAAGTGACATTTTTTTAATTATGGTAACGGTCCTCCTAATAGATGATGACCTGGAGGTCACTTGGAGTTCTAAATTCATATTCGAGTCAAGTTTTGGGTAAAAAAGTGGTGCCTTCATAGTAAACTATATTTTTACAACATTAATTAGTAATGACAAGAAATTAAATAAGCGTTGAAATTAGCAAAAGTTTCGCAGCACTGATCTGAAGTTGCTACTAAATGAAAGATTAAGCAAATATTTTGTACATTTTTTTAGCAAGGCATAAAAAGTGTTTTCTCATATAATAAATTTAATTCAATATTAATTTCAATATATATTTTAAGCAATATTACAATGTTCTTATGCATCTTTGGATTATTTGGTTATTGAATGAACCTAATCATCTTTATAATTTTCGATTCCGCTGACTCTGGTAAGAAAATAAATTAGGTAAAAAATAGTATAATAATAACAATTATAATATACTTGTATATATTTATAATTATTAATGATTATGATTACATTAATTAATTATATTCAACCATAGGTGCATTAGCGACTGAGGAATGGTAGCTTGTTTTATATTAGTTCATGACTTTAAAAAGCAAAAAATTATGAGTATGCCAGACTAATCATATTTTACTTATTTTTTTACCTTTTTACGAATATTAATCAATACTGTTGAAAATAGGGTGAATTAAAATTGCATGTAAATAATTTTAAATTTTTTAAAAATAATTTTTAAATATAGCTACATAAATACAAAATTGAACATATTTTCTTGAAAAAAAATTTTATTAACCTTTAGAGGGCCGGGATTTGGGATGGCATATCCTCCATAGAAAAGTGGTAAAAAGGTATCTTATATCATGGATTGGTCATTGACAAAGTGCCTATCATGGGTCGAGCCACTATAGTGGTTTTCCGGCCCTCTAAAGGTTAAAAATGTTTTGCTGAAATGTTGAAATTTTAATATTTTTACTGGCATGTAACCTTTTGATCGAATCACTGCACAGATTTCAGTGTAATTTCTTTTAAAATGTGTGTATCTGGTTTGTGCCCAACGCTATTACGCATAATTAGAAAAATGATAATAAATTATTATTAAAGAAAGTGTTAAAATCTCGGCAGGTATTGAAAGTTCTACTGGTTTCTTACATTTACAGGACAATTTTTTATTAATTTATAATGAAGAATACATTGTTGTTAAGATATATTGAAGATGTGTATAGAAAATTTTTCGAAAATTTATCAAACGTTTAAGAGGATGCCATAATAATTACTATTCCAGAGGATACCATTATAATTACTAAAAAAATATAAAATAGTATTTACAGAACTAAGAGAAGAGGCTTCTACATTTACCAGTAATCTAGCTATGTGCTGAATTAGAAGTAAAAATATTATTGAGTTTTCTCACAAAGTCTTACCAAAAATTGCTAGTTCTGAACCCGTTTTAAGCCAGCCACAATGTTTGTTAAGATTTTTCTCGAAAATGCTTAAATATTTTAGTCTGAAATTCAACAGACAAATAATGTCTTAATTTCGGATTTATTAAGACTCAAGACGGTTAAAAAAATTTAAAAAATGAATTTATCGGTTTGAAACCTATACTATTTTTTTACGGCAAAAAAGCGGCAAATAATGAGCCTAATTTCATTAATTTATTATTTTATTAATTTATTTTTCAGCCGGTGGTTTGCCAGCTTCACGTGAAGTTGGCAGGACATGCGTTTATTTTTTAAATAATGTCGCGGCAAAATCACGGCTTCCACGGATAATTTACGGATAATTAGCGGCAAATTGTCCAATTTTTTTTGGTAATAATTGTCATGCCAACTTCATAGACGTCACAGTTGGTGTTGAAAAAAAACTTGAAAATTCACTTTTTGAGGTTAGAAGAACTTTTGAGCAAATAAATTCCAGTAACTAAAAATTTTTTTCTGTTTTCTGAAAAAAATTTCCAGTTTGTATTCAAAATTTGGTGCATTTTAAAATTTTGATCGGATCACTTCACGTGGAATATCCCATATATATATTTGTAGACCGAACTGTAGAATTCATACTTTTTGTAGATCCACTAGCTGATTCTAACAGTATTTTTATTGTATAAGTTTTACATAGTATTCATCAACTTTTTCAAATCTACTTTAAAATAGCTTCTTCCTCGCAATCTATACGAGTCGTCAGGTTTTCGTGATTACCTAACCAATAGGATAACTCTTGCAATTTTAAAAACAAAATTATGAATAAAATTTTTCCATATAGTATTTTAATAACTTTGGCAGTACATACAGTTTATTATTTATGTATTTACGTAAAAAAAATTGTTTGGCAATTAATAGCAATTGAACCATGTGTTATAAAACATATTCTATGTACCATAAAAGAAAAAAGTAGTTTTGAATGAACGAAACAAATTTCAAGTATTTTTTTTTCAAGCCCATAAAATTGTCTTTAGATAGTAATTCGGCAACAAATTAAAATTTGCTGTTGCGAGAAAAACTCGTTTAAAGTGTAAACTGTTATATGTACATATACATATATGTATGAATGCAATTTAGAGCAAACAAAGTTCTTGACTTTTCCAAAATTCTGGAGCGTTTTACCCCTTTAATTTTGAATAACGATACAGAAAATTAAAATTTGTATAATATAAACTATACCTTTGCAAACTGCTATTTCGACATTTATGTTTTAATAATGATATTAGATGTATAAATACGTATCAATAAAAACAACTTTTTTTAGGGCTGTAACTGATCCCAGAGATGGAAAAAGAGTAGCCTTAAAAAAACTGCCAAATGTGTTCCAAAGTCTAGTCAGTAGTAAAAGAGTTTTCAGAGAACTCAGAATGTTATGCTTCTTTAAACACGAAAACGTAAGTAGAAATATCACTATCTTGAAGGATAAAATATATTCACGCAAATATTTTTTAGATTTAAGATACTGTTTGAATTAAAAATGCAAATCGCTTAATCTCTTACAAAAATATGAAATATCGTTAATCAGTGGTATAATGTAGCATCTAATGTTCGTGGATTCCTTTTGGATTGCACGTTTCGATGGACGTTCTCCATCCCTATCAGGGATCTGTACATTTATTTAAATAAAAAAATTATGTTATATATTCTAAACTCGTGAATTTGTATATTAGGTTAGATTAACAATTCATTAAAAAACAATTATGTTTTTTATAAACGTACATATTGCTTAATGCAAAACTGTTACTATAAATATCACATATGTCATAGACTTTTACCAAAAAGTATCAGGTCCAGAAAAATAGAAAGTCACAAATGTTGTACCGAATATTTACAATAATATAAGGACTGTCGTAGTAATACTAAAGATAAAGTAGATACACTGGCAAAAACAAGTGAGATATCCTCTTTCTCTATTATACTAAAGTGGTCCCATCGACTTTCTGTTAATTGTTATTGTCTTTAGATTAAAAGTTCTTTGTCTTTTTTCTAAAAGATTAACCAATTAACGCCCAAATAGACAAAATTTTTTTTTTTTATTTTATGAGTTATTATTTAATACATGTATTGTAGTGTAACATAATACTGATTTTTTTCTATATAGCTTTGGATATAGTCTTACAAATTTCGTCGAAAAAATAGACTTTTATAAAAAGTCATAATTTTTTAATTCTTCTGTTTGTGAACAAAAGGGTCATCGGTTGCTATATTTTAACCCTCTACTTTTTGTTTTTCATTGCTAGCTAGTCACAAAATTTAAATTTAATAAAAATTTACGAGAAAGAACGAAAAGTAACTAAAATTAACTATTTTTCCGTAAATTTTCATTGAAAGCAAAATCCGATGAAATTTGAAAGAATGTATATCAAGCTATGTACATAGAAAAAAATCAGTATTATGTTATGCTACATTTATGTATTAAATAATAATTACACCAATAAAAAAAAAATTTTCTTACTTTGTAACGGTCACGCTGGCGAATTAAACAATGAAATAAAAGAACAATTATTTATTATAAATGAATAATTGGATAAGTTTTGGGTGCCAGCCGCGTATATTCGAAGGGATATGGGGCAAGGGGGGAGAGAGGAGAAGTATACGAACTAAAAGAGGAAAGATTGCTGTATACCTGCTACGAAGGCGTGTACACATCTTAGCGCTATGGAGATCGTCTCCAGGGTTTGCCGCTTGTAATGCTGCTCCATACACACACCAGGTAATTCGTAACGGAAATAATACTGGACGATAGCGATCGTACTGCGCGTCAGTGTTACCGCGAATTGTTTAATTTAAATCCAAGGGTTGAAGTCTGCGATGACTCGGTCGGCTACAGTGTCGTTTCGTAATCTGGAGGTCTCAGGTGCGATTCCGGGTCCCGGACGATTGATGCAAGCACCACTGTGGAATATATTTTTTAACATGTGATTTCTTATCAAAGAGATGTTGTAACCTCCGTCGCTGATTAGCACCAAGTTGGGAGCATAAAAGGAGCGACGTTAAAACAATAAGAAAAAAAATTAAGAGCTTACTTCACTTAAAAAATGATGTGAAACCTCTTAAATCGTGATATAATTAGTAGATTAAATGTGACGTGATTGATCTATGGAAACGGATAAACCAAAAGATTTTGAAAAGAAATATGTTTTGAAAAAGTACGTAACCTACTTTAAAATTAAAACATTTGAAACGTGAATAAAGCAATTGAACAGAAAAGTAAGGTGCGCGCTAGCGCGCCAGATAGCTTTCAGTTCTTTAAAAAAATGGTGGATACCTGTCAAAAATTAAGAAATTATAATGTTTCTGTTTCTATATAGGGTTCTTATGTCAGGAAATCACTAGTAATTAATTTGCAGTCACCTTTTTATTTAAAATCTTTTTAAATCAAATTAATTTATTTACACATTATCCCAAACTTAATGCGTGGCATTAGTGAACATTAATTAATTTCTTCCATTTCTCGGAAAAGTATATTACAATATCCCTCTTTCTTTCATGAAGGAGAGGATGTATCAGCAGTCACTTTCTTGAAAGAAATGGCCTCAAATCTTCGTTCTGTATGATAATATACAAAATATCCGAGCATTGTCGTCCAATACTTTCTTGTCCAGTCAACTTAATTCTCATGATTCTGTACAGCATATGATCGAACTCGGCGAAATAATACTTCAGAAGATTTTTGAAATAGTAAATAGAATTTCACCTTTGTCATAGTGATTCTTTTATTTTCAAAAACTCTTAAACTTGAATTTCGATCCTATGATCTTATACATCATAAAATTAAGGCACATAAAAATACATATGCTTATTCAGATGCCTAAAAGTATAGTTTTTACTCAGACGCCAACCATTTCATAAATATAATTGTTAATAATATACATTATAAAGATAGTTATTACATAAATACATTAAATCATAACTTTATCATTCAATTTCATTTCTTCATGCCACTTCTTTCGATCTTAAATAAAATAGAAATTACAATCATGCATGAAAGATAATACATCATAGTCATAAATTAAAATATTTATAGAAGACTATATACATAAAAATTTGTCTAAATAAATTATCATGCACAATCATGTAATACACGTAAAAAATTAAACAAGAAAGTAAATATATAATCTAAAAATAATAAATCGCAGTAAACAAATTCATGAACATTTAATATCGCAAATTAATTAATGAATATACAAATATATAATTTCCCGAATAGTTACATTTAACGTTACGCATCAATAGTAGGTTGCCGGTAAGCTTTCAATTCGAGTCGATTATAATTGCCTATATTCTTGGAACCATTAATACTTACTAAGTTGTACGCGTTATCGTTGTAAATTCGGTCAATCTTATAAGGACCAAAGTAAACATGGAAAAACTTTGGAATTTTCTTTTCCAAAGCGTTCGACTGCTTCGGGACTTTTAACAAAACCAAATCGTCAATTTTAAAAGGAGCGCTTTTACACACATTTTGGCGAATCTTTCTTCGTTTATGTGCCAATAAAGTATTTCTATTAGCTATTTCTATTTTTATTTCGTATGGTTCTAACTGCCCAGGCGGAAAATGAATAAGCCATTTAATTTTGTCTTTCACGGGCTTTCCATAGTGAAGTTCTAGCGGCGGATAACCGGTTACACAATGAGTGGTTAATTGAGCCACTGTTCGAGATCTGGGACATACTTCGCCCAGGCCGTGTGATGTTCGTGGCAATATGTGCGAAAAAACCGCCCTAATTCACGCATGATTCTTTCCGATGGATTGGATTGCCGATGCCTAATAGAACAGAAAACCGATTCAATTCCATTTTCATTTTAAAACTCACGCTATCTCAATGATACGAACTCAGTACCGTGATCATTTAAAACTCGCATAGGTTTACCTTACTAAAATAAGCTTTTAAACTACGAATGCACGCCAAAGTCGTTGCTCTTTTAAGAGGAAATAGTGTAACCAATCGAGAAAACACGTCTAACACTACTAAAATATACTCAACTCCACCAATTGATCGTGGGAGTGGCCCGTAGAAATCGATCGCAACTAATTCGTTCGGCTTATTAGAAATTATCGGTAAAAATGGACCCGCCGTATTTTTATTCGCTGGTTTTACTCTTTGACATATGTCACAGTGTAAAACTATATTTTTTATTTGTTTTTTCATTCCTTTCCACCAAAAATATTGATTAACTAGACATGTATTCTATGACTGTATTAGAGCCTTTCCATAGGGCAACATTGCACCGTCTAGCTGACAGTATTTGATTGCCCTGGTTCCTCCGTCATTCGACTTTGGCAACCCCTCGGGATCCAAGTAGCTTTGTTCTAAATGGTCCTAAGTGCTTCGAATTCGATTCGGCATTTCGATAACTTTTTTGAGTTACGAAAGTCGTCAAGAGTCGCCTTTGGGATCGGTTAAGCGCGATCTGAGGCCACTTGAAACAGTGTACCGAAACTCCTAACGAGGGCCCACCGCCTTGCGACAGCTAGCCTAGAGTCGTAATTTTCGGTGTGCATGCGGCGGTGTTTAGCTCACCGCCGTCGTCCGCTTTCGAACATAAGCGGCATCCGGGTCAACTTCGCTTCACCCGTCAAGTCTGCTTGCAACCACATACCTCGCAGAGTTCAACCCAAACTGGGGCACGCTGGCGTTTCACTTTGACTCAGAGTTACGCCAACGTGGGGCTCGTACCCAGTCCCTGCGTACCATAATAAAGTCATATTGGTCCAACTGTCGACATGCCAAAGCACATCTTCCTATTACTCCCCGGATCCCCGCGGAGGTTTTGTGGTAGGTGGCCTAACGTTCGAACATTTGTGAAGGGTAAGACATTCGACAATCCTTCACAAACTCTCTAAGGGATACCATTCGAAAATCCCCTGGAAGAGAAAAAAGCGTACAAGCCAAAAGGTTTGTGAAGGATAAAACATTCGGCAATCCTTTCACAAACCCTCCAAGGGATACCATTCGAAAAATCCCTTGAAAGAGAAAAAAAACGTACAAACCAAAAGGTTTGTACGCTATGGTGTTTAACATCTCACCCTATGCAAAGTCTTCAGTTCGGAAGTATACCACGACTGGACTTACTGACTTTATACACAGGGATCTCTTTTGATGAAAGGGACACCCTTCTGTGAGACATCCCAGCAACTTTTATCGTCTGGATGAGAAACTACTTCGGTCCGGATGTGCCCCAAGACGGACCTCGAAAGGCCCGCCTCGACATTTTGACGCTACACGTAGTATACCCCGAAGGGTATCTACTTTAATTTAGCGGCCGTCCCTTCATCCCTAGGTAGAATCTTCCTTGACGAAGTCACCCAGATAAATAAAATAATCGTTAACGGCATATCTTCGGCAAAGTAAGCGTGTTAGTAAACCAAGAAATATAGCATGTTAAACAGTGAATCGCCGACACAGGCTCGACGAAATAACTCGATTTCGAGGCGCACTAGTGGCAACCCTCTTCCTCCACTGTCGTAGGAGGTATATATCGGACTCTCGGAAATGGGGGCCGAGTCACTCATCCTCACCCAACTCAGGGAATCTGAGAACGGGTTTCCGCCACTTGATTAACTAGACAATGTGTCTTAAAAATACCTACGTGCCCGAAACGCTCATGTATTACAACAATTAATTTTTTTTCTTATTTGTAAAGGTATTACTATACGCCATTTATTTTCTGTATTGCTTTTATAAAATATAATATCTTCGAAAAACTGAAAATTACTGCTTTTGTTATTTTTTATTAGATTAGCAATTAGTTGACAACTCGAATCTTATTTTTGCAATTCACGAATATTTTTCAACTCCGAAATCCATAAATTATATGTCCTAATCGCGGCAACAAGTTCAAACGACAGTTCAGACTTTACATTATAATTAATAATCCTATTCTCGGAATCAATATAATTTTATGTAGTCTCATGACTAAAATAATCGGCTATTACGTTATCCTTTCCTTTACAATATAAAATCTCATAATTATAATTTTGCAAAACAAGATACCATCGCATCAACCGCGGCGAATAGTAGCTGGTTTTTAATAAAAAAGACAAAGCTTGGTGATCAGTGTAGATTTTAAACTTACTTCCTAACAAATATGCTCTCAATTGTATAACGGCATAAACAATCGCCAATCATTCGATTTCGGTAGTTTAATAATTTTTTTTCATACGCCGTTAGACATCGCGATATTAACGATATAATTACTTATTACCGTCGTCATCCCATTGAAATAATATTGCGTTAATCCCCAATTTACTAGCGTCTGTTTGTAAACAAAAATCTTTCTCGCGCTTATAATGATTCAGTAGTATGTGTTCCGACAATTTGTTTTTTAATTTATTAAATGCTTCCGAATGTTGTGTACTCCATTTATATTTGTTTTTTGTACATAGTAGTAGACGAAACGGCTCTAAAAATGTTGCGTATTTTAAATAAAATCTTCTATAATAGGTGCACATTCCGATGAATTTTTGCAGTTCCATTCTAGTTTGAGGTTCAGGTAAATTGCATATTGCGCGAACGCGTTCAGGATCAGATCGCACACCTTTTGTAGATAAAATAAATCCCAGAAATGCAATTTCTTGCCGACAAAAGACTGTTTTCCTTAACTTTAATTTTAGACCTGATCCACGTATTTTTTGCCAGAATATGCGTAAGTGTTGTAGATGTTCTTCAAAATTCTTTGATTTTATTAGTGCATCGTCTACATACAAAGTTAGAAATTTATTATAGACTTTATTGCAAAATAATTTAATTAATTTTCGTATGAATACGGAACCCGACGTTTTCACCCCAAATGGTATTCGACAATACTGGTACACGTGTCCATCAATCATAAACGCGGTGTATTTAGGATGTTCTGGATATATTTTTATTGGATTATAACCTTCTGTAAAATCAGTACTGGTGAATATTTTTATTCTGTCATTTTCTTACATTATTTGCTCGATTACGGGCAATACTTCGCGGTCACATTCCAAATACTTATTCAGATGCCGGGCATCTAAACAGAATCGTATCGAATCATCCTTTTTTTTAACTATCCGAATCGGACTGCAAAATGGACTACTCGCGCGCTCAATAATACCGTTTTTTAACATTCGCTTTATTTCCTCTGCTACTAAATCACGATACGCTATCGGTATCGAATAGGTAAAACGAATATTTGGATGCTGGTTTAATAGACTAAATTTATGTTCATAATGTTTTAAAGTACCAGGTTTATTTGAAAAAATGTCCTTATATTCTCGAATTAATTTTTCTAAACGTGCTTTTTCACTCTCGCTAAGTATAACAATTTTATTCAAACATTCTGTTAATTGCCGCTCGAAATAGTGCGAATCCTGAATGATACAGCGCTCGCTATCCCCCGCCTCAAGAAAATTATCGATTTCAGTCACTTCTTGAGTCGGTCGATAACCATCCATAAAATTTATGTGCAGGGCACCAATTTTTACATTTTTTACTGTAAATTCTCTATTTTTAATATCTATTATTGACTTATTTTTCGTTAATCAATCCGATCCGATAATTGCATCGTCACTTAATTTAGAAACTACTATAAACACGCTTCGAATTAAATTTTTCTCTTTTGATAAATTTGCAAAAATCTGTTTTATAATTTTCATTCGTCCTTTTCCAAAAGTGCCTGATATATATAAATTAGTTACAGGTCATGTTGTTATGTCTGGCTTGTCTTTAATGAGTTCGTATATCGTTTCGGATATACAAGTAGCATTACTACCCGTAGCTATAAGCACATTTACCAACATTTCGCTTATTTCGGCAGTTACTTGCGGGCATTTCGAATCTATTTTCTTAGAACTCATTAAATCATTACCATCATTATCAACATCAAAAGCGAGGTCCTGCATGTCGTTTCTTGGAATCCAACTCGTGATCGGACCTTCTAATAACGAGTTGTTTTCCCGTTTCCCGATAAATTTTGTTTTTTGTGTATCTCGTCTACTGTTGTTATTAAATCTAAATTTTCGCTTACTTGTATATTAGCCGGTGTCTCTTTTCGCGAATCATTTTTATGATGCTCTTATCTATTAAAGACACGTATTGACGCCTCGAATCGAAATTTTCTTTATTTTTTGCACCGCTTTCGTTTTGTTCGCGCATTAATTTTTTATCATAAAAATTTGTGTTTGAACTATTATTTCGATTCGAATTACGCCATGATGTTTCCTGTTTATTATATCTATTATAACTGCGGTTTTCTTGATCACCATTATCAAATCTTTGATGATTACGCGTTTGCCTTAACTCACGATATCCATCGTTCGTGCGATCATTTCGACTACTCTCTGAAAAATCTTCCGGAAGTCTATATCGCGTCTCATCTATCCACGTGAGAGCCTGAACGACACACTGACAAGGAGAGGTCACACCCTCTGGAAAACGGATCCTTACCAAACTCTAGGATATAATTTCTACTATAAAATCATGCAGAAAGCCGGAGTTTTAGTGTCTAATGCCTATTTTTACGATAGATATAAGCAAATAATGAAAAATCTCGCCAAAAAAACCGTTGAGTTTAAACGCTTATAACTCAGAAACAATTAAAGATGTACGTATAAACTAAATTTTGAAAGAAAGCTGAGATAGAGTAGATACGTTTTAAAAAAAAGGAAGCTCAAATATTTCAATATGGTCAAAAGTTATGGGAGAAATAAGAATGTGAGGCTCTTCCAAGACTAACCTAGCTTGTTTTTCTCTCCTTGGTTTTTTCCAAAAGGTGAGAAGAACAAGCAGCCCCTCCCTTAATAGGTTCTTGGGGAGATGGGATTGAAATTATAGGTTATTTATTAATTACATATTCACGTAACTCTATGTTAGTATAAAAAGTATATGTTTGTAATTAAATGCAATTAATTTCTTGTTGTTCTTCGTTGATTGATGTGAATTAACGTATATTCTTTCTTCTGTCTGGATGTGGAGTGATAATCGACTCTGCATGGTTTGGTGGTAGGTTCAATGTAGATTTATCATAGTTTGAATAAGTATATATAAACACATTAGATGTTGGTCTTAGATGGATTGTAGTACAATGAAGATTTCATATGTCGATATTGTTAATGATTCGTTGTATACTCTCATATTGATTAGAAAAGCATCTTATTTCGATGTTTTCAATATTCTTGTTACATAATTCCATATTTATAAAATGTTTATTTTTCAATGACATCAAATGATTTATAACTCGTTTTGTCAGGATTCTCGTTTGACATTCATTTGTTATTTGGTAGACTGTGGGCTAAATGTTGTTAAGATTATCTGAAATCAAAAACTAAATTGATTAATTTCAAGGGAGGGGGGGTAGAACGTACCTTTGTTGTCAGTGATTAATTGCATACAAGGCTAGTGTTGCGAGCGCAATATTATGAAATTCATGTAACCATTCGAATTATTATTGACTTACTGTGTATCCAATGAGATTTAAGTTTTCTCTTCCTTGTACATGATTTTCTTTGTTTGATTAGTTCGCAAAAATTTTATTATAATCATATGTCTATTGTTTAATTAAAAGAAAATTTTCCAGTTGTACATATGTATAAACAATAACAGTATAATTTATTATTATAATATTCCTTATTTACTTTCCTATTCCTTTTTTTAACTTATTATGTTATATTGTAAGTGACGTAGATAATTTATTACGGTTGTTTACTTTAGTATCTATTTGTTAGTGAGTATTTACGAAATAAGGTTACGATGTATTGGGATTGTAATCATAAAAAGAAACGAGAAGCATAAAAATTATTTTGTTATCATTATTTTCTTTTTTTTTTTTTTTTTTTAATTTTCATACAGGTGTAAATGACTGTTGGTCATGTTGGACTGGGGGATCAATTTGGACATCATTAGGAGAGAATGACACTCGTCTTGGGGAAGTTGTATGGATTTGGGATGGTCGGTTTAGTCTAGGAGCTCGCAAGGCAAAACTGTCTCTATGATTGGATTGATGTGATATGTTATTAATTGTTGGATCTTCGCTCTCGCTATCAATATTACTGCTAGAGTTATCATTCTTCGACGATGCTGCCTGTTGAGCAAGGTGCATAAATAACTGAGTCAAAGAGGTGAATATGGCTGCAAGTAAGTGTCTGCTACACCCATAGGCTATGTGTAGTGTGTATGATCTTATTCCAATGCTAACAAGAGTTCGAATAAATTGATAAATCGTGATTATTCCAATAAGGGCGGCACAATAAGTGCCAAAAGTGAATAATTTTGATGTTAATGATTGAAATATGGATTTAGATCTATTTAGCAAATATTCTTCATCTATGAGATTCACAAAGTGTCCTTGTGTCAACATGTTGTGTCCATAGGTAACAGTATATGTTCTTGCATTCTGTTTAAATCCGATTCCGAATATATTCCGCTATTGATTAAATTTTTGATTTACTCGTAATGCCAAGATGGTTTAGTAATTGGATTAATTACTTTAGGCTCTCGAATCTCAACCGAAGTTGGTGAAAATTTATGCCATATATTATTAATGTTGAAAAATATGGGTAAAAGCTGGTTACAATCTCTTATTATACTATTTTTAACAATGATGCGAATTTCCGGATTGGTTTACGGTTAGATTTGCATCATTTCCTGCGACTAGGATGATGGCGATTAAGGAATAATCAAGGTAGACATGTTTCTGTAAAAAAAATATAACCAGAAAAAATATGTACGCAAAGAATTTAGCAGTAACAATCACAATTTCATCGGGATCTTTCCCGTTTACAATATTATTTTCTAAATATCTAGTGAGTAGTGTGGAAGGAGTGGTTTATCGTATTTTTTGTTAGATAATGAGTAAATGTGACATTAAGTGTAAATTTAGTGTTATTAAGAAAGAGACACCTTTACTTCCTTTTCTCCTTTTTTTTGAAACAAGATAATCTATATTTTTTTGGATAAACTCGCAACTCTATATGCTAATTAAGTTCATTGACCCTTTATTAATTTCCTTATTTATTTGTTTGAATTTATCTATGTCAACTGAGATGATACATCAATGTGAATTTATACTGTTAAGGATTAGAAGGGGGAAATTTGACGAAATAAATAAAATAAAATAAATAAAATAAAGAAAATGAGTAAAAAAAAATGGAAAACTGAAGTCTTTACAAGTAATGTTCGCTCTTGCCGATTTAAAGATATTAGTAATAAAGTCTATGGTAAAGTCATTATTTGAAATAGAATAAGATAATAGTTTACGTTGGAATTATACTTGGGTGATATAATAACTAAACTCTTATCAAATTTCCGTGAGATGGACTCCTTTTTAGCAACAGACCACGGACGCGTTCAGTCCGGGGTCACAAAAAAAGGTTTATGCTATTCTTAAAAGAATTAATGTTCGAATAACGATAATGGAGTGATTTCTAAGGGGAAAAGGGGGGAGGAGCTTTCACTGTAGTTTCGCGTTTAATCTTGTCAATGTGAGCGATTTTAATACCGGAATCGTTTTGCAATGTAACGTTGTGAGTGTTATAATCGATATTTATAATTTTTTAAGGTCCGCTATATTGAGTCGGGAATTTTCCTATTTGTGGTTCCTTGAAGGACAGATTCTCCTTCTCTGAAGTATTGGACATTTAATTGTTTATCATAGTAAAATTTCGATCGGTATTTAGCCTGGACTAAATTCATGGCTGCCAACTGTTGGTTTTAAGATATAGTTGAGGATGGGTCTGCTAAATAATCGCCAAAATCTTTTAATGATTCCTTTGGTGGAAATTTATCAAATGCGCGACTGCGGGAATCAGTGATAATGAGAGGTAATTTTGTTTTTACGCGGACTAGTTTTTTTGTTTTACAACCTTCGCAGCCCGCAACGAATTAATGTACGTCTGCGCGCATATTGCGCCAGTAGAAATCGTTTGCGATTTTGTTATATTTTGTATCTGTCTTGTACTGGTGGTATACTTAATTTATTTAAAAAAAATACCACTGTAATATTTAGGCTTAAGAATGCAGTGTTACAGTAATCTATAAAATATGACCATTCTGTAATAGAGAGAAGAGCTGGATCTTTAGTTATACCCAAGCTCTTAACCTTATCTTTAATTAGTATTCTTTTTAGATTATTAATACATTTTTTAATAACTTACTTTTTATGTGGTCTTAAATAAAAATAATAAAAAGAACAACGTTATGTTACTGTAATATTTTAATTTGCCCTATATTATATTGTTCGAAAGACAATTCGTTAGGTAATATAAACTGACGTTCAATGAGGGCTTCCATAATTTCTGAATTAAACTTGAAGTCCGTTGTGCACACACAGGCTAAGTTTTCTTGATACCTGAAAGGGTGTTTTTACTGGTATGACACGAGTGAAAGATGGACTGTTTTGACAATCTGGGGTTTCCCAAGGGGGCTTTTCTCTTGGGGGTCGAGCATTCCTTACAATATGAGGAATTAGTGTTTTATTTAAAATGCTATTAGACTGTCCGAGTTGAGGACTATCGTCTATATTTGGTGTTGTCCATGGAGGTTTTTCTCTTGGTGGTCGTGCATTTTGAGTAATGCGAGGAGTTGATCATTTCGCAAATACATCACTGAGTTGTTCGAGGTTCTCGTCTTCGTTTATAAGATTCGGAGATTTTGTGCCTTTTTCATAATTATCTTTATTTTTACTGTGAAATAGTTGATCGTGCTTTTCAAGGTGTTCATTGTTATTTCCAGTTTTAGGACATGGTGGTCCATTTATATCTTTCTGATATTATCCAGTTTTTGGATCTGGTGGTTCCTGCAGGTTTTCATCGTCACTGATAAAGGTAGTTTTATAAGATGTGACGTAGCGTTTCCTACATAAATATAGGGAATCCCGTACACTACGTACAACAGATAATGATAATTTCGACATATGTATATGTTTAATTAAATCAATGGGGAAACTGATATTCGTTTTTCATCCTGTCAATATGGCCGACTCAGCACGTGCATGAACCTCTTACCTATGTCGTGGATCCTTGTCTCGCCGACGGGGAAATGGCGGGACTAACTAAATCCCTTCCTACTATTTAATTACAACCAAAAGGGGAATAATTGAAATTACACAAAAAAAGAATAAGTTTAATAGTCCGTGTACAGGAATAATTAACTATTTATTTATTTCACTTTTTATCATAACATAATTTTACAAATTCTAATTCTACAGACGAAGTCGCGAATCTCAACCAACATAGGAAAAATATTACAGGAATTCGAAATCACAAATCACGACAATTTATTTAATTAAATTCTAATAATTAATAATTGAGGTATTGATTCTCCATCAAGTCTAGTCGCGATACCGAAAATAATCCATATAAGTGACGATTATTGCATCAACAAAATAAATGTGGCCGGCGGACAGTCCACTTGCTGCACGCGAGTCCTCACAATCAGATTGTCCAAGTATATATATTTATTTCCCTCAAGATCTCTCCAATATCTCAACCTCCAATAAATACTCCAATCTCCAACAAATACTTGTCTCCAAAATCACGACTGCGAATACTTCCAACAATATCTATTTCACCAACCAAGCAAATAATCAAAACTTCCAAAAATACTCGATAATTATATGAAAGCACCGGCGTCTCTTTACACGGATCAGCTAGTAATGACCTCTCCTCCTTTTTCCGCTTTCTTCTTCCTTTTTCGTAAATTTCCGTCAAGGCCGACTCGCAGCGCTGTCAACTTCCTTCATTTGAACATGGCACCCGTTTTCCATTATTTGCAGGTCAACAGGTGTTATCGATCCTACTGCCACCTTTATTCCTTCCGTACTATACATTCGAATTTAGTGGCGCGAATATTATCGTCAATCCCGAGTGTTAACAGCAGGAGCCAGTGCCAAGGAGTCGCTACGTAGCCAAGCAGAAGTCTTCTCTTGACTCAGGAGGAGGTACTAACAACTGTTATACACAGGTAATGCCCGTGCATTACCTGTGTTAGATAAGTTGTTTCAATAATAGTATCTTTGGTTCGTTACTTATACTAATATTATATATATTTGTTTCAGGTACTGGACAACGACAAAGTTTTTAATATTATTTTTATATATGAGGTATTTACTACCTCACAAAGAGTTAAAATCTTCCCTTCTATTATAGGGCGTAAAATGATTGCCTTTTAGATGTAAATGAATAAAATTGGACATTGAGTCTGCTAAGTAGCAGTTGTACATAAATTGTCCATTATCCAATTCATAATGCACGCAAATATTTTACCGATACGTATGGGCAAAAATGTAAACACAATCTACGTCGCCGAATTCGGTTTCTAATTTTAAGATTCTTTTGGCTTCCAAGGGATCTCCACAATTTTCGAGTACAGGGGAATTTAATAATCTCCTCATTAATTCGATGTTTGAAATATTTAATTCACCTAGTTTTATGAGACGGTAAAACAGACAGTTTCCAGGGATATCCGCTCTTGGTTCGTATACCCTGAATCTACCTCTGTATGTACTTTCCGAATTTGGTGAATTTTGTTTTGGATTTCGAAGTATATAATCGAAATTTTCTTCGAAATCATTTGTAAATGAGCCTTCGTCAAAAAATGTATTTTCTGACGGGCTAAGTTTTGGGATTTGTTTAACGTTTGACACAGAATTTTGAGTAGAACTATTTTGGATAATAAATTCGGTGATTGTAGATAGATCCGCTAAAGCCTTGGTGCCATGTGTATTTCCAACTGCTACAGGCTCATGATTTGTTCTAACGAAGTTCTTGTCTTTAGATGGTTGTAGCTTATCCTTTGGATTTTTGTTATTATTCACTGGGATTTCTATCGGTAATTTTGTGTGCTTGGGACGTTCCCAAATATTTATTTGAACACCTTTTTCGCTTTTTGAAGTGTCGCGTTCCACATCAATAACATATTCTAATCTTTCGTCTCCCAGAATATTATCTAAAAGCGTCGTGTTATTCTTTTTAACTGTTAAAGCTTCTTGATCTTTATTTATGACGAAATTTTGCTTATTATCTGTTTGAGTCTCGCGGAAAGTTCTGTCCGAAATGATTTTTTTTTTTTGGTTTATTTACTTCGTTTTGTGCTGGATGTTGGAACGTTTGTGGTTGTACTTGCGGTAAAATCTTAGGTGAACTAGCAGCCTCCATGTCTTTATGTAGGTTTTCTTCTTTCCTCATGCGACCCAATTTTTGTTTATTACCAGGCCTACTTAAAATAGGTGAACTATCTATTTTGGTACAATTAGCATTTATTTGCCTCTTTTTGCGTTCGGCTTCCAAGGAAAGCTTGAGAATATTTTCAATTTGCTCTTTGTTTTCTTGCCATGAATGCGCTTTTTTCTAGTTGCGCGAGCGACTAATATCCTCGCTGGAGGTGAGTCGTTTTCTCCGTTTTGTATGTCAACATTAGCTTGCTTTTCAGCTAAAGAGTAGAGATCTATACGAGGTCATTCTAGGTTCTCCTCATTTTCCTGTAAAACTGGGTTACGAGAAAACGCGTCAGCGTGAGAGTTTTTAACGCATTGTCTATAGTATGTTGAAGGTATAACCTCTGAGGGCGGCTTTCAATCTATTAAATCGCAAATTAGTCTTATCACTTGTATGAAAATGCTTGAAAGGTTCGTGGTCGGTCACAACCATAAATTTTTTCCGTAGATGTAAGGAGCGAACTGTTCTTTTGCGAAGACCACCTCTAATAATTCTTTGTCGTAGGTCGGATATAAAAGTTCACTGCCTTTTAAACAGCGAGAAGCATAAGCACAGAGTTTGTCTTGACCGATTTTCCCTTGGCTTAAAATAGCGCCAATGGCGTAATCTGACGCATCAGTAGTAATAATAAAAGGTTCATTTAAATTAGATGCAATTAAAACCGGCTCTTTACATAATTTATTACGCAGAGTCTCGAAAGCTTCGGCTTGATCCTCATTCCATTCAAATTTAGTATTGCTTTTGAGTAAGCTAGTTAGTGGTTTCGCTATTTTTGCAAAGTTTTTAATAAAACGGCGATAGTAGCCTACAAAACCTAGACATTGTTTTACTTTTTTTGCGTTTGTTGGGATCGGATAATTTTTAACTGCAGCTATTTTTTGAGGATTTGTTTTAATTACGCCGTTTCCGACAATGTGTCCGAGAACGCGGGCTTCTTTTTTTTAAAATTGGCATTTCTTGGTCCGATGGTAAGGTTGGCTTTCGTAATCGTTTTAATAGCCTTTTGAATCTGGTTTCATGTTCTTTCAGATCTATCGCGAATATCATGATATCATCGAGATATATCTTCAGTTCTTTACCCTAAAGGCCTCGTAAAGTAAGAGCCATCGCTTTGATAACCGAAACTGGCGCGTCTTTCAATCCCATGGCTAAACGGTTGTATTGATATGTACCTAACGGGCTTGAAAAGGCCGTCTTACACGCGTTGTTGGGGTCCATTCTAATTTGATAGAAACCCATCTTTAAATCAATAGCCGTGATATATTGGCTTGAAGCGAGGTTTTCTAAAATATCGGCTGTGAATGATAACGGATAAAAGGAACCAACTGTAATTTCATTAAGTTTACGAAAATCGGTAACTAAACCATCGTTTATTACCTTTTTGTCCAGGTGTTTGGTTACTATCCACATAGGAGAGCAGTATGGGGAATTCGAAGGTTCGATAATATCGCTTTTTAATAGTTTATTGACCTCAATATCCATTTGTTCTTTAAGGGCCGTTGGATATCTATATTGCTTGGCTCGTATAGGCTTATCTGACGTTGTTGTAATTTTATAAGTCAAAAACTGTGTCGCGAGTAACGGTTCTCCGTCTAAACCGAAAATATAGGGTTCAATTCGATAATCTAACGATCGATCTAAAAATAGATCTAACGTGTTTAAGTTCAAGTTCATTACAATCCTTCGTGTCTATAAGAGACATTATAGTTTCAATTCTGTTTTCTCTACTATTACTATTACTTTCAAAAAGTCTAAAAATTTTATGCTCGTTAAAATTGTCGTCGTCACCGACTAAACTAGCATTATCAGTTATTAACACTTCGCATTCGATTAATTCGATTTCTGGTACAGGTATTTCTATAGGTTCAAAATGTGTATTTACGCACATCGCAAATACTTTTACATTTTCGTTGTTACTTATAAAATTTCCGAATAAAATATGTGGGTTAATATTCTGAAGCGGGACCCAACCCGTTCTGACATTGTTATTAAGTACTTTCGCATAAATTACGCGATGAACCCTAGGAGGTATTACAAAACACTCATTTTTACTGAAGGGGATTTTGGTGTCGTTTAGGATTAAACAATTATTTTTTGCTAATATTTATCCATTGTATTTTCTTATAATATCCCAGCCCATGAGACCATCTGTGTCTATCGGGAAATCACTGAGTACAATATTTAATATACACGAGAAGCTTTCCAGCTTTATAATTATTGTGCCGAGAGTTCGACATTCTACTTTTATAACACCATTAATACGCACCGTTTCATTTGAATTCATGTTAGTATTCTTCCGTAAGGAACTTTCTTTAATAATTGAGATGTCAGCTCCAGAATCTACGTAAAATTTACCCGAATTTTTTTATAAAGCTATCACTTTTTAATTCAACTATTGGTGGGTTTCCTCCTGTCGATAATAACCGTAAGTTGGTTGTCGTATGCGATACGATTTTATTTTTATTAATTTTGGAAGATGATGAATATAAGTGCTGGGCACCTGAGGATTGTGGCCAGCAAGTTTTTAGTTTAAATGTTGTTTCGAATTAGTGTTAGAGGTATTTTCTAGACGAGTTTCGGTTTTATTTTCATTTTGCGATTCGTTATCACTGTTGTAATTATTTGAATTTGTATTTGACTCATGATTGGCAATGTTTTGATTTGTGTTATTGTAGTTCCTATAACTATTATTATTTTGACCATTGTTACTGGTGTGACAAGGTGGATTTAATCCACTTGTCATAAGATGTCAGCATTACCGACACCGCGAGGTGGCAATAAGAAGCGACCAGTGCGGGCGTAGCGCAGTGGTTAGCGTGAACGCCTTCGGATCCGAAGGGGCTCGGGTTCAAGACCCGACGCCCGCTTCATTTTTTATTCAGCACTTAAAAGTCTCATGCCACACCGGACAGATTATAGTTATCGTATTTATACTCTCGATTGACACTACTGTCACGAGATCGATTGTAGTTATTATTTCGATTGGCACTACTATCGCGAGATCGATTATAAGTATTGTGTTGATTGAGGCTGCTATCACGTGAATTGCTATAATTATTTTCTCGGTTGACACTACCGTCACGAGATTGGTTGTAATTATTTCCTCTGTTGGAGCTACTGTCACGTGAACGGTTATAATTATTGTCTCGGTTGACACTTCTGTCAGGAGATTGGTTATAATTATTTCCACGAGATCTATAATAATTATCGTAATTCCTGCGCGGTGCATTATTATTATAATTATTACGAGGGTAGTCTGCTCTGCTTAGGCGGTTGTATCTATTATCAGTACGGTTAAATTCATTTCTATAACCATTATTATAATTATTATTGTTATTATTATATCCTTTATTATTATATCTATTATAATCATTATTAAAATTATGCCGCAACGGTTAGATGGACTATAGGCCCTATTCGGTCTACAATCTTTATTGTAATCAGTTGGTGAATTAGAGGTAGGTCTCCGAACCGTGGTATGTTTTTGTATCTCATTTGTATCTCCGAATGAGAGGTGTTTTCGCCCTGCCATTCTATTCTCAAATTTATTAGCTTTTTTAATAGCATCTTTCAAATCGATAGGGGCACTGCACCTAACTTGGTGATCTAATGGTGGTCTAAGACCTATCATAAAATAATCTAAAGCATCGTCCTCGGCAGATGCCTTGTGTTTCGCTGCCACATTAGGCTTAAGTCTATATTTGTTATTTATAGTGGCGATTAAAGAACTTAGTAATATTTGGACGCGAGATTCGTAGTCGCTCACCGACTCGGATGATTTTTGAGCAATATTTCTAAGTTTAGGCATCACGTCCGTAGTATTAAATTTGTTGTAATGTGCGTTTAGATCGTTTAATAGTTCGGTGGTTGTAGTGTAGTCACTAAGAAGAGGGTCGTATGCCTCAGCTACTTTGCCGGTTAATTTATTTCCTAATAATAATAAAATATATTCGTCGTACTCAGGACCATATTTCCTGAGGATAGTTTTGACCGCGGAATAAAATGTTAAAAATGCATTAGGTGATCCGTCAAAATTCGGAATACACTGAAAAACTTGATGGAGCGGTAATTCTGGACGCCTAGATGTTTCGGGAGCTTGATGCTCCTGCCACATATCTAGTTGTCTATTTTCAGGAAAATTATGTTCGTTTAACTAATGTAAAACCTAAGGCTTCCACTACGTTTTTAGCCGAAATAAAAGGGGTAGGATCGTTAGTAAGATAATTACTCGAGTACGTCGGTTTTTTGTTTGTAAAAGTATGTTGATCAGTTTTATTGTCATGGAATCTTTCGATATTTTGTCTTTGCGTTCGATTCGGCAATTCAATAAAAGCAGAAGGAGATTGCCGTCTTGTTTCTAAATGTTTATCTTCGTCTCGTAAAATTGGTGTTTTTAACAAAAACCGTTGTGTTTCCATGCGTCTGTAAGCGGCGGAGTCCTAATCAGGGATATGACTGTCCATGATTGGGACTCGACATTCGGTTGGCTTTGTGTTTTCGTTGTTCAAATCTCTAAAAAACGCGAGAAATTTCCGGGCAACATTGGGATTATGCAAGTTGAGTTTATTAAGCTTTTCCCTAATTAGATTTGGTGCGTTTTCCATTTCATTTGCACTAAAAGGCGTAGCAGGACGATGATTACTTTCCTTAAGGGAACTGGCATTTTCTGCCTTTGAAAGGTTATCTTCCGCAGCTTGATCTAAGCTTTCAGAGCTGCTTGACGAATGATATATATTGGGAGTAGACATTATGTTTCAATTTGAATAGAATAAAAAAACATAAAAGGATTAATGAATTTATTACTTCAGTTGACAAGGTATTTAAAAATATTTAACATGATTTCTCTTTAAAACTGATTTTGACGCCTTCTTATCGTACCTTCTTCTAATAATGTTTCTCTCTGTTATATTATTCAAATATGATTCTTATATGTAACTTATAATAATATGTACATGCATACTATAGTACAATGTTCATGTATATATAAAATTATTCGTATGAATAAGTTATAATATCTATAACAATTATTCATAATGTGTTTAAGGGGGTGTTGCATTCAGGAAATGATCATTCTTAATATTTTTCTCTATGTATATATAATCAAAAAAAATTTGAGAAAAATCCTGATCGCCATGCTTACGGCATGTTTTAAATATTGTACTCGATTTTCCTTCAGGTTTTTCTTAAATTTGTATTTTAATTCCGATTTTTGCGTTGAAAATTTATGCTTTTTTCCCAATAATTACCGGCGAAAATTGTTAATTCAATTGTTATTAACAAATGTATTTTCCCTTAAAAAAAATAAACGTCATGAGGTAATATTTTTATAATTTTAATAGCTTGTAATAGTAGGATTTTTGTTTGAGTAATAGTAAGTAACATCTTTTTTTAAAAAAAAAAATAATAATTTGTTTTATGGAGTCAATGATTGGTGAGTAATATTTAAAAGTTAACCGTTTATAATATAATGTTTTGTAGTATAACCAGAATTTTAAATTTTAATAACATTAATACTTCAAGAAAAATAAAGTAAAATATAAGACTACAAAAAAACCAAAATAATTAAATAATAATAATAACAATATTCAGTAATAATGCGCATCTTGGAAGAGCAAAAATTCAAAAATAATTGTTGATGAAAATATTTGATGGTTAATTACAGCTGAATGATCTATTTATTGGTGAAGTGATTGTTAACTAAATTGAATTTTCAAAAGGTAATTTTTACTTCGATATTATTATAATAATAGTAATTATAATTACTATTAATTTTTTGTAAAAATATAACTTTAATGTTTATTAAGTTAACCGAGAGAAGTATATACTAATTATTACCAGAAAAAAACTATAAAATATAGTGCAAGCGGAGATAATAATAAAATAAAATATAGTTTTAGTTGTCACAAAAAACAAATGATTATCAACTAAATATTGATTTACAAAATTCGAAACGTTTATATTTCCATAAGTATAATAAAATTAATATAGCTGAGAAAATTGGTAACGTTTGTTATAAATAAATATTGTATAAATAGGGAAATTAGTAATTCATTAAAAATTCATACAAACAATAATAATTTTAAATAAAGGTAATTAACACCATATACGTTTAAATTTTTTGTTTATTTTTAAAAGTTCGTACGTTTTGCAAATAATTTGCCTACGACTTATTCCACCATGAAAAATGGAAATTTTTCAATTTTTTGGAAAAATTGCTATCTTCGAAGCCATTTATCTCAAAATCTATTGATTTTTAAAAAAAAACATTATAAACAACTTTTGTTCAAAATAATCTGTAGAACTTATCTACCTGGGTTACAATTCTTAATTTTAAAATCTCGAAGAAATAGAACACCCGCAAATATTGAATATAAAAAAAGGCGACCACGCCACAATCGATTTTGATCTATCATCGCTCAAAAGATCACATTTTTCGAGAGCTTTCGAATGACTTGGGTTAGATTATTGGCCAAGACCGCTGGTGTATGTTATGTCCTAAAATACGTGAAAATTTGTGATTTTATGAGGTTTATGAGTAGATAAGTTTTAAAAATTATTTTGAACAACAGTTGTTTGTAAGGTTTTTTCAAAAAAGTCAATAGATTTTGAGATAAATGGCTTTGAAAATAGCAATTTTTCTAAAAAATTGAAAAATTTCCATTTTTTATGGTCGAATAACTCTTAGGCAAATTATTTTTAACACCTAAAATTTTTTTTCTATCGTCTGGAAGATATTTCCAGCCTGTTCTCAAATTTTGGAGCGATTTAAAATTTTCATCGTACCACTTGACGTGAAATAGCCCATATATATCACTAATATTTACTAATGTTCACCTTAATTCAATATCTTCAACAAATAGTAATTTTTTTTTATATTACAAATAAGACTATATTTACTATAATTTAGTCATACCTGTAAGAAAATTAGCTTGTTATAACTAATGATATTTACTAGCTAATATGGTTACTATTCCTAAAGCGATTTTTCTCAGTGTAAATAAGTAAAGGGGAAAAAGCAAAAAATATAATTGCAGTGAAATAAAATTAAAACTCAAATTTAAATTCATATTAAAATTTGTTGTAACTATTTAATAAATTGATAGAAATTTAATAGTAACAATAATAATAACAATATAAAAGGTTAATTTGGATCATGAAAGAAAAGATGTTCTGCTATCCTTACTATTATCAATAAATTTTAAAAGGTTACTTCCCAAAAAGCGTAAAATTCCGTAAAATAATATATAATAATTCAAAATTTTAAATTGTAAATAAATAATTCATTGTATATAATTCAAAATTATAAAGTGTAATTGTGAGTGAATATACTCGATTAAAATCATAATGATTAGAATGTTTATTTGTAACGTATTAATTCTCTTAATGTATACAATTTTCCTACATTTATGCACTTGATTTGATGGTATTAATATTCGAACTATAAACCCGAAGTACTTTTTCATTTATTCTATTACCAAATTTAACATAAAATGGTCGAAACAATACACGTATATATATATATATATATATATATATATATATATATATATATATATATTTATCCCAATAGGGGTTTATGCAGCCCAAGAAAGAGAGGGAAGATGCTTACTTTAGCACGTGCGAGAGAGACCTTCGGGATTATGCAGCCCGGGCTGCATAAACCTGCCATACCCCCAATGGGTGTAAGGGAGATAGGGTTATTGGACAGTAACACGTCGGGCTGCATAACACCCGGTGGGGAAATATATATATATATATATATATATATATATATATATATATATATATATATAATGATATATGATGAAACATGGGTTTTAAAAAAAATTGCTTTTTACTCAGATTTCATGGGAACTTTACAGTTGTGTTACTCACGCTTTTTGTTATTTAATCGCTTCTTCAATATTGTAGTTCACTTACGAAGGGTTTTTTCGTTTAATTTCACTTACTCGACAATTATCTCGAATTTTGATGATGTAGAAGAACTCCTGGAATTGTTCATCAAAATGGATTATGTTTCGCTTGTGGCTATTTTGTTTCGCTATACCAGAGTTTTATTTTACATACGTGCCCTATCGCTGTAATAAGATATTTTTTTGGATAACGCGAATAAGATTGTTATAACTAGATATTTTCCCTTTTTTAAATATTTTATATATTTTCTATTCTATTACTGCTCTACTTTTTTCTAATTGCCAGTAGCATTTATTTAATAGAATATTAACCTGTAATTTACGTTCCTTTTTCCCTAAATACATATTTTTAAGTGGAAAACAAAAGAAACAGAATAAGAGCCATAAACAAGTGTAAATTTTTAAATATTTATATTTAAATTTTTTGTTAAAATTTTCAGTAATATCGAATTATTTGATTGTTATATGTACTTACTTAGATAATTTATGTTTGTAATTTTAAAAATTTTATTTTACGTTTAACTATTATTAATTTAATTGTTCAATTTAATTAACTTCCCAGGAACTATATATAAATATGTATATATAATAATAAATTATGATTTATAATATTGTACCAAATATAAATATTTTCTTGTCTCAAAGTCTTTTAAAAAAAACTCCTATTTTGTTATATTTCCGTATATTAGTAATTTACTATTATTTATTTTTTACATGCCAGTATGAATATTTCCATAATTCTAATAATTTTTATACGCAACGAAATATGATTATCTATTACTATCTAAATAAAGTATAAGGTATAATAATTTTTTCATATTTAATAATTAAAAATATCATACCGTCTTTATGGTATATAGTTATTTGTGTTTTGAGAGTCATAGCTAATATGCGATGAATAAACAATAATTATTATGAGGTCTACGATGGCTCGGTCGGTAGGGCATTGGGCTCGTAATCTGGAGGTCCCAGGTTCGATTCCCGGCCCCGGCCGATTGATACAAGCACCACTGGCGAATGTATTTTCAACAAGTGCTTTCTTCACCAAGACATCGTATGACCTCCGTCGCTGATTAACACCGGTTTGGGAGCATAAAAAGAGCGACGTTAAAATAATAAAAAAAAAAAAAATTATTATTTGTATATTATTATAATACTATATATATTGTAACGGTAAACGGTCCACGCGAGACGAAAATCGTACCGATCACGTGATTTTACCGTCGAAGACGCGTTAGGCGTATGCGCGAGCGCGTGGGAGAGCCGGCGTGCACGACACACCGGCAGTATCGTCACGCCGATGAGAGAGGCAGCAAGGAGCGACCAAAAAGGCCCCGTAAAGTGCCAAACCTCGAGCGACGAAAGCGAAGGAGAGAGAGAGAGAGAAAGAGAGAGAGAGAGAGAGAGAGAGATTGATTGATTGATAAATCTTTATTAGGCTACGGGGGCAAGCCCCCAGAGTAGCACAAATTACATAATAAAAGTACATTAAATAACATTAAATAAAATTTAGTTATTTGCTTAAGCGCAAAAACGCAAAGGCGTAATCGGATAGACGCATAACATAAAATAAAAATAACAATAAAAATAGAAATAAAAATACATATAAAAATAAAAGTATAAGTAAATATAAAAATAAATAAAATCGCAGCTAAGCTATAAGTCGCTATAAGTATAAGCTATAAGCTATAATGCGTGTGCGGCCTACCACGACGGAATCTCAATTGGAGTAATCCTTTCTTCTTCCACGCGTCTAGCCCATGTCTGTCGGTCGAGCTCAGCAAGATACTTACGTAATTGATGCTGAAAGGAATGAAGGTGATCAAGGTCGAAGGTCAGGTCGGGAAAGTTGTTGAGGAGTTTAGTGGCAGTGATCGTGAAGGACTGGTTCAGCGCCTCCGTACGAGGCGGATGGTATGTGAGAGGTCTGCGCTGAAAGCGCGAGGAGGTGCGGACGTCAGAACGAGAATCAGTGAGGACAAAATGAGTGCTGAGATATGATGGCGATGCTGCAGAAATGATTTTAAATGCCAATGAGCCAAGGAGATATAGCCTCCTGAGCCCGGCCGACAGCCAGCCCATCTCCAATCGGTAGGGAGTGACGTGTACCCGTCTGGGTATATTACCCCAGACAAAGCGAACGCACGCGTTAACCAGCCTTTGTAACTTAAGTTCTCTTGTATGGTCAACGTCGTTATAGACCGCACATGCATAATCCAGGTGAGGCCAGATCAAGCTCTCAACCAGCGATTTCCTCGACTCCCTAGACAAGGCTCGTGATCTCTGAACAGCCAATTGCTCGAAGCTTACGTAGGAGTGCTCCATGGGGGACCGTATCAAAGGCCTTAGAGAAGTCGAATAAGACCAGCAGAGTTAACTTACGTTGGTCGATACCCCTGCGCACATCCTCAAGCACCCTAAGCAATGCCGTTTGTGTACTATGTCCCCGCCGAAATCCAGCCTGTCTGCAGGAGAGAAGATCACTCTCCTCCAAGTATCTCGACAGCTGTCCGTGCACAATTCGCTAGAGCAACTTTGACACCTCGCTCAGTCGCGCTATAGGTCTAGTTTCTGTAACGCTGCTACATACACTGGACTTTGCCAGCGGATACAGCAGCGCCCTCTTCCGTTGTGAGAGAAAGCAGCCCGATCGAAGCGAGGCATCAAAGACGCTCGCCAGGTGGCCCAGAATTGACAAGCCCGCGATCTTAAGCATAGGAACAGAAATGCCATCAACACTGATCGCCCGCGAGGCCGCCCCCTCCTAAGCTATGCCAACATCCGCAGCTCCAACTCGATTAATGTCAAAGCGACATGGGGTCGCGACTGGAGCAAACATTAATACGTCCGTCAAGACATGGCGCGAGATCGGGTCGGAACGGCACGAAATGCCCGCGTAGTGCGCATTCAGTTCATTCAGAGAGAATAACGCGGAGGGAGAGGGCCTCGCGCGACCTGAAATGCCGTAGCTTTTTAAAATGCGCCATTTTGATTTGGCATCAGCGGCATTACTCAGTTCGCGATTGATAAATTTAAATTTGGCCGATTCCAGGGCGCTCGAGGCCGCACTCTGAAGGCGTCGATAACGCTCAAAATCACTCACATCATTGCTATGCCTAGCGGTGCGGTAAGCTCGCTTTCTCTCCCTAATCAAGCGGCTGACTTCCGACGTCACCCAAGGCTTTCGTTTTGAAATTGTACCGTGCAACTCAATAGGTGCAAGCTGATCGAACGCATATACAATAGCCCCGCTCAAATTTCGCACAGCAGAATCGATAGCGGCGTCATTGTCAGACTCACGAAATTCACGAGCCAATTCATCACGCACGCCTATGGGACGATCTTCTATTTCGAGGTTAGGAACAAAATTGAAAGTAGAGGCGAAGCGCTCGCCATTAAGCCCCCTCAGTCGGCGCGCCCCGTACCTACTCGGCGGACATTTCGGTCTCTGTAGGTTCAAATCAATCATGATCGCATCATGCCCGGAGTCAGCCAAAAACGGCACATCAGATTTTGAGTAATTAAATTGCAACGGGGTGTCACGCAAGATAAAAATATCCAACCATGTGTGCGACATATAACCTGCACAGTGAGCGTGATGCGTAGGCTCTGATGGAACCAGCATCAGGTTAAGCTCACTTATTCGCGATAACATAAAATCAATAGCAGCGCTCGGTCTATTAAAATTAATGTTGAAATCACCCGTGATTACTATATGCTGATATTGTGGGCTCAAATCGAAAATTAAATCGAAGAATGCAGTAGGTAGTGCTGCGCCCGGGCGCCTATAAACTATACAAACTAGAATTTTAAATAAATTACACGAGACATCCAAAACGAAAAACTCTAGTGTATTATTAAAGACTGGGTCCGATTGACCTATCACCTTAACCTTATAAATATTTCAGACATATGCGCCTACGCCCCCTCCCTCCTTCCCGATGCGATCAACTCTATAAAAATTGTAGTATTGCAGGCTTATAATATCAGAGGCATCGAGCGGAGTGAGGAACGTTTCTGAAATCGCAATTTCATCATAAGCACGCGGGTAAACCAGAGTTTCGATGGCTGTAAAATGAGGCTTAATTCGGTTAACGTTAACGTGAAATATATTAAAACTATTCGACTTAATATGTAGTCACGCAGACGAGCCTGATGGGCCATCGTCATGTTTATTTCCTATACTTAAGTTAGGTCTAAAAGTGCTATAATTCGTATCTGCGTCTACCGGTATTAATAGGCTCTCTTTGCTCTCTCTAATAAAAACTCGCAAATTTCGCACTACAGGCCTGGCGTAGTGTAGCCTATTGGACTCGCGGAGATCGCGTGACCATATCGCGTGCACTGGTTTCGGCCAAATAGGCCTTATATATATACTCGCGGTCGCCCCTGCCCCAAAAATATCCTGGGCATTTAGGCCACTCAGCCTGCCGCTACGCGATATGATTGTGTCGCGAATATTTGCTGAAACTACTTTAAAAACTAGTCCGCGTGTCATATTCTGAGTAGCAGTAGCAGAACCGTTCGGCTGCGAGGGTGTAGTGGGTGTATCGGTGCTCGCATCAATGACCATATCGTCGCCTGAACGCCGAATTGGCACGGACTGAGAACGACGGCGCGGCTCCCACCTACGCGTATCCGCGTCAAACTGCTCAAAGCGCATATCAGTGGAGCGCGAAAGCGCATTGACCTCGTCACGAACGATTTGCATATCGGCCTGGACCTTGGCGGTAGTGTGCGCAAGTAAGTCTACTTCAGCCCGCGTAGCCTGAAGTTCCGTTCGAATAATGTTGAAGCGCTCATTGATCTCATTAAGCCGTTCGTCGAGCTTCTTATCTACGCGATCTGCGATGCTATTTTCAACACGCACGGCAAATCCATTCATAAACTCAAGAAACCACTTGGGCGGCACCTCCTCCATCGCGTTAAGTAGTTCACTGTGTGAGAGGGGCGAAAAGTCCGACCAACCGGCGCGCGGTTGCTTGGGAACGAGTCTGCGCGATGGCGATGTGGGCGCGGCCGGCCGCTTCAGTGGGCAAGCGGCAGCGGCGGGCGTAGCCTGCGCAGTGGAGTCAGCGCCCCCCTCAGACGCCGGAGTGGTAGGAGCGCCAGCGCTTGGCGACCCGGGAGGTGCTGCCCTCTTGCTGTTCTCCGCGTTGGCGCAACACGTTAACTCACTCGATCCCGCGCGCGCGTCAATACATTTAGAGTGTACTTTAGCTTGGCACCTCGCACACGCCGTTGCCTGCGATGAGCGCGTAAATTTACACTTGCATATAGGGCAAAGCGAGTTAGTTGCCACAGCTGGCATAAAGTGCAACACAAACGAACCGTTTGACAAAAATAACAACACACGCTAGCGCATGCGCGGTGCTCCAAAGCACGTATGCACGATCGCAACCGCAGTTAGGCAGCCGATGACTCACCACATACAAAGCCATCCACCAGATGTCACCCCGCAGGCAATTAATCGCAGTCAGGCGCTTTTCCAGAATGCTTCGAAATTTAAGGCGACTCAGCAGCACCACAGCCTGCGCACCAGAGCGACGCGTCACCAATCTCAAGGCCACGGCTAGTGAAAACAGTGTCGCCAACCCAAGATTACTGTCACACAGCCATACCACTCAAACTACCGATATATGAAGCTAACCTCACTTTTGGCTGCACAACTTCTTACTTGAATAAAATACAAGCCGGTTCTTGAAACATGAAGATTTATGTCCCAAGTTGGCTTGCATAAGTTTGCTTGCAAGATCCTGGAACAAAAACGCCCGAAGGCAAAAGGCGGCAGCAGAAATATCTCGTCAGAGTAGAAGCAAGCACAAGAGCGTTTTTGCATACTCACCAAGAGAGAGATAGAGAGAGAGGGATCGTGTAACCGAGAAGGCGACGGAGGAGAGGCACGCGCTGTCCCCCAAGAGTTATCTACGAGTATAAAGTAAGTCCTGGCCAGGCAGGACCGTATTTATTACCGCCGAAACGCGGGCGAACACCGGTTGCGGGGTACGCGCGGTACCCCTACGTAGCTAAACGAGAGCCTAGCCACTCTCGCCGCGGCGCTCTCTCTCGCTTAGTAAACCACGTATACGGCAAACCGGAGTACTTCACACTCCGGCGCGATTACAGCTGGCGAAATTTACGGCGAAGCCAGGTAATCTATACCTGGCAAACCTAACCGTGTTCCCCGAGTAGATCGAGACGGCGTATCTCGAAATGTATATTGCGGCGGGCACACGCACATACGCAACCCTGCATTTTATATTTTTATAGATTGCCCGAACGACCTTATTTGCTTTGAGCCAAGGTTTAACCTTGCCTTGGCTCGTTTTATTGTAATATCTTTTACCTTTATGTTTTATTTAATAAATTAATCTTTATCTCTAATTTCGAGTAATATTCAGTAAACCGGCGATCACTCCCTATCCCCGAAGGTGAATACCGCCATGCCTCGCGGGTGTCGTGCATTGCTTCGTATGACACACATCTGAGGAGCCGAGCACGAGGATCGACGAAGTATAATACGAGTTAACCGAGATAAGTGTGTACTAGGTAAGTACATACATTGTACACAGGGCAGACAACGTCACTCGGAGCTTGAGGCTAGCTCCAATCGTCCAGATAGACGATTATGCCGATTTATCAGCTGCTTGGTGAGACAGCTGATCACGGTATTGCGGTGATATCCTGTGCATCGGATATATGCACAGGACGAGTATAACCCTGTTGACGTATAAACCGACCCTGTTACAATATATATAATTATAATTGTAGGTTGATTGATAAAAAAAAAGTATAGCATCTTGACTAAAAAAAATATTTTATCAAGTAAGATTAGATCGTTATTATTAATATTAAATTATTAAAAATTAATTAAAGTTATTCATTTCTATGTTATAAATTTGTTTTCATAATTTAATTACCAATAGTAAAATTTAATAACTTCTAAAATGTTTAAAAAAAACTCTAAATAAATATGCATGTAAAGTATGCATATATAATATTGTTTTACACACATATATATATATATATATATATATATATATATATATATATTTACAACTCTTTTTACAAAACTCGTTCAGAGTTTTAATTAAAACTATATTTTTTGTTTAAATTATATTGTTATGATAAAAGAAACCCATAGTTGAAGTTGAGGACATAATAATTATCAAAATAGTATTTAAATAATAATAAAGTAAAAAAAATAATATTTGAACTAAATATAATACCGAAAATTGAAAAATAAATTTCAAAAAAGGTATTTACTTATTATTATTATGTAATGGTAAGTGATATTATTTACCATTATACGAATTCAGTAGGTAATGATGAGCACTATATATAGATATAGATATAACCAACGACTCGAACGGCTGATGCTCGCGCAACGAAAATCGGCAATTCGCGAAAGAGCGTTTGCGCGCAGGACGACCGGTACAAAGGAGAGAGATCCCGTCGACACGTGTGTCGGTTAATGTCCCGGTTTACACAGTTATTTTCCGAGAGTTTTTCCGTGTGATTTTTTATTGGTGTTATTGAATATACGTACAACGTGAATTGATCGGCGGTCGAGGAATTATCCCGCCTACGTATCAGTCATAAGCGAGTGAAAGAGAGAGAAAGAAAGAAAGCTGTCTATTCTTGTTGCTTTCTCTGTGATTCGAGGATAATAAAAAGTAAGTGGTACCACTTCTCGCGCGAGCGGTAATTATCGCGTATTAATTAATTTTAACGTGATCGTTTGTAGTGTAAGAGTTAGTTCGCGTATCCCCTTTTCCCCTCTCGCGTTGAGCCGACGGTTACGACTCAACTCTCGTGCGTGCGTTGACCTCGAACAATAATTGTTTTGTGTAGAGCCGCGGTGGCTCATGGGTAGAGCTCCCGACTCTCACACCGAGGGTCGTGGGTTCGATCCCAGACGTGTACCTCTGAAAATTTTTTCATGTGCATTTTTCGAACACTGCGACTTAATGGCTCGGCGTGTCACTATAATGTGACGCCAGTTCAGGTACGCGTGCGTTTCGTGCACTTGTCAGTGCATGAGAGGCATGGGCATCTGAACTATAGGGAACGTTAGGGACGCGAAGATGTAAAGAGGATTGCGGTGGTTCCATAGGGAGGACAGGAAACTGTAATTATTAAACTAATTACAGTGACCGATGATATCTTCCGATGGACACAAGCACCACTGTTTCAACTACATGTGCTTTGTTTACAGACACACCGTTCACCTCCGTCGCTGATTAGCCCTGGCAGCATAAATAGAGCGACGTTAAATAACATAAAAAAAAAAAAATTGTTTTGTGTATGTTACATATCCCTCTTGATATAATAAATTTGATCGTATTTAATTGCATCTAAAATCGTATTGATTTACAAATCGAAAACCGTCGCATATAGTTTTTCCTCCGTTATCCTATGAGCCGTATATAAATATACGGGCTCACGCGAACTCACTGATTATTTTCTTTCCGTGGTCCATTTTAGGAAAGATTGTTGTTTTACCTGTCGTTATTGGAAATCGAAGTACGATTTACAAATAACTTTAACGGCAAGTGTGCGGACAGGTAACCGCAGCCGCTACGTGGGAAATATTTGTAAACATATTTATAGATATATATTCTGTTTAATCATCGAGTACGAGATACCAAGTCGGCGTACTAGTCAGGTTTGTACGTCATGATCTATGTGGTTATAAGACGGGCAACTCGATGATTTTTCCCCTAGGCAAGCACACCGTTACATTTATAATAAACCTTTTATTACGCACTTAATTCCACATACTAATTTTTCCCTTAATCCTTTTTGTCGAGGAGTAACATAAAAAAAGTTTTGTTTTGTGTATATTATAAACTAAAATTTTAGTATTATAATAAAAATAATAATAATACTTAAAAATTCTTCCGAAATTCGGATCGGGCCATTTGCGAATTAGAGGTGGATCCTCGGTACTAACTTCGCAATTCAAAATTTCAAATGAACTTTCAAGTATATTAAAAACATACAATTTGTTAAATAAAATGTTTAAAATTTACTTTTAAAAAGAATAATCTCGTAGATAAGAGAAAACTAGTCCATAGTTTTTCGCACGTATATATAGTTATATAAAATATATAAAGTGTTCGATAAACTTTTGTAATATTTTTTTTTAAATACATTTTTAATATTGATAATAATAATAATAATAATTAGATTTGAAAAAATAACAGAGGCATGCTCTACTAAAAATTTCGTTTAGAATATCATAATTAACTTACTTTTCGTTGACTTCTTTCTTCTCCTTGGCTCGTAAATATTATTAACATAATTTATCGCGAAGTTAGTATTTTTTATTTAGTCTAGTATTTAAACAACGCTGCTTGGCTGGTTATTATTGGACTTCCTTCCTTCTGATTATTTGATTATTAATTAACAGCACTTTTTTTTTATTTATGTATTTCTATTAAAAACGCGAAAAAAAAATTAGAGCTAGCACAAAAAATTTACAAAAATTTCCTCAAGGTGATTTTTGAAAAAAAATTGAGAATTTAAGCACTACCGAATCGCCGATACCTACTCAAAATCTCCCAAGGTATCCCACTTCTGACACCAATTGTTACGTGGGATGATCGGTACCAGGAGATTAATGAGAGCCTGCGTGTGGCGAAACGATAGTGCTTTATTAAAATTAGGACTCGTGTGGTCTTCAATGCAACTTACACTTTTGACTCCTCAGAGCGAACTATCGAGACTGACTGCCCCAAGCGTGCGAGACGCTTGCACAAAGAACGTTAATGCTAGGGTCAGCATTAGCGTTATCGCTTTAACAAGTGGGGGTCTCCTTAGGTACAACTCGGAGTAGTTCGCCTCTCGGGCTTTTCAACTGGCAACGGATGTAAAGGATTCGATATCGATGATAAAGAACGAGAGGAGTTACGAGGAATTTATTCCACGTAACAATATCTAGTGTAAAAGTGTTATTGGAACTACACCATACTTGCGAATTATTACACCTTTGTAGTAGGTGTTTTTCGATATTTAACGATTAGATTATGTATTACATACAGTTTGTTAGAGTAAAAAAAAACAAATAAAGTATACCAAATAGTGTAGGGCATATACTTTTCTGAAATCAATGTCTTATTTTTCAATAGAAATACTTTTCTATTCCATTGTGATTTCAGCAATTCTGTTGTGGTATCTTTATGTATGCTTTTAGTTATTTATTTGTACTAATAAATAACACACTTGATTATTTAAAGAGGTTTTTAATAAATTAAATGAAAAACAACTGTAGCATTTTGGTAATATTGTATCAAAAGATTAAATATTTATATTTCTTTGCGAAAATTTTTTTACTGCTATTAACAAATTTAACAAGATATTACGTAATACAAAAACTGTTTCAGTTAAAAAATATTATTTTATTACTATATCGTATATAACTATAATATTGAATACAATATTTGAAATATACATTAAGCATAATTTCAAGCGACTTTTAATTTTTCAAAGATTTTTCAATCATCAAATGACAACCTTTTTGAATTACAAAATTACCAATATAAATATCTATTTATCGTTAAAAATAGCTCTTTTCATCCTCTAGAACTACCCTTCTGTATTTGCTTGGTCGATGTAATTTCTTACATTTTTTGTATACCGGTAGCTTGTACTTATATTTGCAATGCAAACGTTCATATGAATAGATTATATTAATTATTTGCAGTTATATTTAGTTATTTGCATTTATATGCAATTGCTCTCTAATTATATGTTATTAATTTGATCTGGACGAGGATATTGGAGAAGGAAACCATCAAATATGCACTGAACTATATCGCTTTTAATATATTTATTAATATAAACTTATATAAATATACAGACGCGAGAATTGTAGTAGACCTTTATGCTCGTATCGCGCTCCTGGAGCCCCCGCGAGTAACCTATCAAAGGATTTGAGAGTTTAGATGGTATCTCCCGATTACTACATATATATCTACACATTGTTTGCCTTTAACATATAGTATGGCACAAAAATAGAAGTACAAATATAGCAAATAATTGCAAATAACTATTACTAACAAAATAATCGCTGATATTTACTAATAATTGCTAACGATTTTCATAATATTTCTCGAATTTGGTGTTACAATTTTGAAAAACTGCATATAAACATTTGCAACAGCAAATAATAGAGAATAATTAAGGTACATCTGTTCACAAGCAGCGAAAATACGGAAGAAAAAAGTCGAATAAAAATTATGTTGCTGGAAATGTAGAAAGTGTTTTTGTAAGTAGCCATTCAACAACTTGTTCCGATTTTTACGACTTTCTGTAGCATCTTCATCGATAGCACTGCCAATACTTGCATCAAGATCTTGCATTCATCAGCAATTCAATATCTAGCCAAGAAGTGTCAGCAGAAACTGCAAAACATAGTGGTGCAAAAATAGAATAAATGACACCTCTATTCTATCTGCATAACTGCAAGAGTTTTTAGTCTGTAAATCATGCTACGGCAATGTCACTTTTTGTGATGCCGATGACAGAGGTCTTGGATTCAAGATATCAATTACATACACATATTATAACAAAGTTTCTGCTTAGCTTGTGAACAGCATCCAAAAGAAGTTGTGTAGCTTTTTAAGAATGGTAGGCCAAGCATGAGCCTCTATGCTCAATGAATAATGCAGGAAGTTCTGGAAAAATGGAAGTAGATGGCATCGTGGAAATATTTCACTGATCAGAAAAATCTATAAAGTAAAATATTATAATAATAATTATGTGGGTGATGGTGACTCAAAAGTAAGCTGCGTTTGAAGCGAAACCTTATGGTGAAAATTTTGACATTTAGAAGAAAGAAAGTGTCATGTTCCAAAGAGAATGTAGAAAAGTAGTTTAAAAAGTCTACCAGAAATTTGAAAAGGAATGCGCTACGTGTGTATGTACTCCAGCATATCTAATTTTGTATGCCTTCCAACGCTTCTGCAGGCCTATTTCGATAAAAAAGTATCTACTGAGAAAAAGGAAAATTATCGTTAATTACAGAGATATTTTAGATCAAAGCACGATGACGATTAATTTTACTTATACTCCACGTATGCATATACTACAGTATGTCGAATTTTTTATGCCTACTAAAGCTCCTGTAGGGCGATTCCGATAAAAAAGCATGTATTGAGTTAACGGAAAATTCTCGTTTTTTACAGAGATATTTAAGATCAAAATACGATGGCGCTTAATTTTACTTATACGCTACGTGTGCATATACTACAATATATCTAGCTTTGTATGCCTCTTAACGCTTCCGCAGGGTATTCCGATAATATAGTATTTAAAGAGATGACGAAATAATCTAGTTATTTACAGAGACATTTAAGATCACAGTACAATGGCGCTTAATTTTACTTATACGCTACGTGTGCATATACTACAGTATATCTAAAAATATCAAAAACACCTTCTACGAAGGTGTACAAACTCGCAAGTATGGTGTTATTCAAATCACATTATTACAATTGTTATCTAATAGTTTTTGCAATAGAAAGTACTGAAATCAAAAAAGAATCGACAAGTACTATTGTTACAAATTAACAGATTGCTTTTAGAAAACTATACTACACAAAATTCATTTTATAATTTTTAGCCCTGCCATGTCTTTCAATAATAAACGAAAAATAATATGTATAATAATATTCATTTGTGCAAAATTAATTTCTGCAAATCTAATAAAACAGAAATTTCTCTCTTTTTCATTGTTTTTAAATAAAATAATTCTTGCACCACGCGTTCACTTTTAAATAGTATGTCATAATTCCAATTACACCAAGGCTTATAAATATTTTTAATGTTGAAGACCTTACCTGGGGAGATGTTATATCTCAAAAACTGACTCATAGTACTGATATATTCATTTCTTATTATTTAGGAAGTTTAAGCAGCATTCCATTAAAGGTCACATGAGATTTTGGGATGAGATCTTACGTAACATTGTTTAGTAGGGAAACACTTAACCAACGGTTTACCTATTAAACTTTTCTGAAAAATATGTTATTTTTCACCGGAAATACTTGACGATTTCATGATTTTTTGTTATACAATGTAAATAATCCTTATTATATTAAAGTGATAAAGTCGTCTCGTGTCCTTCCACGTTTTTCCTTCCACCCCCTAAAAAACACCTTCCAATGTATTTTTTTTTTGTTATAAATTAGTAGTGTGAACAATTTGGTAATTTTGTTTAATGGTAATGTATTAAAATTGTTGATATATGGGGCAAAAACAAGAAATTCTGTTGTCCGTCCGTCCGGTGTCCGTCCGTCCAGTGTCCGTCCGTCCGGTATCTGAATTTCTATTTTTGCTTTCAGTTTTTTTTAATTTAGCGGAATTTAAGGAATTTGTTATTTTTCTATTATGGGTGGATGGTATTGGGAGTAACGGATGGAAGGTAAAGGGGTGAGGGTGGAAGGGTGGAGGTGAATTGGAAAAGGGTAATTTAAATTTTATTTGATTTTTGTTGTGTGTGAGCATGAGTATACGTGTTTGCGTGTGCGTGTGCGTGCATGCGTATGCGTGTATGTGTGCATGTGCGCGTATGTGTTCGTGCGTGTACGTGCGTGCAAGAGTTTGTTATTATTAAAGTGCTATATATATATTAGTGTTTGTTATATATATTAAAGTGCTTAGTAAGCAAAATGACGTCACCAATATCCGATTATTGTTATTTGATTGTATCTTTGAAGACTTCTATATTATTTTATTATTGTGTTATATTTATTTCGAAAGGGTATTCTGCGTTTTTTCGACATTTTCTCAGCATCCCCTATTTTAAGGGTAGAAATTAAGGGTGATGTGTTAAAAAGTGAAAAATATTGAAAATAATTTATGGGCGGTTTTCGTCGACGCTGAATAAGAATATGACCACTATTTTTATCAACAACCCCTGCTTTAAGGGTGGTAACAGGGTGAAGTGTTACAAAATAAAAAAATTGAAAATCATTTGAAGGAGATTTTTTTTTTTATGTTATTTAACGTCGCTCTATTTATGCTGCCAGGGCTAATCAGCGACGGAGGTGAACGGCGTGTCTGTAAACAAAGCACATGTAGTTGAAACAGTGGTGCTTGTGTCCATCGGAAGATATCATCGGTCACTGTAATTAGTCTAATAATTACAGTTTCCTGTCCTCCCGATGGAACCACCGCGATCCTCTTTACATCTTCGCGTCCCTAACGTTCCCTATAGTTCAGATGCCCGTGCCTCTCATGCACTGAAAAATGCACGAAACGCACAAGCACCTGAACTGGCGTCACATTATAGTGACACGCCGAGCCACTGAGTCGCGGTGTTCGAAAAATGCACATGAAAAAATTTTCAGAGGTACACGTCTGGGATCGAACCCACGACCCTCGGTGTGAGAGTCGGGAGCTCTACCCATGAGCCACCGCGGCTCTATTTGTAGGAGGTTTTTGTCAACGCTGAAAAAGAATATGACTACTATTTTAATCAGCAACCCCTATTTTAAGGGTGCAAATTAAGGGTGAAGTATTAAAACATGAAATATATCGAAAATATATCATTTATGGGAGGTTTTCGTCGACGCCGAATAAGAATATAATTACTGTTTTATCAGCAACCCCTACTTTTAGGGTGGAAATTGAGGGTGAACAGTTATAAAGTGAAAAATATTAAAAATCATTTATGCGGGGTTTTCGTCAACGCAGAGTAGGAAATATGAATACAATTTTTATCACCTACTTTAACCCCTACTTTAAGGGTGCTAATTGAGGGTGCAGTGTTAAAAAATGAAAACTATTGAAAATCGTTTGTGGGGGATATTAATATTAATGTTAATAAAATAATTATGTAAAATAGTAAATATATATATGGGTGGTTCTCTGTGACATCGAAGATGAAAAAAATAAATATTGCTATAACTGTGGAAATATGTTTTAGAGGTATCCAGTAGTTCTCCTGAATTTTTTCAGATTTTTTCTGGGCCATTATTTTAAGTTACAGAGATTCAAAATTGACAGTTTAGCACTTTTTTGCATTCTATGCCCATTTTCATGAATTTGTAGCTCCCAGGGGATGTATTTTTCACTAAAAAAAATATGACTATTTCTGTAAAATTTTCCGAATTTTTCATTAAAAATAATTTTAAAGTCATAATTGTATGCTGCCACAATCTTGCAAACCATTTAAACCTTAAGTAGTGAAAATCAGCAATTCTGCTCCGGACTCTGGTAACCTAATACTGTCTAAAAGATGTCTTTTTATAGTTAGAAACTGCCTAAAAATTTCCAGAGTGGGTCTAAATCATTAAGATCACTTATGGTCAAAATATCCGGGAAAAGTGCCCGAAATATTAATAGAAATGTATATTTGTTGCCTTATAACGAGGAATCTAGTAGCATGATCATTGCAAAAAAATTTGTGCACTTACCTTGGAGTAGTAGAAAAGTATCTTCACTTGTTTCAGTATCCATCTAATCCCCTGTAAGCTGCTAAAAATACAAATATTATTATATAAATGTAAAAAATTAATTTTTAAACATTTATAATGCTGAATTTTTAGTTTTACATCCCTTACAAGAATTATAATACTAATCTGAAGGATTACTATAAATATATAAACATCAATATTACAATAACTGAATATACGTATTTAATACAAAAGATATATAAATAAATCGGATATATAATTATAATGAATAATATGATAACGTGACAGTGACAAGTTTGTGAAATCTGAAGGATTACTATAAAAGTATCAACATTATTATTATTATTATTCAGCAATACATTGTTTAGATTTCACAAACTTGTCACTGTCACGTTATCATATTATTCATTATAATTATATATCCGATTTATTTATATATCTTTTGTATTAAATACGTATATTCAGTTATTGTAATATTGATGTTTATATATTTATAGTAATCCTTCAGATTAGTATTATAATTCTTGTAAGGAATGTAAAACTAAAAATTCAGCATTATAAATGTTTAAAAATTAATTTTTTACATTTATATAATAATATTTGTATTATTAGCAGCTTACAGGGGATTAGATGGATACTGAAACACGTGAAGATACTTTTCTACCACTCCAAGGTAAGTGCACAAATTTTTTTGCAATGATCATGCTAATAGATTCATCGTTATAAGGCAACAAATATACATTTCTATTAATATTTCGGGCACTTTTCCCGGATATTTTGACCATAAGTGATATTAATGACTTAGACCCACTCTGGAAATTTTTAGGCAGTTTCTGACTATAAAAAGACATCTTTTAGACAGTATTAGGTTACCAGAGTCCGGAGCAGAATTACTGATTTTCACTATTTAAGGTTTAAATGGCTTACAAGAGTGTGACAGCATACAATTATGTCTTTAAAAGTATTTTTAATGAAAAGTTCGGAAAATTTTACAAAAAAAGTCATACTTATGTTTTTAGTGAAAAATGCATCCCCTGGGAGCTAAAAATTCATGAAAATGGGCATATAATGCAAAAAAATGCTAAAATGTCAACTTTGACTCTCTGTAGCTTAAAATGATGGCCCAGAAAAAATTTGAAATAATTCAGGAGAACTACTGGATACCTCTAAAATATATTCCCACAGTTATAGCAATATTTATTTTTTTCATCTTCGATGTCACAGAGAACCACCCATATATATATATATATATATATAATATATAAATATTTCGCCGCCGCCGTATCTAAGAATTCAGAATTCAACATATATATATATGTTATATATATACATATATATATATATATTATATATATATGGATCATTCCAATACTTTTTTGTAAATCGGTCCGGGGGGGGTCAACCAAGCGGGCTAAAAATTTAGTATGTTACTATACTATAAAAAAAAGTAAGTGAGCCAAAAATGCAAAAAACCACGTTTTGTGGTATTTTCTAATGTTTACAATTTTTATTTTTATTTTTATTTTTATTTTTTTATAACAATTTTTGGTCTGTTTTCTCTATTTTACTCGTTTTTGTACATTTATCATTACAATCCGTCGAAAAACTTGTCATTTGTACAATAGGAAAAAGGTTTGTGATTGCGTGACAAACATTTTGTGTATTTACGTTTTTTAAATTGGCACAACAGATTTTGGGATTTTTGTACAAAACTGATTTCATGGAATTGTAAAAAGTGTCAAAGCTTAAACATATTACTGCAGGTTTAAGATAAACCTCGTATTTTATAATATCACGGAATTATAGTTAAAAGAAATTTAAATCTTTCTAACAATCGATTAATCATAATTTTGTATCAAGCATTATATACTGATGTTTTCATAATTATTTATAACTTTTAAATTAAATAATATTTAAAGTATATTGTTTGTCACGCAATCACAAACCTTTTTCCTATTGTACAAATGACAAGTTTTTCGACGGATTGTAATGATAAATGTACAAAAACGAGTAAAATAGCGAAAACAGACCAAAAATTGTTATAAAAAAATAAAAATAAAAATTTCTTTAAACTATATTCCTATTAGTTTTAAAAGTTACCTATAGTATGGATGTTACCTGTGATAACACTCAAAATGCAAGACATTTTAGACCTTGCAGTAATCCGATAAGTCTTGTGCAAGAATGCAAAAAAAAATATTTTCAAACGTTAATAAACGTGTACCAAGGTCAAATATCCATTGCAGTAACTACGGGATCATTTTCTACCTACAAAAACCGAGTTTCACCCAAATTTTGGTAAAAAAAAATTTAGGTAGACCGACGTTGTAAGCATTAGAAAATACCAAAAAACGTGGTTTTTTGCATTTTAGGTCACAATTAAATAAGCATAACTTTAAGCCAAATTAACTTTTTGTAGTAAACTTCAAATAGAAAGAAAGCTTATACCAATACAAATCTAACCGCGTTGGGTTTTTTTAAAAACATCTAAAACTGTTAAGGGGATGTCGGAGCTATAGCCTCCATCAAAAGCCGCTCGATCTCTCGGTTTCGAATGGCGCTGTAGTCAGGTGTCGATTTCTACGATAAACGTACTTAAAACATAAATTATAATTTTTACAGCTACATAGAGCTGTTGAAAGATACTTTCCCCCCTAGCTATGACTAAACTTAAGGTAATTATAATATTATTCTTGGAATCAAATGTTTATTTTTTTAAAGAAATGTGAAATACGTCTCATATTCAATGAATCTATATCTGCCGTAATGCTACACGCAACGTATTTCACATTTCTTTAAAAAAATAAACATTTACTGCCAAGAGTAATATTACAATTACCTTAATTTTAGTTATAGCTAGGGGGGAAAGTATCTTTCAACAGCTCTATGTAGCTGTAAAATTTATAATTTATGTTTTAAGTACGTTTATCGTAGAAATCGACACCTGACTACAGCGCCATTCGACACCGAGAGATCGAGCGGCTTTTGATGGAGGCTATAGCTCCGACATCCCCTTAATTTGGTAGCATTTAGAAAATGTGCAAAATTTGAAAAAACAAGTGTTTATATTTAGCAGCGTCAAAATTTTTGTTCACAAAATAATTGTATTCTATATAGCTAGATTAAATGTCTATATTAATACGAAGACTTTGCCGTGGACTGCATAAAAAAATACTAATTTCTCGAATTTTGGTGCTACTTTGAAAAATGTTAAAAAATAATGAAAAATAGCCTATTTTTGAATGTTTAAAATCGCATACCTACGTCCTTAATTGATTTAGAAGGCTACAATTTTGGCTCACTTACTTTTTTTTATAGTATAGTAACATACTAAATTTTTAGCCCGATTGGTTGACCCCCCCCCCCCCCCGGACCGATTTACAAAAAAGTATTGGAATGACCCATATATATATATATATATATACATGTGTGTGTGTGTGTGTGTAAAAATTTTTTTAAAAATTTAAATGGGAATTACCATATTAATTTTTGTGAATTTTATGTCTTTCTTTAAATTATCATAACTTTTTACAGAATTGAAGGCCCCAAAAATGCTACAGACCATTTGAAAGGTATTGCTTCAAGCTTTTTTTTAGACCTTTGGATAAAAAAATCAATTGTGGCGCACTTACACTATTTTTAAGTTGAATATTGACATGTAGTTTATGTAACATTAACCTTGAGATTAGGAATTCTAACCCAGAAGGATAAATTCTAGACATAGTTAGCAACGAATGTTATATATAATGTTTTATAGTAACAGTTGATAGATTTTGAGTTAAATAGCGGTAAACCCAGCTGGTGTTGAAAAAAACTAGAAAAAATTCACTTTTTGAGGTTAGAATAACTTTTGAGCAAATAGATTCCAGTACCTAAAAATTTTTTTCTGTATTCTGAAAAACATTTGCAATGTGTACCCAAAATTTGGTGCATTTTAAAATTTTGATCGGACCACTTCACGTGGAATACCCCATATATATATATATATATATATATATATATATATATATATTAAAATTGTTTTTTAAAGAATAGATAATATATGTATTTTTTCCGTGGGCAAAAAAAAGTTTTGAATATAACTTGAAAGAATGTGTATTAGTTTACTCATTCCTGATAAAACTCATAAAATTTTTAAACGTGTACTCAATAATAAAAACGGACCTAAAAATGTAATTTTTTAAAAAAGATGCATAATTTTTCGAAGATAAAATAAATATCAATCAAGTATAACATACACTTTTCCAAATATCCATATGATATATACAATGGGTTAAAAATTAAATACATTAATTATTGCATTTTTAAGATAATTCTATTATAAACAGTAATGGCAATAGAAAATTCAAATTTTAACAGTGGTAATATAAAATACGAATTACATTTAAAAAGATTTTCAAAAATTATTAATTTAGGAGCATTTAATTTAAATATTTTTTAAATAAAAATTTCAAAATTGTATGGATATATAAGTAAGTAGATAATGTGTATTTATATAACACAATATTTTAAATAAACAAGTATGTATTTATTGGAAACAGAAGGATATTTAAGGAATGAATTTGTTTATAATAATCAAAATAAATATTTGGGCTCTGTAAAGGAAAAATAAATTGGATATAATTATGGATTAAAACGCAAATTTTGAAAGAGGGTGCATATTACGAATTACGGGAGAAATGGAAGAAACAGGTTTTTATTTATATGCTGCTAAAATGTTACGAATAGTTCTTTAAAATTAATACAAAAATTTATTTATTTAAGAAGAAAATTTTATTACTCTAAAAGTACAAAATATTAATGACATAGAACTTTTGGCGATGATCGTTCGTCAATAAATAAATTATTTTTAGGTGGTGAATTTCTATTTATAACCGTATAAACTAATCCAAAATTTTAATAAGTTGTTACTACAATTTAGTAAGTATATGCACTTTACTATTTTTGGTAAGTTAATTTTTCATTAACATTTATAATTATTAAAATATAAATTTAAGCTTTAGAAGAATTCATATATTTTAAAATTTACAGTTAACATTTAATATGTCTCTATTTTTTTTATTATTTTTATTCTGATTTCGTTACACTAAATTTTGGTAAAAACTTTTATTTATAAATTATAATTATATTTAAAAAAAATGAAATTTTTTGTATAAAACCCAATGCACTATAACAGTACCTCCAAGATGTTGCGTGAATCTGTTTAATTTCTAAGGTGTCCATGGTAGTGAAAAAATAATACAATTTAAAACATTATTTTAAATAAATTAATTACGAAAAACCTTTTTCGAAATTAAAAATAGGGGGTTGGCGCGCGAAGTGCGCAGGGGGCGAAGCCCCCTAATATATATATATATATATATATATATATATATATATATATATATATTATAACGGTAAGCGAGTTACCGATCAGGTAGGCAACGCGAAAGAGGATATACAGCGCGGCGCACGCACGAACGCGCGAGAATCGTGCGCTCCCAGCTGAGAAGTAACGAGATAGAGTTCGCGCGCGCACGGCAACAACAACGTGTTGGTGACCGGTGTATAGTTTTTTACGGGAAAAAGAACCGAAGTGTCGGTGCATTTCGTGTGTGGGTGTGAGGTTTTTCTCTCCACCAATCTCCACGTCGGCGTGCGAAGCAGCACGGCCCAGAACAAGGGAAAACGAAGGAAGCCAAGAGTCGACCGCCTTCCCGACCGTTGGAGTAAGAGAGAGAGATAACTACAAGGCCGAGCTATCTCTCCGTTGCCCAGTCTTTTCCCGCCGAGGCGAGATATTCAGATTCGCGGTAAGTGGTGCACCACGTTTAGACCCGCGTGTCCGTCTAACATTTCGTGTCCCGATTTACCTGGTACGGTCCAGGTGAGGAAGCGTTCCTCTTTTCTCGCCTCTCGTGACAATTCCCGCCCAGGTAGACAGGTCGGTGGTTTGTGGGAGCTACTTCATGAGAGAAGGCGCGCGTGACGTAGGAAGCTTCTACGTCAGAGCTCCCTACGCCAGAGATACATACGTCACACGGTGTGACGTATCCCATCAGGTTAAGCAGTCGATCATTCCCGGATCGGTTGTTCGTAACTCGTCAGTTAATAGGGTTTAACTACTTGTTTTCGCGCTGACCTCGGGGGTAGTTATCGGTACGACTCCCCGTAAATTGTTAAGGTTGATTTAATGTTAATTTATTAATATTTAATTGTTTATCTAATAAATCGACTCGGCGAGACAATCTTTCTCGCCGATTAACGTAAAATATCGATTATTGATAGTGTTTTACCGGTTACTGTCCTATCCTACGAATACCGCCCTCTCCGGTGTTTATCCTAGTTGGCAATTTTGGGCATAGGGCCCAACACACGGTATCTAAGTCAAACGAGGTGTTTGACGTTGTTAACGGTATTGCACGGGAATCAAAGTAATTCCTGGCCGCATCGTGGGACTGCAAACTTAAGGTTGGTAAGTTGGGACAAATTGGGCCTAACCGGGGACCTTACATTTCCCCAGTACCCACCCCGTTACAATATATATATATATATATATATATATATATATATATATATATATATATATATATATAAATGATTAAATTATTCCACTCACAACTAATTTTAGTGTTAATTTTTAAAAAATTCGATTAATTACATGCAAATAAAATGACATCGCACGCACACACTTATTGAAGTTTGATTCAGTCATAGAAATGTGTAATGTCATTTTATTTGCACGGAATGGAAGTTTTTGATATAAACAAGATGTACACTGTTGCAAAAACTTTTTTTTAATTGATTAGACATTAGTGTTGATGTAATATAATAATTAGTTCGTGGTAGTATAATAATAATATTATAGTAATTAAAAAATTTCAGTTTAATAAAGTGGATTTATATAAAAATGTTTACATTAATATTATAATAATATTAGAAAAATATTATATGAATTATAACTGAAGCTGAAATATATTATATATCATAATATATAATAATAATAATAATAATTAATATTAATAATAATTACAATTTTTTCAAAATAGCCAAAAATAATTGAATGTAAACATTAATGTATGTATTTTTATTATCAAAATAAAATTTAAACAGTTCTATGAATATTGCTTTATCAATGCTATTTGAATATTATATTTTATTTATATATTCATTTCTTTATTCGCAACCATTCTAAAGCGAAATAGAAAATTTAGTAATTCAAATTTAACAATTTCAATATTTACAAAGTTGCTTTTTTTAGGAACAATATTCTCAAATTGCTTTGCTTTGAACGATAATTTTTTAGTAATAATCCAACGATGCTTACAATTTTCGAATAAATTGACCTGTATCTGCAAGTCTAATAATAAAAATCAGTGAATTAATAGTTATTGTAAAATAAATGAGACTAAACAAAAATTATCACACATTAGTAATTCGATCTCGCAAGCAATGTCTATCTTGCTTTTTTAAATAAAATTTTTTTTAATTGTTTTAACAGTTAATAATAATTATTTATATATTCGTTTCTTAAGTTACACATTTTTTAAGGTATATATATTTTTAATAATTTTAAATGTGTAAGGTTTGTTGCTCAATGAATAATAATCAGATGTTCCACCTCTTTAATATATTTAATTGTTTAGTAACACATGTGTAAAAAATTTTTATAAATTTAATTTTAAATATTACTTCAATATTCAATGAATTTGTGAAACATTTAATCGAGCGAGCGCGAGCGAGCGAGTATATTTGCTAGTTACTGAATGAAAATTTTAAGAACAGTGGTTGGATGATAAAATAAAAGGATATATTTATGTTAACCCATTAAGTCCCAACCGACCATTTCACAGTCGATTTGTTTTTAGCTTAGAAAAAATAAAGAATAGACTAGAATAAAAAAGAAAATGACTGTTTCTTATGTAAAATTACCTGCTCTATCTGAATTCAGCATCAGATTTTTAATATTTTCCACGGAAAATTCAATATAGCCGCTCAAAGTAAAAAAAAAAATTCCATTTTTTGAAAATCGACTGTGGGCCTTTATTTTCTAATTTTGACGACAAAATCAAATGCACATAGTAAAACGACCATTTGAAAAAAATGAAAATCTGATGCTGAATTCAGATAGAGCAGGTAATTTTACGTAAGAAACAGTCATTTCCTTTTTTATTCTAGTCTATTCTCTATTTTTTCTAAGCTAAAAACAAATCGACTGTGAAATGGTCGGTTGGGACTTAATGGGTTAATGTACTATACTATACTATACAACTATTTAAATAAATAGATTGGGAGTAGAAAAAAACAGAAAATTGTGCATTCATATATGATACGATAAAATCGCAGCGCATAGAGATAGTTATATGAAGGCTGTTGATGTATGTCCTCCTGCCTGTAATTTTTAGTTAAAGGTTATTACAATTATTGACGTCTAAGGTAAGTAAAAGATTTTTTAAATTAATTTGAATTTAATTGTTGTGCATAAATGAAAACTGTTTTTAAAATTTGAAATTCCTCTTTGTATGCATGCATACATTTTATTACAAAATAACAATCGACTTCATTGATTCAGGCTTTTAAAAGTATACAAAATTTTGCGACGTCGTTTTATAGCATCAGTGATTAATCTCTGAAATATAATTTTGAAGTCTTCCTCTAGTACATGTTCGAATCATTGTCATTTAACTTTTGTTTTCCGGATCATTATTTCGGTTGGTAGTAACTACTATACTTATATTATCCCTTCTCCAATACTACATCAGTCGCATGGATGATGGAATCATGAATTATCGACTTCGACTCCGTATAGTCAGTACCATAGTCCGTATACATTCTTGAACTCGTAACCGAATTGAATGCGGTTTGTCGGTTATATTACTATTACATAGCGTAGAATATGGTAAAGTAGAAATCTACGATTTAAATTTAACAGTTAATAAATAAATGATTCCTTTTACTTTAATACACTGCACAAATACGTACAGTTCTATTTGAAGTAAATATTTTCTGTATTGATAAAGTATTTACGTTATTTTAGTAAATACTCAGTGGATTTTAAATTAAAAGTATATTTTTAACTTTAAATTTTATTAGTTTTAAGAAATTAATTATAAGTTTATACAAAAAAAGAGCAGTAAAAAAAATGACAGACTCAAGTAATAGAATAAAAAAATAAGTCATAAAAAAATTATCAACATCAGTAAGAACCAACTACGATGCACTTCCATCAACATTGATCCAGATCAAGTAAAAAGTTAAAAACTGATACCATTGAAGAAAGTAGCACAGAAAATAGAATTATTGATATATCACTACTTTTCGCAACATTAGAAGAATTTTTAGTTTGTCAGAATTGTCATGGTACAGTTAAATTTTCTGAAGTTAATGTGAGAGGTTTGGGAAGTAAAATAATAATAACATGTACAAACTGTTTTAAGGTATTTGTTATTGATTCAGTGTCGGTTATATAGTATAGTGTCGGTTATATTTATTATACCGATGCAGTGTCGGTTATATTTATTGTGGCGGGAAAAATCCATACAAGTTTTATTGTTGTTGTTCTGTAATAATTTATGTATTGTTTTTCATTCCATAGAAGTTTGGCTATCTATCCAACTTATTTGATATTGTTTAAAAATGGTGCAGTTAGAACAAGACGAAAAAGATGTTCATTTGAACGATAAACAGCCGTGTGTGTTAATCAAATAAGTAGATTTACTAATAAAAGTAATTATTTAAAACAATTTGCTAATTTGTACGTGAGCAGAATTGAAGAGTTGTTATTAATTCTTACTGAAAAAGCTAAAGCAAAGTGGGGTAATTAATAATTTGTTTTTAACTAAATTTTTTATAATATTAATAATAATAATAATAATAATAATAATAAAATATAAAAATAGTATTAGATATAGATTTAGTTCTATTGTCAGAACTGGAAGAAACATCAAGTAAATAAACCATCTATTTTACAAGAGCTAAGCGAAGAACATAAAATGTCATTACCTTCCGTAAAAGAAGATTATTTTCAGATGACGGTAAATGGTATTTAGAAAATCAGACTTCGAGTAGAGTAGTCTGTGCTGTTATAGGATTGGAAAATGAGAAAAGTACTTTTCAAGTAAGAAAATTAAAAAATTTATGAATTTTTTTAATTAATTATATTTTTGAATGTAATGTGTTATTATGTTATTCAATAAATTTTTTTAAATATAGGTTGAAGATTGGTGTTTTGCTGGCTGTCCTCTTCAAAAAACAATTTCTCCAAATTCACTATTTGCAGGAAAATTAATTTTTCTCTCTGGCCTTGAATTTGCAACAATTTAACAGTATAAAAGGTTGTGCTGATCAACACTTAAGCAAAGGACTTCTTGGAGGAAAAACAGAAGAAGAAGCTGCTGAAAACTATGACGACAGGTACACAAAAACTTGATTCATTACTCGAAACTGTTGGAAGCAATTACTGCATATCTATCATGCCAGGCCAATACGATATTACAACATTTATGATGCCGCAGAAAGCAATACATTCCATTTCATTTCCTAAAAGTAAAAGGCTCATAAATTTTTATATAATTCATAAGTATATTTAAGTAATTATTTTATATAATTATAAATATTTAACAAAATCTGAGATATTTTTTTGTTTCTAGACTTAAAAATATAGATGGTGTAACGAATTCTTGGATAGGTAAATTATCCAATAAATTAATCATTGGTACCAGTGGTCAATCTATTTTGGATATGAAAAAAGTTTGTGGTTTAAATACATTACAATCTTTAGAGTTTCTTGAAAGATGATTAGAATGGAGGCATCTATGTCCAACAGCACCAGACACGATTCCGTGTGTACCATTTTATGAAAATGATCCTTTTATTATCAAAGAATATCCTGATATTTATTTTGCGGGTAATATGAATAAATTTGAAACAAAAATGTATAAAGGTTTACATAAACTTCTATCATTGTAAATATTTTAAAAAATTGTTGAACAATATAAATTTATTTAATTAAAATTTGTTTAGGGAACGAAGGCTAAACTGTACGTCTTATATGTGTACCAAAATTTGCAGACACTCAGTCTGTAAGCCTATGGAAATCTCATCTGGAGCCTATTAGACCATTATATTATAATTTGAAACAAAATGAATCTATCGTTCGTTGATATGTATGAGTATATAATACCGGTGTCTTTAAACTAAATACTTTACTTTTAGAATAAAACAGGCCTACTCTTTGTCCACTATGGTTGGTGGAATTTCCCAGAGCACAGCCTATTTAAAACAATTAAAAGGCGTTTTGTCCTCGATCTCCAGCTTGGACTCCTCAGTAAGGAACTGGAGATTTTACCTTAGACGCCTACCGCAAGTTGAACCGCGACGCCAGCAAGATGTTCTGCGGCTATATATATAGGAAAGAGACAACGATCTCTGCAACGAGTGTAGAGAGATAGTCGTCTCCATCTGGTGGTGGCAAAAACCACCAGCCAGAGTGTGACGTAGTGGACCGAGACGCAAGTTATTTGAAACAAAATGAATCTATCGTTCGTTGATATTTATGAGTATATAATATCGGTCTCTTTGAACTAAATACTTTACTTTTAGACGTATATTATTATTTTTATACTTCTAATATATTATTTTTAATAAATCTTTTATACTTAAATGTATGTCATAGTAGTCTTTTATTATTGTATCATTTTGTCTTATATTTATTATTTTCTAAGTTGGCATTTATACTTATAAATGAATATATGTGCAAATGTAAACTGTACAAGAATAAGACTTAAAATAAATATATTTATATTTAATTAAAAATCTGAATATATTGAAATATAATTATTGAATATATAATATATTCGTGATAGTACTTATAGAAAAGAAATCAAGCAAGCTATTTCTAATTACTATAAAAACAAATTATTCTGCAAGATATATATAATAATGCGCTTAAAACGTATTTATATATAGTATAATTAGCTACTTTTGAAATAGATTGATTATTGATCAGAATTATACTTACGAATTAGTCGTATAACTAAAAATATTATGTTTACGTTAGTTATAAAGATAGAGATCGTCACTTTAAAATGTGACATCAATATGTTTTAATATTAACAGTAAGAATCGCATATCACGCATACATATATATAATTAATACAAATAATTGTTATTTGTAAACAAATAAAAATATCCAATAATGCTATGTGTTACTGTTGTGAAAATCTCTGAAATGAAAACTTTTTACAACAAAATCGGCCAAACGATTCAGTTGTGACGATGAAAGAGATCACTTGTCGATTTTGCGTCTTTGTACAGCTACAAACGTCGTGAGCTGAAAAGGACCGCGAATAAAAGGGGATAAATTCGCAGTAAATTTATCTCGGCCGCTCCTTAAACGGAGAGGGCGGTATTTGGGACAACGGGAATAACATACGCCGGTAATTAATAATCAAACTTGTACCCGCTTCTTAATTACGAATAAATTTTATTTATCACAAACAATATAAAATAAGTTTAACAAAGAATAAAAAAAGGAAACAAACTACAAAAAAGTGTATTGGCCGCGTGCGGTCTCGCGACGAGGTGTAACCACCGGGGTTACTCGCGCTTTCTCTCGCACGCGCACGCGATTGCACGTTGCCTTCCTCGCCGTCACGCGCGGGCGAAATCCGCCGATTCCTAGCTTCAAGGTTGTCACGTAGTATTCGCGCACCCCGGTGAAATTAATTAGTTTATGTAATTAAAAGTAACCGTTGGGCTGCGTTGCCCAATACCGCGTACACAAGTAATTTATTTATCGCGAACTACGCGCTGTCGCCAGGAACACGAGTTCGCTGGGACGAACAGTGTGGAGGATTCGGGCAATCCTCCTTGCCTCGACACGATATATTTTAAATTAAGAGGATGTCGGCAGAAGCGGGGAGAACAATAAATACACACAATTAAAATAAAAATGAATAAAACATTTATTTCACTGTAATTAACAATTGGCCATCCAGGTCGTGTGCCGCAACAAATGTTGTTTCGCGCGGGCGGAAGTATCGGGAGTCAACCGGATCGAGTTACTCGCCTGAGGTTCGCTATGCCCCGATCTCCGCTATTCGGGTACCAGCGTACCCGAATACACTCCCGAGTTCACACACTCATACACTCGGGGAAGGCGGGGGGAAACACGCGGTAATATAAATGCATTTACCGGGATTCGCCCCGTGGATGGCCCAACCGATCCGTGTCCCGATGGCCTCCTGGGCCTCACGCCTTATTAGCCATAAACTATACTCGATCGGCACCGGATAGATTCGTCCGCTTTGAGCGGCGGATCGGGACGTACTAACTTAGGCAATCGCCTAATTTTCCGAAAAAGGGATAAGAGTGGGAAACGCACACACACTCTCGCGCTCTCATCCCTACGTACTATTGCGCGCGTAATTGTACACTTGATTTAAGTAAACAATTGTCGTCGGTTGGCCTTGACATACCAAAGGCTCCGACGACTTACATTTAAAATGAGTTTAAATGCTTTCTCTGCCGCGAATAGTTGTGTGACGATTTCCGTCACAAGGTATAACCGTAAAGAAAGAGTCTTTACGGCTATACGTAATGCGAGTGGTGCACCACATACCTTTAGTCTTCCCGTCGACGCGATTGACTTCGCTATTTTCCCCTCTCTGTTGATCTCTCGCGCGCGGTAACTTCGCCGTCCTCGTAGCTTTCTGGGGAGTCGCTGGAGCCGTGCTCTAAACACCAGCACGCTCACTCCACAAAATCACACACTCTTCGCGGCGCGAACTCCAGAACCCGGGCGAAAATCCGTAACAAGGATTTTTTCACTCTTGCCACGAGTTATCAAGGAAGGCGTTACCAGCGACGTGTCTATATACAATGGCTCGTATAAACTCTCTCTCTCTCTCTCTACTCTCTTCAGCAAGCTTGCGCGTCGGACCATTATTAGTCCTCACGCGACTTGCGCGCGGGCTTTCCCAATCATCTACGAGCTTTTCCGATCGGCACTCGTGCTCGTTATGAGGTATAGCTTTATACGCTTAAGAGTATGTAGCTTCCCTTTACCTAGACTATATATACAAAAGCGAAAGTAACAAAAGTTCTTAAAAGGAAATCGGCATGTCATTTCTTTTCACGTCTTTGTCATTAATATGCATTAATAAATTCAAACGGAATTTTTTGCATAATAAAGATAAATAATTAAGGAACAATTTAGGGGTAGACAAAATACGAAAACTTTAATTTTTAATTTAAGATTCAGGCGAGTAAAAATACGCATAGCGAGTTAACTGAATATAAGGCTAGCCGTGCATCCCATACTTGCGTCGAGAGCGCGAGAGCGCCTCTTGATAATTTTTTGCCTTCTAACGCTTCTGCAGGGAAAAATGAAGTAGATTTTTATTTTCATTTTTGTATTAAAAATAATTATTATACATAAAAGTATATGTGTTTGCGTACAAGTAATTTTTTAATTTAATGTAATTCCAGAACTTCAACATTTATACACTGTTGAACATTTAACTTTTATAAATCAATTTTTTTTGTATTAGAATATAATAAAAGAAAAAGAAAGGTCAATTAATAATTACTTTAAAAATTAACTAAAGCTAGAAGTAATACATCCTTTCCTGAATATAATCCTTCATGTCCTAACTTCGTAGGATATTCATAATAAGAATAGAGTTTTGTTAATAAAATGTAGGATTTTAAAAATAGTCTTAGTATCAATAATAAGATTTTAAAACCCTTTAAAATTATTTTGTATTTAATCAAAATTTAGTTTATCTTTTAAAAACAAGCGAAAATATTAAGTATGTTTTGGAAATAATAAAAAAAAGAACATCAGCAATCCGATAATTTTAGTCTTGTTGAATACTACAGAAGCTACACGTATATATATGCAGAAATATTTCCTCGAAGACGACATCCAAATCGGAACGTTATTCGCCAAGCTATAGCTAGGGGACGTGGAAGTGGAAATGTATTATCACTTAGAGAACGTGGCTCGCGTTATATAAGTATTGTGAATTATCTTCGTTTCTCGTTTTATCCCCATTTAAAACTGCTGCCAATTTGCACGGAGCTTCTTCAAATTGACATATTGATCCTATATGTAATATATTACTCAAATATAGTATTATTTAATTATTTAAGATAAAAGTTTATAACATTTCGAAAAATATTATTCTTTTCTGATTGAAACTTATAATGCTAGTTAAAAAAAATTAATGTATTTGTATAATAAAAAGAAGTACAAATCTATAAAAAAAATGTCATAAAATAATTATTGAAACAGAAAAATAAAGATCTTTTCGTCCAATTCCAGCTACGACTGGAAAGTACAACGATAGGTGGTGCACCACATTTGGTGTGTACCGTCTTTCCCTTATTTTCCTGGTACTACCCAGGTGAGGAAGCGCCCCCCCTCCGCTCGCAACAAACCCCACTCGTTTAATTCGGTTGGTGGTTCACCCACGTGACGTAGGCAGCTTCTATGTCAGAACTCCCTGCGTCCGAGCCCACTACGTCGCTGGCCGTGACGTCACAGCGTGTTTCGTCGCCATCAGTTTAAGCAGCCGATCGTTGGCGGAGCGGTTGCTGATTGCGCGGCTAATCGTAGTTTTTTAATTAATGTTTTCGCACTGACCTCTGGAATAGTCGACTTTTCGACTCCCTCTCAATTGTTTTTGTTAAATTGTTATTATTTATTTATTTAATAAATTGAGTCGGCGAAATCGTCTAGCCGCATAAATACAATATCAAGCTTATTGGTTAGTTTCCCCGATCGTTGCCGACGAATACCCCCCTCTCCGACGTATACCCTGGTCGGCTAATTTTGGGCTAAAGGCCCAACACACTGATTTAAAGTCAAACAAGGTGCTTGGTATTGATAACGGCATTTCACGCGAATCCAGGGTATTCAGCCGCATCGTGGGACATAAGTACCTCGGTTGGTAAGTTGGGACAAATTAGGCCTAACCGGGACCTTATATTCCCCAACACACACCCCCTTACAACACAAAATTATCAATGAATTGATAGCCGATTCTGTTCATAATAATAATTCTATTCCATTATTAGATTGAATTTTTTGCAAAGGACATAAAAAATTTTTTATGGTATCAATTAAACTTTTTTAAAATTATCTCTTTTAGCTTTTCTTTGGATGTTTTAAAAACATTTTCTTCCCAAAATATGGTTAGTTCTACATTGTACTACTTTATAAGTAAACACAATTTTGATAAAAATTACATTTTAGATTATAATTTTTTTCTCAAAAACTAATTCACGAATAATTTTGAAATATTTACAGCGTAATGCTATTATTATGTTCTATTTTCATTATTTTTTTTTAACATATTTGATCAATTATTTGAGAGATATAAGCAATCAAACATTTTCTACAAAGATACGTAATGCATAATAATTTCGGTAATTATAGATATATAGAGCTGAAAAATAGTAGAGATTAAAACTATCAAAATGTCTATTCTTTGCCTAAATTTTAATTGGATTAAATGCTTTATATACCCAAAAACGTTCTACATAAAAAACCCTAGTTTTTTCACATTTAAATTTTTTTAATCAATATTATTTGATATAATTACTTGAAATTTTTATAGTTTATGACCATTCGATGATTCGTTTATCATAAATTTATACAAACTATAAAATAATAAAAAAAAATAATTTTTTTAAATAGCAATAAAACTAATAGAAATAAGTATTCAATCCCAAATCGAGCAGATAGATTTTTTATTCTCTATAAAGTATGTTTGTTCTAATTAAAAAAAATTTAATAGTATCAAAATTTTTGAAAAATTACTTTTTTAAAAATTGAAAGTTGTTTTTAAAACATAAACTATTTCAGGGATAAATAACCAAAAATCGTTTCCGGAATTCTAAAAATAAAAAACAAATTACACACGCAATCTGAGCGATATTGACCGAGTAGTTTCGAAAATACGGCGATATACGCACACACACACGCAAACACGCGCGCACACACACACGCACACACACACACACACACACACACACACACACACACACACACACACACACACACACACACAGAGAGAGAGAGAGAGAGAGAGAGAGAGAGAGAGAGAGAGAGAGACAGAAATTTTCTAAAAATACGTGATTTCGACTTCTGACATGTTAAAACATACCATTTTCACAGAAACAATAATTTTTATTATATAGTTGGCGCTCCAAGTCGAGCACGAATTGTAAACAATGAAGAAAGAGTCTTAAATTGTTTCAAACAAGATCCAACACGGCGTATTCGACAAGTTGCTCGGCTCTTAAATATATCTTCAACAGCGGTGCATAAGATAATGAAAGCTAATAATATACGGCCTTTTCATTACCAGCGCGTCCACCAGGTAAAATGAATAGCTTTGTTTATACATACAATGCCTTATGTACATACGTAAAGTACCTGTAGAAAAATTTGTGTCATTATTATTATGATTATTATTACAAAAATTATTAGCATTGAAAATTATTAGTTACTTGAAAATCTTCACAGGCTATACGAGGAAATAGGTTTAATAGTTGGCGAGGGTAGGTGGCAGTTACAAATTATTTGTAGGACATTATATTACTTTTACATCAAGATATTACGTACATCTTGCATTAATAGTAAACGTATATATAATGGTTATTAATACAAGGACAAGGTTAGAATGAAAATCGGAAAACCCCCTTTAGGTTATAAAAACTTGTGACCTGCATTATAAGTAACATGTTCTATGTTAATTAATTGATTTGTTCTCTGTTCATTATTCTTTTTTTAAATTTTAGCCTAACGACATTTTTGAGCATGATGATATAAAAATATGAAGAAACCCAAAGTTTTCAATTTCAATACCCATTTTTATGACAGATATAAGCAAATATCGAAAAATCTTAGTGAAAAAACCATTGACTTTGATTGTTTATAACTCGGTAATATATAAAGATATACATTTAAATCAAATTCAAAAGAAAACTGAAATTGTGTAGATATGTTTCAAATAAAAAAGCTCAAGTATCTTAATTTGGTCGAAAGTTATGGAAGAAATAATAATTAAACGAAATTTTGGCCTAAAGAAATCATCAAATTGTAGTGCAAAATTTTCGATAAAATTTCGTCTAAGATATTTGAGCTTCTTTTTTTTCAAAACATATCTACTCAGTCTCAGTTTCTCTTAAAATTTGGTTTGAATATATATCTTTACTTGTTTCCGAGCTATAAGCAATCAAAGTTAATGGTTTTTTTAACGAGATTATTCATTATTTACTTATATCTATCATAAAAACGGCATTGGAATCTAAAATTCCGGTTTTCTTTATATTTGTATAGTAGAAATCATATCCTAGAGTTTAGTAAGGATCCGTTTCCCAAGTGGTGTGGACTCTCCTTGTCAGTACGCGAAACACGGTTCCTAACCTATAAGATAATCGTATTTTTCTCACAATGTGTTAAAAAAAGAATATATGATACTCTTACACAGTACACGTGATTCACGCTCGATCTATGCACTCTCATCTTATTTGTACTGAGTTTCTGAAAATGTTTGAACAACATGCAGACAAAACGTCATACGTTTTTTAACCTAATAAGGGGTTGTAATTTTTATGCTCTCTCTTTTACCTTCAAAATATCGGAAAGAACAATTTCAATTATACTTATATTTTCTTTTACAATTTTTTATCATTATGTAACAGTTATACACTGCATTGATTCGGTCTAATATGCACATGTTTATTTAGGTAATTTTTTGAGATCGAGAAAGTACATTTCTACTTTTCTTTTTGTTTCCAAATTATTTAAGATTTGCAACCCTTAAATGATAGATATATATTATATCTTTATGTAAAGAATTTTATCACAAAATGTTTCTATACTTAATAAGTGGCTTCTGATTATAGATTCAAACCCAAGATCTACACCAACGTGTTGAATTTTGTCAAAGGATGTTGAACGAACTAAACACGGATCCGTTATTATTAATTAAAATTTTGTTTATCGATGAATCCAATTTCGGTAGAGATGGAGCGTTTAACATACACAATAACCATTACTAATCACTAAAAAAATCCGCTTTGTGTGACAGTAAATAGTCACCAACAAAAGTTCAGCATTAACTACTGGTGCGGAAACCTCGAAAACCGTATTGTAAGATACAAATTAATTCATAGTACAAGTGAATCCTTTTATTTAAAAAATATGTATTTATTATTTCTAAAATTAGTAACGCTTCTATGTTTATAACCAAGAAAATTAAATTAATTATCATTTTATAAACAAATTCTTCAGTCCTTTTATGTTTTAATCAATTCTTTAAATACCTAACAGTGTTCCAACAGATTTCTGCATTATTACGCACTATTGATCTATAATAAAATTGTTGTTTATACAATTAGTGCATAAAATGAATTTTCACGCATTAGAACACGAATGACCGTAAAAATATTTTTTGCACCAGTGTGTGAATAATACGATGTTATTCTAGAATTATAGAATAGATTTTTTAATTTTACGCACTAGTATCGAAAAGTGTCTAAACAGTGCGTAAAAATGATTTTTACCCACATTGTTGTGAAAAATATTCTTAATAGTTTTCGTCTACTTTCGAAATTTACCGGTAATGATATTTATTATAAAACAAGATACCAAATACAAGCAACGAAATTGGATTACAGCGCTATAAATTATATAATAATGAAAAACTTTATTTCACAGGTTGGTCTTGTTTAGTTCCCGGAAAGATTGACAGGAAATACCTATCTACAGTTTCTACGGACAGAACTACCAGCATTAGTCCAGAATGACTTAAACCAACTCTGGTATCAACACGATGGTGCGCTCGCGCACATAGTACGAATCGTCGTAGGTTGTTTAAATAATTTAATTCCAGGCGAATGGCTAGGACAAGGTGGACTTATATGCTGGACTCCAAGGTCCCCTGATCTCAATCCGCTAGATGTCTGTTTATGGGGAGCATTAAAAGACATAGTTTAGAGGATCGAAATACATTCTGCAGACGAATCAGAAGAACAAATTTAAGCCGCAATCAATGTAATTACATCAGAAATGATCAAAGTAACCCTCAGAAACTTCAGGAGGCTTTACAACTATGTATTGAATGTGAAGATGGCCACTTCAAAAACCTACTTTAAGATGTAAAATAAATTATTTCAGTGAATATCTATTATTTAAAATACCAACGAATATTTAATACAAATGCTTTATTTATTATATAATTATTTAATGTTATTACTTAAGGGGATGTCGGACTTAAAATATGGTAATTTTTTACTTATTTTATAAACGAATAAATACATTTTTAAAAAAACCCTGAACGTCAGGCTCTTGGGCATGTTTTAAACATTATACCCAAATTTTTCCAGATTTTTAAATTCATAATTTGATAACGATGTTTGGGTTGAAAGTTTATGCTTCTTTTGACTAATAATTACCTTCCAAAAATTGTTTACTCAAAAATAAGAAATTAAAAATTATTTTTTAACCCAATTGTGTGTGAAAGTGTTTGTAGTGGTCAGGAAAATTACCAGGCAGTAGCATCGATGTTCCGCCCAGTGTTGGACGGGGAATTCTGCCAAATCGGGAAATAACTAAAAGACGAGTATCTAGTGATTTCCCAACGGTAGCGCAGCTATGTTCACGTCGACACGAAGGCGCGTCTGCTCGACGCGTCGAGTTTACATTTTCATACAGCTGTTTGATTTTCAAAAGGTTAACCATTGAGAGGTACCTTAAAAGTGTAACATCAAAATAAGCTTTAGGAGGAGAAGGAGGAGTTTTATCAACAAGGTCCTGTTCCTGGTATTCCTGGTGGATACATGTTTGAATACTAAATTTTCAAATGTATACTAAATTATACTATACTAAATTAAATTATACTATATTAAATTTTAAAATGTATTTCCGATTTGGAATTAGACGTGTATATTCTTTTTTTACCATAAAATTGTTATCAACCCACAACTTCTAACATGTTTTTAACAAATTATTGTTTTTTGTTAAAACTTTGTTTTTAACAAAGTATTCAAATTTGATAGACTTTTTAGGCAAATATTTCGTCTAATTCTTATTTTTTCCATAACTTTTGTCCAAATTGAGATATTTGAGCTTCTTTTTTTTAAAACCATGTCTACTTGATCTCAACTATATAATAAATTTGAGCAACTACGTCTATTTCTTTCCGAGTTATTGGCGATTAAGCTTAAACATATTTTTTTCACGATTTTTCGATAACTGCATATAATTTTCGTCAAACAGCCTATGAAATTGAATTTCATATGAAATCTTTCAAATTTGGGTACCAGAAAACAGCTCTCAAAGTTGCAACGAAAACTGTTTCCCGGAAGGTGAAACCTCTCCTTGTGAGAGTTTAAATGCAACGTTGATTTTAAGTAAACGATTACTTTTTATATTTTTTTGTAATATCAGATGTATTGGTAAAGTTCAATGATTAATAACACTCAATAAAAGGGTTTAATAAATCATTTATAATACAATTGCTGTTCACAGAAGGATAATGTTACTATTAACATAAATGCAGTTGATATACTATTTGTTCACAGAGCTGAAATAACTTTTTAGTTATAATTAATTACAAGGCACTAAATTTAAAAAATTCCAATTTATAATTAACTAAAAGTGTAAGCATTTTACGGAATCTCTCATATAGTACATATTATATATTTTGCTCAATGTATAAATTTATATTTTACTGTTTATTTTATTCGACATTCAAAAAATGTAGCATACATAACAGAATAATGTATATGACTGTAAAATGTTTTTTACATTCAATGAATAAATTTTGGCATCAGCAGAATTTTATTTTATTTAAGATGTTTTGGTTTTCGCATATTGATAGAAGTAAAAAACAAAATATGTAGTAAAAATTAATTTCTTATTTACACAAAGGAACCTATGACTTATATTGCTAGTAAGAAAATCATTAGCAAAACCAGTAAGAAGTTTTTACAAAATTGTTCAATGAAACTTGGCCAAGAAAATACTAACTGGCTACAGTCATAATATTATGTAAAGCATATATAATGATATGTCATTCGTTGACTGAAAGTTGCATCAATCCTAATAGAACTTTCGACAAATTTCAACCAATTTGCAAATTTGATTTTATAATTTTTAATTTTACAAAATTTCATTTTTCCAAATAACAAATTAACCAATGACTAGACCACAACCTAACCTAAACTGATTCTTGTTGTAATTAATCAGTCCGCTAAGTGCATAATTTCTTTTCTAAAACAGCACCGACAGTCCAATTTTTATCCGCGCTTCCTGCAAAATAATATTTGTTGTTGAAACTAGAAAACTAATATATGTAAATATATATAAATTGATAAATATACTAAACCACTGACAAATATAAAAAAGTAATGAAATCTACATACACTTTGTAATTGATTTTAAATTTGCAAAAAATTTATTATTGTCGACACTGAGCCACTAACGTATATGTGAAAAAGTCAAAGAAATTTTAAACTTATGAATATTAACCTTTAAAGACTAAATCTGCTTTTGGTAAATCAACCTCATGAGCTATTGTAGTTACTGCTTCTTGCATTTTAGAATTATTTTCCATTTCAACTCCTACTTGAACTTGTTGACTAGCTTTTTGGTAAAAGCACAAGTGATAACCACTGAGGCCTAAAATAAAACGTGCTTCGTATTAACTAGTTTAATTAAAAAAAAATCATATCTCAAAAACTTTAACAAAAATAAAATCATAGTTTATTTAGTGGTAATTCAAAACTTACCTAAACTCCCACTAATTGTTAAATCTCCATGTATGTACCGACCAGTAGCAGAAACTGTTGACATGTATCCACCAGGAATACCAGGAACAGGACCTTGTTGATAAAACTCCTCCTTCTCCTCCTAAAGCTTATTTTGATGTTACACTTTTAATGTACCTCTCAATGGTTAACCTTTTGAAAATCAAACAGCTGTATGAAAATGTAAACTCGACGCGTCGAGCAGACGCGCCTGCGTGTCGACGTGAACATAGCTGCGCTACCGTTGGGAAATCACTAGATACTCGACTTCTAGTTATTTTCCGATTTGGCAAAATTTCCCGTCCAACACTAGTTCCGCCCTGAGTTCTCCCGGTAACCGAGCTCCCATACAGTCCGGTGGCATCGACCGTTCCTCCCCCACGACCCGCAGCAAGATCCCACTCGATCGCCTGTCGGCTTTACTACGGGAAGCGAGATTTCACTATTTCCAGCGTTACCACTGTAAAGGGCAGCCTCCCATGCTAGATAGGCTGGTTTCGGGCCCAAGAACTAATGGCGGACCAGGAGTGCGTAACTGGTGTTAACGGTAGCACCCTCCAGAGTAAGGAAGGACACAGTAGCAAAAGAACACTCCCTTGAACTCTCTGCCACCTAACTGTTTCCTGCCACACAGGGACTCGATCAGATTAGTCGGGAGTGCATGTGTTTTGTATGTGTGGTTGTAAGAAACATAGCCTACCACTATCAGCTACACTTCGATTATTCCATTGTCCGCGGCCGCGTATTCGCTGTATTAGCGACTAACCAGAGAGATTGGATATAGTCTCCTACTTCCACTAGTCTGTCTGGTCGTTTCACGAGCCGCAACCCGTGGACGCGCCCGGTAGCATGGAAAAATGCTCTAACGTCCTAAGGGAAGTTCCCGGGTTCCATTAAGGATATACCGCAATTTAATTTGTTTAATTTGTTTAAAAAATTAAAGAATCTTTTCAACTGTTATAAAAAAATTATTAATTGTTAAAATTAAATATCTTTTTTCAATTTTAACCCAGACTTGTCCCTTTAAGGAGACAAGTCAATATTAAGCATGTTAAAAATTATTGTAATTTTTTGTGTTACAGAAATTGTTTGAAATATAATATAGTTCTTATTTTTTTAGATATAATAATACTTACACAAATCAACAAATTAGGCCGGGACAGACCTTGAAATTCTTATTCTTACCTCAGTTATACGTGCTTTGTTTTTTAACCAGTTTTAGCCATTGCCACACTCTACCTTCAGATCAATTCATGGATAGAGATCTGCTGCGACTCATTTTCATGCTAATTAAATTACTTATCGTCTGAGCGGAACGAAATTTCAAAAATTACAACTCGACAAAGATTGGCTCTAAAACTGCGTCAAAAACTTAAAAAGTTTTTAAAAATGGGCTATTTTTAGATCCAAATATTGACGTGATGATATTATTGAAATTCTGTCCCCCTCAGACGATAAGTAATTTAATTAACTTGAAAATCATTTGTAAACCATTAATGCTATTCACAAGACTAATTTTTTAAATAAAGATGTAAAATAAAAAAAAATTGGCATTTTTATTTTATAGTATGGACTAAATTTTGCAAAAAATTCATAATATTTCATCAAGTGGTTTTTCAGAAAGAAATTATAATAGAAAGGGGTTTTTGTGAAAAAATTTTATTTCGTGGTAAATTTTAATAGTTTTTTATGGCATGTGGCTTTATTAAAAGTTGTAAAAAAATTATTTGAATGTTCTTGCTATATCTAAATACTGTATTTTAAGTTATAGAACTGTTGGAAATTAATATATTACGATACAACTGCGAATAAGTGAATTTTCGTCTCGTGTGTCGTTTATGCCCGAGCGAAGCGTTAAATTTGTGTTTTGCCCATAGACTGTTAATATTATGTTAGAGTCGGTATCATATAAGAACTATTTTTTATAAAAGAATATATTTAAAATTGTTTTATCTTATTCTTGAATAAAACTTTGGCTCGGGCCGGCAAGATTCGGCTCGGCTTGGTTTGTCGTAGCTACTCGAGCAATATCGGCTTCGCGCGCGCACCCGACTAAAGACGACGAGGGAGATTTAGCCGCCTTGAAGAACGGCATATTGTTCCCTGCGCCTCGTGTTTTAGTATTGCCTGTGCTTGTTTTATCGTGGTGTGCATGTGTACATTTTAACTGCAGGTCGATCCTGCATTCGCAGTGTGTGCGTCTTACCACTGAAAATCGTCCTGCAGCCACGCAATCTTGGTGCACAGATGACCGGGCCAATTATCTTATACCGCAACGAGAGCGAGAGAGAGAGAAAGAGAGCGACTAATCGGCTGATCGTTATTTATTAATGATTCCAGCAGCTAATATAGTAAGTGGTACCACTTCACACGATCGTGTTTTATTCGCTAATAACTAGCTAATTTATTGCGCTACACCAGTCCCGTTGACTGTACATATTTAGTTCGCGATATGTTTCCCCTTCTCTCTATAAGTCGTCCGTTTATCGACTTGCATCTAGGAGTGTAGAACTCGACGACAGTTAGTTATTTTTGTTCCTCATTTATTTTTTATATTTATTACAATAAATTCATTTTTATTAATACAAATTCAATTCGGTGTTCGTGTCATTGAATTTTATCCCCTCGCTATGGGGAGACACAACAAACCCCCACTCCTGGGTCCTGTGTATGTGTCCATAGCGAGGGGGGGTGACGGTAGAACTAATTAAAAAAACAATTTTCCTTGCCTCGGCACGTTGAATCTGCTCCAGGTGGTTTGTCGAGCACACAGTTTTTACACACACACGCCCACACTCTTTTTTTTGGTTTTTTGTTTTTTAGCACGCGTCGCAGCACTTGATATTTTTGCGGCATTTCGTTATTCACCACTAAGTTCATCTTGGCTTCACGGTGTACTACCTCATCATCACTTATCACTTCAACTTCGATGGTGCACGATGACAGTGCTGGCGACGTTGGCGACGATAATGGTGATGGTGTGGCGGGGAAGATCGAATTTATTTGTGCGATGGATTCGTCGTCTGATACGTTTACTACGTCTATAATTGTAGACGTTGACGATGCCGACGACGATGAAGACGACGACGACGACGACGACGACGAAGCGCATGATGATGGTGACCATGATGATAAACACATTTTAACATAATTATTAAGTTTCGGAAATAAAGGTACATCCGCGGCATAAATTAGGCGCATGCTGGCACTGTGGATGAGCCTCAACTGAATCTCAGTATATTTGCTTTAATACACATTATGACAAATGCCATTTTTTTATGTCAGCATCCCCCCAGTATAAAACATAAGATAATAACACATTCCACTGAGGTAAGAAATTCTTACACGTAGGATTGTAAGCCGACAAGCGGAAGAATGTTTTAAAACTATGAAAACGACATTAATAGAGAATTAAAAGTGCTGATTAAAAAAGAGAACAATAATGATTTAAACACTCGTGTATACTAAACATTAAACTTGTAAGTACATATGTACTGATAAAACAATGAAATAAAGACGGGTGATCAGATTTCACGCTGAATGGCACACGTCTTCGAATAAATTTGTTATCAAATAAAATTTAAAAAATTCGAATTTGTTGATTATCGCGACGGAATATTGAATATAGTGCACACATTCTCTTCTCTTTTCGACATCTCCAATATTTACCGAGTTATTGGCCAAAATGTCGAATAGTTTAAACAATTATTCACGGATAATTGTAAATAATCACTGTAGAGAAAAAATTTATTAACAGTTTTTGTTCTACATGCCATGTACAGATTATAATACTTTAAAAAAAATCGTGGAAATCGACGGATTATCGGCATAGATCGATAGATATCGATAAACACAAATATCATCCGATGGTTGTGATTTTTGGTATACAACCTCCTCTCGCCACCTTCCATCGACTTATAATCCACAAATTAAAGTCGACGAACAATTGACGAATTTTTCGGGGCGGTAATTAGCCGGGAGATCGGGTTTCACGCAGAGCTGCATGCGACTGCGATCGAGTATATCAGTACACATGTACTACATTAAAATCAATGTATAATTTGTAAATTTCTGGTTTTACTAAGTGAAAGATATGTGGTTTTTTTTTATGGAAATCGCTGTATCAACACTGGTTGCAAAAGAAGAGAACTACGTATGAATGTCGTGTAGTATTTGATACTTTTTATAACTTCTAACAAATTTTCACAGGAATTTTTTTTTTGTAAATAAGGTAAAATGTAACTGTCGATTGTGTGACACATGAACAAAGGAATCAGCAGAAATTATGGAAGTCTTATCCCCCCCCCCCTCTAATCATCGTATAGAGATTATCAAGTTAGTATTTAACGAACTACACATAATGGTTCTTTTCAGTTTCTTGTGAACAGTTTCGTAGTCGGTAACATCATAATGATTAGAGCTAGTATATCGCATTGAGCGAAAATTTTACGGTATGCATTGAGTATTGCTAAAGTTTGAGAACCACACATTCGCACAATGTGTGGTAAGATTTTGTCATCGCATCTCACACACCTATCTGCAGATATTTTGTATAAAAAGTTACATTTTCTTTTAGTACATTGTGGGATAAGCACAACATATCACATGTTCACTGTTAGTTTATTCAACAATCAGGATATCTTGTTGATTACTGTGCATACAATAAGACAACAGAATGAGCAAGAGCATTTAGCTCTATTAATTTTTTGTTGTCATTGTAAGTAGAGATTTTGACTATAAATATCGTGATAAATAAATGTAATTTTTTGTATTTATCAGTGATAAATCAAATGATGAGTGATATTCAAGGTGACAAATGTATACTGGCGTATGATCAACAACAGCCTATACCATCAACATCTCGAGAAGATGAAAATACTTGTAAGCATTTAATTTTTTCATATATATTGTTTCTTTATCTAAGATATATGTTTTAATTGGTTTTTTTAGCTGCTAAACGTATAAGTACTCAGTTGATGGGTTCAGTTGACATCGGGGCCCGCAACAGGAAACTTTACAGTGATAGTAGTACCAGTAGCAACACTAGTAGTAGCGATTCATCCACTGACAGTAGTACTAGTACAGATGAAGAAGAACAACACCAACGTAAGAAACAAGCGATTTTCATTTTTTTTGATATTCGTAAATGTGAGTAATCTTACAGGTAGTTCTTTTCAGTCTTATTTCAGAATGAACACCCTTCATGGTTATGATAAAATCCACAATAACGATTTTAAAGGGTTAAATCCAGGTTGTAATAAAATTAACAACCAATTTGATTTTAAAAGTTGTACGACGTTTCGTCTGCCAGATTTTGCAGACCTCTTCAAGTACATAAATGTCAAACAGTTAGCAATGATCTTCCATTACTCGTAGATGAGTAGAGTCAAGTGAACTCTGCAAAACCTGGCAGACGAAACGTCGTACAACTTTTAAAATCAAATTGGTTGTTAATTTTATTACAACCTGGATTTAACCCTTTAAAATCGTTATTGTGGATTTTATTCTTTTCAGTCTGGTAAAGGATTGCCATACGCCCGGTTTGTTGTTGAAAAGGAGACGAAACGTTACTACCAACGCTTTGGATATGAAGGGAGAGAAATCAGAGGCATGATCCCAGAACCACCAGCTAATACTGATGTTGCTGCATGGTTAGAAGATTGTATACGAAATCTGCATGGCTATCTTTGTGAACGAAGTGCACCAACGGACTTCATTGGTGTCCATTAATTCCGAACAATTTAACCATGGTCTTCTTTGGCTGTCATTCAGACCAATATACAATTTCCTCGTTGCTAACTTGTGGGAGTTGATATACAGTGCCGCACAAAGTGCTAATGATTTCAATGTTAATGAACTACTATCGGTGAATTGTGCTATTGTTAGAGGTGTAGCGGGCCGTACACGAGTGCGTTTAACCGAAGAATCGGTGAATGAAAAGTCCATATTGACAATTACTAATAATGATAATTTGTGCCTACCACGAAGTTTGGTTGCTACCTATGCATACGCTATCAGAGGTCAAATACATACGGGGGAACTTCATAGATATTGGAACTTGATTCGTTCAAGTGCAAGAGCAACTCAAAAAAATGCTGCCAAAGAACTTCTAAATTTGGCCAACTTTCAAGTACCAATTGAAGGGTGTAGTCTTGCGGAAATCCAAAAGTTTCAAGATTTCTTTGCTACTCGTGCTACGACGATAGTGGTCTACAGTTTTTCATCTTTCGCGCGGGGTACCCCACCGATATACGATGGTTCACGATTTGTCGACGCGGTAACACACATTCTGCGAATAATGTATTAGGAACATGCAAATCATTATCAACCAATTCTTAATCTTGTAGGAGCAAGTGGTAGTGGGGGGGGGGGTACTGTATACCATGCAAGAAAAGTTATTGGCGCGCCGAAGAGTATCGATGTTCCAACAAATGCTACAAGTGTATCTCGTCACCACCGTGTAGTACAACGGGAGAACCTAAGAAATGTAACAGCTGTTTTAGACTATTTTTGGATAATAGATGTTTGGAAAACCACGCTAAAACAGGATCTTACAATAAAACTTCCATTGTTTGTAATAATATTAAACTTTGTCAAATTTGTTTTAAAATAATAAACAGAAAAGAGACACACGTAAGCGGAGTATCATTTTGTAAAACTTGCAAAGCGCTAATGCCAGTTAGACATCTGTGTTACGTTCAACCTATCAAAAATACACAACATGCTAAACCAATTTTGTTTCTTCTCTACGATTTTGAAACTCAACAACCCTTACCTGTGTTAGGTGATAAGAACAGAATAATACACGTGCCAAACTTATGTATGGTGCAACAAGTGTGTACATACTGTTTGGATGAAAAAGACATTTCAGTCAGATGTGAGATGTGTGGCATTCGCGAGTATGTGTCTAATCGCGAACCAGTAAGGCAGATAGTCGATCTTGCGTTAACACTGAGAAAACAGTTTCAACAAGTTGTTTACATAGCACACAACTTACAAGGATTCGACGTACAATTTATATTGAAATATATTGTGGAAAAATTTAACGAAGGTCGTGTCGTACCATCTGTAGTTATGAATGGTTCAAAAATTATTTTAATGGAAGTTCTACAAACAAAATTTATCGACAGTTTAAATTACTTTCACATGCCGCTGAGTAGTTTACCCAAAGCCTACGGACTATCCGTGTATAGGTGTTTTTGCACATTTGTTCAATACAGTGGATAATCAGACGTACGAAGGTTCTCTACCATCTCTCGCAATGTATTCACCCGATACTATGAGTATCAATGAACGAGAAAAATTTTGAAAATGGTATGAGGAACAAGTTCAATGTGGTTACATTTTTAATTTTCAAAATGAATTTTTAAAATATTGCAAACAAGATGTGACAATTTTGAGACTAGAGTGTTGGGCTTATCGGAAAATGTTCATAAAATTCGGTGTAAATCCATTTTCCGAGTGTACAACTATAGCCTCGTCTTGTATGCGATTTTTCAGAAAAACGTTCCTGAAAACAAATCAAATAGCAATTGTACCATTGGAAGGTTACCGGCTAAAAGACAATCAGTCTGAAATTGCCTTAAACTGTCTTTCATGAATGGAGCAACGTGTGCTTCATCAAAATGTTAATCACGCAGGACAGTGTCGAGAAACGAGACTATCGGAAAATATTCTGGTTGACGGTTACTGTGCACCATGTGTCAATGAAGACAATCATCGTGGTATTATACTTCAATTTCACGGGTGTTTTTGGCACGGTTGTCCTCGCTGTTACCGAATAAATAGAGACACTGTTATGACGAACGGCGAGTCAATGGATACCAGATACGAGAGGACACTGGCAATCGGCCATAAATTCAAAATCGCCAATTATTGTGTTATTGAAAAATGGGAGTGTCAATTCAAAAAGGAAATCGAACATAATGAGGAGCTTAAGAATTTTAAGTTATATGATAAATGAATTTATTGATCTCCACAAGCCAAAGAAATATTCTTTTCTTATTTTTTTCCCATCTTTTTAAGTTTTTATTAATTTTATATTACAATCAATTAAATTTTATATATTTTTTTTGACATAGCTTGTTTTAGTCTTTTTTCTAACACTCATCCTGTGAGGTTTCTATAGTGGCTGGTATTAATACAGTCCGCCTTACTTGAGTTGTGAGGAATATTTCTTTGGCTTGTGGAGATCAATAAATTCACGAATTTTAAAATAAAGCTTAAGAATTTTGTTCATCAACCTGAAGTCAACATAAAGCGAAAACCTCTTAACCCACGAGATGCATTTTTTGGCGGGCGTACTGGCAATACCGTCAAAATATATGATTGTCAGTTTCGATGAAAAGATTAGATACGTTGATGTGTATTCTCTATACCCATACATTTGTAAATGTGGTAGGTTTCCTGTAGGTCACCCAAAAATTTACGTTGGCCAGGAAGTGTGAGCACGGTTAATGGGACCATTTCACGATATCTCTCAAGTTAACGGTTTAATCGCGTACGATATTTTACCGCCACAAAATTTATATCACCCCTTACTACCGGTAAAAATGCATGGAAAATTAATATTTCCTCTGTGTAGGACATGCTGTGAGCAATTGGCACAAAGTGACTGCCCTCATGAAGATTCCAAGGAGCGTATGCTGTGTGGAACGTGGGTGTCTGAAGAAGTAACATCACCTGTTGGTTTGGGGTACATAATTGAAACCGTCTATGAAATTCGGCAGTATGAAATGACAGAATACAACCAGCATGAAAAAGGGTAGTATTTTTACCGAATATATTGAGTTTTTCACTCAAAAAACAGCTGCATCAAGATATCCACCGAGTTGTAGCACCGAAGAGGATAAAGATCGGTACATTAGAGAATTGGAGCGTGATGAAGGGATACGACTAACAAAAGATGACATAAATCTCAATGCGGGACTACGATCTGTGGCAAAACTTTGTCTAAATTCCCTATGGGGTAAATTTGGGCAACGTGACAATTTGACAAAAACGTGTGTGATAAAAAATGCAGAAACTCTGATGAATTTACTCAACAGCAGTGAGATAGAAATCAACGATATATTACCAGTCAACGACGATACTTTGTACGTGAATTGGGTGTACCGCGAGAAGACCAAGGTAGCCTCAGTATCACCGACAATAAGAAATGTCGTACTTGCAGCATTTACAACAGCACAAGCGCGTCTCAAACTGTTCGAATATTTACATACTTTAGGACCTCGAGTTCTATATTACGATACAGATTCAGTGTTATGTTAGCAAATGTGGTGAAGTAGAATTACCAATTTATACGTCACTTGGTAGTTTGACCGATGAACTGGCTGCTATGGGACCCGGTACCTACATGACGACATTTTTGTCAGGCAGACCTACATTTTATGCTTATAAGTGCTGCAAGTCAAATGGTGAAGAGGAGTGTATATGTAAGATAAAAGGTTTTCGACTTCATTATGCCAACAGTCAGCTAATTAATTTTTCGACGATTCGTAAGATGATATCTTCACCAGAGACGGAAATAGCGGTGAACAATTCGACTATACGGAGAACCATATTTCACGACGTCATCACACAACATGAGACGAAAACTTGCAAAACTGTGTACAGTAAGCGGAGATTTACATCGCTCAACAAAAGCTACCCATACGGATATAAGATTGATTAGTCGATGAAACTCGAGCTATTCTATAAGACTACTTAGCAGGGAATGCGGCGGTTATTCGATACCTCTTGCACACCCCACCTGGCTGATAAGTGTCACAAGTTCTGCCGTTTCCACTTCCAAAGAGATTACGTTGCTTGGAGGGGGTAAAATTTACTTGAACGTTACAATATATAAGAGAACGATCTTGACCGATGAGATGCAGTGGTATAAGCTGTTCAACCAGTTGTATAGTTTTACGATTTGTGTCGTTCTCTATAAAAGAAGTACGTATACCTATCAATATCGTCATTATCGTTATTCATACTTTGTAAATTAAAAATGTAAATTTTATGTAATATTTTAAGATGGATTTGGAAATTCTCAATAAAATTGCTAGTGGTGGCTATCTACCTAACAAAAAGATCTCGGAGTTGGAGATTAATCATCAACACATGGTAACGGCGTTTAAAGCTGTAAAGACACGTTATGGATGAAAAATTGTGGCAACTCTAGACGACGAGTTTCAGATATTTCTTCCTTCACGTGTATCGGCGGTTCTCATAAACGACTCAAAGTTTTTTGAAAATATAGCGGAAAAAGCTAATAAATTGCAATTGTTTTTAAATTATAAAGGCAATAATGCCATTGAATTTACAACCTGAAAACTCTGTAAAAAGAAATACGGAAATAAAAACAAAAGACAAAAAATTGTGTATTTATTTTTAGTAATAAGTTTATCCTTCTAATCCCTAGGTGGCGGTAAACCATATTTAAGCTGATTGGTTGATAGCAGGATAGTATTAGTATTGTCGCAACCATTACCAATAATCATTAGGTCCTCTAGCTGCACCAAAAAAGCAACGGTGTGTACGAATGAAACGCTGGTACTGATTTCAGTTCCAGTTATGGACACACGCTGGAAACATCCATTCACGTCCATGCTGTGTGGTCCCACGGGTTGTGGTAAAACAGTCTTTGTCAAAAAGTTTCTTAAAGATCTGGATTATATGTGTGATACAGCTATCGATCGCATCATTTTCTACTACGCAGAGTGGCAATCGGGCTACAAGAATTTTCAAGGGAAGAAAGTGGAATTTTGCGAGGGTCTTCCGCAAACTAACGACTGGGCCGGTGATCCTAAGCCTAAACTTGTTATAATTGACGATTTAATGCGTGAATCGTCATCTAGTGCAAGCATAGTAGAAATTTTTTCGAAGGCGTCGCATCATCACTCACTTTCAGTTGTATTCATCACGCAGAACGTGTTCCATCAAGGTACAGGACAACGCGATATATCTCTCAACATTACATTGTTACATTCAGAAATTTGCGCGATCGATCGCAGATACAACATCTTTCGCGTCAACTGTGTCCAGAGGATCCACGATTTCTACAAGAGGCTTACTGGGACACTACCTCTAGATCATACGGATATCTTTTGCTCGATTTAAAGCAAAATACACCGGACAATTGTAGATTTCGCACATGCATTTTCCTGGATGATAAATTGCACTACGTCTACGTGTCACGTAATAAAAAGATAAAAGGTGGAGTCACATCAAATTTGTTACTAGTTGTCACACTGTGATGGAACGGTCTAACAAGAGACGGCTTTTTGCCCGCAAAGATGCAGTTATTTTGAAGGCGCTTTTCCATTTAAATAGTAAGGAACGAAAAGCGCTGCTGCAAACGGCCGATTCGCGAATAGTGCGCCATATTTGCGAGTGTGTCTTGAACGTACTGATTGGTAACGTACCACTAGAGAGGTTTCATAAGTCACGTTTACGCAAGCATGCAAAAACTCTGCGGTAATTAGCCGAATCTCGAGTGAGCCTGACGAAGAAAAAAAAGATCATAGTTTATCGCGGTGGTTTTTTACCAGCTCTATTAGCTCCTATAGTCGGTACTTTGTTGGCCAATATAATTAGTAAGTAAACATGGAGCACGCACGAAAAACGGTGCTTGTACCGAACGAAAGTGTTGAAGAACTGCAGAGTGCACTCACGAATGCCAATAATTCAATAATAAAGACGGTTCAAATGCCCGGTACCCCAATGACCAGGCTAGATGCTGAAATGAACAATATACTAAACTCATGTGGTAGAGAAACCGAGCGAGAAAAGTGAGCACGCTACAGCTCTATGTTGCAACTCCATTTTACGGATGCGCATAGCTACGATAAAGTCAGAGTTAAAAAGGACAATGTTGATATTCAGAAAAACCATCAGGATAAAGTAGATAATAATAGCGTTGTAGACATTGGGGGCAACAATGAGTCACGACGAAACGAAAAGGAAAATCGAGTTGATGCGACTATAATCGAGAGTGTACCTAGAAATTTCCGACAGAAGGCAGCACAGTTATTACGTAAATTGCGAGTTAGCGGTAATGTAGGATGGGACTCAAATGGTGTATTGACAATAGGTGGTGTTCGCATACACGGGGCGAATATGATCGATCTGATCAATGATGCAATAAGAAATAGAAAGGGTTCTCCATCTCCAGAACACGTTTAATTTGCAGTGGCTCTTCGTGAATGCTTTGCACCGCGCGAATACATTGGCAATAACCGCGTTTGGAAAAGTGTGTTGGATATTGGTGCTGATAGATCCCATATGGTACCACCTTATCATTCTTCACCAGATGTCACTGGTAGTCTATTTCAAACACTTCGACACGATATTAGCAATACAAATCAGGCAAACAATTCTCAGAACGAGATTGCCAGCAGTAGCGCAAAAACCAGTGCCACTAAAGAAAGTGATTCGAGTATACCGTTACAATTAATTTGTCGTAAGCCGGTGCGTCGGGTGACGCTGGTGAGTCCGGTGTCGACGGTATGTCGGCCAGTAAGGCCGAGTAGATGCTGGTTCGCTGCGTCAGACGGTCGGATGACCGCCGGTGAGCCCCGCTCACTTTATGAAGTTCTTAGTAGGGTTGGCCAAGATGGACCAACCCCAGGCGCGAGCCGCTCTAACGGCGAGGTGTCCTCGGAGGAAGCGGGAGGCGCCCTGTAGGTGGCAGAATGACGTCGGCGACCACTCGAGGCTTGACCGTGGCTGCTGCCCGCTGAGTAGATGGAGGTTTCGGGGCTGCCGGAGTGGGTGGTCGTCTCGGCCGAGTCGGTTTGCGTTGGACTGCCTCTAACGGTGTAGCTGCTACGGCGGGAACACGCCTAGGTGGAGGTGGCGGCTCTGCTCGGATCCTCGGCGTCCCTGGAGGTGGTAGATCCAATCGCACCGTCCGCTGTACGCCGTTGTCCAACAGCCAACCCTTGAGAGGAGTGAGTCGGGGTAGCGGTCGCTCCGTCTGGGTGCTGATGCTGCTGACGGTTTGGGTGGCCTGGTCTTTCTTGATGATGGTCTGGGCAGCGGCAGTCCGATTCCGGTACTCCAAGGTGATCCGGGCGGCGTAATCTTGAGCGAGGGAGAGCCCAATGTAGTCGCTCTCGGTGAGTTCGTACGGCATGGATGGAATGGAAGAGGGTGCTAATAATTACGACCAACGAGTGATCTTTAAATTAAATTCGCCTTTATTCAAAAACTGTAGAGATGGTACAGTTATTATCCCGAAAGGTGGGATACTCCCGCAGTGGGAGAAGGCGAGCTGTTGTATGCTCGAACTGGCCTATACTTATAACGGCGCTCGCTTATCTTGATAACGGGAACGGCGCGATAAGGGGGTAGCCACCTTGCGGCCGTTATCGGTACTAATTACTATGTATAAGCTATATATATATAAAGGCCGTGCGGTTCACGCCTATTAACAGTATGCTTGCGTATAACAAATTAAACGAAAAACATCAACCACCAAAGGTGAAACCGGGACAAAAAAGAAGAAAAAAATTGATGCGAGTAATAGTGACATTACATCATGGCGACGACTGAGTGGAAAATTCAGCCCAATCCGGAAACCGAAATAACCGAACATGAGAAGCAAGACGAAAGAGAAAACGAACAAAATCGAGTGAAAAATAGCGCGCTAGGTGGATTGATTGATCTACTACGTTTCGAAATACACGTGCCTGGATACCGATTTTGTCGTCCGAGTACAAAACTAGCGGAACGCATCGTACGAGGTGAACATGATATTAATCCATTGGATGACGCATGTCTTAAACATAATTTAGTTTATGGCGATAAAAATGGAGATAGACGTCAAGCTGATCATATTTTAACTGAATATGCATTTTCCCGAATGCTCTCTGACGAAACACCCGCGGACGAACGTACATTAGCCATGATGACAGCTTGTTGCATGGTTAGTAAAATAACTTTTGAAAAATTCTTCTCCCGTGTCAAGAATGCATTGAAGAGAAAGACGAAGAAGAAGAAAAAAATTGATAAATCATCAAAGATTGGTAAAACTAGTGATTTGGTGAAAAGTGTCTCTAAAGAACGCAGTAAGTAAAATTTAACAGAGGGATGTAATACGCAATGAATAGGAAAAATAGAAGATTTAGCGATATTTACTACTCACCTCCTAATCCAGCAGCTTATACCAGCATTTATAAACTTTTTCACGCAGCCCGTACAAAAAAAAGCAAAGTCAATCGCAAAAGTGTTACCGAATGGCTCGAGAGTCAAGATGCTTATAATTTACATCGTACATTTAGACTGCGATTCCCGCGTCGTAGTTATAATGTACGTTACTTGGATGACGTCTGGGAGTCTATTTGATGGATTTAAGATCTTTAAAAACCTACAACGATGGCTACAGCTACATTTTGATTGTTGTTGATGTTTTGAGTAAGTATAGTTGTTTCGAACCAATAAAGGAAAAGTCTTCCAAGAAAACTGCAGACGCCTTTTTCTACATATTATCGAGAAGTAACGGAAGTAAACCAATTTGCTTACAAACGGATAACGGAAAAGAATTTGTCGAACACAAAATGCAACAAGTTTTACACGCCAACGATATTGCTCACAGAGTAGCACGATGTCCAGATACAAAGGCTGCTATTGCAGAGATTGATGCGAACAATCAAGTAGCAAGTTTGGCGCTACATCACCTACAAAAATACACGAAGATACATCGATGTTTTGCAGAATATTGTACATGGTTATAATCAGAGTAAACATTCTGCGACAAAAATAACACCGGCATCCGTAACATTATATAATGTAAATAAAGCGAGGGAAAATTTACAACAACGATATGGAAATGGCGCATCGAATCGAAGGCCCAGATTCAAAGTCGGTGAGTTAGTACGCATCAGTCGTGCCAGGACTGTCTTTGACAAAGGTTACGAGAGTGAATGGACTTTAGAGATTTTTAAAATAGTTCGAATTTCAACCACACGACAACCACCAGTCTATTTTTTGCAAGATTTCGCAGAGGAATTAAGTAGTGTCCGCAAGGATCTCAATACAGCTTCGTTTGAGGTACTGAAAATTTTACGCACCAGAGGTACAAGTCGTTCAAAAGAGTATTTCGTTAACTGGCAGGATATCCAGACAAGTTCGATTCATGGGTCAAGGCCAGACAACTTTCAGAGAAATGAAAGATTAATTTTATATTATTCTACCGAGTAATAACAGTATGAATTATTTCTCGGAAAACACTACGACGCATTAAATTACTCAATTACCGCAACATATGCGATTTCAAGGTTTCTGAAAAGTTGCACTCACGGAGATTTACATTCCGCTGACGTTTCAACACGTGTCAGCAGAAAATGAAGATAGATCGATTTCTCTGAAACGTATTCCTTTAACAAGAATCGAGTCAAATCAGTTACGAGTGGAAAATTTGACGGTTACAGAATCGCGTTTTCGACCGGGAAATTACAAAGATATTTCTTCGCTGATTGAAGAGATAAATTATCTGGAATGTCTGGATAATCATTTGATAGTGAAATTGGAACGAGGTGGTTATGTGACGATCAACATAGTCTGCGCACAGAGTACTTGTTCTCAGTTTAGTCATGAACTTTGTTTATCGAACAAAGTACATAAAATACTGGGGTTTGAAAAAGGTAGACAAATTGTGTTTGTGGGTGATCAATACTCATTCGAGGGTGATAGACAAGATGGCCTATCTAACGGTTTACCATCCATGTTTATGATTTACTGCGACATCTGTGAACCATATGTAACGGGAGATGTCCAATCGCGATTATTAAGAACTGTTTCCATGAATAGCGATAATTACGAATACGGTACTACCAGAATCAAAAGTTTCTCACCTCCAACGTACATACCCATGTTATTCATCGCATTTCAGACAATCGAAATAGCTATAAGAAATCAAAGCAACCAATTGATTCCATTCGATTACGGAACAGTGACGGCAACACTTCATTTCAAGAAAATCGACTAGAAATGAATCGTTACGAAGATTACTTCAACAATCAAATCGGTAATGGATATCGAGGAGGCGGAGGAGGTCATTACACCGGAGGAGTTGGACACATTTACATCGGTTTTTCCTACCAAAGAAGGCATGGTGGTATTGGTTCCTTCCTAGCCGGCGTATTTCGTCGTGTACTACCGCTCCTCAGTCGAGGAGCAAAAGCCGTGGATAGAGAGGCTATTCGTACGGGATTCAATATTGTGTCAGATGTTGCGACGCATAACACACCCACCAAAGAATCTTTTCGTAATCGTGTGAAGCAATCTGATCAAGTTTTGAAGAGAAAGGCAAAAGAAAAATTGGACAAATTGATGGAGGGGTCAGGGTATAAAATGTCCCGCTATGGAAATCATGCTCAGTTGCAATTGCTTGGTGCACCTATCAAAACATATAGAGGCAGAAAAAAAAGAAGTGTTAGTAAGAAAAAACGTAAGGTGAAAAGTGCTACAAGGAAGCGAGGTGTAACAAACCGAAGGAAACAAACAACTTCTAAAAGCAGAAAGAAGAGAGATGGTAGAAAGAAAAGATCGACTAGAGATATTTTTGACAGTTAAAGATGGCCTTTCTACACACTCATTCGTGTGAATGTTTAAAGTCAGAGTTATTGTTATTTGACATTCCGCCAACACAGACTACAATTGAGGGCTCGCATTGGGTTCAATATAAACCAATATCATCCTTGACCGATGACTCACCGATTGAATTTGTGATACCCGGAAATAGTGATGAATATATTGATTTGGCCCATACTATGCTCGGTCTCCGTGTGAGTATTAAATCTAACACGAAAGAAGATGATGTAGCGGAAGAAAATCGAACGGCCTTTAGACATTTATCGGGTAGAGTAGGACCAGTTAACAATTTAATTCATTCACTCTTTAATCAAGTGGATGTTTTTTTCAATCAAAATCCCGAGGCACCACCTACCAACGCCTGTGCTTACAGAGCATACATCGAAACGTTATTAAATTACGGACCAGCTGCTAAATCTTCACATGTATGTACCGTCTTGTGGTGTGACGATACTGCTCGTCATATGAACGATACAGCAGACGCAAATAGAGAACTTGTGGAAAGACGAAAATTTTTATTTATCGAAAAGCTTGTTGACCTAATTGGATATCTCCTTACAGATGTGTTTAATCAAGAGAAACTTCTAATTAACGGTGTGGACGTTAGAGTACGTTTGGTAAAATCTCGCGATAATTTTTGTCTAATGGATCCGACCGATTACTTTTCACTGCACATAGGGGAGACAAACCTAGTACGACGAGTTAAAATCAGTCCAAGTATATTGTTAGCACATGCTCAATGGCTCTCGAAAACAACGGCTAAATATTCCTTAACACGAGTAGAAGTCAAAGATGTCACCGTGTATAGCGGTATACACGGTGAAACATTGGATAATATCATATTGGGTCAGCTACCAAAGAGAATAATTATCGGTTTTATAAATAATAAAGCTTTTAATGGTGATCGAAAACTCAACCCTTTCAAATTTGAATTTTTTAATATAAACTTCCTGTGCTTATATAAGTACCTTCAAAACCACTCCAGCCTGATTTTATAAATAGAAGTCTATACGTAGACGCGTATCATACTTTATTCTCCGGTACGGGTGTACATTTTCTCAATGAAGGTAATCAAATAACACGTGAGTCCTACCCACACCGGTATTGCTTATTCGCATTTGATTTGACTCCCGATTTATCGGCAAATGATTGCAGTCACTGAAATTTGATCAAACACAGTAGTGTTAGATTAGATGTACGTTTTAGTCATACTTTATTTGAAACGGTCAATTATATTGTATATGCAGAGTACGATAACATTTTGGAAATTGATGCATCCCGTCAAATCATTGTCGATTTCAGCAGTTAATAAACTTTATTGTTATAGGTCGCCACCTTGTGTTACTATCTGTAGTATACGTTTATACACCGCTTTAAAGAGCCTTAGACAGTCAGTCTGGATCGTACTTTGTGTTTGACAAGGTTTGTATTACAACATGGATGTAATTGTTGATATTCAGTTCCTTCAAGATAGTAAGCAAAGATACGTACCGAAAGAAATTGCTATTGTCGCTGTTGACAGTGAATTTAGCAGTCACTAGGTGGTGGCACCAACAGTTGCACTGGAGCATCTCGACGAAGACATACGAAATCAGAATAGCTGGTTAAATCAATATCATCATGGACTGGACTACTTTGACGGCGAGGTGACTTTGAAGACAGTTAAAAAGATTTTACGGGAACTTATGAAAAGAGTGCGGAAAATATATGTTAGAGGTAACGATAAGTGGTTGGTACTACCAAAAATTGTTCATCGACAAATTTTAAACCTTGAGTATGATCAGAATTGTCCACCCTTCAATAAATTATCATTCGACGTATATTGTATGCATCACGCTGTCAAAACTTGTTTAAAAAATTATCGTTGTTCTTTAAATAACGCGTATAGATTAAAATCGTGGTTTGTCCATCGCACATCACCAAAGACTTTCAACACTACAAACGAAATTCACTATGGACGGTCTATCAATACTCAAGAATTTGTTGAAAATCTGTACGCATACTGTAAATGTATTTCCGGCCGATCAGACACCCAGAGTGTGGACGAAACCGACAGCGTTCGTGCTAAACACAGATGATCCTACAAAATCTGGTATTCATTTCGATAGTTTTGGACTACCACCACTCATTCCAGATCATATCAATAGATTGCGAAAAAATTGTAAACAACTTCGTTGGAATAATGTCAGATTGCAGAGCGGATCCTCCGATGTGTGTAGTCAGTATTGCATTATGTTTCTGTACTCCGTGACTCAAGGATTAGATTTCGTCAAATTTATCGAAAACTTGTCCGATGAGTTGCAAAACAATGACGCTCTTGTAAGACGGTATGTACAGCGCAAGATAAACGCAGATAAAAATTTCATTGGAAATGGTGGTTGTGTCGTCAGGTGTTTGCAAAGTTGCCGTGCAAAGATGTCATTATTATAATGTTGTTTTAACTTTCTGTATGAGTGGTGTGTGAAAATCGTGTGAAAATTGATAAAAATCAATTTATGTTACATATGTATGCACGATTGTAAAAGCGTTAACGCGATACATGAAAAGTTGTTACCGCTGAAACATATGTATTAAAAATTATAAACGTTTCTTCATTCTTAATAAACAAAAATTTATTCATAAATATAATGTACTTATTTAAATAAACCTTTTATCCACCTATTCCTCCTCTTGTAACAATAACATTATTTTCACTCGATAATCAAAATAAAATTTAGCAATAGCCAAGAATTATCTTGCTGAGCTCGCGAATTCCTCATAAGGGACACCCGAGACGCCCATGTGTCCGGAATCTGCAAAGTCAACTACACGTCGTATTCTGAGTCACAAGAATATTTGTCACCTCCCATTCTCTTGCACGGAAAGAAATTTGGAAGGCTGAAGCGTCGAAGGTTTGGAAACAATGTATATCCGAAAAATACTGCGTCTTTACACCTCAGAAATGGGAGTTATTGGCTTCTAAATAGAAGTGTTTCGATTCCAACAATTTCGGGTATACAGCGCGCTCAGATTGGAAGGGCTGGGTATCCGAGATTTCGCTGCGTAGTGAGCTCCGCCCGTTGGAGCTCTCAGACCTCCAAACCTGGTATCTTGTCGGGTCGAGTACGTGAAGCGTATTTTGACTTAGCGCTTCTTAGAATTAGTCGCTTTAATGTAAAAATTCTTATTATTTTCGAGCTCGCAAAATAAACAGTTATTATTTTCTTTTCTATAAAAATTATTTTAATACCACTACACAAATATATAATGTAAATGTAAACACTCAACTCGATCATTCGTATAAGCGCATCCGAGATCCCGCAGAGTTGGAAGTCTGAGAGCTCCAAAGCGGAATCAACACGACGCCGTAAAACTCGGAGGTTTTGGCGGGCGCTACTGGGTGCGCTACACTTCGTCTTTGAAGCATGGAGACTCCGAGAATATTGGAGTCTCATAGGTGCCGATTTCGACGCGAATTCTTTCAAGAACTTGCATAAATAGTGCCGATTGTCGGAAGTGAGTCGAGTTGACATTTATTTTAAGTGTCAGCCTTCCAAATTTCTTTCCGTGTGATTAAACATCAACCAAGTTCTAGTATTCGTACATCCGTTCGCGAGTTCAGTTAAGATTTCTCTCGCCGCTTCCTCTTCGTCTTCCGTCATCTCCCTTAATTCGGCGGTCGGTCAACGGAATAGCTCAGTAGGTATTGATACGCCCCATAACCAACATCGTAGAATTCGAATCTTCCGGTTTTCCCTCCTCCCCTCCCGCAGTACTGCATCATGATCTATCCCTCCTCCCCCTCCGCAGTAATGCATCATTGTCTACCACCCCCCAACCGTCATTTCTCCCACCGTCATTACCCCAACCTTATCTGGTATCACCGCCATTACCCCCTCCAATTACCCCTCCACCATTATTCCCACCCTACTTACCCCCCCTCCACCATTATCCCCACCCTAGTTAACCTCTCCACCATTGCCCCCACCCCTCGCTATGGAGAGACACACAGGACCCAGTAGTGGAGGTTTGTTGTGTCTTCCCATAGCGAGGGGATAACTACTCCCGTACACTTGAATTGACAAGTGCTTGACGCGATATCCTTATATCGCGGTCAATTTGAGATTTTATTTGAATTTTGACCTGGTTGTTATCTGAAACCGCACTTCGGTTTCAGACTAATACTTAACAGATTTTGTAGAAAGGACAGGTAACCGCCGCCGTGACGCAGGAAAAATACGTTTGTTTAAATACGGTAAGTTTGACCGTACCGCTGAGCATCCGCGATAATAAAATAAACATCCGCACGGCAGCCAAACTTTTACAAGTTATACACATTAATGAAGATACGCCTACCCGTTATCTACAGGTGATATAGGTATTATTTCGAATGTTAGTTCAGAAAGAAAGAAATTTCTAGGATAGGATTTCGCGCACTTATTTGGAGCAGGGTGGGGCCAGAGACCCTTAAGGACCAAGCCTTGTTGAGCCTAGGGCCGACAAAACGATCCCGGTTACTAAATTGGGTCGACGACTCGTTTTATATCCCTTTGTAGGCTTGTGTTAGTAGAAAAATATAATATATTAATATAAATATTTCCATTGGACCAGCCTAGGCTAGTCCACCCGGTTCGGCCTGATGGTGTTATCTCGGGGGATAAATTTAAATTTTATTCAAGGTTATATAATATAAGCAACCACAACCTACAACGTATGACTGTGTGGAGCTGGATCTCCTTCCTCTCGAAAACTTCTTGGCGCGCCTTGGTACCGGAAGGACCGACGCAAAGCAGATAGATTTCTATGTCTTTGTAAGGGAAAACAAGAGGAAAGGAACGCCCAGCGCTGTCGTGACCGGCTAGATATAACCGCGGCGAATTGCTGGTGTCGCCGAAAAAGACTGTTTTCGCGATTACATTTTACATTTACATAACTAACTACTGGCACTTTACTACACCCCCTGGTCCAAGGTATAAAAAAATGTCCCGCCCTACGAAGAGACTCGAGAGACAACTTGGTCGCGGTATGATTATAGCAAAGTTGTACTTTCTATAGTCTTATATTTAAAAGTTAATATTACTTCTTCCCTATATAAATAAAGTTTTTAAACGTATGTGTTTCGTGAGTCTCTGCCCAGTTGCGTGCATCAGGACATTTAAACGTTCGCAGACCGGAGCTCAAAAGAAAAAACCTAATGTTAACTAACTAGAAGAGTGTCATATCTCCTGGAAACCGATGTTTACCAAACTCTAGGATATGTTTACTACTATAAAAATATAAAGAAAGTCAGAGTATTAGATTCTAACTCTCTTTTTTACGATAGATATAAGCAAATAATGAAAAATTTCGCCCTTGACTTTGATCACGTATAACTTAAAAACAAATAGAGATATATACGCAAACAAGTAAATTGAGTTTAAAAAAATAGAAGCTCAAATATCTTGATTTGGTCGAAAGGTATGGAAAAAGTAAAAATAAGAAGTTTTTGTACTCAAAATAGTTTTTCTTTCATTACTTTCGACCAAACCAATCTACTCGATCTCAGTTTTCTTCCGAACTTAAGTTTGAATATCTATCTCCATTTGTTTTTGAGTTATAAGTGATCAAAATCAAGGGCTTTTTGGCGAAACTTTTCGTTATTTGCTTACATCCATTGTAAAAAAGAGCGTTAGAGTCTAAAACTCTGGCTTTCTTTTATTTTTATAGTAGCAAACATATCCTTGAGTTTGGTAAAAATCCGTTTCCCGAGATCTATCGAAAACGACGTCAATTAAAATAATATTGTGTCATATCATCAACATCAACATCAACATCCCTTCTTTTACAAAATACATATAATTAAAATGAAAGTTACTTTTTTTATTTTATTTTAAAAATATTTATTATGCATTGATAAATAAATTTAAAGTAATCAATAAAATATTTGTTTGGATTGTCCTGAATAAATATTTGTTCAAACCTCAAAATTATTTCGTATTTTTATACGGTATATATCTTTCAATTAACATTTTTTATCTCAATAAATATATGTTAGTTTTTAGAAAATATTTAGTAGAAATTATTTAAACAAATATTACATTAAATTCACATTGTTAAATTTCAGTATATGTTAACAATTATAACGTTTTAATTTTTGCCATGTTTGATAAATAATAGTAAACTAAAACTATGATGCTAATGAATAGAGTTTAGAAGTAATTAAAAATTTAGGCCCTGATATTACGGAATACACTTATTTTACCATGTAAGAGCAGATTTTGGCACTTACATTTCCAAATATATTTGTCAAAGCTTCGTTAACACACCCAACTAGAAAACGATGTCAGGAACTTATGTTTATTTTGAGGTTACAGATATGGCCGAGATAAAGATAAAGATAAGCTACTAATTGCCAAATATATCAATTTATACATACCCAAACATTGGTTGTATACTTCGTACCTGTAAATAAATATCGTACTATACAATACCATAATGGTTAAATAATTAAGACATGTAATAGTAAGTGTACTTTATTATTTATGTATTATTTGCAGGTTCTTTCTGCCCTAGATATATTGCAACCACCGCATTTGGACTTCTTCCAAGAAATGTATCCTTTGCATTTATAAATTTAAAGTAAAAGATGTTGTTCTAAAGAAAATAGCGTATCGTTTTTCCTGATTACTGGTTTACCTACCACTACAGTTTCCAATCTAAATTGCTATCATTTTGTATGTACAGAGTGACCCATAGTTTTAGTACCCCCCCCCCCCTTATTTCTGAAACTACGAACTTTTCGTGGAAATGACCTCTAGAAAAGTTGTAAAGTTTTCGACGAAGAACTTGACCGTGTCCTTGAATTTGACCCTGAAGGTCATTTGAAGTTCAAGTCGATCTTTTCAAATAGAATGCTTCACCTTTGATTATGAATCCCGAAAGCTCGTGAAATTCTGCGTACGACAGTATGTATCATGATGTGGGTCAAAGATCAATCTGAGATCATTCAGAGGGCAAGAACCATTGTGACCCGCTTTCCCAAATATTTGAAAGCTCATCATGATAAAGAAGTAAAAATATGTAGGGATTCATGATTTTCCCCTGGCTATCCAATAGGAACCTTGAATTTGATCCTGAGCTCAAAATTGAAGGTTTTTCTAAGATTAAGTCGACTTTTTTTAAAATGAACCCTTCCTCTAATTTATTGCAAATTCGGAAAGTATAAGAAATTCTACCTTTAAATATATATACGAATACCTGACTTTGAGACCTTACAAGGTCATCTAAAGGCCATTTAAAGGTTAAACCAGCAAAACTCGAAAAATGGTATTATTTTAAGTAAAAGTTTCTTGCTGTTTTTGTATATTTTTCTTCTTCTTAAACAGAGACAGCTCATAAAAATAGTAAATTTGTCCGGCTATAAAAAGGTTATGTTCTCAGAATAATGACTATAAAATTAAATTTAATTTATTTTATGGTTGTTAAAAAATAAAACATTTTCAATAATTAAATGTTTTATAATAATAAACAAATAAATAACTCTTTTATTCAACAAAACGATTTTTTTATTATTTTATTTTCTTTACATTTAACAGTTTTTAATTTCTGAAGTTATCAATATTCTCCTTCGACTTTTTAATTATTCTATGCAATTTAAGAGGCATTGTGGTGGGAAAAACCACCAGCCAGAGTAAATTCCTTACTGAGGAGTCCAAGCTGGAGATCGAGGACGAAACGCCTTTAATAATTTTTTTAAGAAAAGGCCGTGCTCTGAGAAATTCCACCAACCACAGTGGGCAAAGAGTACAATAGGCCTGATTATTCTAAAGTAAAGTATTTAGTTCGATGAGACCGATATTACATATTATATACATATACATATTTACAAACGATAAATTCATTTTGTTTCAAATATTCTTATAATGATTGATTACGGTAATAATCGTCGATCTTATGAGAGTGCGTGATCTCTTGAATTAACAGAGTGGTATAAACTAGAATCTCCAAAAATACAGTAAAAATAATGGTACAACGTTTTAATAATCACGGTACTGTGCATAATCTCCCCAAAATGGGTCGACTAGTTATTACAACGAATGCAGAACACCAACTTAACGTTACATTATCAATTCAAGAGAATCCGCATAACAAAGTCAGGAAAATCTAACAAGAACATGGCCTAGCCTATGGTACAACACAAAGCATATTAACAAAACACTTGAAATTTCACTCGTATAAAGTTAAACTGGTTCAAAAACTAAATGAAGATGATCCTAATAGGCGCCTACATTTCTCAAAGATAATGATAGACAGAATAAATCCTGATAATCCTATTTTAAATCGTATTATTTTTACTGATAGAGCTACATTTTTTGAAATGGTAGTGTAAATAGGCATAATATGTCTTATTGGTCTGACACAAATCCTCACTGGATGATGGATAATCAGTCGAACCAGTGGTCCAAAAAAAATTAATGTTTAGGCAGGCATTGTAAATAATCGAATAATTGGACTTTTCTTGTGATGTAGACGTCCGCATAATTCTTTTACAAAATGTATAATTGCAAGTGTAGTTATGCGGACTCCCGTCAACATTACTTCGACTTATACAGACACAATAGTACTCAACTAACCTTATGGGTTATAGAATTATTATAGAATTATAAAATTTAAAATTGTTTTTAAGGCCTACGGCCCCAATTTTCAATTATTTAACAATCGCATGTACTAAAATCAAAGTTCGGACCTATTTAGTCAATAACCTGAGGGATGGATATTTTTTTTAAAATGTAAGAGGTTGATAACATCTGGTGTCTAGATAAGTATACATACATACAAATTTATATGTATAATGTACATATACAAGGTGTTAAAAAACGAAGATATTCGGTGACCACTACGCGATAGAGCAGAAAATTCTGAGTAAAATATCTCTGATAAGTTTCCGCTACAACAAATAGATGAGCCGCAAAAAATTATTGAAAATAGCGTAATTGAGCTAATGAGCGCGCGGCGACCAAAGTACGCGGCCTCGAGTGGGGACACCCGCCACGCACGCCCCGCGCCTACATACTCGCATCGTGGCATTTCCCCGCCGCTCGCTTAAAAATCAATAATAAGCCTATTAACGCGTTTCGTTACTTATGTTAACAGGCGCAATGAATTTTTTTTTAATTTTTTGCGGCTTATCTACTTGTTGTAGCGGAAAACTTGTCAGAGATATTTTACTCAGAATTTTCTGCTCTCTCGCGTAGCGGTCACCGAATATCTTCGTTTTTTAACACCCTGTATATAATTCTCTGCAAGATCAATCGGCCAAAATTTTTTTCTTCCCCAAACTTTTTGTTGCATATTTTCATACTACATATACTACATAATCGCAAAATGGTGGACACTTCAAAAAAATGTTGCCATTTTTCCACTTTTTGGCTATATTTATTGGCAGTGTATAGCCCTTTAGTGAAGCATTTTTGACAAATACATAAATATACTTTTTTTGTAAAATACTATAATCTTTTCATTAAAAATATTGTCAAGGTCAAACATATATGTTCCATCCACTTACAGACCAAAAAAAATCCTGGAGATGCCTTTTGTAGTCTCAAAATATTAATAAAAACCCTGTTACATAACAAGCATAAGCCTCTGTGCTACAAACAGATTTAGCGGTCTATAATGTTAAAATATGATTTATAGAGGTAGTTTACACAAAAACAAAGATATTTTTCAATAAAAAGTTAATATTGGATTGATGTTCCTTATTAGAAACATATATCTTTCCTATAACTTATTAAAATGCGGTTTAGGTGGTGTATATTTACAGAAAATTAAAGTGTGTGATATTTTGGAAATTGTAGTGTTAATTCTGTACAAGATGAAAAAATGTGTCATGAATCGTACATTAATATAAACTAATATCACTTCACATTCTCATGCATAATCAATAAAGACCTAGATAACTATATATCTTGTTTCCCAAGTAAATCTTCTGTGGCAAAATATAAGGATAAAAATCATAATTAATAATGTGTTCTAGTAGCTTTGAAAATTACTATTCTTTTTGAATTTATATAAATTTTGTTTACTCTGTTCTGTGACGTATGTACATATCTTAGTAATCAAAAATCCAAGTTCTACGTTTTTTTACCACTGCGACCAATGTGTTGTTAATTATGTATTATCGGAACACTGCATTTTAATAAGTTATTAGAATATTACATGTTTTAAATAAGAAATATCTATGCAATATCAACTTTTTATTAAAAGAATATCTTATAGTGATATTTTAATCATAGTTTAACATTCGACACCTATTCATAAAATGCCAATTGAAATATGAAGTCATGAGAATGCTAACTCAAAAAACAGTGCACGATTATTCTATGTCGTCGGTTGATGCAAGATAATTCTATTTCGACAGTTTGTGAAAGAAGATTCTTTTCCGACGCTCCGTGCAAGAAAATTCTATCTCGGCGTTCCGAGCTAGAAAATTATATATCGATCGATCGTGCAAGAAAATTTTATCTTAGCTGTCCGAGCAAGATGATTCTATCTTAGTTGTCCGAGCAAGATGATTCTATCTCGGCAGTCCGAATAAGATGATTCTTTCTCGATGGCCCGATAAAGATGGTTTTATTTCAAAGACCCACATATGAGTATTTCTAATTATTTCAAATGACTATGGCGTCAATTTTAAAGCATGTCATAAACAATCCGCGTAGTAAATTCGACATAAATTGTTAACATATTTTATAGTCTGAAGGGCATTGGCTACCGAAACGTTTCAATAATGAAAAAATGTGTTAATTTTTCTATTTACACCTTTACCTTTTACTTGGGAAGATCGACAAAATCTAATCATATAATACCATACATAAAATTTTATTTGGTTGAGTAAAAAAATTTTAAAGTTTAGTATTTTAGTTTTGTTCTAATTATTTCAAATGACTATGTCGTCAATTTTAAAGCATGTCATAAACAATCCACGTAGTAAATTCGACATAGATTTAGAAGCAAATATTTTCAGATCTTAAAATGCGTTGAAAGTGGAAGAAGCTACTAAATACTTACATCCGCACACCCTGATTACATATAATTTACGATTGTTTGCAATATGAAAGATAATCCTGCCCCTGTAGTATATAATATTTAGGATCACATCTTAGGACTGGTTTATGCAAATTTAAGTTAAAACATCTCGTTTTCTTGGACCTTAAATTATCTTTAGATTTTTAGTTAGGGTACCAAGGGTTTAAAGTGGGTATTTTTAGGCTGATTGTGAGTAAGTAAAATGCAAAAATTAAAAAAAGAAAGCAAAAAGCAAAGAGCGGACGCTAAAACACAAGCATATATGGCTGTATATTTGCTTTAGCGCTCGGCGAATGCAAAAATTCTGCTTTAAGGGGGTCTCATACTCAATTCTGCGATTTTACCGTTCTGATCGCCGGTAATGCTAGTTATATATAGGAAATGATAACTATCATCAAGAGCGCCATCTATGGCAAGTCGTAATCGAAGTGATCGTAGATGGCGCCATTGATGTCCAGAGCATCGTAATAAAAATAGTGTGACTATTTTTTTCCAATATAAAAATAAAAAATAACGTATTTCACTTATACGCATTTTCTATTATCTATTATAATCCATATTTCGATATATACATGTATAATAAATGTTACGTCAAAACCAACGATAGCAGAACCCAAGGGAGCGGAGCACGGCTCGCAAGTCGATTTTTGATCCGCTCCCTTGGGTTGATCGATAGATATGCCGGATTCTTGCAGCAGTACGTTTCCTTTTACATTGAATCTATGATAAATACGTAGTACGATTCAATTTGCCATGTCGAAAATTCAACTAGTCATAATATGAGTATCAGTATGACACGTATTTAAAAATTTTATAGGAGTCAAATCAAATTATTTTGCTCGGCTATTTGTCTCGAGTCTGAAACAAATGCGCATGTGTGATGTCGATAGTGGCGGCGGCGAAAGCATATTCTAGCTTGCCATGATCCGTGCGTACTGCCATCTAGCGTAAAATATTCTTTTAAAAATGATAATAAAACTACTTGTAGATTTATAAAACAATGCAAAACAAACAGTTAGATGACCTTTATTAAATAATTATTTACTTCTATACAAAGTTTCAAGTAATTTTATTGATACGTGTAAGAGAAAACCTTGTACGAAAATTTCATTATGTGGGCGCCGTAGATAGTGTTTTTTATACAAGGTTTTCTCTTCAATGCCTCAATATAATAAATAGAAACTTTGCACAGTGATACATAACTACAAAAGAAAGGGCACCTATCTTTTAGTTTGTCAAAATTCTTTATATTTATCTAGATTGAAGTATTTTTCAACCATACTATCACTCTATTGGCTCGGTCGGTAAAAATTGAGTATGAGACCCCCTTAAGCCCTACTTTTAGGATGCACAAAAGCGTATTCCATGCACGTGTTACAAAACAATATTTTAGCGTCCGCCGGTTTCAAAAAGACTACTTTAGGCCCAATTTTTAGGTCCCTCGCCGACCCCCGACCACCCACAAGGAATGCACTCGTCCAGACCCGTGTAAATCGCGCAATCACCGTCAGCCCCCACACGGAGACGCGGCCGATCCCGCCCGCTACACACGAGCGTCATGCCTCACAGTCCGATAAAGAATTTTGTTAGACGCAACATATTTCAAAGGAGTGAGTATAATAATTTTTCATCATTTCATTATCAAATTATTTATTTAATAATAATAAATTTAACAATTCAACAATAAATATCATAAAATTCCATTATAAACATATTTTACAATATTGTTTTCTAATTATAGGTTACACATCAATTAATAATCATCATCTTCGTGTGAATTACCACTTGAATAAGTTTGCGGAAGGAATGACCGATAGTATTTGTGATATTCAGATGGAATAATGTTGTTTTCGCAGAGAGCTTCGAAATCTTTTAATTTCGGAGCAGGAACTCCTTGAACTTCGTTGTACAACTTTGTTAGAACATATTTGTTTACATTTTGATTTTTTTTCCTTCCTTGTGACGAGCGTTTCAAAACCTTACTCAAGATTAACTTTGTAATTAAATTGGTTTGCATTTTTTTTATTTACAGTTACTTGTTTCAATTTTGATATCCCTAGACCAGTTGTAGATATCTTTTTTCCTTGTTTAACGGTCTTTGTCCAATTTAATTGAGTTGACAGTAGTTTAAAATCATAAATCATGTTATAAGTTACGTTAACAACTTCATACTTTGATCCCGTTTATTTGGCTTCTTTAATAATTTCAATGGTAGCGTGAACAGAATCACTCTCGTTCTAAGTGTGCCCTACTTCTAGGAAGGTGTAGCATATATTAATATTGTATTTTGCAGAAGCGTATACAAGCATCGAAAAAACAATTTTGTTTCTATTCTATCCTCCGCAATTGTCTGACCAGAGGAAAAATTCCGTTACTCCTTCAGATAATTTTTTGCCAAAGTAATTGAACAGATAACTGCTCACTTCATTGGCTCTTTCTTTCGCATCATTTTCTGACCACAAATAGCACGTTACCTGATGTCGAGTACATCGTACACAGTAAAATTGTATACAGATAGTTTTCTCTTGTAATACAAACTACTGGCTTCCGTTTTAGGCGTTGTTAGAACTTTCTGAAAATCAAAACAAATCATGCTGGTTTTCGGATTTCTTTTTGGTCATCTTTTATTTTTCTTGATAAATTCTTATTTTTAATACGATCAGTGTACTTAATCTCCCATTCAGTTTTCTTTTCTTTCGTAGCATTTTTGAATCCTTCGCATAAGTCTCAAACATCCTTATTAGGTTTAAAAAACCCTATATTAAATTTGGTGTTAAATATGTCGGTATAGTGATGTTTGTTTGCAATTTTTTCTGATTCTCTTTTGCCCAATCACTGTTCGCGGCATACATTTTCGAGAGAGATAAATTTTCCTCTAAATATTCACGACTCGAGTATTTTCTAACATAATGCGAATCAACTCTTGGAAATAAATTAATGTGCTCGATTACGCTATGTGTTGCTTCTTCGTCGATAGTTCTTGGACGTTTCATTGATTTCCCACGACTGTCTTTTAAATTTAAATAAGCGTGTCCATTTCTGACCTTTTTGAAAGCTGTCAATTTGCTTGCTTATATTTAATGTGTTCGGGAACATAATTTGACATACACGTATATTGATATTTTTTTGCGGAATTGTGTATAATCTTGTGTGACTTCTTTTAGAGGTACTACCTTCATTTAATTGCTCTGTGATATGTCTTAGTAAATATTGATATTTTAGTACATGCTATGGAATATTCCAGTATTCTGAAAAAAAACTGTTACGAGCTTCTTCTGTAACTTTATCTTCACACCTGATTCTACAACCTGGACCACATGATCTTTGTACTTTTCGAGCCGGCACTACTTTCTTCGTGAAAGAAGACACGTACTCTTGCCCCGAATTTACCGCTTTTTTCAAAATGTTCCTTTCCCATTTCTCTGGATTACAAATTCTTTTACGTGTTTGCTCCTCTTTCTGTATGTATGTTCTCTTAATTTTACTTTCCAGCATGTCAGGTTCCTCAAGAATAATTTTTTTTTTCTGGTTTAATATTTTCTTGCGTATCATTAGGTATATTAAATTCGTCTTTCGACAATGAAAAAACATTTTCTTTATCAAATGTTTCATTATTTTTGTTAGTATTTAATTTTTATGCACTAAAGTCGGCAAGTATTGCATCGAGCTCAAATTCCTTTTCAACCATTTCTAGAATAGAATTGGAAGATTCTGCTGTGCTGGTAATTGATATTTGAAAATTATTTTTAGGTTGACAAATTGCTTGGCAGACTTTTGAAGGTACAGAAACTTCAGTAACTTCTAAAAAGTCAACAGTTAAAGTGAAATTGTTTGTCCACTTTTGCAAATTTTCAGTATTGTAACCTCCCAGACTTGTAATAGTACTGCTCTCTGCCACATTAGAATTATCAATTGCACAACTATCTGCATAAAAAGAAATTTAATAAGAATTAATATTTATTAACAGAAAAACAACTATATTCTCTGGTTTCAACTTAAAGGGATATTAATTTCACTAATTTTAAGTGTAATACCCCCTTCAAAAGTGCAGTAAAATAACGATCTTAATATTTTATTAGCTTCTACAGAATGTGCTTGAAAATTCATATTATCCATAATGCTTTTATATCAATGTCCAGTCCGTGTTCTTTTCAGAATATTATGCAAATAATAATATCGCTTTAAGCTTAATAAAACAACGGAAATTTACGCCGTTACCTAATTTCAAAATTAAAATGTCTCAGCTATTAACACAAAATTAATTGCAAAAAATCTTAAATCTCGGACTTAAAAAAAATTTTCTGTTATAACGTCCGATCTTTGCAATTTGATGTTTGACAACACCTTCACACCATATAGAAAACAATCAAATGTTTTATTTCAAGTATATTTTTAAATTTACTTTTCGCAACATGCAGTTATAAACTAATTTGAATATTTCGAAAAATCTCTTATACCGCTTCTTTTTCATCGCCCCTTCCATTCAAGTTTTCTTAGATTGAAAAAATATTATTCTGTGATTAATTATCTCTTAAAAATAAGTTGTAAACTATTTTGCGTTGGTCATTTTTATTCGGTAATTCGGTAAATAATTAGAAATACTCATATGTGGGTCTTTGAAATAAAACCATCTTTATCGGGCCATCGAGAAAGAATCATCTTATTCGGACTGCCGAGATAGAATCATCTTGCTCGGACAACTAAGATAGAATTTTCTTGCACGATCGATCGAAATATAATTTTCTAGCTCGGAACGCCGAGATAGAATTTTCTTGCACGGAGCGTCGGAAAAGAGTCTTCTTTCACAAACTGTCGAAAAGAATTATCTTGCATTGACCGACGACATAGAATAATCGTGCACTGTTTTTTGGAGTTAGCATTCTCATGACTTCATATTTCAATTGGCATTTTATGAATAGGAGGTGTTGCATTATAGACCGCTACATTTATTTGTAGCATAGAGGCTTATGCTTGTCATGTAACAGGATTTTTACAGGTACATTTGGACTTAAAAAGGTATCTCCAGGAATTTTTTGGTCTTCATCTGGATGATCAACTACTCTCAAATCTTCATTTCAAATTTAAATGACTTATAAGGTACATATAGCATATATATATGGCTGGAACTATTTTGCTATAAATTAATGAATATAGTTCAAAACTGTTAAAATGGCTACATTTTTTGTAAGTATCTGTCACGTTGGCATGGAGTAACATAAGAATCTGAAAACATTCTGATGCACTGAAAACACTTAATGTATAAATATATGGTATAATATCCGGGAATGTGCCAGAGTCTCTCTCTCTCTCTCTCTCTCTCTCTCTCTCTCTTTCTCTCTCTCTGTCTTTCTGTCTCTCTCTTCTGAAAGAGAAGAAAGAGGTGAAAGGGTTGGGATTGGGCTCTAATTTGGGTTCATCACCACTAGAATTTTTTACCTCTCAGCAATTGAATGTCTATTATGTATATATATATATATATATTCCTCCACCTTTTCTTGACTCACTGTTACTGGCGAATGATAATGATCGTATTACTCCTGCCAGATTTGAGTTTGACACTATCCATTCTAGAGGAGTTCAGCGTGTTCTTGGTAGAGCTAAGTCGAGGGCTATGGGGACAGATGCGTTATCAATAGAAATGCTAAAACTTATAGAACCGCAAATAATTCCGCATTTAGTTGAGGTCTTCAAGGTCTGATATTAGACCGATAGCCAAACTCTGCAAAATCTCGAAACTTTTGGTACGATTAGTTCATTTTCAGTTGTCGTCTTATTTGGAGAACAATCAATTATTAAATCCAAGACAAGCGGGTTTTCGCAGAGGTCATAACACGCAGACTGCACTTTTAGGGGTCCTGGATGATATTAGAAGGGCTATAGATTCCCTTCACTGTTTAGCCTGGGATGACAGAGTTATGCGCGAAAACCTCATCCGTCCTCAGATTGTTTAATTGTAGGCCGTTTTATGCTGCGTAAGATTTGTATTTGGTTTTATTATATGTTATATTAAAGTTTTATTGTGTTTTGTTCTAAGCGATGAACGTTTATCTCTTGTTATTGCGCTAATTTTGTTCCTTTTTTTATATTAATTTTTAGCGACATCTTGTAATAATGTGTTAACGGGGTTTCTACCCCTATAAGCCCAATAAAGTTTTATCTATCTCGCTCTCTCTCTCTCTATTTATAAAGTTTTATCTATCTCGCTCTCTCTCTCTCTCTCTCTATTTATAAAGTTTTATCTATCTCGCTCTCTCTCTCTCTCTCTATCTATTTGATTTCTCCAAGGCCTTCGACACAGTTCCTCATGGTCAACTCATCCGAAAATTGGGTGACATCGGTTGTTCAGATATTGTCCTGAACTGGTTCTACAGATATCTTGTGGGTCGCACACATGCCGTTGTGGATGAGGTTGGCGTGTTGTCTGACTGGCTAGGGATGTATGCGGGTGTGCCTCAGGGCAGTGTTCTGGGTCCGGTTTTATTTTCCATCTTTATTAACGACCTACCTAAAGTTCTCAAATATAGTAACTATATGTTATTTGCCGATGACGCCCAGGTCTATCATTCGTTTTTTCCAGCCGATATTGTTAGTGGAGTTCAACGGGTATCTCACGATGCGAACGCGATAGCTAGATGGGCATTGGAAAACGGCCTTTCATTAAATGTAAAAAAAACGAAGGTTATGATCCTGGGCAGTCAGGCTTACATTTCTCGTATTAACCTGAACACTGCTCCGAGAGTTAAATTGGGCGAAGATTTTCTGGAATACGAAAACGTGGTAAAATCATTGGGTTTATTAATTACACCCACTCTCGACTGGTCAAAACAAGTCACGGCGATCTCCAGGCGTGTTCATGGAGTTCTGTACTCATTACGCTATTACTACAAGTCACTTTCAATGAAACTCCGTAAGAACCTTGTGGAATCACTCATTTTTCCCCACTTCGACTATGCGTGTGCGGTCTATAATGACGTAGACCAGACTAGAAATTTAAAATTACAGAGGTTATTAAACGCTTGCGTGAGATTTGTATGGGGAAATATAGCGAGACGTGACCATGTAACCCCGTATAGACTGGGACTGAGATGGCTGTCGGTTGAGTCCAGACGCTCATACCTCATTGGCTCTCTGGCGTTTAGCATTATCGCTCATAAGTCACCTTCTTACCTGGCAGATCATTTCACCGAACTCAATATTCCTGGTCATATTCCTCGTTCCTCCTCCCGTCATCCACCTAGGTCACTCATGTATCTTCCCCCACGCACCGAAGCTCTTAATAGATCATTCGTCATTACATCCACTCGTATTCTTAATCTTTTTCCATCACTCACCTTCGATCCTTCATATGTAAATAAATTCAAAATCATGTTATTCAATCATCTGTTTGGGCTTGACCAGGCAGCCTGGTCTTTGCGGTTCACGAGTGAAGGCATAATCTCACGGTCCATCCCTCACCTGGATGTAGATGTGCTGTCGTGATCGTTCTAATTTAATTTATTTAGTACTTAATCAATATCTATTTTACCCAGATTGTTAATCTTTTATTTAAATCTTTATTATTATCATGCTTTTTCCTGCGTTCGATGATTTGTACTGTATATTTTTTATTTAATTTTGTATCCTGTTTTATACACTGATTTTATTCTATTTTATATTATTTTATCTTATCTTATTTTATTTTGTCTCATTTTACTTGGTTTTATTTTATGTTATTTTATGTTATTTTATTTTATTTTACACCTATTGTTGCGAGCGAATTGAAATCTATTACTTGTTATCTAGTTTTAAGAATTTATACGCTGTAGATACTTATATATGGTGCCTATGGGGTATCTACCCCCTCATGGCCGAATAAACAACTCAATCAATCAATCAATCAATCTCTCTCTCTCTCTCTGTATGTCTCAAGATGAACTGCCGGATACGCCGGAATCTCACTACGGGCGGAACGATACTGCCGGTGTGTCATGTTGGTGATCTTCCGGCACGCTCGCACATGTGCGTTACGCGTCTGCGATGGTAAACTCGCGAAATCGGTATTATTTCGCCCGTCGCGATTCGTTTACCGTTAGAATATATATATATATATATATATATATATATATGGGTGGTTCTCTGTGACATCGAAGATGAAAAAAATAAATATTGCTATAACTGTGGGAATATGTTTTAGAGGTATCCAGTAGTTCTCCTGAATTTTTTCAGATTTTTTCTGGGCCATTATTTTAAGTTACAGAGAGTCAAAGTTGACATTTTAGCACTTTTTTGCATTATATGCCCATTTTCATGAATTTTTAGCTCCCAGGGGATGCATTTTTCACTAAAAACATAAGTATGACTTTTTTTGTAAAATTTTCCGAACTTTTCATTAAAAATACTTTTAAAGACATAAATGTATGCTGTCACACTCTCGTAAGCCATTTAAACCTTAAATAGTGAAAATCAGCAATTCTGCTCCGGACTCTGGTAACCTAATACTGTCTAAAAGATGTCTTTTTATAGTCAAAAACTGCCTAAAAATTTCCAGAGTGGGTCTAAATCATTAAGATCACTTATGGTCAAAATATCCGGGAAAAGTGCCCGAAATATTAACAGAAATGTATATTTGTTGCCGTATAACGATGAATCTAGTAGCATGATCATTGCAAAAAAATTTATGCACTTACCTTGGAGTAGTAGGAAAGTATCTCCACTTGTTTCAGTATTCATCTAATCCCCTGTAAGCTGCTAAAAATACACATATTATTAGACAATTATAAAAAATTATTTTTAAACATTTATAATACTAATCTGAAGGATTACTGGTATATGATGATATATATATATCATTCAATATTTAAAGATATTTCGTTGTCAAAAACTAAATAAATAACAAATTATTAGAAATTCAGAAAAATTCGATGTTAAATATTGTTTTCACAAATTTTTTGAAAATTATCGTAAATTAATCAAAATCTGGAGCAATTTGTGACTTTTCCTAGAAATTTTGTAATTGTTAATATTTTTAGAATGTACCATGTAAGAGGTTGTTTATTTGAATAGTTTTTCGAAAATTATTGAAAAATCAGGAAATCCAATACGTTTGGTGGTTCTTAGAAATTGTCGGTTTTCTTTAAAATTATTCATAAATTATCAAATTCAGGAAAATACAATGCAATTTGTTGAATTTCTTGAAAATTCATGATGAATTTCCAAAATTCAAGATTTCATATCATAATTTGTTTTTCTCTATAATTGAATAATATGTATATATTTATAATACCAAGATTCAGGTATATTAATGTAAAACTTTATTTTTGTTAATTTAATATTCCGAATATTGAGAGGTTCCCATTAAATTACTATATACATTATGTTATTAAGGAAAAGTTGATGCAATCTGTGGCTGTTTTTGAAAATTCGAGATAAATTACCAGAATTCAGGGATATTCAAAGAAAAATTTTATTTTTCTTAATGAATTTAATAATCCAAATATAAGGAGGTTTTCCTTAAATTTCTTTATAAATTTTATGCAATCTGTACCTTTTTTGAAAATTTATGATAAATTACCAGTTTGCAGAAATTCAATCTATTTTTTTTTGCATTATTAATTTAATAATCCGAAAATAGGGGTTTGAGCGCGAAGCGCTCGGGGGGGGGGCGAAGCTTCTTCTAGTATATTATAACGTATAACGGGATGGGTACTGGGGAATGTAAGGTCGGAAATCGGAAATAAGGAAAAATCGGAAAATGAAATGTCGCGAGGTGAAAAAATTATAAAAGCACGGAAAAATAGGCATAAACATGTTAACATTTTAAATTTAAGGTAAACGATTTAGTATTAATAAAAGCCTCAAATGTATAGACCAATGAAAGTAAAATTACAACAAAATTTATAAATGCATTTGGGGGGCCATATATTGTACAAGAAATTGTCCGAATAGATACTTATTTATTATATGATAATGAAAATAAAAAAGAAAAAGGAAAATTTCATTTGAAAAATATGAAACCATATTACAGAAACGATAAATAAAAAATTCGCAATAAATTGTAAAAAATATTGTACATTTTGTAAATTATATGAAAAATAAATTAATGGATATTATATTTATTGTAAAAATGGAAATAAAATTTATGATAGTAGAGACATTTAAATGAGTTGGTAACAAAAATTAAAGGGCTATAAGAAAACAAAACAAAGCGATGCAGACAGAATTTACTAGAGAATATCCTCAATTACCAGAAACGCAGGCGCAGAAAATGAACAAGTTAAAAAGAAAACATATAGAAATGGATAAAAAATTAAACAAAATAAAAAATGAAATAAATGAAAAAAGAAGGGAAAATTGAATACTTTATAACGTTATCTATTCGCTTCCTATCGAAAAATATAATTATGCGAATTTTCCGCTGAACGCTATGCATCGAGATTTTGTTTAATACAGGTATCTTTTATTTAATTCCGCAACGTGATCGGAGAACGTGGATGATTGTTGGGCGCCATTCTATAAGGGGGTTTTGGATCCGTATATAGATTTATAGTATTTTGCGTCGTCGCTCAGAATTTTGTTCTGATGATTAATGTACGGTTCGCGAATGCTTACCGCGAGCACAAGAACAACCGATTTGGGGAAAATTATGTTACTACAATGAGTCTCGTCCCGATGCGCGCGCAGAATCTACCTATTCGGACGAATACTCGGCGGCATGTCCCGCGCTTAGACAGGGTCCGTAGATTCTGCAATTATACTTAATCAAATAGAGTGACACTTACATGTACAGGAACATTTAAAACAATGAAATTTTTGACACGGAGAGGCGGTGCGGCTCGCGCAGTTGCCGAGAATTGGCGCATGTAAGAATTAAGAGAGAGAGAGAGAGAGAGAGAGAGAGAGCAATAGCTCTGGCACTTACGGTTTTGCGTGTCTAGGGAGTCCCCGTGTCGCCTCTGCTAAGGAGCTGCAATGGCTCGATCGCCGGTCGGGATGCTCGCACTCTCTGTTAAATTAGGGCTCTCGTCACCCTCGCACACATACACACACACACACACGTACAAGTCACGTAAAAAAGATCGGACGCTCACCGTGTGTACCGGTAGCTTGCGCGGTCCGGGGATCTCTCTGTCTAAATTCGGTAATTTCTAATATGCATACGCGCGCTCTTTCTCTCTCTCTTTCACACCTTCCCGTGCGCTCCCACTCTTCTAATTTTTGCTGATAAGTCTCATCAATGTCCGTGAAACCGGTGGACGTTAAGCACGTATTACATTTTCCGTCGGTTGGGAGAGACGTGAGTTCCAATGGAATATCTTCTTTTGCTCCCTCGATCGTTAACTTGCAATCACGGGGCCATAGAACAGCATTGAAGGCCCGCTGAAAGTATGTTCTCACTAGACAGTCTGTATCGAGGTCACGTACAATTATACCCTATAGGGGTCGTGTAATGCCTGCTACAATGAACGGCAATTCGACTTGTCCCAGAATTGGAACGGGCGACCATCCGCCAGTCAGGCGTCCGGCCCTAAGTAAGGTTTAACACGTTCGCCAATAGCTGAGGCGATGTGTAGGCCAACTGGTCCTAAAGCTTCATTCGTCGTATTCATTGATTCTATATCTTCCGTAATGCTCACGCAAGGTATTACACATTTCTTTAAAAAAATAAACATTTCCTGCCAAGAGTAATATTACAATTACCTTAATTTTAGTAATAGCTAGGAGGGAAAGTATCTTTCAACAGCTCTACGTAGCTGCAAAATTTATAATTTATGTTTGAAGTACGTTCATCGTTGAAATCGACACCTGTCTACAGCGCTATTCGGAGCCTCGAGATCGAGCGGCTATCAACGGAGGCTATAGCTCCGACAACCTTTTAATCAAATAAACTGACACTTACATGTACAGGAACATTTAAAACAATGAAATTTTATTGCGTATCGCGCAGTTGTCGGAAATTGGCGCGTGTAAGGAGGGCGAGTGAGAGAGAGAGAGAGAGAGAGAGAGAGAGAGAGAGAGAGAGAGAGCAATAGGTCTGGCACTTACAGTTGCCGGTACGACGGATTCCCGTACGTATGTCTTGCGTCAACTTAAGCAAAGCAGTTTTGGTCGAAAAGTATGGTCTTACACCAATTTGCATTGGGTTCATTAGCGAGCGTAACTCGTAACTGGCAGGGAGAATCCCCTCCAAACAGCGCAGAGACGAAAGACTTTCGTGAGAGTGCGATTGTCATCGGCTTTCTCCGATTGCGTCCGCGAGTGGGAATGAGAGAGAGGGAATATCTACTCTCGGGAAATCGGTGTTAGGTGCTAGGCGGGCTATTCCATGTGTATGTGAGAGAGAGATAGCGCGATCGCCTAACTCTTTCGCGTGTAATAAGTCTTGACAGCTGGATTCGCCAAGAGAAACCGTTGCGGCGAATTATTTTATTTTATATTAATAAAATTAGTTTGTTCCCGCGCAGGATCTATTTTATTTTTGGTGTGTGAGTGTTATAAAAATGGACTCTTCCGGGAGAGATTGCTGCCCCACTACCTCCCCTTTATACTTTATACTTTAGTAAGCCAACATAATTTACAAAACATTACAAAAATGCAGTAAAAACCTATAGAGATAAAATTAATTTATCTGTACATAGGGCAGCATAAAACTTATTTCTATAGTTTAAAAACTAAAATAAAGTATCACCTGTATACTGGACAGTGATTGACCTTATACTCAATATCCTATTAACATTGATCTAGCTGTTGTAAAACTTTTAGTAGACGCATTCATATTTCTAGCAAAAGCAATTTTTTCTATACTGTTTAATCTAGCAGGACATGTTAACCCTACTGCACAAGTAACTCTAAAGTGAGGAAACATTTCTTTGTGCTATTTAGATGAGTCACATTTACATGTAGATGTAAAAATAATATCATCAACTACAACAATGTCTTTATAAACTGGTTGCCTTTTAGTGGATACACAGAATTAGTAAAAATTTATTTACCTCTACCAAAATACAAAATAGCTTTATTATTTCCTATGTAATTTAGGTCACCATACGACATCCTAATTTCATTATGTTGAGGTATCTTATTCTCTTTTATACGTGGAGGAATCATTTTCTTACCATTTTCAAATACCATATCATCTATTTTGCTAAATACGTTTTCAATAGGTTCATGTTTATCATTAGTATTATCAGCATTGTGTATTATTGATTCTTTCACAAAATTTATTTACCTAAATTTAGAAAAATAATTATTTATGTTTAGATTATTTACACTGTTGCAATTGTGTTTTATATCCTGTTCCTCACTTTTATCTTTCAATTTCGAAGTTGTATTTTTATAGTCCCCTTCAAGCTTATACATTTTTATTAATGTTTCCCCAATTTCAGTTACAATTATTATGTATTCTTTTGTATTCACGTTAATCATTTTGTTCGCATTATAATTGGAGATACGTCTATGAGAACGATTACCATTTGTTAAAAAAAATATATGTTCTAATGTCCAAAAGTAACTGTTTTCTTACTCAGAGTCCTGCAGGACTTCCATTGCAGAATATAAAATTTTTTCAAATGATTTAGGCATTTTTTGTTTTTTAAGTTTGAATTTTTCTACTTCACTTACTAGCTTAATCAAATAGCTTTGAAATTTATCACAGTTTAGTTTCCCTGTATATATTTGTTCATATAAAATTATTATAAATTTAATTGAATCCAATTCTTAAGTATTTTTCTAATGTCTCTTACTAGTCCTTAAATTTCTTAAATTATTAGGAATTCCATTATATATCCGTATTGCAACCATATAACTATTCTTATTACTTACAGATTTAGATATTTTAGGTATTGGTGTACTTTTGTTTGTTGTATTGGTATTTCTATTTTTATGAATGTTATGTAATTTCATGTAATGAAAATATTATATATTATATATATATATATATATATATATATATATGGGTGGTTCTCTGTGACATCGAAGATGAAAAAAATAAATATTGCTATAACTGTGGGAATATGTTTTAGAGGTATCCAGTAGTTCTCCTGAATTTTTTCAGATTTTTTCTGGGCCATTATTTTAAGTTACAGAGAGTCAAAGTTGACATTTTAGCACTTTTTTGCATTATATGCCCATTTTCATGAATTTTTAGCTCCCAGGGGATGCATTTTTCACTAAAAACATAAGTATGACTTTTTTTGTAAAATTTTCCGAACTTTTCATTAAAAATACTTTTAAAGACATAAATGTATGCTGTCACACTCTCGTAAGCCATTTAAACCTTAAATAGTGAAAATCAGCAATTCTGCTCCGGACTCTGGTAACCTAATACTGTCTAAAAGATGTCTTTTTATAGTCAAAAACTGCCTAAAAATTTCCAGAGTGGGTCTAAATCATTAAGATCACTTATGGTCAAAATATCCGGGAAAAGTGCCCGAAATATTAACAGAAATGTATATTTGTTGCCGTATAACGATGAATCTAGTAGCATGATCATTGCAAAAAAATTTATGCACTTACCTTGGAGTAGTAGGAAAGTATCTCCACTTGTTTCAGTATTCATCTAATCCCCTGTAAGCTGCTAAAAATACACATATTATTAGACAATTATAAAAAATTATTTTTAAACATTTATAATACTAATCTGAAGGATTACTGGTATATGATGATATATATATATCATTCAATATTTAAAGATATTTCGTTGTCAAAAACTAAATAAATAACAAATTATTAGAAATTCAGAAAAATTCGATGTTAAATATTGTTTTCACAAATTTTTTGAAAATTATCGTAAATTAATCAAAATCTGGAGCAATTTGTGACTTTTCCTAGAAATTTTGTAATTGTTAATATTTTTAGAATGTACCATGTAAGAGGTTGTTTATTTGAATAGTTTTTCGAAAATTATTGAAAAATCAGGAAATCCAATACGTTTGGTGGTTCTTAGAAATTGTCGGTTTTCTTTAAAATTATTCATAAATTATCAAATTCAGGAAAATACAATGCAATTTGTTGAATTTCTTGAAAATTCATGATGAATTTCCAAAATTCAAGATTTCATATCATAATTTGTTTTTCTCTATAATTGAATAATATGTATATATTTATAATACCAAGATTCAGGTATATTAATGTAAAACTTTATTTTTGTTAATTTAATATTCCGAATATTGAGAGGTTCCCATTAAATTACTATATACATTATGTTATTAAGGAAAAGTTGATGCAATCTGTGGCTGTTTTTGAAAATTCGAGATAAATTACCAGAATTCAGGGATATTCAAAGAAAAATTTTATTTTTCTTAATGAATTTAATAATCCAAATATAAGGAGGTTTTCCTTAAATTTCTTTATAAATTTTATGCAATCTGTACCTTTTTTGAAAATTTATGATAAATTACCAGTTTGCAGAAATTCAATCTATTTTTTTTTGCATTATTAATTTAATAATCCGAAAATAGGGGTTTGAGCGCGAAGCGCTCGGGGGGGGGCGAAGCTTCTTCTAGTATATTATAACGTATAACGGGATGGGTACTGGGGAATGTAAGGTCGGAAATCGGAAATAAGGAAAAATCGGAAAATGAAATGTCGCGAGGTGAAAAAATTATAAAAGCACGGAAAAATAGGCATAAACATGTTAACATTTTAAATTTAAGGTAAACGATTTAGTATTAATAAAAGCCTCAAATGTATAGACCAATGAAAGTAAAATTACAACAAAATTTATAAATGCATTTGGGGGGCCATATATTGTACAAGAAATTGTCCGAATAGATACTTATTTATTATATGATAATGAAAATAAAAAAGAAAAAGGAAAATTTCATTTGAAAAATATGAAACCATATTACAGAAACGATAAATAAAAAATTCGCAATAAATTGTAAAAAATATTGTACATTTTGTAAATTATATGAAAAATAAATTAATGGATATTATATTTATTGTAAAAATGGAAATAAAATTTATGATAGTAGAGACATTTAAATGAGTTGGTAACAAAAATTAAAGGGCTATAAGAAAACAAAACAAAGCGATGCAGACAGAATTTACTAGAGAATATCCTCAATTACCAGAAACGCAGGCGCAGAAAATGAACAAGTTAAAAAGAAAACATATAGAAATGGATAAAAAATTAAACAAAATAAAAAATGAAATAAATGAAAAAAGAAGGGAAAATTGAATACTTTATAACGTTATCTATTCGCTTCCTATCGAAAAATATAATTATGCGAATTTTCCGCTGAACGCTATGCATCGAGATTTTGTTTAATACAGGTATCTTTTATTTAATTCCGCAACGTGATCGGAGAACGTGGATGATTGTTGGGCGCCATTCTATAAGGGGGTTTTGGATCCGTATATAGATTTATAGTATTTTGCGTCGTCGCTCAGAATTTTGTTCTGATGATTAATGTACGGTTCGCGAATGCTTACCGCGAGCACAAGAACAACCGATTTGGGGAAAATTATGTTACTACAATGAGTCTCGTCCCGATGCGCGCGCAGAATCTACCTATTCGGACGAATACTCGGCGGCATGTCCCGCGCTTAGACAGGGTCCGTAGATTCTGCAATTATACTTAATCAAATAGAGTGACACTTACATGTACAGGAACATTTAAAACAATGAAATTTTTGACACGGAGAGGCGGTGCGGCTCGCGCAGTTGCCGAGAATTGGCGCATGTAAGAATTAAGAGAGAGAGAGAGAGAGAGAGAGAGAGAGAGAGAGAGAGAGAGAGAGAGAGAGCAATAGCTCTGGCACTTACGGTTTTGCGTGTCTAGGGAGTCCCCGTGTCGCCTCTGCTAAGGAGCTGCAATGGCTCGATCGCCGGTCGGGATGCTCGCACTCTCTGTTAAATTAGGGCTCTCGTCACCCTCGCACACATACACACACACACACACGTACAAGTCACGTAAAAAAGATCGGACGCTCACCGTGTGTACCGGTAGCTTGCGCGGTCCGGGGATCTCTCTGTCTAAATTCGGTAATTTCTAATATGCATACGCGCGCTCTTTCTCTCTCTCTTTCACACCTTCCCGTGCGCTCCCACTCTTCTAATTTTTGCTGATAAGTCTCATCAATGTCCGTGAAACCGGTGGACGTTAAGCACGTATTACATTTTCCGTCGGTTGGGAGAGACGTGAGTTCCAATGGAATATCTTCTTTTGCTCCCTCGATCGTTAACTTGCAATCACGGGGCCATAGAACAGCATTGAAGGCCCGCTGAAAGTATGTTCTCACTAGACAGTCTGTATCGAGGTCACGTACAATTATACCCTATAGGGGTCGTGTAATGCCTGCTACAATGAACGGCAATTCGACTTGTCCCAGAATTGGAACGGGCGACCATCCGCCAGTCAGGCGTCCGGCCCTAAGTAAGGTTTAACACGTTCGCCAATAGCTGAGGCGATGTGTAGGCCAACTGGTCCTAAAGCTTCATTCGTCGTATTCATTGATTCTATATCTTCCGTAATGCTCACGCAAGGTATTACACATTTCTTTAAAAAAATAAACATTTCCTGCCAAGAGTAATATTACAATTACCTTAATTTTAGTAATAGCTAGGAGGGAAAGTATCTTTCAACAGCTCTACGTAGCTGCAAAATTTATAATTTATGTTTGAAGTACGTTCATCGTTGAAATCGACACCTGTCTACAGCGCTATTCGGAGCCTCGAGATCGAGCGGCTATCAACGGAGGCTATAGCTCCGACAACCTTTTAATCAAATAAACTGACACTTACATGTACAGGAACATTTAAAACAATGAAATTTTATTGCGTATCGCGCAGTTGTCGGAAATTGGCGCGTGTAAGGAGGGCGAGTGAGAGAGAGAGAGAGAGAGAGAGAGAGAGAGAGAGAGAGCAATAGGTCTGGCACTTACAGTTGCCGGTACGACGGATTCCCGTACGTATGTCTTGCGTCAACTTAAGCAAAGCAGTTTTGGTCGAAAAGTATGGTCTTACACCAATTTGCATTGGGTTCATTAGCGAGCGTAACTCGTAACTGGCAGGGAGAATCCCCTCCAAACAGCGCAGAGACGAAAGACTTTCGTGAGAGTGCGATTGTCATCGGCTTTCTCCGATTGCGTCCGCGAGTGGGAATGAGAGAGAGGGAATATCTACTCTCGGGAAATCGGTGTTAGGTGCTAGGCGGGCTATTCCATGTGTATGTGAGAGAGAGATAGCGCGATCGCCTAACTCTTTCGCGTGTAATAAGTCTTGACAGCTGGATTCGCCAAGAGAAACCGTTGCGGCGAATTATTTTATTTTATATTAATAAAATTAGTTTGTTCCCGCGCAGGATCTATTTTATTTTTGGTGTGTGAGTGTTATAAAAATGGACTCTTCCGGGAGAGATTGCTGCCCCACTACCTCCCCTTTATACTTTATACTTTAGTAAGCCAACATAATTTACAAAACATTACAAAAATGCAGTAAAAACCTATAGAGATAAAATTAATTTATCTGTACATAGGGCAGCATAAAACTTATTTCTATAGTTTAAAAACTAAAATAAAGTATCACCTGTATACTGGACAGTGATTGACCTTATACTCAATATCCTATTAACATTGATCTAGCTGTTGTAAAACTTTTAGTAGACGCATTCATATTTCTAGCAAAAGCAATTTTTTCTATACTGTTTAATCTAGCAGGACATGTTAACCCTACTGCACAAGTAACTCTAAAGTGAGGAAACATTTCTTTGTGCTATTTAGATGAGTCACATTTACATGTAGATGTAAAAATAATATCATCAACTACAACAATGTCTTTATAAACTGGTTGCCTTTTAGTGGATACACAGAATTAGTAAAAATTTATTTACCTCTACCAAAATACAAAATAGCTTTATTATTTCCTATGTAATTTAGGTCACCATACGACATCCTAATTTCATTATGTTGAGGTATCTTATTCTCTTTTATACGTGGAGGAATCATTTTCTTACCATTTTCAAATACCATATCATCTATTTTGCTAAATACGTTTTCAATAGGTTCATGTTTATCATTAGTATTATCAGCATTGTGTATTATTGATTCTTTCACAAAATTTATTTACCTAAATTTAGAAAAATAATTATTTATGTTTAGATTATTTACACTGTTGCAATTGTGTTTTATATCCTGTTCCTCACTTTTATCTTTCAATTTCGAAGTTGTATTTTTATAGTCCCCTTCAAGCTTATACATTTTTATTAATGTTTCCCCAATTTCAGTTACAATTATTATGTATTCTTTTGTATTCACGTTAATCATTTTGTTCGCATTATAATTGGAGATACGTCTATGAGAACGATTACCATTTGTTAAAAAAAATATATGTTCTAATGTCCAAAAGTAACTGTTTTCTTACTCAGAGTCCTGAAGGACTTCCATTGCAGAATATAAAATTTTTTCAAATGATTTAGGCATTTTTTGTTTTTTAAGTTTGAATTTTTCTACTTCACTTACTAGCTTAATCAAATAGCTTTGAAATTTATCACAGTTTAGTTTCCCTGTATATATTTGTTCATATAAAATTATTATAAATTTAATTGAATCCAATTCTTAAGTATTTTTCTAATGTCTCTTACTAGTCCTTAAATTTCTTAAATTATTAGGAATTCCATTATATATCCGTATTGCAACCATATAACTATTCTTATTACTTACAGATTTAGATATTTTAGGTATTGGTGTACTTTTGTTTGTTGTATTGGTATTTCTATTTTTATGAATGTTATGTAATTTCATGTAATGAAAATATTATATATTATATATATATATATATATATATATATATATATGGGTGGTTCTCTGTGACATCGAAGATGAAAAAAATAAATATTGCTATAACTGTGGGAATATGTTTTAGAGGTATCCAGTAGTTCTCCTGAATTTTTTCAGATTTTTTCTGGGCCATTATTTTAAGTTACAGAGAGTCAAAGTTGACATTTTAGCACTTTTTTGCATTATATGCCCATTTTCATGAATTTTTAGCTCCCAGGGGATGCATTTTTCACTAAAAACATAAGTATGACTTTTTTTGTAAAATTTTCCGAACTTTTCATTAAAAATACTTTTAAAGACATAAATGTATGCTGTCACACTCTCGTAAGCCATTTAAACCTTAAATAGTGAAAATCAGCAATTCTGCTCCGGACTCTGGTAACCTAATACTGTCTAAAAGATGTCTTTTTATAGTCAAAAACTGCCTAAAAATTTCCAGAGTGGGTCTAAATCATTAAGATCACTTATGGTCAAAATATCCGGGAAAAGTGCCCGAAATATTAACAGAAATGTATATTTGTTGCCGTATAACGATGAATCTAGTAGCATGATCATTGCAAAAAAATTTATGCACTTACCTTGGAGTAGTAGGAAAGTATCTCCACTTGTTTCAGTATTCATCTAATCCCCTGTAAGCTGCTAAAAATACACATATTATTAGACAATTATAAAAAATTATTTTTAAACATTTATAATACTAATCTGAAGGATTACTGGTATATGATGATATATATATATCATTCAATATTTAAAGATATTTCGTTGTCAAAAACTAAATAAATAACAAATTATTAGAAATTCAGAAAAATTCGATGTTAAATATTGTTTTCACAAATTTTTTGAAAATTATCGTAAATTAATCAAAATCTGGAGCAATTTGTGACTTTTCCTAGAAATTTTGTAATTGTTAATATTTTTAGAATGTACCATGTAAGAGGTTGTTTATTTGAATAGTTTTTCGAAAATTATTGAAAAATCAGGAAATCCAATACGTTTGGTGGTTCTTAGAAATTGTCGGTTTTCTTTAAAATTATTCATAAATTATCAAATTCAGGAAAATACAATGCAATTTGTTGAATTTCTTGAAAATTCATGATGAATTTCCAAAATTCAAGATTTCATATCATAATTTGTTTTTCTCTATAATTGAATAATATGTATATATTTATAATACCAAGATTCAGGTATATTAATGTAAAACTTTATTTTTGTTAATTTAATATTCCGAATATTGAGAGGTTCCCATTAAATTACTATATACATTATGTTATTAAGGAAAAGTTGATGCAATCTGTGGCTGTTTTTGAAAATTCGAGATAAATTACCAGAATTCAGGGATATTCAAAGAAAAATTTTATTTTTCTTAATGAATTTAATAATCCAAATATAAGGAGGTTTTCCTTAAATTTCTTTATAAATTTTATGCAATCTGTACCTTTTTTGAAAATTTATGATAAATTACCAGTTTGCAGAAATTCAATCTATTTTTTTTTGCATTATTAATTTAATAATCCGAAAATAGGGGTTTGAGCGCGAAGCGCTCGGGGGGGGGCGAAGCTTCTTCTAGTATATTATAACGTATAACGGGATGGGTACTGGGGAATGTAAGGTCGGAAATCGGAAATAAGGAAAAATCGGAAAATGAAATGTCGCGAGGTGAAAAAATTATAAAAGCACGGAAAAATAGGCATAAACATGTTAACATTTTAAATTTAAGGTAAACGATTTAGTATTAATAAAAGCCTCAAATGTATAGACCAATGAAAGTAAAATTACAACAAAATTTATAAATGCATTTGGGGGGCCATATATTGTACAAGAAATTGTCCGAATAGATACTTATTTATTATATGATAATGAAAATAAAAAAGAAAAAGGAAAATTTCATTTGAAAAATATGAAACCATATTACAGAAACGATAAATAAAAAATTCGCAATAAATTGTAAAAAATATTGTACATTTTGTAAATTATATGAAAAATAAATTAATGGATATTATATTTATTGTAAAAATGGAAATAAAATTTATGATAGTAGAGACATTTAAATGAGTTGGTAACAAAAATTAAAGGGCTATAAGAAAACAAAACAAAGCGATGCAGACAGAATTTACTAGAGAATATCCTCAATTACCAGAAACGCAGGCGCAGAAAATGAACAAGTTAAAAAGAAAACATATAGAAATGGATAAAAAATTAAACAAAATAAAAAATGAAATAAATGAAAAAAGAAGGGAAAATTGAATACTTTATAACGTTATCTATTCGCTTCCTATCGAAAAATATAATTATGCGAATTTTCCGCTGAACGCTATGCATCGAGATTTTGTTTAATACAGGTATCTTTTATTTAATTCCGCAACGTGATCGGAGAACGTGGATGATTGTTGGGCGCCATTCTATAAGGGGGTTTTGGATCCGTATATAGATTTATAGTATTTTGCGTCGTCGCTCAGAATTTTGTTCTGATGATTAATGTACGGTTCGCGAATGCTTACCGCGAGCACAAGAACAACCGATTTGGGGAAAATTATGTTACTACAATGAGTCTCGTCCCGATGCGCGCGCAGAATCTACCTATTCGGACGAATACTCGGCGGCATGTCCCGCGCTTAGACAGGGTCCGTAGATTCTGCAATTATACTTAATCAAATAGAGTGACACTTACATGTACAGGAACATTTAAAACAATGAAATTTTTGACACGGAGAGGCGGTGCGGCTCGCGCAGTTGCCGAGAATTGGCGCATGTAAGAATTAAGAGAGAGAGAGAGAGAGAGAGAGAGAGAGAGAGAGAGAGAGAGAGAGAGAGAGAGAGAGCAATAGCTCTGGCACTTACGGTTTTGCGTGTCTAGGGAGTCCCCGTGTCGCCTCTGCTAAGGAGCTGCAATGGCTCGATCGCCGGTCGGGATGCTCGCACTCTCTGTTAAATTAGGGCTCTCGTCACCCTCGCACACATACACACACACACACACGTACAAGTCACGTAAAAAAGATCGGACGCTCACCGTGTGTACCGGTAGCTTGCGCGGTCCGGGGATCTCTCTGTCTAAATTCGGTAATTTCTAATATGCATACGCGCGCTCTTTCTCTCTCTCTTTCACACCTTCCCGTGCGCTCCCACTCTTCTAATTTTTGCTGATAAGTCTCATCAATGTCCGTGAAACCGGTGGACGTTAAGCACGTATTACATTTTCCGTCGGTTGGGAGAGACGTGAGTTCCAATGGAATATCTTCTTTTGCTCCCTCGATCGTTAACTTGCAATCACGGGGCCATAGAACAGCATTGAAGGCCCGCTGAAAGTATGTTCTCACTAGACAGTCTGTATCGAGGTCACGTACAATTATACCCTATAGGGGTCGTGTAATGCCTGCTACAATGAACGGCAATTCGACTTGTCCCAGAATTGGAACGGGCGACCATCCGCCAGTCAGGCGTCCGGCCCTAAGTAAGGTTTAACACGTTCGCCAATAGCTGAGGCGATGTGTAGGCCAACTGGTCCTAAAGCTTCATTCGTCGTATTCATTGATTCTATATCTTCCGTAATGCTCACGCAAGGTATTACACATTTCTTTAAAAAAATAAACATTTCCTGCCAAGAGTAATATTACAATTACCTTAATTTTAGTAATAGCTAGGAGGGAAAGTATCTTTCAACAGCTCTACGTAGCTGCAAAATTTATAATTTATGTTTGAAGTACGTTCATCGTTGAAATCGACACCTGTCTACAGCGCTATTCGGAGCCTCGAGATCGAGCGGCTATCAACGGAGGCTATAGCTCCGACAACCTTTTAATCAAATAAACTGACACTTACATGTACAGGAACATTTAAAACAATGAAATTTTATTGCGTATCGCGCAGTTGTCGGAAATTGGCGCGTGTAAGGAGGGCGAGTGAGAGAGAGAGAGAGAGAGAGAGAGAGAGAGAGCAATAGGTCTGGCACTTACAGTTGCCGGTACGACGGATTCCCGTACGTATGTCTTGCGTCAACTTAAGCAAAGCAGTTTTGGTCGAAAAGTATGGTCTTACACCAATTTGCATTGGGTTCATTAGCGAGCGTAACTCGTAACTGGCAGGGAGAATCCCCTCCAAACAGCGCAGAGACGAAAGACTTTCGTGAGAGTGCGATTGTCATCGGCTTTCTCCGATTGCGTCCGCGAGTGGGAATGAGAGAGAGGGAATATCTACTCTCGGGAAATCGGTGTTAGGTGCTAGGCGGGCTATTCCATGTGTATGTGAGAGAGAGATAGCGCGATCGCCTAACTCTTTCGCGTGTAATAAGTCTTGACAGCTGGATTCGCCAAGAGAAACCGTTGCGGCGAATTATTTTATTTTATATTAATAAAATTAGTTTGTTCCCGCGCAGGATCTATTTTATTTTTGGTGTGTGAGTGTTATAAAAATGGACTCTTCCGGGAGAGATTGCTGCCCCACTACCTCCCCTTTATACTTTATACTTTAGTAAGCCAACATAATTTACAAAACATTACAAAAATGCAGTAAAAACCTATAGAGATAAAATTAATTTATCTGTACATAGGGCAGCATAAAACTTATTTCTATAGTTTAAAAACTAAAATAAAGTATCACCTGTATACTGGACAGTGATTGACCTTATACTCAATATCCTATTAACATTGATCTAGCTGTTGTAAAACTTTTAGTAGACGCATTCATATTTCTAGCAAAAGCAATTTTTTCTATACTGTTTAATCTAGCAGGACATGTTAACCCTACTGCACAAGTAACTCTAAAGTGAGGAAACATTTCTTTGTGCTATTTAGATGAGTCACATTTACATGTAGATGTAAAAATAATATCATCAACTACAACAATGTCTTTATAAACTGGTTGCCTTTTAGTGGATACACAGAATTAGTAAAAATTTATTTACCTCTACCAAAATACAAAATAGCTTTATTATTTCCTATGTAATTTAGGTCACCATACGACATCCTAATTTCATTATGTTGAGGTATCTTATTCTCTTTTATACGTGGAGGAATCATTTTCTTACCATTTTCAAATACCATATCATCTATTTTGCTAAATACGTTTTCAATAGGTTCATGTTTATCATTAGTATTATCAGCATTGTGTATTATTGATTCTTTCACAAAATTTATTTACCTAAATTTAGAAAAATAATTATTTATGTTTAGATTATTTACACTGTTGCAATTGTGTTTTATATCCTGTTCCTCACTTTTATCTTTCAATTTCGAAGTTGTATTTTTATAGTCCCCTTCAAGCTTATACATTTTTATTAATGTTTCCCCAATTTCAGTTACAATTATTATGTATTCTTTTGTATTCACGTTAATCATTTTGTTCGCATTATAATTGGAGATACGTCTATGAGAACGATTACCATTTGTTAAAAAAAATATATGTTCTAATGTCCAAAAGTAACTGTTTTCTTACTCAGAGTCCTGAAGGACTTCCATTGCAGAATATAAAATTTTTTCAAATGATTTAGGCATTTTTTGTTTTTTAAGTTTGAATTTTTCTACTTCACTTACTAGCTTAATCAAATAGCTTTGAAATTTATCACAGTTTAGTTTCCCTGTATATATTTGTTCATATAAAATTATTATAAATTTAATTGAATCCAATTCTTAAGTATTTTTCTAATGTCTCTTACTAGTCCTTAAATTTCTTAAATTATTAGGAATTCCATTATATATCCGTATTGCAACCATATAACTATTCTTATTACTTACAGATTTAGATATTTTAGGTATTGGTGTACTTTTGTTTGTTGTATTGGTATTTCTATTTTTATGAATGTTATGTAATTTCATGTAATGAAAATATTATATATTATATATATATATATATATATATATATATATGGGTGGTTCTCTGTGACATCGAAGATGAAAAAAATAAATATTGCTATAACTGTGGGAATATGTTTTAGAGGTATCCAGTAGTTCTCCTGAATTTTTTCAGATTTTTTCTGGGCCATTATTTTAAGTTACAGAGAGTCAAAGTTGACATTTTAGCACTTTTTTGCATTATATGCCCATTTTCATGAATTTTTAGCTCCCAGGGGATGCATTTTTCACTAAAAACATAAGTATGACTTTTTTTGTAAAATTTTCCGAACTTTTCATTAAAAATACTTTTAAAGACATAAATGTATGCTGTCACACTCTCGTAAGCCATTTAAACCTTAAATAGTGAAAATCAGCAATTCTGCTCCGGACTCTGGTAACCTAATACTGTCTAAAAGATGTCTTTTTATAGTCAAAAACTGCCTAAAAATTTCCAGAGTGGGTCTAAATCATTAAGATCACTTATGGTCAAAATATCCGGGAAAAGTGCCCGAAATATTAACAGAAATTTATATTTGTTGCCTTATAACGATGAATATAGTAGCATGATCATTGCAAAAAAATTTATGCACTTACCTTGGAATGGTAGAAAAGTATCTCCACTTGTTTCAGTATCCATCTAATCCCCTGTAAGCTGCTAAAATACAAATATTATTATACAAATGTAAAAAATTAATTTTTAAACATTTATAATGCTGAATTTTTAGTTTTACATCCCTTACAAGAATTATAATACTAATCTGAAGGATTACTATACATATAATGCAAAAAAGTGCTAAAATGTCAACTTTGACTCTCTGTAACTTAAAATAATGGCCCAGAAAAAATCTGAAAAAATTCAGGAGAACTACTGGATACCTCTAAAACATATTTCCACAGTTATAGCAATATTTATTTTTTTCATCTTCGATGTCACAGAGAACCACCCATATATATATATATATATATATGGGTGGTTCTCTGTGACATCGAAGATATATATATATATATATATATATATATATATATTTATCATCAAATGAACAAGTCGAAATTTCAAAATAGTTCAAATGTTAGGTACGAACTAAAAATAAATTCGAAGTTGTGCAAGAATATTTTAGTTAATATTTTTATTGAACATTTCTTGTCCTGGATAAAATTTTTGGTATTTATAATTTATTTATATTTTAATTATTAAAACGTATTTATTAAAGCACTCCCATTATTAAATCAAACTTTAATTTACTTAAATTAATAAATATATTTATTGAGCTGCTAAGTCTGCAATTTTACATGCAATTCTAATTCAAGTGTATAACATATAAATAATTAATTATAAACTCTTTTAATAATAAAAAATGAAATAGCAGTACATAGCCAGTATTGCGTCGATCGAGAAACCATCACCGGACATACTGGATCGTAAATATTATAAATGTCACCCTAAACAACTGGTGACAACTGTGATATTTGTGGTATGTGACAATGGATACCATAGAAGTTATGAAAGATTAAAAAACCCGAAGTATGTGAGTAACAACTTAATAATCTGTACAGAACATGCAATAAGTGACATAACAGCAATAACTGAAAAACATATGTTAAGTGATGTGGCAAAAAAAGTGATCGCAATGATTAAAATGAAACAATCAGAGAAAATAAGATAATTCTTACAAGATCTGCATAATAAAACTCCAGAAAAACTAAATAATCCATAAGATTCGAGGACAATGACATGGACAACATAATAACAGAAAACATGTTACTAAAAGAACTAGTTGCCAAATTACAAGATAAGAACAAAGTGCAAAAAAAATTAATTAAATTACAAAGACAAAAATGCACAGAACCACAAGACTCCTCAGATGAAAGAAAGTGAAATCGAAAATGACATTAACATAAGGAATTTTACTAACTTTCACACTAATGGAAAAATACTAAATATGTATACCAACAAAAGAAATAAAACAGATACAGTATTGATGGAAGTTACGCCAGAAATTTACAAGTATGTACGAGAGAATGGAAATAAAGTTTTTGTGGGTCATCAGTGCTGTAAAGCATATGACCTTATTAATACTGCGCCTTGTTTAAATTGTACAAGATATGGTCATAGTACAATGAAGTGCAGAATTAATACAGTCTGTATTACGTGCTCTGAAAACTATAATGTAAATGAGTGCAAAAATACTAAAATAGAATGTGCTTAGTGCATATATATAACAATGAGAAATACAGAACTAATCTATCAACAGATTACTTGCCAACAGATATAATTAAATATAGTATTTTAACCGATTAAGTCCCAAAATGACATTTTTTAATCACGGTTTTCAACGGATGTACTATCTGATAAAAAAAGCTGTAAAAAATTTGAAAGATAGTGTTTCCGACGTAAAATTAACTGATCTTTCAGAATATGATATTCATTTTTTAAAAAAATGCACCGTTGACGAGCTATATAGGTTTTTTTGCAAAAATAACGCGAATTTTCGAACCTCTTTTTTTATCGAACATTTTCGTATTGAAATCTCATAAGGATTCTTGTTATAACTATGAAAACCACGTTAAATGATCCTAAACTTGAAGTTAAATCATTGACAATTGCCAATTTCATGTGGAAATACACAAAATGGCGGCCTAAACATAGAAAAAATGTCAAAATCTTGAGGAATTTTTTACTCAAAAATGATGGACTTTAGAAAAAATTTTATAGAATAAAAAGTTCTTAGAATTCATCAAAGAATACGCTGGAATTTTTTCAGAAATTTTCGACAACTTTTTGGATTTTTCAAAATTTTTTTCATCAAGCCTCTAGCCCCCGAAAGCCGAGAAATAACAGCCTTTGCCCTCCCAGGAAAGGGTTTATGTCAATTCACCCGCGTACCCTACGGTCTAGCAAATGCTCCAGCTATGTTCCAGAAAATAATGGACAATTTAATAAAGCCAGAGTGGGAACCGAATGTGTTCGTTTACTTAGATATATAATCATCACAGCCAAAAACTTTGAAAAACACATTCGGTGGCTTAAAATAGTATTAGCAGTCCTTAAAAAAGCCAACTTGCAGCTAAACCGCGAAAAATCTGAATTTTGTTGCGCGGAGGTTACATACCTAGGTTAAAAAGTTAACCAGGATGGCCTAAAAACAGATAATGACAAAATAAAGCCGATATTAGAATACCCAGCCCCTACTAATTTGAAGCAGGTACGGAGATTTACCGGATTAATCGGTTGGTATTCCCGATTTATCGACAAATTAGCAGACTACCGAGCACTCTTGAATCATCTTACAAGGAAAGATGTCAAATGGCACTGGCACAAAGAACAGCAAGAAGTGTTTGGGAAGATGAAGTTAGCCCTCACCCAAGCCCCCGTTTTAGACCGACTCGATTTTTCCCTCCCATTTTCCCTTCGAACTGATGCCAGCGATTATGCAATAATCGGAGTTCTCTCTCAAGAGATAAACGGAGAAGAGCATCCGATATACTACGTAAGGAAAATCCTAAGCAAATCTGAGCGGAACTACATCTTCACGGAAAAGGAGTGCTTGGCTGTGTTATGGTGTGTAGACCGACTTAAGGGCTATTTGCAAGGGGAAGAGTTGAGGATAGTAACGGATCACCACAGTCTTCTCTGGTTGCATAATATTAAGGATCCAACAGGAAAACTAGCCCATTGGAATACCATCCTGCAAAATTATAATATAAAATTTGTGCAGCGCAAAGGAGCGTTACACAAAGTGCCGCATGCATTATCTCGAGCATATGAGAATACTGAAGCAGCAGCAGCCATAGCAATAGACAGTAGCGATCCCTAGTATCAGACAAAATTAATAGCAGTAGCCAAATTCCCCAGTAAGTACCTCGACCTTAGAATAGAGAATAATCTATTATACGTCCACCGTACCAATCCCCTAATAGATCTCTTCATACCCGACCTTGGTGCCTGGAAGCTGATTTTACCCCAAAATGATCGAGCAAGAGCCCTGTCACGTCCATACTTGTACCAACCACTATCAAAAATGTTGCAAGAAGGCAAATGGTTAATAAACCATTCGCGTTCCTTTCGCTCTTGTTTGACTAGGACTAGCCTTACGTCTCCGGGAGTAGCGAGCGAAGTTATTTTGAGAGTAGAGATGAAGGATATAATGTGGGATAAATAAAATAATATATGTTTTATTTAGTATTAATCATGCATTATTTATTTAAATATGTTAACATCATAATATGCTGTTTTCCTTTAAATGAACACGTGTAACTAAATTCTTACAGCTTTTTAATGGACAAAAACACATAAAATTACACTATTTTATTAATAATTGCGTAAAATTATTTAAATCAAATAACAATTTTAAATTTGATTGAATAAACAATTGTACTGCGAACACGTTAACAAATTATAGAATAAAATATACACAAGGTTATTTTTTTATAAACATTAATAATTAATAATTAAAATAAGAATTAATATAAATAAATGCAGTGTCACGTCCAGACTTGCACCAATTACTATAAAAAATATTACAAGAAGGCAAATGGTTAATAAACCATTCGCGTTCCTTTCGCTCTTGTTTGACTAGGACTAGCCTTACGTCTCCGGGAGTAGCGAGCGAAGTTATTTTGATAGTAGAGATGCAGGATATAATGCGGGATAAATAAAATAATATATGTTTTATTTCGTATTAATCATGTATTATTTATTTAAATATAATATGCAGTTTTTCTTTAAATGAACACGTGCAACTAAATTATTACAGCTTTTTAATGGGCAAAAATACATAAATTCACACTATTTCATTTACAATTGCATAAATTTATTTAAGTCAAATAAAGATCTTAATTTTGATTAAATAAACAAGTGTGCGGCGAACACGTTAGCACATTACAGGATAAAATATTCGCAAGGTTATTTTATTATAAACATTAATAATCAATAATTGAAATAAGAATCATTATAAATAAATGCAGATAAAATAAAAAAAATGGTTGTCGTTTAAAACATGAATTATAGTTAAGAAATTGCAATTCAAACCGTGAATATTTCAAATCAAATGCAATGTAACCAATAATTATTATAAATAAATTGTAATATATAATAATAATTGTTTTACAAGAAATCGGTTGGTTCAGCAATCGAAATAACATAAAATATCAGGTTTGCCTTTACGAATAATACAAGCGTATAGATAGCCGAAAAGAATATACCTTAAGTACCCAAATATATAGATATATATATGTATATATATATATATGTGTGTGTATTCGGTGAGGAACGAAGGTCCGCCTTGAACGTGGATAGCGGTGTCAGATTGCCGGATAATGTCCTGCTAGACCTGCGGGCGTCGACGTTAGATGTGTATGCTGTTGGAGCTCGACGATTTCCAGATGTCGAAGTCGTAGTTCCTCGACTATGGCTTGTAGATGTCAATGATACGTCTCGATTCCTCTCGTGATTTTTAATACGTTTTACTTTAAAGTTCAAGTAGCAGAGCCACGCCCTCGGATAAAAATCAGAGAGTTGACCAGCAGAGCTTCGCCTTGCGAAAGCTTTAGATGAAAAATTAAGAGTGCCTGTGTCTCTTCTGGGTCCTCTTTATATACCCTAAAATTATATGCATCTGTCCTTGTCTTACGCTTCGCCTTGTCTTACACTTTGCCTTATATGGAAATTGTGTAAGTAGTTCTCGATTTTTCTGTGCTTGCACCCGATTGGGCCGTTAGATGTGCGTAATTAAAAATTATCGAATCCCGTGCATTTTCTGTATCGCTTCGTAGTTAATTCGGAGAATTTGCTGTCCCCCTTTTATTACTGCGACGTTACCCAAAGAACGGCTTAATTTATTACTTCCTTCTAATGCTCGAATTTTCTAGTCGATGTTTCCCATTGCCGGCTCTTCTCCGAGCATTGATTTTAGTGTGCAGTACAAAAAAACTCTTGCGTAACCCTTCGTTTCGATCTCACTATCGGCGATCCCGCTTATATGCGTATCGGCTTTGAATAATATCTTCAACTCTACTTATCAGTCTCTTTTTCGTTTGAAACACTCGTAAAATAATCTGTTCCTTAGCTCTATTTTATATTATTGCATTTACTTAGAACCATTCTTTATCAACCTTATTTTGTTCGTCTTCTACGCCGTATTTTTATTCTAATCTACGCAGTACTTTTGTACGAAAAATAATAATATAATTTTCGTCGGGACGCGACAACTCCCCCCCTTTTTAAAAACGACGCCCTCGTCGTTGATCAATATTATTATTATATTATTATTTCTCTTAACATAAGATATCATACTTAATTTTAAATTATAATCATTATTTCGATTAACTTTTCTTTATTTCTTATGGTGAACTTTATAAACCATATTACAATTATTTCTTTCGTAGTTCAACTTCGTTTGTTATTATTTTTCATACATCTATTACATTATTTCAAACAGTTTAACAGTATTGATATAGTTCACCTATAAAAATAGATACTTAATAAAAAAAATTTTATTATTCCAATTTTTATTCTAGATATTCCGAAAAATTGTATAATTATTATTAAATGTGTTTTCTGTAGATAAAGAATTTATTTATCTTTAGTTTGTACTCCTAATTTTTAGTATACATCAAGTCATGTTAAAAATATATGTTATTAGTATTTTTTTTTTCTCGTAGCCACATTTTTTTTTTACAAAATTTTCAATTTTCTTCTATAATATTTGTATGCTTACATATGTATTTTCTAAAATTTAAACAAAACAGTTAAATATTAGTTTACTTTTTTTTACATTTATTCAATTAATAATTCTACCGTTACGAATTGTTGAAGAGAAGAAACAAAAAATTTCCTAATCTTATGCAATACTGATTCTCCCTTCAATGTGAACAATGTTAGTACATCCTATTTTAATATATTTATATATTTTTTTTATAAAAGGATTAGGAGTGAAGAAAAATTAATTTTCTTCGCTCCCCTCCCCACCAAAATAAAACGAACACATAATTATTTGACTCTTTTTTTTTAGAATTTTCTTTTCAGCCATTATAAACAAAGATTCACTTTTAATATAATATAATATATAATTGAGAAATAGTTAATTCAGTTTCATAAGAAAAAGATACAATCGATACAAATGAAAAAATAAAATGAGCAATACATAAGTGACAGTGCGAGAATTGAGTAGGCTAAGTAGGCCCATGTAGAACCATCCTCCTATATCTTGGGAGAAAGAGTAGACTACACTGAATAAACGATACGACGGAATAACCCAAGTAGTTACGAAACTGCCCGATGCTTGCATATCATAGAATTATGGCAGCAACGTTCGTTTTTATTCGCTTAATTCCATTTTGTTTCACGTTAAACTGACTAATTTATACTCTTTTTAGTTTTATTTTTTGAGGAAAAATTTAAATATACGTCGTTTTCTTGATTCTATTTAAACTAACAACTGTAGAAACTTATTTGTTATGTTCAAGTAAATAAAGAGAAATCGTTTGAATTTGTTTACTTTTTAGTTTCCAATTAAAGAATATTAATTTTGAATAATATTTAAATAAATTCACCAGAATTTTACTACTAATTATATTATTTTTGTATTTTTTTTGCTACACATTGTATTATTGGTAATATAAACATGCAAAAAATATTATTTATCTGTATCAATTATTATTGTATATCCTGAATCGTCTTATAAAATGTTAAAATTTATTCGAAACAATTAGCATACCTATTGTTTATAAATAAGAGGAAAATATTCTAACGTGCCTGTCTTAGGTTTTATATTATTAGTTCTATATAAAACTTAAATAAACGTATGGAATTAATTGTATGAAAATAAGTGTTGTTTTATTTTTTTAAACCTTTTTATTGTATATACATTGTTTGTTTTAATCAGTTTTATGAACAAAGTATTAGATTGAACACTAGTATGAACTGCATTGGCATAAATACTAAATTGTACAATTTTAATTATTATTGTTTTTATTAATAGTTGAATTTTGAACTTTATCCACAAAATTAACAAATTAATCGAATTTTCTGCATTTTTTTTTTATTAAAATCAACATTAGAAATATTCTCATACTTTTATTTTGAATCGATGATTTTATCCGACATGTGGATTGATACTATTTGTGAGTTTACTTTATTTAATTAATTTAATTAATGAAGTTTTTAACCTTTTTTTTTTAATTATTAATTTTAATAAAATCTTTCTTTTCCCTCCTCTTCTCGTTTCTTTGCAATCGTTATTTTGTTAGTTTGTACAGATTCTCCTATGTCCATTGAGCCTAGTGTTAGATTATTTGTTTCTAGTATGCCAAACTCTCCTTATATATTTAGACCTGCGCGTTCTGTAAGAAAGTATGACTAATTAACAGAATTACTAGAGTCAAGGTAAGTTCAGTTGTAATTATTTATATAGGTTTACATTTTGAACGGTATGTAGGAAGGATAAGTGACCGTGTTGCTGGAGCTTTCACCGCAACGAGGAGGAAAGGGTGCAATCAAGCACTCCTTAGGAAGGATAAGTGACGGTGTTGCTGGAGCTTTTACCGCAACGAGGAGGAAAGGGTGCAATCAAGCACTCCTTAGGAAGGATAAGTGACAGTGTTGCTGGAGCATTTACCGCAACGAGGAGGAAAGGGTGCAATCAAGCACTCCTTAGGAAGGATAGGATATAAGTTTTAGGTTTAGTGATGTGTTAGACTCCAATGATTCTATTTTATTGTAAATCATTTTTTTTTATAGCATTTAAATTTAAATTTGACTAAGCTCAACTGACATTGAAAATTTAAACCTATTCCTTACTTTCCTTTGTACATCAATATCATTGTTATCTTAGGCGAGAAGAGTAAAGAGAAAAAGACCTTATTTTTTTGTTATTTGCCTTATTCGTTTCTAATTTAATAATCGCGTATTTATTTAATTTAAGTGAGTGTATGCTTTTCTTGTGTTGATCTTTCTGTATAATAAAAAATATTATTTCCTTGTAGTTTATTTTCGTCGTTAATTTAGATATATACATATTATTTTTATATCGTTTTTTTTTGTATAAAGTCAGATAAATTGAAATAATTTTATTTTAAGTTGAATGTATGCCAATTGTGATTACAAGATAATAAATATTATTCTATTAGCAACCTTTTAGAACTGTAAAATATATAATAGTGCGTATACATATTTTCAAGCACATTGGGGCTATTATATATTATATACCTATGTTTATGCACTACAAAGGTTCCATATATGAATATCTTAACCTATTAACATGCACTATTTTCGTTTTATTATGAGCTAGCTCTATTTTTACATTTCCCTTGTTATTAACTATTTCTAAAATCCGATGTGGTCCAGTATATTGATCGCCTAGTTTGTATTTCTTCCCTCCTTTTAATAACCAGACATTATCCCCTGTCCGAAATTCTTGATGATTGGCTTTCCTGTCGTAATAGAATTTAGACCTATGTTTAGAAGCTATTAATTTTTCTCGCGCGATTCCCTGTATTTCGTTTAAACGTTGTCGTAAATTTATAATGTAATCATCATACGTTGGAACTCGTTCTCGTGGGTCTAAAGGTTCGTTTGATGGTAGTCGCGCTTTTCGTGCAAAAACAATTTCAAAAGGCGTGTAGAGATGACCCTCATGTACCGACGTATTATATGAAAACGCGACTAATTCGCATAACTCATCCCATGAGTCATTTCTTTCTATCATTGTTTTTAAATAATCTGCTAAGCTGCTATGAAAACGCTCAACGGAATTGGACTGAGGGTGATAAGCCGTGGTTTTAACTTGTTTAATCTTAAAAATTTTCGCTACTTCTCTCATCAGACTACTTAAAAATGAGGTACCTTGGTCGGATATAATTAACAACGGGGCGCTAAAAATTGAAAAGTGTCGACGGACTAACGCTTCGGCGATCGTGGCCGCGGTCGCGTCTGGTATGGGTATCGCCATACAGTATTTTGAAAGGTTACATTGAATGGTTAATATATTATTGTTATTATTTCGAGATCTGGGAAATGGTCCCACAAGATCGACCGATATGGATTCCATAGCCGAGTACGGAGTATCTGTTATTATCATACGTTGTTTAGTTTTAATACGAACCAATTTTTTTAGTTGGCAAGTTAAACAATGTCTAATGTAGTTTTGTACGTCTTTCTTAATATCTGGCCAATAAGAACGTTGCTTTATACGTTTATAGGTTTTTGTTACCCCTTTATGCCCTGTACAAGCAGACAAGTGCATTTCGCGAATAATATTTTCCCTATTACTTTCTTCCACACATTTTATGAATCCTAAACAAATAATTATTTTTACATTAATTTTTCGTAGAGTTATACTTATTTGTTTCAATATTTCGTTCCATGAAACGTTTTCAATAAATTCGCTCTTCGCGATACTTATTGAACGTAATTTTTCTTTTAATATAATATTTTTCAAATTTAATAGATTCGTTTTTAGATTATTAATAATTTCTGAAGTACTCAGTCGCTCTTCGTCACGTAACACCATAGCAAAATGCATTTTTCCGTTTTTGTTATTGATTCTTATTTCTCCTTGATTTAAATTGGAAAAATGAGGTAGTAATAATTTTGAAGCCAAATTTCTGGATCCTCCATCTAAAGGCATTCCAGTCGTAGTTATGAAATAAACGTAATTATCTTTCCTCATAAAGAGTTGTTCTTTAACTTCAATGAATTTCTTTTCATCATTTGGTTCTTCGTAAACATCCTTTTCTTCCCAGGACTCGTCAAATTTGTTGTTAAAATTATCTATCTCCATGGGTTGTAATCTTTTGTCTGAGTTGACTATCGTTTCAATTTCCTCGGGGGCTTCTTGTATTATAGGAAGGTTTTTGACAGGTTCTTTTGATATATTTGACTTCTTGGGTCGTTTTGCTCTCTTTTCATTGTAGTTTGGCCGTGTTATTTTTCCTGCACGACTGCGTGTTTCCATAGAATGATTTTTAATAACATTAACGGGTTCTTCTATTGGATTTCTTGATAACGCGTCAGCATTAACGTTACTTTTACCGGCTTTCATTCAGTTTTATTCTCCATCTACTAACTCTGGATGTCGGATCTACTGAGTTTTTAAACCAAACAAGTGGTTTATGATCTGTTATAATGAGGAAACGACGGCCTCTTAGATAGCAATCGAACTGAGTAACGGCATACAGTATGGCTAATGCTTCCCTTGAGTAAGTATCATATTTTTGCTCGGCTTTGTTTAATACTCGTGAGACATAAGCAACTGGTAGGTCGGTTCCTACCTCTCCTTGTGATAGAATAGCTCCGATCGCTGTACCGCTAGCGTCACAAGTCACTATAAATGGTTTATTAAAATCTGCGATTTGTAGTATTGGTTGTTTACACAATTTTTCTCTTAAATCATCGAATGCCTTTTGAACCTCGCTGGACCATAGGAAGGGTGCGTCTTTCTTTAATAAATTACTTAATGGTCTAGCAATACCCGAAAAATTCGCAATGAATCGTCTATAATAACCTGCTAATCCTAAAAATTGACGTATGTTTTTCACTGTTTTTGGAATTGGAAATTTTTTTACTGCTTCTAATTTTTTTGGATCCGGCAAAACCCCTTCTGGTGATAGTACGTGTCCCAGATACACTACTTCTCTCTTTAAAAATTCACATTTGTCTGGCTGTAATTTCAGATTTGCGGCGCGTACTCTTTGCAAAAATTTTTCAAATTTTTGGTTATGTTCCTGAATATTTTTAGCGTATATAACTGCGTCGTCAAGGAATAAAAATATTTCTTTGCCTTGCATGCCCTCGAAAACACGATCAATCATTCTTTAAAAAGTGGCTGGAGAATTGCATAATCCCATAGGCATTGTTTTAAATTGAAATAAACCGAATGAAGATGCAAAAGCTGTTTTATGTCGATCTTCTTGAGATAACGGAACTTGTAAAAATCCTTGACATAAATCCAAGACGGTGAATACACGATTTTCTGGTCCGATTTGATCGATAATATACAGTATATTAGGTAATGGGTATCGATCTTTTACGGTTTTATCGTTTAATTGTCGAAAATCGACAACTAGTCGGAATCGTTTATTACCCTGACTATCAGGCTTTTTTGTTACTAGAAAAACAGGTGATGTATAATTGGAACTTGATGGTTCAATTATGTCTCCTTCAATCATTTCTTTTAATTGTTTATCAAGTTCGCTTTTGAGAGCATGAGGAAATCTATATGGCTTAGCTGTGATTGGTATGTCGTCGACAGTCGGTATCTTATGTTCTATAGCATTTGTCACGCCTAATTTTTCTCCTTTTAGACAGAAACAATCCGAATATTTATCAATTAAATTTTCTATAGATTGTCTTTCCTCTTCGTCCATTTTATCAAAATGCAATGCTTCTTTTAATCGTTCATTACGATTAAGTGTACTCGTATCCTCCGTTATGTTAAGTATCCTCGCTTCAGATCGATCGTCAGAAAGGTTGTGTATGTCGACCTCTTCACTTTCATAACTATAAAAATTATTAATATAAGGTTTATTTGAATAAACCAAATAACTGTTATTCATTTCATTTTCGTGTATGGCTTCAACAAATTCACTTCGTAAATTTTCGTTTATAACTCGTTCATTCAATAAAAAATCGCTAGTGTCCTCATCCTGTTCATTTTCTTCCTGTATGTTTATTAAATTCTCATTATTTATCTCATTTTCAGTTTCTTCAGTTCCTTGTTTGTTTATCCATAATATTTCGGTTCTCGGGATAGTATCTAACTTTTCCCCTGACATAACCAATTCTTCGTTATTCAATTTACAAACATAACTAACATTTTTATCACGAGGTCCGCATTTATCGCCCTCCTCGATTTCATAAACCATTTGTACTCGACAATTATTAACTGTCTTATTCAATAAATTTTCTTCTTTTTTTATTTCATTTTCAATATCATACTTCAGGTCAACTTCGTTTTCATAATTAGTACAGGATGGACTCTCAGCCATCTTATCGAACAATGGTGCTTCAATAATACCATAATTTTCAGTAATTTCATCAAATTTCTCTTTAATACGTAGCTCAGTCACATCACATACCCGTGGCTGCGCTTTTCCATTATTTATTCGTAATCGTTCTTCCTTTATTAATCCATAACAATTTTTACTTGCTTTACATGTATTATTCTTTAGATCCGACTCCTCGTCGATCTGATGTACTTGTATTTCGTCATTTTTATAATCGTCATATAACTCTTGTTCTTTTTCACTGTGATTGTATAGGTTTTTGTCGTTACCATTTTGATTTCTTTCATTTTTTTGTTCTTGCTCGTAGATTTCATACGATTCGTTTGTGTCAAATTTAATAAACGTTTCATCATTTTCGTGTAATTGACAATCACTTGACGTTTCTGAGTCACTATCGGTATAATCATAAAGTCTTGAATTTTTCGTGTTAGTATAACCATTTTTTTCCCTTGGTTTTGGCATATATCGTATTGATTTTCGGTCATAATTTTCGACATTCTCCATTATATATATCGATTCATCCGTTTGCATATTATTTGCATTTTCAAAGGGAAGGATTAATCCGTTAAATTCTAAATATTGTTCCAAATAATTGATTTTTGCATCGTTTCTACGGAAAAAATCGGTGCCTAAGATTCCGTCTTGTTGTATAGGGAACGAATCATGTACTAAATTGAGTTCCACGGGAGATCCTTCGAAATCTACTCTGATTTTACCACGAGTAGTTAATGAGTGGTCAGTTATGCCTTTTAACAATATAATATCATTTTCGTCAATTTTTACGCGAGAGTCTACCTCTGATTCTTTAATTAGACTTACCGATGCTCCTGTATCTAGCAAGAATTTTAACGGACGTCTTAACTGACCGATATCGAAGATTACGACCGGGTCTGAACTTTGTTGGCTTAAATTTATTTTCGCGGTGCGGAGGGGACGTTTGAACGGGTTTCCGCGCTCGAAGTAGAGGGAATTTGATTCGTAGCCTCTCTCTCGACCCTCCTCGGAGAGAGAGTGTCGGTGTTTCCCTGATTTTGATTTCCTTCTCTTATCTCTCTCTGTAACTTATAACAATCGCGCTTTATGTGACCGGGTTTTCCGCAATGAAAACAAGTAACTGGTGATCTTATATTATTATTCGATTCGTTATTAATATATCGTGATTCTTGGGAAGTTGGATTAACCGGCTCGCGCACACCGCGAGTCCCGGAATTATTTCCCCGATCTTCTTTGTTAAATTGCTGCGACGAGTATTTATTATTATTATAACAAACAAAGGAATCATTTTTATCTCTGTCTCTATTTGGTAAAAATTCCGTCTGATTTTGATACTCATTCCAACCACCAAATTGTAAATTCGGTCTATTATAATTACGACTGTTATCCGAGCGATTTTGTAGTCTATATGAACTGTTTATGGGATTACGTCGGTTGTTATTATCGGAAAATCTTTCCGCAAAACTTCGTGCTAATTTGAAACAATTTATGGCTCCATGACCAGTCTTAGAACAATATTGACATACAATCGGAGAGTTATTAGAAATATAGTTTACTTTACGCGTTTCTCGAGTTGAACGAAAACGAGCCACTTCTCGGCTCGGCGTCTCCTCGTCCAAGACGCTACAAGCGAACTCGCGCTCCACCTCGAGCGCTTGTTCACGAGCTTGTTTTATAGAACTTGGAGTCCCTAAACGCGCGCGAATTTCCCAACGAAGCCCTTTTAAAAAGAATTTTAAGCAATCTCGCCTTAGTTCAAGCATGAAATGATCTGCTATCCCGATTCGTCCCTCTCTGTCGGCCGCTTTGACTATTTCATTTTTTATTTCTTGTAACCGATTAAAATAAGCAACGACTGTCTCATTGTTTTTCTGTTTTAATTTAGCAAGTTCTCCCGTCCACTCGTAATATGTTTTTATCGATCCGAAGGTGTTTTCGAAAAAATCGGATATCTCTTTGATAGAATTAAAATTTTCTCCGCGCGCACAAGTTAAAGCTTCCCCATATAAACGCATTCGAATGAGTTTTGTTAATTCCTTCTCGTACTCCGACGGTAAAATTTCTTTTGCTTCATTGCATCCGTCCAAAAATTGCCATAAATTTATATTATGACTTTCCTTTAGCGATAAACCTCGAATTTGAGACGTCATTGTTTTATTATTAATTTGTTTTTTAACTTCACTCCTATCTAGTTTTTTTGGTTTTGTTCCGGTGCTAGTTCTTAATTCGTCTAAATTAATTTTATTAAATAATTCGTCTTTAATCTTAGAAGAGTTTGCTTGTTCGGGCGATTTTTTAATTAATTGATTATCGAAGGGAATTGTAAAATCTGTCGCGCCTTGAATTAGTTTTTCGTCGAGTACTTTCGCCGTGTCTGTCACTAGTGCCTTTGCTTCCTCCGTCTCTTTTTCGATCGGTGCGGAAAAAATATTTAACGCGCCTTTAATCTTATTTATGATACCTTGAAAAGTTGTCCCTTTTTTTACACTTTCTTGTAAACTTTCTATGATTTTAGGTTCCTCGAGATAAAAATCTAACAACTCTTTTTTTACTTCAGTCGCGAGCCGTTTTCTTACCGAGCTTATAACGTTATCCGGTGTTAAAATCAATGGTTCATATGGACGATAAATTGGGGCTGGCGTACTAAAATTTACAGGATTATTCGCGATAAGTTCTTTTTGTTCCTCGTAATTCAAAACTGCGGGTTTTAAACTAAAATGTTTTACGCGTGGGAGTAATTATTGTGTCTTCCTGTTCGTCTTCACTAACTTCGGAAATAGAAAGATCAGTTGGAAAAAAAGGGTCTCTATATTCAAAATCGCGAGGTATTTTTATAGATAATGAAATATTTGCTGCACTTTTTTCTAGTCTATCCTTTAAATAATTTATTTCTTTTGTCAAATTTTGCACTGTTTCCCTAGGAGTTTTAGTTAAATCGAGAGTATCGAGAGTCTAAACTTTTTCTTTGTATAAATTTAATAACGTATCATTCATAGAAAATTCTAAACTCGTGTTTCTTTGTTTATTTACATAACAATCAGTATTTTTAGGCGAACCTGACATTTTACTTCTAAACACATTATTCCTTTAATCTCTTTTTTTCTCTCAAAAATGTGAGTTTCCCGGCCGATGCACCAAATTTATTATAATAATTAATACAATCTGTCACGTCCAGACTTGCACCAATTACTATAAAAAATATTACAAGAAGGCAAATGGTTAATAAACCATTCGCGTTCCTTTCGCTCTTGTTTGACTAGGACTAGCCTTACGTCTCCGGGAGTAGCGAGCGAAGTTATTTTGAGAGTAGAGATGCAGGATATAATGCGGGATAAATAAAATAATATATGTTTTATTTCGTATTAATCATGTATTATTTATTTAAATATAATATGCTGTTTTTCTATAAATGAACACGTGCAACTAAATTATTACAGCTTTTTAATGGGCAAAAATACATAAATTCACACTATTTTATTTACAATTGCATAAATTTATTTAAGTCAAATAAAGATCTTAATTTTGATTAAATAAACAAGTGTGCGGCGAACACGTTAGCACATTACAGGATAAAATATTCGCAAGGTTATTTTATTATAAACATTAATAATCAATAATTGAAATAAGAATCATTATAAATAAATGCAGATAAAATAAAAAAATGGTTGTCGTTTAAAACATGAATTATAGTTAATAAATTGCAATTCAAACCGTGAATATTTCAAATCAAATGCAATGTAACCAATAATTATTATAAATAAATTGTAATATATAATAATAATTGTTTTACAAGAAATCGGTTGGTTCAGCAATCGAAATAACATAAAATATCAGGTTTGCCTTTACGAATAATATAAGCGTATAGATAGCCGAAAAGAATATACCTTAAGTACCCAAATATATAGATATATATATGTATATATATATATATATATATGTGTGTGTGTGTGTATTCGGTGAGGAACGAAGGTCCGCCTTGAACGTGGATAGCGGTGTCAGATTGCCGGATAATGTCCTGCTAGACCTGCGGGCGTCGACGTTAGATGTGTATGCTGTTGGAGCTCGACGATTTCCAGATGTCGAAGTCGTAGTTCCTCGACTATGGCTTGTAGATGTCAATGATACGTCTCGATTCCTCTCGTGATTTTTAATACGTTTTACTTTAAAGTTCAAGTAGCAGAGCCACGCCCTCGGATAAAAATCAGAGAGTTGACCAGCAGAGCTTCGCCTTGCGAAAGCTTTAGATGAAAAATTAAGAGTGCCTGTGTCTCTTCTGGGTCCTCTTTATATACCCTAAAATTCTATGCATCTGTCCTTGTCTTACGCTTCGCCTTGTCTTACACTTTGCCTTATATGGAAATTGTGTAAGTAGTTCTCGATTTTTCTGTGCTTGCACCCGATTGGGCCGTTAGATGTGCGTAATTAAAAATTATCGAATCCCGTGCATTTTCTGTATCGCTTCGTAGTTAATTCGGAGAATTTGCTGTCCCCCTTTTATTACTGCGACGTTACCCAAAGAACGGCTTAATTTATTACTTCCTTCTAATGCTCGAATTTTCTAGTCGATGTTTCCCATTGCCGGCTCTTCTCCGAGCATTGATTTTAGTGTGCAGTACAAAAAAACTCTTGCGTAACCCTTCGTTTCGATCTCACTATCGGCGATCCCGCTTATATGCGTATTGGCTTTGAATAATATCTTCAACTCTACTTATCAGTCTCTTTTTCGTTTGAAACACTCGTAAAATAATCTGTTCCTTAGCTCTATTTTATATTATTGCATTTACTTAGAACCATTCTTTATCAACCTTATTTTGTTCGTCTTCTACGCCGTATTTTTATTCTAATCTACGCAGTACTTTTGTACGAAAAATAATAATATAATTTTCGTCGGGACGCGACAGCAGATTAAATTAAAAATTGTTGTTGTTGAAAACACGAATTATTGTTAATAAATTGCTATTCAAACCGTAAATATTGCAAATAAAATGCAATGCAAAGAATAATAATTATTAATAAATTGCAGTATCAAATAATAATTGTTGTAAGAGAAAACGGTTGGTTCAGTAATGGAAATAACATAAAATATCAGGTTTGCCTTTACGAATAATACAAGCGTATAGATAGCCGAAAAGAATATACCTTAAGTACCCAAATATATATATATATGTGTGTGTGTGTGTGTGTGTATACGGTGAGGAACGAAGGTCCGCCTCGAACGTGGATAGCGGTGTCAAATTGCTGGATAATGTCCTGCTAGACCTGCGGGCGTCGACGTTAGATGTGTATGCTGTTAGAGTCCGATGATTGCCAGATGTCGAAGTCGTAGTTCCTTGACTATAGCTCGTAGATGTCAACGATGCGTCTCGATCCCTCTTGATTTCGAATGCGTATTTCTTTAAAATACGAGTATCAGTGCCACGCCCTCGGATAAAAATCAAAGAATTAACTAGCAGAGCTTCGCCTTATGAAAGCTTTAGATGAAAAATTAGGAGTGGCTGTGTCCTCTTTATATACCCTAAAAATCTATGCATCTGTCCTTGTCTTACGCTTTGCCTTATATGGAAATTGTATAAGTAGTTCTCGATTTTTCTGTGCTTGCATCCGATTGGGCCGTTAGATGTGCGTGATTAAAAATTATCGAATCCCGTACATTTATTACTTCCTTCTAATGCTTGAGTTTTCTAATCCATGTTTCCCATCGCCGGCTCTTCTCCGAGCACTGATTTATAGTGCAGTACAAAAAAAACTCTTGCGCAACCCTTCGTTTCGATCTCACTATCGGCGATCCCTTTTTAAAAACGACGCCCTCGTCGTTGATCAATATTATTATTATATTATTATTTCTCTTAACATAACATATCATACTTAATTTTAAATTATAATCATTATTTCGATTAACTTTTCTTTATTTCTTATGGTGAACTTTATAAACCATATTACAATTATTTCTATCGTAGTTCAACTTCGTTTGTTATTATTTTTCATACATCTATTACATTATTTCAAACAGTTTAACAGTATTGATATAGTTCACCTATAAAAATAGATACTTAATAAAAAAATTTTATTATTCCAATTTTTATTCTAGATATTCCGAAAAATTGTATAATTATTATTAAATGTGTTTTCTGTAGATAAAGAATTTATTTATCTTTAGTTTGTACTCCTAATTTTTAGTATATATCAAGTCATGTAAAAATATATGTTATTAGTTTTTTTTTTCTCGTAGCCACATTTTTTTTTACAATATTTTCACTTTTCTTCTATAATATTTGTATGCTTACATATGTATTTTCTAAAATTTAAACAAAACAGTTAAATATTAGTTTACTTTTTTTTACATTTATTCAATTAATAATTCTACCGTTACGAATTGTTGAAGAGAAGAAACAAAAAATTTCCTAATCTTATGCAATACTGATTCTCCCTTCAATGTGAACAATGTTAGTACATCCTATTTTAATATATTTATATATTTTTTTTATAAAAGGATTAGGAGTGAAGAAAAATTAATTTTCTTCGCTCCCCTCCCCACCAAAATAAAACGAACACATAATTATTTGACTCTTTTTTTTTAGAATTTTCTTTTCAGCCATTATAAACAAAGATTCACTTTTAATATAATATAATATATAATTGAGAAATAGTTAATTCAGTTTCATAAGAAAAAGATACAATCGATACAAATGAAAAAATAAAATGAGCAATACATAAGTGACAGTGCGAGAATTGAGTAGGCTAAGTAGGCCCATGTAGAACCATCCTCCTATATCTTGGGTGAAAGAGTAGACTACACTGAATAAACGATACGACGGAATAACCCAAGTAGTTACGAAACTGCCCGATGCTTGCATATCATAGAATTATGGCAGCAACGTTCGTTTTTATTCGCTTAATTCCATTTTGTTTCACGTTAAACTGACTAATTTATACTCTTTTTAGTTTTATTTTTTGAGGAAAAATTTAAATATACGTCGTTTTCTTGATTCTATTTAAACTAACAACTGTAGAAACTTATTTGTTATGTTCAAGTAAATAAAGAGAAATCGTTTGAATTTGTTTACTTTTTAGTTTCCAATTAAAGAATATTAATTTTGAATAATATTTAAATAAATTCACCAGAATTTTACTACTAATTATATTATTTTTGTATTTTTTTTGCTACACATTGTATTATTGGTAATATAAACATGCAAAAAATATTATTTATCTGTATCAATTATTATTGTATATCCTGAATCGTCTTATAAAATGTTAAAATTTATTCGAAACAATTAGCATACCTATTGTTTATAAATAAGAGGAAAATATTCTAACGTGCCTGTCTTAGGTTTTATATTATTAGTTCTATATAAAACTTAAATAAACGTATGGAATTAATTGTATGAAAATAAGTGTTGTTTTATTTTTTTAAACCTTTTTATTGTATATACATTGTTTGTTTTAATCAGTTTTATGAACAAAGTATTAGATTGAACACTAGTATGAACTGCATTGGCATAAACACTAAATTGTACATTTTTAATTATTAATTTTATTAATAGTTGAATTTTGAACCTTATCCACAAAATAAACAAATTAATCGAATTTTCTGCATTTTTTTTATTAAAATCAATATTAGAAATATTCTCATACTTTGTATTTGAATCGATGATTTTATCCGACATGTGTATTGATACTATTGGTGAGTTTACTTTACTTAATTGCTTTAATTAATGAAGTTTTCAACCTTTTTTTTATTAATTTTAAAAATCTTTCTTTTCCCTCCTCTTCTCGTTTCTTTGCAATCGTTATTTTGTTGTACAGATTCTTCTATATCCATTGAGTCTAGTCTTAGATTTTTTTGTTTCTAGTATGCCAATCTCACCTTATTTATTTATACCTGCGAGTCCTTAAGAAAGTATGACTAATTAACAGAATTACTAGAGTCAAGGTGAGTTCAGTTGTAATTATTTATACAGGTTTACATTTTGAATAGTATGTAGGAAGGATACGTGACGGTGTTGCTCGAGCTTTTACCGCAACGAGGAGGAAAGGGTGCAATTAAGCACTCCTTAGGAAGGATAGGATATAGGTTTTAGGTTTAGTGATGTGTTAGACTCCAATGATTCTATTTTATTGTAAATCATTTTGTTTATAGCATTTAAATTTAAATTTGACTAAGCTTAACTGACATTGAAAAATTTAAACCTTTTCCTTACTTTCCTTTGTACATTAACATCATTGTTATCTTAGGCGAGAAGAGTAAAGAGAAAAAAACCTTATTTTTTTTTTGTTATTTGCCTTATTCGTTTCTAATTTAATAATCGCGTATTTATTTAATTTTAGTGAGTATATGCTTTTCTTGTAATGATCTTTCTGTATAATAAAAAATATTATTTCCTTGTAGTTTATTTTCGTCGTTAATTTAGATATATACATATTATTTTTATATCGTTTTTTTTTGTATAAAGTCAGATAAATTGAAATAATTTTGTTTTAAGTTGAATGTATGCCAATTGTGATTAAAAGATAATAATTATTATTATATTGACAGCCTCTTAGAACTGTAAAATATATATCTATATATGTGCGTATACATATTCACAAGCACATTGGGGCTATTATATACATGTGTTCAGGCACTACAAAGGCTCCATATATGAATATCTTAACCTATTAACATGCACTATTTTCGTTTTATTATGAGCTAGCTCTATTTTTACATTTCCCTTGTTATTAACTATTTCTAAAATTCGATGTGGTCCAGTATATTGATCGCCTAGTTTGTATTTCTTCCCTCCGTTTAATAACCATACATTATCCCCTGCCTGAAATTCTTGATGATTGGCTTTCCTGTCGTAATAGAATTTCGACCTATGTTTAGAGGCTATTAATTTTTCTCGCGCGATTCCCTGTATTTCGTTTAAACGTTGTCGTAAATTTATAATGTAATAATCATACGTTGGAACTCATTCTTGTGGGTCTAAAGGTTCGTTTGATGGTAGTCGCGCTTTTCGTGCAAAAACAATTTCAAAAGGTGTGTATTGATGACCCTCGTGTACCGACGTATTATATGAAAACGCGGCTAATTCGCATAACTCATCCCATGCGTCATTTCTTTCTATCATTGTTTTTAAATAATCTGCCAAACTGCTATGAAAACGCTCAACGGAGTTGGACTGAGGGTGATAAGCCGTGGTTTTAACTTGTTTAATCTTAAAAATTTTCGCTACTTCTCTCATCAGACTACTTAAAAATGAGGTACCTTGGTCGGAGATAATTAACAACGGGGCGCTAAAAATTGAAAAGTGTCGACGAACTAACGCTTCGGCGATCGCTGCCGCGGTCGCGTCTGGTATGGGTATCGCCATACAGTATTTTGAAAGGTTGCATTGAATGGTTAATATATTATTGTTATTATTTCGAGATCTAGGGAACGGTCCTACAAGATCGACCGATATGGATTCCATGGCCGAGTACAGAGTATCTGTTATTATCATCCGTTGTTTAGTTTTAACACGAAACAATTTTTTTAGTTGACAAGTAAAACAATGTTTAATGTAGTTTTGCACATCTCCATGGGTTGTAATCTTTTGTCTGAGTTGACTATCGTTTCAATTTCCTCGGGGGCTTCTTGAATTATAGGAAGGTTTTTGACTGGTTCTTTTGATATATTTGACTTGCTGGGTCGTTTTGCTCTCTTTTCATTGTAGTTTGGCCGTGTTATTTTCCTGCGAGACTGCGTATTTCCGTAGAATGATTTTTAATAACATAAACGGGTTCTTCTATTGGATTTCTTGATAACGCGTCAGCATTAACGTTACTTTTACCGGGTTTGTATACGATGTCAAAGTCGTATGCATTCAGTTTTATTCTCCATCTACTAACTCTGGATGTCGGATCTACTGAGTTTTTAAACCAAACAAGTGGTTTATGATCTGTTATAATGAGGAAACGACGACCTCTTAGATAGCAATCGAACTGAGTAACGGCATACAGTATGGCTAATGCTTCCCTTGAATAAGTATCATATTTTTGCTCGGTTTTGTTTAATACCCGCGAAACATAAGCAACCGGTAGGTCGGTCCCCACCTCTCCTTGTGATAGAATTGTTCCGATTGCTGTACCGCTAGCGTCACAAGTCACTATAAATGGTTTATTAAAATCTGCGATTTGTAGTATTGGTTGTTTACACAATTTTTCTCTTAAATCATCGAATGCCTTTTGAACCTCGCTGGACCATAGGAAGGGTGCGTCTTTCGTTAATAAATTACTTAATGGTCTAGCAATACCCGAAAAATTGGCAATGAATCGTCTATAATAACCTGCTAATCCTAGAAATTGACGTATATTTTCACCGTTTTTGTAATTGGAAATTTTTTTACTGCTTTTAATTTTTTTGGATCCGGTAAAACACCTTCTGGTGATAGTACGTGTCCCAGATACACTACTTCCCTCTTTAAAAATTGATATTGTCTGGCTGTAACTTCGAATTTGCGGTGCGTACTCTTTGCAAAAAATTTTCAAACTTTTGGTTATACTCTTGAATATTTTTAGCGTATATAACTGCGTCGTCAAGGAATAAAAATATTTCTTTGCCTTGTATGCCCTCGAAAACACGATCAATCATCCTTTGAAAAGTGGCTGGAGAATTACATACTCCCATAGGCATTGTTTTAAATTGAAATAAACCGAATGAAGATGCGAAAGCTGTTTTATGTCGATCTTCTTGAGCTAACGGAACTTGTAAAAATCCTTGACATAAATCCAAGACGGAATACACGATTTTTTGGTCCGATTTGATCAATAATATCTAGTATATTAGGTAATGGGTATCGATCTTTTACGGTTTTATCGTTTAATTGTCGAAAATCGACAACTAGTCGGTATCGTTTATTACCCTGACTATCAGGCTTTTTTGTTACTAGAAAAACAGGTGATGTATAGTTGGAACTTTTAATTGTTTATCAAGTTCGCTTTTGAGAGCATGAGGAAATCTATATGGCTTAGCTATGATTGGTATGTCGTCGACAGTCGGTATCCTATGTTCTATAGCATTTGTCACGCCTAATTTTTCTCCTTTTAGACAGCAACAATCCGAATATTTATCAATTAAATTTTCTATAGATTGTCTTTGCTCTTCGTCCATTTTATCAAAATGCAATGCTTCTTTTAATCGTTCATTACGATTAAGTGTACTCGTATCCTCCGTTATGTTAAGTATCCTCGCTTCAGATCGATCGTCAGAAAGGTTGTGTATGTCGACCTCTTCACTTTCATAACTATAAAAATTATTAATATAAGGTTTATTTGAATAAACCAAATAACTGTTATTCATTTCATTTTCGTGTATGGCTTCAACAAATTCACTTCGTAAATTTACGTTTATAACTCGTTCATTCAATAAAAAATCGCTAGTGTCCTCATCCTGTTCATTTTCTTCCTGTATGTTTATTAAATTCTCATTATTTATCTCATTTTCAGTTTCTTCAGTTCCTTGTTTGTTTATCCATAATATTTCGGTTCTCGGAATAGTATCTAACTTTTCCCCCGACATAACCAATTCTTGGTTATTCAATTTACAAACATAACTAACATTTTTATCACGAGGTTCGCATTTATCGCCCTCCTCGATTTCGTAATTCATTCGTGCTTGACAATTATTAACTGTCTTATCCAATAAATTTTCTTCATTTTTTATTTCATTTTCAATATCATACTTCAGGTCAACTTCGTTTTCATAATTAGTACAGGATGGACTCTCAGTCATCCTATCGAACAATGGTGCTGCAATAATACCATAATTTTCAGTAATTTGATCAAATTTTTCATCACATACCCGTGGCTGCGCTTTTTCATATTTATTTGTCATAACTAACATTTTTATCACGAGGTTCGCATTTATCGCCCTCCTCGATTTCGTAATTCATTCGTGCTTGACAATTATTAACTGTCTTATCCAATAAATTTTCTTCATTTTTTATTTCATTTTCAATATCATACTTCAGGTCAACTTCGTTTTCATAATTAGTACAGGATGGACTCTCAGTCATCCTATCGAACAATGGTGCTGCAATAATACCATAATTTTCAGTAATTTGATCAAATTTTTCATCACATACCCGTGGCTGCGCTTTTTCATTATTTATTTGGAATTGTACTTCTTTCATTAATCCATAACAATTTTCACTTGCTTTACTTATATAACTCTTTAGATCCGATTCCTCGTCAATCTCATGTACTTGTATTTCGTTATTTTTATAATCGTCATATAACTCTTGTTCTTTTTCACTCCGATTATATAGATCTTTTTCGTTGCCATTTTGATTTCTTTCATTTCTTTGTTCTTGCTCGTAGATTTCATACGATTCGTTTGTGTCAAATTTTATAAACGTTTCATCATTTTCGTGTAACTGAAAATCACTTGACGTTTCTGAGTCACTATCGGTATAATTATAAAATCTTGAATTTTTCATGTTCGTATAATCATTGTTTTCCCTTGGTTTTGGCATATATTGTATTGATTTTCGGTCATTATTTTCGATATCCTTCATTATATAAATCGATTCATCCGTTTGCATATTATTTGTATTTTCAAAGGGGAGGATTAATCCGTTAAATTCTAAATATTGTTCCAAATAATTGATTTTTGCATCGTTTCTACGGAAAATATCGGTGTCTAAGATTCCGTCTTGTTGTATAGGGAACGAATCATGTACTAAATTGAGTTCCACGGGAGATCCTTCGAAATCTATTCTTATTTTACCACAAGTAGTTAATGAACGGTCAGTTATGCCTTTCAACAATACAATATCATTTTCGTCAATTTTCACGCGAGATTCTACCTCTGACTCTTTAATTAGACTTACCGATGCTCCTGTATCTAGCAAGAATTTTAACGGAAGTCTTAACTGACCGGTATCGAGGATTACGACCGGGGCTGAACTTTGTTGGCTTAAATTTATTTTCGCTGTGCGGAGGGGACGTTTGAGCGGGTTTCCGCACTCGAAGTAGAGGGAATTTGATTCGTAGCTTCTCTCTCGACCCTCCTTGGAGAGAGAGTATCGGTGTTTCCCTGATTTTGATTTCCTTCTCTTATTTCTCTTTGTAACTTATAACAATCGCGCTTTGTGTGACCGGGTTTTCCGCAATGGAAACAAGTAACTGGTGATCTTATATTATTATTCGAGTCGTTATTAATATATCGTGATTCTTGAGAAGTTGCATTAACCGGCTCGCGCACACCGCGAGTCCCGGAAATAATTACCCGATCTTCTTTGTTAAATTGCTGCGATGAGTATTTATTATTATTATAACGAACAAAGGAATCATTTTTATCTCTGTCTCTATTTGGTAAAAATTCCATTATGATTTTGATACTCGTTCCATGGGCTATATGAACTGTTTATGGTATTGCGTCGGTTGTTATTATCGGAAAATCTTTCCGCAAAACTTCGTGCTAATTTGAAACAATTTATGGCTCCATGACCAGTCTTAGAACAATATTGACATACAATCGGAGAGTTATTAGAAATATAGTTTACTTTACGCGTTTCTCGAGTTGAACGAAAACGAGCCTCTTCTCGGCTCGGCGTCTCCTCGTCCAAGACGCTACAAGCGAACTCGCGCTCCACCTCGAGCGCTTGTTCACGAGCTTATTTTATAGAACTTGGAATTTCCCAACGAAGCCCTTTTAAAAAGAATTTTAAACAATCTCGCCTTAGTTCAAGCATGAAATGATCTGCTATCGCGACTCGTCCCTCTCTGTCGGCCGCTTTGACTATTTCATTTTTTATTTCTTGTAACCGATTAAAATAAGCAACGACTGTCTCATTGTTTTTGTGTTTAAATTTAGCAAGGTCTCCCGTCCACTCGTAATATGTTTTTATCGATCCGAAGGTGTTTTCGAAAAAATCGGATATCTCTTTGATAGAAATAAAATTTTCTCCGCGCGCACAAGTTAAAGCTTCCCCATATAAACGCATTCGAATAGGTTTTGTTAATTCTTTCTCGTACTCCGACGGTAAAATTTCTTTTGCTTCATTGCATCCATCCAAAAATTGCGATAAATTTATGTAATGACCGTTAAACCGCGGTATTAAATCTAAAGCGTCCTTTAGCGATAAACCCCGAATTTGAGACGTCATTTTTTTATTATTAATTTGTTTTTTAACTTCACTCCTATCTAATTTTTTTGGTATTGTTCCGGTGTTTGTTCTTAATTCGTCTAAATTAACTTTATTTAATAATTCGTCTTTAATCTTAGAAGAGTTTGCTTGTTTGGGTGATCTTTTAATTAATTGATTATCAAAGGGAATTGTAAAATCTGTTGCGCCTTGAATTAGTTTTTCGTCGAGTACTTTCGCCGTATCTGTCACTAATGCCTTTGCTTCCTCAGTCTCTTTTTCGATCGGTGCAGAAAAAATGTTTAACGCGCCTGTAATCTTATTTATGATACCTTGAAAAGTTGTCCCTTTTTTTACAGACTCTATAGACCTGTCGGTACCAGAAGGTATCACACTACCTCTTCTGGAACGCTTTTGGTGCTTCTGCCAGAACTGTAGACAAGCTAAAGGCTTGGTTGCTGGTTGGGCAGAAGTATCCTCGTCGTAATTGGGATACCAAGGCACGTCAATTTGAGGATCATAACACTTAATCCTATGTCTTAGAAGGCGCTCTCTACACTCAAACTTTTCGCTATTTGCATTCAGGTGCAAACGATCGAGCTGGGCGTAGATCTCCTCCAAAGGAAGTGATCTGATGTCTTTTTTAATGTGCCTCGCATCCCGCGAGTCACTGAGTATTTTGCACATACGCGTCTCGTAACTGCCCATCGTAATCTTTTTGATAAGGCAGAGACGGCGTTGTGCACCTGGGGATTTCTTCTCAGTTGGCACACCAACTGCGTCTCCGTATGCCCTGTAAAGTTTGGACAACTGAGGAGATAGCTCAGAGTCCAGATTCAATTATAGATTACAAAACTACTCTATATGAGAGGGCATACCTTATATGAAGAGAAAAGGACACAACAAAATTCCTATCCAAACTTGGCAAACTAATTAAATAATAAAAATCTAAATAAAACAACAACAAAAATTAATGTAAATTAATATAATCTTTATATACAAACTATAAAAAAAAAATTTTGTTTGCCACCAGATTCGAAATCTTAATCGAATCTGTATTCGGATCAAAGAGAAAAAAAAAATTTTTGTTGTCGAACTTTTCTTCAAAATCTAAGTAAAATTGCAAAAGATACTTGGACCAATCCAAGACCGAATTAATTTGACAAACAAATCAATTTGGTAACAATTTAAAAATAAATTGCTATCGATTGCAACTTATAAACAAAAATACAAAAAAAAAATTTTTAATTCGCTGACAAGAGAAATTAAATTTTGAAAGAAAAGAAGAAAAAAATTCTGGAAGCCACAAATATAATTATTTTGAGAAAAAACAAACAATTAAACGTTCGCTACAGGTTATTTCAAAATAAAAACCTTGCTTAATAAAGCATATTGGTTCGCAAAGCCCGATAAATTTTATTTTGAAATAACCTGTAGCGAACGTTTAATTTTTTGTTTTTTCTTAAAACTCGCGACTTCGGGTGAAAAACGTCGCGCTCTTGGTTGGTGAGAGTTCTTACCACCAGGAGGATACGACTGTTCTCTCTACCCGTTAGAGAAACAGTCGATAACAAGGCATATATATAGCCGCACTTCTTTCATTTGTCGTCGCTTTCTATCTGCGACGGGCGTATAAGGAAGGCCTCTAGCTCCTTACTGAGGAGACCAAAGCTAGAGTGCTGTGGTCGAAACGCCAATTTTATAAATTTCAAAGGTTTACTCTGGGACTTCCACCAACCATAGTGGACGAAGAGTAAAAACCTTGCTTAATAAAGCATATTGGTTCGCAAAGCCCGATAAATTTTATTTTGAGATAATTATTTTGACAAACAAAATAATTATAATTTTACACAAAATGTAAATTTTATACAATAAAAAAATTTGTAAAGAGTAGCTTCGAAAGAAGAATTTTCAAAAGTAAGATCACACAAAAAAAAAACTTAAATGTGATTGAAACAGCAAAAAAAAAATTTTAAATTTGATTTGAAACACACAAAACAAAATTAATTTTATTGTTAACCTCCAACAAAAAAAATTTTTATTTATTTTTAAAAGATATTATTTATTTTATTTATTTTTAATTTTATATATATTATATTATATAAAAATTTATAATATAAATATGCAATTAATTTGACAAACAAATTAATTGCAATTTATTTCTTAATTTGGAGGAAAAGCAAAAAAAAATTAAGAAAATAAATCAAAGAAATTTTCCCGTCAGCAGAATTAATGATTAAGTGACAAACACTTAATCAAAATAATATTAATAATAATTATCACCCAAAGAAAAATTATCGTATATTCCAAAATTATCAGCTGGCTAACAGCGTGATAATATCTTTGAAAAATTAATTCAAAAGTATATATATATATATTACAACAACAACAAATTATTAATAATAATAATAATAAAATTAATAATAATGATAATAAAATTAATAATTATAAGGAATAAAAAATATTATTGGTCGTCTCGAACTGATACAAAATCAGTGAGTCGAACTCAAAAATATTTCACACACACACAAATTGTTAAACTCGCTTTTAAAGCGAGTTAACAAAATTCACGCAATGAAATTAAAAATGAAATTACGGTCGCGCAGAGGGGGAAATTTTCCTTCTTGCGTAGCAACGAAGGATAACCGCGCGGTATATGCCGTATAACGTATATGTTCTCTCTCTCTCTCTCTCTCAATCTCGTTACACTTACGCCGCGCGAGTCTAACGCCGGCTAGTTGGGATTTTCTCTCTCTCTCTCCCACTAGCGGACTCCTGCTCACTCAGCACTATCGAACTCCGCGACGCAATGTTTCTCTCTCTCACGCACTGGTTCACTCCCACTCTCTCTCTCTCTCTCTCTCAACCACAATATACGGCTAGGGATATCCGCGCGTCCCTACTCTAACGCGAACTCGAAATTTCAAATTTTTCTCTCTCTCTCACTCACACACACGATTTAATCATAATGGCATGCATTCATGCCATTATAAACCTATATGCCCTCTCTCTCTCTCTCTCTCTCTCTCTCTCTCTCTCTCTCTCTCTCTCTCTCTGACTCGTTAAATCGTTGGGGGTTTTGATTTCACCCTCTCTCGATTGGACAAGGCAGGTGCTATCTATCTCGAGTCGTGTACATGGAGTGTTGCACTCTCTACGGTATTATAGGAAATCTTTATCGCGTGCTCTTCGGAAGAGACTGATAGAAGCACTTGTCTTTCCACGTTTTGATTATGCGTGCGCGGTCTACAATGATGTCGATCAAACCAGGAATTTAAAACTACAAAGGCTGCTGAATGCGTGTGTTCGGTTTGTGTGGGGAGACATAGGAAGAAGAGAGCACGTTACTCCGTACAGGCTAGGTCTCAGGTGGTTATCAGTCGAGTCCAGACGTTCATACCTCATTGGCTCACTCGCGTTTAGTATCATTGCTCATAGTTCTCCTAGCTATTTGGTTAATCATTTCATTAAGGTAAACACCCCTCAGCAAAATCAACGTACTTCCTCTCGTCTTCCATTAAAATCACTCACTTATCTCCCTCCTCGTACAGAGGCCTTACATAAGTCATTTGTTATCACCTCATCCAAAATCATTAATGAACTTCCTCCATCCACATTCGACATATCATCTATCAGTCTTTTTAGAAATTCATTATTTCAGCACTTATTTGGACTCGACCAAGCTGCCTGGGCCACTAGGGTTTAAAATGAAGGGTTAATTTCTCCGGTGATCCCTCACCTCGAATGATAAGACGGAAATAAGACTGAATGAATATATTGCGGCATCATCTATGTAATTTTGTTATTTATTTATTTATTTCTGCGTAACTTCTGTGCAATGTTATATACATATTTTAATTTTTGTAATTGCGGTATCTATTTTTTTTATTTTTTTTTATTTTTTTTTTTTTTTTGTGTTATTAATTTATTATATTATAGATGGACACGCTGGGACTTTATCAGTGAGCATTACATCTATACCTATTCACATTCACATGACACAAACAGACACTCACACACACACAAACACCTTCTCACACTGGGGCTCTCGGGGGGTGTTCTTTCCTCGTAGTAAGACTGCTCAAGCGGACGGGTGGGGTACCCATGGAGGCACCCTAGGATAAACTAGGTTGAGACACTCCTAGGCCGCTGAATAGTACAGGGGCCCGAGCTGGCCTAACTAGCAAAGCCTGGCTGCCCTATCAGTCAGTGTATAATCGCGCCAGGGGTAGTAGTGCCGGATAGTGACCGGATGGGACCCTACTGCTTCGGGTGGGGGGCTTTCCTATAGTAGGACCGAAGTGGGTCGCTGCCTGTTTTGCGAGGGCTGTTCGGATGACGAGGGGGGACACTCGTAGGGAGCCACAGACATAAACACTTAACACAAATCAAAAACCCCCCTTAAAAAAAAACCCATGATATGTCCTTCCCTGTAAAAGCAACGGGCTATTCGGATGCTAGCCCAAAAGTGTCAACAAACCCTGGAGAGATCCCAACTCTCAACACAACCAATTTGCCGGTGGTAACTTCGGTGTCACCGGTAGTTGGAGTAAAGGTAGGTGAGCAGGCGGCGCCCAGTGGGATGTCTGCTTACCAACCCACTGAATTTAAAAATCCTGATGGGCCATTGACGGTGTCCAATCCCGAACCGGGAGCTGGAATGCCAATGGATACCAATGAAGGAAGAAGCTGAACGAGTGGACGCTATGCGGAGAAAAACCGCAGGCGAAAGCTCAGAAAGCAAGAAATGCGGGCTCAAAGCGCGGAGAGACCTCCCTCAACGCCTCTTATGGGGAAAAGAGGGAAGGACACGCCGCCAGAGGACCCGCGGACACAAAAACGGCATAAAAACAAGCCGGCACAGGTAAGTAACACTCATAGTGCTGAAAAGCCGAAATGTAGTGTGGGACTTACAACAGCACAGAGAACGAACCCTCTGTCGAGGGTCGTGACATCAGCAGAATATCCTGAGGTGCTTCTTACTACAGGACAGTTTGAAGACTTCAGGAATGCTCTGGAGGAGGAGACAGATGTCCTTCCTCCTGAGCAGCTGCCAAAGTTTGTTGCGTCCTTCTGCAGGGGGGGGGAGTGTTCGTGATAATAGCAGAGGATCAACGGTCCGTGGATTGGCTGAGTGGGATCGTGCCCGGACTAAAATCTTGGCGGGGTCGTGCTCTGACAGTCAGCGAAACGGAGGTGCTGCAGAGGCTGGTGAAGGCCAGCGCGTGGATTTCGGGAGCACCGAAACCCACGGAGCTGGTTCTTCAGAGGCTGATGCGGTACAATCCGACGCTAAATACCGCAACATGGCGGGTCGTAAAATGCAACAAGGGGGCTACCGACGGTGCTGCAGCGAAGGACAACTTTCTTCTGGTGCAGATGCCGGAATCCCAAGCTAGAGCCCTTCAGGCTCTAGATTGCAGACCCTTCTACTCACTGGAGCGTGTCACTTTCAAAGTACACGCGCCGGTGGTAGCGGAGTCTGATAAAGAGGCAGCAGTGCCGGGAAGATCGAAATAATGACCTTCAAGGCGCTGCAAATCTCACAAATTAACTTGCATCACTGCAAAGACTCTTCTGCACTATTGCGTAAGGGTTTGGCAGAGATGCACACAGGCCTGTCACTGGTCCAAGAACCATGGACGGTGAGAGGAACAATCAAGGGTTTAAGGGGAAAGGGGCTTGTTTGTTACAGGGACATGCAAGCTGAGACGCCCAGAACGTGTATCATCACTAAGGGAGTAAATGTAACCCCGCTGATGGATTTCTGTACAAGAGACCTGATAGCGGTGAGGACGGAATCGGAAGGCATTGGAAACATAGTCATTGCCTCAGCGTACTTTCCATATGATGGAGAGGTAAATCCACCCACGGAAGTTAAAAGGTTAATTACCTTCTGTGAGAGTAAAAACTTACCGCTCCTAATAGGATGTGACGCTAACTCACATCACATACTGTGGGGGAGCACAGACATCAATAGGAGAGGAGAGGAACTGGTAGAATATCTAGCCACAACCAAACTAGATATTCTAAACACTGGTACAACGCCAACATTCTGTAATAAACTTAGAGCAGAGGTATTGGACATCACGTTATGTACTGGAGAAATTACAAATAGGATCAAGAGGTGGAGGGTATCTGATGAACCGACACTATCTGATCATGCCAAAATTGTTTTCGAGTTAGTGGGACCTGGTACAAATCCTAGAACATGGACCAGGAAACCGAAGAAGACAAATTGGATAACCTACAAGGAAGAAATAAGCAGCTCACTAGCAAATTTTCCAGAACATATAAGAAACTGGAAGGAGCTTGAAGAAGCTGCTGATAAACTAAATAAAGGAATTATCTCAGCTTTTGAGAACAACTGTAGACCCACATTGGTGGGTAAGCGAGATAAAACCTACTGGTGGAACGAGAACCTAGAGTGTCTCAAGAAACAAGTAAGGAGAACCTATAAGCTGGCCCAAAAAAAAGGTACAGCAGACGAGTGGAATCATTACGCAAGTAAAAGAGACAGCTATCGAGCAGCAATTAGGAAGGCACAAGCAGAATCATGGGCCAACTTTTGCAGCGACATAGAAAAAGGCTCACAGGCAGCCCGGTTGGACAAGATCTTGTCAAAAAATCCGGAAGCTATATTGGGAGCACTTAAACTGCCAAATGGGAAATACACCATGACGGACGAAGAAACGTTGTACCGCCTGATCGAATCCTTCTACCCGGATTTCTCGAAAGAAGGGGAAGGGGCGATGGAAGTTCATGAGTCAAACGACTACGGAACGGGAAACCAGCATGCGGTGATCCAAATCGGATCATGCAGTGTGCTGGGGACCGAAATTGCCTCAGATGACAAAGTCAGGTGGGCCATCGGATCTTTTGAGCCATATAAGTCACCAGGACTGGATGGTATTTACCCCGCACTATTACAAAGGGCGGGGGAGTGCATTATCCGTCCAATGACCAGACTTATTAGGGCAAGTCTGGAATTATGCCATATTCCAGAAAGTTGGAAGGGAACGAGAGTGACGTTCATTCCAAAAGCAGGTAAGGGGAGCTATACTTCTCCTAAAGACTTCCGACCTATAAGTCTTACATCGTTTATGCTGAAGACAATGGAAAGGCTCATAGATAGACATATTAAAGATAAACCTTTAAAAGAACGACCACTTCATAGAGATCAGTATGCGTACAGAGCAGGACACTCTACTGAGACTGCTCTGTGCAAAATAGTGAACCTGATTGAAGAACAAATTGAAAACGGAGGCTTCGCTCTAGTGGTCTTTTTAGACATAGAAGGAGCTTTCAACCATACCTCCAAAAGAGTAATCAAGGAGGCAATGAGGACACATGGAATAGCTCAGCCAGTTACTGACTGGGTCGAACTCATGTTATCAAACAGAAAGCTGGTAATGACCAAGGGTAACACCAAGGTAACTGGCTGGGTGAACACGGGATGCCCACAGGGGGGGTTTATTTCCCCATCCCTCTGGAATCTTGTAATGAACACACTATTATGCCTACTAACCAACACGGGATGTGAGGTTGTAGGATATGCAGATGATCTAGCAATAATAGTTAGAGGACCATTTTTAGAAACACTATTTGACATCATGCAAAATGCCTTGAATAAGGTATATAAGTGGTGCCAAGGAGGTGGACTATCGGTTAACCCGGAAAAAATGGAAGTTATGGTGTTTACACGTAAATATAAGTGGAAAACAAGCATAAAACACCTCGAATATGGAGGAAAACGGCTAGAAATAAAAGAAAAAGCTAAATATCTAGGTGTCATTTTTGACAGTAAGTTAAACTGGAAAGAGCACCTTGAGAATCAGTGTAATAAAGTTATAAGAGTACTATGGCAAACACGTAGAGCTCTGCACTTGAACTGGGGTCTTAAACCAGAAACCATGATGTGGATTTACACAGCAATTCTGAAACCAAAACTCACGTATTCGGCAGTGATTTGGTGGAAGCGAGCAGGTTTGAAAACTGCGAACCAAATGCTGGAAAGGGTACGAGGATTGGTCCTGCGCTGCATCACCAATTCTCTAAGAACCACGCCAGTACAAGCTATGGGGGTCATAACGAATATTGAGCCCTTTCAGCTCACTCTTAAGTCAGAAGCCATAAAAGGATACTTAAGAGTTAGAAATCTCTTAGATCGACGGGCGGACAGGGGACTCCTAAGTACGCTCCCGCGAAATCTAAGGGAGAACTTATACGAGGGAACTGATAGATGCAGCACTGAGTTCCTATTCGATAAGAGATACAGAGTCAGTCTGCCTAGCAAAGATGACTGGAGTCAAGGACGTGTTAGGGTGCCGGAGGGCAAAGAACTCTGGTATACTGATGGGTCCAAGAATATCCAGGGAGTCGGAGCAGGGGTATACTGCAGAAAAAATGGGAAGGGTAGGATATATTCCTTAAAGGAATACAATACCATTTCCCAAGCGGAAACATTTGCAATCCTGCATTGTGCTAAAGCGGCACAGGAGAATTGCAAAGACGAAGAGATATACATTTACTCGGACAGCAGAACTGTGTTACAGAGTCTGAATGGTCACACCACTAAGTCCAGACTAATTTGGGAATGTCATAAGACACTAAATAGACTGGCAGAGTTGAATAAGCGGCTAACGCTAACATGGATAGCCAGCACTGTGTTACAGAGTCTGAATGGTCACACCCACTAAGTCCAGACTAATTTGGGAATGTCATAAGACACTAAATAGACTGGCAGAGTTGAATAAGCGGCTAACGCTAACATGGATACCAAGTCATGTAGGTATACGTGGTAACGAGATAGCCGATGACCTAGCAAAGATAGGTACAAATGGAAAACATGCGGAACCAAGCATGATGGTGAAGATGCCACATAGCCACCTCATAGAATTATTAAAGGAATGGCTGGTGAAGGAACACCAAAGGGCTTGGGTAAAAACTGCAGGATGCAGACAAGCTAAAGCCGCACTCGGAAACGCAATAAGCGGACACTGGGAAGAAGGGCTTAGGAAACTTAGCAGAAAGACAGCTCGCAAGCTAATGGACATACTTACTGGACATGGAGATTTGCGATACAATAGGTATAAAATGGGACTGGAAACAGATCATTATGCCGAATGTGCAAGGAGGCAAACGAAACACCTCTACACATCTTATGTGAATGCCCCAGAATCATGACAAGAAGATGGCGCCTCATAGGTGAATTTCTAATTGATTCAGGAGATATACCCAGTTGGGATGTCCAGAGAATACTTGCTGTTTGGCAGGGTCTCTGGGCGGTGCCCGATTGAAAAAACCAAGGACCCATAAGAAGGCTCACCCAGGTGTGGCAATATTGCTATACACTTCGGGGGGCTAAAGATGGGAAATGGAAAACAGGGCGCAAAGGGAATACCCAAGTGCCTGGCATAACCTAGTCAAATAGGAGGGTGCCAACTGAGTAACTTAATAATAATAATAATTTATTATATTGTTTTACTTTTATTGTTTTACCTTTATTGTTATTTTAATTTTAATTATGTTTGCCAATGATGTATTTGTATTTAAGTGTCTACGGGATTTTAATCCCAAAGACCAAATAAAGTTTTCTATCTATCTATCTATCTCTCTCTCTCTCTCTCTCTCTCTCTCTCTCTCTCTCTCTCTCTCTCTCTCTCTCGCGACTTGCAAAGCAAAAATTTTAATAATAAATAACCCGCTGATTCTTACATAAGTACAGGTAAACCTGTACATGCAAGCAACATTTATTTAAAGAAAATAAGAAAAAATTTTACCGACCCGAAAATCCACGACACGCAGGCGGTACAACTACCGTCCTGTCACGGTCGCCATTTGTAACGTGGTATTTCGTCCTAATACCAGTTACAAGTTATTTATTAATTTAAACAGGGACGACGGCCCCGAAGAACGCGTCTTTGTCGTCGCCGTGGGTTAATAAATTAACCCGTCGGGACACGGTAGCGGAGATAGGACGATCTCCTACGTACCGACACACGTGGCGGGAAAATCGGGAATCGGAAGGTTGTTTGCGGGTTAATTTATAGTTAAAATGATAACGCGACCGTTATATAAAAACAAATAAACAATATTTATTTATACTCAATTACACGGAGGTGCCCGACAATAATTAACGGGGCGTTCTCCAGGTCGCGTGACTGCCCCCGTGCTCGCCCCGCGCAATACCCAATCGGTCTCGGTAGCACCGGTGTGCTACCGAACAAACGATCATGCACGCACTCTCAACACACTCTAAATATATACCGACCAATGTCGGGTACTTACCGGGCTGGTTTATCCATAGGCCCTGGTGTGCGTCGGCGCCCCGACGTCTGCTGACCGGTGGAGTTGGCCCGGTTTCCCGTCGTCCTCGTCGGTGATCTGCAGGTGCGGCCTGATGCCGCGGCGATTCGCCTACCTCGGGGAACACTCAACCCGAGGTATCTGGTCCTTCGCACTGCACTTACACGAACTCACGAGCACTCGCGTACGGCTTCCCGGAGCACGGACGAACCGGTCCGGTACTTCCCGTGGCGCGCGGAACTAGACGTGACGATGTGTAAAAGGGTGCTGTCGCGGTCAAGACCGGCAGCGTACTAAGCTTTTCGGGAATTGTCGCATTCCCGAAAAGTATCTAACACACACACACAATAACAATCGTATATATGGATGCTCGCACACATCCTCGGTCGTCGACATAAACACGCGTGTTTCGTGGCCTTGAAGAGGCAACGCACGAAACAATAACAACTTGCGAGATTTTAAGATATAATATTTAATACATACTACGAAATAATATAATACATTAAGTATTATTTATTTCATTGCAACGACGTCTCGTCGCACATTTAACATAGGGCATCGCCGCTATGTGCTCCAATCCCTTTTATAATTAATTTTTGTTCTTCCATCGAACCCATTATAAAGACGGTTTAATCTACAAAATGATTCACTGTTAGAATAATAATATTAATAAATTGTTTAAATCGATTAATAATTATTCTAATTTTTTTATTTTTCTAAACGATTATGAAAAAAATAAAATATAAATTAGTAGAAAACAGTATATATAACAAAGTACTTTAGTTTAGTGAACTAAACATAATTAATATAAATTTAATATTTTATTTAAAAAATACTAACATAATGCATATTACTTGATTTTAAGTAATGAGAAATTGCGCCCCTTGAAGCAATAGGTACTGATTAAAATAAAAAGTAAAATAAAAATTTATAATAAACCTTGACAGAAATTTGTAATAAGCTTAAATTTATATAAATAGTGTTAAAAATTTTCATTTTTAGTTATAGGAAACTACTTGTCAATGTAAGAAGATAAAATGTTCTTTTAATGATTAATTGATACCAAAAGTCATTTGTATGAGGTCCACTTTAGACCGCTGGACCAAAAATAAGATGTCCCAGATTTTTTAACTAGTTTTACTTATAGTTACTAGAACTTCAGGTTTTAATTTTCAGCACGTTTACGAATTGTATTTTTGAATATTGTGTTATTTTGTTTAATTTTGAATTAAGAATAATTCAAAATTTAGAAATTAATTATTAAATTTGTTTCATATAGTAACTACTTAAACGTATAAAAATGCATTTAACACACTAGTTCCATAAAGTACTGTTCTATAAAAACAGAAATAAGTATTTTACGAGGAAGCTATGTGCTAATATCAATTAACAGCTGTTTTTTGTGTCTGATATAAGCTGAATGTGTTAATAGAGTTAAAACTTATTGGAGTAGCATAAATTTGATAAAAATAAATTAACATTATTACAAATACCTAAATCTAAATAAATATTTTTTATTAATAAACCATTTTCGTAACATAAACACTACTGGATATTATATTTTACAAGTTAAAGATTAAATATTACAGAGCATTAATTTAGTTAAGATACTCAAGTTTTTAATTTGTTTTTATCAATCGATGGTTTTCCAAAAATGAGTAGTAGAAATTTTATTGATATTTCCAAGTCAAAGGATTGAAGGAAGGAAAAAAGAAAAACTCAACTAACTATTAAAGAGAATACTATCGTTGTTATAAAAAAATCGGAATATATTCCCCGTTGAAAAATATATATTTAGTATTGATTCTGTCTGAAATTTTCATTGAATGGATAAGAAGTTTTACCTAAAACGCTAAACAGAATCATTATTGAATCAATGCAAAATCAATTCGAAACCAATACCTAAATAGTTACCTTGAAATAGTGGAATTATTTTTAAAAAAGCTTCTTGAATATTTTGTATTGAATCAATTTAAAATCAATATACAAAATACATATTTAATTAGTTCGAGATTTGTACCGAATTTGTACAAAATTATCATTATATAAGTATTGCATAAATTCTTTCTTTAATATTATACATCCCACATAGCACTACAAAATTGTAGCAATAATGCACGAACGTTGTCAATATTGAAACAATATTGCCTGAGCATTGTATGTCCACGTTATCTCTATTGCACCAATATTGTTGTCTATATGGTGCAATCTTGAGGAAATAATTTTAGCCATTGTTTTCAATATTTATAGAATATTGCAGCAATATTATTACAAAGAAAATACAAATATTTTAAAACATTTTAGCCTAATTATTATTATTAGTTAATTAATATCTAATTTTATACTTAGAAATGATTATTACGTACCCTATAAATCATGCTGATATACAACTTAAAATAATATTATATGTTACTGTTTAAAATATTCTGTATTGTGTGTATAATGTGTGGGTGTAAATATTGAGTAAATAGAGTACGTAAAAAAAATTTAGTTTTATATCAATTTTAATTTATTAAAGTTACTACTCTTAAACGTTTTCACCTCGAATTTTGAATACCATAGTTTTATATTTCCGGATTAAAAACTTTAAGTTTCAAAGTTAATTTATTTTAGTTATATTTTTATTGCTTTTTTTGATATAAGGTAACACGAATATTAAAATTCAAATTTTAAACGTAGATGCAAAATCTAGGTGGATAGGGTGGTTTTCGGGTCATCTGGACATCGTCTAGTGGAAAGTTTACATGCCATGTACCTTGAATTTCATAATGATACTGATATTACTACTTAAAATAATATTTATATGTTACTGCATAAAATATTCTGTATTGTGTGTATACATCGTATACTGGACTATCTACCTGATAATCTACCTAAGTCTGAAAAAAATTGTCATTTCCTGGAGACGATGTCCAGGTGGTCTGAACTGAGCGCCAGTATGGGATACCAAAGCTATCCATTCCTCCTTGTCGGTTTCTTGGTCGGAGGTGTCCGACTGCCCATCTTCCTCTCGCTCGTCCGTACCTTCTACTTCTAGAGCGAGAGTCCTCTGTAGCACCTCTACTACATCTAGGTCAGAATCCGGGTCCGGAATCTCCGAATTCTGGGCAGTCATAGACTTAAACCAACCTGTCCTCCGCCTGTTCCGCCTGACACGATCCTCATTTGAGTCTGTGTCGGCTGCGAACTCTTGAGCCGTATAATTACCCAACAGCCACTGTTGTAGTCCAAGTGCGCCTGGATCTGTTCGCTGGATTGCGTACCAATCCAATGATCGACTTGCGTGGTCATCGATTCCGCCATTTTAATCTCAACAGAATTAGCGCTACGCTTATTTACACAAAAAAAAATCTGAGTCGCTTTTCGCTTTACCTGTACAAGGTATGCTTTTCTTCAAATTATTAGGTGGCTTTAAATAATAAAATTATTGAGCCACTAAGTTGAAGAATGAACTCTTTTCCCTTTATAATTACAAGAAAAAAATTAATATTGCTATAATTATGGGAAGATATTAAAGGTGTCCAGTAGTTCTCCTGAATCTTTTCAGATTTTTTCGGGCCATTATTTTAAGTTACAGACTGTCAAAGTTGACATTTTAGCACTTTTTTGCATTATATGCCCATTTTTAAGAATTTATAGCTCCCAGAGGATGCATTTTTCAATATAAACATACATATGTTTTTTTTGTAAAATTTTCTGACTTTTTCATTAAAAATACTTTTAAAGTCATAAATGTATACTATCACACTCTTGTAAGCCATTTAAACCTTAAATAGTGAAAATCAGCAATTCTGCTCCGGACTCTGAAAACCAAATACAGTCTAAAAGATGTCTTTTTATTGTCAGAAACTGCCTATAAATTTCCAGAGTGGGTCTAATCGATTAAGACCACTTTTGATCAAAATATCTGGGAAAAGTGCCTGAAATATTAATAGAAATGTATATTTGTTGCCTTATAACGATGAATCATTATAGCATGATCATTACAAAAAAATTCATGCAGTTACCTTGGAGTAGTAAAAAGGCATTTCCATTTTTTTCAGTATCAATCTAATCTTCTGTAAGCTGTTAAAAATACTAAAAACTTAATTGTTAAACTTTTATAATGCTGAAAATATAATTAAAGGTATCAATAAATAACGTACTAGCACTTATATTTAACGGGTCCATTTTAATTAATGATATGACTGTGGTGCTGCAATATAGTAAATGTGTGATGTTTATCGATGATGCACAGGTTTATTACACTTTTTATCCAGCGCATCTTGAAATAAGCGTTAAACACGTAACTCAGAATGCAAACGCGTAAGCGATATCAATGTAAAACTAAAGTGATAATTCTGTACAGTTAGAGGTTTATCTCACATATTGATCTGGACTTTGCCCCGACATTTAGAGTCGGTGATAACTAGTTGAAATATAAAAATGAGATTAAATCGCTTAAAATTTGAATTTCACCAACCCTGAATTGATCCAAACGAGTTTTATCAATCTCGTAAAGTATACTCAACCTCTTATACTCTCTTCATTATTATAAGCGACCAAATTCCTGCGAAACTAAGGAAAATTTCGTTGCGTTTTTAATCATGCCGTACTTTGACTATTAGTCCGGGAGGCAGCGTAATATTTTGTGATGAGATCTCTATAAGGTTAATATTTATTTTAGTTAATATTCATATCCAGCAAATCATGAAAGTGAAGTTCTACCAAGCTTTTAGCGCTGGGTTGATTAATAACAATTTATCAATTATGTTAATAAACTATGTATGAATGACTTATATCTACAAGGCTGAAACTTTGTATAGTGTGTGACGTGGTATTCGCGAACCCGGTACACTTACTTATTTTCAATAATTAATATTAACCGTTAGGCCGCGTTGCCCAGTACCGCGCACACAATTAATTTATTTGTTTATTCGAACTGCGGGCTGTCGCCAGGAACGCGAGTTCGCTGGGACGAACGGTGTGGAGGATTCGGGCGATCCTCCTTGCCTCGACACGATATAAAAATTAAATGAACGTCGGCGGGAGCGGGGAGAACAAAATAAATACACAATTGATTAAAATAAAAATAAAAGAAATATTTATTTTAATATATATTAACAAAATGGCCACTCAGGCCGTGTGCCGCGACAAATGTTGCTTTGCGCGGGCGGAAGCTGATTTTGAGAACACATTGGCCAGGGCACTGAACATCCTGCGATCTGAGAACTCGTTGCCATTGCTGAAGTCGTGCAAACGGTTCAGAAACTCTTCCGCGTCCTTTTTGGTCTCACCATCAAAGGACATGTTCCAGATACGCAGCTCTCGGGTGCAGCCTGTCCGATCGTGCGTTTGGTTATCGTCTTCACGATACCTTGGCCTGGCCTCGTAGGACTCTCTTTCCCGACGGTCATCTCTATTATCCGTCCGGGAACTCCTACGCCTACTGGTAGAAGGATTCCTATTCTCTTGTCGGCCTTCAGCCGCTCTACGAGAATCGGATCTCCTACGAGTAGGTTCGCGATCAGACTGATACGCATCGGACGAATCCGTCTGCGTACACTGATTGCATGTGGCCACCGCACGCTTGTCTCGAGGCGTTTCTCTACGTCTGTCCGACCTCTCTTTGTGACCTTGCTCCGGAATTTCCGGTTGTGCTCGGTCGTCAAGTTTACGGTTGGACTGACGTTCATGAGTACGTCTCTCCGTACAACTTTCACGACGTTCATCGTTGCTTGAGGCTCTACTCACAGAACGGTTGTGTCGTGGTTTTCTGTTTGGAGTCGTGTACTCACGCCTCTCTCTTCTATCTTGTCCCTCACAAGTCTTAGAAGATGTCTCACGACGTCTCGGTTAAAACCTCGGTTTTTCGTAAGAGTGAACACTCACGTCGTTAGGAAGGTCATATCCATTCCTAACATCAACAAATTGACGTTCGGTTGTGGTCAACAAATTGACCTCGGGTTGCCTGTTGTCGTATTGTCTAGAGGTGTATCCTCGTGACGTACGACGGTCGGCTTCCGCCTGCGAACCCAAGTCAAAATGTTGTGTTGGCACTTCACTCGCTCTAGTGCCAAGATGTCCGCTGTTTCTCTGGTCCCCAATTGGGAGGTAATGTGCGGGTGCATAAGAACCTCCGAGTTAAGCAGTCGTCATGGTCGTAACCGTCGACGTAGTGGTTGTGCATGAGGTTGCAGCCACCGAAACAGGAACATAAGGGATAGCAGTTGTAGTCGTGTTTGCTGCCAGTACCTCACCAAACCGTTTAGGTATAGCACCTGTTGGTGCCAACCTCGGACTTTGTGCAGTTCTCATTGTCGAGTTTCTACACTGACCACTTAGTGACAGAGCTCCATCTTCTTCAGGAATGGGGGCTCTGTCACTAGCAACCCTTTCGCGATCCGACATTTCGGACTCGCAGGAAACTTCCGTTCCTGATGGGCCCACACTCCCTTTCCTGGAACGAGGTTTCCTAATTTCCCACAGTTCCTGAAATACTAGAGGTTTATGTGCAGGCTCTGCCCTTACATTCTCATCGTATTCAGAGAACCATGGTATTTCCAGATTAATGTCTACACATCTGATCCGGTGACTGAAAGTCGTTCGCGGCACTCCACCTCTTCGCCATTTGCGTTTAAACTTAGATGCTCCAATTGGGCATACACTGCTTCAATCAGAAACTTCTACGTTTCCCGACGAATATCCCTAGCTATGCGTGATTCACGCATAAGTTGGGCCATTCGGGATTCATAGCTGCTGGCCATTATTTTTTTGACCAGCAGCAGCCGATGTGTTACGTCGCGAGAAAACTCTCAACCGGGATTTCAAATGAAATCCCTAGTGTTTCAAATACTTCGAAAGTATCCAATTTTCAATTGGAAATTATTTTATTGGACTCACCACAATAAAATAATTATTACTCCCAACGAGTAAAAAAAAATTTGGTGTCGGCTTAATTACAATAAATTGTAAAAATGCACTGACTAGTGTACGAACAAAATTAATTCACTTAATCAAAATCCAAAAGATTTTCCTTAAACGAAATTTATTCCGTCCTTAGAAGGACAGAATAATTAAATTTTGTTGGTTACAGTTGTGGCAAATCACATACTTAACACTCGCACCAAATTTAAATCAATTATTTAACTTATTCACAAGTCTAAAATTAATGTTTATTATAGTGTCTTGTGACTCACACACCAAGACTCTATACAATTGCTTCTGCAAGCACAAATAATTATTAACAAAAAAAATCTCAATTTATTTCAATATCGTCGGTAATTTACCAGTAATGGTAAATTTAACGATTTCCCAAAATATCTCTCTCGCCAGTTATAATCCAACAGATCCCTCACTGGAGAAAAGAATTTATTCTGTTATGGAAATTGAAATAATTAAAGTTTTAATCTATTAATAAATACAGAAACAACAAATTATACAGGAAGAAAAGAAAAGAAAAAAAATTTAATTATTTATCTCGCTAACGAGCCTAAGTAATTAATTGTAAAATACATATAAAAATAAATACAGTGTCTTGTGATTCACACACACGAAGACACCATTTATTATTTTGCCTATCCAAGCCCAAGGCAAAAAAAAATTTTCCTTTATAATTTACACTACACTAGAAATACAAATTTAATTAAATTATTTCAAACAGTAGGGGTATTTACGAAATGTTGTAAATCCCGTATGGTTTGCAACAAAATAATTATTTCACTAACTGTCGTCCCAAACGACAATTTTTTTAGCGAAATATATTTATTTTATCCTAAGAAGGACTAAATAAACAATTTATGTTGCTACCAAGCTGAAATAATTTAAATTTCCCTTTTTTTTAATAAATTGAACGAAAAGGAAATAAAATTTAATTATTTAACTTGCTAACAAGTCTAAATTTGTACACCGGATTATTTTACTCAAACACACCAAAAAAGAATTATAACCAATTATTTAACTAACAAACAAGTCTAAATAATTGGTAAAAATGTGTGGAGATATAATTTAAATACACAACAAGAGAAAAGAAAGTTTCTTACATATATTAAAATTTCACAGCAAATAACGAATACAAAATATTAGGTTAGATGCCGATCATTAAAATACATGCAAAAAAAAATTCGATTATTTAACTCACTCTCGAGTCTAAATAATTATATATTATAACTCTCGTATCTTTGCGGAACAATCACACAAAAATACTTAACATTAATGGTTTAACTTGCAAAAAGTCTAAACCATTAACCCGAGTTATAAAAAAAAAATTTTTTTCTCACACTCAAAAATTTTCAAAAATATATTACAAGTATCGTGAACAGTAATACTTAATAAATACCAAATATTAAATCGAGTATCTACTGTCAGATAATTGCAACAAAAATAATTTTAATTATTTTACTCACACACAAATTTAAATAATTAATATTACAACTATTGTAACTTTGCGACGGATTCAGACAAAGTTACTGACTGTTTATTATTTAACTTGCAAACAAGTCTAGAAAATTAACAATAGTTGTGAGTATATTTTATACACTCAAATAAAATGTTACATATATTATAAAAAAATAAATAGTAATAAATAAGAAAACAATTACTAAATTATAATTACTATTAATAATATATGTGGGTCAGGGAGGGGAGAAAGCAACAAAGAAATTTCGCTCTCGAACACGTAATACAACCAATTAAATTACCGCGTCCCGTATATAAAGAAAACAATTATTATAATTTTCTTTAAAAGGGTGGAGGGGTGGGGCAGCTTCCTCTCCCGAAAGAATCTATTTTAACACACTCTCACACAAATAATAAAATAGATTCTACACGGGAACGAATTTATTTTATTAAATTGGAATAAAATAATTCGCCGCAGTGGTTTCTCTCGGCGAAGCCAGCTGCAAAGACTTAATACGCGAAAGGGCTAGGCGATCGCGCTATCTCTCTCTCTCACACACCGTATAGCCCGCCTAGCACCTAACTCCGATTCCCCGCGACTAGGGATTCTCTCTTTCACTCCCACTCGCGGGCGCAATCGGAGAGAGCCGATGATGATCGGCTCCCGCAAAGTCTCTCCTGTGCGCTATTCGGGGGAGGGGGGGGGGGATTCTCGCTGCCCGCGATCCGCGGCGCAAGCTACTCTCTCCCTACTTTTCCGCTCCCATACAAGCTAGGCAAAGTTCTCCCGGTAGGCTTACGATCCGGAGAGACCGATCTCGGTGAGATCGGGCGCTTCCGGCTAAACACGCTCGCGGGCGAACTCTCTCCCGATATACCGGTGTACATCTCTCCTCGGATACCCGAGCAAGAGGGGGAATACTCCGGTATAGAGACGCGTCTCACACGATGTCTCTCACGCTCTGTCTCTCTCTCTAACTCGTACTACTCTCTCTCTCTCTTTCTCTCTCTCTCTCTCTCTCTCAAACTCAACCCGCTCACGTTTTGCCACGACACTGCTCGCGCGCGAAAAGATAGCCGACAAACTTGTAATTTAATTTAAGTCGGTGAGGAAACCGAAATTCCTGTCACGGTCGCCATTTGTGACGTGGTATTCGCGAACCCGGTACACTTAATTATTTTTAATAATTAATATTAACCGTTAGGCCGCGTTGCCCAGTACCGCGCACACAATTAATTTATTTGTTTATTCGAACTGCGGGCTGTCGCCAGGAACGCGAGTTCGCTGGGACGAACGGTGTGGAGGATTCGGGCGATCCTCCTTGCCTCGACACGATATAAAAATTAAATGAACGTCGGCGGGAACGGAGAGAACAAAATAAACACACAATTGATTAAAATAAAAATAAAAGAAATATTTATTTTAATATATATTAACAAAATGGCCACTCAGGCCGTGTGCCGCGACAAATGTTGCTTTGCGCGGGCGGAAGTCCCGGGAAACCTGTCGGATCGAGATCCTTGCCTGCGACAGTTTTCACTCCCAGGAACCGCTGTTCGAGTACCATCGTACCCGAACACACTCCCGATGTACACACACGCACAAGGGCGGGGGAGGGTCACGATAGTAAATTGAGTAAACACTTACCGGTGACGCTCCTCGGGGATGGCCTAGCCGATCCTCGGCGACTGGTCGACCTCCTTGACAAAAGAATGACCGGTGGTTTAGGTAGTGAAGGCGAGTCTTGCCGCGGCGAGTGAGTCGCGATCCACGGTATCACACGCGCACGACCCCGTCCTTTGATACACACACACACAAAACTTCACGGGACACACGTGTTCATCCACCCGGGCCTCCACACTGAGCTCTGCTCCGGAACAACCGTTCACAAAGCCTACTACAGAGATGGGTGGAATGCACTCTCGACACTCACGAGCAGTACAGAACGGATATACAATATAATAATCCGTCCCGATCGACGGATCATTATAGACTGATAAGGTGATCTCCTAATTTCTCGAAAAAGGGATGGGAGTGGGGAAACTCACACACTCTTTCGCGCTCCCATTCCTACGTATAGTCGCGCGCGTAATTATACACTCGTAGAAAAGTAAACAAGTGTCGTCCGTTGGCCTTGACATACGAAAGGCTCCGACGACTTACAACTGGCGAATTTAAATATTCTATTCGTCGTCAATAGATTGTGTGACAATTTCCGTCACAAGTGTCTGAGAAAGGCTCAAAATGAAAGTTAATGTTAGCCTACTGGTCGTCCAGCGTCGGAATCAAGGGTCTACCGCCCACGCCAGATGTTGTAAAAATGATCTTGATTACCTTATATCTACAAGGCTGAAAGTTTTTTTAAAACATAAAGTATCTTATAAAACAACAAAAAAAATACAGTCTACCACTTATTTAACGCTGGTAAAGCCTTGGTAAACGCTGTGGAATGTATGATTAATCGGGCGCCGCCGCTGCACCGATGTGTCACACGGCGCTTTGAATTATTGTGCACAGAGATATTAAAATTTATTTTGCAAAGCTACTTTTTGTCGTACAATCGGTTAAAAATAATAATTATGAAATAAGCTTCGTTTACTTTGAATAGGAGCTAGCTAAGGCGTCGGTATAAATGGGGCCAAAGTAATAACGAGCAAATAAGATTGCGTAATATTCCCATTTCGTAAACAATCCTAATATAAAATTTTAAGTATTATAATCAGAGACAAAATATACTAATATTATAACTATTCTAAGTTAATTAATATTATTTTATTAGTTTTCCTTTTATTATTATTGAAGAAAATGTCGTGCAAAAACGAAAATGTTATTTTCCCAAGTTCACCGTCACGTTGTATAGAAATTATCTACAAAAGATGTGCAATGAAGATTGTTCTGAATCAGCTGTGAGGCGCTCCCATAGAGTAGAAGAGAGTTTAAATGCTAAATTTAAAAACAAGATAAGTATCATCATGATTGAAAAAAAATTGATAAAACCATATGGTGGCGTATTTTTAACTACAGATTAAGAAAAACTTGAAAAAAACGATGTAGTACAACGTGCAGCTCTTATTTTAAGAGAAGAGATCAGATTAATCAAAACTAATAATTTTCGAGGCAACATAATGTCTAGCGATTTAATTGCGAGAGAATATATCGAAGTTCCAAAAATTTTAAATGATTTTTGTATTTCTTTATTAAGTGGATACAACACCAGACGGAAGCGCAGTTCGAACTGTCAGCGAATAGCAAAATCATTTTGTTACGATATGATTTATAATGTTACAAATGGAGAAACGAAGCCAAAAAAGTGATTAATATTGTAAACCTTTACGGACATTGCTGCAGCTATACAGTTCTCGAAGTCTTGGAAACTGAGGCAACTTTAAGTGCTTGTAAGCAAACACATATTTGTCCGGAGGATATAATTCGCACATCTAATTTATATACAGGAGTAGCTTGGAACAATTTCGATCGGTTCGTAGCTACTACGTCAGGCAAAGATACTTTTCATGATACCGTGCGCATAATTTTTCAAAACGTAGATCCAGAAAATTGTAGTCAACATATTGAAAGCAGTAATATAGATCTCACTGAGAAAGCGCAAAATATAGTAAGATGCAGTATTGGCCTAAATGTAGAAATAATTAACGATAGCAGTAATTCTAATAAAAACATGTCAGATAAAACGTCTGATCCGCATGTATCTTTTTCAATAGAAGGTGAAAGTGACAGCACAAGCTCATCATCGGAAATCTCAAAAAAAAAAAAGGAAACGAAGTTTCGATTTACCAACGTTAGAATTGCAGCAAGTTGCGAAAGAAAGACTAACTATTTCTGAGAATTTATTATCAGCAGATCGTCTAACTCGTTCGTTACCTGCATTCAATATAAACTATCTCAAACACGTTACTTTTGCTTGGATGCTTGCTCATAAATTAAAATTCCCAAAACACCGATGTGGGTCGGCTATAATAGCTTAACTCGTATAGAGACAAGTATAAAACAGAATCTTTCTTTTTTTTTTTTTTAAATAATTGTTGCGATGATGAGGGTCAATCAGTAAAAAACACAAATTTTTACTTTTTTGTACAACGTTTCGTCTGCTTATTTGCAGACCTCTTCAGGTACTGAAATATTTATAACATATTATAACATATGAAATAAATTATAACAATACATAAATGTAGACATTTATAGAAAACCGTTATGTACCTATGACACTGAACGAACGAAAACAATTAATACTGCTCAAGGAGCTAAGTCGAATAACAAGAACATATGGAAAGCACCTGTATTTATATCAAAACAAATAGTAAATGTGTAAGTAATACATCGAAAGAGGTCGAAGTTAAATCAAACCATTATATTTGTATATTGTCGGTGTAGAAATTGTGTATCTTCTTTTCTATTTAAAGTACCGTTATAATAATTAATATATAACATTTCTATATTAATAATCTTTAATTAAACTGATGATCTTTATCACTTTGTATTCCTATGGTCTTGCAAATGTAAATTTTGTCATTTAGTAATCTACAAAATTAGTGTTTTACAATACGTAACATATAACGTATTCTTCTAATCAAATCTTCAGTTTATCAAAATTTAGGCATATGGTAAAATTTAATATTTCAAATAGACCTAAAATAAATTGATTCACATCGGTCAGAATTTTTTTTCGTTATTTGCTCGTAAACAAATATAATTAGGTGAAAAGTATTACAAACACATTTTCCGTTTTTTGATAGTTAAACAAGGTTGATTATAGATGCCAAGTTATTGATTTCTATATTTTTTTTTTACATTTACAATTAATGTGTAACTGCATATGTATACAAATAAAAATATTAATTGTTCAGTTATATTTTATGACAATTTTAATTAAGAAGGAAGGATTTTTGAATGAGAATCAACGTGAGGTAGTTACTTTACAAAATATTAATAAGTAAAAATTTTGTAAAGATTTAAAAAAGTAGAAATTTTAAAATTAAAAAAATGCTTTACGAAATCGCGATTATGATACTTAAAATCCCGATACAGAAATTAGATCTGGATTTATTTGGAAATTTATTTAATAATATTTAATTTATTAAATAACTAAAATATATGTGGGTCATTCCAATACTTTTTTGTAAATCGGTCCGGGGGAGGTCAACCAATCGGGCTAAAAATTTAGTATGTTACTATACTATAAAAAAAAGTAAGTGAGCCAAAATTGTAGCCTTCTAAATCAATTAAGGACGTAGGTATGCGATTTTAAACATTCAAAAATAGGCTATTTTTCATCATTTTTTAACATTTTTCAAAGTAGCACCAAAATTCGAGAAATTATTATTTTTGTATCCAGTCCACGGCAAAGTCTTCGTATTACTATAGACTTTTAATCTAGCTATATAGAATACAATTATTTTGTGAACAAAAATTTTGACGCAGCTAAATATAAACACTTGTTTTTTCAAATTTTGCACATTTTCTAAATGCTACCAAATTAACAGTTTTTGATGTTTTTAAAAAAACCCAACGCGGTTAGATTTGTATTGATATAAGCTTTTTTTCTGTTCCAGGTTTACTACAAAAAGTTAATTTGGCTTAAAGTTATGCTTATTTAAATGTGACCTGAAATGCAAAAAAAACACGTTTTTTGGTATTTTCTAATGCTTACAACGTCGGTCTACCTAAATTTTTTTTTACCAAAATTTGGGTGAAACTCGGTTTTTGTAGGTAGAAAATGATCCCGTAGTTACTGTAATGGATATTTGACCTTGGTACACGTTTATTAACGTTTGAAAATATTTTTTTTTGCATTCTTGCGCAAGTCTTATCGGATTACTGCAAGGTCTAAAATGTCTTGTATTTTGATTGTTATCACAGGTAACATCCATACTATAGGTAACTTTTAAAACTAATAGGAATATAGTTTAAAGAAATTTTTATTTTTATTTTTTTATAACAATTTTTGGCCTGTTTTCGCTATTTTACTCGTTTATGTACATTTATCATTACAATGCGTCGAAAAACTTGTCATTTGTACAATAGGAAAAAGGTTTGTGATTGCGTGACAAACATTTTGTGTATTTACGTTTTTTAAATTGGCACAACAGATTTTGGGATTTTTGTACAAAAACTGATTTTATGGAATTTTAAAAAGTGTCAAAGCTTAAACATATTACTGCAGGTCTAAAATAAACCTCGTATTTTATAATATCATGTCAATATTACAGGTGACTTTCAAAATTAACACGGTATTATAGTTAAAAGAAATATTTATTCTTTCTAACAATCAATTAATCATAATTTTGTATCAAGCATTATTTACTGATGTTTTCATAATTATTTATAACTTTTAAATTAAATAATATTTAAAGTATATTGTTTGTACGAATCTTTTATGGTACCTACTTTTAATCTAATACATAGAATTACACGCATTATTTATAACATTTCAAATAGATCGTTAAAAATAGATAAGTACTTGTCGATATGAAAATCGGGCTGAAGAGAATAAGAAACGGAAACGGAATGCGATATCAGCCTGGATTAATTCAAGCCTCAATTATTAATTTTAACCTAAAGCTTATTTATTATTGTTTATTTGACATTTTTATATTAAGCACACCATCATGGGATACATATAATATTAACCCTTAGCTGGACTCATGGGGTCACAGTGACCCCAGCATTTTTCAATCAGTTTTTCTATAGCTCCAAAATTTAAAAATTAAACTTATAGCTCCATCTGTCGTAAGGGGGGGTGTATTACTTTGCATTAGAGCCGAGAAGGTTACATAATAAGTAATAACCAAACCAAATTTCAAGTCAAAATATTCAGTAGTTTAGTTACAGTAGAAGATTTTGTGTTGGGGTCACGGTGACCCCAAAGGCCAGCTATGTTATCACAGGGCATGTGTCCAGCTAAGGGTTAATAATAATACAGAAGGCACGTGCTAAAAGATACGTCCTTAATTGATTTAGAAGGCTACAATTTTGGCTCACTTACTTTTTTTTATAGTATAGTAACATACTAAATTTTTAGCCCGATTGGTTGACCTCCCCCGGACCGATTTACAAAAAAGTATTGGAATGACCCATGTATATATAATATATAACATATGAGTAAGCGTGTATCAACTAAAGTAACCCATTACCGCCCAAACGACCAACATTATTTTCCTTTTTTCATAGTCATTATTTAATGTTTAAATCATGCCCTACCATAGTCCTGATTTTTTTCTTTATAGTTTGGATTTGTTATTTCGAATGCCGTCGATAAAATTGACTTAACCCTTTTTTGAAAAAAGTTATGATTTTTTTAATTAAAAAAAATACAGAAAATGTGTCGCTATTTTTTGATAATTAATTTTTTTTTCATATTATAAAATGTATTTAGATCGTTCGATTCATGAACAAAAGTGCATAAAACAGTTGTACTTTGACCCTATATTTCTTGTATTTTATTCTAAGATAGTCAACAATTTTGATTTCAATTTAAAAACACTCAAAAATAGAGAATAATGAATAAATTTGGTTATTTTTCGTGTATTTTCATTAAAAACAAAATTTTTGACTATCTAAGAATAAAATACAAAAAACATAGGGTCAAAGCATAACTTTTTTATGCACTTTTGTTCATGAATCAAACGATCTAAATACATTTTATGATATGAAAAAAAAATTAATTAAAAAAACATAGCGACAAATTTTCTGTATTTTGTTTTAACTCAAAAAATCATAACTTTTTTCAAAAAAGGGTTAAGTCAATTTTACCGACGGCATTCGAAATAACACATCCAAATTATAAAGAAAAAAATCAGGACTATGGTAGGGCATGATTTAAACATTAAATAATGACTATGAAAAAAGGAAAAAAATGTTGGTCGTTTGGGCGTTAATGGGTTAATTGATCAATTTAAACAGAGCTTTCATTTAAGTATTACAATGTTTCTATAGTAAAGCAGTTTAATGCTAAGCTTACAGTAGTAATATTGTTTCAAAATAACTGGTTAGAATCTAAATATTTTGTTCGAGCTTTCGATGCTTTACACTTTTACATAAAATGTGAAAGGTAAACAAACAATATTGAGGCTTTCCTCAGCTTGCATACTGCGTCGCTAGTGTAGCGCGCGCGAAGCTGTACATTCAAACTGCTAGTCTCTTTCGAATTAATCACGAGCACGTTCATGTGATTGTCCTGATCAACATTTTTTAAATAGTTTGGTAATTATATACGATGGAATGTAAGTATAATACAAATATTTGATGATAGAATCCATTTAAAGTTTTCAATACATGTACTTCTTTTTCACATCAGTCATTCACTTACTTCATCGTTTGAACGATCCAGTGGATGCACATACTTCAGATGAAAATGTAAATAGTAAGTTTTTAAAAATAAAATTTATTAATTTTTCTGGTAACAAAAAGAAATTTTTATTAAAAAATAAATTGACATTTAGAATTAATTACTAATTAAATTATATTTAGAATATTGTTAAATTTATTATAAAGTGCTAAAAAATCGCAGGGACTTTTTAATTAACAATAAGTTAAATTTTAAAATAATTTATTAATTCAATAATTAATAAAACTATACTTACAAACTGATTTTAAAATAAATAAAAATTAATAATCAAGAATTATAACTTTTTCTGTATTTCGATTTTACTACAGGAGCAATTTAAATATTGTGTATAAACATAAATAATATACGACTATTTAACAAATTTATTTAATGCACAAGATGCTGCAATGAAAACTAGTAAATTTTTAGATCATTCAATTTTAGGTTAGTCAATAAAATCGCCGATGCATTCATGAATTATTGCTGGTGTTTGTAAGGAATTGAAAGAACTGTCGAGCTTTACAAAAATTGTACAGTTCTACGAATTCTTTATAAACAACAACATTTCATGAATGTAGTGGTGATCCTATTGACTAAACTAAGTATGAATGACCTTCAAATTACTACTTTTTCTGCATTATCATTAGCGTTTAATAATTTTTTTTTTTAAGTAACAGTAATATATTATTTATGTTTAATCTATTTTTATTTTAAAAACGTAGAATGCTCCCATATTAAAATCGATAGGAAGAAGAAGTTTTAATTCCTAAATATTAATTTTTAGCCATTTCCTAATATAAGAAAATGATAGATCAAGCATTGATTCGCTCTTATATATTTCGATAAAATATTATATATTAAGATATATATCGAAATGATTTGACATATTTTATATATTTACTTAGATTTTAATGTACATTTTTATAATTCGGTTAATTGTGACACCTTTTGATATATTTTGACATATATCAATATGATTTGATATATTTAACTATTCACGAAGTGTAAGTGCACGACACAGCTTTTTTATACAATTTGGTTTATTATGATATATTTTGATATATTTAGATGTATATAGTTATGAGACATTTGGCGCTGATATAGATATAACATAAAAATGCCTTAAATATGTTGTCCTTTACATAACAATTTGAAAACGTTCTCAAAAGTTCTGTAAGATGTTCATTTTCTTGAAATATTACACAGTTTTTTTAATTAGGGAGTGAAAACTTTAAAATGTTTCCGCCACCGGAAACCCAAAATTCTTTTTTCGATTGCTTCATTTTTTAGCCTACTTTTTAATGGAATCGGTAATCTACGCCAACTCTAGGAGGCAGAATCATGTGTATCGTTGATATTCTTCTTATTTCGCGCTGAAGAATTGAATTTTTTTTGTGTCTCTACGTTTTAATGGATTGTAAACTAAAGTGAACTACTTTGAATAAATTTTATTTATTCGAAGCAGATTTTATTTACAAATATAATTCCTCTTCAGTTTTGTCAATAAATCATACTCAATTTAGAAATTACTTTCGGTCTGTGCTTCTTATTTCTTTTCTTCTTTATTTTTCTTTCTTTTTTAAATACTACTTTTAAATCTATTTTAAACTTTTATTTATTTAAAAAGTTGACGAAAATTCTCAACACCATTTACCAGTCTCCGATACTTGTACCAGCTCTGCATTTTCTATGGATATTGAAAGTACACAATCGGAAGCAAAATGTTCATCTGGCAAGTACTTTTAGTCTATTTATTGTTTTTTAAGATATTAGTTATAAATAATATTATTTTTAAATATTAGTAATTTGTTAGAGATACTAAACATATTTGAAAAAGTGGGCAAAAGTTATTTATGCAAACCCAAACATACAAAAATACACTTCAAATTATTAACATTATTATTAGTGAGAAGATTTTAATTACGTTATCCTTTCTTACAAATTGAATCTTTTAAATATTTATAAGTATAAAGCATGATACAAAAATAGATGATCAATTTAAAAGAATAACTAGGAATCGTGAATTTCTCTAGTTAAATCAGCAAGTCAATATATGTCAATATAGGTAATTGCCAAACATTTTGTATATAACGTACGATCATCATTGTGACACTGCATTATTTCATACTATTGAAATTAGCTTAATAATTATCCAGAGCTTTTTCAACAAAAAACATTCAACGTTAGTATTTAACCAAATTAGCAGCACCTCTGGTAAAGTACTATTGTAGCATAAAAATGGCTATACCTTATTTGCCTATCGAAGCTCAAAGGTCAAATTACATTAGATTACATATATTTTGAAAGAATGATTTTTATCCGATTAACAAAATTAAAATATTACATTTTTTATTCATGATTTTACATAATATTAGCTTCATTTTAATTTATAGAACAAAAGTACTGGTGGAATGACGATAAAACAGCTGCTAGAGTCAATAAAGAAGCGAATTATTTTGATGATTTCTCTTAGGGTTCATCAAAATCATCTTTTGACTTCTCCCAACAAAACTATAGTTTATGCGATGACAGTTATCAGATTATCGGTGGGCTAATAGTAACAATAAATACGTCTTTTAAACCATTTTAATTAACTACAATAATTAATTTTTCATGTTAATATTTTCTTTTTAAAGACACGTCTACAAATAGTAGTGAACCCAACACTGATAGACTAACTATTGATTTACCAGAAAGTGAGCAGAGTATAGGTAAAAATCTCGTACATAATTTATAAATAATAACTTGTACTATTTGTTATGAAAAACAAACTCAAGCTTTGATTTAAAAAAAACAAAGAATCAATTTATAGTTTTTAACGTTTATTATATCATAGAAAAATAGTTTTCATTTTAAAGTTGTCAAAAATTTCAGGGTATATTTATACGCAATTTAATTTATTAAATTATCTCATTTTAGATTTTTCAAATTCTGTCAAGAAAAATAATGATATTAATAATGGCGTTGATATTAAGCAACAACCGATTAGAACTAGAAAGCGTAAATGTATTCCGAATGAATGGAAAGACGCTGTATCCAAACGAGCGTCAAATTTGGAAATTAATGGTACCTCGAGAAATGATAGCAAAATTCCTCAACGAAAAATGGGTCGAGGGTATTCGTGCATATCAAAATGTCAAAATAAAATTACTCTCCAGCAACGTTAAGTATTGTTCGATGACTTTTAGAAACTTGAAGACCACAGTCTGCAATGGAATTATGTAGACCGACTGATTGTATATTCCGAACCTAAGGATAGAAGAGTTGAGGTTGGGGACAATAAAAAACCAGTGAAGACAGTCTCCTTTCAGTACATAGAGAAAAATAAAAGTTTGCCGTTCTATGTTTTGTCAAACATTTGGTAACTATTAATAAATGCAATAATATATCAACTAACTTATCAATAATATCTATTTTTAACAAAAATTTAAATAGAAACTTCTTAATTATTCTAAACGTAAGATTATTTTTTATTCTTATTACAGTTAGATGTTTTGGAAGTAATTTCGCCCCAAATTAATATAATAAAATAAAAAAATACCTTCCAAGCAGTTGGTTTAAAGAGAGATTTTTTTATATTTGATGTACTATACAGAAAATTTTTTTAATTATCGACGTTAGAGTAAAAATTCTTCATTCTCGAAGCAGACTTTATCTTTATAATTACTTTTTAAGAAGGTCTTTTAATTTTCACTTATCACAAAGTTGATTTTTTTATAAATAATATTAAGATCTACCTTTCGCTTCACATTCGCTGAATTGAGCTACAACTATTTACAATAGAATTTTGTTCATTCATTTTTCAAACGAGCCTAAATAATAAAATAGTGCAAAAAATTCAGTAACGGACTTTTTTCAAATTTCTTTTGATCGAAAATGTATAACAAATTTTTAGCTTTTTATAACATTTTCCAGGTAAGATTGTAAAATAAAATTTAATATCCGATTTACATGGATCTATCTTTTCTAACACAAAAATCACGATTGAGTATTAATTATATAAAAAAATACAATATGTCAGTAACATCAATTTAAAAAAATAAACAAACTTCTTAAGAGCTTGAAGGATTTTTTCAATAAATTAAAACAATTTTACTATTTTGACGGTTCGTTAACTCCTAAATAAAAGATACAGAATAATCAGAAAATTATTTTTTAAACAATTTCGCTAATTACATTTTAAATATACATAATACACAATTTCAGATCACTGAAAGTGGCCTTAAAAGTCATAAATCTAATCGTTTACGTAGAAAAATTAAATTTTGTTTTGAAAATAATAAAAATGAAATGTTTTTACGTTTTTAATTAACTAAATAATATATTTGTTTTAATAATGCGCTTGGGTGGAGACAATAAAAAAAAGAGAGAGCAGTCTGTAACAATGCAAATTATTGGAGAAGGCAAACGCGGGAAACATTATAACAGGCCTAAAAGAATTTAAAACTGAATAATTAAAAGTATTCACGAGCATATTACCTTGTTTCCTCGAGTAGAGTCTTACTACTGCAGAGTACGTCCACTAGACAGTATTTAAATGAAAATTTAAGTCTAAAAAAAATGTAAATATTGTATAAAAATTGGATGGCTGGCAAGGACATTAAAGAAATAAGTAGTGAGCATTTCTATAGAAAGACATTCCTAAATAATTATAATTTATGTTTTCATAAACCGAAAAGGAATCAGTGCGATGTCTGTGAGGCATTTAACTATGCGCCTGAAGCTCAAAAGCTCGAGTTAAAAGATGGACATTCCAGGAACCTGTTGCACAAAGAAATCGCTAGAAAATTCATGGCCGATGATAAAAAAAAGGCAAAAGACAATTCAAATGTTTGTACGGCTTCTTTCGATTTGCAACAAGTTTTGACTATACCACACTGCGAGATATCGGTAATTTATTATAAACGCAAAATTTCGGTTTATAATTTTACTATTTTTAATCTGGAAACAAAAGAAGGCGAGTGCCACGTTTGGAATGAAACGACTGCCAAAAGAGGTGCTGCTGAAATAAGTAGTTGTTTGTCGAAATTTATTTTAAGAAAAACTCAATCAGGCATAAAGAAATTTAGATTTTATAGTGACAACTGCGCCGGACACAATCGCAATAAAATTTTTTCATAACAGCGTGCGCGGAGCTCGACTTTAGAGTCATTTGTTATGGCGCTAAAGTTATCGACTTAGACACGTTCTCTCACAGCGTGCGCGGGGACATTTGAAGCGTGCGTGGGGAAACCTATCCTGTCGCTGTCATTTGTTTACATATGTATGATTACGAAATTGTGTATCATCAATGCAAGACATCTTGTTTATAACGTATTTAGTCTAGGCGCCAGGTATGGTTTCGTCGCCTTTTCATATGCCACGACTCTACCCAAGTATTTTTAAAGCATTTTTGCCTGCTGAATCCGAATTTTTTTGGGTACAAGTCTGAAAAAGTAGATAAATTGTTATTAACAAATTAATTGTTTAAACCACGTTACAAGCCACCCTAACAATAATTTAAACATTTTAAATATAGACAAACAAAGATATTTTTATTACAAATTTTACCAATTCTGGTTTGATTAAATTTCTTGATTAGGTCAAAAGTTATTGCAATTTTAATGCAAAAATGTCCAGTATTCGTTATGCGCTATCACTTTTTCGGTTGTAATTTTGGTTTAAATACAAATTTTTGAATTTTACAACTTGCGTCGATAAAATAGTTATTATACTAATATGTAGAAGGAAAAAAGTTATTAAATGCATGTATTAAATGTTATTATAATTTGCAAAAAGCAATAAATTAAGCTAAAAATATGGAAACTAATTTGTTTATAACGGTATAAAATTGATTCTAATAACAATTACATCATTTAGTTCAAATGAAAAGAAAGCTTATGTCAAGGCAAATATGCTCAACTTTGGTTTGTTGAAATATCTCGTTTAGTTACAATGTTATTACAAATTTAGCGTGATGCATATTTGACGCTTACTGAAATGACAACTCCAAGCTCGATGTACGCACTCACGCTCGCACATGATTACGTTTTCACACTTTTTGTGTATGTCAAACTTACTTATATGATATTTTAATGATTTTTACAATAAACTATAGATACTTACACTTACATATATTAGTTATCAATAATATTAAGTAGATATATTGTATTATGTTAATTAAAAATTTATATGTCACGGAGTATTAAAATTGTATTGAAAAATATTTTTCTATGTCTAACCATTTATAGTAATAAATTGTTTTTACAATTATAAAAAAATATGCAAGAACTAAGTTGCTAAATTTCTGTTGCATATTACTTTATAATCAGCATGCTGTGATTAATTAAAATAACACAAATCTTAGTTTTCTTTTTTTATTTTATTAACTACTTCATTGTAATATATATTTTTACACGTGTTTTCTCGTTGACACGAACAAAACGAAATAGATTTAACTCCGGTCGAGACAAAACTGCACGATTTTGTCGAGCATTTTGTGCATGTACAGTTATATGCTAACTCGTTAACTGATGGTAACGAAATTTGAACTTTTTGTGGGAGCAATAAATTACTGTCCTCTTTCCAACCAAATAAATTAGGATTAAGTACTCTAACATTTTTTGATAATACATTAAGCTAACTACAAATTATGTAAAAGCGTCTCAATATATGCAATCTTATAGACGCGCTTGTAGCAGGCAATTCTTCTATTAAAGTACATTTTGAATGATGGTAATAACATAATCGCAATTCATCAAATGTCTTGCACGATGTGCACTTTATAATTGTAAAAACAATTTATTACTATAAATATATTAGATTTGATAAGCAGCGTAGGTTGGTTGGTCATAGAAAAATATTTTTCAATACAATTTTAATACTCCGTGACTTACTGCTAGAGTGGCTTGTAACGCGGTTTAAACAATTAATTTCTTAATAACAATTTATCTACTTTTTCAGACTTGTACCCTAAAAATTCGGATTCAGCAGGCAAAAATGCTTTAAAAATACTTGGGTAGAGCCGTGGCATATGAAAAGGCGACAAAATCATACCTGGCGCCTAGACTAATTGGTACCTAACCGAAAAGTAAACATGAATGATAACAGTTCTTGTGATACAAACGATATAGCCGATTATGGAAATGAAATTCCACCCGAAATCGCTGCAGCAGCTGAAAAGGTAACTTTAGATTTATTACCGGACAAATCAAAACGTCTATATGTTACAACATACAGCAACTTTAAGTCTTGGCGTTCAAGAAAAAAAACCACAATGTTCGTTGAAGAAATATTTTTAGCTTATTTCAAAGAATTGGCAATAAAACTTTCTCCTCCGACACTATAGAACCGTTATTTAGTGTTGAAGAGTACCGTAAAAACGTTTAATCATATTGATATAAGCCAATATCATCAATTTTTAGCTTACATCAAGAAAAAAATTCTAAATATTCGAAAAAAAAATCCAAGACTTTCACTGCGGAAAACGTTAGTAGATTTTGTAATGATGCTCCGGATGAAGTATATTTAGTGAAAAAAGTAATTTATTTATATAAAAAATTTAAAATTGTATTTTATTTTTTAACAATTTACGAGAATTAATTTCGTTGTAGGTTGTTCTTATTTTTGGAATTCTCGGTGTGTTGAGAAGACGAGAATTAGCTAATATAACAACCGATGACATTGAAGATGATTCGACGAGATTATTAATACAAATTTTAGTAACGAAAAAAATGTCCCTCGTTCTTTTGCAGTTCGTCGAGAAATCTATAAAATATGTAAAAATTACAAGAATCTTAGACCAACTAAAATCGATAAACACAAAAGATTTTTCATACATTATATCGACGGAAAATGCACACAACAGCCGATTGGTCTCAATACAATAGGTCAAATACCAAAGCAAATAGTTGATTTGTTAAAGTTACCAAATTCTCACTTATATACTGGTCATAGTTTCCGAAGAACTTCATCAACTTTACTAGTCGATGGAGGAGGTAATCTTACTGACTTAAAAAGACATGGCGGTTGGAAATCGTCTACAGTAGCTGAGGGCTACATTAATGAATCTATGAATCATAAGGAACAAATTCATAAAAAAATAACTAAATCGATCGTCCTAAAACCTACTGAAGTTGTAGTGGCAGATAACCATATACCACAGTGTGACAATCAAGTGCCATCTACTTCTGGAACAGAAATTACAGTTGATCAACCCAAAAAATCTGTAACAGTTTCATTAAAAAGTACCAGATTTGATTCAGAAGATGGAGATGATGTTAATGAACCACACGCTGAGGATGACTTTTATCGATTAACCGAAACACAGCAAGCTACATGTGGTTCACCGTTGATAAAACGTCGACAAAACAGTGATGAAAAAAGCGAACAATCATTTACTACTGAAATATTTTTTGATAAAAGATGTAATATTCTATTAAAAATAATTCATTTTTTAATTTGCACAAATATTCTAGTTTATTATAATTACACTCGTATATAATGACAATGTGTGATTTAACGAACTTTTTGTATGAAGAAGCATTCACAGGAGCGTAGCCTATTTCGCATTATGAAATAAATTTAATTTGTATAATATACTAATGTAGTATAATGTCGAGCTCCGCAACACTTTGTTTTGAAAAATAGTATACGCAACTCGTGCGAGGGAAACAAGACTTAAGCACGCGCGGTAGTTTGCGCCAGAGCAAAGCGAGTTCCCCTCGCACTAGTTGCGTAATGTACTGTATTCACGCTGTATGTAAGAGCCGCTTTTCAATTTCAAGTCGAAATAACCCATAGGTAAATGATAAAATCTTCATCAAAATACATAATCCATCGAATAAAGTGCGAATTATATGTTATTCTAAAATTAATTCTGACTAAACCAAAACTAACTCATATTGATACTTTTTTTCAAAAATTGTGTTTATTTTTACAGCTCCCTTAATTTTTAAACAAATCAACATGTTAGAGATAATCATTTTCAAGCGATTTTACTGAAAAGGAGAGTACTTTAATTTTAAATAAACAAAAATATAAAAGACTTGATTTTTCTGTTCTATGGCCATTTTTTCAAAAGTTATAAACTGTGAAAGGAAAATTTCAAAAAATAGAGCATTTTATTTAAACTTATAGATTAACAACGACTGAAGGTAAATGCTCAAATTTGCTCTGAATAAAAAGGTCAAATCAAGTAGATATAATTTAGAAAAAATTTGCTCGAATACGTTAATGCATTAGAAAGTTATATCGGAAGGAAAATTAGTTACTAAATTTAGTCTGAAATTGAGTTCTGCCCTGCAGACTATTTTTAAGCTCAATTGCCATCTAAATTTTCTTTCTTATATAACGAATTAACGTATTCTAACAAATGTTTTTCTAAATTATATTTACTTGGTCTGAACTTTTTACTAGGAACAATTTTGAGCATTTACCTTCAGTCGTTGTTAATCTATAACTTTAAATATAATGCTCTATTTTTTAAAAATTTCCCCTAATAGTCTATAACTTTTGAAAAAATGGCCATGGAACAGAAAAAATTAAGCTTTTTCATATTTTTGTTTATTTAGTGACTGTTCAATTTCCCTCAGTTCATGTACTCTTCTTGTTAGTTTTAACTTTACAATAAATTTTATTGATTCGAGTATTTATTTTTTACCAATAATTTTTTATATGTGATAGAAAATTTATCGTAATTTTCATTGAAATTCTATTCTATGTTCTGTAACATTTGACTCAAAACGAACTTATTAACTGCAGTAGCAATTTTCATAAACAATCAAAATAGTCTTTCTAACTTAAAATTGAATCAATTTTAAGCAATAAATAAGTATATCATCATACAAGTAATTTAAGTTTAAGGGGAGTCCGTAGAGTATAGTTGAATATATCACCACCCGAAAATTTGCGAGAAGTGGCGCTGCCGTCAGATAGGCTGAGTTGATATTCGACAACAATTTTGAACAATTAAAAAAAATAGAGTCTTTACCACACAAAATCAAAGTTGAGCGCCATAGCTATTGATGTAATGATTAATTACATTAATACTTAGCTGATCGAAAAGTCAGTATTTTCGACGAATAGTGAGAAGTACGAAGTGACTTCGGTATGTGTTTTCAGAATTGATTCGTACTTCTCACTATTCGTCGAAAATACTGACTTTTCGATCAGCTAAGCAATATGTAATTAATCATTACATCAATAGCTGTGGCGCTCAACTCTGATTTTGTGTGGTAAAAACTCTATTTCCTTTCAATGTTCATAATTATTGTCGAATATGAACTCAGCTTATCTGACGGCAGCGCCACTTTTGCTCGCAAAATTTCGGGTGGCGAATTTTTGAAGCTATCGGTACGGACTTCCCTTAAGACAATAATATAATTTTTCAGATATCTAGTAAAGGGACATACGCAAACAGAAGGCGACTCTATGCATTTTACAATCGAAAACGCCTCAAAAACCAGATCAATTTTTACCCAGTCTGAGTGGTGCAGTGTTATGCAAGAAGCCAACACGCAGGAGCCAAAATATACTGTGATAGAATTAAAACAAGAAGAGATGTATAATTATTTGGAGTTATCCGAGGAAAACGTCTGGAAAAAAGTTAAAATTTCACTAATAAGTGAAATTAAATTCAATGCAAATGGTAAATTCCATTTCAAATACCAGTATGAAGGCGATTTATTACATAGTAGCATATCTTTTAATCAAATGTTTTCAATTCAAAATTTATATAAACCAAAGCTTTCCCTTGATGAAGCAAAAATAAAAGATATAAATTTTATGCTGTCAAATGGATTAATTCCACTTAAAAGTCAATATTTTTATAAAAATATTTTAAATAAATAAAGTTTTTGTATAAATTATACAGTGTCAAATTATTCATCAGTGATCAATTTAATTAAAAATATTTATTATAATTAGGGTTTGAATTTATAATAAGAAAAAATTGTAAAATATAAGCAGTGGTTGTCAACTTAAACTTGTGGAAAAAAATTTTGTTTGCGACATGGCACATTCTTGAATCTGAAATCGAGATGGCACCTTTTCGAAATAAACTCCGAGATGGCACCTTTTTGAAGTGAAATAACGACATGGCAACTTTTTGAAACGATTTCCGAGATGGCACGTTTTTGAAACGGAATTCGAGATAACTTCTTTTAGAAAAGAAATCCGAGGTGGCACGTTTTCGAAGCGAAAGCCGAAATGGCATGTTATTCGTGTGACCTGACGTTGTACTAAATACGAAAACATGGAAGAAATTTAGGAAAATGGTTAAACGGATTTTGTGTTCTTATACCTAATTGTAAGTATCTGATCCATAAAATATAAAATAAACTCTAAAAAATATAAGAAAAATTCAATAAATTTAAAAAAGTTAAATGATGATCACATCATACATTTAAATCAATTATTTCGAATTTAAAACTTTAAAAATTATATTTCACGATGTACAGTATTAAATTACATGTATAATTGTGGTACTTTTGCTGTTGCATTTAATGCTGCTTTATCATTTAATACTTGCTCGTATAATTTGCAATTTGACAAAATTAAAAAAAGGAGAGTTATCCCCGCTAAATATAATGACAAATAAAAGACAACTCTTTATATTTCTCTAAAACACGGAATAATTGATTATATTTTTGGCGCAAAATTTAAATTTCTATGGATGCTTTGGTGTCGAGTTATTTATATAAAATTTGACTTTTTATTTGAAAATAATAAAATATAACGGTTAAAAGAAGACTGCGTTTTTTAAATCTCAAAACATTCAAACTTGCTTTTCAAATCCTTCAAATAGCTACAAATCTATTACTAATAATCCAAAACTTAAAGTACCTACGGTAGTGTGTCTGATATGTAAAAGTGTACACCACCAAAGTAATTTTTAAAAAATAAAAAAATGTGAAATGGATTAGCAGTGTATTAGTAATTTGTCCTGAACATCAAGATCTAAGATTAAAGACTAAGAAGGATGGATTAGCAATGAACGCTACATCCAAAAACAATTGTACAAACAAAACTTAAACAAACTGATAAAATTAAGGAAGACTATCAAACTGATATTGTAAATAGTACTATTAATCAAAAGTGATTGGGAGCAAGAAAAATTATTAATTGAAAATAGACTTTTAAAACAATTGGTTACTAAACTAAAAGAAAAAAAAACTTCTAAGCTATATTGTGAACAAACCCGAAACAGAGATAATTGTAACAAAGCCGACTTATTTTCAAATTCCAAATCCCGCAAGTTTAAAATCAAAAAGGATCCCAAACCTAATCATCAAAAGAAAAATCTAGAACATAAAAATAATTTTAAAAACTTTGTCACAAATTATTTAACAAAAAAGAAAAGTATTCAAACAAAAAAATCAATTTCAAAAATAATGCTGAAGCATAAATTTTTTTTTTTATTATTTTAACGTCGCTCTTTTTATGCTCCCAAACCGGTGCTAATCAGCGACGGAGGTCATACGATGTCTTGGTGAAGAAAGCACTTGGTGAAAATACATTCGCCAGTGGTGCTTGTATCAATCGGCCGGGGCCGGCAATCGAACCTGGGACTTCCAGATTACGAGCCCGATGCCCTACCGACCGAGCCATCGCAGGCCTCTGAAGCATAAATTGACTGTATGAACGAAATCACTGTACTTGAGGTAGAGAAGATATTAAAAGAAAAACTAAGCTTCTGTAAAATTGAAAAAGAAGAAATCAAATCCAAGAATAAAAATTGTTGATTTAGACAATTTCAAAAAAATGGACGAAAAAACAATAGAAACTGATATAAATGAAAGAAATTTTAAACACCTTGAAGCAGGGTGCCAAGTAATATATATGTTCGAAAACGTCTAAAGGAAACTTATTAGTGTACTAATGGAATGATCCTCGGAAATATATAAATACATCAAAGAATAAATGTGAAATCATGCTATAATCGTGGTAGGTTGGTCATAATGACAGTAAATACAGAAACTATAAAGTATGCTTAAAGTGGGCTGGTCAGGATAATTCAATAAACTGTAAATCTAATCAAGATTTATACTGTGTGAACTGTCTATATAATAATGAAAAATACAGAAGTGAATATAATACCAAACATACAGCTAATGACAGTGTAGTCAGTATAGGAGAACGAGTAACGACTCGGAGTATCGGTATTATCGCTACAGACTGCTTTACAAATCAACTCTAAGTTTAAATAAATGAAGAGTAATATAGAACTTGTAAACAATACACAAAACGAGTTTGTAAAAATGGAAACAATTGTTATAAATGTCAACGCTATCAATAAATTTTTCAAAAATAATACAGAAAATATTATTTATATAAATATTAGAAGCCTAAATGCTAACTTTAACAATCTTCAAATACTGCTTGATAGCCTTGACAGCAAACCTTTTATAATTGTATGTACTGAAACTTGAGTTCTAGAATACTATAAATATTTCTCCTTATCAGGTTACAAAATTTATAATAATAACAGCTCAATAAACAAATGTGATGGTGTTGCGGTGTATATATCTGATGCTTTATCTGAACAGACAGACATCATTCAAATTGGAAAATTGAAAATTTTACATATGAGAATGCAAATCAATTATCATAGTAATTTTCAGATGTCTATACTATACCGATCACATGATTTACCAAAAACAGAATTTACTCTAAATTTAAAAAAAGTTCATAAGAGAAAAACAAAAAGTCAAAAATCATTTCATTTTAGGCGATTTCAACACAGACATACTAAAATTAGATCAGATAGAACTGGAATACTTATACAACTTTATAGAAAAAGAAAAGGGACTAGATCAGATAAAGATATAGATAATGGCTCATGCATTGACAACATTTTCATTAAAACCTCGTCAATAAAAATAAAATCTTGCAAATTACTAAATAGCTTCACTGATCACTATTCATTATTTATAACATTTAAAAAGATACAGCTAAATAATTGGAAAACGAATATTAGAATAATAAATTAGAACAAACTCAAAAGACCAGCCAGGAGAGAAAACTGGAATGAAATCTTGTAAATGTAAAATCCAAATTTAGCAACAAATCTACTTATAAATAAAATTATATAGAAAATATTGGTGTTATGACCCGGCTTATCAAGACGGTGTCAGGCGAGAGTAGTTCACCTTAACATTAAATTATTTTTATTTCAATGTGAAACTACTGTTAGCTCCGGAGCCTCCTAGTTTTTATAAGTCACGATTATGGTGTGTTACGCTTTGTTATCGGGTCACGTGACTCTTGTATAGTACGCGTTACGTCACGCTAGTCATACAACGGATAACTAGGTTCCCCCAACGTTATATGTGACGTTACTCTAAGTTGTTATGTATGTTTGCAAGCGTCATGCGTAACGTTCTGATAGGCGTAACTTTATGAAGTCGACGATTCGGTACTTACATGTCGATGATGCGTCACGTTTATCCTGTGTTAATACTTCTTGATGAAAATATTGTGTTTCTCAGCTTTTTTAGGTTTATTTAATGAAATTGAGATAACAGTTTTGTGTTTATTTGATTATTTATATTATTTATATTATTTATTATTTATATACTTTTACATACTTTTAAATTCTGTATATGAATGTCACAATATATTTACGCCAGAATCTAAAACGGTGGGCACTTCGCTCACTGTTAACACGAGTCTCACAAGAATCAAGAACAAAATGAAGACTAAAGGCATTAGATAGTGCATTCGCTGGCTTATAAAGACTCAAAAGAAATATGTACTCGTGAATATTCTAGAATCGTATGAGGGTCGCGGGCCAATCAGCGATGGACGCGATTCAGATTGGGCGTAGGTGGGAGTAGTCAACAATTGTCAAATCGGCATGTTCGCAGGTCAGCGACCGACATCACTGCTTGTAACGACTGATTTAGCAAAATTTGTAAATTTATTTGAAGGCTTTATGAGTTAATTTTTATGAGTGCATATGTATATAAGAATAAAATCAAAATTAATAAAAATGAATATTTGTAATAATGTAGATGTCTATGTGGGACGTCACATCTACCCCTTTTGTTAATTCTGTCATCCACGACAGAGGAATAGGTGACGGTTTTGTAATGTTACGCTTTGTGAAGTTTATCTCTAACATTCAAAATTGTGACTTAGTCGTTTAGGTAACGCTCCGCGTGATGGTGAATTGTTACTAATCATTAGTTTTATTATAAAATTTTTGAGTTTTTAAGATACGCATGACCGTAGTGATCTGTTGCGAAAATTTTGTACATAGGTTCAGAACATGAGATTAATGTTATTGATAATTATGAAATATGCATATAGTAAATTATTATAATAATACAATTCTAGTGGCTCAACTATTACTGATAATATTTGCATTCTTGTAAGATGTAGTGTTGTAACAAGTATGTAGCGCTGGTTTAATTATAATTCAATTTTAATTCAAATTTAATTCAGTTTAAATACAATTTTCATAAAAATTATTGTTAATAGTTAATTATTTTTTCTAATTTATAACACAATTGTAAACAAATGTCTGTGTGTATGTGAGTAAAAGTAAATTAAATTAATGGTAAATTACAAATTAGGGTAAAAAAGTGACAATTTCACAAAAAGGAAAAAAGTAATAAAAAATTATAAAAAAAATAAAATCTCCAATTTATTATAAAAAACAATAATGCTTCGAAAAAATTAATAATAGATATTAATTAATTAATTTTTGTTGTCAGACTAAAGTACTCATGATCAAGAAAAAAGTACTAAAAATTTATAAAAATTAATAAAAATTAATAATAGTTTTTAAATGTTATCAATTGTCTCAAATCTAGACATTATATATTATTATTGGAAGTTAATATTTTTTATATTTTCTCTTATTTCACCTGGGAATTTTTAGAATTTATTGGTTTTCTGAAAATAAAAAAATTAATGATATAAAAAGTTCTAAATATTTTTACTAAATTTGACTATTTGTTCGATCAAATTAGGATAATTTTCATGTTTAAATAATAATTTAAGAATGACATATATGGGTGGTTCCCTGTGACATCGCAGATGAAAAAAATGAATATTGCTATAACTGTGCGAATATGTTTAAGAGGTATCCAGTAGTTCTCCTGAATATTTTCAGATTTTTTCGGGGCCATTATTTCAAGTTACAGAAAGTCACAGTTGACATTTTAGCACTTTTTTGCATTATATGCCCATTTTCATGAAGTTGTAGCTCCCAGGGGATGCATTTTTCACTAAACACATAAAAATGACTTTTTTTCAGAAACTGCCTATAAATTTCCGGGGTGGATCTAAATCATTAAGATCACTTATGATCAAAATATATGGGAAAAGTGCCCGAAATATTAATAGAAATGTATATTTGTTGCCTTACAACGATGAATCTATTAGCATGATCATTGCAAAAAAATTTATGCACCTACCTTGGAGTGTGTAACGGTCACGCTGGGGATTAGGGCGTGGCGTAAAAGGCGAAAGGGCGCCAGCCGCGTACGATCGCGGCGAATTTATATATTTATGCTCGGTTGCGCGTGCGAGCTGCTGCTACCTGCTGCGCGAGGGGAGGGGAGTAAGAGGGGAAACACACTTACGATCAGGAGAATACTTGGTGCAAGGCATACACCCACCTTTGCTCAATGGAGATCGTCTCCTGGAGTTGCTGCTCTGCGGTCAATTGCTCTCGCTCTCGTGCACACACACACACTCAAATTATATCTCGGTATTCGGTCGTGAATCGGTTGGCCGATGTTGCCTCGATGGCGTCCCGATGAGCTCTCTCGAGCTCGGGCTCGTTCGCTGCTTCGCTGCTCGGGCCCGACGTGCGCGCGCAGCTTCTCGCGTCGAGTCGCCCGTCGGCCGCCGTCGTCTCGCGCGCCTCGTGCAGTGAGTGCTCGCGGCCATGTTTATCAAGGCGGACGACGTTGCCGGGGCTACTGCTTCCCACGGAGAGGACGGTGTTCTCGGTGATGCTATAAACCAGGTAAGCCTTTATGATCGTTCCTGCGTGATGTCAATTTATCGGCTAATGAGTCCACTCTGTTGCAGATGCAGACGGGACGGCCGATCTTCGAGTCTTCTCTCTCACTCTCTCTCACGGTGGCTGCTCAGCTGGTGCGCGTCAGGTCAGTGACTGCTGCTCTTCTTCGGTGCTGCGTTGCTGCGGGTATTCTGGCTGCTTCCTAGGTAAATATCTATCTCCCGAGAGAGTGCTGCGTATTATATACTAATTATTAATTGAGAGTTGTGGTAATGTTATGATTACCATAACCTCACTTCCAATCCTCTCCTAGCATGTAGCTGTCAGTTACTGTGTGCAACTACATGCTTCCTTGTCTCCTTCTAATTGGATTATTATTCATTATTTAACTGTTTTACAGCTTCCTGGATGTCTTGTTGCTGCTCGTGCTGCTCATCTGGCACCTTGGGTCATCGTAGGCTGCGTCATGGTCCTGGTGCGAAGCCTCCTGGAAGTTGTATCGCCTCTCCTGACATGCTGCTTCCATGTGCTACGTGGAGGGAACTGAGAGAAGTATTGGGGATTTGGGGAGCTTCGGGTAGGCTATGTAGGCTTAGAGATGTGAGGGTAGGTAGGCTAGTTTGTATTGGGACCCGCTCGCTTATTACTTTGACAGGTATTACATACCTTGTCACAACTCCCCCCCACCAAACTGAAGTTACGCGGAAGTCGTAACTGAATTTTAAAACTAACTAACTAAAAGATAAAAAATTAAATAAATACTTATTTTACTAAAAATTAAAAAAAAAATGATTTGCTATTATCGCTGCTAGTATGGTGGGGAGAGTAATGCTGCTTCTTAATTAACAACTGATTTCTAACAAATAGCCGGTGCTACTGTTGCGGTGTGCTCGTGTTTAGTCTCCATGACTATTCTGCTTGGCTGCTATCTGTGTTAGTGTACACGGTGTATGTGATTCGATTTTGCTCTTATTTTGCGCTTATAAGTACGATTGGCTGGGCCCTTACATTAAATTTTATATCTTACCGCTTTGAGAGCTCATTTCGCGTTCGCGACACTCTCATACTGCATACTTACATGTTCTCTCTCATTCCTATTAAACATTTTATTTAATAACAAAAATTAAATTTTTAAATGCAATTAAAATATCGATTATATATATATTATGCTGCTATTAATTTATAAGATTGGTGCATGCCTTGCTGCTTATTTGCCATATTGCTGCTACTGCGTCATTTCTTTTTGCTTGCTTATTTATTATTTAAAATATTTTTCTCTTAAGACAATGTAATTAATAAGAAATTTGTGCATATTATTTCTTGGCTACTGGGTTTTGTTTGTACTGTTAGTACATTAAGCTGCTGTTAGTAAAAGGTAAATAGGAAGAGAGAATTTAGGGTTAAATGATTACCAAAGTTAGTTTGGTTTGCTGATTATTTATTAAAAAAAATAATAATAATAAAATATTTCTTTCTGCTTTGCTGCTGCTGCTGTGTATGGGTGGGATGAAAGGGAGGGAAGGGAGATTATCGTTTTCCGCGCTTCCGTTGCATCTCCCAGTAGTGTTCGCTGCACCGCGGACAATCTTTTGTGTGGAACCCTCTCATCCCACAGTTTCGGCAGAATAAAATGGCGGGGCTTACGCAGGCCCGCCAACTATGTCCTCTTCCGCCACAGTTCCAGCACCCAGCTGAACATGTGGATGGTGGCGGTCGAGGCATGCGCACGAAGCTGGGGGAGGATGGGTCCATTTGCTGCTCTCTGGGGGATGCTCGGGAAGGCGGGAGATTTGGGGTAGGGTTTGGGATGGTTGGGATCGGCTGCGGTTGGGGTTTAGATATTTTTAGGGACATTAGGGGTTTGGGTTAGGCTATGGGGGCTGCTGCGGTTTGCTCGGATAGGGATGGCGGAGGGAAGGGTTCGGATGCTGCGGGAAGGTTTGAGGATAGGAGGTGTTGGGTATTGGGAAGTAGGGGCGTTGGAGAGGGAACAGTCACCGGGACATGGATGTACGTGTACAACCCGGTGACTGGGTTGTATACAGGATGGGTCAGGACGGGTTGTGGAGGGAATTCTGGGGAAAAGGAGAGCGGACGGATGACAGGTGGGGATGTTGTTTTTGGGCGGCGAAGGGATTTTGGGGTAGCTGCGAGACGGGAAGTGGAGGGTATAGGGGACATTGGGGCTGCGGAGGTTGTTGCTGCTGCTGGGGTCGTGGCTGCTGCTGGTGTTGTGGCTGCTGCTAGCCAGGAGGGGTCCTCGCAGAGGTGTCTCCCTCCTCTTATGCAGCCCCGAGTTCCCGGACATGTTGATGGGTGCGGAGGTATCTCCTCCGCCTCGGAGCTGCTACCGCTGCTGCCGCTGCTGCTATCATCATTGGCGGTTTCCGCCGGTCGGTTGATTGGACTCTGGGGTAGAGCCAATCTCTGGAGCACTTGCTCTAGATCTCCAATAACCGGCCGGCGCTCGCCAAATATTTGGGCACGGCCTGTGCCCCGTCCTCTGCGTAATGCGGAGGCTGTTCCGCTCGTACGATCCATTCTGCAAGGATTTATTTATATTGTTTTTGCATTTGCTCTATTTACCTCATCGCTGCCATCCCATTTATTACCTGCTATGCTTTCATTATTTTCGCGGTCTAAGCTGACGTTTGGGTGGGCTGCTAGGGGACATATCGGGGTCAGGTATAATTTTCTTGGGACGACCTCTTTTACGGGTAGCTGAGTTAATGGGCGGGTTCGCGATTCGGATGCTTTGCGATAATTGTTGCTGCTGCGTTTGCGGACATTGGGGTGGAATTACATTTCGGGGAGGGACATACTGTTTTAGATCGCTAATGTGAACCTTAGTTTGTCGTTTGCTGCTCTCATCCTCCACTAAATATATGCTAGGGGAGAATATTTGAATTATTTTTGCGGGTCCTATATATTTGGGTGCGTGCATAGCTGCGAAGTTATCGTCGACTGACGATAGCACACGATTACGGCGACAAACTAAATCTCCTAATTGGTACTGTATGTCTCTACGACCTCTATTATAATACCGTGCTTGCTTGGCTGTGGCTATTTCGGTATGCTTTTTTACTAGGTCGTAGATTGCTGGCAATCTATGCAATCGCTCTATCCATTGCTGCGTATCTGGGGCGGGAATTTGGGTTGAGGATTCAATGTGCTTTTTGACCAGAGCTATGGGAATGGGGTTCCTACCGAAATTTAGGAATGCTGGTGAATATTTGGTGGAGGAGTGCACGACCGTGTTTAGTGCAAAACAAAATTCGCCTAGATGTGTGTCCCAATTTCTATGATCGTCAGCTAAATAGCTGTTGATGATTGGCTTTATATTTCTATTAACCCTTTCCACAGGGTTGGCTTGCGCGAAATATGGAGGGATTGTAGACTGCGTAATCCCGTAATATGCTAGCTTCTCTGTGACCATCCGATTAACGAATTCTGTTCCGTTATCGGTGATCAGGTATTTGGGACATCCCCATCTATTTATTACGAGCTCGTCGAAAGCTTGTAATACGCTCTTTGCATCAGCTCTTCTTAATGCCTTCATCTCCACGTATCTCGTGAACAGGTTTTCAAATACAATAATGTTTTTGAAGCCTTGTTTCGATGGTGGCTTAGGGCCCATAATATCTGCTGCGACTACTGTCCAGGGTGCACTGATGTTCCTGCCTTCCATAAGACCGGCGGGGGCTTGTTGGCTGCTTTTATGAGCTTGGCACTCTTGGCAAGCTTTGACATATTGGCATGTATCCATATATATTCCTGGCCAGTAATAATATGTGGCCAATCTAGCGTATGTCTTGTCATTGCCTAGATGGCCTGCTTGCGGTGTGTAGTGGGCTTCGTACAGGGCTCTTGGTCGGTCGTTTTGGGGTAAAATCAGCTTCCAGGCATCGAGGTCGGGTACAAGGGGATCTACTAGGGGATTGGGACGGTGGGCGTATAATAGATTATTCTCTATTCTCAGGTCGGGGTACTTATTGGGAAATTTGGTTGCTGCTATTAATTTTGTCTGATACCAGGGATCGCTGCTGTCTATTGCTATGGCTGCTGCTGCTTCAGTGTTCTCGTAGGCTCGAGATAGCGCATCCGGCACTTTGTGTAACGCTCCTTTGCGGTGCACAAATTTTATATTATAATTTTGGAGGATGGTATTCCAACGGGCCAATCTCCTTGTTGGATCCTTAATATTGTGCAACCAGAGAAGACTGTGGTGATCCGTTACTACCGTGAACTCTTCCCCTTGCAAATAGCCCTTGAGTCGGTCTACACACCATAACACGGCCAAGCACTCCTTTTCCGTGACGGTGTAGTTCCGCTCAGCTTTGCTTAGGGTTCTGCTCACGTAGTATATCGGATGCTCTTCTCCGTTTATCTCCTGCATGAGAACTCCGGCTATTGCGTAATCGATGGCATCAGTTTGGAGGGAAAATGGGAGGGAAATATCGGGTCGGGCTAAAACGGGGGCTTGGGTGAGGGCTAATTCATCTTTTCGAACGCTTCTTGCTGCTCTTTGTGCCAGTGCCATCTGACATCTTTCCTTGTAAGATAATTCAAGGGTGCTCGGTAGTCTGCTAATTTGTCATAAATCGGGAATACCAACCGATTAATCTGGTAAAATCTCCGTAGCTGCTTCAAATTAGTGGGGGCAGGGTATTCTAATATCGGCTTTATTTTGTCATTATTTTGTTTTAAGACCATACTGTTTAACTTTATAACCTAGGGTAGTGTAACCTCCGCGCAACAAAATTCAGATTTTTCGCCTTTTCTGGAACATTGCTGGTGCGTTTGCTAGACCGTAGGGTACGCGGGTGAATTGAAATAAACCCTTTCCTGGGAGGGCAAAGGCTGTTATTTCTCGGCTTTCGGGGACAAGGGGATCTACTAGGGGATTGGGACGGTGGGCGTATAATAGATTATTCTCTATTCTCAGGTCGGGGTACTTATTGGGGAATTTGGCTACTGCTATTAATTTTGTCTGATACCAGGGATCGCTGCTGTCTATTGCTATGGCTGCTGCTGCTTCAGTGTTCTCGTAGGCTCGAGATAGTGCATCCGGCACTTTGTGTAACGCTCCTTTGCGGTGCACAAATTTTATATTATAATTTTGGAGGATGGTATTCCAACGGGCCAATCTCCTGTTGGATCCTTAATATTGTGCAACCAGAGAAGACTGTGGTGATCCGTTACTACCGTGAACTCTTCCCCTTGCAAATAGCCCTTGAGTCGGTCTACACACCATAACACGGCCAAGCACTCCTTTTGTTTTTAGACATCCTGGTTAACTTTATAACCTAGGTATGTAACCTCCGCGCAACAAATTCAGATTTTTCGCGTTTAGCTGCAGATTGGCTTTCTTAAGGGCTGCTATACTATTTTGAGGCCACCGAATGTGTTCCTCAAAGGTTTTGGCTGTGATGATTATATCATCTAAATAAGCGAACACATTCGGTTCCCACTCTGGCTTTATTAAATTGTCCATTATTTTCTGGAACATTGCTGGTGCGTTTGCTAGACCGTAGGTTACGCGGGTGAATTGAAATAAACCCTTTCCTGGGAGGGCAAAGGCTGTTATTTCTCGGCTTTCGGGGGATAGGGGGACTTCATGATAAGCTTGGGACGGGTCTAGCTTGCTTATGTAGCGGCTTTCTCGTAGCTGATCTAATTTATCGTCCATGTTTCGCATGGGATAATCTATTTTTTTAGTTACTGCATTGATTTGCCTATAGTCAATGCAGAAACGATATGCACCGTTCCCTTTAGGGACAATAACGGGGCAGCTGCACCATGGACTATCGGAAGGTTCGATGATGCCCTCACGTAGCATTTTATCGACCTCCGCATAGCCTGCTTGTAGCATTTTAGGCGAATACCGGCGGTTCCTCTGCCTAATAGGCTCTGCTCCTTGTGTATCTATTTTATGTTTTAACGGTTAGGTTTGTAGTGCCTAACGTCTTGGGGGCTGCGGGAATCATTTCATCAAGAAGCTGCTGCAAAATTTTTTCTTGAGAAGGGGTAGCTCTTTTGAGTCCTCCAATGCTTGCTAGGGCTGGTATGTAGTTTGGGTCTTTGCCATGAGGATAAAAATGATGCGTAATGCCTTTAGAAGTCCACCACGTATCCTTTTCATAATTAATCCTCATGTTGACCTTGCGCTTAAAATCGATCCCCAGTATGCAATCATACTGCAGATCATCTGCTACTTGAAAGGGCATTATGATATTGTCGCCGTCAATACATATTGAGACGTCTACAATACCTTGGATTGGTACTGTTGTACCGTCTGCTACTTTCACTGCTTTGCAGTCAGATCTCCTGAGCTTCTCTTGGAGCACCTTACTCATTCCTTTACCTATAAAGGAGTGCACTGCTCCATCATCGAGCAGTGCTATGAGCTTGTGTCCATTGAGCTCAATATTAAAAAATAGACGGGGATCTATGCCGGGAATTTGCTGAATAAGGGACTCGTTAGCTGCTATTTGGGAGGGGTGAGACCCTATGGGGGGTTTGGGTGAGAAAATACGGGTCCTTATTTCCTCTGGCTGCCGTTTCCCTGTTGCTTCGTGCTGCATTTAGGGCAGTCTCTAATGTAGACTCCCTGGTCTCCACTACCATAGCAGAATACCTGAGAGCACTCTGCTGCCCAGTGACACTGTGCCCAATTGGTCACAAATAAATCAGGGCTCTTTCTGCTTTCTAGTGTGGTTGGGGATTATTGGTGCTTTAAAATTGCTCCTTGGTTGCTGCTGATGTTGGCTCCTTGGCGATTCGGGCCTTTGTGGAGTCGCTGCTGCTTTTTGCCACTGCCTTTGGCTGGTATTGGCGACTACTTTATTCCACGGCTGCTTTGGCTGTGTGCTGCTGCTGCTTAGTCTAGGGGAATCGCGTTTTGCTGCTTCTTCGTATTTAGGGGAGTTCGGCGCTGCTCTTCTGGGTTGGGGGCTGCTGGGCTTGTTATATCGCTGCTCTTGATTGTATTTGGGGTTGGGTGTGTGCTCTTTGGGGCTCTGGGGAGGGTATGAGGATTTGGGATTGCTCGAGCTGCTTACAGCTGCTAGGCTGCGCGGTTTTTGCTGCTTTGGGTCGACGTAGCCATATTTTGCTAAGCCATAACCTTGCAATGTTGGTGGTGGCTTGTATGTCTCGTCGAGTAACTGCCTAGCTTCTTCCTTTTTGCCTAGCTTTTGTAGCTGCGCAAAATTATCAAATTGGCTTCTTTCTAACTTGCATCTGTAGCTAGGATGCAAATTACGAAATGCTCTATCCAATTGATCTGCTAGCGGAAGTGGAGGTTTAATTCGGTCCAATATCCCTCGTAATTTTGAAAGATACGTCGAGATGTCTTCATTTGGACCTTGCGTACGTTTTTTACTATTTGCCGCAAGTTGCTCTGGATTTCCTGCGATCCATATTGCAATCGCACTGCATCGACAAAATCAATAAAATTTCGCCAGCTGCTCTTTCCTCTCTTGAACCAATCCCATGCTTCATCGTCGAGCACGGATGGGAGAGCTTTGATTATGTCGTCCATCGAGAGGTTATATGTCTCCTTGCATTCCTGGAGATTACTTAGGAATGTTTCGGGATCGCTTTTCCTTGTCCCTTTAAATTGGATGTGATATCTAGAGAAAATTTCAACCGTTCTTTTTTCTCTAGTGAAAAGCGAATCCTCTAGATTGCTGCAGTTTGAATAACAATTCCTAAAAGATGGCATCGACGATTTTGCTTGCTGCTGCTGCTGCTGCTGCTGCTGCTGGGGAGGGCGAATGCTAAATGTTGTATTTCTTTCGGGGTGTCGATTCTGGATTTAAGGCTCGTCGGCTATGCTGCTTTGGTGTGCTTGTTCTCGTCGTTGCTGCTTCTCTGCTAACTCGTCTTCCCATTGCACGCTGGGAAGATTTCTTCTGCTGCTGTTCGTTTTCGTTTTCCTGCAAATAATATTTTTATGCACTATTACTTTTTTTTATATATATTCTGATAATAATTTTTCTCTATAATTTGTGCACAATATTTCCATATATTATAATACCTGTATTTATTTTCTAATACGCAATATAACATTTTGTTTCGCGTTTTCCCCCCCTTCTCTCATCGCAGCCATACCATTCATTATTATAACCCGTTAATTTATTTTTGCACTGTGAAAATTAATATTTTTTTTTGTGTTGCTCTATATAATTTAACCTTTATATATAATAATATATATTCATATAAATAATTAAGTGCACTTAACAATTAACAGTGAGCAAGATACATTAATATTTTCATTTCCTTTTTCGGGCAGAAGCTGCAATTTAATTATTTAATAATTTTGCAAACCTGTATTTAAATAATACACAATAAATAAAATTTTTATTTTTTCGTGCAAATTGAAAAGATTATTTTATGTTTTTGTTTTCTTATTTTCCCTGCTAGCAGCCAATTAATTAACATTAATAAAACTTTAATTTTACTTTTAACAAAATAACAAACTAAGCAAATTAGCACATAATAAGTCAATTTTTTTCTCTTTCCTTCTCTTCATTTGCTTTTCAACTAATTGCACTTAATGACCCCATTTCGCAGCAAAGGAGAACGCCAACGGAAAGCATTTGAAGTATATCTATATACATTCAAAATTTGTATATATAGATATACTTGCAATGTTAAAAATGAAACTTTGTCGGTTAATTTTTGCTTTTCCTTTCGTTTCCCGAAAATCATTTTTTTTGCAAATGAAATATCGCTAGTAAAAGTAAAAGATAAGGCATGATTTATACGTCTTGGAACGTCTTTATACTTATTGGCGGACTCCAAATAATTTTTACGCCTTTCCCTATTAGCAGCCGAAAACCTAAAAAAACGATATATTGTTATTACCCTTGCCCGATTTACCTTATTTTGGATTGTTTCTCCCCTGAATAATATTTAAGCAGATAATTAGCATATAAGAAACTTCAGCTTTAATTTTTAGTTTTTAACGTTGGGCTGTTAGTTTAATTGCGATAAGTATTGAGCTGCAAATTTATTGCGCCAAACTTATACCCTCCCCTTCTTAATTATTGATAGAATAATTAAGTTAAAATTCAAAATGGCAGCCAATTACAAATTAGGTAGTAAAATAAATATTGATAACGTAGCACAAGATGCAGCGATAATTAGGCGCACCATAAATAATACCGCCGATGGGAAAATTACAATTTACTGTAATCAGCTAGATTTGAACATCGACGACGATATACGCACAATTCGTGATCGCGTAGCGCGATACGAATTAATTAGAAATTATGGCCCCTCAGCAGCAGAATGGAGACCAGAAGAAGATGGACGACACTTGGAAGAATTTAGCCCAATAGAATAAGAATCTCTCCTGGATCTCTCCCTAACACAATCCGAAATAACAAATTTCCCTCCCCCTCCCCGAGCAGCAAGAGCACAAAATATTACATCTGGTCGGATGCTATACGTGGAACTGCAAACCGGACAATCGCAAGGACGGTACCAAGATCCACTGACGATGGAGGAGCCAACAGAATGCATCGAGGCAATAAATGAAAGATTGATACATCCAGCATATCGTCCGCAAGCACAATCAACGTGCAGGCAGTTAAGAACGCCGTCGCTAAGTGAGCATGAGCAGCGAAGATTCTTATTGGAACCGATCATTCCAGAATTATTATATACATCGCCAAGCACAACAGTATCATTATTGGGAATAAACTCAACGTCGTATTACCCAATTATTACGCTTGCTCCAACTATCCCGACAGATGAAAATTTATCGAATAACCCCTTCGTACCAAACACAACTCCCGCAGCAACACAAAGCACACATATTTATACAAACTCGCAGCCAAGAACGACAAGCAGCATACAACCCTCAGCATTTAGAGCAGTGCAGCAAACAGCAGCAGAGCGAAGAATGAACGAGCGTAAACAAATGAACCCTAACGACCCGAGAAGCAGCACACACACTCGTCGTTGCTGCTTCTCTGCTAACTCGTCTTCCCATTGCACGCTGGGAAGATTTCTTCTGCTGCTGCTTGTGTGTGTGCTGCTTCTCGGGTCGTTAGGGTTCATTTGTTTACGCTCGTTCATTCTTCGCTCTGCTGCTGTTTGCTGCACTGCTCTAAATGCTGAGGGTTGTATGCTGCTTGTCGTTCTTGGCTGCGAGTTTGTATAAATATGTGTGCTTTGTGTTGCTGCGGGAGTTGTGTTTGGTACGAAGGGGTTATTCGATAAATTTTCATCTGTCGGGATAGTTGGAGCAAGCGTAATAATTGGGTAATACGACGTTGAGTTTATTCCCAATAATGATACTGTTGTGCTTGGCGATGTATATAATAATTCTGGAATGATCGGTTCCAATAAGAATCTTCGCTGCTCATGCTCACTTAGCGACGGCGTTCTTAACTGCCTGCACGTTGATTGTGCTTGCGGACGATATGCTGGATGTATCAATCTTTCATTTATTGCCTCGATGCATTCTGTTGGCTCCTCCATCGTCAGTGGATCTTGGTACCGTCCTTGCGATTGTCCGGTTTGCAGTTCCACGTATAGCATCCGACCAGATGTAATATTTTGTGCTCTTGCTGCTCGGGGAGGGGGAGGGAAATTTGTTATTTCGGATTGTGTTAGGGAGAGATCCAGGAGAGATTCTTATTCTATTGGGCTAAATTCTTCCAAGTGTCGTCCATCTTCTTCTGGTCTCCATTCTGCTGCTGAGGGGCCATAATTTCTAATTAATTCGTATCGCGCTACGCGATCACGAATTGTGCGTATATCGTCGTCGATGTTCAAATCTAGCTGATTACAGTAAATTGTAATTTTCCCATCGGCGGTATTATTTATGGTGCGCCTAATTATCGCTGCATCTTGTGCTACGTTATCAATATTTATTTTACTACCTAATTTGTAATTGGCTGCCATTTTGAATTTTAACTTAATTATTCTATCAATAATTAAGAAGGGGAGGGTATAAGTTTGGCGCAATAAATTTGCAGCTCAATACTTATCGCAATTAAACTAACAGCCCAACGTTAAAAACTAAAAATTAAAGCTGAAGTTTCTTATATGCTAATTATCTGCTTAAATATTATTCAGGGGAGAAACAATCCAAAATAAGGTAAATCGGGCAAGGGTAATAACAATATATCGTTTTTTTAGGTTTTCGGCTGCTAATAGGGAAAGGCGTAAAAATTATATGCTGCGAAATGGGGTCATTAAGTGCAATTAGTTGAAAAGCAAATGAAGAGAAGGAAAGAGAAAAAAATTGATTTATTATGTGCTAATTTGCTTAGTTTGTTAATTTGTTAAAAGTAAAATTAAAGTTTTATTAATGTTAATTAATTGGCTGCTAGCAGGGAAAATAAGAAAACAAAAACATAAAATAATCTTTTCAATTTGCACGAAAAAATAAAATTTTTATTTATTGTGTATTATTTAAATACAGGTTTGCAAAATTATTAAATAATTAAATTGCAGCTTCTGCCCGAAAAAGGAAATGAAAATATTAATGTATCTTGCTCACTGTTAATTGTTAAGTGCACTTAATTATTTATATGAATATATATTATTATATATAAAGGTTAAATTATATAGAGCAACACAAAAAAAAATATTAATTTTCACAGTGCAAAAATAAATTAACGGGTTATAATAATGAATGGTATGGCTGCGATGAGAGAAGGGGGGGAAAACGCGAAACAAAATGTTATATTGCGTATTAGAAAATAAATACAGGTATTATAATATATGGAAATATTGTGCACAAATTATAGAGAAAAATTATTATCAGAATATATATAAAAAAAAGTAATAGTGCATAAAAACATTATTTGCAGGAAAAGAAAACGAATTTCAATAATTATGTAATTATATAATTAATTAATTAAATGATGTAAAATTCAATACTACGTGTATAATTAACACGTGTTTATCAATTAAAGATGGCCAAAATATGGCCACGCGGCTGCTTCCTCCTTCCCTTATGTGTGCTTCACGCGGGGGGAGGGAAAAATGGCTACGGCTTCTCTATTACTAACTTATTAAATTACGTCCGCTTGACGTTCACAATTTATTTTATTTTATAAGTAAATATTGCTGCTGCTTCCGAATTTCTTGTATTTTTTTTTTTTCAAATTTTTAATTTTTGTTGCTGCTATATAATATTAATAAATGTAAAAAATAATAAATTCCGTGAATTTAACATCGGCTAAATAATGCGTAACGACGCCATTTTAATGTATATAAAAAAAACGTGCCGATGCCGAAAAACCACGTTGGGCGCCAATGTAACGGTCACGCTGGGGATTAGGGCGTGGCGTCAAAGGCGAAATAAACGAGTAATTTATAAATAATAATACGAATTTATTATAAAAATTAAATAGATTGTTTGGGCGCCAACCGCGTACGATCGCGGCGAATTTATATATTTATGCTCGGCTGCGCGTGCGAGCTGCTGCTACCTGCTGCGCGAGGGGAAAGGAGGGGAGTAAGAGGGGAAGCACACTTACGATCAGGAGAATACTTGGTGCAAGGCGTACACCCACCTTTGCTCAATGGAGATCGTCTCCTGGAGTTGCTGCTCTGCGGTCAATTGCTCTCGCTCTCGTGCACACACACACTCAAATTCTATCTCGGTATTCGGTCGTGAATCGGTTGGCCGATGTTGCCTCGATGGCGTCCCGATGAGCTCTCTCGAGCTCGGGCTCGTTCGCTGCTTCGCTGCTCGGGCCCGACGTGCGCGCGCAGCTTCTCGCGTCGAGTCGCCCGTCGGCCGCCGTCGTCTCGCGCACCTCGTGTAGTGAGTGCTCGCGGCCATGTTTATCAAGGCGGACGACGTTGCCGGGGCTGCTGCTTCCCACGGAGACGACGGTGTTCTCGGTGGTGCTATAAACCAGGTAAGCCTTTATGATCGTTCCTTCGTGATGTCAATTTATCGGCTAATGAGTCCACTCTGTTGCAGGTGCAGACGGGACGGCCGATCTTCGAGTCTTCTCTCTCACTCGCTCTCACGGTAGCTGCTCAGCTGGTGCGCGTCGGGTCAGTGACTACTGCTCTTTTTCGGTGCTGCGTTGCTGCGGGGATTCTGGCTGCTTCCTAGGTAAATATCTATCTCCCGAGGGAGTGCTGCGTATTATATACTAATTATTAATTGAGAGTTGTGGTAATGTTATGATTACCATAACCTCACTTCCAATCCTCTCCTAGCATGTAGCTGTCAGTTACTGTGTGCAACTACATGCTTCCTTGTCTCCTTCTGATTGGATTATTATTCATTATTTAACTGTTTTACAGCTTCCTGGATGTCTTGTTGCTGCTCGTGCTCGGACTCTGCTGACGCAGCTTGCAGGTGCTTATCTCGTAGAGATGCACCGTGAGAAGAAGTAACTTTGCGGACCTCTGCTTAGGTCCGTAACACGTCCTTGGGTCGCAACATCCTCAACCTCGAGGACTTACACAATTCGGTGTAATTGTGGATCATTTCTGTATTTATGCTTCTGTATTTATTTGTTTGTTTATTTAAATCTAGAGATTAATTAGTGTGAATCGCGTGTATATCGTGTATAATACAATACATAAAAATTTGTTATTTTTTGCTTGTTCATGTATGTTGTTACTAGATACGTATTTATTTATTTATTTTTTTTTTTATTAATTCTTTATCAAAGCGCTTGTGTTGACAATATTTGTTAGCGTGTTTATGACTAATTATTAATATATATGTATGTATTTTTATGTCTAGTTGTGAAGAACTTAGTTGATGTATCTGATTTTTTTCCGAACGCTTGATTATTTATTTTTCAGAATATCTGTTTTCTGAAACATAAGCTTACGTGGATTAGTGGGGGGGGGGGGGGTGTTCTTCTCCCTTCCGTAACTAATGAGAAGTTTTGAGAACTTCACGTTACTTTATTTCAATGTTTTAAAAGGGCTTCTGATATTTAAAATTTTTTTTACTATATATTAAAACTGATACAACGCTAATTGATTTTATTTACGTGGTATATATTTATATAGTTTGTTGAAAATGATAATATTGTAAAATAAAATGAGTTTTCATTGTTTTTATTTTTGGAATGTAAGAGAAAAAATTTAGTATAGATGTTAGTTCGAATTTACAAGGTACTTTTTTGGCTCGATAGTTAGATTGGCTTCTTTTAATCGTTTTAAAAGTCTTTTGAATCTAATGCCGTGTTCTTCTATATTTTTTGCAAAAATCATGATATCGTCGAGGTAAATCTCTAGTTCTCTTCCTTGTAATCCTGCGAGCGCTAAGCCCATAGCTTTTGAAATGTGATTGTCGCATGTTTTAGGCCCATAGCCATGCGTTTATATTGGTAAAGACCAGACGGAGCAGAAAATGCGGTTTTATGTACATCTTTGGGATCCATCATGACTTGATAAAAACCCTGCTTAAGGTCGACGCAACTTATGAACTTAGTAGATGATAAGTTATCTAAAATGTCTGTCGTAAAGGGTAAGGGATAGCATGAACCTACAGTAATTTCGTTTAATGTTCTGCAATCTGTTACTAATCTCCAACGTTTGTTTCCGTGCATGTCCGGATGTTCGGGAATTATCCACATGGGAGAACAATACGGAGAGTTTAACGGTTCTATTATATCTTTGTCTAGTAAATTTTTTACTTCAATATCTAATTGTTGCTTAAGGTTATTGGGATATCGGTATGGTTTTACTTTAACTGGCGTATCTGTGGTGGTTACTATTTTGTGTGTCAGCAGGTGTGTCGCTTAGGTTCGTTATCTAATCCAATTATATATGGATCGAAGTCTACTAGATTTCGTGTGTGCTCCAGTTATTCTTCACTGCTTCCTGTTGTGTCTGCGAGGGACATTATTTTATCCACTCTTTCGCTTCTGCTAAGCGTACGATTTTTTTGTTTATTTTCTTTAAATAATCTGTAAATGTTGATATTATTTTTTTGTACGTCGTCCTCACCGACGTTATGATAAGCATTGTCGTTTCGCATTGTAATAACTCTACTTCCGGTATATTCATTTTTATTGATTTATCGCTAGTGTTAATACAAATAGCATGTGTTATTCCATTAATATTATTACCTACGAAATTTCTAAATAATATATCATCTCCTAAATCTTGCAGCTGAACCCATCCTGATTCAATTTCTGGGTTTTTTACTTTTGCATAAATTATTCTCCTCATTCTGGCAAGAATTGTAAAACATTCATTTTTTCGAAAGGATTTATTGTGTTATCTAGTTTTAAAAACTTTTTAGCGGCATCTGCTTGCCCATTATATTTCTCCATAACGTCCCAACCGAGTAAACCATCTGTGTTTATCGGAATATCCTTCGAGACTATGTGCACTTCGCACAAAAATCCTTGCAGTTCAATTACTGCTTTGCCAATAGTATGGCTTTCTCCACTGGTAACTCCATTGATTCCTAACGTAATGAGTTTTTTTATTCCTGTATTTTTATCTAATATATTATTATCGATATTTCTGCACCCGTATCTGCATAGAAATTAGCTGCACCGCCTTTTATCTTTGAACTATTTAATTTAACAACAAGTGGTTTTTTACCTGTGTATAATCTTCTTAAATTTATTACTTTTTGCGAAACGGCTGCCTGTTTATGTACTTTATTTACTTTGATTGACGGTGTTAATTGCTCGACACCTGAGGACTGTGGCGAGCAGGTCTCCAGTTTAAATGATCCTTATTGTCAGATTGTATTTTATGTTGATCTGAGTCTTGATGCTCGGTATTATTTTCGAGATTTTTGTTATCTTTGTTAGAGTCGTAGGTACGATATTTGCCACTGTTTTTGTTGAAATCGTTACGATTGTTGTTATAGCTATTGCGTTTCTGTTAGTTATTATTAGGTTTGTAATTATTATGGTAAGTGCTGCAATTGTTATTTGTTTTGTGATTTCTAAAATGTTTATTGTTGTTGTTATTGTACCGATAATTATCATTACAGCCGTAATTATTCGCGCGTAGCTTGCCCGATTTTAAGTCGTTATCTAAGGTGAAACAACCGTCGGATGAGTGTCCTTTTCTATTGCAATACATACAGCGTTCATTTTTCGGACAATTTATGCCTAGATGAGTGTCGGAGCCGCACGTGGGACAACCGTTTGAATTAATTATTCTATTGACGTTTACATAATTTTGTGTATTACCTTGTAGGTGTTTTCTCGCAGCCTGTTTACTTTCAAATTGATTGGCAATTTGAATGGCTTGAATAAGATCAGTTGGTCTTTCACATCTTACTTGGTGATCGAGAGGTGGGCGCAAATCTATCATGTAGTACTGTACTGTTTCTTTTTCAGCTCGTTGGATTTGCGAATCGCGAAGTAGGTTATCGAAAGAGTTGTCAGAACTGTACGCTAAGATAAGATTATTTAGAATAGCTTGCACGCGCTCTCCATAGTCTGAGACTGATTCACTGACTTTTTGTGATAATGTTTTTAATTTCGCCATTAAGATCGTTAAGTAATTGTTCTACCGATGGATAATATTGAATTCTAGACGAATATGCCGTGGAAGCTTTTCCCGTTAATTTAGTGGTTAAAAAGGGTAAAATTAATTGTTCCGAAGCAGGGCCGTAAAGTTGAATTATGCTGCGTACCATGTTTACAAAAGGTCGAAATTAGGTATATATTTCATTGCATTAATGGGGTGCCATACTAGATTATTACTGACCGAGTCAGATGGATATATTATTACACTTAATGAACATATTATGGTTTTATTTGCAAAACGCAAATACAGAAGCACTAGATAATCACATAATACGTATTTATACGAAGTTTGAAGTCAATATGCGAAGGACACCCTAAAAAAAATTGCACGGAAAAAATAGTCAGAAATTTTTTAGGGTGTCCTTGTTGTATTGATCTGGAACTTTGTAGAAAGACATATTACACCATTATCTAGTGCTTCTGTATTTACGTTTTGCATAATATTGACAAAAAATAAATAGTTTATATTATTGACAAAGTTATCTTAGTACCAATTTCGCCGCTAGAGTGCGCGACGCGCTTAGTCTGTACTTTGTATTGTATACTTAGCGTGGAAGCACATGCGCAAATCGTTGTAGCAATATGGCGTTAAATACCATAATTCATACACCGGCCTTATATCAATAAAAGACATATAATAAAAGTCGTGCTTATGCATTGCAGAATGACGACATTCTTAGCTTCTTTAATCAGGGAAACAATGGAAAACAAAGACAATAAAAAATCAAAATATTTTTATTTAGAGGCCACGGTTGCCTTGCATGTTCCTCTCTCACTCTACCCATCTCCGTTCATCACTCTCTCTCTCTCTCTCTCGCTAAACCAGCATACATATGCACATGCGCATGCGCAATTTTCGGATAACTAGTGACGAACTTCTCGCGGCTCGTGTCCCGTTACAGGATTACCAAGTTTGCTCGGTACAGAAAACACGTAAAATTGTCAGCTGTAGCCCTAGGCGGCCGGCTCGCGCGTCGAGTCGTCGAGTTAGCCGGCCGCGTAGGCTATAGTCGACGGTGTGTAAGGCAAGTTATCGATTTTCCCGGGAATTAAATCGATTTAATTATCTCTCGTTTGACTGAACAAAGTAGCAATGGGTTTTTCTATATTGATAAAATACAAACAATATTTATATTCATTATTTACTAATATATATTTTAAGTACATTAAAAACAAAAACAAAAAATAATAATTAATTCCGTTTTAAAATGCGAAAAAATACAAATAATATTAATATTGTTTAATTATAAAAATTATAATTATACATGTTTATTGTTTATGCAAAACCACACAATCATAGGCTTTAAATAAACTCTTAAAATTGACAAACAAAAATCAAGTACGTTTAAAAAAGCAAAATATTGTCAGCTGTAGGCCTAGGCTGCCGGCTCGCGCGTCGAGTCGTCGAGTTAGCCGGCCGCGTAGGCTATATTCATCGGTGTGTAAGGCTAGAAATCATTTTTCGGGAGGAATTAACTCGATTTACATATCTGTCGATTGACTAAAAAAAGTAGCAATGGTTTTTCTATATATTGACAAACTATAAATTTTATCTATATTTATTTTTTACTGATAAATATTATTTATTCATAATTGAATTAATAATTATATTAGGTGAAACAAAAATGTAATATATAAATAAGGGCATTTCAAAAAGAAAATGACAAAAATGTTTATATTAATAATTTAATAAAAAACTAATTATTATACTTGGTTATTGTTTAACGCAAAACCATATATCTATAGACTTTAGATATATTTTTAATAACGAAAACAAAGTAATTATTAAATCCGTTTTAAAATGCGATAGATTACAAATAATGTTAATATTGTAAATTATAAATATACATGGTTATTGTTTATGCAAAACCACACATTCACAGACTTTAGATAAACTCGAAAAAGGCAAACAAAAATCAAGCTCGTTTAAAAACGCGAAAAATTGATATATTGACAAACTATAAATTTTATCTATATTTATTTTTACTGATAAATATTATTTATTCATAATTGAATTAATAATTATATTAGGTGAAACAAAAATGTAATATATAAATAAGGGCATTTCAAAAAGAAAATGACAAAAATGTTTATATTAATAATTTAATAAAAACTAATTATTATACTTGGTTATTGTTTAACGCAAAACCATATATCTATAGACTTTAGATATATTTTTAATAACGAAACAAAGTAATTATTAAATCCGTTTTAAAATGCGATAGATTACAAATAATGTTAATATTGTAAATTATAAATATACATGGTTATTGTTTATGCAAAACCACACATTCACAGACTTTAGATAAACTCGAAAAAGGCAAACAAAAATCAAGCTCGTTTAAAAACGCGAAAAATTGTCAGCTTGAGGTCTAGACGGCCGGCTCGCGCGTCGAGTCGTCGAGTTAGCCGGACGCGTAGGCTATATTCGTCGGTGTGTAAGGCTAGAAATCATTTTTCGGGGAGGATTAACTCGATTTAAATATCTGTCGATTGACTAACCAAAGTAGTAATGGGTTTTTCTATAAATTGACAAATTATAATAATTATTTATATTTATTATTTACTGATAAATATTATTTATTCATAATAATATTTATTTATTCATAAAGTGAAAATTAACAAAAATATTTATATTGTTTATTAAATAAAAAAAATATTAGTTATATTTGGTTATCTCATTAATACAAAACCAAATATATATAGATTAAATATGTATTTGTTAAAATGAAGAAGAAAATGAATAATCAAAAGCCGTTTCAATGAGTGAAAAATTACAAATAATATTTACATTGTTGATTTAATATTAATTAAAATTGTACATGGTTATTTAGGAGTAGTTTAGGTTTTCCTCGATATTGATGAACAAACCATATTTATTTATTTGGCGACGTTTCGATGGATAGGATGGCATCAGGCTATACTTTTTTATTAAAAAATGATTTCATTTTACAACATCTTTTAAACACAATTTTTACATATATAAATCTAAGTTACTTACTATTTCGTCAATATATAGGTATACACATATTATTAACAGCATCTCTGATGCGTCGCTCTATAATTGAAAACAATGATTAAAATAACAAACGTTTAACAATTTTTGCACAGAGATTGAGGTTATATATAACATACCTTTCCACTATTGTTGTGTTCATAATCAACACAAAAAATTGAAAATTAAATAAATACTTTAAGAACATTACAAAATAAATTAACACCTAATCACACATATTAAGCAAAAGGCAGTCAAATATTAAAATAAAGCTAACAATGTATATCACAGACGGTTAATACTGAAAAATTTGAAATATCACGTCCCCCGTTTTCAGAGACACCTATGCGATCAATCTTAATCAGATCGACAACACAGTCATCCCCACCACAGGCGCGAAACTTCAAATTAAGTACATTATGTGTACTGATAAGTAATAAAAATTAATAAATTATTTATGATTATTTACAAGAGAACTCAAAAAATTTTTTTATAAGACTAAATTAAAATTAACCATTTAATTATGAATCTTTTAATTATGAACATAAATGAGAAGAAATTAAAAAAAAAACCAAAAATATATATTCGAATTTACCGCGTCGCGCATCGTGCAAGACACAATACGCGCATCGATCAACACGCAAGTCAATCACTCACCTTATCTAAACATCTGATCGATATACATTGATTTGTGGTTATGTCATAGGGGAGAGATACACATTATAATTTAGATTTTAATTTAATACTATTGATAATGTCACTGTAATGTTGGCTAAGATGTCTAGTATCGTCTTTGCAATTGATCGCATTATGTTGCAGATTTATGTGGATCATTTCTGATAATACTCGTTTTTTCCAATTCTTTTCAGTATCAAGTATTTTGACGTTGTCAAAATCTAACGAATGATCATATGCGAGCATATGTTCATTGATTACATAGTGCGACTCAGTTTTGTTTATATTAGCTTTATGTTCTTTAATACGACATTTTACTTGTCTCTTTGTTTCACCCACATAACTAGCATTACAATCTTTACAATCTATTTTATACACTACATTAGTTTTAGTTAATTTGTCTATTTTATCTTTGCCCCTCACAATAACACCATCAATTTTATTATAAATTTTAGGTATAACTTTGATAGCTTTGCCCTTCATAGAACCAGATATTTTTTCATAAAATTTAGGAATAAAAGGAATATTTAAAGTTGCTTTATAATTAGTTACTACTCTATTATTAACTTGATCATTGTTATGACTAGAACTATATTTTATTTTCTCTAATCTTTTTCTTACATTATGATTTATAAACGTTTTTGGGTAACAATTATTTTTTAAAAATTCTTTGACTAGTTTACTATTGGTTCCATGAAATTTTTCATGTGCTAACAAAATTGCCTTGTCCACCAATGTACATACCATAGCCCGCTTCTGCTGTATTGTATGACTAGATTCCAAATGTAAAAATCGTCCTGAAAAGGTATCTTTCCTATACCAATTAGTAATAACTTTTCTATTTTCATTTCTTATTAGTGATACCTCTAAAAAACTTATATAACCATTATTCTCTTTTTCATGAGTGAACTGCAATTCCTCATGGTAGTTATTGAAAACTTCAATTACATTTGTTAATTTATTTTCGGGAATACACATAATTGTATCATCCACATATCTGTAATAGAACGGTGGAATCAAATCTAATTTTTTGAGACAGTATTGCTCCAAATCTGTCATAACAATATCAGCAAAAATCGGGCTTACCGGGCTGCCCATAGGACTTCCATATAGTTGTTGATAATATTTATTATCCCATTGAAAGTACGTGTTGCGCATCAAAAATTTTACTACTTCAATTAATTCATGTAGAGAAACATTATGTATTTTTCTTATTAAATGGTATCTTTTTTCAATACCTTTAAGAACTAATTCTTCTGGAACATTAGTGAACAAGGAGACTACATCTAGTGAAATTATTATATAATTTGCAGGAATGTCACAGTTGCTAAGTTTTTTAATTAATTCGACACTATTTTTTACATAAGATATAGGTTTCTTAATACTATTTGTGATCATTTTTTCCACAATTTTGGATAGTTTATATGTGGGGCTACCAATACAAGATACAATAGGTCTTAGTGGTACATCCTTCTTGTGTATCTTTGGCAGCCCATAAATTCTTGGTAACGTTGTATCAGTTTGTGTTATTTCATTCCTATGGTATTTTTTATCTAATAACTCTAACTCATTCCATTTTTTCATTATTGCGTGTGTATCTTTTTGGAGTTTGTTTAATGGATTTTTCATAATTTGACGATATGTGTTTTTATCAGATATTAATTTCTCCATTTTTTCTTTATAAGTCTGAGTTTCTATAGCAACTGTGACATTGTCTTTGTCAGCAAATGTAAAAAATATATCTTTGTTATTTCTTAAAAATCTTTTTGTTTGATTCAATCTCTGTGCAAACAACCTATCTTCATACTTAATGTGTTCAGTTTTTTTGAAGCTATTCGTCATGCAATTTGTAACATTTTTTCTAATAAAATTGACAGTTTCCTGGGAAAACTCATTATTCTCAAATAATTGTTCTACATTTTTTATGGTTTCAATTATTGTATGTTTGTCAAAACTGTTACTTGTACTATATTTTTGTCCTAAACTTACTATATCTTTAACCTCATCTGGAATATTTGTATTAGTCAAATTAACGAACCACTTATTATTTGTAGTGATTCTATTCTGTTGCAAATCACAATTATTTGAGAAATTAATCCGCTTATTACCATTGTTTTCAATTCTACAATTATATAACTTATCGAATTTTTTCTTATGTACTAAATCTAACTTTCTTTTTATAACATTGGTTCTAACTTCTTGTCTTAAAACAAATTCTTCTATAATTGTTTTTTCTATTTTGTTCTCTAGTATATTTTTAATGTAATTAATATTTTTGTTAATATAAGAAATGTGTATGTTTACATCAACTATTTCTGCTTTTAACATTTTATTTTGAAGATGAATTATATCATTTTGTATTATATCTTTTGCAGTATTACTGATGAATGTGATTTTTAATAAAAAGGTATAGCCTGATGAGGATGGAGGATATCCATCGAAACGTCGCCAAATAAATAAATATGGTTTGTTCATCAATATCGAGGAAAACCTAAACTACTCCTAAATACACTGCATGGACGACAAAAAATCACTTAATAAGTACATGGTTATTGTTTGTACAAAACTACACATCTATAAACTGTAGATATATTCGTAACATGACAAACAAAAATCAAGGTCGTTTATAGGAGTGAAAAATTGTCGGACGGAGGCCTATGCGGCCGGCTCGCGCGTCGAGTCGTCGAGTTAGCCGGCCGCGTAGGCTATATTCGTCGTTATGTGAGGTTGAATATCGCATAATTTAAAAAAGTTCACGTATTATTTAAATTATTTGATAATAATAATTTTTAATTAATTCTGATAGTTATCTAGTAGATTGCTATGCATTAATAGATGCTATACAAATTAGTAAAAATTAATAAGAAATCACGGCCTTTTATCAAGGCGCGAGTGTCGATAGAACGGGTGCGTCGGTCTCTCGTTCGACTAGAGTCCGTGCGCGCATGCGCAGTTGTGCTTCCCGCGTCGATACTAGTGAGGTTCACGTCGCTCGCGACCGTTTCAGCTGGATAACAAAACGACTTGTAAACATTGTTGTGTTTTTTCGTGAGCATTGTGGTATATGGTGAAAATTTCGAAATACTGGATGTTGATTTTTCTGACTACATCAATGTTGCCGAGTTCATACAATTACTCTTGTATAAGATAAATACCCAGCTATCCAGTGTTTGATGGCGTCCGACTTAAAGGTTATGTTTGATACCCAAGGAACTGCAAACAAATCATGTGTGATGGATGTCGGGCTATCTTGTAGGTGAAAAATTTACTGATTGATCGTATTTATGAGAGTTGTGTTTATAGGTTAGGTTGCTGTTTTTTCTCTTCAATTATTGCTTTGATCATCTTCTATGTGTATGAATGTTTAGTTCATGTACAAAAAACTTTTTAGATACTTCCAGGTTGGCGTCAAAGTACATTTGTACATCCCTGTCAGTAGTCGGATCCGGATTGAAATTCATTTGGTCTTTCTTAATCCAGGTAACCTCCTGTTACTAATAGATAGCTACGACAACCATGAAATTTTTTAATTAACAGTAGACCTATGATGTCATTGTATCCTCTAGCTAATGCTGAATACAATTGCCAATTGGACCTCGAACAGCTGTCTATAATAGCAATGGAATTTCCATCTAACTGCTGGTTACAGTAGCCATAGGATCTCTATCTGTGAGTTGGTTACTATCCATATTTACGTCCACTAATCATCTACCAATCCCAAGTACTTCAATTAATGCAACGGCTTTTGTCTATATTAGTAATTAAGCAGTCCATATACGAGAAATTTCAGGTACTCCTTGCATACACATATTAAAGGTTATGTTTGATTGCATACATATTATTGTCTTTGAAAATAATACCCAACGCCAAACCATTATGCAGATCTTATTCTCTACATAAAGAAGTGCAATCAAATTATGTGTGAAGGATGTGGGACTATCTTGTGAGTGAAAAATTAACCGATTGACCATAATTATGAGAGTTGCGTTTGTAAATTAGGTTACTGTTCTTACTCTTCAATTATTGCATCGATTTTCTTTCATATGTGTGAATGATTAGTTCATGTAAAAAAACTTTTTAGGTACTTCCAGGTTAATGTCTAAGTGCATTTGTACAACCCTGTCAGTGGTTGGATTAGGATTGAAGTTTAGTTCAACATTCATAGAATCTTCCACTAAATGCAGACTGCGATGACAATGGATCCTTTATTTATCTGCTGTCTACTAGCCAACTAGTCCTGCATCTAACTACTGTTTGCGATGCCCATGTCAACACCAGCTAGCGCTTAGCTACGATGTCAACGTAAATTATTATTAAGTAGATTTGGGTAAAATAAGGTAATTCATATAATGATTGCATTGAACAGCATATCAGATGCAGAAAACGAATGCATAAAATGTGTAGTAATACAGACAAAAACGTTTTACTAAAAAAAAAAATATATAGCAATAGTTGTATAATTGATTATTGTAATAATTTTTGGTTTCAAAATTCTTGCATCGTCTGTGGATAAAAATGCAGAAAACGATTGCATAAAAGCTGTATAGCAGTAGTTGTCAAAATGATTATTGTATAATTTTGTGGTAACTATTCGTGCATCGTCTGCCTAACAAAATGCAGAAAACGATCGCATAGAATTATGTATAGCAATAATTGTTGAATTGATTATTGTAATAATTTTGGTTTCAAAATTCTTGCATCGTCTGTGGATAAAAATGCAGAAAACGATTGCATAAAAGCTGTATAGCAGTAGTTGTCAAAATGATTATTGTATAATTTTGTGGTAACTATTCGTGCATCGTCTGCCTAACAAAATGCAGAAAACGATCGCATAGAATTATGTATAGCAATAATTGTTGAATTGATTATTGTAATAATTTTGGTTTCAAAATTCCTGCATCGTCTGCGGATAAAAGTGCAGAAAACGATTGCATGGGAAATGTATAGCAGTAGTTGTCAAAATGATTATTGTATAATTTTGTGGTAACTTTTCGTGCATCGTCTGCCTAACAAAATGCAGAAAACGATCGCATAGAATTATGTATAGCAATAGTTGTTTAATTGATTATTGTAATAATTTTGGTTTAAAATTTCCTGCATCGCCTGCGTATCAAAATGCAGAAAACGATTGCACGGAAAATGTAGTAATAAATGTGAAATTATGTTTGTAAAAATTAAGTTTCAAAATTCCTGCATCGTGCGGATAAAAATGCAGAAAACGATTGCATGAAAAATGTATAGCAGTAGTTGTCAAAATTATTATTGTATAATTTTATGGTAACAATTCGTGCATCGTCTGCCTAACAAAATGCAGAAAACGATTGCATGAAAAGTGTATAGCAATTGTTGTCAAAAAGATTATTGTAAAAATTCTGATTAAAATATTCCTGCATCGTCTGCATATTTTATGTTAAATAATGCAATCTACAAAGGTTATTTGTGAATGAATATGATGGCTGGAATGTACTATTGGCGCTATCTACTGTGAGGTTATAGATTAATATAAATTTTCAACGAATGATGGCGCTACTAGTACATTACAGCTTACTACATTACCGACGCTTCGTCGATAGTTTTTCACTACGGCACCCCCTTAAAGATTACTGAGTGATTTAAATTTGATACGTTATTATTTTGCGTTTGGTAAACGTGGTTATTATTTGCTTGAGGCTGATTTTGGTTAAGTTTGGGGAATTTGATGAGTTGAAGGTTAGGTATTTGTTAAATGTGATCTGTATTATTTTGAATTTGTTTGCGCATAGATGTGGTGTAGGTCGGCGATAAATTGTTTGTAGGTTGTGGAATTCGCGACTCTGTATCTGACTCATGCTTTTGCATGTGTATTAAGTTTGGTGCTTCTTACTTGTGTTCCAAGTATGAAATTTTGTTTTTCTGCAAGTCTGTACTTTAACGAGTCAGAATCTGATTCGTCGGAGGACGTTTCTACCTCAACTTCGCGTTTTTGACGAATACCATTCTGTAAAATTCGATTTAGAATAGTTTGTAACTCTGTGGCTAGAGCAGGATTACTAGTACCACTATTAACAATTACTTTCGTTACTAAATCGTTCACTGCGGTGAGACATGGAGGTGGGGGTGAATTTATTTTGCGCGTGAATTTAGAAAGGTTAGGTAAGCAGTTACTAGTGTTTCTAATTGGATTGAGATTTGAGGCTCTGAATTCACAGTGTGCACTACCGGAGTCGGTTGATTGAGTGAATAGATTTGTTGTCGATATGTTTAAAGTTATGTTATTATTGTTTATTTTTTGTTTTATTTTTGTTTGAAGCTGCAATTGTGATTATAAAGAGAAAACTTCGACGATAGATAATTTATTTTGCTAAGAATATTTTTATTAGAACTCAACGATTTGAATAATAAGCGAAAAGATCTAAGAGGGCTAAAGTTTATGTGTGAAAAAAGAAAAAAAAAAATAAGAAAAAATTATGCGCTTACTTTACACTTATTGTTGGTGATTGAAAGTTAGAAAATTGATATGGGACGTTCTTCCTGTCCTTCCTTCCTGTCCTATCTTCCTGTCCTTCCTGTCAGACTTCCTTCCTGTCCTTCAATGGAGTTGGTTGAAAATTGATGTTGATAAATGCACTATTCACGTTTGTGCAAAATTTAAATTATTTGTTGTGTAGGCAATGAAAGCACTTTATTGTAGTAATATTCTCGTACAATAGTGCAAAAACGTGATAATTTTCAGGCACCAGTAGCGTGAGAAAAAAATTTTGGTTTTCCGCCCTCGGAAAAAATTGGTTTACTTGAAAATTTTATAAGTTTACACCACGAGAATCCCAGTGCTAACACCATTAATTGTTACGGGCTATAAGGTACTGATTCTCTTACCAATAGGATATATTGGGAACAGGTGTGGTAAATTAAATAGTTACGGTAACGATTAAACAAGCATTTATTTGATTACGTCTACCCTTAACGTAAGCTGTCGTGAGACTGCCTATCCCATGAGCGTCTTCACACTCGTCGCTCGGACTCTGCTGACGCAGCTTGCAGGTGCTTATCCCATCCACTCCGAGGTGATCAGAATTTTTACTATCTTTTCAATGTGTTTATTTATTATGCTACCGGATCAAAAAAAATTTGCAATACCAATTTTCCGACGTAAAATTTAATGCTCTTTCAGAATCTAAACTCAAAATTTCGATTAAACACCGAAAAAAATATGTCCGTAAAAAATTTAAACGTAAGAAACGTGAAAATTTTGTAAAAAAAATTTTTTTTGCATTTTTTTTTACAATAATACCGCAAAAGTATCAACTTTAAACTATGATCAGAGGTGATTATGGCACGTAAATATTAAGTGGAATTTTTTTCAGAAAAATTCATCGACGCGTTTTTTCAAAGTTGCGGCGAGAGTGGAAAAATTTTATGGAAATCTTAATCTATCGTTTTCTTAAAAACTTCAAACTTTTGGAAAAAAATTCGAAGAACAAGAATGTCTTAAAATTAATCAAAGACCACTCTCAAATTTTCTAAAATTTTTCGAAACTTTTTTGTTTTTCGATAATTTTAAAAAATTCAATTTTTGACAAAATTTGTGAGTGTTCCTTGACAACTTTGCTGATTTTATGCATATACATGGTTCTTTTTACTCTTAGCATTACCCAGAGACAACGGCGTGGACGTGGTAGTACTTTGTCTCCTTTGGGGTGCTTTTTATCGTGAGTCCCCTTGCCTCTCACGTTTCGGGGTGCTTTTTATCGTGAGTCTCCTTTCCTCTCACTTTAATATTATCCTTTATCAGTGCTTTTTTGCCCAACAATTATTGCATATATGTAGATAGCATTAGATCTAAATTCAGTAGATAGCCGTCTGAAGTGCATAAACCCCAAAATTTTAAACCAAACCTAATTGGTTTGCTTCGAATAAATTGTTTCAATACAGTTTTTGCATAAGACTTGGCCATCATTTCATCAATACATATAGAAGTTTTCTATATTCCAAACTTTAGGAGGTTGTTTTGAAAAAGTTTCAACATCGAACGAACCTGCCACCCTCTTGAATATTGAATATTTTATTTTAGATTTAATTTCTTCAAACTTATCGCCAGTCATTACAGAAGAAACAATGTCATTAGATAAGAATGGATCAGATGACCAATAATCTCTCCGAGACTTTCTTTTATTGAATGAACTGAAAATAACTATACCTATAAAAGTGTCAAGATCTTGTAATTTTAAATCATAATTACTCTCTTTAGACGCATCAATTATATATTGTTTCATTTCGGTGGAAAATAACGTTTCAAGCAATTGGAAAAGCTCGCACGCCTTTATATTCTTTTTTGCAGCTTTAGATAATAATATTGTTGCTTCACAAGTATTTGAATATAACTTCTCGCCATCGACCCAAAAGAATTCGTGATTTTTTTCAAGTTTATCTAAGTTTTCAGAGTAACTAACACAAGCTTTTTTATAAGTAATTTATATAATTATAAGAATTTATGTTCAGAATCTGAATCAGCTATCGAATCACAATCGGAATCAAAATCATCGGGGCCTGAATTGTCTGCATTCGGAATCAATATGCTTTCGTCGGAATCACTATCCAAATAATCTGATTCATACTCTAGATGCGGTAAAGCAGAAGATTTTGAACGTTTTCGTGACATAACAAATGTATTGAAAAAGTGAAAACCAATATTTTTATTATATACTTTACTTATAATTCATGTACAAATTGTATAGAACATATGTGTCCATGCACAAACGAAAAGATGTACAAGTTTGTTCGTGAATTTGGTAGTGGTAAATAGAAAACAAATTTTATGTACAATTCAAGAAAAATGTTTTTCTCGAAACCCATCGACTTTACGAAAAAATTTTTAAGAACAAGAAAGTCTTAAAATTAGTCAAGAAACACTCACAAATTTTTTCAAAATTTTTTTTGGAATTTTTAAAAATTGGATTTTTTGAAATTATTGAAAATTAAAAATGTCTGGAAAAATTTTGAAAAAATTTAAAAGTGCATTTTGATTACTTTTAAGACATTTTTGTTCTTAGTATTTTTTTCCTAAAGTTTGTAGTTATTAAGAAAACGATAGATTAAGATTTGCATAAATTTTTTTCATTATTGACGCCAGATTGAAAAAACGCGTCGATGAATTTTCCTCCTAAAAAAATTCCACTTAATGTTTACGGGCCATGACCATCTCTGATCATATTTTAAAGTTGATACTTTTGCGGTATTATTGTAAAAAAAATGCAAAAAAAATTTTTTTTACAAAATTTTCACGTTTTTTACGTTTAAATCGGACATATTTTTTTCGGTGTTTAATCGAAATTTTGAGTTTGAATTCTGAAAGAGCATTAAATTTTACGTAGGAAAAGTGGTATTGCAAATTTTTTTTGGTCCGGTAGCATAATAAATAAACTCGTTGAAAATTCTGATCACCTCGGCGTTAATGGGTTATCTCGCAGAGATGCACCGTAAGAAGAAGTAACGTTGCAGACCTTTGCTTAGGTCCGTAACCACTATAACACGGGAACTCGTGTTATCTTGTAACTATAATTTATATAGGATTAAATTATTAATTTAAACAAATGACTATTTAATAAGATTTATAATAATTTAAGCTAACTCGTCTATTAGTTATATTATTGAAATTTTAAATGTTTAAGTAACCTAGGTGGAAATTGAAACAATTAGAAGAAAATAATAAAAATTAATAACTGTTTAAGAACATTAAAAAAAATGAATAAAAATTATTCATGTCTAGATTTGAGACAAGTAAAAATAGTTATTGATTTTTATCAATTTTCATAAAAATTGTTGTTAATAGTTAATAATTTTTTCTAATTTGTGACAGTATTGTATAAAATGTATGAGTGTATGTGTGTAAAAATAAATTAAATTAATAGTAAATTACTATAAATTAGGATAAAAAAGTGACATTTCACAAAAAGAAAAAATGTAATAAAAAATTATAAAAAAAATAAAATCTTCAATTTCTTATAAAAATACAATAATGATTTGAAAAAATTAATAATAGATATTAATTAATTAATTTTTGTTGCCAGACTGAAATACTCATGATTCAAGAAAAAAGTACTAAAAATTTATAAAAAGTAATAAAAATAAATAATAGTTTTTAAATGTTATCAATTGTTTCAAATCTAGACATTATATATTATTATTAAAAGTTAATAATTTTTTATGTTTTTTCTTATTAACGCCTGGACATTTTTAGAATTTATTGGTTTTTTTTTTTTAAATAGAAAAATTAATGATAAATTTAATATAATCTATGTGAAACATGAAGGGTTGTAAATATTTTTACTAAATTTGACTGTTTGTTCGATCAAATTAGGATAATTTTCATGTTTAAATAGTAATCTAAGAATACGTAATCGGACCGAACCTGAGCTTGCAGCGCTATTCCCCCCTGGAGCCACCCTACTACCTCAAGTAAGAGTCTGTCGCCGTCGGTATTCGAAGCAAGCTCCACCAAAACATCTAATTAATTGAATCTTTTGTATTTTTCCTTGTTTGTATTTTCTTGATGAATTTAATAAACATGGTCCTTTGAGCCGGATATTAGAGTGCGTTTGGTGGAGCTTCTTAGAATGTCGCACGTTGAGCATCTGTTCTTCTCTCTCGTACTCGTAAGCAGATGGTGAGTTGTTCTCGCGCTTTTGCCACGTGGCCGTTTTTCATGCACCCGTAAACGGCGGGCGGCGCATCTTTGCGCCTTCCTAATCATACTTATCTCTCTCGCTGTCGTGCTGGGTGAGGGGCGACCCGGCCCGTATGTACGCCGGCTGGATTCTTCTCTATCGCACTCGTAAGCGGCTGGTGAGTAGTTCCCGCGCTTTTGCCACGTGGCCGTACGGCGGCTAGGCCGCGGGAATGGCTTACACCTTCGCGGTGGACTTGGGGCCTTGATGCTCGCGGCGTCGGTCCGCCCTTGCATCACGAGTCGCCATGCTTCATCCAGGAGGCGTCGACATCCAGCTAACCCATTTTTATTGCTTGCATAGAACATGGCGGACACGCTTATCGCCCAGGAAGCTCTGGCGCGAGTTATCGAGGATAATGCGGCCGCTATCACCGGGACCCCTGCAACTGTGTGGTCGTCTAGACTCATCACTAGCGGACTCAGCCTGTTGGATCGTTATTGGTAGGACTTTCAAGTGAACCACGTATCGTTAATGCAGTTGGCCCTGTCGGCGAACCACCCGTATCTTTCAGACCAAACGTATTCCAGAATTGAGCGAGATCATTGGGAGACTTTTCGAGATATGTTCCGGTCCCTGATTTACAATGACCAGTCGTTGAGTGACGTGGAGAAGCTCTTTTATTTAAAGACCCACGTAAAAGGGGAAGCACGATCTGTGCTAAACAGATTTAAAGTCACCAGCACAAACTACGCGACAGTCTTACGTGTCAAGCTTCGCTATGACAACAGCCGTCTTCTGGTCCAAGACCACATCCGGGCCCTGCAAATCTCAGACCACTGAAGGAAGAGTCAGCAGCTGGACTTCAACGTCTGCAGGACGACCTCCGCCGTCACCGAGACCAGCTTCGTGCCCTGGATCGTCCCGTGGACGGTTCGGATGACTGATTGATCTCGTGCGCCGTCGACGCAATGGATGCCAAAACGAGACGCGCATGGGAGCACACCTTGGAATCGCATGTTGAGACCGCAGAGAATCACCGCTGCCATCAAAGCTACGAGCAACTTGCTGAATTTCTCGAGCGTCAATGTCGAACTGCACATGCACTGGAGCATCCTCAGACGAAGCGATCAACAACCGGGCCATCGCGAGTCTCGGAGGTCCTCCAGATCCGGTTTTACGCCACCACATCGTCGTTGGAAGTGAGCTGCGTTGCACGCGGCAGTGCTCATCAGGTGACCCGCTGCCCTGTGTTCAGGCAGCTTCCACTACGCGAGAGAAAGCCTCGAGCGCGTTAAGCCAAGCTGTGCTAGGAAGATCTCATGTCGTCATCCATTGTCCATCTGCCTCAACGTGCTGCGAATGCGGAGAGTTACATCACACCCTCTTGCACGATGGAGCCTTCAAACTTCCAGGTCACTCAATGCAAGCTGGCATACCAACCAAGACGGCCGAAGAAGATTTGGCCACACGAACCATGCGGGACGTCGAGACCGTCCCTCCGTCATCTTGACTAGTCCCGATTCTTCCCAGCGCTCTTCTCAACATTGGCCACGGGAAGTATCACCGAAAGAAGATTCGAGCTTTGATAGATCCATGGTCGGAGGCCACTCTCTTCAGCGTAACCTTAGCACGTCAATATGGACTTGGTGGAACGAAGAAGATGCTGCATATAGCAGGAGCGTCAGGGATTCAGACAACCGCCGAGGTGCTTCATACGGCCATCTGCCTGAGCTCACTGTCCGGTTCCTCCACCATTCGGCTCAATGTTTTTGGACTTCAGCGCCTCGACATCACAACGCCCAGATCCTACTTCGACCGAAGAGTCGCCAACTCTTTTAGCGACCTCTCGCTGGCTGACCCGCGTTTCTACGCTCCGTCGAGCATTGACTTGGTCCTTGGTGCCGATGCTTACGGTAGCATCCTCTTGTCTGGAGTTCAGCATTGCAACGGTCTCTCTGCTCAGCAGACGGTTTTCGGGTGGACCATCGCAGGTCAAGCAGCAAACCTTATTGCCGACCAAACGATCGTTAGCTGCGCCACCACGGCCACTCCATCTGAGGAACCGTGGCATGAGGTCCTCGTGGGCCTACTGCGCAGGTTTTGGGCAGTCGAGGAGGTGCCTACGGCCGTCCGACAGTCTCCAGAGGACACCCGTTGTGAGCTCATCTACCTCACCGGTCACAGTCGTGATGCTACGGGCCTTACTACGTTCCCTTGCCCATTTGTCAGAACTGTCTCCAGCTTCTTGGAGACAGTTTGGATGCGGCGCGCCGAGCTCTCACCTACGTTCATCGTCAAATGAACCGGGATCACTATTATTATGGAGCGGGACGTACTACTATTTATGGAGCGATTCACAGACAACCCTCCACTGGCTTAAATCTCAAGATCCTGTTGGCAACGACTTTGTCGACCATTACGTTAGCCACGTTCACGAAGTACTCCCGCACTGCTCTTGGTCTTACGTTCGAGCTGCAAAAAACCCCGCCGACATCGCTACGAGAGGAGCAGACCCGCTGAGCCTGAGTCAGCAATCGCTCTGGTGGCGCGGACCAAATTGGCTGAAAGAGCCCACTGCCTCATGGCCCGCCACAGGAGCTATCTCACCTCGGCAGATCGCAGTTCTAGCTACGCGGGTCACTACGACGGATTTCGTTCAACGCTTTTCGAAGCTCACGAATCTTTGGAAGGCCCTCTCTCGCTGTAGACGTATTTTCATGCTACGACGCGATTCTGCTGTTGCTGCCCCCCCTCGCACCGACTACTACACACGAACCGCGCCACGCCTTCCTAGTGTGCGCCCGATTGAGCAAGCGTCGTTACTATGCTCTAGAGATTGGAGACATTAAGCGAGGAGAAGCCGTCAGCAAATCCAACAAGTTAAGAACCCTCGCTCTGTTTTTGGACGATGCTGACACCCTGCAAGTCGGCGGACGCTTGAGCTTGTCGAGTCTACCGTTTGAAGAACAACACCTCGTCGTTCTAGACGGTCGCGATACGCTCGCTCAACTTCTCATTGATTGGGGGCACATGAGCGCGCCCTTCACGGAGGATATCGTGTCACTCATTACTACGTCCTCAAATACGCATGGCCCTGGACACCATATGATGGAGTCTTTGCCCCCCGCTAGGGTGACTGTCGCTCCGCCATTCGATCGTTGCGGCGTTGACTATGCCGGTCTTTTTCAAGTCCTCCGCTCTAAAGGTCGCGGGATCCGAGCGTTCAAAGGATATGTGACCGTTTTTATTTGTTTTAGCACCAAAGCCGTTCATCTGGAGCTGGTAGAGGATCTCACTACTCCCACCTTTCTTGGAGCTCTAACTCGATTCATCAGACGACGGGGAAAACCCCTAATATCTGGAGCGACAACGCTACGAATTTTAAAGGCGCCGGATAGAACTTCGCCGCCTCTTCCTCGACGCCCAATTGAGTTGGGACCACATCACCAACACTTTAGCCGCGGACGGAATATCATGGAGATTTATTCCCCCCGCCGCACCACATCACGGCGGACTTTGGGAAGCGGGCGTTAAGTCCATGAAGCGCCACTTTCGACGTGTCATTGGCCCTAAACACTCGACGTATGAGGAATTCGCCACGGTGTTGGTGGAAATCGAAACGGTCTTGAATAATCGACCCCTCCACCCGCTGAGCGGCGATCTCGACGATTTGAGCGTCCTGACTCCTGCGTATTTCATGCTCGGACGGTCTGTCTCTCCATACCATCAGTCTACCAGAACGAACCAGAATCTCAATTCTCTTGCACACTGGGAGTTGGTCAAGGGAATACGCGACCACTTCTGGTCCCGTTGGAGCCGCGAGTACTTGCACACACTCCAACAACGTCTGAAGTGCACTCGACCGAGTCCAAATCTCGCCGTTGAAGACTTGGTCGTCGTTATAGATCCTTCACTGATAGGAGCTCTAGACAAATGAACCCTAGGCCGCGTGACCATGGTCCATCCAGGACCAGACTTGCTTGTCCCAGCCGTTGAGGTGCGAACTGCGACTGGAAGTTATACTCGGCCCGTCACCAAGCTGGCTCGCCTGCCCTTGCCCGCTGTATAGAACAGACTCGCCTTATCAAGCTAGAGCGCTCTTTTAATCGTTCCTGGAACGAGGCGGGCGGCATGTTAGAATTTTGATGTGCGAGCGAAGTACCCGTCCGAGCGAGGATTGAGAGATGTGTGTTGCGCGCGCATCCCTCCCACCCGGCCGGTGTGCGCCCCTCTCTGCCGATTCCGATTGCCTTAGCACGTCTTCAACCTCCGAAGAAGTCTTTTCATCGTGGCAACTGTAATCGGACCGAACCTGAGTTTGCAGCGCCATTCCCCCCTGGAGCCACCCTAGTACCTCAACTAAGAGTCTGTCGCCGTCGGCATTCGAAGCAAGCTCCACCAAAACATCTAATTAATTGAATCTTTTGTACTTTTCCTTGCTCTGTAATTTCTTGATGAATTTAATAAACAATAGGATTAAATTATTAATTTAAACAAATGACTCTTTAGTATGATATCTAATAATATAAACTAACTCGTCTATTAGTTGTTTTATTGAAATTTTAAATTTTTAAGTAATTTTTAGAATTTATTGGTTTTTTTTTAAAATAGGAAAATTAATGATAAATTTAATAAAATCTATGTGAAATATAAAAGGTTCTAAATATTTTTACTATTTGGTTATGGCTTTATATTGAATTATTAAGGAGATGTAAACCCATTAGAACAGAATATTTATTTATTTTTTCTTAAGCGAACAGTATATTTTATTGAAAAAAACGCTCTGTAACGGTGTTGTATTTACAATAAAGATAGTCTATAAATTTTTTCAAATTTTTTTACCAATAAATCAACGAGATTTTTGAGCAGCCGTGCAGCATTGTTTTTAGCTATATATTACCGACCAAAAATGGTTATTTCTATATAATTCATTTTAAATAAATTATTTTAAAACAATCGCTCTGTAGCGGTTTTCTATTTGCTTTCAACATTATCTGTAAATTTTTTCAGATTTTTAATTCCATTAGTTTTTAAAATTTTTAGAATTTTAGAAGTAGGTTCCTGTAATTTGGGTATCACATCTCCTTAATTTACATGTTTTAACTATGTTTTGTTTCATATTTTAAAAGTGAACAAGAAGAAGCGTGGAAGAAAGGAATATCTGCTGATCTATGATTTTCGGCAACGTTCGAAGTTTGGTGGGCAAGCAGGTATGGCTATTGCATTAGTACGAAGTTGTATTTGCGCTAAGTATCACAGTTCTCGCGTGTTAATAATAATGTCGCGCGACGATATTTATAATATTTTGAAATTAATAGAAGATTTAATTTCTCATCGGTTCCGTGATTTTAACACGGTATTACGCGAGGAGTTCCGTGAGCATCGTCGAGATACTTTGAGTGAATTTCGTGAATTACAGAGGGATTTTTGCCGCTACTTGGTAATTATATATAGTTAATTTTTGTTCCTGGCATATCGGACATTTCCTGACGTAATCTTCTACTTCTCTTTTTATGTTCTCCCAGTAGTATCGTTCACGAACTCTACGGTATGCTTTAAATATGTGTCTATGTTCTCCGAACAGCCTGTTGTAACATTCTTCTAGTATGATTTTTCTTTGTTCTGGTGGTGGCGTTGTACATACTCCGCGGCAAAGTGTTACGGTTACACTTATGCTGCTTAAGGTATCCAACATTAACTTGAGCATTTCTTCTCTTGGTAGAGTATCAGTGGGTTCTCCCTTTCTGGAGATTCTGAAAAATCTAATATTTTTTTCTTGTAATTTATATTAATGACTGAAAGCATGTTTTTAAGTTATGCGGTGTAACTTGGTCGTTTTCGGTTTGTTTTATAACTAAACTAAAGATGTAGCGTTTTCTGTTGGGTGTTACAATTACATCTCCAATTTAAGGATTATGTTTTAATAAATCTTCTTTGTTTATAATATTGAGATCCAATAATAATTTGTTGTTTAAAGTTGACAGTTGTAGGTTAGATGAGATGAAGTGTACAATATTATCTTTTAAATATATCAAACTTTTCCTGGTATTGATGAAGTTAATATTTTTATTTTTATAGGGAGTACCAAACGTTAGTGGTATTTGTGGATTCGTGGTAAATGGGTGGGCTGGTGTTACTGACGTTACTGATTTATGCGTCACTACAGCTTGTGTCACATTCTTCTTACTCTCACTTGGATTTTTTGATACAGAATACGCTGTGGTTTCTTTTCTTGGATCTGTAGTAACGCTGTGTGATGTTGTAGGGGTGTCACATGGTGACATATTTATTTGCATTTCAGTTTCTGAATTCGTTTCTTCTTCGCTTTCTTCTTCGTGTATAGTTGATAATTTGTGCCAAGTATTAATTGTAGGAGTTTCCTTGTTGAATAGCGTTAAACGAGCTTTCGGACCTTTTATTGGTGACTTCTTCGTGATATTTGTTAAGCTTTGTAACTTGGCTTATTATTTCTCTTCTAGATGTTTCCAGCCATTCTTCTATGATCTTTAGTGATAAAGATCTTTTTGTAGAAACTCCTGAGGTTTTTGGTGACGGTGACAGTGATTTAGCGTGTCTGCGAACTGGAGTAAATGCGGGACCTTGTCCGCCTTCCCAATTTAATTCGTAACCGTCTGAGATATCAAGATCTTCTGGATTTTCTGGGGATTCTATTTCTTTATTTTCTTCTTTGTTAGTTTGATCTTGAGTTTTGGTTATGATTGAGTCCATCCAGAAATATGAATCATATAATTCGTCTAAAAATTTTTGCGTTTCGCCTGGTTGGAAATTGCTTGGGTGTATCTCTTCTTCTAAGTCTGTTTCCGACTCTTCAGTGTTTTCTTCTCCTTGATAGAAGTTAGATCTGTGAGTTGATTGAAACTTCGGATTAAATATTTCGTCTTCGTCAGAAGTATCGGAGTCATCGATAGTTTCATGAAAAGTTCTAGGTAGCACGATTGAACTGCCCGAATCTGGAGGTTTGTAGGTAAATATAGGACTGACAACACCAGTAACGCTTTCGTCAAGCGTTACGTCTTCTATTTCGCTGTCTCCAGTAATGTGTTCCTGTTCCGACTCCGTTATCGTTTTAGTGTATCCAGAGCTGGTTTCTGAAGGTGGGTTTATTAGACTAGGCAAGGAAGATTTCTCTCTCAGTGGGATTGGTGGAGTAATTATTTCTGACTCATGTCCATTGTCTATATTTGTCGTTAAAGAAGACAGATGATGTATTTTCCTGGACTGAAGACGGGACCTCGTTGTTTATCTTTTCCTGCAGCGTTTGTTTCCTACATCGTAGCCTTTTTCCTATGATACTAGCTTCTAGTGCAGCTTGTCCTTGTTATATGTCTTTTATTTGGTGTAAAGGAGCATTTGTAGACCCTTTCTTTCTCCCTCGGGTAGTCAAGACAGGTTTGAGCCTTATTTGGATCATCACGTATTATGTTTCTCTGTGCTATTGTTTGTCTAGCTAGAGAAGATTTCGTTTGTTTAGGAATAGAGATTGATAAAGCTTGAACCTCCGATATTTCTTCTAATTGAGATACGTTGCATGACAAAGCGTCAGCGTTAGCATTTTGTTTTTCTGGCTTATATCGAAACGTATAGTGATATCCTCTGAGTCTCGCTCTCCAATGATTTAGTCTACTCATTGGATCTTTTATTGAATCAATCCATGTTAGGGGTGCATGATCTCTTATGACAGTAGATTGTCTTCCCCAAAGATAATGCCTAAAATATTCTATTGCTGCTATTATAGCTAAACACTCTTTTTCAGTGGTAGAATAGTTTCTTTCATGCTTGTTTAATGGCCGTGACATATATGCTACGGGTCGATCTTGTCCAAGTTCACCTTTACTAAGTACTGCTCCTATGGCGTAATTAGAAGCATCAGTTGTTAAAATGAATGGATTGTTGAAATCAGCATTTATTAATACGGGAGATTCACATAGGGCTTTTTTCAATATTTCAAAAGGTTCTTGGTGACTATCTGTCCATACGAAAGATGTTCTTTTCTTTAGTAAATCGTTTAAAGGCTTAGCTTTCAGAGATAAATCCTTAATGAATTTTCTATAATAGCCTGCAAATCCCAAGAATGAGGACTGTCTTTGAAACTGGATAATTTTCTAAAGCTTTAATCTTTCCAGGGTCGGGTTTCACTCCGTATTGCGAAATCATATGACCTAAGTACTTGACTTCTAGTGTTAAGAATTCACACTTTTCGGTTTGTAGTCGCAAACCAGCGGAAAATAGTCTTTTACAAGCTTTAATCACTTTATGTTCTTCTAATGTGTCGGCAAATATAATGATGTCGAGATATACGAATATTTCTATGCCTTGTAATCCTATCATCACGTGGTCCATAAGTCTTTGAAAAGTTCTCGGGGCATTCTTGAGCCCGAAAGGCATCTTCACAAATTCGTAGTGTCCGTAAGGAGTACTGAACGCTGTTTTAGGGTAGTCTGATGATTCCACTTCTATTTGGTGAAAATCGTTGGCGAGGTCCATTACGCTAAAATACTTAGAAAAATTTTTTTTTCAGCCCAATGTGCGATGTGGACGATTCGGGCGATCCTCCGTGCCTCGACACGATTATATAAATTAAGAAATGTCGGCGGGAGCGGGGAAAAATAATAAAACTCTATAATAATTAAAATAACAATGAATGAGACATTTATTTTAATTAAATTAACAATTGGCCATCCAGGCCGTGTGCCGCGACAATATTAATTTTGCGCGGGCGGAAGTATTGGGAGTCAACCGGATCGAGTTACTCGCCTGCGGTTGACCGTACCCCGATCTCCGCTATTCGGGTACCGGCGTACCCGAATACACTCCCGAAGTCTCACACACACATACACTCGGGGAAGGGGGGGACGCGTGGTAATATAATAAACTTACCGGGCTGCGGTGGTGAGAAGGCGGCCCAATGCCGCGGCGAGTGTCTCGCGTACCGCGTCCACACTCACGCACAACTTCGTCCTCGTCACACACCAAGAGTCACTCGCGGCTCACTCGAAAAGACGATCCGGGTTCCGACGGCTTCTGCACCTCACGCGCCTTTTCTTAGCCATAAACAATAAATATTCAAACGCCGGATAGTTTTGTCCGCCTCGAGCGGCGGATCGGGACGTACTGACTTAGGCAATCGCCTAATTTTTCCGAAAAAGGGATGAGAGTGGGAAACACACACACACTCTCGCGCTCTCATCCCTACGTACTATTGCGCGCGTAATTGTACACTTGATTTCAGTAAACAAATGTCGTCGGTCGGCCTTGACATACCAAAGGCTCTGATCACTTACATTTAAAATGAGTTTAAATGCTTTATCTGCCGCGAATAGTTGTGTGACGATTTCCGTTACAAAATGAACGTCTTATTATTAGATAATAATACATATATGATGATAAAAAAGAATCCGTTAAAAAAACTACAGTCAGATGTTTATTCAATACTAAAAGATCTTAATAACAATAAATTTAAAAAAAAAAGAATACCATAAAAATGAATTAACCCAAACTAATACGACATTAGCAAAAGCATATGGATTACCAAAAATACATAAAGATAATTTTCCACTCAGACCAATAATTTCGACAATGAACAGTCCTACACACTATGTTTTGTGATATTTATTTGCACTCCAATTGTTAATGTATATGAAAAACAGGTCGATCTGATGGAGGCGAGGAAAGGAGAAAGAAAACACAATTATTTTCTTTATCTTTTGCACAACGTTTCATTGGCTTGGTCTGCCAACATCTTCAGGTGCCTTTATTTAAACACAAACAATGATTTAACAAATTGTCAAAAAATAAATATATAGATTACAAACAAGATATACACTATATTAAATATACCTTTTAAATTCGAATTAACGGTGAGTTAAAGAGTCGAAGGGATAGTGTCAAACATTGAAAGAAGTAACGTAAATATATATATAAATACGAGCACTACCACAGACATACATACATAATAATACGTCAGATGTATCAGCACTTTAAATTTCTAAGAATAGGAAAGTAAGTACTATCCAAAAACTTTATGTCATCTTTTGCATTAATAATATTACTGTCACATTTTATATGAATCATTTCAGAAATTAGTCTTTTATTGTAATTCACTTCTACATCTAAAATTTTTGTATTATCCCAATTAAATTCATGGTTAGAGTTTTTTACATGTTGGTTTACAACCGAATCTGAATTATTGTTTTTCACATGTTCATTGATTCTGGTTTTTAAAGAACGTTTGGTTTCACCGACATATGAAGTTGAACAATTTTTACATGAGAATTTATAAACAACGTTTGTTTGAACCTATTTGTTGGTAACATCTTTACCAAATTTTATTACCGAATTTAAATGTTTTCTAACTAACGGCAACACTTCAATATTGTAAGATAATAAAATGTTTGCTAATTTATCAAAATTTTCTAAATAAGGTAGAGAAACATAGGTTAAACGATTTACTTTTCTATTATTTTTTTGAAAATCTGATATTTTCCTTTGTTCTAAATAATTTAATCTACTTTGTATGTTTTGCCTAATAAATATAATAGGGTAATTATTATTAATCAGTAATTTATTTATAATTTTTAAGTTTTTTGTGTAAAATTTTGTATCTGCCAACAAACAAGCTCCATCAACAAGATTAAAAACAATGTTCCTTTTTTGCTGCTTTGGATGGTTGGAAAAATAATTAATAAGTCTACCGGAATTGGACGGTTTTTGGTACCAATCAGTAATTATACTATCTGATTCTCGAATTAATGTAATGTCTAAAAAATGAATTGTTCTATTTTTCTCTAGTTCAAAGGAAAATTGTAAATGTTTATCATACGAATTAAAAATCTTAATTACTTATTCCACATGTTGCTTTTTTATACACATTATCGTATCGTCTACATACCTATAATAAAAAATTGGAAAACATTTATGAATGGTTTGTAACTTATTAAGACATTTTTTTTCCAAATCATCCATAATAATATCAGCCAATAACGGTGATATCGGTGAACCCATTGGTGTTCCATAAATTTCCTTGTAATAACAATTGTTGAACACAAAAAACGTGTTATCAAAAAGAAACTTAGTACTTTTTTTGGTAGAATTAACGATTGCTTTAACGAGTGAATTTGATTGTCTAATTACACAACGTTTCGGAGACATATTTGTCTCCATCTTCAGGTGCTAAACTTTATTAATAATAATTACTAATATTGAATATATAATGGTCAACAACAAAAAGATTTTTACCTTAACATTGTCACAATGCGTTTATCAACTTGTCATTATTTTACCCTGTCATTTTGTATCTATAATTATTTACGATAAATTATTTATTATTTATTATAGCAACAAGAATGAATAATTAATTAACTAAATACACTGGTAATAAGAAATTTGTTTAAGTCTTAGATAAGTTAAAAATGTCAATTCTTAAAATTGAAATAGAAGATTTAAGTAAAGATTTAAAGTTTTTAATCAAAAAATTTGCTAGAATGGTTGATAAATTAAAAAACATATTACCAGCAGAAATTGTCAATAATTTTATTGCAAAACAAAATATATGTGATTAGTTTAAAAAATACGCGTAAAAATACAAACAATAAAAAATTTAATAAATTAAATAGTAATGTTGTAAGTAGCAACAAGATGAATAAAAATGATGTTTTTAATAAAAATAATTATATTAATGATATTAACAAAAAATGGTTTGTGAATTTGACAGATATAGATATACCAGATAATGTTAAAGAAGTTATGTCATTAGGACCTAAATTTAGTATTTCTAGCAAAGTTGATAAAAAAGAAGTAACTGATATAATAAAAAATTTAGAAGAATGTTTAACATATTATGATATTCCGGATGAATGTAAAAGATATAAAATACGATAGGTTGATGGAGTCACATTTTTAACTCATATTTATAATTTAAAATTTTTTCTTCTGACACAGATAGTTTTAATTAGTTTCAAATATTGCGCGTTTTATAATTTTTTGGAGTACCGATAACCATTTGCTTGGTTAACTATATGGTTCCTAAGGAGAGTTTAGGTTTTTCTGGATATTGATGAACAAACCATATTTATTTATTAGGCGACGTTTCGATGGATATCCTCCATCCTCATCAAGCTATACCTTTTTTATATTAAAAAATGATTTCATTTTACAACATCTTTTTAACACAATTTTTACATGTATAAATCTAAGTTACTTATTATTTCGTCAATATATAGGTATACAATATTAACAGCATCTTTGATGCATCGCTCTACAATTGAAAACAATGATTAAACTAACAAACGTTTAACAATTTTTGCACAGAGATTGAGGTTATATATAACATACCTTTTCCCGATTGTTGTGTCCATAATCAACACAAAAAATTGGAAATTAAATAAATACTTTAAGAACATTATAAAATAAATTAACACATAATCACACATATTAAGCAAAAGGCAGTCAAATATTAAAATAAAACAAACAATGTATACCACAGACGGTTAATACTGAAAAATTTGAAATCTCATGTCCCCCGTTTTCAGAAACACCTATGCGATCAATCTTAATCAGATCGACAACACACTCATCCCCACTACAGGCGCGAAACTTTATATTACGTACATTATGTGTACTGATAAGTAATAAAAATTAATAAATTATTTATGATTATTTACAAGAGAACTCAAAAAAAATTTTTATAAGACTAAATTAAAATTTACCATTTCAAAAAAAAATTATCCCGTTGAAACAAATAATAATTGGTAAAAATAAATTTTAATAATTAAATTTAAATAGTTAAGTATTTTATTAAATTTTTAAATATAGTAAATTAACTAAACAATTTTTATAATAATCAAGAATCTTTTAATTATGAACATAAATGAGAAGAAATTAAAAAAACCAAAAATATATATTTAAATTTACCGCGCCGCGCATCATTCAAGAACACTACGCACAGTAAGAATCCATTAACACGCAAGTCAATCACTCGCCTTATCCAAACATCTGATCGATATACATTGATTTAAGGTTATGTCATAGGGAAGAGATACACATTATAATTTAGATTTTAATTTAATACTATTGATAATGTCACTGTAATGTTGGCTAAGATGTCTAGTATCGTCTTTGCAATTGATCGCATTATGTTGCAGATTTATGTGGATCATTTCTGATAATACTCGTTTTTTCCAATTCTTTTCAGTATCAAGTATTTTGACGTTGTCAAAATCTAACCAATGATCATATGCGAGCATATGTTCATTGATTACATAGTGCGACTCAGTTTTGTTTATATTAGCTTTGTGTTCTTTAATACGATATTTTACTTGTATCTTTGTTTCACCCACATAACTAGCATTACGATCTTTATTATCTATTTTATACCCTACATTAGTTTTAATTAATTTGTCTATTTTATCTTTGCCCCTCACAATAACACCATCAATTTTATTATAAATTTTAGGTATAACTTTGATAGCTTTGTCTTTCATAGAACCAGATATTTTTTCATAAAATTTAGGAATAAAAGGAATATTTAAAGTTGCTTTATAATTAGTTACTGCTCTATTATTAACTTGAACATTGTTATGACTAGAACTATATTTTATTTTCTCTAATCTTTTTCTTACATTATGATTTATAAACTTTTTTGGGTAACAATTATTTTTTTAAAATTCTTTAACTAGTTTAATATTGATTCCATGAAATTTTTCATGTGCTAACAAAATTGCATTGTCCACTAATGTATATACCGTAGCCCGCTTCTGCTGTATTGTATAACTAGATTCCAAATGTAAAAATTGTCTTGAAAAGGTATCTTTCCTATACCAATTAGTAATAACTTTTCTATTTTCATTTCTTATTAGTGATATCTCTTAAAAACTTATATAATCATCATTCTCTTTTTCATGATTGAACTGCAATTTCTCATGGTAGTTATTGAAAACTTCAATTACATTTGTTAATTTATTTTCGGGAATACACATAATTGTATCATTCACATATCTGTAATAGAACGGTGGAATAAAATCTAATTTTTTGAGACAGTAGTGCTCCAAATCTGTCATAATAATATCTGCAAAAATCGGGCTTATCGGGCTGCCCATAGGACTTCCATATAGTTGTTGATAATATTTATTATCCCATTGAAAGTAAGTGTTGCACATCAAAAATTTAACTGCTTCAATTAATTCATGTAGAGAAACATTATGTATTTTTCTTATTAAATGGTATCTTTTTTCAATACCTTTAAGAACCAATTCTTCTGGGATATTAGTGAACAAGGAGACTACATCTAGTGAAATTATTATATAATTTGCAGGAATGTCACAGTTGCTAAGTTTTTTAATTAATTCGACACTATTTTTTACATAAGATTTAGGTTTCTTAATACTATTTGTGATCGTTTTTTCCACAATTTTGGATAGTTTATATGTGGGGCTACCAATACAAGATAACGTTGTATCAGTTTGTGTTATTTCATTCCTATGGTATTTTTTATCTAATAACTCTAACTCATTTCATTTTTTCATTATTGCGTGTGTATCTTTTTGGAGTTTGTTTAATGGATTTTTCATAATTTGACGATATGTGTTTTTAACAGATATTAATTTCTCCATTTTTTCTTTATAAGTCTGAGTTTCTATAGCAACTATAACATTACCTTTGTCAGCAAATGTAAAAAATATATCTTTGTTATTTCTTAAAAATTTTTTTGTTTGATTCAATCTCTGTGCAAACAATCTATCTTCATACTTAATGTGTTCAGTTTTTTTGAAGTTATTCGTCATGCAATTTGTAACATTTTTTCTGATAAAATTGATAGTTTCCTGGGAAAACTCATTAATCTCAAATAATTGTTCTATATTTTTTATGGTTTCAATTATTGTACGTTTGTCAAAACTGTTACTTGTACTATATTTTTGTCCTAAACATACTATATCTTTAACCTCATCTGGAATATTTGTATTAGTCAAATTAACAAACCACTTATTATTTGTAGTGATTTTATTCTGTTGCAGCATTTTATACCCTACATTAGTTTTAATTAATTGTCTATTTTATCTTTGCCCCGAACAATAACACCATCAATTTTATTATAAATTTTAGGTATAACTTGATAGCTTGTCTTTCATAGAACCAGATATTTTTCATAAAATTTAGAATAAAAGGACTATTTAAGTTGCTTTATAATTATTTAATGCTCTATTATTAACTTGAACATTGTTATGACTAGAACTATTATTTTATTTTCTCTAATCTTTTTCTTACATTATGATTTATAAACTTTTTGGCGGTAACAATTATTTTTTTTTTTTTTTTTTTTTAAAAATCTTAACTAGTTTAATATTGATTCCATGCAATTTTTCATGTGCTAACCAACATTGCATTGTCCACTAATGGTATACCGTAGCCCGCTTCGCTGTATTGTATAACTAGATTCCAAATGTAAAAATTGTCTTGAAAGGTATCTTTCCTATACCAATTAGTAATAACTTTTCTATTTTCATTCTTATTAGTGATATCTCTTAAAAACTTATATAATCATCATTCTCTTTTTCATGATGAACTGCAATTTCTCATGGTAGTTATTGAAAACTTCAATTACATGTGTAATTTATTTTTCGGGAATACACATAATTGTATCATTCACATATCTGTAATAGAACGGTGGAATAAAATCTAATTTTTGAGACAGTAGTGCTCCAAATCTGTCATATTTTATCAGAAAAAATGTTACAAATTGCATGACGAATAACTTCAAAAAAACTGAACACATTAAGTATGAAGATAGATTGTTTGCACAGAGATTGAATCAAACAAAAAATTTTTAAGAAATAACAAAGATATATTTTTTACATTTGCTGACAAAGGTAATGTTATAGTTGCTATAGAAACTCAGACTTATAAAGAAAAAATGGAGAAATTAATATCTGTTAAAAACACATATCGTCAAATTATGAAAAATCCATTAAACAAACTCCAAAAAGATACACACGCAATAATGAAAAAATGAAATGAGTTAGAGTTATTAGATAAAAAATACCATAGGAATGAAATAACACAAACTGATACAACGTTATCTTGTATTGGTAGCCCCACATATAAACTATCCAAAATTGTGGAAAAAACGATCACAAATAGTATTAAGAAACCTAAATCTTATGTAAAAAATAGTGTCGAATTAATTAAAAAACTTAGCAACTGTGACATTCCTGCTTTGCTGATATTGTTATGACAGATTTGGAGCAATGCTGTCTCAAAAAATTAGATTTTATTCCACCGTTCTATTACAGATATGTGGATGATACAATTATGTGTATTCCCGAAAATAAATTAACAAATGTAATTGAAGTTTTCATTAACCACCATGAGAAATTGCAGTTCAATCATGAAAAAGAGAATGATGATTATATAAGTTTTTAAGAGATATCACTAATAAGAAATGAAAATAGAAAAGTTATTACTAATTGGTATAGGAAAGATACCTTTTCAAGACAATTTTTACATTTGGAATCTAGTTATACAATACAGCAGAAGCGGGCTACGGTATATACATTAGTGGACAATGCAATTTTGTTAGCACATGAAAAATTTCATGGAATCAATAGTAAACTAGTTAAAGAATTTTAAAAAAATAATTGTTACCCAAAAAAGTTTATAAATCATAATGTAAGAAAAGATTAGAGAAAATAAAATATAGTTCTAGTCATAACAATGTTCAAGTTAATAATAGAGCAGTAACTAATTATAAAGCAACTTTAAATATTCCTTTTATTCCTAAATTTTATGAAAAAATATCTGGTTCTATGAAAGACAAAGCTATCAAAGTTATACCTAAAATTTATAATAAAAATGATGGTGTTATTGTGAGGGGCAAAGATAAAATAGACAAATTAATTAAAACTAATGTAGGGTATATAATAGATATAAAGATCGTAATGCTAGTTATGTGGGTGAAACAAAGATACAAGTAAAATGTCGTATTAAAGAACACAAAGCTAATATAAACAAAACTGAGTCGCACTATGTAATCAATGACATATGCTCGCATATGATCATTCGTTAGATTTTGACAACGTCAAAATACTTGATACTGAAAAGAATTGGAAAAAACGAGTATTATCAGAAATGATCCACATAAATCTGCAACATAATGCGATCAATTGCAAAGACGATACTAGACATCTTAGCCAACATTACAGTGACATTATCAATAGTATTAAATTAAAATCTAAATTATAATGTGTATCTCTTCCCTATGACATAACCTTAAATCAATGTATATCGATCAGATGTTTGGATAAGGCGAGTGATTGACTTGCGTGTTAATGGATTCTTACTGTGCGTAGTGTTCTTGAATGATGCGCGGCGCGGTAAATTTAAATATATATTTTTGGTTTTTTTAATTTCTTCTCATTTATGTTCATAATTAAAAGATTCTTGATTATTATAAAAAATTGTTTAGTTAATTTACTATATTTAAAATTATAAAATTTAACTATTTAATTAATTTGAAACATTTTTAATAAAGATTTGTTTCTAACGAAAATTTGTTTTTTTGAAATGGATAGTTTAATGTGGGCTACATACAATGTTAACGTTGTATCGTCTTGTGTTAATTCATCCTATGGTATTTTTTATCTAATAACCTAAACTATTTCATTTTTCATTATTGCGGTGTATCTTTTGGATTGTTAAGATTTTCATAATTGCGATAGGTGTTTTAAAGATATTAATTCTCATTTTTTTTTATATCTGAGTTTCTATAGAATATAACTTACTTTGTCAGCAAATGTAAAAATATATCTTTGTTTTTTTGAAAAATTTTTTGTGATTATCTCAATCTCTGTGCAAACAATCTATCTTCATACTTAATGTGTTCAGTTTTTTTGAAGTTATTCGTCATGCAATTTGTAACATTTTTTCTGATAAAATTGATAGTTTCCTGGGAAAACTCATTAATCTCAAATAATTGTTCTATATTTTTTATGGTTTCAATTATTGTACGTTTGTCAAAACTGTTACTTGTACTATATTTTTGTCCTAAACATACTATATCTTTAACCTCATCTGGAATATTTGTATTAGTCAAATTAACAAACCACTTATTATTTGTAGTGATTTTATTCTGTTGCAGATTTTTGCTGATATTGTTATGACAGATTTGGAGCAATGCTGTCTCAAAAAATTAGATTTTATTCCACCGTTCTATTACAGATATGTGGATGATACAATTATGTGTATTCCCGAAAATAAATTAACAAATGTAATTGAAGTTTTCATTAACCACCATGAGAAATTGCAGTTCAATCATGAAAAAGAGAATGATGATTATATAAGTTTTTAAGAGATATCACTAATAAGAAATGAAAATAGAAAAGTTATTACTAATTGGTATAGGAAAGATACCTTTTCAAGACAATTTTTACATTTGGAATCTAGTTATACAATACAGCAGAAGCGGGCTACGGTATATACATTAGTGGACAATGCAATTTTGTTAGCACATGAAAAATTTCATGGAATCAATATTAAACTAGTTAAAGAATTTTAAAAAAATAATTGTTACCCAAAAAAGTTTATAAATCATAATGTAAGAAAAAGATTAGAGAAAATAAAATATAGTTCTAGTCATAACAATGTTCAAGTTAATAATAGAGCAGTAACTAATTATAAAGCAACTTTAAATATTCCTTTTATTCCTAAATTTTATGAAAAAATATCTGGTTCTATGAAAGACAAAGCTATCAAAGTTATACCTAAAATTTATAATAAAAATGATGGTGTTATTGTGAGGGGCAAAGATAAAATAGACAAATTAATTAAAACTAATGTAGGGTATATAATAGATAATAAAGATCGTAATGCTAGTTATGTGGGTGAAACAAAGATACAAGTAAAATGTCGTATTAAAGAACACAAAGCTAATATAAACAAAACTGAGTCGCACTATGTAATCAATGAACATATGCTCGCATATGATCATTCGTTAGATTTTGACAACGTCAAAATACTTGATACTGAAAAGAATTGGAAAAAACGAGTATTATCAGAAATGATCCACATAAATCTGCAACATAATGCGATCAATTGCAAAGACGATACTAGACATCTTAGCCAACATTACAGTGACATTATCAATAGTATTAAATTAAAATCTAAATTATAATGTGTATCTCTTCCCTATGACATAACCTTAAATCAATGTATATCGATCAGATGTTTGGATAAGGCGAGTGATTGACTTGCGTGTTAATGGATTCTTACTGTGCGTAGTGTTCTTGAATGATGCGCGGCGCGGTAAATTTAAATATATATTTTTGGTTTTTTTAATTTCTTCTCATTTATGTTCATAATTAAAAGATTCTTGATTATTATAAAAATTGTTTAGTTAATTTACTATATTTAAAAATTTAATAAAATACTTAACTATTTAAATTTAATTATTAAAATTTATTATTACCAATTATTATTTGTTTCAACGGGAAAATGTTTTTTTTGAAATGGTAAATTTTAATTTAGTCTTATAAAAATTTTTTTTGAGTTCTCTTGTAAATAATCATAAATAATTTATTAATTTTTATTACTTATCAATACACATAATGTACGTAATTTAAAGTTTTGCGCCTTAGTGGGGATGTGTGTGTTGTCGATCTGATTAAGATTGATGGCATAGGTGTTTCTGAAAACGGGAGACATGAGATTTCAAATTTTTCAGTATTAACCGTCTGTGGTATACATTGTTTGTTTTATTTTAATATTTGACTGCCTTTTGCTTAATATGTGTGATTATGTGTTAATTTATTTTGTAATGTTCTTAAAGTATTTATGTAATTTCCAATTTTTTGTGTTGATTATGAACACAACAATCGGGGAAAGGTATGTTATATATAACCTCAATCTCTGTGCAAAAATTGTTAAACGTTTGTTAGTTTAATCATTGTTTTCAATTGTAGAGCGATGCATCAAAGATGCTGTTAATATTGTATACCTATATATTGACGAAATAATAAGTAACTTAGATTTATACATGTAAAAATTGTGTTAAAAAGATGTTGTAAAATGAAATCATTTTTTAATATAAAAAAGGTATAGCCTGATGAGGATGGAGGATATCCATCGAAACGTCACCAAATAAATAAATATGGTTTGCTCATCAATATCGAGGAAAACCTTAACTACTCCTAAATACACTGCATGGACGACAAAAAAAATCACTCAATATATGGTTCCTAAATTATCGATCATTCTTCTAGTCATATTTATGTTTGAATTTAAATTGTTTTCAATTGTATACAGCTTTCACTGTGAATGTGTCGTTCCGTGTATAATTTATATTGTTTTCTGTTGTGATATTTGGAATTGTTTTTTTATTGGTTTAAATTATTTAAATTATTAACTTGACTTAATTTATTTAATTTTCGAGCTTTAATCGAGTATTAATTGAAATTAAAATGAAAAGGAAGAAAAAATTTGACTCTTATTGCTTTCCAACTTCTGTGAGTATTTAGTTAATTAATTATTCATTTTTGTTGCTATAATAAATAATTAATAAATTATTGTAAATAATTATAGATACAAAATGACAGGGTGAAATAATGACAAGTTGATAAACGCATTGTGATAATGTTAAGGTAAAAATCTTTTTGTTGTTACCATTATGTATTCAATATTAGTAATTATTATTAATAAAGTTTATCACCTGAAGATGGAGATAAATATGTCTCCGAAACGTTGTGCAATTAGACAATCAAATTGACTCGTTAAAGCAGTCGTTAATTCTACCAAAAAATACAACTCACGAGTGTGAAATACAATATAAGAAACTTAGTACATTTTAAAATTACCTCGAACGGCATTTTGCAATTATTTAAAAGAGAAACTCTTCTTTCTAAATTTTTCAAAACTAAATCGCATGACACATTTGTAAAAAGGGAATTAACATCTAGGGATAATAAAACATATTCATCGATTAATTTAGTATCTTTTAATTTTTTTTTTAAGTTCAAAACTATTGTTGATATGAGAATTTGGATTTTTCTCTCCAATCTATATTTCTATATATTTATTTTTTGAAAATTTGTTAAACAATTGTTTTTGTCTGAATAAAAGCACCTGAAGATGTTGGTAAACCAAGCCAACGAAACGTTGTGCAAATAATAAAGGAAAGAACTGTGTTTTCTTCCTCCTTTCCTCGCCTTCATCACATCGACTTATTTTTCATATACAAGTCCTACACACTATTTAGCAAAAATAATTTATAATAATCTAAAACAAGCAATACCAGTTCCAAAATCACACATAAATAATAGTTTTGATTAAAAAGAGAAGCTTGAAAATATATATATATATATATATATATCTATATATATATATATATATATATATATATATATATATATATATATGGGGTATTCCACGTGAAGTGGTCCGATCAAAATTTTAAAATGCCCCAAATTTTGGGTACACATTGCAAATGTTTTTCAGAATACAGAAAACAATTTTTAGGTACTGGAATTTATTAGTTAAAAAGTTATTCTAACCTCAAAAAGTGAACTTTTTCCAGTTTTTTTCAACACCAGCTGGGTTCATCGCTATTTAACTCAAAATCTATCAACTTTTACTATAGAACATTATATGTAACATTCGTTGCTAATTATGTCTAGAATTTATCCTTCTGGGTTAGAATTTCCAATCTCAAGGTTAATGACAAATAAACTACATGTCAACATTCAACTTAAAAAAAAACTAACTTCGTCACAATTGATTTTTTTATCCAAAAGTCCAAAAGAAAGCTTGGAGCAATACCTTTCAAATGATCTGTAGCATTTTTATGGCCTTCAATTCTGCAAAAAGTTATGATAATTTAAAGAAAGACAAAAAATTCACAAAAATTAACATGGTATTTCCCATTTAAATTTTTAAAAAAATTTCGTCTTTCTTTAAATTATCATAACTTTTTACAGAATTGAAGGCCATAAAAATGCTACAGATCATTTGAAAGGTATTGCTCCAAGCTTTCTTTTGGACTTTTGGATAAAAAAATCAATTGTGGCGAAGTTAGTTTTTTTTTTTTTGAATGTTGACATGTAGTTTATTTGTCATTAACCTTGAGATTGGAAATTCTAACCCAGAAGGATAAATTCTAGACATAATTAGCAACGAATGTTACATATAATGTTCTATAGTAAAAGTTGATAGATTTTGAGTTAAATAGCGATGAACCCAGCTGGTGTTGAAAAAAACTGGAAAAAGTTCACTTTTTGAGGTTAGAATAACTTTTGAACTAATAAATTCCAGTACCTAAAAATTTTTTTCTGTATTCTGAAAAACATTTGCAATGTGTACCCAAAATTTGGGGCATTTTAAAATTTTGATCGGACCACTTCACGTGGAATACCCCATATATATATATACCAACCGGTTATGTTTTGATATCGTTAGATGTTAGTTCTTTGTTTACAAACATCCCAAGTCATGAGGTTCTCAATAGTTTACATAAACGCTTTATTCATATTCAAAATAAATGTAAAATCCCCTTTCATAATATCCGCAAAAATATAGAATTTTTATAAGTTTAAACACTGTTTAAAAGAATTAAAAAGTAAACACAATTGCAAATCAATTTTTTATTATAAATATGTAGATGACATAATTTTATGCGTAGAAAAAAGTCATATAAACACAGTTCTCAATATCTTTAACAATTATAATAAACACCTCAAATGTACATATGAAATAGAAAATAATAATTGTATAAATTTTCTTGACCTCACATTAATCAAAGAAAACAATAGTATTATTACAAACTGGTATATGAAACCGACTAATTCAAATTGGTTATTAAATTTTACTTTTAATTACACAATGCAACAGAAACGTAATATTATTTATAATTTAGTGGATAGGACAATGATATTGTCACAAAAACAGTTTCATAAAAAGAATCTAAATATTATTACAGAAATACTAAAAAGCAATGATTATCCTATTGAATTTATAAATACAGCAATAAATAAAAGAAAACGCAATATTACAATTAAAAACAATTTTAAAATAGATAAAAAAATCCCAATATGTACCATATCACTACCTAATAATAAAGAGTTTTTCAATAAATGTTCCCGAATGCTAAGAAAATATAATATTAACACTATTCCATTATTTAATCACAAACTTGATACTATTATAAAATTAGGCAAAGACAAAAATTTATATTGGATTTATATTTATATTTATATTTAAACATTGAAACATTGAAACATTTATAATTATATTGGAGATACAAAACGCTGCCTAAAAAATCGAATAAAAGAACATCAGAACAATAAAAATTCTGAAGCAGTTGTTACTGCACATATTTTAAATAACTTAAATCACAATTTTCACTGGAAAGATGCAAAAATAATAAATAATGAATCTTATTATAAAAAAAAAACTCATTTCGAAAATGTTACATATCAATCATCATAATTCGACGATTAACGGAATAGAAGATACTTAACATTTAAACCGTCAATATAGAAATGTTATGAATATAGTTTAAAGAGACTAATGTACACAAACTACAACGTATAGTTTGTAAACATACACCTAATTTGTTTTTGTATAAATACTCGTTGATTTCGTATCAAATGTTATTTGACGAAGTTCACTTAGGCTGTAACATTATATTCATTATGAAGGTAAAATTTAAATTTAATTCACAGGTAGTGTAAAATTTGATATAAATATTTATAATTTTGTCCAATAAATTCAGCACCTGAGGAGGTCTGCAAACCTAGCAGACGAAACGTTGTGCACTTACATAAATAAATTGAATTTATTTATTATTGACCCTCAACAATCAACTATTTACTACTTCAACAATGGATGGTGAAAATTACAAATTTGTCCACTAAAGCCTAGACCATCAATATAGTACATTTCAATACTAGTGCGAGTATTTGATTTCGGGGAGGGCGAAGAGATCACACGAGGAGGGAATCGACTTCTCACACAAGTATCGAACAGTACTTTTCGATACGACGAGTGAGAGAGTCAATTTAACGCACGCGTCTTTTTTTCGTGTGCGCGGAATCGAGCTTCATGCACGGAGTGTCGAAAAAGAATAAATATTCATTGTTTTTATCGTCTCGCCGTATCGAATTTTTGTTGCCGAAAAGCACAATTTACTAAAAAAATATTTCTTGCTGGAGACGATGTCAATGTTTCCCAGGATGAGCCTCTAGGATGAATAAATGTCATTTACAGAGATTGGTCATCTAAAACACGATTTTCTAAAAGAAATAATCTTCCTACAAACAATGTCCTGGTGACCCAGGGCGATCCACTAGAATGAAATTACGGCATTTGCGGAGAAACGCTGTCACCCAACATATATAATGCACGCAAAAAATATATTTAAATATACGTAAAATTATAAATAATATGACGGGCGCCGAACGGAAGGTTGACAAACACTGGATGACGGACGCCTATCGAAGATAAACTTTAATTGATAAGAAGAAAGATAGATATAGATACCATAAAGTACCCAACTGTAGATCATGAATCAATTTCAGATTAGTATATTCATTTAATAAAATAATCAGATTTATATAAATCTAATCGTTCTTACATGCAATTCAGTCGCGTCATCGTAGACGCAATGTACACACGTGCGCGTACACACACACACACACACACACACACACATGAGCTGAGGACAGTGGTCTCGTCCACCCTGAGTGGGTCAGCAGAGGTCGAGCTGCTGACGCACAAAGTGTCTATCACGATCAGGGACATGGACGAGTCCACGACAACAACGGAGGTGGCCGCAGCGATTGCGGCAAAGATCGGGCCAAATGTGGTATCCCCGGATAATATTAAAACCAGGGGGTCTTACAGTGGCACCCTAGCTGCGACCATCCAGCTTCCGGCAGTAGCAGCCAAAAAACTGCTGCAAGACAGGAAGCTCCGGATCGGATGGGTCAATTGCAGAGTTCGACTGCGAGAGGTATCCTCGCGCTGTTACCGATGCCACGAATCGGGAAACATCGTGAGGGAGTGCAAGAGCGCAGTCGACCGGTCAGCGCAATGCTATCGGTGCGGCCAAGAGGGCCACAAAGCAGTTGACTGCGAGGCCAAAGCCAAGACCTCGCATGAGGAAGGAGCACACATAAAAAATGATTAAGGTGCTCCAAATAAACCTCAACCACTGCGCTGTGGCCCGGGACCTGCTGTCCCAGCTGGTCAGAGAGGAGAGAGCGGACGTAGCGATCGTCAGCGAGGAGTTCCGGGATCTCGAGAAGTCGAATTGGGTAAGGGATGCCACGGGCAAGGCGGTCATATGGGTATGTGGAAATATACACATCTCCAGAAAGATGGTCGCCCCCCTTCCCAGCTTCACCTGGGTGGAGGTGGCGGGGCTACGCATGTACAGCTGCTACTTCCCGCCCAGCGATTCCACCGAGGACTTTGCGAGATCTCTGGATGCAGTCGTCACCAGTGCTCGGTCCTCACGGCTGTCGGTCGCAATCAGTTGGGAGTTCAATGCTTGGGCGACGGACTGGGGCAGCGCCAAGACCAACGCGCGTGGCCGCGCACTCGAGGCGTTCGCTCTACTGGGGCTGGAGATCGCTAATACAGGGACAACCCTGACTTTCACCAAAGCCGGCAAGTCGTCCATAGTCGACCTCACCTTCGTAGATCTTAGATTGATGGGGGGAAGGGTACTCGGCTGGAAAGTTAGCGATCGTTACACGGGTAGTGACCACCAAGCACTCGTGTATCAGCTCCAGCTGACCAGCGGGAGAACAAAAAGAGCAGGAAGAGGAGCAAGAGAGAGATGGGCACCAGCCACGTTTGATCGTGAGACGTTCCTCTGCTCCCTTGAGGGAGCAAAAGTGGAGGGAACCGTCGAAGAAAAAGCACGAGGCCTCACGAATGCCTTAACAGCGGCTTGCGATGCCTCTATGGCCGTGAAGTCCAACCCTCGCGGCCGCCCACCGATAATCTGGTGGAGTGAGGACATCGCAGAAAAGAGACGTGAGTACCTGCGTGCCAGAAGGCTGCACCAAAGAGCGAGGGAAACACCGCGGTTCCAAGATCGTTCCGCAGAATACGAACAAATGCGGAGGGATCTCAAGGTGGCCATCAAGGCTGCCAAGAGAAGGTGTTGGCGGGAACTATGTGAGGAGGTGGACCACGACCCCTGGGGCAGACTGTATAAAACGGTTATGAATAAGATCAACCCCGGGGGCGCTGTTGCACCCACCGACCCAGTTTTTCTGGACGGAGTCGTCCGCCACCTGTTTCCAGAACATCGAAATAGGGCAGCAGAGACGGAACGGGACCAATTTCAAATCACTTGGAGGGATGGAACGCGGTAGTGACCCTCTGTACGTTCGTAGTGGACAGGCTGGGTCTCATCAGAAGAGAAGAGGAGAGAAGAGTTGCGATAGCAACAATAGTAGGCTAGCCGTTGCCTCCCCCCGCGAAGTAATGTCTTGCGGCGGTTCCCGCGGGGGAATAAAGGTAAGAAAAGAGGTGGATTTTTAGTGGGTATGCCTATCGACATCCTTCGGTAGGAGAGTCCCACACACGGGGAGTCTCGCATGGCTCCAGTCATGGTGCATTGCAAAAAAAACACACACACATGCTTTAAGGATGGATGCTTCCCGGATCAGTGATAGGTACAGGGGTTGGTGCTCCTACCGAAAGGAAACAAACCCCCGGAGGAGCCATCTCGTATAGACCACTCTGCATGTTGAATATATGTGGAAAGCTATTTGATTGTCGGCAGAAGTGCCAGGCGCATGTGCGCAGTCATTGCACTGGACATAAAGAACGCTTTCAACTCGGTAAGATGGAACAGCATCATGCTGTCTCTAGAACACCTTAAGGTGCCGCTCTATCTTCAAAAAATCGCCTCGAGCTACGTGAGGGATCGGACCCTGCTGTACAACACTGATTATGGTGTGCGCTCCTTATGTTATCATCACTGGAGTATGTACCGCTTTTGAGACCACGGCTCCCCCGGGGGGTTTCGATGGTGGCTTACGCCGACGATCTTGCACTCGTCGTCTATAATACCTCGGAGACATCTCTATCGAGATAGTAGCAGGTTGGCTGAGCAGCTTAGAGTAATTATCTTATTAGCACAAATCATGGGTACCAATGAAAACGATAATTCTCGAAATAAAGATGCGGCTTTAATTTTGCTTAAGCAGGCGCTTAAAATAAACCCAGATTTTTGTATTGAAAATCCGGACAAATCTTTAGTAAGTTTGTTGAAATTTTTTAAAGATATGCATGAAAGCGGGATACATTTGTCAGATGAAGCAGTGGGGCTCGATAAAAATATACCTACAATAATTGACATATTAAAGGAATTTTAAAGGTGGATAGAAAAGATATAATAGAATTTTGCGAATATAAGTATCTTATTGAGGATTTAGGCGATTTTATAAAAAAAATAATGAAAAAAAGGTTTTGAATCAATTAAGGGGGTATCCTCGTATAGATCGATCGAAAAATCGATTTATTTTTTATTACATAAGTCGATAGTATAACATGTCAATAGTATGCTGTTAAAATTTTAAAGTGAAATTCGCAGCGGTTTCGATGCTATGGCTATATCTTTAACGTTGTGCGATGCGCTGCCGGAATGCGGCGCAGATAGGCAGGTACGCGCTCGAATACAGTAGGTGCCCCGCTGAGTTTGGGTCTTCGAGATGCTTCGCAATTGTACTGTGGCAGATGCTATTCCAATTTTAGTTGTATTAGTACGCGTTTATGAAATTTGAAAAAAAGTGCAAAACTTGGCGGAAAAGGAAAGCTCACCGTTGCGCTCATCAAAAAGTTAACCAATTATTATGGACTTGCGATTAGCAGAAATGTTAACTCCGTTGAAGACATGAAAAAAGCTATAATGGCAACATACTACCACATGTGTTCAACTGACGAGAACCCGCAACACGAAAACTGCCCTGCTGGAGTAGACAGTTGGTGCGAATGGCAAGCCTCACAATGTATTGCAGCAAACGTTTATGAACATCCTCCGCCACTGCATCCGGACGTTCAAAAACACCTTCTTCCAATCTACCAAGATCTTTCCAAAGATGATTTATTGGAATGATGTTTAGGTGGCTACACTCAAAACGCTAACGAGAGTTTTAATGCGCTCATGTAGCGTTTAGCACCAAAACACTTGCACTGTGGCGCAAAGACCGTGGAAATTGCTGCTTATATAACTGCCGTAGTTTTTAATGACGGATTCAATGCAGTTTTGAAGATGATGAAGTGCCTGGAGTTCAAAATCGGATTGCCCAGTGCCACTTACGCCAAGAACACCGACGCTGAACGAGTAACACGGCAAAACCAAGCATTTCGAAGAACAAGAAGGGCTTCTTTATGAAGCAGGCATTGCTGAATAGTACAAAAGTCGATTAGTAGCTGTAAGTATGAAAAAATTCTATTAAAAAATAATATATTCTATACCGCGAATATTAAACGCCTTTTTCTCGAAAACTCAATTTTTCGATTTTTCAAATTGGCGCCACTGATTACTCAGCGAGTGTTGAAGCTATTGAAAAAAATATATATACCATCTTTGAGGGTCAATCCAAGTTAAACAAGGAATAAAAAATTTTTTTTTATTCTCAATTTGAAAAATCGTGCAACGTTTCGTCCACTGGTTTGCGGACCTCTTCAGGCACTGTTTATTAGCAATAAAACAAAAACCAAATATACATAAAAATAATATATAAATGAACAAAATTTCAACTACACACTTTACAGCACAAAATAAAATTAAATACCTTCGTAAAAACAATGTATACGTTTCAAAATTTACTCCATTGTAAGGTACCGTCCAAGTGAATAATAAATCAGTCAACTCGACTATATATAAATACATGTGAACATTATCAAATAATTAATTATGAGAAATAGACATACATCAATATTCCGAGCAAAACAAACTGTTACAAAATCCTTTTATAAATATTACTGAGCATTTGAGTGTCTTCCTTCTTATTTATAGTATATTTACAATTATTAATATGCAGCATCTCTGAAATAATACGTTTTTTATATGAGGGTTCTTTGTCTAAAACCGAAACATTGTCAAAATTGAATGTGTGATTATTTTGTAGCATATGTAGGCTAACAACATGTATGTCTATTTCTCATAATTAATTATTTGATAATGTTCACATGTATTTATATATAGTCGAGTTGATTGATTTATTATTCACTTAGACGGTACCTTACAATGGAGTAAATTTTGAAACGTATACATTGTTTTTACGAAGGTATTTAATTTTATTTTGTGCTGTAAAGTGTGTGGTTGAAATTTTGTTCATTTATATATTATTTTTATGTATATTTTGTTTTTGTTTTATTGTTAATAAACAGTGCCTGAAGAGGTCCGCAAACCAGTGGACGAAACGTTGCACGATTTTTCAAATTGAGAATAAAAAAAATTTTTTTATTCCTTGTTTAACTTGGATTGACCCTCAAAGATCGACATTTTCTTCCTCTTTTTAACCTACAATGGAGGGTGTACAAAATTTACCAAAAATATATACCATTTTAAAGGAAATTTAATTAGCTAGTCGACAAACCTAAAGGATTTTGTTTTAAAAAATTATTTAATGACTCTTCTGCAATAATAAAAAGAAAACTTTTATGAATTTTTTTTCAAAAGTCCGCCACTTTTTCAAACTTTTTTTTGACATTTCAAATTTAGGTAAGTGGACGAGGAATTGGTGTAATAATGTCAAAAAACTTTGTTTTTTGTATTTCAGAATGACACAGCAACAACGAAATATTGCGCCAATTGAGACTAAAAAAATATATCTTCACCTTGAATTTGATTACGTGGCTCACCTAATTAACATTATGTATATATCAAAATTTTTTATGTTTCTACAAACTATAAGAAACTACGTAAATAAAATTTCAAATAAAAATATTGAATAGTTTCTTTTAAAAAAATTCCTAAACTTTGTCTTCATTTTTCGCGATCTATATGAGGATACCCCCTTAAAGCAATTGCAAATTTTTTTGATAGTATATGTGGGTCTGCAAAATCTTATCATCGATTACACGGTGATTTAGCCAAAGTAAAACAAAAAAGAGAAGAAAGTGTCGTAGTTCTTTAAAACAGGGCTATATCCATCGGTCAAGAAATAACTGAAGCAGCTCCAAGAAAACGAAGGTTAACTAATAATTTCAATCGATCTTTAGAAAATGATTCAGTAAAATTTTTTATTCGCGGTTTACATTGGGTAATAAAAGCACGAATGGGACAGATACGTGAATTAGATGAAATTACTGCAGAAGCTATAGAAATTGAGAGGTTTTGCATGCTATGAAGCGGAAGAGTTAAATGAAACAATGAAAGTCATAACAGAAAATAAAAATCCGACAGAAAGAGTCCATTTGGTCGAGACAAAACAAGCCGCTAAATGCCAATTTTACGGTAGGCAGGGCCATCTGGCACCAAAATGCTAACATTTAGATAAAATTAACAACCCCAAACCAGGGAAAGACGACCTATGAATGACTGGGCGGAGTCTCGAGAGTCACCGAGACAACAATAATGGCCAAGTGAAAAACAGACTATAGAATTTAAGCAACTTTTCCAAAACAAACTTATACAAATACGGAAAGAATATACCAACTAAAAAAAGAAGGCCACATTCTAGAAGAATGTAGAAAACGGGAATTTAATAATCGAAATCCGGAAAAGTGCTCGGAATCGAAAATGGTCTCCGACAACAGGGCGCGAGACGAGAGACCGAGTACACAAGGCGTCCGACCTACGAAAATCAAAAACCCACATCATCAAAAGATATGTTCAGTTAAGTAAAAATTACAAGTCGCTACTCTTATTTTAGATTCAGGAGCAGGTCCCAATTTACTAAAATTACGAAACATACCAAAAGACGAAAATATTAATAAAAATGAAATTTTAGAATTAAAAGGAATCACGGTAGAAAGCATTTATACCTTAGGCGAAGTTAATATTCATTTTCCAAAGTTTGAAATTGAATTCCACATAATAAATGTTAGCGTCCCTATAATTCAAGATGGATCACTGAGAAGTGATTTTCTCTGTCAATTAGATGCAAAAATTGATTATGCAAAAAGGATGTTAAAAGTCGTAGACGTCTGGATTCTGTTTGTAGAGGAAAACATATTATTGATCGAAACAAAAGAAAAGTACGAAGACCCGACGATTAATTTCATTAAAAAAAGTAACAGTACGTCGAACGAGAAAACGGGAACGTGTAAGCGAATTTCCGCTAACCCTATGAGTGTCGATGCAAGAGAGGGTATGGAAGTCGTAAAAGATGTCACGCAAGTAATAAAACCGCCTAAAAGGAATTCATTTGAAGGAACAGGGAAAACAAATTATGCTAATGAAAATTTCCAACGAACGAAGGTGACGCCCTATAGGTTGATCATATTAATGGAAAAGTACATCTTATAGAAGAAACCAAAACTCTAGGACATATAAGCCCATCGCGTAAGCAAAAATCAATTCTAATTGAATCTCAGATTCAGGACCGACGGGGTAGTCGAAATCAATTTAAAAGTCAGAAAGATATTCAAATTCGACCTCAATGGAAAGTTAAAAAATTAGGAATAAGATCCCAAGCAAAATATGAATCAAAATCAAATTCCGATTCAAAATCAAAATCTAAATCAAAATTCAAGTTCAAATGAAATTCAAAACCAAATTCTATATCAAAGTTCAATTTCAACTGAAATTCAAAATCTAAATTCGAGTTCAAAATTAATTCAATATCGAATTTAAAATCAAATTCATTCACTTAGATCGAGATCGCGTCGCAAATAGCGAATCCTTTATCGGCGGACCGTAGTGCACCGATGCACTTATACCGATGCAATTATATACAAAGACTCTAATTCCCGCGGTACTGGTATGTTGTAGCGACGGAGCGGAGAAATTGCACGCCCGATACCCGACGGAAAGGTATGCCGAGACGAGCCAAACCACGGCTGAGAGGTATCGTGGGCCAGGGACCGGGCCCAAGTTGTCCCACGATATCTGGCGTACCCGATGCCGAACACGACGGGAGGTTAGGTGGCGTCCGAGTAGGGCCGTGTATATCTAATAGATGCGTGTTGAGGTATACGATGGCATATACACGTATATATACTATTAAATAGGGCGCGCACGTATGCATACTCACCGGTTGTAAAATGTGAGTATACGCCGGCAGTATGGAAAGTTTAATTAATATTTTAATTATTCCGCGCCGGTAATTAATTGATTAAAATATATAGATGCGTCGGTAGAGTTTAGGGCAAATTGTAATTATGTTTTAAAATCTATATAAGTATAATTAAAGTGTAAATTAATTTTTAATTGAAGTATGAGTGTGTGGGGAGTAGTTAATAGTATTTATATAGCCGTTAGACACGGGGCGGTACCACCGACTGGGTTACCGATATGGTAATTTGATATTTGTATTGCGTGCTTTCCGAGTGCCAGGGATGATTGGTTGCGTGATCGCACCAATAATTAATGGGTTGGTGGTGACGTAAACTACTATTATTGGTTAATCGACCTTGACGGAAATAAGATCAAGGCCGACTACGCGTATCGATCATGCAATCAACCATCTTAATCAACACCGGTAAAATCCTTATTATCGTGAAGGAACAAGCCACGCCGCGAGCCGGTTGATGAAGCCGGTCTCGACCATTCGTCACCTGATCGTCCGACTCAACAGTTACTTTCGCTTTTCTTTGGGTGTAATAGCTAGACCGAGCAGCTATTTTAGGAGTTTCTTTTTTGTCGGAGCGTGGTTAGAGTAGGGTAGAGTCTAGTCGAGTTGAGTCTGAGGTTGAAGTTGCGGAAATTCAATTAGGCGAGTATTATCTACGGGCGGCCAAATTTAATTATATATATTTTTATTAACCGCCGGACGAAAAGTGAGTGAGAGAGTGTGCCGGTGTGGGAGTCGGTCGCGAATCGCGTTGTTAATTGTTAATCGGTGCCGGAATTTTATAATCTATGTTTAATTTATTTTGAATAAATTTACAGTTGTGGTTCGTTAATTTAATTAATTTTTCAGCCGACGAAAAGTAGCGTCGCAAGATTAATCAAGATAATTGTATTGATGTCGAAGTAGGGTACGGTTTTTGGGATAGGTTACCAGTACAGATGTGCGAACTCAGTAAATACTCAGAATTATACGCGGGTTACGTCAATAAAGTCGTAGAACAAGGCAATGAGTAACATGCGGCATATGTAATGGAATCATCAAAAATTGTTCGTTTTAGAGGAACCAATAACAGAAACCTTCCAGGCCGTAAGAAATCCGTCAATAGAAAACTTCGACATATTTGCATACGTAATTTCTAAATTCGTTTACATAAAAAAGCATATTAAAGGGCAATTAAAAACGTTAAATCGTAATTTACTTTTACAAAAAAAATTAGCAAATAACACGGATTAAAATTATGCACTTTCGAATCATGTAGTGTGGCTATAATAGTCATTTTTATGATACGGCGATTAATAAAATTTTTAGTTGATACCATTTTAAAGTCACTTAGTTATTACTGCACGTTGCAATAAATAAACCAACGCGCAACGCAAGAAAAAGGAAGAAAGAACAAGCTGCTCTTTTGCAGGGCACTCGAACAGAACATTTTTCAGACGCACCTTTGGCCCCACCCGAACCCACCACATACACGGCACAACCTACGGTGGTAAGTGTTAATGAGTCAGTAGGGGGTAAAATTGTCTAGAAACTGTCAAGTTCAAAATAATTTATATCCGCAAATATTCATAGAACCGGATATATCTTCTCTACCGCCACGTAGAAAACGCAAATTCGATATCGTATAATTTTTGTTGGTTTAACTGTAGATTTATAAAAAAAGAAATTATTATTAATATTTGAAATTATTTGTATTAATTAAATTATTTTGTAAAATATTTGTGCACCGTGCATAAAAGTAAACTGCAGTATTTTTGTGCACAAACATTATGTGTTTAATTCCTGTGTGCAGAAACAGACCCCTGCCATTGACAATAATGAGCAGAAGAATCCAAATTGTTTTATATTTTTTTTGAAAATATTCAACAGTACACGTACTTTACAAACTTTGTCACTATCAAACTTATCCGAATTTTTTGAAGTTTTCAAATGCGACTTGATTTTTTCAAAAACATCCTTACTCGTCGTTTTTGAAACAATACCAGAGTGCAAAATTTCATATGCTGCCCAATAATCTCTATAACTCTTACGAATATTGAAAATAGAAAATATAATTATACCTAAAAATTGGTTGGATTATCAAAATCCAAATTAAAATCATTTTCATTAGTATCATAAATAATTTGATTTTTCATTTTATTAAAATAAACATTTTAAATAACTCTCGAGGACTTTTGTCTAAGACTTTCTGTTTTATTTCGCCAAAGTCAAATATTTCTGAGTCAAATTGAAAATTGTATACTTTTCCATTATCTAACCATATGTAAGAGTGTGACCCTTCTAAGTTTTTATTATTCGCAGAAAAATTGCGATAAACTTCTTCATAAGATGAGGCAATTGCATCAGTGAGAGTATGACGTTGAACGATTTCGTCATCACTGTTCAAACCTACTACGTCACTGTTTTCATCGTTTGATACAAACTTCTTCATCGGTATGTTCATCTTGACTGCCATAATCGTAAATGCTGTCATCTTCAAAACTTCTATCAAAAATATCATTCTCTGTAGACTTTCGTTCCGACGTATTTGCGGAAGTTTTATTAACTTATTTATGACAGACTGATGAAAAGTTATCTGATAACCTTAGAAAAATTGCTACAAAAACCAACGACTAACTGTGAGAAACAGCTAAGCTGCTATCCTGAACTAGATCGTTAAAGATAGCCCAATAAAGTGGATATCTTCTAAATATCTTGAGAAAGACTATTAGAGAAATGCACACTTTGACGGACTGGAAAACTCGCCAACTATCCTGAAAAGGACTGTTGGGGAGGTACCCGAAGAAAAAAGTGAATATCCTCTAACTATCTTGAGAAAGACTGTTAGCGAAATGCACACTTCGCCAAATTGAATCCAATTCAATTGATGTTTGAAAAAAATTTCGACCATTTTGAATTCGCCATATTGATTTTTTAAATCTGATTTTAGATTCGTAATCGTAAATTTGGCCAAACTTGGTTGACTTTTGAAAAAAATGTCCGCCATGTTGGATTCGCCATCTTAAATTTTTCAAATCTGATTTCAGATTTGTTATCAGCGACCTCAAGAACGTAAGTATTCAAAATTTAGTATAAATTAGAAAATTTAAAAAAAAAAATAAGAAGTTTCCGATTGTTTCATGATGTCACAGACGCCATCGTAGAAAATTTTTCGGAAAAATTGGGAAACATCAAATGTTTCAATAATAATATCATTTGCAACATGAATCCGTCTCACGATCTTCGTTAAACCATTTTATTCTAAACAAGCATGTCAAAATGTTGAAAAATGTATTTCTAATTTTTCACCAAATTCAACCGCTATTTTTAAATTTTCCAATGGAAATTTTCAAATTCCGACTTTAAAATCTGAAAGAGCAAAATATTTTAGTTTAGAAATGTGCTTCTGATTATTATTTTTGTTTTTTTTTTTGACAATTTTCTAGGCAAAAAACCAATCGACTATAAAATGTCCGCTTAGGAAGAAATGGGTTAAAAGGACTTCGACCCAAAGTCAAATGATATATTGGTAAACCGGAAATCTACACAAAGCTTTAATATCATTTAGATGATTTGAAAATGTTTAGATAAAGATATTCGATTATTCTACAATAATTATTTAAAATACATAAAATACATAAGTGATATTCTTTTTTTTTATCCATACAGAATTAAATGGACGATGGTGTAGGTCGATGGGAAAATCGAAAGCTTTCATGCTACAGGTCAATTTTGACGCATGCATTTTTTTACGCATTTAATACAAAAAATATATCAACAAATCACATCTGAGATTATAATCATTAATATGATTAATTGACAATGACAAGTTTGTGAAATTCAAACACTGTATTGCTGAATAATAATAATAATAATGTTGATACTTTTATAGTAATGCTTCAGATTAATATTATAAATCTTGTAAGGGTTGTAAAACTAAAAATCCAGCATTATAAATGTTTGAAAATTAATTGTTTATAATTATATAATAATATTTGTATTTTTAGCAGCTTACAGGGGATTAGATGGATATTGTAATTAGTGGAGATACATTTCTATTAACATTTTGGGCACTTTGCTAGATATTTTGACCATAAGTAATCTTAATGATTTAGACCCAATCTGGAAATTTATAGCCAGTTTCTGACTATAAAAAGACATCTTTTAGACATCAGTATGTTTCCAGAGTCCGGAGCAGAATTGCTGATTTTCACTACTTAAGGTTTAAATGGTTTGCAAGATTGTGACAGCATACAATTATGACTTTAAAATTATTTTTAATGAAAAATTCGGAAAATTTTACAGAAATAGTCATATATTTTTTTAGTGAAAAATACATCCCCTGGGAGCTACAAATTCATGAAAATGGGCATAGAATGCAAAAAAGTGCTAAACTGTCAATTTTGAATCTCTATACCTTAAAATAATGGCCCCGAAAAAATCTGAAAAAATTCAGGAGAACTACTGGATACCTCTAAAACATATTCCCACAGTTATATCAATATTAATTTTTTTCATCTTCGATTTCAGAGAGAACCACCAATATATATATATATATATATATATATATATATACACACACACACATGCGCTATTTCACGCTAAGTGGTATGATGAAAATTTTAAATCGCACCAAATTTTGAGAACAGGCAAGGAATATCTTCCAGAAAATAGAAAAAAATTTTTAGGTTTAAACTTGACAATAATTTGACTAATATATATTCCACCTTAAAAAATGGAAATTGCTATTTTGAAAGCCATTTATCATGGTTACAATTCTTAATTTTAAAATTTTAAAGAGGTAGGACACCCGGAAATATAAAAAAAATTTGATTATCAAAAAAAGGCGACCACGCCACAATTGATTTTGATCTAACACTGCTCGAAAGATCATAATTTCAAGAGCTTCCGAATGGTGGTGATTAGATTATTGGCCAAGACCGCTGGTAAAAGTTATGCTTTAAAATACATGAAAATTAGTGATTTTATGAGGTTTATGAGGCATAACTGTCACCAGCGGTCTTGGCCAATAATCTAATCACCACCATTCGGAAGCTCTTAAAATTATGATCTTTTGAGCAGTGTTAGATCAAAATCAATTGTCGCGTGGTCGCCTTTTTTTGATAATCAAATTTTTTTTATATTTCCGGGTGTCCTATCTCTTCAAAATTATAAAATTAAGATTTGTAACCATGATAAATGGCTTTCAAAATAGCAATTTCCATTTTTTAAGGTGGAATATATCTTAGTCAAATTATTGTTAAGTTGAAACCTAAAAATTTTTTTCTATTTTCTGGAAGATATTCCTTGCCTGTTCTCAAAATTTGGTGAGATTTAAAATTTTTATCATACCTCTTGACGTGAAATAGCCCATATAATATATGGGAGATTTCATGTGAAGTTATCCAGTTAAAAAATCGGTTAGTACCATAGCTGTAGCTAATCAAAAAATTGAATTTTTTGAAAAAACTAACTTTTTGGCCATTTTTATCACTTAATAACTCAAAATCTAATAATTTTTTCTTATATACATTAAACTAGATAATGTTTATCAGTTTTAAGAAGAATCTGTTGAAATATTTAATTTATATTAATTTAAAACATTGATTATAGTTATTATTAATAAAAACCTGTATAGGCAAAAAAAATGGTTGTACGATCAAAAATTTTTTATCCATTCAAAAATCTACTTTATCGATAATTAATTACTTTCAAAATGATGCAAAGTTTGAGTGCGGTAGAGCACTCTAGACAAAGTTATGGTGTTTTTAGTCAAATTTCTTAAAAAAAAGAAAGCGAAAGCATTTTATTAAAAAAACTGAATGACCATCTACTTGCATTCAAACAATAGGGCATTGGGATTTCTCAGTAACAATAAAATATACCGTTTATTGTTAGTCACTAATACTTTTCAATTATTAAACTGTTTACAAGCACAAAACAGTAGGTATAACCAGTTCTACCTATTATATAATTGTCTAAATATCTGAAACTTTTTATATAAAACAAATATATAATTGGCTTTCCAGGATGGATAATGAAGTATAGAGAATATATTATATATAAGTACTTATAGACTCACCATTATCTTCAAAAAGTTTATATGTACTTTATTATTCATCCTGGAAAGCCAATAATAATCAGCATAAGGGCCAATCGGCATATTTATATATATTTCTAGTAGACTACTAGAAAAAAAAGTAGGACAGCGACAAGAGAGATGTGTGGAATAGAAAAAGAAATCGGACTTTTCGGCCCGGGAGCGAGCAGCAACAGATCTAATATCTGTTGCCAGAAGTTCAAATTTGGCGTCAGAGGGAGTTTAAGTCAAGCGAACTCTTTTATCAGTTTCATCACTGTTAACTTTTGAACCTGAAATTATTCCATTTTTTTATTGTACAAAAGTGCAAGTTAATGGAAGATGAAAATTTGATATTCATTCACTAATACTAGGATTGGCAGTGACTGTAGACCTTTGACATTTCCAGGTGAGAGTAAGAGTGAGATAGAGAGAGAGGGAGAAAGAAAGAGAGAGGTAGAAAATTCAAACACAAAAGTAAATGCACACGACGGCATATCTGTTTTATTTTAAATTTTAATATTATTTCGTTTCAAATTATAATATTTAAAGAATATAAAATAAAACAAGTTAAATAAATGTTTATTACTTTGTTCACATTATTAATCCCTACAAAATTCAGAGAACAATGCGAAAAACCTTGAAAAATCGCTGAATTTTCGCTGAATTTTGAAAAAAGAATTTTACTTTAATAGATTCACTTAAAACAACATTTTCTGAATCAAAGTTGTGTATTATTTTATTTTCAATAACGTCATTATCAAGAACAAATTTGGAGAAACAAATTTATCTCGGAAAAGCGAAAGATGTCACTGTACAATTTTACTATTTCATTATTGTTTACAAATGGTTAATCAATATCATAATATTATAACAATTGTGACGCTTCCGCTGGGGATTAAGGCGGAGGTCGCAAAATAAATGAAAAAACACTCGCACTTAATTAATAAGAGTTCAAATTGTCACGTCCAGACTTGTACCAACTACCATAAAAAATGTTACAAGAAGGCAAATGGTTAATAAACCATTCGCGTTCCTTTCGCTCTTGTTTGACTAGGACTAGCCTTACGTCTCCGGGAGTAGCAGGCGAAGTTATTTTGAGAGTAGAGATGTAGGATATAATGTGGGATAAATAAAATAATATATGTTTTATTTCGTATTGATCATGCATTATTTATTCAAATATGTTAGCATCATAATATGCTGTTTTCCTTTAAATGAACACGTGTAACTAAATTCTTACAGCTTTTTAATGGGCAAAAACACATAAAATTACATTATTTTATTAACAATTGCATAAATTTATTTAAGTCAAATAACGATTTTAATTTTGATTAAATAAACAAGTGTACGGCGAACACGTTAACACATTATAGAATAAAATATACACAAGGTTATTTTATTATAAAAATTAATAACTAATAATCGAAATAAGAGTTATTATAAATAAATGCAGATTAAATTAAAAATTGTTGTCGTTAAAAACATGAATTATTGTTAATAAATTGCAATTCAAACCGTGAATATTGCAAATAAAATGCAATGCAACGAATAATTATTATAAATAAATTGTAGTATCAAATAATAATTGTTTTAAGAGAAAACGGTTGGTTCAGCAATCGAAATAACATAAAATATCAGGTTTGCCTTTACGAATAATACAAGCGTATAGATAGCCGAAAAGAATATACCTTAAGTACCCAAATATATAGATGTATATATATATATATATAAGTATATATATATATATATATATATTGTAACGGTGCGTGTCGAGTTTTGTGGAATAATGCGCGGAGATAACGTGAGTAGGGGTAACCCCGAGATCGCGCGTGACGAACTTACCTTCGCGCGCGATCGGACCTCTCGTGCACTCCGTCAACGGCTCGCCGATACCTCAACAGCTACCGTGTACGTTGATATGGGCTCCAGAAAGAGCCCACTTCCGGAAGTACGAATTTAGGACTGGCAGACGAGTACCGCGGGCTCGTCTGCTTATCGAACTAAGGATCGGGATTCCTGGGTGAATACGGGATAACGAAATAATACGAATCAAAAGATAAAATGAAATTCAGATCTATTCACTACTCTAAAATACAATAAAATAGTTAGATCGCGGACGCACGAAGTGACACGATCGTTTGGGCGGTCTAAACGCACACGCGGGGGGTCATAACCCGGACGCAAGATCGCGGCACGAAGAGAGTTACCCGAGTACACTATCCTCGTCGAGAGGGAAAAACTCTGACCTGATACTCGGTGCGTGAAACTCTTAACACCTCGGAGATATCCCTAGGTCGACGGCGGCGTCACTCCAATAATCTCGAGTACCTCCCGTCTCGGCGGCTCACATGAGAATGTCTCTCCTCGATTCTCCCTCATTCCCCCTCCTTTCTGTATTTCGCGCGGTCTTACCCGACGGCCGTACGAGCCTCGCGATAGAGAACGTTGACGAGTAGCTCGCGCTATCGTTACTCGTCACACCCCCCTCCCAGACGGCGGGTACCGGGTAGGTATCCGGCTTCTGCCTTTACGTTCTCAGAGCGGGTTAGATGGGTGCTTGGAGGAGGATTATGGTATAGGGTATCGAAAAGAAAGAATTGGACTATTTTTCCTCCGGGACTTTATACTATTTTTATTTTTATTTATTACTTACAACACAATAAGTATACCTTGCGTGGGTTACTCGTGGTACCCTACGTCGTCGCGTTGTTAATGCGGGCAGCGCCAATGGTTCTGGCGCTCGGGACATTGCCACGAGCGCTTGACACCCTCTTCTCCGCATATGTAACAGCGTGGGGGCTCGGGATTCTTGCGCCGAGCCTCCTCCCTTGCGCGTTCTTTTTGGGAACGGAGTTCCGCGAACAAGGCGACACTCTTAGCCTTCTGTTGGGCCCATTGGGCTTCTTTCGTGAGGCTTTCGTGAGGGCTTCTTTCCTTCTTCGCGGCCTCGAGTTCGACTTGGCGGCGTTCCTCGCGTAGTCGGGCTTGACGACGACGGTCTCGTTGGCTTCGCCGGAGGATGTCTAAATACGCCAGCTGTTCTTTCCGGTCGTCAACATCCTCTCGCCATGCCGCGATGGCCCGGTCCGCTCCTTCTCCGTAGGTGCGGCGAAAGTCCGCAAGGGCCCCATATGCCCTGCGTTCCTGCGCCTCAGCCTCTAGTTGAGCGGTCCAGGCAACGTCTAGCTGGGACTCTAGGCTCTCCCAGTCTGCCCAGATATCTCCTGACCAGGCCTGCTCGTCGTGCTCCGATGGCGTAACCCCCGCCTCCTCGGGGGGTCCTGTGTTGGCCGCTGATGGTAGGCTCGCGGCCAACTTCTCGATTTCCCGAGAGAGCTCCCCTAGGAATGGCTCTTCCTCGACCCTCTTACTCAATTGGAGCCCTACTAAGAGGGCTGCTAAATTGCTGGTGGTGGGGTCGATATCCATGATCCTAGAACAGTCGTAATTCACTTGTCAGAGTTGGCTCCTACTCCTTTAAGGATAAAGGGATGGTACTCGGATGGAGTTGGGTATGAGGAACGTATTAGGCTTCCGCTCGGTTTCGAGTCGTACGCGGCGACCAGCTTTTCGTTATTGCTGACGGTTTAGCTTTCTTGGAGCCTAGCGGACGACCCGGGCGGCGTACTATCCCCGTAGGCGCGGTTCCGCGTATCTCCTGACTATCTCTACACACTATTTTCGATGCGATCCGGGTTTACGCTTGGGGGGCACGGACAGCGCGGTCTGACATTCATTCGCCGGCGCTACGGTGTCTCTCTCGCTTATTTCGGTTACACGCTCGCTCGTGTTTACAATGTTTTCGCTATTTGAGGGCGGACAATTACCCGCCCTTGCGCGTGACGCATCCAACGGTGGAAGAGTTTTCTCGAAGTCGTCTTCTTCCGGGTCTATACCCTTTTGGTACGGCTTGAGTTGTTCTACATGGACGGGAGAATCTGAGTCCCCGTCCCCGTCAATTAACGAATAAGTGTTCGTCCCAATGGCTCTCGAGACCAAGTACGGTCCCCTGTATTTCGGTGTGAGTTTAGCCGACACGTTATGAGCTGCCGATGAGAGTACTTCGTTACGTCTCCAGACTAGGTCGCCTGTCTCGTATTCGACGAAGCGGCGACCTTTGTCGTAGTAAGTCGCTTGCTTCTCCTGGGCCGATTCTGCTCGATCAGCTGCTGCGTCGTGTAACAGTGGTAACCGGTCCAAGCGTTCTTTCCAATCTTCGAGTGCGGTTTTATTTTCCTCTAGGAGCGCTGCCTTTTCTTCGCGTTTTCTTAACGAGTCGGGAGGCATTGGTTGCCTACCGTAGATCAACATCGCTGGGCTTGCTCCCGTCGAACTTTGTATCGACGTATTGTATGCAAACGCGATCTCGTGGAGGTTCGAGTCCTTATGTCCAGTGCTTATGATCCTTCTCGATAAACGCGATTAACATGGTTTTTAACGTTCTGTTCACGCGCTCGACTGGGTTCGCCTGTGGGAAGTAGGGGGGAGTAGTCATATGCTGCACCCCGACTTCCTTTAGGTAATCGTCTATGAGACTATTCTTAAATTCTGTCCCGTTATCGGACAAGAACGTCGACGGTACTCCGTATCGGAAGAAAACTCGGTCCTTTAAATTCTTGAGGATCGTTTGCGCGTTAGCCTTCCTTATGGGTATGCACTCGATCCAGCGAGTAAATAAATCTTCGAATATCAAAATGTATTCGAAGCCTTGGACGCTCCTCGGAAACGGACCCATAACGTCCCCTGCGACATCTTCCCAGGGCCGTTCGATGGTCCGGCGTCCCATTAGTCCTGCAGGTAGGCGTTGTTCGACCTTGCACTGTTGACAGATCAAACAACATCGGACGTAGTCGGCTACATCCCGGTATAAGCGTGGCCAATAATAGTACAAGGCGATACGCATATATGTTTTCTCCCTACCCAGGTGACCCGCCGTGGGCTCGTCGTGTCCTTGTCTTAGAACGAGCGCACGTTTCTCGATCGGGACGACGAGTTTCCATGCTTCGTCGTCTCCGAGTGTTGCGGACAGCATTGAATCGGGACGATATGTATACAATCTCCCCGCTATGATTTTCCATTTGGGGAAATCACTAGGGCTTTTCATGACTTTATCGTATTGGCCCAGGTACCACTCATCAGTAGTCTCTTGACTCTCGGTCACCGCGCTGACCGATAACTCGTCTCCCTCGCTCATTCGAGAGAGTGCGTCGGGCACGTGGTTGAGTGCTCCTTTTCGGTATTCTACCTCGTAATCGTACCCTTGTAGCTCCAGGGCCCAACGAGATAGGCGGCCCGTCGGATTATGCAGATTGCATAACCACCTGAGACTCGAGTGGTCGGTTATAGCCTTGAACTTATAACCTTCGACATAAGCGCGGAACTTACGAATGGCCCAGATGAGAGCGAGACACTCTCGCTCTGTGACACTATAATTCCTTTCGCTGTCTGTCATCGTGCGGCTCGCAAATTCGAGCACGCGTTCCTCCCCGTTTATATTTTGTACCAACACTGCTCCGAGTCCTGTGTCGCTTGCGTCGCATTGGATCACGAACATTTCGTTAAACGAAGGTCGGTGTAGGACCGGAGCTGTCGCGATGAGCATCTTACATTGCTCAAATGAGGTCTGTTGTTCCGCTTGCCATTCGTATTTACGGTCTTTCTTCGTTAAAGACGTAAGGGGCTCGGCGATCGTCGCGAAATCCTTTAAGAATTTCCGATACCACGACGCCATTCCTAGGAACCTCCTCAGCTGTTTAATATTTTTAGGAGCTGGGTAGTTCAATATCGGCTCAAGCTTAGAAGGATTGGGCCGAAAACCGTCTCGGTTCAATAGTACCCCGAGATATTTTACCTCTTCCTGGCAAAATACGCTCTTCTCGTGATTGACAGTTAGTCCTGCCTCCTTGATTCGCAATAGGACCGTCTCAAGTAACTTCACGTGCTCCTCAAAAGTCTCGGACGTAATTATCACGTCATCGAGATAGGAGTATACGTACGGTTCGAGGCTAGGACCGATGATACAGTCTATCAGCCGCTGGAACGTCGCACCAGCGTTATTGAGTCCATACGGCATTCGTGTAAATTGGTACAGGCCCATCCCTGGTACCGTCAAAGCCGTTATCTCGCGAGAGTTGGCATGCAGGGGGATCTGGTGGTACGCGCTACTCAGATCCAGCGTGCTTATATACCGCGCACTCTGTAACTTGCGCAGGATGCTATCCATATTCGGGAGGGGATAAGCATCCGGCTTGGTTACTGCATTGATTTTCCTGAAATCGATGCAGAACCTATATTTGCCATTATCCTTACGGACCATGACCACAGGACTAGACCAACTACTAGCCGAAGGCTCGATTATGCCCGCAGCAAGCATTTCATCAACGTGTTCCTTCATTTTATCGCTAATAGCCTTGGATACTGGATAGCACTTTTGCTTGATTGGGCGAGCTGATCCAACGTCGATCGTGTGCTCTGCCAAGTTCGTGCATCTGATAGGACCGCCACCCGGTCCCAGCATCCGGTCTAGTAGTTTTCGGAGTTGCTCTCTCTCAGCGGGTAGCGCGTCCGCTAAGCCGATTGAGTTGAGAGATGCTATACACGGGAAATCTACGCCCGCCAACTCCAAGGAGACTGATCTCTTCTCGTCTTTAAAAAGCAAACGGTTCTCTTGTGGAAAGAGGAGCGCATTAAACTTCTTAATAAAATTCACGATTACATAACAATCAGCGTCTAAGTGTGGCATTATACCTATTTTGAGGTCGTGTTTTATACCTGCGACCTCAAACGGCAAGTAGGTATAACCCGTGACAGGAGAGAAACGTCCGTCTCCTAATTTCGCCCCCTTAAAGCTATCAGGTCGCGCTGATTTACCTAATTCATTGGCAATCAGGAGGGCGATTGGTCCCATGACTGTTCGGGATGCTCCGGGGTCGTACAACGCCCTTAAGCGGTAAGGTCCTACGTTTACCTGTAGCCACCAGCGTCCTACGTCCTGATCCGACTCTACACTAGCGGAGTCGTCCTCGGACGATTTTCCTTCCGTCGTACCGGTTTTATTACATTCTTCCGTCGATACGATTGCGGCAACTGCGTTCTTCTCGTTGAGTCGAATGTCTCGCTCTTTTGTGGCCTCTTTACACGGGGGAAAGGCCGTTGAGACCCCTATTGGTCTTTCCCCTTCCCGTTTCCCGTGCATTTCGGACAGTTATATCGGAAATGACCTGGCATACCGCATTCGAAACAGTATACCTCCTTTGGGACGTTCTCTCTACCGAAATCTTTCTTCTTATTCGGGGGAGACTTTCGTGCGTCGTCTACTCTCTTACTCATGTTACTCTGTCCCGAGCCTTACTTACTCTGAGCGGGACTTCCTCCCTTTGTCGAACGAGAGTCGTTCGGCTTTTGTTGAACGGGAGCGTAACTCTTCCCGCTACCCTGTCGGGAGTTTAGTCGCTCCGTTGAACTCGTTTTCAAGGAGCGGATCTCCTTGAGCATCTCAGCCATTAGTTCGACTAACGAACGGTCGGTCTTTTTAGTGGTTGTTTCGGTTGCAGCCACTTTAGGTCGACTAGGAGGATCTTGACTTGGTTTCCCTGTCCTCGGTTTGAATCCTAGATCAGGGTGTAACATCTTCTCTGGAGGCGGCGGAGGTTGGTATGATATCTCGGCCTCCAGCGTTAGCTCGGCGTCGCGTGCCTTTTCGAGCAAGTCTCGGATGCTTCGGCATGAGTTACGTTCTATCATACGCTGTAACTCAGGCAGCATGTTTCGGTGTAGTAAGTCAAGTTGTTGACTTACGCTCAGGATTGGCTGTTGTTTTCGTAACATCGAACCTAAGCACGTTATATAATTGCGCACGGGTTCGCCTTTCCCTTGGGTTCGTCGGTTCGCATCGCTCGCTAGTCTTTGTTGGTAACGGCGGTCCATGCCGTACCAATCTCTAGCCTCGTGGCAAAACTCCTGCCATGTCGTCCACTGGTCTTTATAATCGCGGTACCATGTGGACGCGACACCGGTCATTAGTTCGGCTAGTGCGGGTATTAATTCCTCGTCTGTAAGCCTTGCTAATGTCCTGCATTCTTCTACCCTTGTGATGAATAGATCAATGCTATCATCTGGTTCGCCGGTGAATCGCACGTTCCATCGTCGAACTATATTGCCGATATCCCGTGTATTTGTCGATCCACCGTTGCTCTGCGAGTGGTGCATATTTGCTCTATATGCGCTGCTGGAGAGGTTCCCTCCCTCCCAGGCGTTGCCGATATTTCCAAACGGTGGTATCGAACCACAGGTGCAACTGGCGCAGTGTGAACGCTGCAATCTAGTTACATTTTGAGCAGATCGGGTATGGTTGTTGCAGGGTTGTTGCGTGTGATCCCACGATTCACGCAACGGTGAGGCTTGACTTCGAGAGTGACCTAAGTTCGCGGGTTGTGACAAAATCGGTCTACTCTGGTCGTAATAATTGCATGTGAATGTATCCTGAATATTCACTTGCTGCCTCTGGTGTCTATCTTGGTGTTGGGCCCCTAGGTCGGGCCCAATATGTGCACTCTCTGTTGCATTATCAATGCGAGTGCTCGACGCGATGCCTTGCCTGTTATTTAGTGAGCTACTCCGCACCTCAGCTATCTGAGTTGACAGAGTTTTAATTTGCTCGTGTAAGCTTTGCAAATAATTTATAAAGCTTACTGGTAGGTTAAACCGTTCGCCTTCGAGACCGTCCAGTGAGATGGTTTCGCCTATCTGTCCGTCGTTTTGTGGTTCGATATTCGGCGATTCGGTTTCGCTGTCGGTCGCCGACCTCGTATTTCGGTTGACCGAACGCGTTGGCGAGGGGTTTCTCTGGGTGTTGGCACTGCCGTTAGTGCCAGCTTGTGGTATTATGTAATCGTGGTCCCTACCGGCTTCATCTAGTAAGATGCTAAGCGGGTGTGTTCTATTGGGATCGTAATCCTGTCCCAGTATAGTCGAATTGGACCGTTCTTGACAAGTTTGCTCAATCAAATCTTGTCTCAAATACACGCGGTGTGTATATACTTCATTCTCGTCTTCCGCCTCTGTAGGCTGGAAGTCCGCCGGGACGTAGTCGCCTTTGAGCCATCGATAAAATCGGGCGCACTGCTCAATGCGGCTACCCGATGTGACTAGCTCCAAGCTAGTCATCATATCTGTCCTAGTATCGTCGTCTAGGTACATGAGCCATTCTTCTATTTCTCGGTGACCAGACATGATGATGCGCGTGTACAAATTTGTCGGTCAGTGTGTGTGTTCGCAAGAAACGAAAATATATATTACGGGATCCTAAAGAGCGAATACGCTGGTATAGTTCCGTAACTAGATAGTTCGTAATCGAAAAGGACCGTCAAAATATAAATATCTTATTATATATATGAGGAAAGAAAGGGAAAGTATATTATTATTTATTTTCAAATATTTGCGCTAGTTAAATAATAGCTACGGCGAACTATCTAAGTGCGTTTTGTACTGAACGGGAACCAGGTTTGTCACTTTTTACTTGTACAACAAAAATAAAGTAAAAATTAACGATTCATTATAACAAAAAAAAATCAAGATTATTTTGTAAATTGTTTAATTGCAAATTAATTTATAAAATTCAAAATTATGAGGAACATAGATTATTCGATTTATATACGTAAATTTTTATGGAAGTGATAATAGAAAAGAAAATAATAATTTAAATACGCGATATCCGTGTTTCAAACGTGAGCGGAGTGCCGTTAATTTCAAATAAATGTATAATTATTTTTGTTTATATATATATATACGTCTGTACATACATATAATTGCTTATTCGTAATTACTTTTAAATAATTTATGGTAACTACACAATTAAATGTTCAAAAAAAAAAAAGAAAGATAATATCGAATAATCACTAAAGAAAACAATAACTGAATGGAGAGTTCCCGAAAAGTAATGGTTTGGTTGTTATATAAATACGTAACAACAATCGACTACAAAGACATATGTAATATAAATATAACGCTAATATAACTGTATATATAACGCACACACTGAACCGAATTTACTATCTTGTTCGCTATACAAGATAGTGTAGTAAGTGTGAGAGCGGAATGTTATTTAAAAAAATCAATAAATAATTAAAGAACCGTTGATTCTAAATTGTCTTGAAAAGGTGTCCAATACTTAACCAATATTGATAAAGTACGAACATGCGTATTTATCCGTGCGAGAAAGTAAAAACAAATTTTACTTTCTCTCTCTCTCGCACTTACTATACAAAAATAGTGAGACTGGGAAATACGAATCTCCAGTCTCGTGCCGATATAAACAACTCGCTTTGTTTACAAAACGCACGCGCGCTCGATACTCTCTTCGCGAAGTACGTTGGCCTTGACGTTTTCACTACTCGATATATTTAATTTTTCGTTTAGTGAGGTACCCGGTTAGAAAGAAAATACCAAATTTTCTTCTATAATCCCGTATGCCCAGTGCTAACTAGTTGGGCGCCATGTAACGGTGCGTGTCGAGTTTTGTGGAATAATGCGCGGAGATAACGTGAGTAGGGGTAACCCCGAGATCGCGCGTGACGAACTTACCTTCGCGCGCGATCGGACCTCTCGTGCACTCCGTCAACGGCTCGCCGATACCTCAACAGCTACCGTGTACGTTGATATGGGCTCCAGAAATAGCCCACTTCCGGAAGTACGAATTTAGGACTGGCAGGCGAGTACCGCGGGCTCGTCTGCTTATCGCACTAAGGATCGGGATTCCTGGATGAATACGGGATAACGAAATAATACGAATCAAAAGATAAAATGAAATTCAGATTTATTCACTACTCTAAAATACAATAAAATAGTTAGATCGCGGACGCACGAAGTGACACGATCGTTTGGGCGGTCTAAACGCACACGCGGGGGGTCATAACCCGGACGCAAGATCGCGGCACGAAGAGAGTTACCCGAGTACACTACCCTCGTCGAGAGGGAAAAACTCTGACCTGATACTCGGTGCGTGAAACTCCTAAAACCTCGGAGATATCCCTAGGTCGACGGCGGCGTCACTCCAATAATCTCAAGTACCTTCCGTCTCGGCGGCTCACATGAGAATGTCTCTCCTCGATTCTCCCTCATTCCCCCTCCTTCCTGTATTTCACGCGGTCTTACCCGACGGCCGTACGAGCCTCGCGATAGAGAACGTTGACGAGTAGCTCGCGCTATCGTTACTCGTCACAATATATATATATAAAAGTATATATATATGTGTGTGTGTGTGTGTGTGTGTGTTTATTCGGTGAGGAACGAAGGTCCGCCTCGAACGTGGATAGCGGTGTCAAATTGCCGGATAATGTCCTGCTAGACCTGCGGGCGTCGATGTTAGATGTGTATGCTGGTGGACCCGATGATTTCCAGATGTCGAAGTCGTAGTTCCTTGACTATGGTTCGTAGATGTCAACGATGCGTCTCGATTCCCGAATAGAAGATCTCTCTTGATTTTGAATGCGTATTGTTTTAAAGTCCGAGTAGCAGTACCACGCCCTCGGATAAAAATCAAAAAGTTGACGAGCAGAGCTTCGCCTTATGAAAACTTTAGATGAAAAATTAGGAGTGGCTGTGTCTCTCCTGGGTCCTCTTAGTATACCCTAAAATTCTATGCATCTGTCCTTGTCTTACGCTTTGCCTTATATGGAAATTGCGTAAGTAGTTCTCGATTTTTCTGTGCTTGCACCCGATTGGACCGTTAGATGTGCGTGATTAAAAATTATCGAATCCCATGCATTTTCTGTATCGCTTCGTAGTTAATTCGGAGAATTTGCTGTCCCCCTTTTATTACTGCGACATTATCCAAATAACGGCTTAATTTATTACTTCCTTCTAATCCTCGAATTTTCTAGTTCATGTTTCCCATCGCCGGTTCTTCTCCGAGCATTGATTTTATAGTGCAGTACAAAAAAAACTCTTGCGTAACCCTTCGTTTCGATCTCACTATCGGCGATCCCGCTTATATGCGTATTGGCTTCGAATAATATCGTTAACTCTACTTATCAGTCTCTTTTTCGTTTGAAACACTCGTAAACTAATCTGTCCCTTAGCTCTATAAATTATATTTTATATTACTGTATTTACTTAGAATTATTCTTTATCAACCTTATTTCGTTTTGCTTCTACGCCGTAATTTTATTCTAAACTACGCAGTACTTTTTGTACGAAAAATAATAATATAATTTTCGTAGGGACGCGACAACTCCCCCCCTTTTTAAAAACGACGCCCTCGTCGTTAAACAATATTATTATTATATTATTATTTCTCTTGACATAAGATATCATACTTAATTTTAAATTGTAAACATTATTTCGATTAATTTTTCTTTATTTCTTATGGTGAGCTTTATAAACCATATTACAATTATTTCTTTCGTAGTTCAACTTCGTTTGTTATTATTTTTTTCTTACATTTATTACATTATTTCGAACCGTTTAACAGTATTGAGTTCACCTATAAAAATAAAAGCTAAAAATAAAAAGGGTTTTATTATTACAATTTTTATTCTAGATATTCCGAAAAATTGTATAATTATTATTAAATGTGTTTTCTGTATATAAGGAATTTATTCTTCTTTAGTTTTTACTCCTAATTTTTAGTATACATCAATTCATGTTAAAAATATATGTTATTTGTATTTTTTTGTTCTCGTAGCCATTTTTATTACAAAAGTTACAATTTTCCTTGATAATATTTGAATGCTAACGTATTTTTCTGAAATACTGATTAAGAGTTATCCATTAGTATACATATTTTTTGCTTAGTCTATTAATAACTGCAGCATAATGAACTATTATAGCGAGATGGAAAAAGGAAAAGGGAGAGAAAAAAAAATTATTTTTATGCAATACAGACCCTCGCTTCAATGTAGACATTGTTAGTGCATCTTACAGTAACCTGCTTAGTAGTCTTTTCTTAAAGTAAGGTTAGTAGGAGCGAAGAAATATTTAATTTCTTCGCTCCCCCTCCCCCCCTTCTGAAATGTAATGAAAACGTTGAATATAGCTATTCAAGGCTTTCGTTATGAGTTTTTCTTTCGGCTATTATAAACAAAGAATCACTTTGACTTATTTATTACTCTCAAGTACCCCTCCTAGTTCTGTCAATAATAAACGTTTTCGTTGGTCGCTTGAATTTTTCCAAGTAATCTTTTATACCCTAGTAAATTATTTTCCCTTAGTGCGATAAGGTTTCATTTAAATACCGGTGGCTCCTTGCATTTTTTCGTCAGTATTCGTCAGGCAGTGATTCTATCCGTTTCTCCAAGGTGTCTCGTCCCTATTTTTTTACTAAGTAAGTGTTTTTATTATTATTATTATTATCATCTCTTTTTTGTTGCTTATTATTTTTTTTTTACTTGTTCTAATAAGAAAAAAAGAAAATAGTGTATCTCTTATATAAGGGAATATTTATCGTATTTTTTTTTTTTAATTTTGCTTTTGTCGTTAAGGTTTTATTATATATTTTTTGCATGTATGCTTTTATATTTATTTCCCTAATGCTAAGTATGTATTTTTTTCTATGTTTTCAGGATGGAGTTTGAAAAAGCACGTTTGCTAATGCAGTGGGCTTTACGTCGACGAGATGATCGGGAATTTAGTCCCGATTTATTTGAAGCCCGGAGCTGGTTTCTACCCGCTACCCAGGAGTTGAATGCGCTGTGTAGAAATGAAGGAGTTCCACTGGATGTGGACACCCTTCTGCTTTTATTAAATTTATCCTTACGGGAACTTGCGGCCATAGTGGAGTTACCCGCGAGCTCCGAGGCGTTGGATTCAGTATCGTCATCCGGGGAGGAAATGGGTGAGGAGGAGTTGGAGGCGATGGAGGAGGAGGAGGAGGTGAGGGAGGAAGATTTGGTGGCACTGGAGGAAGATTTTTCGCCGAGAACTCCCTCACCAGAGCAGGTGCCTGACGTTCCGGCCTCATTTTACTGGCCGTCTGACCGGGGAGGATCTCCCTGCTATTCGCCAGTGCCGCGTATAATTGATATAATAGATATATCATCCGAGGATGAACTGTGACAAGATGATCAGATTTGTATTGTTTTTGTTTTTCTTTTATTGTTACTAAAAAAATTTAACAGGGACTAAACTTGTTTGTAAAGCTCATAATAGAGTGTTTTATTTTTTCCTTTTTCATTCCATTCCTCATTTACCTAGAGAGAGAGAGAGAGAATGAATGAATGAATGAATCTAGTTTATTGGGCCTTTTGGGATAGAAACCCCGTAAGCACTTCAGCAATACATTTGAGATATTGTACAAATAAATAAAAATAAACAATGAATAAAATCCTTAAAACTACGCAACAAAAATAAAATATATATATACAAACATAATAAAATTAAAATTTGATAGTTCAACAAATGAATATCTTAACGCAGTATAAAAAATAATAAATAAAATAAAATACAGTGATCACCATATAATAACATATTTACAAGCATTGAAAAATTTAAATTTAAATAACGCATGATAATACTGATTTAATAAAACTAAACTATAAAATCTATGCTACTCCGTTTGGAAACGTAATGTTATTTAACGCATTGTAAAAATAATAAATAAAATAAAATACAATGATCGCCATACAAAAATTACAAGCAATGTAAAATTTAAATTTAAATTTAAATAACGCATGAATAATACTGATTTAATAACTAAACTATAAAATCTATTCTACTCCGCTTGGAAACGAGGGATGGACCGCAAAACTATTCGCTCGTTGTTTACCCGGTCGGACCAAGCTGTCTGGTCGAGTCCAAACAGATGATCGAAAAGGAAACGTTTGAAATGGTTTAGAGAGGAATTCATAAACATGTCGATGGGCAGGGAGTTTATTATGCGGGATGATGTAATGACGAATGATTTATTTAAGGCTTCTGTGCGAGGTGGTAAGTATGTAAGTGCTTTAGGCGGATGGCGTGATGAGGTGCGAGGATTAGTGACTGGGTTATTTAATAATGAGAAATGATTTGCGAGGTATGATGGTGAGTTATGTATTATGATATTGTATGCTAATGATCCAATGAGGTAAGAGCGTCTGGACTCAACCGACAGCCATTTTAGATCAAGCCTATGGGGCGTCACATGATCATATCTACGTAGATCGCCCCTCACAAATTTTACGCACGCATTTAGTAATCTCTGTAATTTTAGATTTTTGGTTTGATCAATGTCGTCATAAACCGCACACGCATAATCAAAATGTGGGAAAATGAGCGCCTCCACCAGGTTTTTCCTTAGTTTACGCGATAGAGTTCTTCTATAATATCTTAAGGAGTGAAGGACTCCATGAACCCGTTTAGAAATTGCTAAAACCTGTTTTGACCAATCCAAGGTGGGCGAAATAAACAGTCCCAGAGACTTAACCTCACTTTCATACTGCAAATATTCATTCCCTATTTTAACTCTCGGGGCAGTGTTAAGATCTATACGGGAAATAAACGCCTGACTGCCCAGGATTATAACCTTCGTTTTATTTACATTCAATTTGAGACCATTTTTATTCGCCCAACCGGCAATTACATTTGCGTCTTCCGAGATTTGCTGAACTCCTGTTTCGAACTCCGCCGGATAAAACGACGAATAAACCTGGGCATCATCCGCGAACAACATACATTTGCTATATTTCAAGACATTCGGTATGTCATTAATAAAAATGGAAAATAGGATCAGACCAAGTACACTGGCCTGAGGTACACCCGCATTTATATTCAACCAATCAGACAGTTCACCACCCTCACCCTCCACCGCCTGAGAGCGACCTACCAGATACCTGTAGAACCAATTTAAGACATTTTCTGAACAACCAATATTACTTAATTTGGTAATAAGTACATCATGCGACACTGTATCGAAGGCCTTGGAGAAGTCAAACAGCATAAGAATCGTAATCTTCCGAGAGTCAATGGCTCTTCTGACATCATCCAGGACCCACAACAATGCTGTCCGAGTGCTATGGTCTTTACGAAAGCCTGCCTGTCTCTCTGTCAATAAATTATTTGTCTCTAAGTAATTAGAAAGTTGTAGATGTACAATGCGCTCGAGTACTTTAGATAATTCGCATAACTTAGCAATTGGCCTGATATCCGCACACGTTACAATTTTACTAGACTTAGCCAAGGGAAATAAAACCACCCTCTTCCAGCAGTCGGGAAAATAACCCGCAATTAACATATTGTTATATACTTCGGCAAGCGGAAAGATTAATTGTGGCTCTAGAAGTCTGAGCATCTTTAAGGAGATTCCGTCAATACCGACTGCTTTAGAGGTAGATTTCAGTATTGCATGTCTCACCCCTTTAGCCGTTACTACAGAGAAAGAAAAAGAAGGAGATGAGGATGACGATGAGCAAGTGTTAGAAATGATGGATGCTAATGACTGAACTGAGAGAGGGGGTGATCGGTTTGAGATGGAGACATAATGGGTATTGAGTTGATGAGGTAAAAAAACTTTTAATGGAGAAGGGTGAGCCTTTGAGCAAAATCCCATATTCCGAAGAGACTTCCAGGAGCTAGCAGGATCTTTATTTACAGAGAGAGAGAGAGAGAGAGAGAGAGAGAGAGTATATCGAAACGTCGACAATGCAACGCATGGTCGACCCCGCCGAACTCGCCAGGCTCGAGTCAGAGTGTGGCCCGAACCGTTACGAGGCCAAACGATGCTCTTACAGCTTAACGCAGCAACCAGGCTCGAATTGCAGTGTGCAATCGAATCCTTACAGGGGGATCCAAACTTCGTTCCCCACCGCGCTGCTCCGTCGTCCTTGTACTATTCTTTTTCTTTACATTTCTTCCCCCCTTTTTTTTTATACTTTTTTCTATTTCTTTCCTATTTTAATTCTTTATTTAGATTAGCTCTACCCCTTTTTTATGGATACTTATTTACTTTGTTAGCATTTCTATATATTACTCTTTATTATTTTTTTCTTTTACGTTATTTGCATTTCTTAATATGTTTACCACAATAATTGTTTGTTTTGTTTGTTTTTTTTTATTTCTACATATGGTTAGGGAAAGAAATAAATATTCCTTACTGTTCTATAACAATGTTAGTCTTTATTATTTTTCATTTTGTATACATATAGTTTTTTTTTTGTTTGTATTTACTATAACTAGTTAGTATATATACTTGTATATAATGTGTGCTTGTTAATATTTTATACTCTTGTTTATACTTATTATAATATTTACTGCAATTGTTTAGTTTGCCCTTTTCATATATTTATTGTTGTATAGATTTAATTTAGGCGAATTCTATCTCTGTGAAGCGACCTCTTCTTTTTGTTACTAAGTATATGTTTAACCATTCCGTTATTGCTCTTTTACAAATCATGCATTCCTTTGTTCCCATATAACAAGTTAAACAGCTTAAAGGATGTTTGCATGGAAGATATATTCCCTCTGTTGGATTACGTTTGCAAATCTTGCATTTAAGATCTTTCGATAAACTGGCATATTCCGAACCTTTTATTATTTTGCTCAATTTTTCCATGTTATAGATTCCACAACAGTCTTCTGCTCGTTCTTTCTTTGTAATGATTTCACATTTTGGCGACCATTTACGATGTTCTTGCATAGGCTCGTCCGTTTTTTCCCATTTTCGTATTCCTACACCACATATATAGCATTTTACTTTGTCGTTCTCTCCTGTATAATAAAATCCGGCTTCTGCTAGATCCTCGGTTGAAATAAAGGCATGCGGCCAATATTTAAATGTATCTAATCGATTTTTCTTTATTGACAAATTTACTCCGCAATCAGTTTCATCAAAGTCCTGTTATAGGTCCATAATTATTTCTTTTACTTTATCTTCTGTATCATTATAGACTACCTCGTCTAGTTGAGTTTCTAAGGATGCTAATATCTCTAATATTTCTGGTAACTCTTCTTGTGTTATCATTGGCACGGGGGTATTATTTTCTTCGTCCAGTATTGAGGGAAAATATCACTGGTCGCATTTTGTAATAATTCCATAACTTCTTGTTCATTCAGAAAGGATTCCAATTCCGGCCAGCTTATTTCCTTAACGTTTTGTGATTCTGCGATATCCTCTGATTTTTCATCTTTATTTATTTCCATATGTTCCGTTTGCGTCATTTTTGAACTTGAAGTTCCCATTTCCCCTCGTTTTTCAATATCTGTTTCGTTTTTAACAACAAAAATGGGCGTTTTGTGTTGTATTGGTTCCAACGGAATAATTTGCTGGTTATCTCTCTGTAATTCGAATTCATTTTTTATAGTAACAATCTCGATTTCTCTTTCTTATTTTGTTCTATTATTGCCCTAATTTGAGTGGATATTTTATTATCATTTTTTTTTATTTTTCGCTCCTCGATATTTTTTTTACAGTTATAACATTTTTGCCTTTCAGAATTTATATTTATGTCTCTAAATTTTATGTGTTGTATAATCGGCTTTCCTGCCTTTGTTTTTATGCAAATTCCACATAAAGGAGTGTTCAAGTCTATGCTGTAAAACATCTTTTTAAAGTAATACATTTCGTGTATTTTTCTATTGGTTTGTTCTTTCCTAATCGTACCGTCGTAAGAGGGTAAATTTTTCCTTTCTTTAACTTCTTGTATAATCCTCATTTACTGACTCTCCTATTTTGAGTGTAAGCAAAAAAAGAAAATAAGAGTTATTATTACATAGAATTTGCTCTGTTCTCATTGTTTATTTTTAAAATTGGATATAAACACGATTCTCTCTCTAAAATTTTTGTATCTACAGTCTTAAACTCGGAAGTGATAAATTGGCTCCTTTCATTTTTCTCTATCTCACGTTTTCACCATTAGTTTCAAGCGAGTACATAATACGGTTTTCTTGCTCTTCATATATTTTATCCAAATTTCCTTCATACAACACAGAATATTTGTTAACTCCGCATGAATCCTCCGGAAGCGCTTCCCAAAAAACTTGTGAGGCATCGATATCTGTACATTCTAAATCCGCGAGTGTGCATGTAACCCCGGAGTCTAATCTTACTTTATTATATTCCAGATGTACAGCCGCATAGTAATCGTATATTGTTATTTCAACATGACCTGCGACATAGGTGTCTTTATAGGTACCGTATGAATCCGAAAATGAACCTCCAATACAATTTCCGCTATTATCGTTCCCTCCAGCAAACACGATTGGTTTATTAGTGGTACTGTTTCTGGGTAGATTTATAATTTGAGTGCCGCTTATAGAAATATAACCCGAACGATGGATTCCATAACATTCCTCCCTACTTATTTCTTTGTAATAACTAATTTCTCCGTTATTGGTTTATTCGAAACGGATTTCTATTTCTCCCGGAATGGTATCTAATATTTCTTTAAAGTAACACAAAAGTATGAAGATCCCCGAGATGAATAAAAATATAACTACTCCTGTGATTGAACAGATGAGAAACAATGTAGTGAATACAGCGGTTTTTTCCGTATTGATCAATTTATCCTTACAGTAATTTTCCATATCCCAAAAATTCCCCGAGTGTTTTTGCTTAACTAATTTATGGAATAAATTTTTAGTATTTGTATTGTTATAGATATTTGATAGTTTGCTAATATTTAACGACGTTTGAGGGAATAACAAGTGATTTGAATATTCCGTTGGTACCTCATGTATTTTTATAACTTCTCCATTTATTTTAAACGTACAATTTATTTTTGTGTGTATTATTCCGACTCCACGTAACGGTATGATCGTCCCTGTTAAACCGTCACAGCCAATCGACACTCTCGTAGTCATGGGCGCTGAGTATAATATTTTATTTAATTTTTCAAGTTTTATTATCGTTGGTTTGGCATTGGTTTTATATTTGATATTGCAGTTACGGTAATTACATTTAGCCGGTTGAGACATCAATTCCGTTTCGCAACTATCTATTGCTTTTAAATGCAGTCTTTCTTTGTTGCAAATTAATTTTCCTTGAAACTTTTTACAATTCTTAAGGTCGGTGCTTGAGAAACCGTAATAATTTGCCTCTTGTTGCAGAATATAGTTATTCTCGGGTTCAACATAGGCGATGTTTGATTCATTGGTATATACGTTTTGAGGAATTGGAAGAGGAGATACCCTATACAATGAGCAAGTAGATTTTTCAACCAAGGGAACCTCTATTTGAATAAATAGTTTATTATTGATGTATCCAGTATGTAGGCTTGTTATGTTAGCTAATCTATTTAAATTTCCCTCTCCTCTTTTCAACGGGAATTCATTGGTTTTCTCATATTTTTCGATGTAATTAACAACTTGTTTGAGTTTATTAGATGATAATAAAGTAGTATACAGTTGATGCTCTTTTATTCCTTCTAAATTAATAAGTGTACCTACACTGTAGCTTATCTGGTTGTCCAACATTCTTCCTAACGTAGTCTTTATATTGTTCATTATTTGCGAGTATCGTTCAAGATAAATTTCCTGTTTCATTTGCATCATTTTTTGCATAATGTTGAATTCATCATACAATCTTGCTTTGTCTATGTATATATTAGTTCCCATCGTATTACTTTCTATAAATACTATTTTAGTCCTAGCCCCTACTAGTATCTTATCTATGTAATTGTTAATTAATTTACTTTCTAAAATATAACGTATTAACTCGTTTTCATGCAAATCTGATTTTACGTCCATGCAAGTACTTTCTGTAGTGTTTAAGATGTGTAAAGTTCTAATATATTTTTCTTGTAAATTCTTAAAATTTCCAAACAGTTCTTCACATTTTACGTGACCTAACGGGCAATCGTTTTTCAGTTCGCTAAACGTCGTCCAAATATCCGTTAGATTCATATCTTCATGTATGCAAGTCATGCTAATAATAATTTTCCACGCGACTGGAGTTAGTTTTACATCTTCCTGTCGTTCGAAGAATATACCCGATGGAGGTATTTGTTGAAGTTCGATTCCTTTTGGCTCTACTTCGTTTCCTGTACAAAATGTTAAGAGGGATAAAAACATTATGTTGAAGTTCCTCATTTTTTTGTTCTGAATAAGTAAAAGAGATATCGATAAATCTTTCCGCCCCTTGCCCTGTCTCTCTTTTTTTTTATATATGGATCCTTCTGGTTTATTGAACGCCCTGCTTTTAATTTTTTAAAAAATTTTCTGTATTATTTACAATATTTACACCTTCCATGGTACGTTTGGTCCCCAAATCCTTGACCACCATATTCTTTTATTTCTAAGTACTTTGCATACGTTTTCCCTAGTTCCATGAATGCGGAGCTTTCTCTATACCTTTTCTCTACCTCATTTACGAGTTCATCGTCACTTTTTTCTGGGTAATCCGGATGTTGCATTTCCAGTTGTGCTCTAAAGTTTATAAATCGTCTTAACCTTTGAGGCATGCAATCGTTGAAACCTATAGCGCTAATGTAGGCTTCTTTAATAGCCAACCTAAAGCTTAAACTGTGATTGTAAATAACAGATGTTAGAAACTCTGTTTCATTTGCTAGCCTTCGGGAATAAGCGGGAGTTGTTCCCTTGGCCTCATCTTGGAAACATTTGACTCCGTATTTAATAATATTTTCTAATGGGTCCTTTTCCCCTTCTTTCTTCTTTCTCTCCTCCTGTCTTTTCTTGCGTTGCTGTCGTTTGGTAAGTGCAACTTCCATCTTTAGGCAGCCTACAGAAATTTCTTTGTTTATTCGTGGTTGCTATTAATTAAAGGATTAAGTCTATGTATTGATGGAAGATCAGTTTTCATTGTTTATTTTCTTTTACTATAACTTTTTGCGATAAGTGTATACGCACAATACTCATACATATATCATGTACATATTAAACTTTATGCCATACTCGAACCAATGGGCACACATTCATTTTTCTCTCTTATTTTTTTTTATTTTATTTTAATTTGTTCGAACTAGTGATTAAACAATTGTACAAGGCTTACAGTATCAATTATAGATTTACATTATTTATACATCTTTTTGTTTGCTGTATTTTCTATCAAACTATACAAACTTGCGAATATTATTTATTTAAAATCTCCGTTATTGTCTCAAAAAAGGTTTTAATTGTTGTTTTTATTAATAGTTGGATTTTGAACTTTTTCGCGAAATTAATTAATTTATCAAATTTCTGCTGCATTTGTTCATTAAAATCAATATCGGAAATTTCTTTATACTTTAAATTCGAGTCCACGTCTTTATCCAACATGTGTAAGGGAGCTATCTGCGAGTTTACTTTACTTAATTTTTTTAATAAAGTTCTCTTTTCAATAATTAGTTTTGATAAAATCTTTTTCTTTCCGCCTCTTCTCGTTTCTTTGCAATCATTATTATGTTGTACAGAAACTCCCATGTCCATTGAGTCTAGTGTTAGATTTTTTTTGTTTCTAGTATGCCAAACTCTCCTTATTTATTTATACTTGGGGGTCCTGTAAGAAGGTATGACTAATTAACAGAATTACTAGAGTCAAGGTAAGTTCAGTTGTAATTATTTATATAGGTTTACATTTTGAACGGTATGTAGGAAGGATAAGTGACCATGTTGCTGGAGCTTTTACCGCAACGAGGAGGAAAGGGTGCAATTAAGCACTCCTTAGGAAGGATAAGTGACGGTGTTGCTGGAGCTTTTACCGCAACGAGGAGAAAAGGGTGCAATTAAGCACTCCTTAGGAAGGATAAGATATAGGTTTTAGGCTTAGTGATATGTTAGACTCCAATGATTCTATTTGATTGTAAATCATTTTTTTTTATAGCAGTTAAATTTAAATTTGACTAAGCTCAATTGACATTGAAAATTTAAACCTTTTCCTTACTTTCCTTTGTACATTGATATCATTGTTATCTTAGGCGAGAAGAGTAAAGAGAAAAAGACCTTATTTTTTTTATTTGCCTTATTCGTGTCCAATTTAATAATCGCGTATTTATTTAATTTGAGTGACTATATGCTTTTCTTGTAATGACCTTTCTATATAATAAAAAATATTATTTCCTTGTAGTTTATTTCCGTCGTTAATTTAGATATATACATATTATTTTTATATGGTTTTTTTTGTATAAAGTCAGATAAATTGAAATAATTTTATTTTAAGTTGAATGTATGCCAATTGTGATTACAAGATAATAAATATTATTCTATTAACAACCTTTTAGAACTGTAAAATATATATATAAGTGCGTATACATATTTTCAAGCACATTGTTTTATTATGAGCTAGCTCTATTTTTACATTTCCCTTGTTATTAACTATTTCTAAAATCCGATGTGGTCCAGTATATTGATCGCCTAGTTTGTATTTCTTCCCTCCTTTTAATAACCAGACATTATCCCCTGTCTGAAATTCTTGATGATTGGCTTTCCTGTCGTAATAGAATTTCGACCTATGTTTAGAAGCTATTAATTTTTCTCGCGCGATTCCCTGTATTTCGTTTAAACGTTGTCGTAAATTCGTAAACTCGTTCTCGTGGGTCTAAAGGTTCGTTTGATGGTAGTCGCGCTTTTCGTGCAAAAACAATTTCAAAAGGTGTGTAGAGATGACCCTCATGTACCGACGTATTATACGAAAAGGCGGCTAATTCGCATAACTCATCCCATGAGTCATTTCTTTCTATCATTGTTTTTAAATAATCTGCTAAGCTGCTATGAAAACGCTCAACGGAGTTGGACTGAGGGTGATAAGCCGTGGTTTTAACTTGTTTAATCTTAAAAATTTTCGCTACTTCTCTCATCAGACTACTTAAAAATGAGGTACCTTGGTCGGAGATAATTAACAACGGGGCGCTAAAAATTGAAAAGTGTCGACGAACTAACGCTTCGGCGATCGTTGCCGCGGTCGCGTCTGGTATGGGTATCGCCATACAGTATTTTGAAAGGTTGCATTGAATGGTTAATATATTATTGTTATTATTTCGAGATCTGGGGAACGGTCCTACAAGATCGACCGATATGGATTCCATGGCCGAGTACAGAGTATCTGTTATTATCATCCGTTGTTTAGTTTTAACACGAACCAATTTTTTTAGTTGGCAAGTTAAACAATGTCTAATGTAGTTTTGTACGTCTTTCTTAATATCTGGCCAATAAAAACGTTGTTTTATACGTTTATAGGTTTTTGTTACCCCTTTATGCCCTGCACAAGCAGACTCGTGCATTTCGCGAATAATATTTTCCCTATTACTCTCTTCCACACATTTTATGAATCCTAAACAAATAATTATTTTTACATTAATTTTTCGTAGAGTTATACTTATTTGTTTCAATATTTCGTTCCATGAAACGTTTTCACTAAATTCGCTCTTCGCGATACCTATTGAACGTAATTTTTTTTGTAATATAATATTTTTCAAATTTAATAGATTCGTTTTTAGATTATTAATAATTTCTGAAGTACTCAGTCGCTCTTCGTCACGTAACACCATAGCAAAATGCATTTTTCCGTTTTCGTTATTGATTCTTATTTCTCCTGTATTTAAATTGGAAAACTGAGGTAGTAATAATTTGGAAGCCAAATTTCTGGATCCTTCATCTAAAGGCATTCCAGTCGTAGTTATGAAATAAACGTAATTATCTTTTCTCATAAAAAGTTGTTCTTTAACTTCAATGAATTTCTTTTCATCATTCGGTTCTTCGTAAACGTCTTTTTTTTCCCAGGACTCGTCAAATTTGGTGTTAACATTATCTATCTCCATGGGTTGTAATCTTTTGTCTGAGATGACTATCGTTTCAATTTCCTCGGGGACTTTTGTATTATAGGAAGGTTCTTGACTGATTCTTTTGATATATTTGACTTGTTGGATCGTTTTGCTCTCTTTTCATTGTAGTTTGGCCGTGTTATTTTTCCTGCGCGACTGCGTGTTTCTATAGAATGATTTTTAATAACATAAACGGGTTCTTCTATTGGATTTCTTGATAACGCGTCAGCATTAACGTTACTTTTACCGGCTTTGTATACGATGTCAAAGTCGTATGCATTCAGTTTTATTCTCCATCTACTAACTCTGTATGTCGGATCTACTGAGTTTTTAAACCAAACAAGTGGTTTATGATCTGTTATAATGAGGAAACGACGGCATCTTAGATAGCAATCGAACTGAGTAACGGCATACAGTATGGCTAATGCTTCCCTTGAGTAAGTATCATATTTTTGCTCGGCTATGTTTAATACTCGTGAAACATAAGCAACTGGTAGGTCGGTTCCCACCTCTCCTTGTGATAATATTGCTCCTATTGCTGTACCGCTAGCGTCACAAGTCACTATAAATGGTTTATTAAAATCTGCAATTTGTAGTATTGGTTGTTTACACAATTTTTCTCTTAAATCTTCGAATGCCTTTTGAACCTCGCTGGAAAATAAAATTTTTTAAAACTACAAGAATACTTAGCTATTATTGAATATTAATGCATTATTATATGGATTTTAAAAAATATTTTGATAAAAAATCATATACTATATTATATGATTCTAATTTTTAGTATAAGCATTAAATTTAATTAAAAATATGTAAAGAATGCAGTAAAAACAAATACTGTTTGATTTCGGATAGCCTTGTCACGTGATAGAGAAAGAGAGAGGCATATATAGTGTTACAGCTGTTAATGGAAGTGTGCACCAGCCACACGTTTGTAGTTCAGTTTTGAGCTATTATAATATCAAGTAGAATTATATATTAATTATAATTATATATATATATATAATATAATTATATAGTATCTAAATAAAATAAGTAAAAGAAATAAGTGGTTTATAAAACTGCATGAACAAATTATATCAGATAAGTATTTGCATAACCTTAAATTTATATTTTGTTTATGTCAAGAAATTGATTCTTTGTTTCTCCATTTCAGCATAACCAATGTGTCAACACTTAGATATACATTATTTGCAGTATAGGGATAAATTTATATCAACAAGTGTTTTCTTATGTTCAGTGTATTTGTGCTTAGTGTGATATTATGTGGTTGAAGTTATTTTATATGTATTTGTGAAAGTGTTACAAACCTCAATATGCTCCAGTGGAATAAAAATCATCTTTTCCATAAGGTTTGACATCGCACAATGCTTTATAAACTTTGGAGTCTCCATCTCCAATATAATTAGCATATTTTATGCCATAAAGTGATTCAGCTTTTTGAAACATTTCTACAATTCCATCTACTTCCATCTTGCCAGGACTACCAGTGTGGTTCGCAGAGCAATTAGTTTGATGTACGTTGTATCATGCTCTATATTCTTCTGTGCCTTCTTCTGGTCGCAATTCACATGCTCTGCAAATAGATTGCTTTGGAGAAACGTCAATTCTTTTTCCATTCTCATGCAGTGTCAAACTTGCAACACCTTGAAGAGAATTGGATCCCCGCTTCCTCCAAGAACTATCATCTGATACACTTATATGGCAATTCTGACTCGTTGAATCATATATTTGCTCGATAGCTGCTTTCATAGACTCTTTACCAACTTCTTTACAAATATTTTCTATCTCTGTATTAATAATGTCATAATTACTGTGAGAAACTGGACTCGGCAAATCCATATTTCCACAAAAAGTAACTAAACCAGCATGCCCATGACCAAGAGTTCTCATTGTGTACACTATACGCCAATTTATTTCATAAGCATTACTTTCTTTTCCAACTTTTCTGCTCGAATCAATAACAAATGCCTTATAACAGTTTGCATATGTTATTGTTATTTTACTTCCCAAACCTCTCACATCAACTTCAGAAAATTTAACTGTACCATGACAATCTGACAAACTAAAAATTCTTCTAATATTGGGAAAAGTAGTGATATATCTATAATTCTATTTTGTGTGCTACTTTCTTCAATGCTATCAGTTTTTAAATTTTTACTTGATCTGGATTGTAGCTTTGGTGTTGTGAATTCCATCGATGTTGATGGAGGTGCATCGTAGTTGGTTCTTATTGATGTTGATAATTTTTATATGAGCAGATGTACCAGGTATTCTATTCCTTGAGTCTGGCATTTTTTTACTGCTCTTTTTTTGTATAAATTTATAATTAATTTTTTAAAACTAATAACATTTATAGTCAAAAATATACTTTTAATTTAAAATCCACTGAGTATTTATTAAAATAATGTAAATACTTTATCAATGCAGACAATATTAACTTCAAATAGAACTGTACGTATTTGTGCAGTATATTAGAGTAAAAGGAATCATTTATTTATTAACTGTTAAATTTGAATCGTATGGTAAAATAGATTTCTACTTTACCCAACTCTACGCTTGATAGTTGCATCGTTCAATATACTTGTATGTAAACGTCGAAAACCTCGCAAATATTATTTTAGTTAAATTAAAATAAAATGTTTTTTTTTGCAAAAATAATTTTAGAGAAAAAATGTTCATTAATGCTTACTTTATTCAATTATAACTTGAGAAAAAATTTTTTTTTTTTTTCAAATTTTGGGATAATGTTTTATATAGGAAATACTTTAAGAAAAGATAATAAAAAAAATGGATTTTTTGAGCAGTTAACCCAGGCTTGACCCCTTAATTAGACTTACCGACGCTCCTGTATCTAGCAAGAATTTTAACGGACGTCTTAACTGACCGGTATCGAAGATTACGACCGGGACTGAACTTTGTTGGCTTAAATTTATTTTCGCGGTGTGGAGGGGACGTTTGAGCGGGTTTCCGCGCTCGAAGTAGAGGGAATTTGATTCGTAGCCTCTCTCTCGACCCTCCTCGGAGAGAGAGTATCGGTGTTTCCCTGATTTTGATTTCCTTCTCTTATTTCTCTTTGTAACTTATAACGATCGCGCTTTATGTGACCGGGTTTTCCACAATGGAAACAAGTAACTGGTGACCTTATATTATAATTCGATTCGTTATTAATATATCGTGATTCTTGGGAAGTTGGATTAACCTGCTCGCGCACACCGCGAGTTCAGGAATTATTTCCCTGATCTTCTTTGTTTAATTGCTGCAATGAATATTTATTATTATTATAACGAATAAAGGAATCATTTTTATCTCTGTCCCTATTTGGTAAAAATTCCGTCTGATTTTGATACTCGTTCCAACCACCAAATTGTAAATTCGGTCTATTATAATTACGACTGTTATCCGAGCGATTTCGTGGGCTATATGAACTGTTTATGGGATTGCGTCGGTTGTTATTATCGGAAAATCTTTCCGCAAAACTTCGTGCTAATTTGAAACAATTTATGGCTCCATGACCAGTGTCGCGTCCCGACGAAAATTATATTATTATTTTTCGTAAAAAGTACTGCGTAGTTTAGAATAAAAATACGGCGTAGAAGACGAACAAAATAAGGTTGATAAAGAATGATTCTAAGTAAATGCAGTAATATAAAATATAATTTATAGAGCTAAGGAACAGATTATTTTACGAGTGCTTCAAACGAAAAAGAGACTGATAAGTAGAGTTGAAAATATTATTCAAAGCCAATACGCATATAAGCGGGATCGCCGATAGTGAGATCGAAACGAAGGGTTACGCAAGAGTTTTTTTGTACTGCACTATAAAATCAATGCTCGGAGAAGAGCCGCCAATGGGAAACATCGACTAGAAAATTCGAGCATTAGAAGGAAGTAATAAATTAAGCCGTTCTTTGGGTAACGTCGCAGTAATAAAAGGGGGACAGCAAATTCTCCGAATTAACTACGAAGCGATACAGAAAATGCACGGGATTCGATAATTTCTAATCACGCACATCTAACGGCCCAATCGGGTGCAAGCACAGAAAAATCGAGAACTACTTACACAATTTCCATATAAAGCAAAGTATAAGACAAGGACAGATGGATAGATATTTGGGGTATATAAAGAGAACCCAAAACAGACACAGGCACTCCTAATTCTTCATCTAAAGTTTTCATAAGGCGAAGCTCTGCTCGTCAACTTTTTGATCTTTATCCGAGGGCGTGGCACTGCTACTCGGACTTAAAAACAATACGCATTCAAAATCAAGAGAGATCTTCTATTCGGGAATCGAGACGCATCGTTGGCATCCACGAGCCATAGTCAAGGAACCGCAACTTCGACATCTGGAAATCATCGGGCTCCAACAGCATACACACCTAACGTCGACGCCCACAGGTCTAGCAGGACATTATCCGGCAATTTGACACCGCTATCCACGTTCGAGGCGGACCTTCGTTCCTCACCGAATACACACATATAATTATATATACTTATATATCTATGTATTTGGGTACTTAAGGTATATTCTTTTCGGCTATCTATACGCTTGTATTATTCGTAAAGGCAAACCTGATATTTTATGTTATTTCGATTGCTGAACCAACCGTTTTCTCTTAAAACAATTATTATTTGATACTACAATTTATTTATAATAATTATTCGTTGCATTGCATTTTATTTGCAATATTCACGGTTTGAATTGCAATTTATTAACTATAATTCATGTTTTAAACGACAACAATTTTTTAATTTAATCTGCATTTATTTATAATGATTCTTATTTCGATTATTAATTATTCATGTTTATAATAAAATAACCTTGCGAATATTTTATTTTATAATGTGTTAACGTGTTCGCCGCACACTTGTTTATTTAATCAAAATTAAAATCGTTATTTGACTTAAATAAATTTATGCAATTGTTAATAAAATAGTGTGAATTTATGTGTTTTTGCCCATTAAAAAGCTGTAATAATTTAGTTGCACGTGTTCATTTAAAGGAAAACAGCATATTATATTTAAATAAATAATGCATGATTAATACGAAATAAAACATATATTATTTTATTTATCCCACATTATATCCTACATCTCTACTTTCAAAATAACTTCGCTCGCTACTCCCGGAGACGTAAGGCTAGTCCTAGTCAAACAAGAGCGAAAGGAACGCGAATGGTTTATTAACCATTTGCCTTCTTGTCATATTTTTTATAGTGATTGGTGCAAGTCTGGACGTGACACCAGTCTTAGAACAATATTGGCATACAATCGGAGAATTTTTCGAAATATAGTTTACTTTACGCGTTTCTCAAGTTGAACGAAAACGAGCCTCTTCTCGGCTCGGCGTCTCCTCGTCCAAGACGCTACAAGCGACCTCACGCTCCACCTCGAGCGCTTGTTCACGAGCCTGTTTTATAGAAGTTGGAGTCCCGAAACGCGCACGAATTTCCCAACGAAGCCCTTTTAAAAAGAATTTCAAACAATCTCGCCTTAGTTCAAGCATGAAATGATCTGCTATCGCGACTCGTCCCTCTCTGTCGGCTGCTTTGACTATTTCATTTTTTATTTCTTGTAACCGATTAAAATAAGCAACGACTGTCTCATTATTTTTCTGTTTTTATTTAGCAAGTTCTCCCGTCCACTCGTAATATGTTTTTATCAATCCGAAGGTGTTTTCGAAAAAAGCGGATATCTCTTTGATAGAATTAAAATTTTCTCCGCGCGCGCAAGTTAAAGCTTCCCCATATAAACGCATTCGAATAAGTTTTGTTAATTCTTTCTCGTACTCCGACGGTAAAATTTCTTTTGCTTCATTGCATCCGTCCAAAAATTGTGATAAATTTATGTTATGACCGTTAAACCGCGGTATTAAATCTAGAGCGTCCTTTCGCGATAAACTTCGAATTTGAGACGTCAGTGTTTTATTATTAATTTGTTTTTTAACTTCACTCCTATCTAATTTTTTTGGTTTTGTTCCGGTGATTGTTCTTAATTCGTCTAAATTAATTTTATTAAATAATTCGTCTATAATCTTAGGAGAGTTTACTTGTTCGGGTGATCTTTTAATTAATTGATTATCGAAGGGAATTGTAAAATCTGTCTCGCCTTGAATTAGTTTTTCGTCGAGTACTTTTGCCGCGTCTGTCACTAGTGCCTTTGCTTCCTCAGTCTCTTTTTCGAACGGTGCGGAAAAAATATTTAACGCGCCTTTAATCTTATTTATGATACCTTGAAAAGTTGCCCCTTTTTTTACACTTTCTTGTAAACTTCCTATGATCTTAGGTTCCTCGAGATAAGAATCTAACAATTCTTTTTTTACTTCAGTCGCGAGCTGTTTTCTTACCGAGCTTATAACGTTATCCGGTGTTAAGATCAATTGTTCATATGGACGATAAATTGGGGCTGGCGTACTAAAATTTACAGGATTATTCGCGTTAAGTTCTTTTTGTTCCTCGTAATTCAAAACAGCCGGTTTTAAACTAAAATGCTTTACGCGCGTGGGAGTAATTATTGTGCCTTCTTGTTCGTCTTCACTAACTTCGGAGATAGAAAGATCAGATGGAAAAAAGGGTCTCTATATTCAAAATCGCGAGGTATTTTTATAGATAATGAAATATTTGCTGCATTTTCTTCTAGTCTATCCTTTAAATAATTTATTTCTTTTGTCAAATTTTGCACTATTTCCCTAGGAGTTTTAGTTAAATCGAGAGTATCGAGAGTCTGAACTTTTTCTTTGTATAAATTTAATAACGTATCATTCATAGAAAATTCTAAACTCGTGTTTCTTTGTTTATTTACATAACAATCAGTATTTTTAGGCGAACCTGACATTTTATTTCTAAACACATTATTCCTTTAATCTCTTTTTTTCTCTCAAAAATGTGAGTTTCCCGGCCGATGCACCAAATTTATTATAATAATTAATACACTCTGTCACGTCCAGACTTGTACCAACTTCCATACAAAATGTTACAAGAAGGCAAATGATTAATAAATCATTCGCGTTCCTTTCGCCCTTGTTTGACTAGGACTAGCCTTACGTCTCCGGGAGTAGCGAGCGAAGTTATTTTGAGAGTAGAGATGTAGGATATAATGTGGGATAAATAAAATAATATATGTTTTATTTCGTATTCGTATTTCGTATCATGCATTATTTATTTAAATATGTTAAAATCATTATATGCTGTTTTCCATTAAATGAACACGTGTAACTAAATTCTTACAGCTTTTTAATGGGCAAAAACACATAAAATTACACTATTTTATTAACAATTGCATAAATTTATTTAAGTCAAATAACGATTTTAATATTGATTAAATAAACAAGTGTGCGGCGAACACGTTAACACATTATAGAATAAAATATTCGCAAGGTTATTTTATTATAAACATGAATAATTAATAATCGAAATTAGAATCATTATAAATAAATGCAGATTAAATTAAAAAATTGTTGTCGTTTAAAACATGAATTATAGTTAATAAATTGCGATTCAAACAGTGAATATTGCAAATAAAATGCAAGCAACGAATAATTATTATAAATAAATTGTAGTATCAAATAATAATTGTTTTAAGAGAAAACGGTTGGTTCAGCAATCGAAATAACATAAAATATCAGGTTTGCCTTTACGAATAATACAAGCGTATAGATAGCCGAAAAGAATATACCTTAAGTACCCAAATATATAGATATATAAGTATATATAAATATATGTGTGTATTCGGTGAGGAACGAAGGTCCGCCTCGAACGTGGATAGCGGTGTCAAATTGCCGGATAATGTCCTGCTAGACCTGCGGGCGTCGATGTTAGATGTGTATGCTGTTGGAGCCCGATGATTTCCAGATGTTGAAGTCGTAGTTCCTTGACTATGTCTCGTAGATGTCAACGATGCGTCTCCATTCCCGAATAGAAGATCTCTCTTGATTTTGAATGCGTATTGTTTTTAAGTCCGAGTAGCAGTGTCACGCCCTCGGATAAAGATCAAAAAGTTGACGAGCAGAGCTTCGCCTCAAGAAAACATGAAGAATTACGAGTGTCTGTGTCTGTTTTGGGTCCTCTTTATATACCCTAAAATTCTATGCATCTGTCATTGTCTTACGCTTTGCCTTATATGGAAATTGCGTAAGTAGTTCTCGATTTTTCTGTGCTTGCACCCGATTGGTCCGTTAGATGTGCGTGATTGAAAATTATCGAATCCCATGCATTTTCTGTATCGCTTCGTAGTTAATTCGGAGAATTTGCTGTCCCCCTTTTATTACTGCGACATTATCCAAAGAACGGCTTAATTTAACTCTTCCTTCTAATGCTCGAATTTTCTAGTTCATGTTTCCCATCGCCGGTTCTTCTCCGAGCATTGATTTTATAGTGCAGTACAAAAAAAACTCTTGCGCAACCCTTCGTTTTGATCTCACTATCGGCGATCCCGCTTATATGGGTATTGGCTTCGAATAATATCTTTAACTCTACTTATCAGTCTCTTTTTCGTTTGAAACACTCGTAAACTTATCTGTCCCTTAGCTCTATAAATTATATTTTATATTACTGCATTTACTTTGAATTATTCTTTATCAACCTTATTTCGTTTTTCTTCTACGCCGTAATTTTATTCTAAACTTCGCAGTACTTTTTGTACGAAAAATAATAATATAATTTTCGTCGGGACGCGACAATATGAGTTTTTATTTAATATTACGAAACCCGATAGGTTTGTTTATAATTCGCCGTTTGCCAGTCACGGCTTAAAATGTACTCGCCGATCTTCGCGATCAAAGTAACGCGGTTTGACGTGACGAGCACACACACACTTGCCCGGAAAGGGAGCTGGAGAACTGAGGCGAAACTCATCTACACACCAGGAGAATCGTCTCCAAGATAAATCTCAGTCTCTCACGCGGGCGGATATTAACTACACGTTTTGTTTTGGTCCGCAAAATCTCGATACGGCCTATATCGTACACCGCTCGGGAAGCTCTGCTCTCACGGCAGATCGTTTCGTCTCAGAGCGAGCCCTGCGCGAAACGCTGCGCACTCGTCGCTACTCTCGTCTTCGCGGCCGTGCGAGAGCTATGGTGGGCCTCTCGAACGCGCGCGCATGTTCGCGTATACAGCGGCTACGCGCGGTCGGTAATTCGCATCGAACGTTCTGAACTAGATCTCCGTGGTGATATTCACGGATCGACATGAATAGTGGTGCTGGAGTTCGGGTGTTCAGTGGGACATATTCAGGATGCTGGAGTTTGGTGCTGCAGGAGGTTTCGGTGTCAGGTAACAATTCAATCGGTGCTTAAGTGTAATTTGTTAGGCTAATTCTACCGTGTGTTTGAGACTTCTAGGTGCAGTTACAACGGTGACCTGCGTGCCTGCGGGACTTCCTCTGGTTGGCTGAGATGCGGGTTCAATACTAGGCTTACGGAGAAGACTTTCCCTCCAGGATATCGTGGGTAAATGCGGCGGTTTCCGCAGCAGTAGCATTATTGTTTGAGGTGTTCCTAACCTCTAACCTAGTGTAAACACTAGGGTTAAATATCTCCTGTGCCTCCTAATATTCCCAGGGAGAACTGGATGTTGTCGCAGCTTCTCTGTCCTTCTTCTTATCTCTTAAATTAGGCTGGAGCGAGGACCTGGATGTTAGAGCGAGGCCACTCCCTGTGTAACCTGGGAGCGCTACCGGAGCGCTACTGCTAGTCTACGGCTTCTTAGCATGGTACTGGATTCAAGGATCAAGGGGGATCAATTCCAAGGAGTAGGACTGGTGCTGGAGGTTTACTTGAAGGAATAGTGTGTGTGTACCTCCTCTCTCCGAGCATCTTGTGGCTTGCTCGACTAGTGCCATTTATTATAATGTAGAATAGATATCTCAGTGACATGTGGTGTAAGCACATCGTCACACAATATATAACTGAAAAATGTTTCGAAAACCCAACATTTTTTTCTGGAAAAGCGGGAAACACAATTACTATAAAAAAGAATTTGAAATAAAGAAATACTAAACTGATATTTTTAATTATTTATATAAGGTAACATTTTAAGTTCTTTTTAATAATACTGGTTCGCTACTTTTAGCGTTACGCAGATACAAAAGCGCGGACATATTGAGTTCTGTTTCCTTTGGAATACTTGTTTAATGTGAGTTGCTTTGCCTCTCACCATTATTACTACAATTGACATTATCTATCCATAAAGTATATGTTCAAAGTTACCTCTGTTGGCTTCCAGGCACAGGCGTAATTAACTTCTCATATTTCCTCATAAGCGAGGAATGCAATAAAATCGACGTACCATATTACCCGTATGCTAGAAATGCAACAAAATCAATGAGTTATGTAACCACCTAAGCTATAAATGTAATAAAATCAATGACTTATATAACCACCTAAGCCACAAGTACTAAAATTAATTTTCACGTGGCATAAATAGTCGTGTATATATATATATATATATATATATCTATATTATATAAATATTTCGCCGCCGCCACCGCCGCCGTCAGAACTCAACATATATATATTATATATAAATAGTTCGCCGCCGACCTGTCTAAGATTTCAGGGTTCTAATAAATGCCGATGTGTATATAATTATTTATTCCCCATATATGGGCATATATATATGGCTCCAGAGACCATAGTACATACATAGATACGTATATATATATGTGAGTGTTTGGGTGTGTATGTGTGAGTGTTTTTTTTTCTTTTTTTTGTGAGGAGGCGGTAAAAATGCTCTTTACGCACGGTGTGTGGGACTCGGTCAGCGTGACCCATACCCACTAAAAACCCACCCTGCCTTTGGTCTTGGCAGGGCTCCTCCTCTCGACTGATCTTCCCTCCCTCGGAAGTCGCTGTGAGGCATTACTTCGAGTGAGGCAGTCATGCCTCGTTTGGCCCTTTGTGATCGGCTATAATATCACTGTCTCGTGCATGTGGGGCGGCTACTAATGTCGCCCCTTGTACGCTCTTCTTCTTTTCTGATATGGTTCAGCCGCCCCACAATGGATGCTGCGAAAGTCACTACGGTATCCCAACCTTCTTGTGAACCAAGAAGGCACATCCCCATACCCTGTGGTGTCAAAGGCCCCTTCCAAAAGGTTTGGAAATCACTCCACAGTTCGATGGTCCTGTTGACCATTGACTGCTACTACTGCGTGCTGCTTCGCTGCTGTTTTCTAAGGTACGCCGACCTTTTCTGTACGTATCAGCCCTCTCTATCGCCAAAAGATTGATGGGAGGAATTCCCGCGATCACCGAGAGGGCTATATCTGACACGGTTCTATAAGCATGAGCCACCCTTAGTGCGGCTATTCTGCAGGCTCGCCAACAGGATGCACCGTAGCTTAGGTTACTTCATAGGGCATCCGCCCAAATCGGGGCTCCATAGAAAATTACCGAGTTTATCACTGTCGCTAAGAGGCCTCGACGTGGCTGCTTTGGCCCTCCGATATTGGGCATTATACCCGACAAAGCTCTAGCCACTCCTGCGGCTTTCGACCCTGCACTCAGTAGGTGTTCCTTGAATGTTAGCCGCGCATCCAAGATGACTCCTGGGTCTTTCACCGTGTTCGCCTATCTTTACGTTTACCATTTACAGTAAAGGTGGCGTACCTCCTTTGCTTCGTTCTGGAGATAAATACCGCCTCGGTCTTTTCGGCCGCCAAACACAGCCCATGGGTGCTCAACCATTCAGCCACTACCGCGATAGAGACATATCCGAGATATTCTATCTCATCGGTGCTCCTCGCGACGACGACCAAAGCCACATCGTCGACAAAAGCCACCATCGACACTCCCTGTGGAAGCTGCTGCCTAAGCAGTCCGTCGTAAATGACGTTCTAAAGAAGAGGTCCCAAGACCGAACCCTGCGGCACGCCTCCGGTGATGTTATAGGAGTGCGCGCCATCCTCGGTGTCATAGAGGAGGATCCGTTCTGTGAGGTAGCTAAAGATGACTTTGCGTAGGTAGAACGGCACCTTTAGTTGTTCCAAGGACAACATAATATTGTCCCACCGAGCCGAGTTGAAGGCATTGCGTATATCCAGTGCGATGATAGCACACATGCGCCTAGAATTCCTAGTACCACCGATGAATTCGAATCCGGATCCGGTTTGACCCCATCACGTCAGGGTCAAGTTCAGTTTAAGGTCAAATCGAGAAGAAACGGTTTGTGCCGAGAAAAATGCCATACTTATAATTTTTTCGAGTTGCTGAATTCGAATCCGAGGTCGGCTTGAACCCAATCATGTCAGGGTCAATGCCAGTTCAAGGTCAAATTGGGAAGAAACCGTTTAAGCCGAGCAAAATGTCGTACCTTTATGTTCTTCAAGTCGCTGAATACGAATCCAAGGTCTGTTTGACGTCATCGCCCACAGTTTTGCGACAATTCATATAAATTATTAAAAATACCGAAACAGTTTTTTCGTCATTATTAGGTCACATATGCATGTATTTTGACGTGTTGTTTAGGTTATTTTTTATCATTCTTGTAGTTTTGTAAGACTCAAGTCTCTTCTAATTAAAGCGTTGGATATTGTAGTTGAGAAAACTGCTTAATCCTTCTTTCGCTTGTAACGTTCTCTTTAGTTTTCAAAGGATCTATGTAGTGGATTTCTAATCCTTTTCGAATTACTGTTATTTGCAGTGTCTCTTTTTAGTGGCCAACAGTAGTCTGACATCATATTTACGTCCGATTTTCCTTGCCAACTCTGTTTGACTTGTTTCACATCTTGATGGAAACGCTCACCATCCTCTTTGTTGTAATCGCCTAAATTCTCTGGAAAATAGCTAACATGAGAATCTAAGAAATGGAGTTTAACATTCAACAAACATTCCAAACGCTGCAAGTTACTTACCATATTTGCTATGATTGCTTCATAGTCAGCACTTTTCTCATTTCACAAAAAGTTTCGAGCAACATTGCAAAAATTAAGCCATGCAGCTTTTTCTAAATCGTCCATTGTATTTATGAAATGTTCATCGTAAAATAGTTTTCTGATCTGAGGTCTATGGAATATCCCTTCTTTCAACTTAGCTGCAGTCAGTTGATGAAATTGATTTGTCACGTATTGAAAACATTATCTTTCCTTATCTAAAGCCTTCACAAATTGTTTGATTAACCCGAGTTTTATATGGAGAGGCGGAAGTAGTACTTATGATGGATCACTTAAAGACTGTTTTAGTATATTGTGATTTCCTTAATGATTCGCACTTTTTTCTTAATGATTCGCACGATCTCTACTATCCCACAAACACAAGAAACACGGATACTTTGTAAATCCTGATTGTTGTCCTAGGAGGATCGTTATAATTTTCAAATCACCACAAATTTGCTACCTATGCTCATTATAACGAATTTTCTCTAATACAGATTGGATAGTTTCGTAACTTTCTTTTAATCGCGTCGAGTGGGCTATTGATAGACTTGCGTAATCATTTCCATTATGAAGCAGTACTGCCTTGAGACTCCGTTTTAAAATGTCTATAAACAGTCTCCATTATTCAGGAATATAACAATCCTGCTTCATTTCATTCATCAAACCGCTAACACCGTACAATATACCAAACTGCCCTCCTCATCTTTGTTAAAGTCTTTGCGGAATGTCTCTTCTCGATTCCTGTAGAAAGTTGACTTCGTTCCCAGTTCTGTTATTTTAAAACATATTTAAGTAGTAGTTTAAATAGCTTACTTTATTCAACAACAAAAATTGTTCACTTTAAACTATAGTTTTGGTTAAACTCACCGATGATGCGTCAAAATAACCGTCGCTTTTGTTACTGCATTTCAACAGACAACATTCTGCCGAATTGTTAGCTCGGTAGTTGAAATGAAACAAACATAAGTTAGTTGTATAAACAGATGCGTGGTTGAATCAAAAGTTATTTTCTCAGTGTAACGTTCTATTTTGTTTCGTTCCCGGTGTCTGCATCCAAGGCACCTCATAGTTTGAACAATTTTTCAGAAATATGTATCTACCCAAGGATGTTTCTGAATATGGCTGCAGAGCTAAGAAGCCGTAGAATGCTAGAACAGGGAACGAAGTCAACTTTCTACAGGAATCGAGCGGAGACATTCCGCAAAGACCTTACCTCGGATTCGTATTCAGCGACCTGAAGAACATACAGGTATGGTGGTCTGGTTCCGATGTCAGACCGCTTTTTTTGTGTGCCGGTGTAATCTTCAATATAAAAATCTAGTTTATATTTTTTATTACAATAAGAAGAATTAAAAAGCCTTTTATTTGTATAAATTACAACACTAATAGAGCAATAATAAAACTTCATTGCAACATTTAATTAATAATTGAATAACCAATATTTTCAAGTGCCAGTATATAAATAAATCATAATATAAGTAATTAATAATGTGAAAGTAACAGTTTTGTCTGCGAATCGGCACCATTTCCAACTCTATTCAGAATTAGCAGCTTTTCCAACTGAATTGGCACTTCTTGCAAGTGAATTCCCAGTTGGCACCTTTTCCAAACGGATTCCAAGGTGGCACCTTTTTATTCTGAAGTGATGAAGTTATAAAATATATTTGCCACTGTGTAAACTAAAAATATGAAATTAAGTTCAAGAGGACGTCGAAGCTAGCGATTTTATAGATATATAGGAGTGAAAGTGTTTAATTTTTATCGATATCTAAAAAAGTTTATGAGGAATTTTGGCATTAGAGCGACATTATAGTATTATAAGTAATATGTCAAATTTTGATGCAAATTCATTGAGTATTTACAAAGAATAGTGTGAAATTATGATTTTTATGTAATATGACCTGAATATTGTTAATTATAGTTTCACGCTATTCTTCGTAAATACTCAATGAATTTGCAATAAAATTTGACAGATTACTTACATAATTTTATAGAATGGCGCTATAGTGTCAAAATTTCTCATAAGTTTTTCTAGATATTGATAAAAATTAAAAACGGTCACTCTTATATGTCGATAAACTCACTAGCTTCGGCGTCCGCTTCAGTATTTTGTTATATTTCAACGCGACATATATATTCCTACGTAATTTGTCCCGGTGTTCACAAATCCGTGGTCCGTTTGACTCTATCACATCGTAGTCAAGGGTATTTAAAGGTCAAAATTGAAAACCTATATTTCAGGAGAAAAAAATGACTCTTTATGTTTTATTGGTTGCTGAATTCGAATTTGACGTTGGTTGACCTCAAGGTGTGCAGGTCAAGGTGACTTAAAGGTCAAATTTGTTTATTTTAAAAATAATTCATTTTTGTAAAATGTATTGTTTTTTTTAATACAATCAAAGCATCATTTTTGGATAATTATAAGTGTTGATGTGAAGAATCAATTTAATCACTACAGAATATTTTGGTAATTGTCGAATCAGAATACGAGGTCAGTTTGTTTAAATTTAGCTTTAGATTACCTTGACCTTGTCCAAAATCAGTTTACCTGGAAAATTATTAAGGTGCTCCGGAACCTTTTGGATACCCTGTATGTATCGCGTTAAAATATTAAAGAGTTGTTTTTTTGTGTACTTGTATTATTCTGGAAACTGGGTTATATATTGTAACAGTTTGGTTGCCGCACGGCTGTTTATTTTAATATCGCGGCTGCTCAGCGTTACGGTTAAACTTACCGTATTTAAATAAACGTATTTTTCCCGCGTTGCGGCGGCGGTTACCTGTCCGCTCTACCAATTCTGTTAAATGTTAGTCTGAAACCGAATTACTATTTCAGATAACAACCAGGTAAAATTCAAATCTGAAATTGACCGCGAAACAGGGATATTGCGTCGAGCACTTATCAACCAGAAATATACGAGCTCTTAGGATTACGGAAGGAATCGTACGTGGGTTAAAATTCAATTACTCGAATACCGAATTTAAATATAATGATAAATTGAATTTATTGAAATAAATGTAAAAGATAAATAACAAACAAAATCTCTAATCGTCGCCGAGGTCTACGCTTTCATTACAAGTCGGTAAACGTCCGACTTGTAGAGAGAGGGGGAAAAATATCGCGAACTAAAATAATATACCTAGTCAACGGGACTGGTATAAAGCAATAAGATTATCGATTAATTGCGAATAAAACACGATCGCGTGAAGTGGTATCACTTACTTTATACGCTGCTGTAGTCGTTGGTAAACAACGACCAGCCGATCGGTTGCTCTCTCTTTCTCTCACTCTCGCTGCGGTGTAGAACGGATTGTCCGCTCGCCCGTGCACTGAGGTTGTGTGGCTGCAGGTCGATTAACGGTGTTGCACCAGTCACTGCAAATGCAGGATCGGCCTGCAGTCGAAATACACACACGAAACGCACGGTATAATACAGCAGAGCGAAGCTGAACACGGGACGCGGAGGGATCACACCTATCACGTAACAAGGCGGCTATATCTATTCGCAGCGCACGCGAATCTCCTCCTTCACCTATCTATTCAGGTGCGTGCGCGAATCTTTCGCGCGCGAAGTCGATCTCGCCCGTGTAGTCACGACGAACCGAGCCGAGTCGAATCTCGCCGGCTCGAGCCGATGCGAATATTATGATACTGTTCGCTCATGTTGCTCGAATTCGTCAAACGGTAAGGTAAACAATACCTTACCGTTACAATATTTACCTTGTGATAATCATTGTTCAGAATTTAAAAGTTAACACACTTAACTTGCAAGATAAATGTTTTGCTTCTAGTATCTTGTATTGAAATATAAATTTAAAATTGTATAAAAAATCTACATTTTCATTGGTATTCAAATGTGATCGTTGTATTTCATAATATAGTTTCTAAAATTATTCATTTTAATATTTCCAGGATTTATTGCAATATGTAGAAAATGTTCAACAAGGTAAATAGATACTTAAGTAATATTAAAAAAGTGACAAACTTCTTCCTAACACAAGAAAAAGGAAACTATGTCGATAAGTAATAATTAGATATTAAAATAATTATTTTAAAATGTATCTATTGGCGAATAATTTAATATATTTCTGCAAGTTACAAATGTTTTTTTTTTTTATTATTTTAACTTCGCTCTTTTTTTGCTCCCAAATCGGTGCTAATCAGCGACGGAGGTCATATGATGTCTTGGTTAAGAAAGCACTTGTTAAAAATACATTCCCCAGTGGTCCTTGTATCTATTTTTCTTTTTTTTTTTATCTTCTGAATCCGAATTATTTCTGTTATGAAAAAAATCGGTTGAGGTCAGCGGTTGAGGTCAGTGGGTGTGTTAACCAAAAGAGATTCAATGTTTTAAATTCTAATGCTATTGATGATTCATGACGAATCGTATAAAATAATATTAATATTAATTTTTGGTAATTTATCGATTTTTCCAAGTCAAATGAAAATGGAAAGGTGAATTGAAAATTTTAACACATTCTTTCCTATTTGTAACGTTTCGGTGGTCAATGTCACCCTCTCCAGACTGATGAAAGATTTGATTTATAAATAAAACAGTACAACACGGACTGAAAAAAATAAATAAGAAGAAAGGAAATTATAATATACCTTCTAATATAGACACTGTAATTTTTATGCAAAATTTTTATCGCAAGTCGATTTAAATTTTCGCTTCTTTTTTTTCATTATTAACAAGGAAACGTCAAATAGATGTATTCAAGGCGCACATTTTTTTTATAGATGAAACATACAAATCGCACCTACTTATATAGTAATCGAGAGCGAGTAATGTTTACATTTTTTCTGTTGATGACGCACATTTTTGTATACAATATAATCGGCTAATTTAACGAGTGCTCATTTTAAATATAATGTGCAAATAATGTCTATTCAATGTTTCCAATTTGTACAGAAATGATCGGCGTACCTTCGAAAGCAGTGGCGAAGTAGCACGTGGTTGTAACAGTCGGTGGTCACTCAGGTGATTACCGGCAATGGGTATTTTCGCAGTTACCTGCACCGCATCCGTATATATGGGGGTACGGAGTGCCCAATCTAATACTAGATAGAATACTTGCCTTCTAGATTAGCAAAGAGGTTGGGATGCTGTGATGACCTTTGCAGCATCCATTATGGGGTGGCTAAACGACATCAGAAAAGAAGAAGATCGTGCTACTGGCCGCCCCACTTGCACGACATAGTAAGGTGATTGCTTGCTAAGATGGGCCAAACGTGGCTTGACTGTACCTCTCGAAGTAATGCCTTGCGGCGCTTTCCGAGGGGGGAGGATCATTCGAGAGGAGGAGCATTTTACCGCCTCCTCTACAAAAACACACACAAAGTGATCTTAATGATTTAGACCCACTCTGGAAATTTATAGGCAGTTTCTGACTATAAAAAGACATCTTTTAGACTGCATTAGGTTTTGCAGAGTCCGGAGCAGAATTGCTGATTTTTACTATTTAAGGTTTAAATGGTTTACAAGAGTGTGACTGCATACATTTATGACTTTAAAGAATTTTTAATGAAAAATTCAGAAAATTTTACAAAAAAAAGTCATATTTATGTTTTTAGGGAAAAATGCATCCCCTGGGAACTACAAATTAATGAAAATGGGCATAGAATGCAAAAAAGTGCTAAAATGTCAATTTTGACTCTCTGTAACTCAAAATAATGGCCATGGAAAAATCTGAAAAAATTTAGGAGGGCTACTGGATACCTCGAAAATGTATTTCCACAGTTATAGCAATATTAATTTTTTTCATCTTCGATTTCACAGAGAACCACCCATATATATATATATATGAAATATTCCACGTGAAGTGGTCCAATCAAAATTTTAAAATGCACCTAATTTTGGGTGCACATTGCAATATTGTTTCAGAATACAGAAAAAAATTGTTAGGTACTTCAATCTTTCTAAGAGGATCGTATCATTTATTTTATTTCATTACAGTTAAATTACAGTTATAACAATGTGTTTCATCACTTTTTTTTTGTTTAATATCAATTTCTCGCGTGAATGTATACGTATATATATATATATATATATATATATATATATATATATATATATATATATATGAGGTATTCCACGTGAAACGGTCCGATCAAAATTTTACAATGCACCTAATTTTGGGTGCACATTGCAATATTGTTTCAGAATACAGAAAAAAATTGTTAGGTACTGGAATATATTTGCTCAGAAGTTATTCTAACCTCAAACAGTGAATTTTTCCAAGTTTTTTGCAACACCATCTGGGTTCACCGCTATTTAACTCAAAATCTATCAACTTTTACTATAGAACATTATATGTAACATCCGTTGCTAATTATGTCTAGAATTTATCCTTCTGAGTTAGAATTTCTAAACTCAAGATCAATGTTACATAAACTACATGCCAATATTCAAATTAAAACTGTAAGTGCGCCACAATTGATTTTTTTATTCAAAAGTCTAAAAGAAAGTTTGGAGCAATACCTTTCAAATGGTCTGTAGCATTTTGATGGCCTCCAATTATGTAAAAAGTTATGATAATTTAAAGAAAAACCAAAAATTCACAAAATTAACATAGAATTCCCATTTAAATTTTTAAAAAAATTTCGTGTTTCTTTAAATTATCATTACTTTTTACAGAATTGAAGGCCTAAAAAATGCTACAGAGCTTTCTTTTAGAATAAAAAAATCAATTCTGGCGCACTTACACTTTTTTCAAGTTGAATGTTGACATGTAGTTTACGTAACATTGACCTTGAGTTTAGAAATTCTAACCCACAAGGATAAATTCTAGACATAATTAGCAACGAATGTTACATATAATGTTCTATAGTAAAAGTTGATAGATTTTGAGTTAAATAGCGGTGAACCCAGATGGTGTTGCAAAAAACTTGGAAAAATTCACTGTTTGAGGTTAGAATAACTTTTGAGCAAATAGATTCCAGTACCTAAAAATTTTTTTCTGTATTCTGAAAAAATTTTGCAATGTGTACCCAAAATTTGGAGCATTTTAAAATTTTGATCGGACCACTTCACGTGAAATACCCCACATATATACAGGGTGTCCCATTTTAATCAATCCACACACATAACTTTAAAAATAAACCTTTTTAGAAATAACTATAGAAAAAAGTTGTTACGCTTAGAGGCGGACATCTAATGGGGACCTTGAAAAAGACCTTGAAGGTGACCTTGGCGGTTTTTTTCATGATCAAGATGGTTTTTTCAAATGGAAACCCCTATTTTTTAGTGCAGATTTGGAAAGAGCGGAAAATTTTACATCAAAATTGTTTCATGCAAAAATTGTTTTTGTGGCCTTGGAAAGGTCAAAAATGAAGGTCAAATGTCTGAAAAAACGATTAGTCGTACATTTTCGAGGATGACGTAGTTTTCTTGATAATATCATCGTTCATAATGCTTGCGAAAGATCAATAAGTTCTAAGAGTATTAATTACTTTGATAAGCTTGACCTTGGCATCAGTTTTCAAAGTCATTTGAAGGCCATAACGAATTTTTGATTGGTATAGCATATTTTTGACTGCAATCTCTGTTCTATGATATTAGGTCCTAAAAGAAAGTTACTTCTTACATGATGACAGAGACTTCTTAATTTTTCAACCTGACCTTAAGAAGATCATATCAAGGTCATTTTAGGAACCTTTGTTTGATTGCTGATTCTTTTTTAGATATGAGTGACTTTTTGTAATGCAAGAAAAGCAAAAGAAAAGTACTTTTATCTTACTTTTAACGTTACCCGGAAACAATGACGTGGACGTAGTAAGTTCTGTTGCCTTCGAGGAGCTAGATTATCGTGAGTCCCCTTGCTTCTCTCATCGGGGTGCTAGATTTTCAATAGATATCACTTCAAGGTCGAATATAAAAATAGTTCTAATTTATAACTGAAATTTGAAGTTGCTAAATTTGTTGACGATTGCATTTAATTTTGTATTTAATCATTTTTAAGGAAAAAGACTATGAAAATTACAACATGGTCAAAATTGTATACAGAAAATTCACGATTTGTTATCTGAGACTTTGACATTGATGTTTTCTATGTAAAGTTTTCGATGTGTTTATTTGGTTTGTTTAAGCAAGTGTAATTAGTCTAATTCCTTCATTTAAAAGATGACAGGTAATCATAAAGTTATTAGTTATATGTACATAGATCTTATGCACATGTGTATAGTCATTTTTAAAAGAAACTTAATTCTAATTTAACTACTGTTATCGATTGGTTACAATATTGACTTAATATTGTAAGTAATTATTTGAAAAGAACGGCAGATTATACCGTGAACGAAATTGTTGACATTCTACTTGTTTTAGTTGAGGGTATCGTCAACGATTTTCTAACCGACGACATCCGAATCATGGTGTGTTACGTAATATTGAGATCCATAGTCGCCAAGGAAATCTTCTTCGGCATAGGAGTGGACGAAATGAACAGGACCATGAAAATAATTCTCGATTTTTTGAGGTACTATCCATGGTGCATTTAGATCCTCACATAAGTTTACGGGAAATTGAAATATTTTTGGGCATTCCTGGAGCTACTGCTAGTAGATATTTACGATCTGCAAGGTATCACCCATATCACATAACTCTAAATCAAGCTTTGAACGAAGAAGATCGTCACCGCAGAATGACGTTTTGTGAATGGACAGTAAAACAAATTAATGATGACAATAATTTTTCTTCATAACTTTACTCCAAATCGAGCATTTTTAGCTTCTTTTTTTTCAAATTATATCTACTTAAACTTAACTTTCTTCGGGTTTTTGGTTCGATTGTTTATCTTTATTTGTTTTGGAGTTATAAGCGATTAAATTGGAAGTAACTTTAATTGAAATTATTATTAGATGTCGAATAACTTGCATCAATGTGGCCATGGGCAAGCAATAACTTGGCTTCTTTCATATTTCTACATTACAAAAGATATACCAAAATTCGGATAAGATCCGTTTCCGGAGGTTATGTACTCTCCTTGTTAGGTATAGGTTTAGAATAATACCTAAGCTTTTTACGTTCCTATCATAAGGTATACAATTATCTTCAAGTCGAACGCGTGGTAAGTCAAAGAAGCTTAATGTATCAAGATAGTCCTGGCTCCTAAAGATAATAGATTTTGACTTGAGTGCGTTAAGGTTAAGACCATTCAATGCTACCCAACTAAAAATTCTTAAACTTAGCCATCCTCTCATTTAGCTTTCCCGGAGAAAATAATAAATATATCTGTATGCCGTCTGTTTATATAGTGCGACGAGTAAATCTCAGGTCTTTTTACTGTTGTCAGTGTTCTCTCTTTTTAATGTCCAACAGTAGTCAGCCATCATATGTGCATTTCAACTACCCTGATAACGCCTTTCCATTTCCTTCATATATTGATGAAAGCGTTCTCCTTGATCTTCGCTGTAATCCCCAAGATTTTATGGGAAATTATCAAGATGCGAATCAAGAAAATGCAACTTGTAACTCATCAAACAGCCCAATTTCTCATAGTTTTTGAGCATTTGGACTAACAATTCCCTATAGTTTCCGCTCTTGTGATTACCCAAAAGATTTTTAGCCACGCTTTTAAAGCTTAGCCATACAGCTTCTTCTTTCTCGGACATTGTGTTAACGAATGATTCATCTCTTAGCAACTTACAAATTTTGAGGTCCATCAAAAATACCTTCTTTTAATTTTGCACTAGATAAAGCTGGAAACTGTTTAACCAAGTAAGTGAAACATTGTCCTTCCTTATCCAAAGCTTTTACATTTTGTTTCATTTATCAAGATTTATGTGCAAAAGAGGAAGGAGAATCTTCGGATAAGCTTTGGATAAGGAAGGACAATGTTTCACTTACTTGGTTAAACAGTTTCCAGCTTTGTCTAGTGCAAAATTGAAAGAAGGTATCTTTGATGGCCTCAAAATTTGAAAGTTGCTAAGAGATGAATCATTCGTTAACACAATGTCCGAGAAAGAAGAAGTGGGTTTTCGGGGTCACTGAATACGAATCTACAGTAAGAATTTTTATTTTTTCAAATCCAAGATGGCGGATAAAAGTCATAGAAGTAGCACATTTTTAGCTAGAAATGGGTACTCGGGGGCTTTTGGAGTCGCTGAGTTTGAATTTTATATCAAATTATTTATTTTTGTAAATAAATTAATAAAGAAAACGAGCCGCACTCTGCCGAACCCGGAGACATAAACGAGGACGTGGCGGTTATAGTCTCCATTTTTTTGTTTTCTTTTTTTTTTTTGTTTTTTTTTTGTTTAGGATATTTTTTTAAAATCAATATTTCGCCGGAAAAATAGTAACTTGAAGGGTTTCCAAAACCCCCGAGTTACTATTTTTTGGTTAAAATATAGGTTTTGAAAACATTTTTCTTCGACATTTTGTATCCGCCATCTTGGATTATTGAAAATGAAAATTTTAAGTGCAGAATTGCAATCAGCGACCTCGAAACCCCCAAGTTACTATTTTTAGGACAAAATATAGGGTTTTGAATAAAATTTTCTTCCGCCATATTGTATCTGCCATGTTGGATTTTCACAAATGAAAATTCTGACTGCAGATTCGTATTCAGCGACCCCAAAAAGCTCTGAGTAAGAATTTTCATAAAAAGCGGATGATAAATAAGCTGAATGATTTTTTTTTACTATTTGTTTATTTATAAAAATTTAACAACAAATAAAATAACAATTTACGTTCAACTGTATTGTAGGAAAACACCTTAGCTATAAGAAAAACCTATAATCACCTATGTATACGTATTATTCAAAGTTTTGTCAGGAAAAATAGCTGATCTAAAAGGTGGGTCCTGGGAGACCCGCTGCGCCGCAAAGGGTTAACAGCGTAGTTGAAAATTTTTTTGGGTAATCGCAAGAGTGGAAACTATACGAAATTTTCGAAAACTATGAGAAATTGGGCTGTTTGATTAGTTACAAGTTGCATTTTCTTGATTCGCATCTTGATAACTTCCCACAAAATCTTGGGGATTACAGCGAAGAACAAGGAGAACGCTTTCATCAATATATGAAGGAAATGGAAAGACGTTATCAGGATAGGTGAAATGCACATATGATGGGTGACTACTATTGGACATTAAAAAGAGAGAGCACTGACAATAGTAAAAAGCGCAAACGTAATCCACTTCACAGGTCATTTGAGGATAAAGAGTACGGAAGGGCAGATTGTCTTAGGTTATGGATTTATCGGTTTATGAGATAATCGGATTATGGGGTAATAGTGTTATTGAGGTAAGGTCCTGAGTTATCTAAGGGTCGTGGGATTGAGTGATTTTGGAATTTATGATATAGATTTACAGATAAAGTAATGCATTCGGTGGTTTTGGTGTATTTTCAATTATACGATACATTTTCCGAATTTGACCTTGGCCTGACCTTGACCCTAATGTGATCGGGTTAAATGGCCCACGGATTTGTATTCAGCAACCCTAAAAACATGTAGATATACTGGTTCGCTTTCTTTGCGATGTATTTACTGAATTTGACCTTGGTCTGTCCTTGATCTTGACGTGCCAGGGTCAAATAGACCACGGATTCGGATTCAGCGACCCCAAAATTATAAAGGCGCACAAAACTTTTTTTTTATGGGCCTGTCTTATGTTTCGACCATCACGGCCGCTTTGTGTACGGTCTATTGCACCTTGTGACTGTACCAAAACAAACTTACATTTTTCCACTTTGCAGTGCCAGTTATGAGTCTGCATTACTAACTGTTATATGTTGAACTGAAACCGAAATTCGATAAATCTCGAATCAGAATATAACCTCGAAATAAATTGATATCGCGCAGAGTACTTGATATCTGTATGTGTGACTTACGATAATGGAAGAAAGGCTTAAACTGTTTAAAATTATGCTGGTTTAAAATTCAACTGCACTAACATACTATTTTTTATTAAATATTAATTGCTAAAAAATTAGCAAAAAATAAAAGTTTTACTTCTTTTTAGAATGCTTATAGTAAAGTCGATTATAAATTCGATAGATCGTTTTGTAATTTATAGAAAATGCAAATTTTTTCCTTAATTTTATAAAATAGATACGTGATAACAGAACTTCTCCAAAGTGACTTACATAAGATAATTGTCAGCCCTCAGCACCTAAGTCCGGACCATATAAAAGTGTTTTTATACCAAATATTACGAGGTAATTAAATATAATTATTTTTATTAATTTAATTTAATTAATTAAAATTTTTATTTCGATTTTCGTAATTGCTATTTGATGTATAAATCTTAGCGTATCATAATATTGATTTTTTTTTACATAATTTTCGATATATTTTTTCAAATGCCGTCGGGAAAATTGAGCTATTAAGCTTTTAAACAAAGTTAAGATTTTTCAAATAAAAAAACAACTGCAAAAATGAATGCTTTCTTTTATTGTTTAATTTTTTCCATAATTAAAATGCATATAAATCATTTGGATAGTCACCCTTGGAGAGGTAAAATAGTGATACTTTGACTCCATATTTTACTTTTTTTTCTAACATGGGTAAAATAAAAAATTAGTTATGAATTTGATCCAGAAATAATTCATAAATAAACTAAATTAGCTATTATTTTTATATATATTCATTAAAACCATTTTTTGACCTATGTTACAATTTTTTATTATAGAAAAAACTTAATTAATATAAGAAAGCATTCATTTTTGCAGTTTTTTACATTTGAAAAATCATTTTTTCAAAATTAGATAGCTTAAGTCTTCCGACGGTATTTCAAAGAACATATCTTAACATTTAGTGGACGGGAAAATTTTGGTTTAAATCGACCTTTTAATTTACCCGAAATGCATGTATAATTTTATCGGATTAGAAAAAAGTATATGAATGTTAAAATTTTATATTCTTAAATGACTTATCGAATGATGTGGGAAGTTAAAATAAATAATAAGATACTTTTCATCAGAAAGTATGAAAACAAGTCAACGCGATGTATAAATTATATTCATATTAAGTAATGAATTATATAAACGTCCTAAATTTAATCTTCATCTCCATTATATTAAAATCGATCCCGCATTTTGTAAATCATTTTTTCCGCCACACAATTTTATCCATCGTTTGATAACGTAATCGTGTATATATATATATATATATATATATATATATATATATATATATGGGCTATTTCACGTCAAGTGGTACGATGATAATTTTAAATCGCTCCAAAATTTGAGAACAGGCTGGAAATATCTTTAAGAAGATAGAAAAAAAATTTTAGGTGTTAAAAATAATTTGCCTAAGAGTTATTCCACCATGAAAAATGGAAATTTTTCAATTTTTTAGTAAATTTTCTATTTTCAAAGCCATTTATCTCAAAATCTATTAATTTTTTTGAAAAAACATTACAAACAACTTTTGTTCAAAATAATCATTAGAACTTATCTACCTGGGTTACAATTCTTAATTTTAAAATCTCGAAGAGATAGAACGACCGTAAATATTGAATATCAAAAAAAGGCGACCACGCCACGATCGATTTTGATCTAACACCGCTCAAAAGATCACATTTTTCGAGAGCTTTCGAATGGCGGCGGTTAGATTATTGGCCAAGACTGCTGGTGTAAGTTATGCCTCATAAACCTCATATAATCACTAATTTCCATGTATTTTATATATATATATAGTGGTTCTGAATTTATTTTAATGTAAGGACCTGCACTTTCATTTTTTTGCTTGTTTAACACGTGTTAAACATTTTGAATTGTTAATTAATCTTATTAAGGGAATGTCGGAGCCACAGCCTTTGTCGATAGCCGCTCGATCTCGAGGCTCCGAATGGCGCTATAGTCATGTGTCAATTTCGACGTTAAATGTACTTCAAACATAAATTATAAATTTTACAGCTACATAGAGCTATTGAAAGATACTTCATCCCCTAGCTATGACTAAAACTAAGGTAATTGTAATATTACTCTTGGCAGCAAATGTTTATTTTTTTAAGGATTTTTCAATGAATACGTCTTGTATTAATTGAGTCTATATCTGCCGTAATACTATACGTAACAAACATAGCTAGGGGAAAAGTATCTTTTAACAGCTCTATGTAGCTATAAAATTTCTAATTTATGTTTGAAGTACGTTTATTGTTGAAATGGCACCTGACTACAGCGTCATTAGAAGTCTCAAGATCGAGGGGCTATCGACTGAGGCTATAGCTCCGACATCCCCTTAAAAGGAAGGAATCAAAAATGTGCAATGCTCTATTTCGAAAATTATTGATATAATATGTAGAGGTGCAAATTCTCGTAATTATAATATATTAAGGTATTTATTAAAACACAAGTACACACTGACATACTATGATTAAGTAGTACGCTATGCTACAGTATACCGGGGTTCCCCCTGAAATTATCAGCAAACAAGTCAATTCACGCCTATATTCAATTGACGCAAAGTAAGTGTTATATCGGGCTTCAGATGCGATGAAAAACCTACGTACAGAACAGTTTTATATTATCTATCGTTAATTTATAAATATTTTTGAGATAATTGAAAAATGGAAGAATTTAAAAAATAACATTTCCTTTGTGAAAGTTGAATTTTTGGAAGAGGTAGAACAACTGTTGGACTCAACGTTTTTACAATTACAAAAAAAATTTATAAACAATGCTTGGGAACTTCTATAGGTATTCGTACAATCTCATGGTTTGCCGTCATGGCTTTCGAAATGTTAGAAATCTCGTGTCCTAAAAAATTAAAAAATGACATTATTTTATACAAAAGGTACGTAGATGCACTTTGTTAATTGTAAAACAGTAAAAAGTAGTAGTAGAAATTTGCAATACCTTTAATAACTTTTATGATCCTTTTAAATTCACAGTAGAAAAAGACACAGAAGGAAAATTACAACAAACCAAGCTGAAGGAAAAACCCTCCCCTTAAGAGGAGGGGGATGACTAAAGGAAATATTGAGAAATAAAGACTACAAGGTACAAGGTGCGTGGAATCGTCGAGTTCCCGGTAGTCAAGTGGCAAGGCAACTGCCCGGTAAGCAGGAGACCGTCGGTTCGATCCCGACCTGAGGACATTGGTTTTTTTTCTTTCTCGATCTTTTCTTAATTAATTTTCTAATACCTCTGGCAACATTTAAAACTTAGCGATATGCAAGGGAGTTGCTAATAAAGAGGGTTTTGTGCAATATTTGAATAAATATTGAGTAACACAAATTGGCTCGGAAAGACTGAATAATATATACTTTCTAATAGAGGGAAAAACCTTTCCTCGATTTATACATTTACATATATAACAATACAATACCTAAGACTAATTGTAGTGGTCCAGTCACATCACCTGCGACTACCTGTCAAAGTCTTTCAACTACTTTACGACCGATTAGGTCTCTTGGCAATTGTTGCTCTACCTTGTGCTACTAACATATTTGACATTTTCGCACGTAGTCACCTACCACAGCGTATTATTGCAGCCAATAATATAATCTGGTAACCCGTGTGAAAGTTTTCTCGCAACATAAGTGGCAAGCAGTTGGATTGTCGTGACATTCTCTCAGAATCGACGGGTGATTCTCTTCAGGCACTACCATTTTCCATGCCTTGATGTCTTCCATAACAGATTTCCCCCTACTACTTTTCAATCCGGGAAACCTGGTGGTCTCTCTCATACATCTTTTACCCATGAGAGATACCACGAGTCAACAGTTGTGTCGCTCCAACATATCGAGGCTATCGTTGGCTCATCCCCCTTATATATTCTGGAGAGCGCATTTGGAACATGATTAAACGCACCTTTCTTATGTTCAATGGTGAAGGTGTGCGCTTGGAGTTGAACAGCATATTGCAGAGCCAACGCAAACTGATGTGGATGGTTACGACGCAAAACTCGTAACCACGGCTAAACATTCTCGTTACACTATAGTTTCTTTCGGCTTGGGATAGAATCCGACTGGCGTACCCTCAAACTCTCTCGTCTCCGCCCATGAGTTGCCATAGCAACGCCCCTATGCTGACGTTACTGGCGTCTGTCTGCAGTACGTACTGCCCATTTGGGGCAGGACACTGCAAAATCGGTGTTGTCATCAGCACGGCCTTGAGATGCTGGAAAGTTTGCTTTTGCTCATCGAACCACTCATACCGCTGGTTCTTCTTGGTTAAACGCGTCAAAGGTTCTGCGATTGTAGCGTAATCTGGTATAAGTCGCCTGTGCCAAGAAGCCATACCGAAGAAGCGCCGACACTGTTTAAGATTTTTCGGAGCAGGATACTCTGTTATCGGCCCTATATTGGTGGGATCGGGACATACTCCGACTCGGTTTACTAGTACGCAAAGATATTTAACCTCCGACTTGCAAACAATGCACTTATCACGGTTTATTGAAAGTCCAACTTCTTCCAGTCTTCTAAGAAATTCCTTTAGGTTACGCTTATGATCCTCAAATATCTCTGACACGACGATAATATCGTCAAGGTAAGCACAAGTGTGCGGTGCCAGGTCTGGTTGTTCAACTTGGACTATTATCCATTGAAAGATCGTTCCTTGCATATGCTAATTTGTACGGTATCCTCGTGAATTGGAACAGTCCCAGTCCAGGGACTGTAAAAGCAGTATTAGGGTGCGACTCGACTTGCAACGGTATCTAACGATACGCGCAGTTTATGTCGAGAGTGGAGATATAGCGGACCTTCTTTAATTTACGCAGGATATCATACATGAAAGGTAAAGGATACGTATCCGCTTTTTTAAGGCATTGACTTTTCTAAAGTCGATACAAAACCATCTGGAATTGCTTTCCTTTCTCGCCATCACCACTGGACTTGATCATCTGCTGGTTGAAGGCTTAATGATGCCCGCGACAAGCATCTCCTTGACTTGGCAATGCATTTCCTCTTGAATCTTATTTGACACCGCGTAGTACCGCAGCTTGATCGGCTTGGTAGATCCCACGTCGATCATGTGCTCGACTTTGTATGATCGGCCGATCTTTCGCATGGTATCGGAAAGGACTCAGTTCAACAGTTGACGCAACTCCTCGCGTTGACTGTCGGTTACATCAACGAAGCCGTCCCACTATCCAAGCTGGCTACCTTCAATTGAACATGAGATTTTTAAGGAACTTGCTGTTTTTAAGGAACAGCTGATCAACGTCTGGGTTTGGGACAGCTCGAAATGCTCGTACGAATTTAACTTCTTCAAAACATTCGACATCTACATTTGGCATAAAGGCAACCCTTAGCTCCTTGGTCTCACCACCGACGGTGAAAGGCAACATTACATACCCACTCAGTGAATGTGCACGTCCATCAGCCAACTTCACTTTCCCTGAGTTTTCGGTAGAGAGCGATTTTCCCAGAGCGGTAGCGATTGTGAGGCTGTTAGACCCCATCACCGTCGTTAAAGCTCCTGGATCATACAAGGCTCTGATCCGAAAATCACCTATTTCCGCTTGGTAGCCTTGGTGTGGCTCCTGTTGACCTTGAGGAATAAAATCTTGGGAACCCATTCCCTTCCCGTGCTCCTCTGGCTTCGTCGAGTCGATTCCGCTGCGGATTAGCTCAGCGCGGTCTCGTTCATTAAGTGGGGTTAATGTACTGGGTATCTCTAGGACTCTTTGGCCCTCGGGTTCGGCCTGAGTCCCATTTAGCCGCTCCCGGAAGCATTTCCTTTATGGCAATCAGGGCAATGGCGGCGGAAATACGACAGCTTACCGCATTCAGTACAGGAAATCGGTTTGGTTGGGATGAAGGGCGTCCTACTTGGCCCTCCTTCCGCGCTTCTTCCGCCACGGAGCTTCTCGTATTGGCCCCTCTCTTCTCCGGGTTTACTCTGCGATTTCTTCTTAGGAACATACCGCCGTCCACTCTTGGGACTTTCTGGCTTGCTATTCTCAGCGTCCTTATTCTCAGTTGGTAGCAACTTCTTCAGATGGGCAAGAATCGCGTTCAGTTCTACCAGATTTTTATTTGTAGTGGATGTTTTCGATTCTACCGCTGCTACCTTTCCCTTCGGTGGAGCCTTATCTGTCCTTTTCTTAGCCTTATACCTGATTCCTCTCGCTAGGCTTGGGGACCAGCACTTGGATCATACATTTCATGCAATTCATGTGTTCACGCACTGGTTCGTCTTTGCGTTGGGTGCGTGAGGTGCTCTCTAGGATCAGCTTCTCCTGATATGTTTTGCTAGCTCCGTACCAGTGTTTAACTGAGCACGTGAATTCGTACCAATACCGCCACTTTCCTTTGATGTTGCGGTACCATCTCGCGGCGTCTTCTACCAGCACTGCGAAAGTGAAGGAAGGACTTCATCCTGCGTTATGTTCGCTAGGAATCAGCAGTCATCCCCGCGCTCCAAGAATCTGCTAATGCTCTCTTCCACTTTCTCACGATCTCGCCTCGATCGCGTGTGAGGTTAAATGAGCGCGAAGCCCAGGACGGTTTTTCATGGACGCACGACGCTTGGGGCCTTAAGAGTGAGCTCTTTTCACATGGGGGCCTTCCTGGTACCCAGGTGTCTCTCCCTCCCAAGCTCCGCCCAGGGTGGCGCTAACAGCTGGACCTGGCGTTTGCGGTTGTAGTCGCACGACCTCCTACTGTACCGGCGACTCATTTGGCCGGTGGCAGACATATATGTCCTGAAATTGGATACGTGGACGTGGGCTAGTGGATCCAGTCGCGTACTTGAGGCTCTTTGAGACATCATGTACCTTATAACATTGGTTAATCTCTTTATCTGTGCCGCCATACTATCCACCTGCTCTTGTACAGCTTTTGTGTTGGCAATTTGTTCTGCCAGACTTGTGGAAAATTGCCGCGGAACATCGAATGGCATCCCATCGATCGCTATTAACGTTATCCAGTCGGATTGACTACCGCTCCGACTGGATTGGTTAATAGATTGGCCCGCACCTTGCAGCAAACTTCAAACCATACCAAATAATAATCGCACCACGTAGCTAACTTCAGATTGCCCTATTATATCGACCAGTGGTGGGTAAATATTTTTCACGCGTATAAAATGTAATAAATGACGCGTCATAAATGTATGTAAAAATGTATTTTTTAGAAGCAATTTATTACGTCGTGTCATTTATTAGAAAATGGCCGCGGCCGGCCTTTTTAACTTTCCACGACCATCATGTAAATTGTGAATTGTGAATTTTTTTTAACTTTTGCATAAAAGATCATAGTAAATATGGCAGGAAGAAAAGCCTTTCGTTATCCATTGTCAACCTGAAGCAAATGGCAATTGATCAACGTCAAGTCAATATCACATTAACTGAATTATACTGAACTATTCAAATATTTGAAAATTGAAATTCGGGTATAAAATCGAGTATATATAATTTATTACATTTACGACGCGGATTTTACATTAATTACATTAAAGACATATTTTACATGGTGTCGTGTAAAAAATACAAATTTTTGCAGTTTACCCACCACTGATATCGACATAATCAAAATATTTGGCAACGTCGGTGCGAACAACAGGTGATCATATTGCAATTACTGTGCAAATATTGCAAATATTAATACAATTAAAATTATATACTTATTTGATTAATAATTGACATTTTATAAAAATCTATTAATGAATATATTTATTATAAATAAGAAGTATGGTTATTCTTTTAAGTAATACTTAGGATTTATGTATTCCTTTATTATATATTGTTATTATTTAATATGGATAAGTTTACTGTATTAAATAAGTTTAATGTATAAAAAATATGTTCCATGGTACGCTTTCACAGAAAAAGTTGTATTAATAATTGTGTGAAGACGATGAATCCTCTCTTTGTATGCAACTAAAAATAATTTTTATACATTTAACACTGGTCTGGGTCAAATGCAGCTAAACATGGCTCAGTAATTCAAAGTACTTAAGGATTTCTGTCAATTCGAACTTCACAAAATATAACTTAATATAAGTCGTACAATTGTTCTATGTAACTGATTACAGTGAAAAAGTACAAGTTTGATATGATTAAAGGGGAATTAAAAACTGGATAAACTAAGTAAAATTAATGTGCAGTTTATATTGTTTAAAATTGTACCAGGTAAATCAATTGTTTGTTTATTAATATGTAATAAGATTAAAAAGTTAAATTAAACGCTTAAAAATTTATAATATTAATTAAATAAAATTAAATATTTTTTAATTTATAAAGCTTACTAGAAGTCTGCATTATTTATTACACAATGCTTCAAAATAATCCATTTCATTGTATTTTTTTATTACAGATTCAAAGCAGATTAACGAAACTCTTATGAAAAGGTATGTAATTCCTATTAAAAACAGAAGATAATATAATTCCTGCATTCCATTAAGTCAATAAAAAAGACCCAGACCAATGTTTGACATATAAGAAGTATTTTCAGTTGCATATAAAGATAAAATTCGTAGTCTTGGTGTATTTATCAATCAAAATGAAAAGCCATAATTTTTACATGACTAAAAGGAATTACCTGGACAAGTAACAAAGTTGTGCAGTTGAAAATGTTTAAAATTGTACCAGGGAAATTCTTTAATTATTAATAATAAGTTAATATATTGTTGAGTTAAACACTCAGTATCTTATGATATTAATTAAATAAAATTAATCGATTTTGTATTCTTAATGCTTACTGTTAGTGACATTTAGTTATTACACTTTGCTTCAAAAATAATTATTCCATTGTATTTTTTTATTACAGATTACAAAACAACTGTATGAACCTGTTATAAGAAGGTTGGTGGTTCGTATTCAAAACATAATGCATTTTGTCGACTGATAATATAATTGCAGCATTCATATTTGTCAATAAAGGTAACCCAGACCAGTGTTTCACGTATAAAAAGTATTTATAGATGTATACAAACAGAGGATTCGTCTTCTTCATGTATTTATCAATACCAATTATAAAATAGTTTTATGGAACTGGTGTAAAGTGAAAAGTGTAATTTTGATATAATTAAAAGGAGTTACCTGGACAAGTAACAATGTTGTGCAGTTGAAAATGTTTAAAATTGTACAAGGTAAATTATTTAATTATTAATATTTTATAACTTAATATACAGTTTAGTTAAACACTTGAATTTCTTATAACATTAATTAAATAAAATTAATCGATTTTGTATTTTTAATGCTTATTGTTAGTGTCATGTAGTCATTACACTTTGCTTCAAAAATAATTATTCCATTGTATGTTTTTATTACAGATTACAAAACAACTTTATGAACCTGTTATAAGAAGGTTGGTGGTTCGTATTCAAAACATAATGCATGGGGTCAACTGATAATATAATTGCTGTATTCACATTTGTCAATAAAGGTGACCAAGACCAGTATTTGAATTTATTAAATCACAAATTTATATAAGATTAGTAATATATAAATATTATAATAATTTTTAAATATCTTATGGTATTATATAAATAAGATTATGCATTTACAAAAATACTTAAAACATTTATTTATTTACAAGATGTTTATAAACAAAGATTTATAATCATGTTTATTTACTATTGTCCAAATATCAATGTATCAGATGCCGTAGTTGTTTAAATATCATACATGGTATATATGACATATCGTAATTGATTAAGCTAGTGTTATAAATTAGTCAAAAGGATTTGAGTTACAGTCTATAAAATAATACAATGTTTTTAGAAAATTAATAAATTCTTTGTCATATTAATTACTGTATCAATTATTTATAATTTTTATCAAATAATTTTTGTCAATTGTTTCGTGAAATTGTTCCTTTCAATTATTATAATTAATTTAATGCAGTTATTAAGAATCTGCAAATTAAAATAGGAATTATTATATTTAATTATGAGAAAGTATACATTCTACAGTGGTTTTTATAAATATTACTTTTATTTGCTTTTAATGAGGTACCATAATCAATGTTTATACTCCCTACTTTACCGACAAACGCGATGATTATGTTAATAAATCTGTAAATTAAACTGATCAATATATGTTTATCAATACTTTCGCTTATCAATACTCTAACTGTATTTGAATTTGTACTAAAAACTGTAATTGATTGAATAATAAATTATCATTGCGTTAACGAGAAGTCTTGGCAACAAATGTGGATCTAATCTCAACAGCACGTACAGTTATAAATTTAAAGTTATTTGTTGGCAAGTGATTTTTCAAAAACACACTAATCTTTTTAGTCAGAAATTCACATACACATTTAGTCTATGCATTAATGATAGCGATATTCACACACTTTTTTCTTTTTTTTCTTATTTAGGCGTGTGTGGTCATTTTTGCGCCTACCCAAGACAATATTGATTGTTTTCAACTTTATCCACTAGGGGTTTTTTCTTGGTTTTGAATACATGTAAGTGATAAAGTCTTCTAAATGTATATATATACCCCATTCAATAGTATTGTTCTTGGTCTATTTCAATATAATTTTTATATTCAATGTCTAAGGTAGATTGCCAGTCCTTACTGATGAGACCAACTGGCAATTGTGGTCGAAACATTCATTACAATTTAATCATACACTTTCTTTATATTTATATTTAATGTTATCTTAATAATAATTTTTATTTCCACATCAATATTTTTAGTCTCCAGAATTAAAATTTCTATACTCATCGAACTTGGTGTAGAGGCTGCAAATTTGTAGCACACCATGGACTAATGATTAAGAATATTTATATATTCTGGCTCGTACAGACCGTTAAAAATTTAATATACCTTAATTTTAGTTATAGCTAGGGGGGGGGGGGAGTATCTTTTAACAGCTCTATGTAGCTGTAAAATTTATAATTTATGTTTGAAGTACGTTTATCGTAGAAATCGACACCTGACTACAGCTCCATTCGAAGCCTCGAGATCGAGCGGCTTTTGATGGAGGCTATAGCTGCGACATCCCCTTAATGAAGGTGTGCGACATTCCCTTAATGTACTGTACTAATAATCTGAAAATTTATCCATATTTTTCATCGGGTTTTCGTTAACTATATTTTTGAATGAAACTTCTTTCGAGACTTTGATAACTTCGCTAGATTATATCAGGATATAAGATGCCAAAAAGTTTCATTAATTTGTTGAAATAAAAAATATCACATACAATGACGATAACCATATTATTATGAAATGATGAACTATGATCGATGTATGGCTGCAAAATATCAAATGTTTAATTTTGTAAAATAATTGCAAAAACTGCGTAATTAATACTTTTATTTTAAACAACATTTACCTATTATTAGCATACAGATTTTCATTTAATTTATTAATTTAATCTGACATTTTCAATATCAAAATGGATGTGTACTTGATGTGGATAATTTTTTGTATTTTTTATACGTCGATTGATCATTTTTTAAAGAATAAAAATATTTGAGCAATATATAGCAATATATATTCTTCTTTGATATCAACTATAACATCTGTAATATGAAAAGAAACACTTCATAATGATATTTTTATTATTACTATATTATTATATTGTGTACTCGAAGGACGTAAAGTGGGCCTTTTTTAGCCGAGTGTGTATTTACAAGCACGTGAGCAGTAAAATAACCGACTTATAGACCTTGAAGCATACCATATTTTTAAAACCAGCGGGCGTAATGAATGCTTTTTGCAAGGTTCCGTGCTCTATGGGAAAATTTGAATTTAGTTGTATTTCAAGCGGGCGTAAAGTTACTTATTTCATATGACTAAAGTCAGATTTTACGTCCGCTGATTTAAAATAGTACATTTCGCTACTAGTGCGTTAATGTGATTTGATCCTCGTATGAAAATTTGCACCGAAAAAAGCGAGGGTAAAAGGCCATACAAGGATTAAATCACTTTCCAGCACTTATATCGAACTACATTTTTCGATACATTGTGCGCGAAGTGAAAGTGCGTAAAATCGCATCTCCGCGCACACGACTTATCGAAAAATAGTATACGAGGACACAAGTACTTGGAGGTTCTTTGTAGACTCCATAAAGAAAACGCCAACTCCGACTGGTTCCACAAAAATATAATTATTTATCACAGTATAGGCATAAATGCGCCTTTACGCTCTAAGTATACAAATTTTTCCGCCTATATATATTGATACTTAAAAAATATTGTTTGATCTATGGCCAAAATAGATTCTAAATTCGGACAATTTATCACCGTCTCATCGTTCTAGCATCAATCGTTACATGTTTTACGTGGAGAATCAATTTTCTTGTAACGATAATAACTATTTTCTACCAGCGAGTGAATATTTCTATTTCTTATGAATTCTAAGTGGGCGCAAAGTACTTTTATCCAATGTACACACGGCTCAAAAAATACTATAGCGGGCGTAAAGTCGCAAAATAATTTACTTTGCGTCAGCTTAGCATCAATAGTCAAATTTTGTGCCTAAAAATGGTATTCACAAAACAGGCGCAAAGTGATATTTGCTTGAAACAAATTTGATCGTAGCAAGTATTTTGTGACTTTGATAGAATAATAATGTACTATATACGATCACAATAAAGTTTCAGTAACGGGCGTCAAAGAATTACTTTAGTTTTATCCTATTTTTAACGTTTAAATAGCGAAATTGAAGCACGCAATACACAAAATAATATTATAATAGCTTACCTATTAGAGTAAAACATCACGTTTAAATATTGCCTTTGAGTTTTTTTATTAATACAGTATAATATTTGTTTTGAGATTTAGTCCAGTTTGACTATATACGAAATCTACAAAAACATGTATTATTTATATTATAAGAAAATAATCCATTATTTCAAATATAGCATTCTTAAAATACAAAATATATTTCATACCGATCATGATAAATTGTGTAATTTGGCCTGCGATGGCTCAGTCAGTTAGGTCGTTGTGCTCATAATCTGGAGGTTCAAGGTTCGATTTCCAGCTCCAGCTGATTGATATAAGTACCATTTGGGAATGTATTTCCAACAGGTGCTTTCTTATCTAAGACATCGTATGACCTCCGTCGCTGATTAGCACCGAATGGTGAGCATATATAATAAGAGAATAATAATAAATAAAATTATGTATAGCAACTATGGTTAAATGGCTGTCAACTAAGGGGGTGTCATACTCAATTAAAAATTCGAATTTTGCGCCACAAAATTGCAGGTAAGAAAACAACTAATTTACTTCGTACAATTAATAAAAACAAATTTTGCTCAAAAGCAAGAAGTAGTTACCCTCCGTTATGTAATTATCGGTTTTGCGTAAATTTGTTTTTAATAATTGTTTTAAGTAAATTAGTTGATTTCTTATCTGTGGTTTTGTGGCGCGAAATTTGAATTTTTAATTGAGTATGACACCCTCTTAATGAGTTGAATATGAAGTAGATGATATATTGTTTTTTTTTTCCATTTTTGTAGACAAATGAATTACTCACCTAATGATCCATAAGTCTCTTTGTCCATTTCAGGAACCTTTGGCTGTGAGAAATAAAGAACAGTTATTAACAATATTATTAATTTGTTATTTATATTGTAAATTTTACAATAAGTTATTTCAATTGTAAATAAAATATTAAATATTTACCTCATTAAAAGTAGATACTACCTGCGACAATGTATGTTAAAAGTCATTATGGGTTATAACGAACAATGTTATGTAGAAAGCCAAAACTAAACTATTTATTTTTTAGGTATATTGCCACTATTCTCTGATATACCGTTACAATTTTACTGTTATAATCTGTAATAGAAAATGGATTTATAAAGTAAATTTACATTAAATATATTGTTAAATAAAATTAAAAGAATGCAATAAAAAGTAATATATTTTACCATTCGCATTTTCCTATGTAATCACTGTAAGATTGTAGACTGGTCTGGGTCACCTTTATTATCAAATGTGAATGCAGCAATTATATTATCAGTCGACACCATGCATTATGTTTTGAATACGAACCACTAACCTTTTTATAACAGGTTCATAAAGTTGTTTTGTAATCTGTAATAAAAAATACAATGGAATAATTATTTTTGAAGCAAAGTGTAATAACTAAATGTCACTAACAGTAAGCATTAAGAATACAAAATCGATTAATTTTATTTAATTAATATCATAAGATACTGAGTGTTTAACTCAACAATATATTAACTTATTATTAATAATTAAAGAATTTCCCTGGTACAATTTTAAACATTTTCAACTGCACAACTTTGTTACTTGTCCAGGTAATTCCTTTTAGTCATGTAAAAATTATGGCTTTTCATTTTGATTGATAAATACACCAAGACTACGAATTTTATCTTTATATGCAACTGAAAATACTTCTTATATGTCAAACATTGGTCTGGGTCTTTTTTATTGACATAATGGAATGCAGGAATTATATTATCTTCTGTTTTTAATAGGAATTACATACCTTTTCATAAGAGTTTCGTTAATCTGCTTTGAATCTGTAATAAAAAAATACAATGAAATGGATTATTTTGAAGCATTGTGTAATAAATAATGCAGACTTCTAGTAAGCTTTATAAATTAAAAAATATTTAATTTTATTTAATTAATATTATAAATTTTTAAGCGTTTAATTTAACTTTATAATCTTATTACATATTAATAAACAAACAATTGATTTACCTGGTACAATTTTAAACAATATAAACTGCACATCAATTTTACTTAGTTTATCCAGTTTTTAATTCCCCTTTAATCATATCAAACTTCTACTTATTCACTGTAATCAGTTACATAGAACAATTGTACGACTTGTATTAATAATTATGTGAAGACGATGAATCCTCTCTTTGTATGCAACTAAAAATAATTTTTATACATTTAACACTGGTCTGGGTCAAATGCAGCTAAACATGGCTCAGTAAATCAAAGTACTTACGGATTTCTGTCAATTGGAACTTCACAAAATATAACTTAATATAACTTTTTCTGTAAAAGCGTACCATGGAACATATTTTTTATACATTAAACTCATTTAATACAGTAAACTTACCCACATTAAATAATAGCAATATATAATAAAGGAATACATAAATCCTAAGTATTACTTAAAAGAACAACCGTATTCTTATTTATAATAAATATATTCATTAATAGATTTTTATAAAATGTCAATTATTAATCAAATAAGTATATAATTTTAATTGTATTAATATTTGCAATATTTGCACAGTAATTGCAATATGATCACCTGTCGTTCGCACCGACGTTGCCAAATATTTTGATTATGTCGATATCAGTGGTGGGTAAACTGCAAAAATTTGTATTTTTTACACGACACCATGTAAAATATGTCTTTAATGTAATTAATGTAAAATCCGCGTCGTAAATGTAATAAATTATATATACACGATTTTATACCCGAATTTCAATTTTCAAGTATTTGAATAGTTCAGAATAATTCAGTTCATGTGATATTGACTTGACGTTGATCAATTGCCATTTGCTTCAGGTTGACAATGGATAACGAAAGGCTTTTCTTCCTGCCATATTTACTATGATCTTTTATGCAAAAGTTAAAAAAAATTCACAATTCACAATTTACATGATGGTCGTGGAAAGTTAAAAAGGCCGGCCGCGGCCATTTTCTAATAAATGACACGACGTAATAAATTGCTTCTAAAAAATACATTTTTACATACATTTATGACGCGTCATTTATTACATTTTATACGCGTGTAAAATATTTACCCACCACTGGTCGATATAAATAGGGCAATCTGAAGTTAGCTACGTGGTGCGATTATTACTCGGTATGGTTTGAAGTTTGCTGCAAGGTGCGGTTTTCGCTCGGTGCGGTCTGAAGTTAGCTAAGTGGTGCGGTGAAAAATAATCGTTTGCCCAACACTGAATAGTCGGGTCATGTGGTCGAGGTTCTCCTCAATCAGGTGCCTACCTCTCTCATCAGGTAGCGCTCCTAGAGTTTCGTCCCAGATTTGGCGAATGATGTAAAATTTTCTGCTCTTGCCGAATATGCACTCAAAAGTAGGGGTTCCCATTAGAAAAAACCATGTTGACCTTGAAATGACCTTCAAAATTGATTTCAAGGTGAAAACTAGTGGTACCATTAAATGGCCCCCAGTGTCCTGACTAACTTTCGTCTGAACTTTTTTTTTGTAGATGTCGTGGTTTAGAAGCAATTTGGGTCCATAGATTAAAATGGGTCACCCTGTATATTATTACTTTCTATAATTCCACATTTTTCCTGTAGGAAGCTACATCAATCTAGTAACAAATGTGTGATTTTTATACCAGAATAATATTTTCAACAACAAAACTTAGAATATTAAATAATTCTTTCACCATTTAACATATATGTCATGCTTTTGAAAAGGAGCCGAACTATTTAAAATTTCGTGCAAAATTATCAGAATCAGCTCACAAATCGTATGTATTCAATTATTCATTAAAACAAATTATATTTATACATATAATATAATATAATAATTAAATTTATAAAAACTTTCCGGGTTAAAATTATGGCTAGAAGATCAATTTCACATTTTATTAATTTTGTTTTATTTTTAAAAATTTTTTACAAATAAAATTTTTTTTTAATTGCAACCAAAAAATATAAATGATATTAATAAAAAATAACGACAATAATAAAAAATTGAAACTTAATTATAAAAATTATTCTATTATTACATTTGGTATTACAATAAAAATAATGAAAGAAAAATAATATTTTAATTTTTTAATCACCTTCCTCACGCATTTTACATCTTTGAAATAGGAGATGATGAAAAATGTTTGTATAAAATCTATTTAAATGTAATAAAAAAATAATAAAACGTATCGTCAAATAAAATATATATTACATTAAATTACTTAGTTAGTATTACTGTGAACACTTTTTTTACCGAAAACCTCTATAAAATATTTTTGGAATTTTTCTGCTAAATCACCTCCTTTCCATCAATTATTACATGGGGGGATAAATTAAGAATGGTTGTCATATTTTATTCAACGTAAATGAAAATTCCCGTTAAAGCTTTTCAGAATTCATATATTTTTAATCTTCCTTCCCCCCTACTTCCTTCATCCTTAAAATAGGGGATGAAAAAGTGATTGTCATATTGTTATTCACCAGTACCGAAACCCCTATATTATTTTTGAAATTTTTCTAATTTTATCCCCCCCCCCCCACCTCAATCCCCCCTTCAATCAACCATTAAATAGAGGATAAATAAAGAGTGATTATCATATCGTTATTCACCATAACCGCAAAACCCCATTTGAGTTTTTTTTAGAATACTTATATTTTAATTCCCATGCCCCCTCTTTGTTTCACCTTTAAAATGGGGGATAAAAACGAATGGTTGTTATATAGTTATTTACCTATACCGAAAACCCCTGCAACATATTTTAAAATTTTTTGTAACTTAACCCCCCCCCCCCATCCTGACATCTCGCGCACTTATCATTACATGTGGGATAAATGGAGAGTGGTTGTCGTATTCAGCGTTATCCTTTCCACTCCACATACGTATAATTCTTGCAACTAGTGGGATACCGGATACCGCACACCCCCCGACGGACGCTGGACACCGAAAAACGGTTGAATTTATAGAGATAGATCAAAAAAATTTTTTAATTTTTTTATCCACCTTTCTCACACATATTACAGTATTGCAATCGGGGATGATAAAAAATATGTTTAAAAAACGTCTATTTAAATATGATAAAAAATATATACCGTATCACCTAATAAAATAAATCTTATTATAATTAAAATTTTTCCTCAAAAGTGTCCGGCGTCCGACATTCACCATTGGGCGTCTTTTTATTATGTTTTATATATATGCATGTGTATAAGGGTAAGTGTGTTATGGTGAAGAGCTCAGGGTGAGGGTGAGGGTGAAGGATAGGGATGGGGTCACCCTGACCACCTGGACATCGTCTCCAGGAAGTGAAAATTTTTTTTGCAAATTTAAGTAGAAAGGCATGTAGACTTTCCTGTGGAGGATGTCAGGATTACCTGGAGGTTACCCTGACCACCTGCACATCGTCTTCAGGAAGTGAGAATATTTTTTGCAAATTTATGCAGAACAGCATGTAGACTTTCCTGTAGACGATGTCCGGATGATCTGGAGGTCACCCTGACCACCTGGACATCCTCTCCAGGAAGTGACAATATTTTTTGCACATTTATGCAGAACGGCATGTAGACTTTCCTGTGGAGGATGTCAGGATAACCTGGAGGTTACCCTGACCACCTGGACATCGTCTCCAGGAAGTGACAATTTTTTTTGCAAACGTCCGACATTCACCATTGGGCGTCTTTTTATTATGTTTAATATATATGCATGTGTATAAGGGTAAGTGTGTTATTGTGAAGAGGTCAGGGTGGAGGGATAGGGATGGGGTCACCCTGACCACCTGGACATTGTCTCCAGGAAGTGAAAATTTTTTTTGCAAAGTCAAGTAGAAAGGCATGTAGACTTTCCTGTGGAGGATGTCAGGATTACCTGGAGGTTACCCTGACCACCTGGACATCGTCTTCAGGAAGTGAGAATATTTTTTGCAAATTTAAGCATAAAGGCATGTACACTTAATTTTTTTTATGTAAAGTATGCGAAAAAAGTAAGTAAGCAAAAAATCGTAAAAAAAATAAGTAAAAAAAAGTAAAAAAAAGTAAAAAAAGTAAAAAAAGTAAATAAGTAGAACTAAGTAAGCGAAAAATGTTTAATAAATCCATTCTAGTCAGAATGTTTCATGTAAATCCTAAAGATCGAGAACGATTTTTTCTTAGATTATTATTACTTCATGTACGTGGGGCCGAATCTTTTGAAGATATACGCTCATACAAAGGCGTTGTTTATGATACATTTTATGAAGCATGTATAGTTAGAGGTTTAATCATTACTGATAATGAATGGGATAAATGTTTAGAAGAAAATTGTAATTTTCAATTTCTACAGGCACTATGTGAACTTTTCGCTTTCATTATATCATTTGATCACAATTTTGATGCCTTGAAACTTTATAATAAGTATAAAGAACATTTCTTTGATCCTAAATTTCCTGAAATTTTAGGAGAACAAAAGGCTTTAAAAATTATAGACAACGTTTTATCAAAACATAATTTAACATTGCAACAATTTAATTTACCTAATATTGATAATATTGATAATGAAAATCACAATGATATGTTTTATAATGATATTATTGCAAATGAAGATAATGACATAGAAATATTGTTAAAATCTTTAACATTGGAACAACAAACAATATTTGATACAATAGTAGAAGCAGTTTACGAGAATAAAAGAGAAAATTTATATTTTATAGATGGACCTGGTGGTAGTGGAAGTTATTTATTAAATGCTATTATAAAATTTGTGAAATTAAACAAAATACCAGAGTTAGCAGTTGCTTGAACTGGTATTGCAGCAAGTTTATTAATAGGTGGTAAAACTATCCATTTAACATTTAAAATACCATTTAATTTAAACGAACAATCAACATGCAACATTTCATCAAATTCACAAATAGGTCAAATTTTAAAAAATATTAAATTAATAATTTGTGATGAAATATCAATGACTTGTAAATATGCATTAGAAGCTATAGATATTTTTTTCAGAGATTTATGTCGAAATAATAGACCGTTTGGTGGTAAAATATTAGTAACATCTGGCGATTTTCGACAAACACTTCCTATAGTTCGATACGGAAATAGAACTCAAATATTAGAATCATGTGTAAAAAGTAGTTCTTTATGGCAATTATTTCAAAAACTTACATTAAATAATAATTTAAGATTGGTCAATTCAAACAGTATGTTTAAAACGTGGTTATTAAATATTGGAGAAAATAAAAATATTACAAAATTTGAAATTGATAATAACGTTATAAAAATTCCTTTAGAATTTATTACATTTAATAATTTGATAGATGATATTTTTGGTAATAAAATAAATATTGATGATTTACATACTCTTAAAGAAAAAGTAATTCTTTCACCTATAAATAGTGATGTTTTAGCGATTAATAACGAAATAATTGAAAGAAGTGAAGGTGACGGTAAGATATATTTAAGCATTGATAGTATTACTAATGATGAAAATAATAAGTTGGATGAAACAATAACAATAGATTTTATAAATTCATTAATACCAAATGGTTTACCACCGCATAAATTAGTATTAAAAAAAGGAATGATCGTTATGTTACTTAGGAATTTGCATTTAGATGGAAGTTTATGTAATGGTACCAGGCTCATGATTACAGAATTAAAACAGTACAGTATACATGGAGAAATTATAACAGGTAAAAATTCAGGACAAATTGTGACGATTCCAAGAATAGATTTATGTCCATCAAAGGATGATATACCTTTCAATATGGTTAGACTACAATTTCCTATTAGACCAAGTTTCGCTATGACCATAAATAAAGCACAAGGTCAATCATTTAAAAAAGTAGGTCTATATTTACCAAGACCTGTATTTAGTCATAATCAATTATATGTTGCATTATCAAGAGTTACAAATGAAATATATCTAAAGATAAAATTTTCGAAATCGTCAATGATACTCACTAATACAGAAGGAGATATACTTAATATAAATGAGAGTAATTTAAATAATAATGTAATAATATATACAACGAATATAGTTTTTTCTGAAGTGTTTGATACTTAAATACTACAGTTTATAATCAACGTCTAGCCTCAAAAATGTGATTCAACCGAGGGAGCGTTAGCGACCGAGGTAATATGGCTAGTTATACATTAAAATATATACTTTAAATTACTAAAATTTATTAGACTGACAGTAATGTTTTAGTCTATGTTAGTATTACTCTGACCACTTTATTTCAACGATGTTTATGTATATAGTAAATACTATTTATTGTTATTTAGTTACAATATGACTTGTACATTCCTAATATGATAATTTAATTTGGTACAAAAATGGACAAAAATGGAGTAATGGCAAAAAAGAGTGCTTGTACACTTTCTTAATATTGCTTAATTAGTGGAGTTATCTCAATATAACTCAGAAATTCCCGAAATATCCAGCAAATCCTATAATTAGTGGAGTTATCTTGGCATACCTCAGAAATTCTCGAAATATGCCGGAAATCCAATAATTAGTCAAATCATCCCAGAATACCTCACAAATTCACGAAATTTCCAGGACATCCCGTAATTAGTGGAGTTATCCCGAATACGTCAAATATTCTCGAAATATCCTCGAAATCCCGTAAATAATGAAGATATCTCGAAATAACTCAGAATTTCCCGAAATATCCGGAAATCCCGTCAATAGTGGAGTAAACCCGAATAAATCAGAAATTTCCGAATTATCCAAGAAATCCCGTAATTAGTGGACTAATCCCGAAATAACTCAGAAGTTCCCGAAATATCCAGGAAATACCATATTAAGCGAAATAATCCCCGAATACCTCATACATTCCCGAAAAATCCAGGTGTTTGGTGTTTTCCCGGAATACCTCAGAAATTACCGAATAATTTAGGAAATCCCATATATAGTGGAGATATCTGGGAAAACCACAGAAATTCCCGAAATATCCACGAAATCCCGAAATTAGAGAAGTTATCACGGCATACCTCAGAAATTCCTGAAATATCAAGTAAATGCCGTAATTAGTGGAGTTCTCCCAGAATACCTCATACATTCCCGAAAATCATGGGAATCCCATTATTATTGGGGTGAACCTGGCATAACTCAGAAATTCCCGAAAAATCCAGTTGGTTGGTGTTTTCCCGGAATATCTCAGAAATTACCGAATAATTTAGGAAATCCCGTATATAGTGGAGTTATCTGGGAAAACCACAGAAATTACCGAAATATCCACGAAATCCCGAAATTAGAGAAGTTATCACGGCATACCTCAGAAATTCCTGAAATATACAGGAAATTCCATGATTAGAGGAGTTATCCCGAAATAACTCAGAATTTCCCGAAATATCCAGGAAATACCATAATTTGTGAAGTTATTTTGGAATACCTCAGTAATTACCGAAAATTATGAAAATTAGTGAAGTAATCCCGTACTACTTCAGAAATTCTCGAAATATCCAGGAAATCCTGTCATCAGTGGACTTATATTATTATTTATACGTTATTTTGGAATACCATAGAAAATTCCGAAATATCCAGTAAATCCTGTAATTAGTGGAGTTATCCCGGACTATCTCGAAAGCCCCGAAAATCAAGGAAATCTCAACATTAGAGGAGTTATCCCGGAATTCCACAGAAATTCCTGAAATATCAAGTAAATGCCGTAATTAGTGGAGTTCTCCCAGAATACCTCATATATTCCCGAAAATCATGGGAATCCCATTATTAATGGGGTGACCCAGGCATAACTCAGAAATTCCCGAAATATACAGGAAATTCCATAATTAGAGGAGTTATCCCGAAATAACTCAGAATCTCCCGAGATATCCAGGAAATCCCGTCATTAGTGCAGTACCCGAATAAACCAGAAATTCCCCAAAAATCCAGGAAATATCATAATTAGTGAAGTTATCCCGGAAAACCTCAGAAATTCCCGATATATCCAGGAAATGCCGTCATTAGTGCAGTACCTGGATAAACCAGAAATTCCCGAAATATCCAGGTAATCCCGTAACTAGTGGAGTTATCCCTAATACCTCAAAAATTGCCGAAATATGCAGGAAGTATCATAATTATTCGAGTTATCCCGAAATATCTCAGAAATTCCCGCAATATCCAGGAAATCCTATCATTAGTGGATTTATCCCGAAATAACACAGATTTTGACGACATTTCCAGGAAATCCCATAATTTGTAAAATAAACATGGCATACATTTGAAATTCCCGAAATATCCAGGAAATACCATAATTAGTGAAATAATCCCGGAATACCTCAGAAATTGCGGAAATATACGGGAAATTCCATAATTAGAGGAGTTATCCCTAAATAACTCAGAATTTCCCGAAATATCCAGGAAATCCCGTAACTAGTGGAGTTATCCCTAATAACTCAAAAACACCCGTAATATCCAGGAAATACTATAATTCGTGAAGTTATTCCCGAATACCTCAGATAGTACCGAATAATTTAGGAAGTCCTGTAATTAGGGAAGTAGTCCCGGACTACTTCAGAAATTCTCGTAATATCCAGGAAATCTCGTTATTAGTGGCGTTATTCCCGAATACCTTAAAAATTCCCTAAATATCCAGTATAATCCGTAATTTTTGGTGTTTTCCCGGAAAACCTCAGAAATTACCGAAATATTTAGAAAGTTCCGTAATTAGTGAAGTAATCCCTGACTACTTCAAAAATTCTCGATATATCTAATAACTCAGATATTGCCGAAATATCCAGGAAATGACGTATTAGCGAAGTTATTTTGGAATACCTTAGAAAATCCCGAAATATCCAGTAAATCCCGTAACTAGTGGAATTATCCCGGACTATCTCGAAAGTCCCGAAAATCAAGGAAATCTCGACACTAGTGGAGTTATCCTGGAATTCCTCAAGAATTCCTGAAATATCAAGTAAATGCCGTAATTAGTGGAGTTCACCCAGAATACCTCATACATTCCCGAAAATAATGAGAAACCGATTATTAGTGGGGTTAACCTGGCATACCCCAGAAATTCCCGAAACGTACAGGAAATTCCATAATTAGGGAAGCTATCCCTCAATAACTCAGAATCTCCCGAAATATCCAGGAAATCCCGTCATTAGTGCAGTACCCGAATAAACCAGAAATTCCCCAATTATCCAGGTAATCCCGTAACTAGTGGAGTTATCCCTAATAACTCAAAAATTGCCGAAATATGCAGGAAATATCATAATTATTCGAGTTATCCCGAAATATCTTAGAATTCCCGAAATATCCAGGAAATCCTATCGTTAGTGGATTTTTCCTGAAATGACACAGATTTTGCCGAAATATCCAGGAAATCCCATAATTAGTGAAGTAATCCCGGAATACCTCAGTAATTACCGAATAATTTAGGAAATCCCGTAATTAGTGAAGTAATCCCGGACTATTCAGAAATTCTCGAAATATCCAGGAAATCCTGTCATTATTGGACTTATCCCGAAGTAACTTACATATTGCCGAAATATCCAGGAAATGACGTCATTTGTGAAGTTTTTTTGGAATTCCTTAGAAAATCCCGAGTTATCCAGTAAATCGCGTAATTATTAGAGTTATCCCGGACTATCGGTAAAGTCCCGAAAATCAAGGAAATCCCGTAATTAGTGGAGTTATTCCGGAATACCTCAGAAATTACGGTAATATCCAGAAAATACAATATTAGTGAAGTTCTCCCGCTATACCTCAGGAATTTCCGAATTATCCAGGAAATCCCGTAATAAGTGAACTAATCCTGAAATAACTTAGAAATTCCTGAAATATGCAAGAAAGGTCACAGTTAGTGTAGTAATCCCGGTAAACCTCAGAAATTCCGTAAATATCCAGGAAATACCATAATTATTGAAGTTATCCCAGAATACCTCAATAATTACCGAATAATTTAGGAAATCCCGTATATAGTGGAGATATCTGGGAAAACCACAGAAATTCCCGAAATATCCACGAAATCCCGAAAGTAGAGAAGTTATCACGGCATACCTCAGAAATTCCTGAAATATACAGGAAATTCCATGATTAGAGGAGTTATCCAGAAATAACTCAGAATTTCCCGAAATATCCAGGAAATATCATAATTTGTGAAGTTATTTGGAATACCTCAGTAATTACCGAAAAATTAAGAAAATTCCATAATTAGTGAAGTAATCCCGGACTACTTCAGAAATTCTCGAAATATCCAGGAAATCCTGTCATCAGTGGACTTATATTATTATTTATACGTTATTTTGGAATACCTTAGAAAATCCCGAAATATCCAGTAAATCCCGTAATTAGTGGAGTTCTCCCAGAATACCTCATATATTCCCGAAAATCATGGGAATCCCATTATTAATGGGGTGACCCAGGCATAACTCAGAAATTCCCGAAATATACAGGAAATTCCATAATTAGAGGAGTTATCCCGAAATAACTCAGAATCTCCCGAGATATCCAGGAAATCCCGTCATTAGTGCAGTACCCGAATAAACCAGAAATTCCCCAAAAATCCAGGAAATATCATAATTAGTGAAGTTATCCCGGAAAACCTCAGAAATTCCCGATATATCCAGGAAATGCCGTCATTAGTGCAGTACCTGGATAAACCAGAAATTCCCGAAATATCCAGGTAATCCCGTAACTAGTGGAGTTATCCCTAATACCTCAAAAATTGCCGAAATATGCAGGAAGTATCATAATTATTCGAGTTATCCCGAAATATCTCAGAAATTCCCGCAATATCCAGGAAATCCTATCATTAGTGGATTTATCCCGAAATAACACAGATTTTGACGACATTTCCAGGAAATCCCATAATTTGTAAAATAAACATGGCATACATTTGAAATTCCCGAAATATCCAGGAAATACCATAATTAGTGAAATAATCCCGGAATACCTCAGAAATTGCGGAAATATACGGGAAATTCCATAATTAGAGGAGTTATCCCTAAATAACTCAGAATTTCCCGAAATATCCAGGAAATCCCGTAACTAGTGGAGTTATCCCTAATAACTCAAAAACACCCGTAATATCCAGGAAATACTATAATTCGTGAAGTTATTCCCGAATACCTCAGATAGTACCGAATAATTTAGGAAGTCCTGTAATTAGGGAAGTAGTCCCGGACTACTTCAGAAATTCTCGTAATATCCAGGAAATCTCGTTATTAGTGGCGTTATTCCCGAATACCTTAAAAATTCCCTAAATATCCAGTATAATCCGTAATTTTTGGTGTTTTCCCGGAAAACCTTAGAAATTACCGAAATATTTAGAAAGTTCCGTAATTAGTGAAGTAATCCCTGACTACTTCAAAAATTCTCGATATATCTAATAACTCAGATATTGCCGAAATATCCAGGAAATGACGTATTAGCGAAGTTATTTTGGAATACCTTAGAAAATCCCGAAATATCCAGTAAATCCCGTAACTAGTGGAATTATCCCGGACTATCTCGAAAGTCCCGAAAATCAAGGAAATCTCGACACTAGTGGAGTTATCCTGGAATTCCTCAAGAATTCCTGAAATATCAAGTAAATGCCGTAATTAGTGGAGTTCACCCAGAATACCTCATACATTCCCGAAAATAATGAGAAACCGATTATTAGTGGGGTTAACCTGGCATACCCCAGAAATTCCCGAAACGTACAGGAAATTCCATAATTAGGGAAGCTATCCCTCAATAACTCAGAATCTCCCGAAATATCCAGGAAATCCCGTCATTAGTGCAGTACCCGAATAAACCAGAAATTCCCCAATTATCCAGGTAATCCCGTAACTAGTGGAGTTATCCCTAATAACTCAAAAATTGCCGAAATATGCAGGAAATATCATAATTATTCGAGTTATCCCGAAATATCTTAGAATTCCCGAAATATCCAGGAAATCCTATCGTTAGTGGATTTTTCCTGAAATGACACAGATTTTGCCGAAATATCCAGGAAATCCCATAATTAGTGAAGTAATCCCGGAATACCTCAGTAATTACCGAATAATTTAGGAAATCCCGTAATTAGTGAAGTAATCCCGGACTATTCAGAAATTCTCGAAATATCCAGGAAATCCTGTCATTATTGGACTTATCCCGAAGTAACTTACATATTGCCGAAATATCCAGGAAATGACGTCATTTGTGAAGTTTTTTTGGAATTCCTTAGAAAATCCCGAGTTATCCAGTAAATCGCGTAATTATTAGAGTTATCCCGGACTATCGGTAAAGTCCCGAAAATCAAGGAAATCCCGTAATTAGTGGAGTTATTCCGGAATACCTCAGAAATTACGGTAATATCCAGAAAATACAATATTAGTGAAGTTCTCCCGCTATACCTCAGGAATTTCCGAATTATCCAGGAAATCCCGTAATAAGTGAACTAATCCTGAAATAACTTAGAAATTCCTGAAATATGCAAGAAAGGTCACAGTTAGTGTAGTAATCCCGGTAAACCTCAGAAATTCCGTAAATATCCAGGAAATACCATAATTATTGAAGTTATCCCAGAATACCTCAATAATTACCGAATAATTTAGGAAATCCCGTATATAGTGGAGATATCTGGGAAAACCACAGAAATTCCCGAAATATCCACGAAATCCCGAAAGTAGAGAAGTTATCACGGCATACCTCAGAAATTCCTGAAATATACAGGAAATTCCATGATTAGAGGAGTTATCCAGAAATAACTCAGAATTTCCCGAAATATCCAGGAAATATCATAATTTGTGAAGTTATTTGGAATACCTCAGTAATTACCGAAAAATTAAGAAAATTCCATAATTAGTGAAGTAATCCCGGACTACTTCAGAAATTCTCGAAATAGCCAGGAAATCCTGTCATCAGTGGACTTATATTATTATTAGACCGTTATTGGAATAACGACTTAGAAAATCCCGAAATATCCAGTAAATCCCGTAATTAGTGGAGTTATCAATATTCCGAAAATCTGGAATCCGAAAGTCCCGAGCAAATCAGAAATCCCGAAATCTTCCAAATTAGAGGAGTTATCCCTAATCTCAAATCCCGAAATCAGGAAATCCGTCGCCGAGTTATCCCGTGTACCTGGATAAACCAGAAATTCCCGAAATATCCAGGTAATCCCGTAACTAGTGGAGTTATCCCTAATACCTCAAAAATTGCCGAAATATGCAGGAAGTATCATAATTATTCGAGTTATCCCGAAATATCTCAGAAATTCCCGCAATATCCAGGAAATCCTATCATTAGTGGATTTATCCCGAAATAACACAGATTTTGACGACATTTTCCAGGAAATCCCATAATTTGTAAAATAAACATGGCATACATTTGAAATTCCCGAAATATCCAGGAAATACCATAATTAGTGAAATAATCCCGGAATACCTCAGAAATTGCGGAAATATACGGGAACTTCCATAATTAGAGGAGTTATCCCTAAATAACTCAGAATTTCCCGAAATATCCAGGAAATCCCGTAACTAGTGGAGTTATCCCTAATAACTCAAAAACACCCGTAATATCCAGGAAATACTATAATTCGTGAAGTTATTCCGAATACCTCAGATAGTACCGAATAATTTAGGAAGTCCTGTAATTAGGGAAGTAGTCCCGGACTACTTCAGAAATTCTCGTAATATCCAGGAAATCTCGTTATTAGTGGCGTTATTCCCGAATACCTTAAAAATTCCCTAAATATCCAGTATAATCCGTAATTTTTGGTGTTTTCCCGGAAAACCTTAGAAATTACCGAAATATTTAGAAAGTTCCGTAATTAGTGAAGTAATCCCTGACTACTTCAAAAATTCTCGATATATCTAATAACTCAGATATTGCCGAAATATCCAGGAAATGACGTATTAGCGAAGTTATTTTGGAATACCTTAGAAAATCCCGAAATATCCAGTAAATCCCGTAACTAGTGGAATTATCCCGGACTATCTCGAAAGTCCCGAAAATCAAGGAAATCTCGACACTAGTGGAGTTATCCTGGAATTCCTCAAGAATTCCTGAAATATCAAGTAAATGCCGTAATTAGTGGAGTTCACCCAGAATACCTCATACATTCCCGAAAATAATGAGAAACCGATTATTAGTGGGGTTAACCTGGCATACCCCAGAAATTCCCGAAACGTACAGGAAATTCCATAATTAGGGAAGCTATCCCTCAATAACTCAGAATCTCCCGAAATATCCAGGAAATCCCGTCATTAGTGCAGTACCCGAATAAACCAGAAATTCCCCAATTATCCAGGTAATCCCGTAACTAGTGGAGTTATCCCTAATAACTCAAAAATTGCCGAAATATGCAGGAAATATCATAATTATTCGAGTTATCCCGAAATATCTTAGAATTCCCGAAATATCCAGGAAATCCTATCGTTAGTGGATTTTTCCTGAAATGACACAGATTTTGCCGAAATATCCAGGAAATCCCATAATTAGTGAAGTAATCCCGGAATACCTCAGTAATTACCGAATAATTTAGGAAATCCCGTAATTAGTGAAGTAATCCCGGACTATTCAGAAATTCTCGAAATATCCAGGAAATCCTGTCATTATTGGACTTATCCCGAAGTAACTTACATATTGCCGAAATATCCAGGAAATGACGTCATTTGTGAAGTTTTTTTGGAATTCCTTAGAAAATCCCGAGTTATCCAGTAAATCGCGTAATTATTAGAGTTATCCCGGACTATCGGTAAAGTCCCGAAAATCAAGGAAATCCCGTAATTAGTGGAGTTATTCCGGAATACCTCAGAAATTACGGTAATATCCAGAAAATACAATATTAGTGAAGTTCTCCCGCTATACCTCAGGAATTTCCGAATTATCCAGGAAATCCCGTAATAAGTGAACTAATCCTGAAATAACTTAGAAATTCCTGAAATATGCAAGAAAGGTCACAGTTAGTGTAGTAATCCCGGTAAACCTCAGAAATTCCGTAAATATCCAGGAAATACCATAATTATTGAAGTTATCCCAGAATACCTCAATAATTACCGAATAATTTAGGAAATCCCGTATATAGTGGAGATATCTGGGAAAACCACAGAAATTCCCGAAATATCCACGAAATCCCGAAAGTAGAGAAGTTATCACGGCATACCTCAGAAATTCCTGAAATATACAGGAAATTCCATGATTAGAGGAGTTATCCAGAAATAACTCAGAATTTCCCGAAATATCCAGGAAATATCATAATTTGTGAAGTTATTTGGAATACCTCAGTAATTACCGAAAAATTAAGAAAATTCCATAATTAGTGAAGTAATCCCGGACTACTTCAGAAATTCTCGAAATATCCAGGAAATCCTGTCATCAGTGGACTTATATTATTATTTATACGTTATTTTGGAATACCTTAGAAAATCCCGAAATATCCAGTAAATCCCGTAATTAGTGGAGTTATCCCGGACTATCTCGAAAGTCCCGAAAATCAAGGAAATCTCAACATTAGTGGAGTTATCCCGGACTATCTCGAAAGTCCCGGAAATCAAGGAAATCTCAACAAGAGTGGAGTTATCCCGGAATTCCTCAGAAATTCCTGAAATATCAAGTAAATGCCGTAATTAGTGGAGTTCAACCAGAATACCTCATACATTCCCGAAAATCATGGGAATCCCATTATTAGTGGGGTTAACCTGGCATACCTCAGAAATTCTCGAAACGTACAGGAAATTCCATAATTAGAGGAGTTATCTCGAAACAACTTAGAATCTGAGGATGAGGATGACATGGAGGTGCGCATTAGCAACTTAAGCGAGCGTTTTTCGGAGTTGGAGCTGAGAATTACTGCCTTGGAGGAAAATGAACCTTCCGGCGGTGGTTTAGACGCGTCATCATGTGCTTTGTCTCTCGACATTATAAGACACTTGTGAGGTTTTGGCCACGGGTCTGCCCTTGTCGTCGTCCCTTTCAGACTCCGGTATTGTTGACAAAGTGCTCGACACGATTAAGCTTCTTGTAATGTCGAAACAGGTTGTGGAGATTAGACCTTGGCTGCCGCGACTCAGACCAGCTTCAGAGGGCGAAATATCGGCTCAACCGCGCAGCCGAGGTTTGGTTTTTTGAATATCATCAGCTTCGGCTAGGGACCTGATAATCGACAGAGCACATTTGCTAAAGGGGCAGTCGGCGTCAAATATCTTTGGGTGGTAGGCAATCACATGTTATTTATTCGGCCGCTATGGCCCAAGTCTATCTTTGACCTTTGTCAGGTAGCAATACTGAAATGTAAAGAGTTAGGCTACGCGAGACCTGCTGTCTATAATTTAAGTGTATTTGTACGAAGGGTGAGGGATGGTCCACTCATGCATGTGACTTCGGAGGCCGACTTAAATAAACTTCCTCCGCTCTCGCCTCATACTAAATGAGACAGGGCTGGTCGGGTCGGGAACATTAAATCATCTAACACATTCACCATCTTTCATACTAATATTAATCGTTTAAAAACTCATTTTTCATCTAATGAAGCAATTGTTTTTCCTGAATCCCACGATGTCATTGCCATCACGGAAACCTTCCTCACCGAAAGCGATTCTTCTCAGATTCTTCAGTTACCTGGTTATGCTCTTCATCGGCTGGATCGAGTAGGTAAGGAGGGTGGTGGTGTGGCGGCGTATGTTCGGAATGAGTTTGCTGTGAGCATCTCTAACGCCCTTGAATTCCTTATTTTGCGTGTAGTAAACAGGACGGTGGCGTTGGCATTGGCAGTGGTGTATCGCAGGCCTTCTGCTGCTTACCCTATGGAGTTCTTCGATGTTCTTGCTGACATTCTGCCCAACTATAAACATGTCATTATTACTGGTGATCTCAACATTGATATGGCATCATCTAGCGCTGCAGCGAATATGTTGAGAGGGAGTATGACAGCTCTGGGCCTTTTCCTCGTTCCATCAGAACCTACGCACCACGCGGTAACACCGGCGGGAACATCTCATACTTGGTTGGATCTTTTCCTGGTTCGTGAACCAGTACCCGATTTTTTTTACAGTAAATCTACTTCTCCCTTTGAGGCGGGGCATGATGCTATTAGCATCTCCCTTATGATTAATAAATCGCAGGATCATGTCAAGAGGTTCTGGGTTAGGGACTTGGAGAGAATCAACCTTCATCATCTTGCTACCACCTTCACTTCATTCTTGGATCAATCGTCACATAACTCAGTACTTCCATCTTCAACAGTCACAGATTCACTTTCAACTGCCTGGCCTGACCAGCCCACTCCTTTAAGATCACTTTCATCTAATCATTTCGACCTACTTTCATCATCATTATCCTCCCTTTGTAGTTCGATTACATCAACGTTTAATATCATTGCTCCATCTAAACTAGTAACAATCAAAATAAAACATAAGCCAAGGGTTACTCAAGAGATAAGAACTATTATTAAGGCCAAGAATGATGCTTTCAAGCAGTTTCGTAACTCTGGCTTGTTTGCAGACTACAATGCCTATAAGTTGTAAAGGAACAGGGCTAAAAATACCATCAATTCTAGCAAATTCCACTACTTGCAAGTGAAGCTCGATAATGAAAAGGATCCTATTAAGTCCTGGAAACTTCTCAGAAATATGGGTCTAGGCTTGAAGTCTAATCCTTCGCCACTAAAACATTTTTCAACGTGTCAGCTCAATAGTTACTACGCATCTGTATCAAATCATTCTCTAACCTTATCTTATCTAACCTCTGTCATTTTCCCTCGTCTCCTTCCTTCGATTTGCTACCAGTGTCAGCCAAAAAAGTTCAACGGACTATTGTTAGAGCCTCTTCCAAGGCGTCGGGCATCGACGACATATCAGTCAATATGTTGAAATTGTTGGAACCGCAAATTACCCTGCCATTAACAGAACTTTTTAACGGTATGCTCTCTGCCGGATGGTTCCCCGATTGCTGGAAGAGGGTGGTGCTGTTTCTGTTGGCGAAGTCGAGTAGGTTGGAATCGTGTTCGGACACGAAACCAATTGCTAAGCTTTGCGAGATTTCAAAGGTGTTGGAGAGATTAGTGCATGATCAGCTGGTTGAGTACTTCGAATCTAATCATGTGTTAATCGACAGGCAAGCGGGCTTCAGAAAGGGTCATAGTATTCAATCAGCTCTTCTGGGGGTATTAGATGATGTTAGAAGAGCTATTGACTCCAGAATGATCACGATCTTAGTTTTATTTGATTTCTCCAAGGCCTTTGATACAGTTCCGCACGATAAACTTATCCGCAAGTTGGGTGATATCGGCTGTACAGACTTGGTACTTAACTGGCTTTACAGATACCTTGTGGGTCGCACGCAGGCCATCGTGGACGAGGTTGGTATGTTGTCTGACTGGCTCGAGGTGAATGCTGGCGTGCCTCAGGGCAGTGTTCTGGGTCCGATCTTATTTTCCATTTTCATCAACAATTTACCTAAGGTTTTCAAGTACAGCAACTATATGTTATTTGCCGATGATGCCCAGGTCTATCATTCGTTTTTTCCATCTGACTTCGACGCTGGTGTTCAACGCGTATCTCATGATGCGAACGCGATCGCAAATTGGGCATCGGAAAATGGCCTCTCATTGAATGTTAAAAAGACGAAGGTTATGATCCTGAGCAGTCAGGCTTTTATTTCGCGTATCAACCTGAACACTGCCCCGAAGGTTAAACTATGTAATGACTTGTTGGATTATGAGAATGTGGTAAAATCACTGGGGTTACTGATCACCCCTACCCTCGACTGGTCTAAGCAGGTCATGTCAATCTCTAGGCGTGTCCACGGAGTTCTGCATTCTTTACGCTATTACAATAAAGCATTATCGGTTAAGCTCCGCAAGAGTCTTGTTGAAACACTTATTTTTCCCCATTTCGATTATGCGTGTGCGGTATATAATGATGTAGATCAAACTAAAAATCTAAAACTTCAAAGACTTTTGAACGCTTGCGTTAGATGTGTATGGGGCAACATAGCGAAACGCGAACACGTCACCCCGTTTAGACTGGGTCTAAAATGGCTGTCGGTCGAGTCCAGACGCTCATATCTCATTGGTTCCCTAGCATTTAATATCATTGCTCACAACTCACCCTCATATCTAGCAAACCAATTTACCATACTTAATACCCCTGGCCAAAATCCCCGCTCTTCCTCTCATCATCCTCCCAAATCACACATGTACTTTCCACCACGTACAGAAGCTTTAATTAAATCACTTGTCATTACCTCCACCCGCATTTTGAATCAGCTCCTTCCATCAATTTTAACCCATCATGCGTCGACGGCTTCAAAAACACATTATTTAATCATCCGTTTGGGCTCGACCAAACAGCCTGGTCCTCACGGGTTGTGTCTGAGGGCTTGTTGCCGAGGTCCATCCCTCACCTGGATGAAGCAGCTTAGTTGCGTTTTTAATTGTTGTTTATTCAATTTTTATATTGTTTAGCATGTTTAATTTTATGAGTTTGTTTATTTAATTTTATTGTATTTTATTGTCATTTACTCTATCTTACTCGAGTGATGTATTCTGAGAGCAGATAATTTAATTATTGTTGTTTAGTTTTAAGTATTTATTGAATTGTACATATTATTTCTATTTTATTTTATTTTAACGTGATTTTATTTTATAGTTCTAAGAATTTATTTCTGTAATCTTGTACTAACAGTGCTTACGGGGTTTTTACCCCATAGAAGACAAAATAAAGATCAATCAATCTAACAATCAATCTATCGAAATATCCAAGAAATCCCGACCTTAGTGCAGTACCCGCATAAACCAGAAATTCCCGAATTATCTAGGGAATCCCGTAACTAGTGGAGTAATCCCTAATACCTCATAAATTGCCGAAATAAGCAGGAAATATCATAATTATTCGAGTTATCCCGAAATATCTCAGAAATTCCCGAAATATCCAGGAATCTATCATTAGTGGATTTATCCCGAAATAACACATATTTTGCCGAAATATCCAGGAAATCCCATAACTAGTCGAGTTAACATGGTATACATTAGAAATTCCCGAAATATCCAGGAAATACCATAATTAGTGAAGTAATCCCGGAATCCCTCAGAAATTTCGGAAATATCCAGAAAATACAATAATTAGTGAAGTTCTCCCGCAATACCTCAGGAATTTCCGAAATATCCAGGAAATCCCGTAACTAGTGGAGTTATCCGTAATACCTCAAAAACTCCCGAAATATCCAGGAAATACCATAATTAATGAAGTTATTCCGGAATACCTCAGGAATTACCGAATAATTTAGGAAATCCTGTAACTAGTGAAGTATTCCCGGACTACTTCAGAAATTTTCGATATATCCAGGAAATCCTGTCATTATTGGACTTATCCCGAAGTAACTCACATATTGCCGAAATATCCAGGATTGGATTGAGGATATCCTGCAATTGGTGGAGTTATCCCAGAATACCTCATACATTCCCGAAAATCAAGGAAATCCCGTAATTAGTAAAGTAATCCCGGACTAGCTCAAAAATTGCCGCAATATCCAGGAAATATCATAATTATTCGAATTATCCCGAAATATATCAGAAATTCCCTAAATATCCAGAAAATCCTGTCATTAGTGGATTTATCCCGAAATAATTCAGATATTGTCAAAATAACCAGGAAATCCCATAATTAGTGGAGTTGTCCTGGCATACCTCAGAAATTTCCGAAATATCCAAGAATTACCATAATTTGTGAAGTGATTCCGGAGTACCTCAAAAATTCCTGAAATATCCAGGAAATCTCATAATTAGTGAAGTAATCCCTACTTCAGAAATTCTCGAAATATGATGGATATCCTGTCATTAGTGGACTTATCCCATAATAAGTCAGATATTGTCGAAATATCCAGGAAATGACGCAATTAGTGAAGATATTTTGGAATACCTTGGAAAATCCCGAAATATCCAGTAAATCCCGTAATTAGTGGAGTTATCCCCGAATAGCTTAGAAATTCCTGAAATATCCAGGAAATTCCGTAATTAGTGGAGTTCTCCCAGAACACCTCATATATTTCCGAAAATCAAGGGAAACCCATAATTATTGGGGTTAACCTGGCAAACCTCTGTAATTCCTGAAATATCCAGGAAATCCCGTCATTAGTGCAGTAAACCTGAATAAACCAGAAATTCCCAAATTATTTTGAAATACCAGAATTAGGGAAGCAATCCCGGAATACCTCAAAAATTCCGGAAATATCCAGAAAATACAATAATTAATGAAGTTCTCGCGGAATACCTCAGGAATTCCCGAAATATCCATGCAATCCGGTAAGTAGTGGAGTTATTCCGGAATACGTTAGATATTTTCGAAATTTGAGGAATCCCGTACTTAGTGGATTTATCCGGAAAGAACCCAGATATTCTCGAAATATTCAAGAAATCCCGTGATTATTGAAATTATCCCTTAATAAACTAGAATTTCTCGAAATATCCAGGAATTCTCGTAATTAGGGAAGTTATCCCGGGATAATTTAGAAATTCCCGAAATATCCAGGTAATTTCGTAATTACCGGAGTTATACCCATATACCTCAAAAATTGCCGAAATATCCAGGAAATATCATAATTATTCGAGTTATCCCGTAATATCTCAGAATATCTCAGGATGAGTATTTAAAAAATAACTAAGACAAGCTAAGCCTTATGTGACAATATTCTGACGATTAAGACATTAGTTCTATATAAGTGCGTTAGGTGGCTACCTGTTAATATGTGGTACTTATTAAAGTTTGCTATCGGTAGGGCATATATACCCCATGTCTTCCTCGTCGGGATAGAGCTAGTTTTCAAACATTTTTATATCTTTCATCTGTATCTAGAGACGAGATGCCTGGACTCTACTGTTGAGCCCACCAGGCATACTCAGTCTTTTTAAGTTTTTATTAATTTTATACTACAATCAATTAAATTTTATATTATTTTTTGACTTAGTTTGTCTTACAAGGGAAGTACATGACCTCCGGGAAACGGATCTCATCCTAACTTTGGTATGTCTTTTATAATATAAAAATATGAAGAAAGCCAAGTTATCTCTTGCCAATGGCCACTTTTACGGAAGTTATTCGACATTCAATAATAATAGCAGTAAAAATTACTTCCAATTCGGTCGCTTATAACTCGGAAACAAATAAAGATAAACAATCGAACCAAAAACCAGAAAAAAAGTTGAGTTCATGTAGATATATATGGTTTGAAAAAAAGAAGCTCAAATTGCTTAATTTGAAGCAAAGTTATGAAGAAAATAAGAAATTGAAGATTATTAGGTCAAAAGAAACAATAAATTTTTCATATTAAATTTTGGTTAAAATTTCTTCAATTTTTTATTTTCTTCATAACTTGCTTCAAATTAAGCAATTTGAGCTTCTTTTTTTTCAAACCATATCTACTTGAACTCAACTTTCTTTTGGTTTTTGGTTCGATTGTTTATCTTTATTTGTTTCCGAGTTATAAGCGATCGAATTGGAAGTAATTTTTACTGCTATTATTATTGGATGTCGAATAACGTCCGTAAAAGTGGCCATTGGCAAGAGATAACTTGGCTTTCTTCATATTTTTATATTATAAAAAACATACCAATGTTAGGATGAGATCCGTTTCCCGGAGTTCATGTACTTCCCTTGTTAGTTATTTTTCAAACACTCATCCTGTGAGGTTTCTAAAATGGCTGGTATTAATACAGTCCGCCTTACTTGAATTGTGAGGAATGTTTTTTGGCTTGTGGAGATCAATAAATTCATTTATGACATAACTTATAGTACAAACAAGCAATAAATTCACGAATTTTCTAATAGTTGGAAAAATTCAAATATAAAATTATGTATTTATCCCGAAATAACTCAGATATTGCCGAAATAACCAGGAAATCCCATAATTAGTGGAGTTATCCTGGCATACCTCAGAAATTTCCGAAATATCCAAGGAATACCATAATTAGTGAAGTAATCCCGGAATACCTAAAAAATTCTCGAAATATCCAGGAAATCCCATAATTAGTGAAGTTATCCCGGAATACATCTGAAATTCCCGAAATATCCAGGATATTCCGTAATTTTTGGTGTTTTCCCGGAATACCTCAGAAATAACCGAATAATTTAGGAAATCCCGTATACAGTGGAGTTATGTGGGAAAACCACAGAAATTCCCGAAATATCCAGGAAATCCCGAAATTAGAGATGTTATCACGGCATACCTCAGAAATTCCTGAAATATGCAGGAAATTCCATAATTAGAGAAGTTATCTCAAAATAACTCAGAATTTCCAGAAATATCCAGGAAATCCCGTCATTAGTGCAGTAAACCCGAATAAAGCAGAAATTCTCGAATTATCCAGGAAATGTCACAGTTAGTAAAGTAATCCGAGAATACCTCAGAAATTCCGGAAATATCCAGAAAATACAATAATTAGTGAAGTTCTCCCGGAATACCTCAGGAATTCCCGAAATATGCAGGAAATCCTCAGGTATTTCCGAAAATTGAGGATATCCCGTACTTGGTTGATTTATCCTGAAAGAACCCAGATATTCTCGAAATATCCAAGAAATCCCGTAATTAGTGAAATTATCCCTTAATAAACCAGAATTTCTCGAAATATCCAGGAATTCTCGTAATTAGGAAAGTTATCCCTACATAACTCATAAATTTCCGAAATATTCAGGATATCCCGTAATTAGGGAAGTTATCCCGGGATAATTTAGAAATTCCCGAAATATCCAGGAAATCTCGTAATTAGCGGAGTTACTCCCGAATACCTCAAAAATTGCCGAAATATCCAGGAAATATCATACATATTCGAGTTATCCTGAAATATCTCAGCAATTCCCGAAATATCCAGGAAATCCTGGCATAAGTGGATTTATCCCGAAATAACTCGGATATTCCCGAAATATCCAGGAAATCACGTAATTAGTAAAGTTATCTTGGAATACCTTAGAAATTCCCGAAATATTCAGTAAATCCCGTAATTAGTGGAATCCGGGAAATGCCTTAATTAGTGAAGTTATCTCGGAGTACCACAGTAATTCATGAAATATTCACTAAATCTTGTAATTAGTGTAGTTATCCGAGAATATCTCATACATTCCCGAAAATCAAGGAAATCCTGTAAATAGTGGAGTTATCCCGAAATACCTGAGATATTCCCGAAAATTAAGGAAATCCCGTACTTAGTGGATTTATTTATTGAACCCAGATCTTCCCGAAATATCCAAGAAATCCCGTATTTAGTGAAATTATCCCTTAATAAATCAGAATTTCTCGAAATATCCAGGAATTCTCGTTATTGGGGAAATTTTTCCGGGATAATTCAGAAATTCCCAAAATATCCAGGATATCCTGTAATTAGTGGAGTTATCCCAGAATACCTCAGAAATTACCGTAATATCCAAGTAATCTCGCAATTAATGGAGTTATCTCGGAATAGCTCAAATATTTCCGAAATGTCAAAGAAATTCCAAAAATTGTGAAATTAGCAAACACACCCGCTGACACCGACTTTTAGAGTCGGGTCATAAAAATTAACATCTCTTGTGGGATCTCGTTAGTTGTTTCCTTACTTTAAACCTTACGTCGTTACTCGGCGTTACTATTAAAGTTAACGTAATTAATCAATGATATGTCACATATATTTTAATGTAACGTGTCACGCTTAATAACATAACAGTATAGTAAAGCATTACTAACAGGTGTGACTGAAAGGTTAAACGTTACACTATCAGTCGGCGTTACGGATAACGCTATAAAACCTAATATCCTTACAGTTAATGCATAACGCTTAAATTGTCACGCTTTTTAATCACATTTATTTAAAACAATTAAAACTAAATACATATACGTACATGTACATGCATGTATATTTTTTCAAAGTTAATTTCTTTTTTTATTTTTAATGTTTAAATATTAAACTTTTTAACTAATTAAATTTAAATTTAAATTTAAAATAACAAACTATGTTTAATATAAATTAATAAATTAATTTATACTAATTAACTTTCATGTAATGTACCCTCAAGATTTTATTTGAAATTGTAACCATTGATTACCAATTTTACATGGAACATTAACAGTATTTTTTAAATAACTCAATATATTCAAAATCTAAATATAAAATGTATCACTCCTGAACAATTTATTAATACTATTAAATTCTGAAAGTAACTATTTGTCAGCTGACTTAAAATTTTACGTATTAAATAATATTCTACATTCAGTAAAAGGATATTCTGCAATTGAGAAGTTAAAATTTAAATCTATAGAACAATTAATTTCTTATCTTGAAGAATGTTTTATATACCCTAATATTTTCGGTCATTTTTACTCTCTTATATAAAGGTGTTACAGAAATAAGAATATTAAATGAAGAATATTCTTTCAAACATCATAGACAACAGATATTGTTATTGAAAAAACCAAGCTTTTAGCCCTTGATACATTTCTAAAACAATTTCCGGATTCTACTTATGCAGTAATTTCAGAATATAAAATAAATAATTTATACGGTGCAGGTACTATGGTTCTTCACACTGAATACAAAATACTTGTCATAATAATTTAATAAAATCAAAAGAAAATTATAATAATTTAGGGAAGGAAATTATAATAACTTAGGAGAAGTGCTTAAATTATTTCCAAATTATAACTAAAATTCCCGAAAAATCAGAGTCTTACTCCTTTGGTTTTTCGATCATTGAATCAGTACATACAACAGATTATGAGGGATTTGAATCAGATTTGGATTCCACAGAATATAATTTGGAAATAAGTAGAATTCACAGACAGAACCTGCCAAATACTGATTTTAACTTTTACTCTACATCACCTAAAAGACTTAAAGTACGTATAAACTGGTTTAGCTCATATTCGTATTATAGATATAAAATAAAAATCATAAAAACTCGAAAGAATTTGACACAAGTTAAAAATAAGATAATAAATGTTTCTTATTTAAAATTTAAAATTATAAAAAAATAATTTATCGATCAATGTTAGAAAATTATTTAGTAATAATAGTACATTATGCACCAAGGGAGCAAAATGGCATATTCTCGGCGAGTGCGAGCTTGGCGGACGAGCGTAGCGAGGCCACCACAGACGCACGAGCGAGAATGTTGCTTTGCTCCCAAGATGCATATACTATTTTTTTGTCCTCGAGGCCGCAAAGTGCTGTTTTGTTCCCTGTTTACAGGTCGCAAAATGATCTATTCTCGGCCTCTTTTACACTGAACCACGCTCTTTCTATTTTCCGCTCGGTGTGCGAGAGGCCGAGAATACATCATTTTGCGACCTGTATACAGGGAGCAAAACAGCATTTTGCGGCCTCAGGACAAAAAAAGTTTTTAGTGGTATTTAAAAGAAAACTTACATACTTCATTAAATAAAAATTATCTTTCAAAAAACAACAAAAATTAAAAATAATCTGATACCTAGCTTTTCAAAAAAACACCGAATTATACGTTACTCTTACATTAGAGTAGATTCAAGTAAAAATTTTGTCGATCAGTATAAACATTTACATACAAAATGTGTCTAATAATACTCTAGATCGATTACAGAATATTTTTGTATACACTGCTTAACATAAAAGTATCTTCTTTTTTATTAATTGTATATTTATTACTATTAATGTAGAGCATCTCAGATATGAATCGCTTTTTATAGCATGTTTCAGTGTCTAAAATTTTAACATTTTCAAAATCAAATTTATGCTTTTTTGATACGTAAATTAACTACTGATTCAGGATTTCGTGATTTTTTATGTTCATTAATACGTTCCTTAAGAACTCGTTTAGTTTCACCCACGTATGTTGCCGCACAGTTTTTACAATCAAATTTGTAAACTATACCACAACAGTCCATTTTCTTTTGTGCATCTTTTCCTAATTTTATCAAACTCGTTAATTTATTACTAACAAGGGAAGTACTTTCATAACTTTCAACCAAATCAAAATATTTGAGCTTTTTTGTTTTTAAATCCAATCTATTTGATCTCAGCTTCTTCTGGACTTAAGTTTGAATGCATATCTTATTTTGTTTCTGAGTTATAAGCGACCAAAGTCAAGACTATTTTTTGCGAAATTTTTCGTTTTTTGCTTTTAAGCCCATAAAACATGGCATTGGCATACGGAACTTCAGGTTTCTTCATATTTTTATAGTAGAAAACATATCCTAGAGTTTGGTTAAGATCCATTTCCCGGAGGTCAAGTACTCCCCTTGTAAGAGTAGGTACAGTTGAAATATTATATTTTTTTAACATAACTGAGCTTTTATTAAATCAATTTTTGTAAAATGGTAAAGGAAAGAAAACAAATGGATATTTCTTATTCATTTTTGCCTTGTTGTCAGTTAATCTAATTTTACGAAGCTTCTCTTGAAATGCGAGGTTATATAACTTACGTGGCTAATTATTTTTATGTAAAATTATATACGATAGTTTTCGTTTGTTTGACTGTGTGGTTCGAATTGAAATTAAGAATTCTATCAGAATCCGATGATTTTATATACCAATTTGTTTTTTCTAATTAAAGAAATATCCAAAAAATGAATCCTACTATTTGTTTGCAGTTCCTGCGTGAATTGTAGTTCCTCGCTAAAACCATTAAAAACGTCAATAACGACCTCTATGTGTTCTTTTTTTATACATGTAATAGTATCGTCTACGTATCTGTAATAAAATAAGGGAACGCACTCATATACATTTTTTAGTTTCGTTAAACAATTATATTCAAGATCTTTCATAACAATATTCGCAAAAAACGGAGGAATAGGCGATTCCATAGGAGATCCAAAAACTTGATGTTAAAAAGTATTGTTGAAAGTAAAATATGTATTATTAAATAAGAAACAAACGATATTTAGCACTTCTTGAAACGGAATTTTGCAGTTATTATGAATACTTAATAAGCGTCGATTCAAACTGTCAAGAACAGCTGAGCAAGAAACGTTAGTAAACAAAGACTTTACATCAAGAGATATAATAATATATTCATCCGAGACCGTTATATTTTCCAGAAAGCTTTCAAATTCATAACTATTATTTATGTGTCATTTTGGTGTAGGAATTGATTGTTTAAGGGGATGTCAGAGCTATAGCCTCCATCGATAGCCGCTCGATCTCGAGGATTCGAATAGCGCTGTAGTCAGGTGTCGATTTCTACGATAAACGTACATCAAACATAAATTATAAATTTTACAGCTACATTGAGCTGTTGAAAGATATTTTCCCCCCAGCTATGACTAAAGTTATGGTAATTGTTATATTTCTTTTGGCAGCAAATGTTTATTTTTTTAAAGAAATGTGTAATACGTTACGTATATCACTACGGCAGATATAGACTCAATGAATACCAGACTACACGTTTCTTTAAAAAAATGAACATTTGATGCCAAGAGTAATTCTACAATTACTTTATTTTTAAATTAATTAATATTTTTATCGGTCTTACAGTCAATTATATGGGCATAATTAATATATAATTAATATATAATATATAATAATATAATTATTGTAAGACCGATAAAAATATTAATTAATTTAGTTATACTACAGTCGACAGAAGTAATATTTTATTATCTTATTTTTAGTCATCGCTAGGGGGAAAAGTATCTTTCAACAGCTCAATGTAGCTGTAAAATTTATAATTTATGTTTGAAGTACGTTTATCGTAGAAATCGACACCTGATTACAGCGCCATTTGAAGCCTCGAGAGCGAGCGGCTATCGACGGAGGCTATAGCTCCGACATCCCCTTAAGACCATTATAAGTTATTTTGGATAAAAAATGTGTCGGAGAATTGATTAACGATATGATCAGCCTGAGTGGACTATTTTCTTTATGAATTGTCGGTAAGCCGTATGCTTTTTCTAAGCAAGTGTCAGATTGAGACAACTGGTTTTTATGATATTTTTTTCTAAGTATTCATTCTCATTCAGATATTCCAGTATATCATAAACATTCTTCTGCAATTTTTTCAACGGATTCTCATTTACAACATTGTATACTTTATCGTCATTTAAAAGCGAGTTCATTTTATCTACATATTTGGACCTTTTCTCACATACAGTAAGCTTACGCTTGTCAGCATGCAAATATTTTCTTCTTTTACCCTAAGCATGAACTTTTCAGAAATTTAAGTGTATTACGATATCAAATCGATTGCATAATATCTCTTCAAGATAATACCGATTGCTCTATTTCGTTACAAATTATGCATAGTAAAATAAAATTTAAACTAATTTTAAAATCAAGCATACGATTACAAATTCGCGGGTTATCTCCAAAAGAAACACAACACCGTTACAGAACGTTTTATGTCAATAGTAAGAAAAATAATTTATTATTAATTTTTTGATGTACTCGATAAATATTTCTAAGCGAGAAAAGTGTTCTAAATATTTGTAATTATTATTAGATTGAATTTAATCAATATCTCAACTCTTGATGTTGCGCAATATGTGATATAGTGCGATTTTTCATAAGAGGTATTGAATGTATAAAGCTTTACCTCAAATATCCTAAATAAATCAAATTTAATTCAACAAGATTCAAATTATTATCAAGTAATATGCAAAATTTGTCTGCTAGTAGTGCGATAATATTCTTACGCGCGATACTTTGTTTTATTTATGTAATTAAAGGAAAAAAATATAGAAATAAAATTATTTTATTTTATAAATAAGTAAGTAATTATATCGTGTAATAATCTGATTCTAAAACGCTTTAATGTGAATGAAACAAGAAGAAAAACATTTTTATTGGTTTTATTGTATTTATCACGCTGCACTGGGGATTTGGGTGCAGGTGAGGTGGATGATAAAATGGTGGGGTGAAAGATAGGAAAGGCGCACACTGCCGGCCATAGTGTTTACATCGTCGGCGACGACAACAACACGACGGAGTTGACAATTACGACGTAGGCTGCCTGCCAGGTAAGAGTTTGCTTCGTCCCATATTAGTATTGTCGACTAATACATTCGACGTTCCAGGGCTGTTCTCTTTCTTTCTCGCTCTTCTGGCTGCGAATCACGTATTTGAAAGACGGCTCGTAGTTTATTTAGTATACTGTGTGTGAGCAATGTTATTGCAATAACATTGCTTACTTAACCTCTTCCAATGCCCTGTCCTGTAGACACTTACTTAAATAAATGTTTGCTCCTGTCTGCTCCCTTGTAATAAACCATTATTACGTTAACTGACGCTTACAGGTATTAGATTACTGTTAGACCTGTTGGCTTCCTGGCAATTTTGTTAATATGTATTGTAACGGGGTACGGATTGAATATAAGGAATAAAAAAATGAACGAAGGTATCGGGGCGCGAACCCACGATCCCGGGAGCGCTAGGCAGAAGCCTCACCACTGCGCTACCATTCGCAATTATCCCGGCTAGTCGACTTGGTCGTATCGACGAACGTCGTCGATAATCCAGGGACCTACCTAAGCCAACACTCGAAATCCGTACCCGTTATATCCCCCACCCAAACGCGACCTTCGCCCTCGGGGAGCCGTTTGATCACTTCGATCACCTGGGCTAGAAAGGCAAAGGTTGTCCCTGCTCGACCGGTGTCAAGAAGACCGTTTTCTGAGCACCGGGAGCCTCGTTAGGGATAGCCGTGCGTTTGCACCACCACGCTTGAGATCCCAGAAACTCAAGCTCCCCTACGTCTAGTGCATACCTTGGAGGTGTACTGCGTATACGTATACACACTGTGCCGAGGGACCCACAGGCTTTTCTCCTACAGTCGTACCTCCGCACTTTTTGACATTTTCGCGGGGAAATCCACCGGGACTGTGGTGGTGGGGATGGGAGTTTATGACCGACTTCGGTCGAGAATTAGCCAGGCGAAGATAAATTTCTTCGTCTCTTCTGGTAAGTGGGTTTTTGAGTTGGACGCCATTTGTAACGGGGTACGGATTAAATATAAGGAATAAAAAATCAACGAAGGTATCGGGGCGCGAACCCACGATCCCGGGAGCGCGAGGCAGAAGCCTCACCACTGCGCTACCATTCGCAATTATCCTGGCTAGTCGACTTGGTCCTATCGACGAACGTAGCCGATAATCCAGGGACCTACCTACACCGACACTCGAAATCCGTACCCGTTATAGTATATAGGAATAAAATGGATTGCTCGTTATTGATAATATTGATGGGGTGAGTATGCTATCAAGATGAGTATAAAAGAATTTATAATACGCTTGATAAATGGCTCGTGCTATTTATCTCGAGGTATAAGTGTTTAGTCTTTGTTGACTGCTGCTTGGCTGGACATGACTGTATTATGTGCGTGCTGACAAGGAGGGGTTCCACCTTCCGGGAGACAGATTTTGTTGCAACTTTGAGAGCTGTTTTGTGGTACCCAAATTTGAAAGAATTCATATGAAATTTAATCTCATCGGCTGTTTCACAAAAGTTATACGCAGTTATCGAAAAATCGTGAAAAAAATATGTTTAAGCTTAATCGCCAATAACTCGGAAAGAAATAGACGTACTTACTCAAACTCAAATTCATTAATTAGTTGAGATCATGATTACCAGAGGTCGAGTATGAAGTAGACATGGTTTAAAAAAACGCTCAAATATCTCAACTTGGACAAAAGTTATGGAATCTGAAGTTATGAAATTCCAGTGGAAGATAATGTAAAAAATAAGAGTTAGATAAAATTTTAACGAAAATTTAGTATTAAAATTTGATAGACTTTTTAGGCAAATATTTCGTTAAAATTTTATCTAATTCTTATTTTTTCTATAACTTTTGTCCAAATTGAGATATTTGAGCTTCTTTTTTTTTAAACCATGTCTACTTGATCTCAACTATTTAATGAATTTGAGTTTCAGCAACTATGTCTATGTCTTTCCGAGTTATTGGTGATTAAGCTTAAACATATTTTTTTCACGATTTTACTATAACTGCATATAACTTTTATGAAACAGCTTATGAGATTGAATTTCATAAGAATTCTTTCATATTTGGGTACCAGAAAACAGTTCTCAAAGTTGCAATGAAATCCGTTTCCCGGAAAATGGAACCTCTCCATGTTAGTTTCTCGTTCTCATTGTATAATTAATTTTTTCAATTCTACTTGGTTTGAGGTTTTAAAGTTAAAATACATAGTTCATATTTTGGTGTAGCGATAGTGAATGACTGGAATATTCTTTTGAACAGCTGAAATGATGATCAATTTTTTACCAGTATAACAATTTAATATAACTACCAATAAATGTAAATGCTAAATAAATATATAACTAACGTTAATATACATATACGCACACAACTAAATATATAAAACATTTTGAAAGATCATTAAATAACTTTTAATATATTTCATCATGTATATTATCATATGCAAAATATTAAATGAAATCAATTATTATAAACATTTTGTTAGTTTATAATTATAAGTAAATTTATAATAGAGAGCACATATATATCCGTATTAATGTATACGCGATAATGTGGATCTTGGAGAACCGAAAGTTTATCGCGACCCCTGGTAATCACGATTTACGTTAGATTCGCAAGTAAGTCTAGCTTTTAGTATAATAAACTACGAATACGTAGGCGATTATCGTAAACTCTATTAGGTAGAATACCGGTATTTTATTCGAGGGTCTCAACTAGCAGACGAATAATCCGCGAAAGATAGAGGTATTCCCGCAATTGGGTAATATTTGTGTAAATAAAGAGAGCGCAGCTAATAATTAAAATTAAGTAAAAAATTTACTTAAAGTAGGAGGAAATATAATTATTTTTACGATGCTATTAACTGAGAGCGTGTCGGTTTGGAGCATTTGAATGAGGTATACCAGTGCATACGAGAACTTACTGTATCTCGAAATCCAGTATCTTCTCCGTCCTGGTTATCAGGCCAGTGAAATCGTCGGTCATAACCCTACTTTTTTCTCGCACACTGAGACCGACATTCGGTATCCTTCGGCGAGTATTCACGATCAACTGACTTCCCGGAACCCTTGCTCAAGTCAGGTGACTCGACGTTTCACAATACGGAACAATGATGAGTTTATAAATTTTTTAATATAAGAAAACAAATCCGGAGAAAAGCCTCCTTATACAAAAACCTTACCTCTTTTTAGAAAAACAAATTTCTAAAATATGTTATTATAAGAAACTTATAGGTACAATTATTATTTACACGTATAGCAATATAGTATACGTAAATTATATACATGTACATTATGAAAACTGAGTTTATTCTTGCCTTTGTTTAACGCATAACAAAATATTCAATACAATATAATTCTATATTTATATTTATATATTTATATATAATTTATATAACATATCGTTGCTTCTACATATCTTAAAACTTTTTATTTAACTGATTATGTCTGTATATATTTTCCCTTTTCAGGACTTAAATATTTACATTCTGCGCGAATTTTACATCGGGATATTAAGCCAGGAAATCTCCTTGTCAACAGCAATTGTGTCTTAAAGGTGAGGTTTCTATAAATAATAATATAATACCACACGTTTCTTAATATTAATTCATTTAAAATATTAAATAATTTACAAGTGATGATAATCATATAATAACATGTCAATATATATGGGTGGTTCTCTGTGAAATCGAAGATGAAAAAAATGAATATTTCTGTAACTGTGGGAATATGTTTTAGAGGTGTTCAGTAGTTTCTGAATTTTTTCAGATTTTTGGAGCTGTTATTTTAAGTTACAGAGAGTCAAAGTTTACATTTTAGCATTTTTTACATTATATGCCCATTTTCATTAATTTGTAGCTCCCAGTGGATACATTTTCAATATAAATATGAAAAAATTTTTTTTATAAAATATTCTGAATTCTTAATTGAAAATTCTTTTAAAGTCATATAAATATGGGCTATTTCACGTCAAGTGGTATCATGAAAATTTGAAATCACACCAAATTTTGAGAACAGGCTGGAAATATCTTCCAGAAAACATTCACCACTGGTCTTGGCCAATAGCTTAACCACCGCCACTCGAAAGCTCTTGAAAAATGTGATCTTTGGAGCGCTGTTAGATCAAAATCAATTATAGCGTGGCCACTTTTTTTGATAATCAATTTTTTTTATATTTCCGGGTGTCCTATCTCTTAGAGATTTTAAAATTAAGAATTGTAATCTGGGTAGATAAGTTCTAAAGATTACTTTGAACAAAAGTTGTATGTAATGTTAGTTAAAAAAAATCAATAGATTTTGAGATAAATGGCTTTGGAAATAGCAACTTTTTCTTAAAATTGAAAAATTTCCATTTTTTATGGTGGAATAACTCTTATTCAAATTATTTTTAACACCTAAAAATTTTTTTTTCTATTTTCTGGAAGATATTTCTACCATACCACTTGGTATGAAATAGCCTACATATATTGCAACGTGTTTTATTCATTATATGGAGATTTAGTAAGCCAATTCAATTTATGCATCAAAATAAAAAAAAATATATTAAATCTTATATGATTGATGAACGTTTGTTATTAAGCGTTCAATAACTCCCTCGGTGGCAACCAATTCCTTAACTGCTTCATTCAATTGCAACGAAAAAGTTGAAAATTAAAGGAAAAAAGAAAAATATAAGATTTAATAAAATCAAATAAAAAATTTATGTATTTTATAACAAACTTCTTATTATATGGAAATTAATAATAGTGAAAGATAAAATTAATATCTCATGCGGAAGTACAATGCCGTTGAAAATTAGTTGATCTCCTCTAATGTGGATTCTTCCGGTTGCATTTTTTAAATATATATATATATATATATATATATATATATATATATATATATAGCAAAGTTTTATTTAATTAAGGACTTGCAATTTAGGAACGTGAAAAGGTATTTGATTACATGCTGTAACGGGGTACGGATTGAATATAAGGAATAAAAAAATCAACGAAGGTATCGGGGCGCGAACCCACGATCCCGGGAGCGCGAGGCAGAAGCCTCACCACTGCGCTACCATTCGCAATTATCCCGGCTAGTCGACTTGGTCCTATCGACGAACGTCGCCGATAATTCAGGGACCTAACCTGCGCCGACACTCGAAATCCGTACCCGTTATAATGCATAAATAAATGAATAAACAGAAATTAAATTGTTTTGGCCCTTGGCTCTTTTTCCTAATTTATTTAATAACATAAAATAAATTACAATATGTGTTAACATTTGGATTGTATATAAATGTATATATCGTTTAAAATTTATTAATATTTATCGCGACGTGGCCCGAATCTATTATTGAACTATTTGCGCAAATTCCAGAAAATACAAACTAAAAAATGTCTATTGCTAGAAAATTAGTTCGGTATATATTTATATGTATTTTTTCTATTAAACTTCAAATTTTATCGCGAAACGGTAGATAAACTTTTTCACATCCTCGTTGGCGATTGCTAAAGGGAATAATACAGAACCTTAAGGTTCACCCAGCCTAGCCCCAGGCATCGGCGTCATCCTTGCGGATGAGGTGCACTCAAGGATAAGAGTCGTAACTCTTTTATTCGTGGTAAAAAAAGAAATTTCGCAGTCCCATATAAAAACACCGGACTACTCGGGGCCTGTTGCTGCTAGGGCTACCCAGCTCGTAAAAAGGAAAGGAGTAATGGTTAGGGTTTTCCGTAGTGCAGCATACTTACTACTGCAAATTTCTTATCAGAATTCCTGCGAACCTTTTTCTCTCCAGCTGTCTACTTGGGTTATTCGGGCGTGACTGAGTAGAACCTCCGGCGAGACTGAGCTCCCGAGTAAATTATCTTGCCGATTTAGATAAAGAATCAGATAATCTTGTGCGCGAAGGGTTAATTCTAATTACGCATGTGTTAGGCACGCGCACCTAGATATTGTAAGATTTTTCATTACTTTATATCTTTCCTTCGTTAATTGTTATGATAAGAAAAAAATTATTAATTCATAAAATATAGGAGTATTAAAAGCGATTTTATGGATGCATTAATAAAAATAAATCGTTTAATTTATTAATGTTTATATATTAAAAAAAAAAGATGATTAAATTAATTAATATTAATACACGTGTTATCGGTCTCCTCTTTGTATGGATCTTCGTCGTCGCGCACGAACTTGGAGACCCCGCGTGTTTTTTTATGGCAGTCAAAAACTGCCTACAAATTTTGAGAAAGCTAAACCATTAAGTCGACTTTTGTTTGAAATATCTGGGAAAAATGCCCAAAATATTAATAGAAATGTATATTTGTTGCCTTATAACGATGAATCTGCTAACATGGTATTATAAAAAAATTCATGCAGTTACCTTGGAGCGGTAGAAAAACATCTCCACTTTCTTCAGTATCAATCTAATCTCCTGTAAGCTGTTAAAAATACAATTACCTATTATTATACAATTATAAAAAAGTTATATTCAAACATTTATAATGCTGGATTTTTAATTTTACAACTACTATAAGAATTATAATACTAATTTGAAGGATTACTATAAATGTTACGTTACATCATTAAATGTAACATAAACGTGTATAACAAAAAAAAACGCAACCCGAAGCAATGCCGCTATGGGCGCTCTCCGACGTCCGCGCGCGACCAAGACTCGACTCGAAGCAACTCCACCGCGGGCGTTCTCCGACGTCCGCGCTCGCCTAACTATACTCGCGGTATTTGCCGCCGCGGCCGTTTCCAACGTCCGCGCTCCTCTAGTATATTTAACTCGCGTATCCACGCGCGAGCAGTATTCCACTCGCACTAACTGGATCAACATCACCAACGACAGCCAGTCTCAGCGATTGGTTATTTAAGCCGCAACGCATCAGCCCAACTGTAATACGACTCAACGATCGGTAATTTAAACCGCAACGCCAAGGGATCAGAGAAGAGCCTCTTGGTCATCCGGGTGTCAACGGCCGTCACAGAGATCACGGGGAGCCTTCAATTTTTCGGCGGTTATCGACGAACCTTGGACCGTGATCTTCAACCTTCTCCTGGAAATTCTGGCGTATCGAGCTAGGGGCTCGCAACCCTCCCGGTAACGTCGCGTCTCGTGTGCGGGTTTTTTAGTGCGCGTTCTATCGAGTGCGGGATCCCCTCAATCTTTTCACTTTATTCTTCTCGAATCTTTTCATTTTTTTTGTACGCGTCGGTTCGGTGCGGTACGCGTCGGTTCGGTATGATACACGTCGGCTCGGTACGCGTTACGGTCGTCCGTCCATCGCGCGTTACAAACCACACACACCACACAAACACATACTAAAGCGAGAAACGCCGGTTTCCCCACCGGAGGTGACGACTTCTCGGATAAACGGCCACACGGTCTGCAAACTCGATATCTCTATCTCTTTCTCTCTCACAATTCGTTCTATTCTACTTTCCTATCTCTGTAATTTCAAGGAGTTTTTCTCTCTTTGGGGTTTTCTCCTTAGAGCCAATAAATATCAACTATTTATCTGGCTCAAATCAAGAGAAAATTTAATTATATCTGTCATTCCCATCCTAACACGAAAACATACAAAACGCGCGGGGATTGTGTGGCTCTCGACACTACAATAAATACTAAAGAAATAAAAACTATCAGAGAAAAAATTCAGTGTTATCAATATTTGAACATAACTTTTTTATAATTGTATAATAATATTATATTTTAAACAGCTTACAGAATATTAGATTGACACAGAAGAAAGTGGAGATAGTTTGCTACCACTCCAAGGTAACTAAATAAATTTTTTTGTTACAGTAGGCGCAAAATGCAGTTTTACACCTCGTTTTTCGGGCGTAAAATAGCGATTTACACTAAAATTATAATTTTACGCCTTATTTTTACAGTTTATACTTTGTAAAACTTTACTAAATTCAATCAAATTTTAATTCGTTTCAATTTATATTTTATTTATTTAATTTATAAAAATATTTTTTTATGGGGGAGCTCCGGTTTCCCTAATCCACTGGCGGGGGCTCCGCCCCCTGCTCTACCACTGGGGCCTGCGGCCCTGAACCCGTTCTCCTCCTTTCTCTTACCAATCTGACTTTAGATCTTACTCTTTTTATTTGATGTAGTTAATTTGATATTATTCATAGCTTAAGTAATTGCATTTTCCACCTCCTGTATCAAATAATAGAATTCGCCACTCGTGCGTAAGGATTTCCGCCCTTCTGCGATCGCGAAACACTCGTGCACTCGGATCGCACTCAAGGCGTAAAATTTCATTTTACGCAGTAGTGACGAACAGTACTATTTTGTAATAATCATGTTACCAGATTCATCGTCATAAGACAACAAATATACATTTCTATTAATATGGCTAAAAGTATTGTCATGTTTAGACATGCACCGATTATTATAACAATATTACATGAAGGCAAATGGTTATTAAACCATTTGTCTTCCTTTCGCTCTTGTTTGACTAGGACTAACCTTAGGTCTCCGCAAGTAGCGAGCGAAGTTATTTTGAGTGTAGCGATTCGAAATATAATGTGGGTTTACAATATAATATATTTTTGTACTCGTATTAATCATGCATTATTTATTTAAATTTTGTTAACATAATTATATATTCTTGTTTTTAAATGAACATATATAACTAAATTCCTCCAGCTTTAAATGAACAAAACACACATAAAATTACAATATTTTGTAATCAATTGCATAAAATTATTGAAGTTTATAAACATTTTTAATATTGTAAACATAAACAATTGCACGGGAAACACGTTAACAAATTATCTTGTTTATTGAATAAAATACACGTAATATTATTTTATTACAAACATTACTAATTAATATACAAAATAAGAATTATTATAAATAAGTGCAGTTAAATTATAAATTGTTATAGTTTAAAATATGAATTATTGTGAATAAATTGCAATTCAAACTATGAATATTTGTAAATAAAACGCGGTTGGTTCAGTAATTGAAATGATATAAAATATCAGGTATGTCTTTACGAATATTACAAAATCATATAGATAGCCGAAAAGAATATACCTTAAGTATCCAAATATATATATGGTGGATTCACTGTCAAATCGAGAAACAAAAAAAATTTTTTTCTGTAACTTTATCAAAACCTTCTTTTACATGTTTTGGATGATGGTCTAAATTTTTAGAGGCAAAAAATTGGTAGTTTTAGAGATAATTAAGGAAAAAAATGGTTAAATTAACGTTTTCTTGATTTAAACTTTTATAACTCGAAATTGACTAATTCAATGCAAAAAACACAAAAGACCTTTTTTTCTGTAAATTACATGAACTTTAAGAAAAAAAATTGTCCACGATCATTGAGCGTACCAGAAATATTCAGCATTATAAAGAAATCATTAAAATTGTGAAAAAGTCGTTTTCGCTCCAGGCTATCATATCAGAAAAAATCATACAACTTGCTTTAAATATACTTTTTTAACCCTGTGAATTACAGAGTGGACGATATTATAACGGTATTAATTATTGAAATATGTTTTAAATTAAATTAATATCGTTTGGTAAACGCGAGTATTCGACACAATAACTTTTCGCGGAAACGGCGCGGCGAACGAACAACGATCCGTGTGTAAGGGATGAAGAAAGGACCTCTACACGGCCCACGGAAATTTCAGTACGGCAAAGGACGGTCAACGCTACGGTTTGAGGCGATACGTGTGAGGAAGCACGGACGAGAATCAACACGTTTCCCGGGGTACACGTGTTGTTGCCATAGACGCGAGGAAACACAGCGAGCCCTAGGAAGTGGGGCTCGACATAGTGGTTCGTGTGGATATCGTGTCACAAAAGAGACGGTGCGCGACGTGGATCATCGCCTCTTCTTCTGTGAGTTTCCTTAGTCCTTGCCTCGACGAGAAGGCTACCTGTCCGACAGGCAACTAGAAGGTCTAAAGCGTATTTGACGTCCGGGGCATTGTAAGGACGCCACATCAAACGTAAGTCGGGATAAGATCCCACGTTTTAATAAGGCGCGATCGCGAGCGGATCACCGTTGCCAGCGGGCAACGTATCTGTAAAATCGAGGGAGAGGGGATGACTCGGCCGGCGACTCCCGTCTCTCTCACTCTAGTACTTAGAGATAAACCTCGTTAAGCTCTCTTCTCGAGATAGCTCAGGACGATCCCGCCGGAGGCCTGATTCACTAACTTTTACGCGTGCGTTAATGGGACTTAGCGCATGCGTAAGAGCAGTCAACGCCAATATTTAGTGTATGGCGAGTGCGTTATAAGGAATAACGCAGTTTTATGTCTTTACATGGCGATAAATGATGCGCTAAACACACTTTAACGCCAAACTATACAACCGACCTCACGACATAGTTGTACATCCTTATCGAGCTAATATTCTATACCATCTCTAGTTTCTATAAGCATTAAAAGCATATAAATACAAAAGTGACTATCTCCATAAATATTTTTTTTAAATAGACGTTTTTTTATTGTATTTAGTAATTTAAATTATAATACTTATCATTTTAATTTTCTGTATAACTTGAAGTTTTAAAAAATACATAATTTACAAAAGTATAAAAAATACCATATGTATAACAAATCATTTGAATTTTAGACATTAATTAACAAAAAACTACAGTCAATGCTAAAAATACATTCACTGCAAAACACAAACAACTGCTTTCGGATCTATGCGATTAATTAAAGTCATTAATCAATTTTAAGTAAGTTAATATGTATTAAAAAATGAATAGTAGAAATGCAAAACATTTAATAGGTATTATATAACCCTAGCTGTCTTCGTTTAAGCTACTAAATACATTCCCGCTCAAAAGTTTAAGCTTACCAAAAAAAATCGACTCAACTTCGAAGAATGCTACAGAAATCTGTAGGGGCTCATTCGAAAGCTAATTTTAAGAGCTTTCGATTGGTATGTAGACAAAATAAAAAAATATTTGTTTTATTATTTTCATAAGCAAAAATTTAGATTGATCGATTTAGATCGATTTAGATCGATTACTTCTAGAAGCATGAAAAACACTTGTTGAAGGAAAAACCTTCATAACTTTCTTAAAAAAGATGCTAGGATAAAAATAAAAAAACGGTTTGAAAATTCTTGAAAAAAGCTTTAATTTTGACTGCATGAGATATTAATTTTAATTTTTTTACTCAAAAGTGCAAGTGATTGCAAAGTGAACTGAAATCTTAATTTTTTTGTTTCAAATTTTTTTTATAAATATAATAAAAAAAAAAAAATATTTGACGTCAATTACAGACCAATTGAATGCTATTAAAGTTAGTTTTCGAATGCGCCTTTGCAGGTTTTTGTAGCCTATTTGGACCGGAGATATAAAACTTTGAAGTTGAGTCGATTTTTTTTGATGAGCTTAAACTTTTGAGCAGTAGTGTAGATATTTATCTTAGCTTTTTTTTATTAAATTTTTATTTTTTATTGATATTGGCTATAAAAAACAGATCAGCAAAAAAGACTCTTAAAGTTAAAACTGCGAATTTCGATTCAATATAATAATTACAACTAACTTCGGGGAGGTCCTCGTTCAAATATATTGAGTGGAGGGTGTTATGAGTGTGAAATATGTAACTAACCAAATTGCTCGCTTCGCTCGCAGTTAAATATTATTGTTAACATAATATTTCTTTACCATCAAATTACAATAGAATGTAATATTCAAAAAATTATTAAAATCTTGATGTAATTTCCAGTTTTAAAGCTGTCTATCATATATTTTGAGTTATAAAGTCATGAAAATTGGTCATATAAGTGGAAAACAGCAAAATATGTATTTTTTTTAAAAATAAAATAAAATAAAAAAATTAAAATTTTTTTACATATTCTAGGTTCAAAGAGGAGTTGTTTAGCAGAATAACAATAATTTTAAAATTTTCATCTGCTGATTTCACATGGAATGCCCCATTGATACCTGATAAACTGTGTATAATTCAAAATAGATCGATTCATATTAATAAATTATTAATTATAACATTCTAATTAGAATTTAAAATACCACATGTACTAGGATGACAAATATTAGAAGTTCAAATAGATATAACGATTTGTTTTTACAATTTTTGATATATTGTTTATTTATATATATATCCCCATTAAAAAATGACACTGGAGATCTCAAATCAAATCCCAGGTAAGATCTTATACCAAAAATTCATTTCAGCAATTTTTTGGTCATTACACTTTTTAAACCTTATTCTGTCGATAGATAACTTTTTTGAAAGCATTAAAACTTTGAAAAACAAAGTTCAACTTTTCAAACATTTTCGAAATGTCAATGAAAAAAAAACACTTTCAGCCCGGATTTGAACCGGGATCTCGCTCTCACTCTCGTACTCTATCACTTTCTCTCATTCTCTCCCTATCTCTCATTCTCTCTCTCTGTCTCTACCTCTTATTCTCACTCTCATTCTCTCTCTCATTCTCTCTCTCTTTCTCTCTCTCTCTCTCTCTCTCTCTCTATCTCTCTCTATCTCTCGTCAGTCGGGCGGCTTACTGAATTCCGCTGCGATGGCGGATACTCCACCGGCGTGGTTCACTCGTTTCGAGCGCACTATTTCGGTATTCACGGAGAGAGTCGAAAATAAAGTTGATGCTGTTGACTCGAAATTAAATTCTATTAGTGCTGAACTATTTTCGTTGCGTGAGCGTGTTAATAGCATCAAATTCACTACGAATGAGCATTTCAATGAGCTGGATGGCCGTATAGGATGGTGTTGGAGCTTTGCGTGATAGTGCGTGTGGTTCTGCGTCGCAAGTAGCCGATTCTCCCTTGAATGTAAATTCAATTAAGGACGATCGTGAGCTATTGCTTTTGGGCTTACCGTTAATTTCTAAGTTTAATGAACGCGCTTTTCTTGAAAAAATTCTAGACTTCATAAATTTGCCGCTTGTTTATTTGCATCTTATTGAGATTCGTCCATGGATTCCGCGTCCCAAAAGGGCGGTTAATACTTTGTTTACGCATCGTGTTCCCGATAATACCTCAGCAGTGTCTGGTGACCCTACGTTCTCGAGAGAATTAGTTTTTAGGGTTACTTCGCGTTCGGTGCGCGACATCATAGTCGAAAAATCGTTTCTATTGAAAGGAAAAACTGCTTTGGGTGTTTTTGGAGAGGGAAATGATAAATCGTTATTTATAAGACCGCTTTGGCCAAAGACAGTACATAGACTTTGGTCAGTAGCCGTGTGCAAAGCGAAAGAATTAGGGTATTTACGTCCGATTGTTTTACATTCAATTGTTTATTTAGGAAGAGAGAAAAAGGGATCATTGATTCGTATAAATACTGAAGCTGACCTCCTCTCCCTTTCTCCTAATCCTGGGTGTCCTTCGCAACGAGGCGATGTTGGTCAGGCGAAGAATTTGTTTTCAATCATTCATATTAATATTAACAGACTCAAGACTCATTTTAGTTCATTAGAAGCATTGGTTTTTCCGCAGACACATGATGTGATTGCGCTTACTGAAACATTTTTGAAGGAATCAGATGCCTCAGATATTCTTAAGGAGATGTTGGAGCTATAGCCTCCATCAAAAGCCGCTCGATCTCACGGCTTCGAATGGCGCTGTAGTCAGGTGTCGATTTCTACGATAAACGTACTTAAGGGGATGCAATACTCAATTAGTTACCTACCGAGCCATATGAGACAATTATATTTAATTAACTAATACATATTTTGAATAAAAGGAAATGATGACATCATTGCCCTGTGTACTTGTATAATCTATTTTTCTGCAAAAAGTCAAACAGATATTTTAATTCGTATTAAAATGGTATTGGAAGGAACTTTTCACATAGCGGATATTAGGTTATAAAATTTCCTTCCAATCATTCTCGTTAATTATTGCGCGTACATACTTTGCGCTTTGCTGAATTGCAGAAGATACCAATACGGAGGGCAATGATGTCTTGATTTACATTTATTCACGTATTTAATGATTAATTAACAAAATGCGTGTGCCATTACTCGGTCGGTAAAAATTGACTATTACATCCCGTTAAGAGGACGTCGAAGCTAGCATTTTTACCATAAGAGTAACTCTACCTAATGGCACATATTCGCAATTACAGTTTCACACTAGTCTTCGTTATTTGCTGCTAGATTTCAATGAAATTTGCACAGGATATATAAAATGATGCAGAGAATTGGGCTGTGCATCGAAAAGCGGCGAAAATTGAAAGAAAAACCTTTCTGATTAGTCTAAAACTGCTAATCCCAACCGCGTACGTTATACGTATGTAGTAAAGATATTCCCCAAGAGGTGGCGCTGTATGGGTACATCGATGTTGGGGTTAGCAGTTTTAGACTAATCAGAAAGGTTTTTCTTTCAATTTTCGCCGCTTTTCGATGCACAGCCCAATTCTCTGCATCATTTTATATATCCTGTGCAAATTTCATTGAAATCTAGCAGCAAATAACGAAGAATAGTGTGAAACTGCAATTGCGAATATGTGCCGTTAGCAGTTTTAGACTAATCAGAAAGGTTTTTCTTTCAATTTTCGCCGCTTTTCGATGCACAGCCCAATTCTCTGCATCATTTTATATATCCTGTGCAAATTTCATTGAAATCCAGCGGCAAATAACGAAGAATAGTGTGAAACTGTAATTGCGAATATGTGCCATTAGGTAGAGTTACTCTTATGGTAAAAATGCTAGCTTCGACGTTCCTCTTAAAACATAAATTATAAATTTTACAGCTACATAGAGCTGTTGAAAGATACTTTCCCCCCTAGCTATGACTAAACTTAAGATAATTGTAATATTACTCTTGGCAGCAAATGTTTATTTTTTTAAAGAAATGTGAAATACGTCTCATATTCAATGAATCTATCTATTATATATATCTACTATATCTACTATATATATATATATCTGCCGTAATGCTACACGCAACGTATTTCACATTTCTTTAAAAAAATAAACATTTGCTGCCAAGAGTAATGTTACAATTACCTTAATTTTAGTTATAGCTAGGGGAGAAAGTATCTTTCAACAGCTCTATGTAGCTGCAAAATTTATAATTTATGTTTTAAGTACGTTTATCGTAGAAATCGACACCTGACTACAACGCCATTCGAAGCCGTGAGATCGAGCGGCTTTTGATGGAGGCTATAGCTCCGACATCCCCTTAAGTTACCGGGATATACGTTATATAGACTTGATCGTTTGGGTAAAGAAGGTGGTGGCGTAGCTGCGTATGTTAGAAGTGATTATAAGTAGTTACGTTGACACATTCTGATGGACAGTTCTCTAACTCACCGGAATATCTTTTGTTAAATATTTCAAGTAAATTTTCGTCGTTAGTTTTGGGAGTTGTCTACAGAAGGCCAACGGCAGCTTATCCTTCAAAATTGTTTGATGTATTGTCAGATTTACTTCCGTCGCATGTCCATGCTGTTATTACGGGCGATTTTAATATAGATATGAAATCAGTGGGCGGTGCGGCGGACATGATGAGGGTAAACATATCAGCTCTGAACCTTACTCTTATTGATTCGGAGCCGACTCATCATGCAGTCACATCAGTGGGCACATCTCATACATGGCTTGATCTTTTCCTTGTTTGTGAGCCGGTACCTCATTTTAAATTTGTGAAGTCATCGGTCCCCTTCGCGGCGGGCCATGATTCTATCACAATTTATATGCAAATTATTAGACAGCCAACGACGGTGAGGAGGTGCTGGACGCGTAATTTGGGGGGGGGGGGGGATCAGCCATCGTGATTTGGATTCAGTTTTTAGTAATATTTTTAATATGAGTTGGTCTTCTTGTTATCCACGTAGTAGATTTTCAACCCCTAGTCAAAGTGTTTTGCCTGACCAGCAATCAGATTTATTTCGTCCGTTGTTGTTATTACATATAAGTTCAAACATAGTTACAAGCATGCAATTATTTGATCATAGCTCTATTACTCATAATGTCATCTCTCATAATGCAAATTCATTAATTTCGGATACCATGTCATCACCTAATTTATTCGCCATCTTACCAAATTCATTTAGCATGTCATCATCTAATTTATTTTCTATTTCATCTAATTCGCATATTTCTCATAATTTTCATCCAGCTAATATTTCATCATTTCCATCTTCATATACATATGTTTCGGCTTATGATGACAGATCTCAGTCTGCCTCGTTGCTGATTTCTCATCTTTCGGCATCAGCCTTCTCCACATTTGATAAACTAGCACCTTGTAAGCTAGTAGTCATTGGGAATAAGTATAAGCCATGGGTTACAACTGAGATCAGGAATCTGATCAAATCTAGAAACTTGGCTTTTAAGACTTTCTAAGTTTCACGACATATAGATGATTATGAGAGGTATAAGATATAAGAAATAGAGTTTCTAATATGCTTGATAGTAATAAATACAAGTACCTTTCTGATAAACTGTTAAATGCTATATATCCTAGGGCTAAATGGAGAGAGCTGAAAAGGTTGGGATTGGGCATTAATTTGGGTTCATCACATATAGAATTTTTTACCTCTCAGCAATTGAACGTCCATTATGCATCTGTTTCGAATTGTCTTGCACCTCTTCCTCCATCTTTTCTTAACTCTATGTTTCTGGCGAATGATAATGATCGTATTACTCCTGCTAGATTTGAGTTTGACACTATCCATCCTAGAGGAGTTCAGCGCGTTTTTGGTAGAGCTAAGTCGAGGGCTATGGGAACAGATGGGTTGTCAATAAAAATGCTAAAACTTTTAGAATCGCAAATAATTCCGCATTTAGTTAAAGTCTTCAACGAGATATTAATGATTGGATTTTTCCCGGAATGTTGGAAGCGAACCTTATTGTTTCTACAGGCAAAGTCGAGCAGGAACTCGGACTTGCTCTGATACTACACCTGTTGCTCTCCGAATTTAGTTGTTGAATGCCCATTTGGATTACGAGAATGAAGTTAAATTGTTGGACGTTTGGTTGTCATCCACCCTAGACTGGTCAAAGCAGGTATTGTTAATATCGCAGAGGGTCCACGGGGTCTTACGTTCATTACGGTTCCATAGAAGGGCATTCTCTCAGAGCAGTAGAAAATATCTCGTGGAGACGGTTATCATGCCTCATTTTGACTATGCGTGTGCTGTATATAATGATATTGATCAGGTGCGGAATCTAAGACTTCAGCGACTCCTCAATGCGTGTGTGCGATTTGTATGGGGAACTCTGCGTAGACGGGATCATGTAACACCGTATAGATTACATTTGCGATGGCTGTCAGTTGAGTCTAGACGTTTGTATTTTATTGGATCATTGGCTTATAGTGTTATTGCTGAAAATTCACCTCATTATCTTGCTGAACATTTCACTCAAATCGACCATTCAGTAGATCATCTTAAATATCCTTCTCGATTTCCTCCTAAACCCTTAACCTATCTTCCTCCACGTACAGAATCCTTAAATAAATATTTTGGTATAACTGCCTCTAAATTGTTAAATTTCTTTCAGTTTAATTCATTCATTCCATTTGATCCATCGCATATTAATCATTTTAAAACTTCCTTATTTGAGCATCTGTTTAGACTTAACTGTTCAGCCTGGGATGACAGAGTTGTGCGTGAGAACCTCATCTGTCCTCAGATTATTTAATTGTAGGCCGTTTTATGCTGCGTAAGATTTGTATTATTGTTTTATTATATTTTATATTATAGCTTTATTGTTATTTTTATCTTTGCCTCGTTATAAGCGATGAACGTTATTTTTTGTTATTGCGCTAATTTTTGTTATATTTATTTTTTGTTTTTATGTAAATTCTTTAGCGATTTTTTGTAATAATGTGTTAACGGGGTTTCTACCCCTATAAACCCAATAAAGTTTTATCTATCTATCTATCTATCTCTCTATCTCTATCTCTCATTCTCTCTCTCTCTCTTCTCTCTTTCTCTCTCTCTCTCTGGTGGGTATATTGGACGCGCTCAAAATTCGCTTGTATTGGAATCGAGATATTTTTGTTCACACTTTTTTCAACGAGTTTCAGTTAAGAGGGGGGATTCCCTGGAGTGGCGGCCGTTGTCTGAAATAATATCAGGTACTTTTCTTTCGCCCAGGAATCCTTATTTCTCCTCTAAAAAGTTGGTTATGCTGAGAGGTTAGGATTCAGTTACGCGCAAATTGGCGGCCAAACATTGTCAAATTCGCACAGTCGGATCAGCGCCTCTACTGCCTACCACCTGTACTAAAGATCAGCCACACCGCAATATCTTCATCTTCCTCTGGGTTTTTCTACACTTTCGTTACTATTAACTATATCCTTGGGAGATGCAGCCGGCTACGCGCTCCACCTGCTTTGTATGTAATCGTCGAATCGTCAAAATGAACCATGCGGAGGTATGCTCGCGATGCGGCAGTTACATACATGCGAACTGCTTCGTTATCTTGCCCGATTGTAACGACCCGCGATGTTGCCGGCTTGCGAAGAACTCTACCTTTCTCGTGCCGCGTGAGGGGGCAGCACTTCCCAGGACGGCTGTTTTGGAAGGCGAGCTCGCGTCAAGCGCCACACACTCTGCTGCGACCCCCACCACTGGGACGTCCAAGCGCGTCACCTCGCCCACTTTGCCGCCTTGTGCGCAGGTTGCTAAGCAACCTCGCGGCGCCGCGCCCACTGAGAGCTGCTCCGGCCTACCCGCGCAGCAGACTGGTACCGTCGACATGGCTGCTCTCTTCGCTGACTTCGCGAGCCGGTTAGAGGCCAATTTCGAGCTTACGGTCTCGCGTATCGAAACTTCGGTACAGGGTTTGGCCAGCGATATTCGGGATCTCAACTCGCGGGTTCTTCAGATAGAGGCTACGACCGAGGAGAGATTCTCCAGCGTTTCGGACTGCCTGGGAGAGCTGGAAGCGGCGAATGAGTCGATTCGTAACATGATTGATGACGCGCGTAGCGGCCAGGCGTTATCGGCGGTGTCGGCAATGACGGCCTTCTCGGATACCTGCGAGCTATTATTGCTTGGTGTTCCTGCAAATTTGGCCATCTCGGAGGGGGAGGCCATTGACAAATTATTAACAGCCATCAACCTCCCCCGTGTTTGCGCTCAAGTTTTGGACATTCGTCCCTGGCTTGTCCGAAATAAGCCGGGTAATCAAGACCCAGGATCAGCGTCTTCGACTGCGGGCGTTAGCGGTATTAGCAATAATAATAATAATAATAATAGCAGAGTTCTTGTTTTCCGAGTTTCCTCCCCATCAACAAGGGATCTGGTTTTAGAGAAGGCTCGTCGGTTTTTTTGCGTGCGCTATGGCCCAAGAATTTACACGTACTATTAAGTAAAGCGCTGCGTCGTTCCATAGACTTAGGTTTTGCGAGGCCTTTTGTCAAAAATTACACGGTTTTCATGCGTAAATCGAAGGGAGGGCAGCCTTTTCTAATTCGCTCTGAATCTGACATTAATAACCTCTTAATTCATAATTCTCCTACTTCACAATGAGGGTTGCTGGGCCAGGCGTTATCACCTACTAACACTTCATTCTCCATTTTTCATGTTAATATCAACCGCCTAAAAACACACTTTTCATCCATTGAGTCACTAGTTTTTTCATCTAATCATGATATCATTGCCTTTTCAGAAACCTTCCTCACAGAGCATGACTCCTCCAACATGTTGGGCCTTCCTGACTACAAATTGCACAGACTGGATCGGGTTGGTAAAGATGGGGGAGGTATTGTGGCCTACTTCAAGAATAATCTTGATGTTAGGCTTATGGCTCATTCCGACCCCGTTTTTTCCAACACTCCTGAGTTTATGATTTTTCAAGTTCTCAATAAAACCAGTTAGCTGCTGTTTTGTGTTGTTTATAGGAGGCCCACAGCGGCATACCCGTCTAAATTCTTTGACACGTTGACAAATTATCTACATACTTGCGACCAGGTAGTCATCACCGGCGATTTCAATATTAACATGTGCAAGAAAGACGGGGCATCCGCCATGTTGGATTCATATTTAGATTCACTTAACCTTTTCCTTATTAAATCCGATCCTACACATCATACGCACTCACTCACCTATTCATCTCATGCATGGCTCGATCTTTTCATTACACGTAATCCCCCGCCGGTCTATACTTATACTAAGTCATCAGTTCCCTTTGCAGCTGGGCACGACTATATTATACTTACATTGGATATTATCAAACCTGTGCCGGCTGTAAAGAGGATTTGGTCGAGGAACCTTGCTCTAATTGATCCGTCGGCGGCGGCTGCTCTTTTTAATGATACGTTTAATCATCTTTCATCTCTCTCATGCTCTACCACTGTGTCGTCTACAACATCAATCTCTCAACGTTCAACTACGTCGTCTGGCCGTTCACCTTCACATTCTTCTTCACAAAGTTCGCTGATTCCACTATTCGCCCCTATCAACATTCTACTTTCACATCTTGTTTCAGCCATTCTACATACATTCGACTTACTCGCTCCTGCCAAACTCATCACCATTAAAAACTTTAGTAAGTCTTGGATTACACCGCACATCAGACAGAACATTAAGGCTCGCAATATGGCGTATAAAAGATACTTGGTCACTGGCCTTAGCTCGGATTATCAGACTTACAGAGATCTACGTAGACTTGTTAGAAATGAGATTGATTCCAGTAAATTTTTACATTTTAATAACAAAATTAAATCCGCCTCTAACTCGTCTACATTATGGAAGGAGCTCGGGAACATGGGTCTCATATCTAAATCTGCTCAATCACCTCTCAACATGTTTTCACTCGATCAACTCAACACACATTATGCTTCTATTTCCTATTCACCAGACATCTTACCCTTATCTTTTCCTTTAACTTCCTTTCTTTTTGCCCCTATCACCTCACAGAAAGTCATGTCCACAATATCCAGGGCCACCTCCAAAGCTACAGGCCACGATGGAATTTCTGTTCCGATGCTAAAACTTATAGCTGCTAAATTAGCTCCTCAACTAGCTGAACTATTTAATTTGTCTCTCTCAACTGGATCTTTTCCAAAGCCTTGGACTAACAAGGAGAGTACATGACCTCCGGGAAACGGATCTCATCCTAACTTTGGTATGTCTTTTATAATATAAAAATATGAAGAAAGCCAAGTTATCTCTTACCAATGGCCACTTTTATGGAAGTTATTCGACATCCAATAATAATAGCAGTAAAAAATACTTCCAATTCGGTCGCTTATAACTCGAAAACAAATAATGATAAACAATCAAACCAAAAACCAGAAGAAAGCTGAGTTCAAGTAGATATGGTTTGAAAAAAAGAAGCTCAAATTGCTTAATTTGAAGCAAAGTTACAAAGAAAATAATAAATTGAAGACTATTAGGCCAAAAAAAACAATAAATTTTCTTCATAACTTTGCTTCAAATTAAGCAATTTGAGCTTCTTTTTTTTCAAACCATATCTACTTGAACTCAGCTTTCTTCTGGTTTTTGGTTTGATTGTTTATCATTATTTGTTTTCGAGTTATAAGCGACCGAATTGGAAGTATTTTTTACTGCTATTATTATTGGATGTCGAATAACTTCCATAAAAGTGGCCATTGGTAAGAGATAACTTGGCTTTCTTCATATTTTTATATTATAAAAGACATACCAAAGTTAGGATGAGATCCGTTTCCCGGAGGTCATGTACTTCCCTTGTAAGTCTCTTCTTTTTCCTTTGGCGAAGTCAAACAGAGTGATCTCACTGTCTGACACTAGGCCCATTGCAAAGCTCTGTGAAGTTTCCAAAATTTTGGAAAAATTAGTGCACGAGCAACTTACTGAGTATTTTAATGGTAATAATTTAATTATTGAGAGACAAGCAGGCTTCCGCAGGGGGCATAGTACTCAGACGGCTCTGATCGGTGTCCTGGATAATATCAGGAGAGCCATAGACAAACGCATGATTACCATACTCGTTTTATTTGATTTTTCAAAGGCGTTTGATTCGGTGCCTCACGACTTATTACTTCGTACGCTATGTTCATTAGGCTGTTCCGATACAGTTATCACCTGGTTTTACCATTACTTGGTTGGCCGTACTCAGGCGGTGGTCGATGAACTGGGAGCGGGCTCGGCCTGGCTTGACACGTGTAGGGGGGTTCCACAGGGTAGAGTCCTAGGTCCACTGTTATTTTCTATTTTTATTAATGACCTTTCACGTGTTTTAAGTCATTCAGACTGTATGATTTTCGCGGATGATACACAGATCTATCACTCGTTTTATCCATCCGACCTCGCTCAGGGAGTGCAGTAAATTTCAGAAGATGCGAATGCGATAGATAACTGGGCGAGGTCGAACGGACTGAATTTGAATGTGAAAAAGACGAAGGTGATGATCTTGGGCAGTCAGGCCTATATTTCGCGTATTGACTTGGATACTGCCCCGAAGGTTACAATAGGGAATGACGTCCTAGAATATGAGTATGAAGTCAAATCACTTGGGCTTTGGATTACTCCTACCCTGGACTGGTCTCGTCAGGTCGCATCTATATCTCAGCGGGTTCATGGAGTCCTTCATTCGTTAAGATTTTTTAAAAGAGCACTCTCACGTCGGAACAGAAAGTGCCTTGTCGAGGCTCTGATTTTCCCGCACTTCGACTACGCTTGCGCGGTTTTCTACGATCTAGATGCTACTAGAAATTTAAAGTTACAGCGACTATTAAATGCTTGCGTTCGTTTTGTGTGGGGTTGTATTTCGTGGCGCGAACATGTTACGCCTTACCGTCTTAAGCTAGGTTGGCTGTCGGTCGAGCTTAGGAGATCCCTGTTCATTGCTACCTGTGCCTATAACATTATTTCGCATAAATCCCCTTCATACATTGCTCGTCACTTCATTATTCGCGATGCTTCATTTTCATCCCGTTCTTCCTCACGCCACCTACCCTTGTCCCTCTTTTATCTCCCTCCTACAACTGAAGCCCTTATTAATTCCTTCATTATCACTGCCTCTCGCCTCATCAATCACCTTCCTCTCACCAATTTTGACCCGCTCCTCGCTAGTTCCTTTAAATCATCCCTTTCACTAAATCTTTCTGAGCTCGATCGACAAGCTTGGGAGACGAGGATAAATAACGAGCGAATCAATAGCCCTCCAGTACCGGATTGATAAGCGCTTATTTCGTTTTATTTTTATTGTGATCCGCCGATCAATTATCAACTATTATTGTTCTTTATGTTGCGTGTGTGTATTTCCTTATTTAATTTATATCTTTGTTTTTATCTTTGTTTTATTTTGGCGCTACTTAATGATCTCATTGTTTTAATCATTATGATATCTTGTTATTTCGCATTTTAATTGTATTTTATTTATTTATTTTGTTATATTTTGTCATTTAGTTTTAGTTTGTAAATAACTATCGTTATTATTTTATTTTATTTTATTATTGTTTATGAAATTTCTGCGCCACATTTTCTATTAGTGTATACGGGGTTTTACCCCACTGTACCAAATAAATTTTATCAATCAATCAATCAATCTCTCTCTCTCTCTCTCTCTCTCTCTCCACGCGAATTGAGCATAATCTTTTGCTCTCGGTGTCGCGGATTAAATAAAAAATTGACGATTTAACCAGGGATGTCAATGCGCTATCTGATAGAATCTCTCAAGTGGAATCGTCGGTAAATACGCGTTTTGCTAGCTGTGAGGGGCGACTGGTGGTGCTTGAGGCGACGAATGACCAGATAAAAAATTCTCTCAATGCTAATGCTTCGGACCGTCTAGAGCGTGCTTCTCTCGCGAAGCGTGATGCGTGTGAGATTCTTATATTAGGTATCCCGAAGAGCCTAACGATTGCGGACAGTGACATTACTGTGCGTATACTTTCCGCTATCAACCTGCCGAGACTTTGCAGCCAGGTCGTCGATTTTCGACCATGGATGGCACGGGACAATGCTACCTCTAGCTCGAACACCAACTCGACTGCTTCTGGCTCTAGCAAAGGCCTCGTTTTCAAGCTGTCTTCTCTGATCGCTCGTGCTCTCATCGTGGAGAAATCCAAGTTATTAAAGGGCATCACAACCCAGTCACTATTTGGAACCGGGGATAACATGGCTGTTTATCTGCGTGCGCTTTGGTCCAAACCGCTTCACGATTTATGGCTCAAATCCCTTCTCAGGTCAGCTAAATTGGGATATTGGCGCCCCTTTATTAGTAATTAGAAGGTTTGCCTGCGCCGAGCTAAGGGAGGGCCGCTTACCGTAATCAACTCAGAGGCGGATTTACACTCTCTCATACCTTCTGTACATGTTCCTAATCGATGAGGGTTTCCCGGTCAGGTTTCACAACATACTCGTTCCTCTTTCTCCATTTTTCATTGCAATATAAATCGCCTAAAAACTCACTTGTCTTCCCTAGAATCACTTATCATACCCCTCAACCATGACATTATAGCGCTAACTGAAACCTTCCTTACCGAACATGACTCGTCCAACATAGTTCGCCTCCCAGGCTATTCCTTGTATAGATTGGACAGATCGGGCAAGCTTATATCCACATGTCCAATCTTCATCATTTAAAATCGGATTCAACTCATCATACACACACCTCCCTTCACATCTCTCATACTTGGCTTGACCTCTTTATGGTTCGCAACCCTCCACCGGACTATACTTATATCAAGTCAGCTGAACCATTTGCAGCGGGTCACGACTCCATCAATCTGGTTTTGCATATCCACAAACCACCTCATCTAGCCAAGTCTTTTTGCTCACGAGGTCTTGCAAGGGTTGACCCCCAAGCGGCCAGCTCTCTTTTAAGTTAAATTATGATTCATCTCTTACCTTGCATTTTTCATTAGATTCATCTCCTCTTTTGTGTCCACTCCCATTATTTGAATCGCAAGCGTCACCTGACCTTTCACCCTCGTTGTCTTTACTCTCTCTGCCATCACCTTCTGCACCTGTCCTTCCTCCAATTCTCACTTCCACTACTACCAGTACATCTTTAACCATCGCCCTAAATTCAAGCTTGGTACTACATTCGTTGCGTTTATTGAGACATGCCCTCTCGCGGCGGACCAGAAAATATCTAGTCGAGATACTTATATTGCCCCACTTCGAATATGCATGTGCAGTGTACGACAGTGTTGATGAAACAAGAAACATCAAATTGCAGCGTTTATTGAATGCGTGTGTACGTTTTGTATGGGGAAATATCCCTTGGAGAGCGCATGTTACGCCATATCGCTTGGAGCTCGGTTGGCTGTCGGTCGACCTCGGAAGGTCTCTCTTCATTGTCTCTTGCGCATACAACGTCATTGCTCATGGTTCCCCATCCTATCTGGCTGATCATTTCTCCTTACGCAATTCCTCAACCTCCTCGCGATCTTCATCCCGTCATCCTCCAATATCACTTACCTATCTCCCTCCTAGACCTGAATCCCTCAATAAATCATTTGTTATTCCCGCTACCCGACTCACCAACAAACTCCCACTCACTGACTTTAACCCCTCTTCATCTCTCTCATTCAAATCATCTTTATTTCAATACCTTTCTGAGCTCGATCGATTGAGGGTCTCAGTTGCCCTCCCTTGCCGGCACTTCGCTAGTTTTATTGTAATTCCTGTAAAATGTGTTCGTTTATACATTTATTCATATATTTATTTATTTCTTTAACCATTTGTACATCTACTTTTTTACTATTTATTTATTCATTTCTTTAGTCGAATCACGAATGACTAAATGGACGCATTACTATTGGCATTGTCTTGCATAAACTATATATAACTGTGTATTTATTTCGTCTCGTTGCTTTTGCTATCGTCGTTTTTATTGGTTTTATTATTGTTGTTGTTATTGATAAATTTATTACTGTTTTTATATTTTGTACATATCGCGTTTTGTTATATTTATTGTTTTAATATTTTATTATTTAGTATTTTTCTTTATAATTTGTATATATTTCCGCTTTTCTGCTTTTTAATCGTATTTGTATTTTTGCTTGCCTGCGACCGCGTACTTAATTTTTTTCAAACAACAGTGTATATGGGGTCTAACCCCAATAATGCCTAATAAATTTTATTTATTCATTCATTCATTCTCTCTCTCTCTCTCTATCTCTATCTCTCATTCTCTCTCTCTCTATCTCTCATTCTCTCTCACTCTCTATCTCTCATTCTTTGTCTCTATCTCTCATTTTCTCTCCCTCTCTCTGTCTCTCTTTCTCTATCACTCATTCTTACTTACTCTCATTCTCACACTCACTCTCTCCCTCTCACAGTCCCTCATTCTTACTCACTCTCACTCTCGCACTCCCTCACTCTCCCTCATTCTTACTCGCTCTCTACCTCTCATTTTCTCTCTCGCTTTGTATCTCTCATTCTCTATTTCATTCTCTCTCTCTCTCTCTATCTCTCATTCTCTATTTCATTCTCTCTCTCTCTATCTATCATTCTCTCTCTCCGTCTCTATCTCTCATTCTCTCTCTCCGTCTCTATCTCTCATTCTCTCTCTCTATCTCTCTCACTCTATCTCTCATTCTCTCACTCATTCTCTCATTCTCTCTCTATCTCTCATTCTCTCTCTATCTCTCATTCTCTCTCTATCTCTCATTCTCTCTCTATCTCTCATTCTCTCTCTATCTCTCATTCTCTCTCTATCTCTCATTCACTCTCTACCTCTCATTCTCTCTCTATCTGTCATTCTCTCTCTATCTCTCATTCTCTCTCTATCTCTCATTCTCTCTCTATCTCTCATTCTCTCTCTATCTCTCATTCTCTCTCTATCTCTCATTCTCTCTTTATCTCTCATTCTCTCTCTATTTCTCATTCTCTCTCTATCTCTCATTCTCTCTCTATCTCTCATTCTCTCACTCATTCTCTCATTCTCTCTATCTCTCATTCTCTCACTCATTCTCTCATTCTCTCTCTCTCTCATTCGCTCTCTCTCATTCTCTCTCTCTATTTCATTCTCTCTCTCTACATCTCTTTCTCTCTCATTTTCACTATCTGCCTATGTGTCTCTCTATTTCTCCCTCTCACTGTCTCTCTCGTTCTGTCTCATTCACTCTCACGCCAAGATGATGTTTGTCGGACGGACGTACATTATAATTTATCGTTTTTTTAATATCACTTAATAATTATAATAATAATTTTTTGTCAGTAATATGAAGCATTAACTTATGTAACACATATTTATCATAAAATATATATGTTTTAAGTATTTTTCGCAAGAATTAGGGAGTTTTTACAAAATCGCTCGAAAAGATAACTTTAATATAATGTAGATTCCACACTTGTAACACTCTCCACTATATATATATATATATATATATATATATATATGTGTGCACATATATACCTATAACACATACATACATATATGTACAACTCATGTGTGTAACGTATCAAGCCAATTTAAGTATATAGATCGCAGAGAGCGAAACATATTGCGGGACCAAATGAGTCGAGATTTCTTCCGTGTATCAGGGAACCATGCGCCGCGAAGAAGTGGTGAAACCGACTTTCTATGTGCCACCTCCGCGCACCACATAGTTCCCCGATACTGCGAGACTGAACACATGAAGCGGACGACTGAGTGAAAGAGTTATTACCGGATCTCAATGCACTGGTCCGCCCACGCACGCAACTTTTTAACACTATCAAGCGTAACTCTGAATACACTATTAAAAAAATTTACGTCTTCGATGCGGTTTAACATGTCGTCATGTATGTAGATATTCATCATTTCTGGGAACATAGTTTTCAAATTATTTTAAATGTCCATGATACATGTTTTATTAAAATCAATGTTATGTCCTGTGTTTATTGTGTGGACCGTTATCTGCATTTAATCCTTCATTCAAACTATCATAAACACGCACTACATTGTCCCGTACAGAAATTGTAACTGTTTAAAACTTTTTTTATTCTGTATACTTTTGATTGAAATTATGTATTGCTCATACCACAAAAAATCTAAAAACCTACACACAAAGAAATTTCGGCATTGGGAGATCCCAACTAAATAAAATATACGGTTCCCAATACTCATTTGAATTATATGCTACAAAAATCGCAATGTATAAATACCAAATTAAGAATACAGTAGTTCAAATAAAACCTAGCTTGCAGCATTATCAAAATAGGAATAAAGTATACCTAAGCTGGGCGTAACTGAACACCAAGAATCATTCGATTCTCTCATTCCCCCGTCCGTAACACTGTATGCCAGAGTTGGGAGCGTGGCGTGCCCAAGTCAGGGTTAAAGAAATACCAGTTGTATTTGAAGTGTATACATCTTTTGTTTTGATTGCAGTATGGGAGCGCAGAGCTCCCACGATTGTAGCACCTTAATCCGGATAGTCTTTCAATTAACTGACCTCTTATTTGTTATTTCAGAATTACTATTATTGGGGAATACGGAATTGTAAGTTAGGTTGGGATCTCCCAATGCCGAAATTTCTTTGTGTGTATGCAATAAAAAAAATAAGTCAATACGATGAATGTAGCTTGAGATACTATGCGACAGAGCAAAAATTTCCTTGAAGATTGTACGGATAGTTTAATACATAATTGGGTTGGATTATGTGTTTTTGGGTTTAATTCGTCTCAAAATGCTTCGTAACGTTATTAGTTTCTAATAAAAACTTAGAATAAATTATTATTAATTTAAAATTATGGAATGATGGCAAATAAAGTAACTATGTCATTATTAAGGTTTAACAGTGGAAGATTGATTGGAATAGATTACAATTTGGCATTTAGTCAATGTCTAAACTACAATTTTCAGTTGGTCCAGTCCAAATAATTTAAAAGTAAAAAAAGTAAATATTAAAATTACATGCATTTAAAAGTTTCGAAACGTTTTATAAAAATATCCAATCAAAAATATCCAATCAAAAATATCCAATCAAAAATATCCAATCAAAAATATCCAATCAAAAATATCCAATCAAAAATATCCAATCAAAAATATCCAATCAAAAATATCCAATCAAAAATATCCAATCAAAAATATCCAATCAAAAATATCCAATCAAAAATATCCAATCAAAAATATCCAATCAAAAATATCCAATCAAAAATATCCAATCAAAAATATCCAATCAAAATATCCAATCAAAAATATCCAATCAAAAATATCCAATCAAAAATATCCAATCAAAAATATCAAATCAACCTACTCAGCGTTAGAGAGGGAGAACTCACTGTTGGTATATTGTTTTGTTTGAGGGAGAAGCAAGTGGGGAGAATAAACGAAGCACGTGATTTTAGTCAAAGTAATTTTATTATGCTCTTTAACGAGGTGATGTGAACTATAGTTTGCACCGAATATGTAGTGTCCTGCTTGGTGTAGTGTCTTGTACTGACGTAGCTCTCGCTGAAGTGGGAATAGCTAGACTGATATCAGATGCGGTCGGCCAGGACGACTCCTGTCGGCGGGCAGTGATTCTAGAGTCGAGGTGAGCGTACCGCGTGTGGTTATGCACTAAGCATCCCGCCAAGCGTGGGTACGCCATCGCTGATAGGGTGAGCGCGCGTTCATCTTGCGACAGGCATCTAAGGTAAGATTTCCAGTTCCTTACTGAGGAGTCCAAGCTGGAGATCAAGAAAGAAATGCCTTTAATTATTTTAAAAAGGCCGTGCTCTGGGAAATTCCACCAACCATAGTGGACAAAGAGTACAAAGTGCCTGCTTTATTTTAAAGTAAAGCATTTAGTTCGGAGAGGCCGATATTATTATATACATACACATATTACCAAACGATAAAATTTTGTTTCAGATAAAGAATCTTGTTATAAAAAAAGACTCATTTCGGAAATCTTACATATCAATCATCATAATTCGACGATTAACAGAATAGAAGATACTCAACATTTAAACCGTCAATATAGAATTGTTGTGAATATAGTTTAAAGAGACTAATGTACACAAACTATGACGTATAGTTTGTAAACACACACATACTTAGTTTTTGTATAAATACTCGTTGATTTCGTTATCAAATGTTATTCGACGAAGCTCACTTGGGCTGTAACATTATGTTCATTATTAAGATAAAATTTAATTTTTAATTCACAAGTATTGTAAAATTTGATATAAATATTTATAATTTTGTCCAATAAATTCAGCACCTGAAAAGGTCTGCAAACCTGGCAGACGAAACGTTGTGCATTTACATAAATAAATTGGATTTATTTATTATTGACCCTCAACAATTGACTATTTATTAATTCAACAATGGAGGGTGAAAATTACAAATTAAAAAACGTGAAGTTATTAATTATGCGTATTCACTTGTACAAAATATGAATTAGAATAATAGAATAGTATATTAATCGCAACCTTTCATTTCATTTTCAGAAAAATATTAAAATAATATAATATAATATAATATAATATTATGTAATATATATTTAAATAAATATAATATTCTAAAAAAATGCAAAAAATAAAAGAAATAGAAGATGTGTGTCGTACGATGTGCAATGTATGACACCCGCGGGTCATGACATTATCCGCCTTTGGGATGGGAAGTGATCACGGGTTTAATCAATCATTATGCACAATCTAATTTAACGATTCAGTTTATTAATAATAATCATAGAAATTATAATATTATGTCGGGCCAAGGTAATGATACTCATTAGCTCGGTCGAATTGATACGTAATAACAGAAATATAACAAAACAAACAAAAAGGTATAAGTGTGTGTGTGCGGGTGCCGCAGTATACATCAAAGACACGCTGTCTCGGTCCACCCGGGGAACGTATAGGATTTGCCAGGTACGATTTACCTAGCTTTGTCGGTAGCCGTATATGGTTAATAAGACGTCAGAAAGAGAAACATTTTGGTGTGCCAAATAGATACGCATATCTCGACTCCGGTCGTGGGCCACTTATTCACTTGCCTACATGGAAGCCTGGCCAAGATTTACTTGGTTCGATGAAGCTGTTCACTCGTGTAGTTCTATGCGAGTTGTCAAAATGAATTCCTTTCTCTTTCTCTCTCTTTCGTTTCCTTTCGGATCTCTTCCGTAAACAGCGTGTTCATGTCAAACTTACGTAGGACGTCACAGTCGAGACAATACTATCGGTGAATCGTACTCCTTAGTCCTTCGCATAATGTCTTTTCTTCTACGGTAAACTCGCAAGAGTGATACTATGTCGGTTATCGCGGTCCGTTTGACGTTACACTCCCATTCCAGACGCAAAATATATTCCTATATATCATGCTCTGACCCTTCGTCATCATTTCGCTTAGAAACAGGATAGTAGTTTTGCTTAATTGGCTATGTCGCTCCCACGTTGATTGCATGCTTAATCAGAGATGTACATCTCAACAGCCTCACCGTTGTATCCAGATATTGGTCAGCTAGTGTTTGCAAGTTTTCTTAATCCTCTGGCAATAAGTCTGCTAACCCGATCGATGCTAATTCCAGTGCACAAATCTGCGTTATGCTCTCTGCTTCCATGTCTACGGACTTATTGGTCGCTTTGAACCAAAGATTATTTTCATCCAGGTCCAAAACTGCGACATATCCACGAACAAAGTTTGTTTCGACATAACAGTCGATGTGATCGAAGTACGGCTACGCGAATATCCCATTTTACACTGGCAATCTCGAAGGCAAATCTGATTCCCTGACATCTTTGCTTTTTTTCATTGCTCGGGATTAGTCGACAGTCACAGGCCGTGGTGAATTGTAGACCCACCGAGCCCATTACCGTGCGCGATGTCTCCGTGTCGAACAAGTCGCGTATGCGGTAGCCAGTGTACCCTACTTTGACTCACAGTTTCTTTCTCACTCGAAGGGCTCTCACTTTTAGTCTTAATAACTTGAACTTATGTTGCAGCTGAATTTGGTGCTAATGCGGTACGTTTACTTCGGATTTCACCAAATCCGGGCTGATGCAACCGCTGGATCTCCCAGTTAGTATTGTCGGTCCATCTGACGACTTCTGTATTGACGAGCTTCTTTTATCGCATTCCGACCCAGCTGAAGTTGCTGATTAAGTATTACGCAGAGCAGGAACGAGAACGACCCTTTACAACTATTCCTGTTCGCGTTACCCAAATAGTCAGGACAATACTTTAGTGGCTGCGCGCCCCGTCGTCTCGCGCTCTCACTCCGACTGTCCTTCTTCTCGACTGATCCGTCCTTCGTCCTTTTGAAAGGAACTTTCGGAATCTTCACGTGACTTGGCTATCTCTGCTTTCCGTTACTCCCTTGAGTAAAGGCTACCTAAAAGGTAACGATAGGTTAGCTGAAATTCGACATTCCTCGACCCGTTCGAAAAATGCGTCTATGCTCTGATCGCCAAGTCCCCATTTTCGGACAATTTGACCGATGCCTTTTATAGACTGTCCTGCAGTCCTCTGCCAGGTGTTGTTTTCGGTCCTAATGCCACTCGCATTTCTATGTCTTTCCTAACTTTGGAAGTTTCAGTCTTCCCAGGCTCTGCCGACTCCTCTTGAGAGTGTTACTTTGGGGTCAGGCTGCGGTAGTCCAGCTATATTGTCCAGGTAATGGTACACCAGCATGTCCTGGAATCGTACTTGCTGTTGTTGGTTACGGACCTCGTGTTGTGGCTGGTCCAATCTGGTGCTCATTAGAATAGGCTGTTTCTGCACTGCTGTTAATGCATTTACTTTTTCAGTTAATTGTTCAACTGTGTATGACATTCCCATTTATAAAACTTGCAAATTCAAGTGGAATTTTGAATAATCTTCCGTCCATTGAGCTTTATTCTGCTTGGATTAATATCACCGTGTGTAACATCTTTGACAGCTTCACTATTTCCATATTTTCTTTGACCTGTTCATTATTATTAAGAGTTAACAATGGATGATTCGTGTTGTCGTCTATCGTCGAATTGTCTCACGGCTCTTCTGCCGAGTTATATGTACAGATGAATTTTGCCTGAGTTTTTCGCGATGATATCAGACAGTGATTTGATTCTCCTTAGGTTCTTCTACGAAATGCCTTGGCTCGTAATCACCTAGGACTCATCTTGTCAGACAACTTAAGTTGTTGAATTTATTGCCTGCATCCTTCAGTGATAGGTCTTCGAGATATTATCATATATCTTTGTCTTTATAAAACAAGCACCAGTCTTCGATCTTCTGTTGTATCGAACTCGCCATATTTATAGTAAAAATTTAAATAAATTAATTTACAGTACGTATAAAAATATGATCTCGCTTTACCAGAGCAGTCCAATTGTGTGACTGTTGTGGGGTCATATGCTCGCGTTTTCCCTAGTGCGCACAATTATAATCGCAAAATATCGCAAAAGGGTCCTGGTTTAATGTTAGCATGGTACCTTTTCGCTTTCCCGTTTCTTGCCTGATCGGTAACTCGCTTACCGTTACATAGTACTATAATTTTCAGTTTTGCTAGAAATTGTTTGCTAGCTAATGAAGCATCTAAAGAGCAAGTTTTAAAGTTTTGAGAATTTAAATGTGTATATTCTTCTTATAACTGTTCCGTTTCATTATTCAAGTAAAAAGTCACATATTGTAGAATTGCGACAACGCCATAACCTCTTTAGAAATTTAAATTTTGCGCAAAACATATAATCGATTATTCCGTGTTTGTTGTAAAAATGAGTGTTATAGATAAAAATAAAGAGTTGGCTATTATTTGTTCTTACAGCTAGCGGGGAAATCTATTTATTTTCATCTAAAACTATTATTTTTACGATAAACACATAGTAACGGTTCATACTTTGATGACACCCATGAGATTATTCCGCTTGTTCTCGTAAGCCGCGGTTAGTTCTTAGTATCGCGGCTTATTCCGAACTCTTTGATGCAGTCGCCGACTCTGCAGACACTTATGCCGTATTTTTGCGATATTCTCATTCCACCAGTAAACAAGTGGACGTCCACGGGGGATGGATTTCCTGTCCATAGAGATATTGAAAGTTGCTATGATGGCACGTGTGAGTTCTTCACTCGTTTTTCCAGTATTCCTTTAACAACAACATCTGCTATGGAACAGAGGAACATTTTCCAGTCGAAGGTAGACGGTATCCATCTCTTATATTTGAAGTGTTTGTCCGAACCTGATGCCCTGTTAGTCGTCGTTCGGAGGTGGTACATGAGTGCTTCATGGTCGCTTCCCGTGTAGCGATCACTAACTTTCTAGGTAGACCCTCCCGTCAACAATCTAGAACCGATGAAGATTAGATCTATTATGGACGATCTCCTCGCCTTGGTAAAAGTGGGAGTCGTCCCGATGTTAGCAATCTCTTACTCGAATATCGCAGGTCTCGAGGAGTGCACAGTCATAAGGCCTATTTTGTCGCCCAAGCATCAAAATCCCATCCGATGACTCAATAGTTTTGGCCAACTGGCCAAAGGTTTGAACCTTCGAATGTTTGCGAATAACCGTTGCGAGGCGCTCTCATTGCGATCGCCTGACAAAGTGGTTATCAACTCAAACAGAACATAATGTTGGAGATTATAGGATATAAGGAGACATCCGACATATCCCCAAGATCGAGGTCTATCATTCATCCTCAATATACTTAATGGACCACTCTTGTGAAAAAGCCAATAAGCATACGAAGAAACGGCGAACTCGGGTGAGAGGCCTATAACAACTCACAATAAATACAGTAAGCGTTACGTAACGAATAGATAATCAATCACCAATCATATTGTCTCATCTGTGTCGTACTTTCAATATCATAACGATTCATTGTAATAACCGAAATTAATAGATATAATATAATATTTAAGAGCCGCGGTGGCTCATGGGTAGAGCTCCCGACTCTCACACCGAGGGTCGTGGGTTCGATCCCAGACGTGTACCTCTGAAAATTTTTTCATGTGCATGTTTCGAACATCGCGACTCAGTGGCTCGGCGTGTCACTATAATGTGACGCCAGTTCAGGTGCGCGTGCGTTTCGTGCACTTGTCAGTGCATGAGAGGCACGGGCATCTGAACTATAGGGAACGTTAGGGACGCGAAGATGTAAAGAGGATCGCGGTAGTTCCATCGGGAGGACAGGAAACTGTAATTATCAGACTAATTACAGTGACCGATGATATCTTCCGATGGACACAAGCACCACTGTTTCAACTACATGTGCTTTGTTTACAGACACACCGTTCACCTCCGTCGCTGATTAGCCCTGGCAGCATAAATAGAGCGACGTTAAATAACAAAAAAAATATAATATGCGAATAAATTCATTATAATTATATATTTAAATTAATAAATGTATTCTGACATTTTATAATAAAATTTTACCAATCATTTTCTTTCCTCATCATACAAATGTAATTTTACAAGGTAAGGCAGAAGCAGGCGAAATGAAACAAGGTAAACGACCCCAAGGACAATACAATACCAACGTAGATAAATACATACACATGAGAAGAAGTAGAGAGGGAAATGAAATTATAAGGATGCAAAGGAAAATGAAAAGAGTAGGAAGTCGATCCCTTCTACTCGACATACTGTATAAAATGAGGTGTATCGCTGCCGAAGGCTGCATTTGCCTAAAGTTCGCGTGCGACCTAACAGGTCTGACCCCGCTAGTTTAATACATGAATTTTAGTTGAAATGACTAGCGATTTGCTCACCCTAGCACACTTTCTTCCACATCACACTATCATATAGGAAGTGAACACTGGATAATGAAAAATCATTTGGTTGATTCAACATTTTCCCAGGGATTTTACAATCTCCATATAGTCCAGAGGAACAACTTGGATGATCGGAACTAATTTGATTGATTCCAATTCTTCCCGAGGTTTCTCAAATTCCTAGAAAATTCCCATTGGATGCGTGAAGATAAGACTCAATATCCTCAAAAGTTGAATGGTTTAGCCGGAATATTGAACAACCAAATAATTGGTCCCTTTTTCTAGAAAGAAAATATGTCGAATGTATGAGAATATGCTTCGTGATCAGATAGTGCAGAGAATAATAGAGGCAACTGGTCAAAACTTCGGGATTACTTTCTTTCAACAAGATGGAGCTTCTGCTCATTACAGTAGAAATGTTCGCAGGTAGTTAGACACCGTTGTTCATGACAAGTGGATAGGACGAAGACGCTACATTGGGTGGCCAGAAAGAATAACTCCCGTATAAGTGGCCATTGGCAAGAGATAACTTGGCTTTCTTCATATTTTTATATTATAATAGACATGCCAAAGTTAGGATAAGATTCGTTTCCCGGAGGTCAAGTACTCCACTTGTAAGTATTCAAGGCGAATGTGATAATTTGCCTGTAGAGCATCTCGCGAATACCGTTAAAAGTTTTTACAATGGATGGGACTACTGTCAAGAGGTCGATGGAAAACAATTTGAAAACTTATTAAAATAATTTGAAGACCTCTAAAACTATTAAAACCTTAGTAGTCTTGCCTTGACTGGCTGGACAGTGAGGGGTCCTTGCTCAGACAAATTTTCGTCTGCATCAAATCACCCATAGGTATTTTTCTGCTTAGGCTACTCTTCACCTTGGAATGTTCTTCATGGGTTAAATTCAAGGTCAGCAGTGATCATCTTACATCTACAATTTCCATGAGTGTCCACATTATTAGAGTGTAAGGACATTAGACATTAAAATGACCTTTAAATCACGTTTGACCCCCTATGTTATGCACATCGTTGGATAGGGAATTACATCAGTATTTCATTTCTGCCACAAACAACGGGGCTCCAATTTTAAAAACGCTACTCGACCTTTAAGTGACCTTGAAGGTCAAGTTCAAGGTTAAATTCAAGATCACCATCAGGTAGCCAAGGAGAAATCATAAACTTTTGTCTGAAACTTCAAAAATGCATATTTTCGAAATTATTATGTCGTCCTGGAACTTATGACACGCCTGTGTATATGGGCTATTTCGCGTCAAGTGGTATGATGAAAATTTTAAATCTCACCAAATTATGAGAACAGGTTGGAAATATCTTCCAAAAAATAGAAGAAAAATGTTAGGTGTTAAAAATAATTTGACAAAGAGTTACTCCTGTATAAAAAATGGAAATTTTTCAATTTTTTAAAAAAATTGCTATTTTTAAAGCCATTCATCTGAAAATTTATTGATTTTTTTTTAAAAATATTACATCCAACTTTTGTTCAAAATAATCTTTAGAACTTATCCACCCAGGTTAAAATTCTTAATTTTGAAATCTCGAAGATATAGGACACCCGGATATATAAAAAAAAATTTGATTATCAAAAAAGACGACCACACGACAATTGATTTTGATCTAATACCACTCAAAAGATCACATTTTTCAAGACTTTTCGAATGGCGGTAGCTAGATTATTGGCCAAGAACACTGGTAAAAGTTATGCCTTAAAATACATGAAAATTAGCGATTTTATGAGGTTTATGAGGCTAACTTTCACCAGCGGTCTTGACTAATAATCTATCCACCGTCATTCGAAAGCTCTTGAAAAACGTGATCTTACGAGCGGTGATAGATCCAAATCAATCGTGGCGTTGTAGCCTTTTTTGATAATCAATTTTTATTTATTTTTCCGGATATTCTATTTCTTCGAGATTTAAAATTAAGAATTGTATATATATAAACTGTTCTTAAATTCATTCCATTAATTTCGCACACATATATAGCTTGAAATTCTAAATAACTTTTCTATTAAGCAAATTATGATTTGGAGCTTATTTATTAAGATATTGTTAGTTAAACATTATTATTTCGAGCCAGAGACCGAAAGCAGTGCGTGGAGGGAGCGCCCCAAGAGGAGAAGACGAGATGGAAAACGTAAACAAACTCGCATATTGGTCAATTCATTTGTTATTGAACACATTAATAGGCGACAAAATTAAGAGAATCCGGAGATTAAGTAATGGCCGATAAGAAAATGTCAAGGCTTATTATTTAATTATTTAATTATTTAATATTTTAAATAATTTATTCTTAATTAATATTTTAATTAATAACTTAGGAACCACTTCCTCGAATAATCTGAAATTTTAACAATAATTTATATTCACCTAAATGAAACAGAATTGTAATAAAAGTCGAAATATTGATTAAAAAATCAATTATGTAGCTGTTTATTACACAATTTTTTAATTTCTCTGAATAACTTGACAAGTATAATTTTTTTTACAATATTAACAAGTTACGTTTAAAATTTCAGCCTATTCAATGAAATGGTTCATGGGATATCCTGTCTATTATGGAAAAAAATCAGGGTATAGAGTCTCATAATTAATCAAAATAGTTCCCTAGTAGAAATCTGACAATGAATGTAACATTTAAAGTCAGAAAATGGGCAATTATTATAAAATACCCAATAAATACCCAATTAATGGCAAAATTAGAGTTTTATTTAAAATTAAATGTTAAATTTTTACTAATCTTATGCTATATATAAATTGACCAACAATTTTAAATAAAAGTTAATAATAATTTAATTTAAATTGTTTAATTTTTTTTAAATTTTAATCCAGATTTGTCCCCTTACTAAAATAGATGTGAGTGATTTCAGGATATGTGTACATAAATTTTAAAATGGCTCGTGTTTTTTAGATAGACTAAAAATATGATCCAGAATCTGCAAGAAATTTCAATTAGAAATATTAATTTGCATCAGAGTTATGCAAGTTATAAAAACAGTCTTTTCCTATTTTTCCATTTTTCACCATATTGAAAGTTAAATACCTTAAAATACCTCAAACTAGGTCAACATTTTTGTATTACACTTTAAATGGGAAGTTTTAAAATGCTCAATATAATCATTTACCATTTTTACAAATACCTAATTAGACAGCATCAATATGCCTCTGATTAAAACAAGTTATTCTTTGAAACAATAGCTTTTTATTTAAATTTGTATAAATGAAAAAATTGAAAATAGACAGTTTTAGCACTCGAGTACCCATTTCATAGAACCAACAGTTTTATTCAACAATTATTATTGTCCTGAATAAACTTTTTATCACCTATTTAATTGAATTATAAAATGTTTATTTAATATCATTAATGAAATTTTACAAAACTATCATATACGTAACAGAAATTAATTTTAAGAAAATTTAAGGAAATCGTTACTTCAAGATAAGTTTAATGTAACCGATGGAACTTGTTAATTGGGTTTTAATACATTTTTCACTTAATTGTCTTTTTTAGTATTATGTTAATTATTATTAATAAGGACTTCCGGTTTGGCTTGGCGCGTGAAAGTTCGTACTCGTGTGACCTCCGCCTATTTTTAGCTAAAGTATGTAAAATTGTTGTTTTGATATAAAAAATTATACGTAGGCTGGAGCTCTGATGGTTTTATAACATCTTATAACATCTTAGCCATATAGTAAAATGAAACTTGGAAAAAATACATGAAATTACTGTTTTAAAGCAACTTAACCTCAAAGTGAGCATTGTTCAGCATGCTGGGCGGACCGAATTCGGGAAGAAGGCTTAACGCGGGTAAAGGCAATACGCAAACGCAATCGCAAACACAACTGAGCTTCGAAAGTTCAGACAAAGTGCCGACATGGGCCAACACGATATGTGCAAAAATCGATAAGCAAACGGAGGAAATAAGAGAGTGTAAGGAAGAGTATGCTAATATTATACACGCCCTTGAAGAAATAAATCATCTAAAACGCGATCTAAAAGAAGAACAATCAAAAAGCCGCCCTAAAAAGATCCATTGCGTTCTTAGAGAAACAAGAGGAGAAACGGGAAAAACTTATTAAACAGTGCAACATTATTATAAGCGGATATAACTTCTCGGACGTTAACACGCAAAATGCAGTCACGGATTTCATTCGTGACAAAATCGGCATCGAGGTTAAAATACAAGAGACATCAAAAATAAGAAACACGAGTAATAACATGATATTGGTTAAATTGTTCTCAATGGAAGACAAATTTACCATCCTTAAAAACAAGTACAAATTAAAAGGCAGCGACACATACATAAATGCAGATCTCACACTAAAAGAAAGGGAGGTGCAAAATAGTATAAGGAAATCGACTTTCAAGTTTCGCAATGAAGGTAAAGCAGTCGTTATAGACTACCAGATATTTACAGTAGAGGGCGTCACCTGTGGAAAGAAGGACGCAACCTGACAGCCACACAAGAAACACAAGTGCGCTATCACGCATCTAATAACTTGGATATAAATCTAGAATACGCAGGGAAAACGTCGCAAACTCTCAATTCTCAGCTTCTTCGAAACGATCTCTGATCCAATAACAACAAACGAGAGATGGCTAGGATCCGCGTAAGCTACCGATATTCGAGCAAGCAACGATTTTAACCTAACCTGTAATAACTCTTCAGTGAGTCACCCATTAAAGTACGAAAACTGCGCGGAGGTGATATTTTGGAATTTACATGGATTGAAAAATTTATACATTGTTACCGGAGAAAACGTAAACTTTTTAAAATCGTGTCATATCATATGTGTTTGTGAAACTTGGGAATATAAAGACAATATTAAATTACCAAGCGAGTTTAGTGAATTTAAGTAAGTCGCGCAAATAAAAATAAAATCTTAGGTAGAACTAGTGGCGGTCTCATAAACTTATACAACGCAAACACAGTGCAAAATTTGAAAACGCTAAACACGAGTGACATGTGGATAATTTTTTAATGCATTATAGGGCAAACGAAACTCATTATAGCGTGCGTTTATATAAAAACTGAATATTTATCAGACAGAATTGAGACCTTGATGGAAACTTTAAATGATATCGAATCAAAATCCAACACACCAATCATAGTAGGAGGCGATTTTAACGCACGTATCGAATTACTCAATCAACTAGATGAAAACCATATTCAAGGTACAATGGCCCAATGTGAAAGGAAATCGAGAGATAGCTTAATAAACTCAAGGAGATCTTTTCTAGTAGAAAAATTCGAGGAACTTGGATATATAGTCCTAAATGGCAGGCTTCTTTCAGATACAGACGGCCAAGTCACTTTTCTGGGCAATAACGGGTCCAGTGTTATAGACCTAGTGTGGATTAAATTAACACAAACAGACGTAATAATAGATCTTAAAGTTATGAATGTAGGCCTTTCCGACCATCTACCATGGAAACTAATCCTAAATGTAAAAGTAAAAAATCTCAAGTATATAATAAACAACCGAAATCAAAAATTGAGAAACTCGTGTAGAACCAACCACTACACCTTGAATTTTAAGAAAAGATGAACGAACTATTTCCAAATGAAGAACCAAATGACTTTGATGTTAACCATATGCAACTAGAAATCACAACATCAATCAAATCTGCTACGAAAGACCTAGAGATGATATCAATATCGTACGGATCGATCAAAATAAATAAAGCCTGGTTTAATCGAGATTTAAGGACTGCAAAAAACAATGTAAATACAATGTTTAAAATTTGGAAAAGTAGACAAGATTTAAAAGATAAACACATTTACCTAGAAACCAGGAAAAACTACGTAAAAAGGTAAAAAATTGCAAAAACGAATATAAACAAAATTGCAGGATCACAATCAAAATCTCCAAAAATTTTCTGGCAAACCTACAAATCTTTTGCAAAAAAAACCATCTCTATTATGCCCGATTCTAGCTTCTTCATGGGAAACATACTGCAAAGATCTGAACCCTCAGACAAGAGAACAAAACACTACATTTTTTGATTGCAGACATCCAGATCTAGATAAACAAATCGCATACGCAGAACTCCACACCATCCTAACGAAATGTAAAAACGACAAATCTCCCGAATCTGATGGCGTTACAAACAACATTTTGAAAAAGTTAACTATGCAATGGAAAAATTTCATAGTCAGTGTCTTTAACAAAATATTGGAAATCAGAACAGTTCCCAACGAGTGGTGTAAAATGGATGTACTAATGTTTTATAAAAAGGGTGATATACTTGACCCGTCAATTTACAGAGGCATTTCTCTTTTAAATTCACTAACGTACTACCAGAGTGTCAAAATAGTTTCAGAGCTGCTAGATCCACAAAAGATAACATTTTCCTCCTCCAAACAAAAATTTTCTTAGCTTTATCTAAACCTAAAGGTAAATTATACGTAGCATTCATAGATTTTAGGAAAGCCTTTGATTCTATAGTACATAGTTTACTGTGGCAAAAATTATCCAAACAATAAAGAACTACTACGATAAAGCAGTTATGAGAATCAGACTGCATGAGAACTCTAAAACAAGTGAAATAAAAATTACGCAAGGTGTATTGCAGGGCGATTCATTAAGTCCAACCTTGTTTATTCTGCTTATTTCAGATCTAATAGAATATTTTAAAACACAAGGCCACTACAATGTAGAAACTAGGAGGGAAGCTCTCCTATTTTCTGATGATCTGACTTTAATTGCAGGGGATGCAGCAGAACTTCAACACAAGCTAAAAACCTTACAATCATATTGTAAATTAAACAAATTAACCGTAAACATAAACATAACCAAAATAATTAAATTTAGTAAAGGAAGGAACAGTAATAAATGTAGAAGCTTCAAATATAATTCTCATAAACTAAAAATGGTGAATCAATATACTTACCTAGGAGTAATTTTCAGTCGTTCCGGATCATTCAGAACTGCAACACACCAATTTTACTCTAAAGCAAAAATTGCACTGGAATCCATCTGGAATTCAATGATTGCTACCAAACTAGACAATGGGAAATCTAGACTAAATTTATTTAATGCCATAGCATCCTCCACAATTTTGTACAGTAGCGGAACATGTAGACTTCATAGTGACACCATAGATAAAATTCAATCAAACTTTTTCAAACAACTACTTCGTCTTCCAGACTGCACTCCAAATTATATGATAAGGTTAGAAACAGGAACTACAAAACTAAGTATATGAACCTTAAAAAACGCCTTAAAATACCTAATAAAACTAAAAACAATGAGCTCTGATAGTTTTCCCAAAAAATGTCTAGAACAATTAATAGGTCTCAATGATGACTAAACACGTCAAATAGAAATTGGTTTACGGCCTTACTAAATAAGCTAGATGAATTCAAATTTACTTTTTTTGACTCAACACACGAGTTAAAAACAATTGATGCAACCAAACTCACAGAAATATTACCCAAAATAATTGCAGTAAGAGCGTTATTATCCAGATACAGTGAAAGCTACAAGCACATAAAAAACCTTGACTCAACTAAAAAAGAGGAATATCTGAACTTAAAATTACCTCTTCCAATCATAAATAACAGCACAACTAAGATTTAGCGGCCGCGAGGTACTATACAAAAGACATAAGTGTATAGTTTATAAAATTAATTAAGATGATATATGTTTGATGTGCAATTTAAACCAATACAAAGACATTCCACACCTACTAAATAAGTGCATACAATATAACTTTCCGACAACACTATAAAATAGACCTTCAACTAGAAACAGCGATAACAGATTACAACATCGAAAATTTAAAAAACTTATTTCATTATACACAATGTATGTTAAAAACTCGCGCAATTGTATTGAATGACTAAAATTAGCACATAATCAGTTTCTGAATAAGCGTTTTTTTTCTTCTTTCGTTTTGCATTTCTTTGTATTATTATTCTTTTTCTCTTTATAGAATATTATAAAAACTAGCAACAAAATAAACTGTTCAAAAACGATGCGCCTCGTAAAATTACATCATCTATTGTGAATACACTATTTTTAATTTGATGGAAGTCAGAAAATTTAATAATGTACCTGGTATAATATATACTTCTCCAACAGCGGTTGAAGAAACAATCAATAGAAAAAACTTTCTGTAACATTGTATAAAATAAATAAAAATAATAAATAATTATTATTAATAAAATTTATATATTATCTGTCTAGGATCCTAAAAAACACTATTCAGTGAAAAAATTATAAAAACCCAATTCACAAATTTCATCGGTTTCATATTCATGCACATTGTAACGCGGTATGGATTTAATATGAGGAATAAAAATATCAACGAAGGTATCGGGGCGCGAACCCACGATCCCGGGAGCCCGAAACAGAAGCCTCACCACTGCGCTACTTCGCAATTATCCCGGCTAGTCAACTTAGTCCTAGAATAGCTATTGTTTCTAAGAATAATTTTTTTCGATTAGAGGCATATTGATGTCGTACAGATCAAAATCGAAACTAACAAAATAAGCCTTCGATAGCCAATCTTATTACTGCAAATTCGATATTTATAAAAGCAGTAAAAAATTCTACTCAGCGTTTCAAACCTTTTTTTCATTTGATGTGTAATGCAAAATCTTGACCTATTTCGAGGTACACAACATCGAATATGATGAACAGTGAAATAAAGGAAATCAAACTGTTGTTTCAACTTAAATAACTCGGATGTAAATTAATACTAATATGTAAAATTATCATTTTATTTGAATTTCCTAAATTTTATATATAACATATATCTAAAAAGTTTAAACCATTTTATAATTATTTTTTTAAGAAAAGAAGTAGCCGACTCGGTTATAATTAAAATAAACTATTTATAATAATGATATTTATCATAAAAATTGAAAACACTTCTTAATTTTTTAAACAAATTATATTATTATTGACTTTTATTTAAATCTTTCGGCAAATTTATATGTAACATAACTATTTTAATTAAGTATAAGACTTTGTACTCCGATATTATTCCATAATGAACATGTTAACTCAGGAAATCTCAGGAACCACTTCATCGAATAGGCAGAAATTTTAAACGTAACTTTTAAAAATTTTTACTTCACTTGAATAAAATAAACTGTATTAAAATTGTAAAAAAATTATACTTGTCAAATTATTCAAAGAAATTAAAAAATTGTGTAATAAACAGCTACATAATTGATTTTTTAATGAACATTTTGACTTTTATAACAATTCTGTTTCATTTAAGTGAATTAAAATAATAATTGTTAAAATTTCAGTTTATTTGATGAAGTGGTTCCTCAGATATTAATTAAAATATTAATTAAGAATAAATTATTTAAAATACGTAAAGCAATTAAATTATAAAAGAATTAAATAATAAGCCTTGACATTTCCTTATCGGTCATTACTTAATCTCCGGATTCTCTTAATTTTGTCGCATATTAATGTGTTCAATAACAAATGAATTGACCAATATGCGAGTTTGTTTACGTTTTCCATCTCGTCTTCTCCTCTTGGGGCGCTCCCACCACGCATTGCTTTGTAGTAAATCCGTATGTGAGGTGAATATTATTTCTAACTATGTGTGAAGTAATTAGATGTTCGTGATGTGAAATATCAACTTTATGTACCGAAATCTATCACCCGCTATGACTCGCGCAGGAGTCCGCACGCAATCTGGTGACTGTACGCTCGCCTGGGGCGGGTCGCGCGTCGCCCCCTCTCCCACAACGTCCCTCCGTTTTCTTCTTCTTCATCTACGTTGAGATCCGGTGAAATGCAGTGTTTGAGGTGTTCGGCGTGTGCCAGGTCGGTCACCTTACCTTCTTTATCCAACAACGTGTAAGTACTGGATCCTGGTCGGCCTATTATAAAATACGAACCTGTCGCCTTCGGAGCTAGCTTAGCCGAAATACCTTGTGCTGCCGAGGATAGGACTCTATTCTTTTTCCACACCAGATCTCCTACGCTGAAAGATGTGTCCCTCCTTTTAGCGTTGTAACAGCTTGCTTGCCGCTCATGTTGTTGATCTGAGCATGCGGCTGCAGACTCATGTATTTCTTTGAGCTTTTTAAGTCGCTCTTGCCACAGTTCCATTTTACTGCACTGTTCCTCTTTAATGCCGGCTTGATCTTGGTTCCTCTTGATGGTGCCAGGAGGCATGGCTGTCGTCCGTAATTTAACATTGCCAGAGTTGTACCCGTAGACTCGTGTACGGTGTTGTTCAGCGAGAATACAAGCTCCGGTAATTTCTCGTCCCAGGCATTGTGATTTTCCTCTATGAAAGCCACAATCCTGGTTTTCAACGTTCGGTTGACACGTTCAACCGGGTTCGCTTGGGGAAAATACGGCGGAGTGGTGGTATGATGTATCCCCACCTCTTGTAGGAATTCATCGACGGGCTTATTCTTAAATTCGGTGCCGTTATCCGAAAGGAATACCTCAGGAGTACCATACCGTAAAACTATTCTCTCTTTGAACTCATTGAGAATGGTCTTCGCGTTGGCTTTGCGAATTGGTAGACATTCCGCCCACCGAGTGAATAAATCCAAGAACACGAGGATGTATTCGTGTCCGCCCTAAAATACATGGAAATTAGTGTATTTGTGAGGTTTATGAGGCATAACTTACACCAGCAGTCTTGGCCAATAATCTAACCACCGCCATTCGAAAGCTCTCGAAAAACGTGATCTTTTGAGCGGAGATAGATCAAAATCGATTGTGGCGTGGTTGCCTTTTTTTGATATTCGAGACGGACATCAAACCACAACAGGTGCAGGTAGAGCTTGAGGGGTCTCAAGTACAGATGCTGGAGGATCTTGGGGGAGGGCTGACACACGGAGACCGAGACAGCCTTCATGTTCCAGCTCTCCCTATCCTAATCTGAAGGACTTTAACGAGTCCGGTCAATCAGCGTCGAGATCGGCCGGGACACCGCGCGATGTTGGTGCGGTGGTTCGTAAGTGGGGAGTCCGATTCTCTGGCGACAAAAGCCAGAGTATCAATGCCTTCCTTGCGAGAGTCGAAGACTGTAGGATTCTCGCCAACCTCAGCGAGGACGAGGTGTTGCCGTCCTTGTCCGAACTTCTCACCGAAACCGCAGCTACGTGGTATCGGAATGAGAAGGACAAATGACACTCGTGGCAGGATTTGTGAAATCCGCCAAGAAATGGTACGTGCCAGAGCTTTCAGCAAATTGCTCATAGAGAAGTCCAATGCACGGATACAGGGTGAGGTTGAACCGGTGAGATATTACATCACCTGATATTATTTTAGTTCGCGATATTTTCCCCTCTCTCTACAAGTCGGTCGTTTACCGACTTGTAATTTAAAGCGTAGACCTCGACGACAAATAGATATTTTGTCTGTTATTTATTCTTATATTTATTTCAATTCATTCATTTTTTAATACAAATTCAATCCGGTGTTCGAGTAATTGCATTTTAATCCACGTACGATTCCTTTCGTGATCCTACAAGCCCCTATATTTTTATATGACAAGTGCACGACGCGATATCTCCATTTCTCGGTCAATTTCAGATTTGATTTTTACCTGGTTGTTATCTGAAACCGGCCCTGGTTTCAGACTAGCACTTAAGAGGTTCGATAGAGCGGATAGGTAACCGCAGCCGCAACGCGGGGAAAATACGTTTATTTGAATACGGTTAGAGGCCTGCGATGGCTCGGTCGGTAGGGCGTCGGGCTCGTAATCTGGAGGTCCCAGGTTCGATTCTCGGCCCCGGCCGATTGATACAAGCACCACTGGCGAATGTATTTTCAACAAGTGCTTTCTTCACCAAGACATCGTATGACCTTCGTCGCTGATTAGCACCGGTTTGGGAGCATAAAAAGAGCGACGTTAAAATAATAAAAAAAAAAAAATTTGAATACGGTAAATTCAACCGTACCGCTGAGCAGCCGCGATAATAAAATAAACATCTGCGCGGCAATCAAATTGTTACTATATATATATGGGTGGTTCTCTGTGACATCGAGGATGAAAAAAATAAATATTGCTATAACTGTGGGAATATGTTTTAGAGGTATCCAGTAGTTCTCCTGAATTTTTTCAGATTTTTTCTGGGCCATTATTTTAAGTTACAGAGAGTCAAAGTTGACATTTTAGCACTTTTTTGCATTATATGCCCATTTTCATGAATTTTTAGCTCTCAGGGGATGCATTTTTCACTAAAAACATAAGTATGACTTTTTTTGTAAAATTTTCCGAACTTTTCATTAAAAATACTTTTAAAGACATAAATGTATGCTGTCACACTCTTGTAAGCCATTTAAACCTTAAATAGTGAAAATCAGCAATTCTGCTCCGGACTCTGGTTACCTAATACTGTCTAAAAGATGTCTTTATATAGTCAGAAACTGCCTAAAAATTTCCAGAGTGGGTCTAAATCATTAAGATCACTTATGGTCAAAATATCCGGGAAAAGTGCCCGAAATATTAATAGAAATGTATATTTGTTGCCTTATAACGATGAATCTATTATTCATGACATGACATGGTAGATTGGAGCGAAACCACTTTTTCACAATTTACATGATTTCTTTACAATGATGAATATTTTTGGCACCCTCAATGATCTAGGACAATTTTTTTTCTTAAACTACATATGATTTGCAGAAAAAGGGTCTTTTGTGTTTTTTACATTGAATTAGTCAATTTTGAGATATAAAAGATTAGAAAAAATAAAAAATGTGAATATTACCACTTTTAACCTTGAATTTTATTTAGTATCATTCGGCCAGGGCCGGGAATCGAACCTGGGACCTCCAGATTACGGGCCCGACACCCTACCGACCGAGTCATTTAACCTTGAATATCTTTGAAACTATTAAGTTTTATCCTCTAAAAATTTAGACTACCGTCCAAAACATAGGAAAAAGTATTCGCAAAGGTACAGATAAAAAATTTTTTTTCAATTTGACAGAGAATTGCTCATATATATACATCGACAAAGCTTATTTCTAATATAATTTGAATCATGTTTTTACGTATGTACAGGAGACCAGATATATATTTAATACTGTAAATATATAGTAAATTTTGTACACCCTCCATTGTTGGTTAAGAAAAGAAGGAGATGTTGATCTTTGAGAGTCAAACCAAGTTAAACGAGGAATAAAAAAACTCTTATTCTCAATTTAAAATATCGTGCAACGTTTCGTCCGCTGGTTTGCAGACCTCTTCAGGCACTGTTTATTAACAAAAAACAACAGAATTTGCATAAGAATATTATATAAATGAACAAAACTTCAACTACACACTTTACAGCACAAAAGAAAAATTAAATACCTTCGTAAAAACGATGTATACGTTTCAATTCTACTACATTGCAGGATAACGTCAAAGTGAATTATAAATCAGTCAACTCGACTATATATGAGAGATTCCACAGAACTTTTGACTTTCTTGTTACTTTCACTTTTCAATGCTATTTGATGATTTTCATCATATTAAAAAAATCATTCCTTGTAGAAAAAAGTCATAAAGTATAGTAACCGTTATTTATTATATTAATAATATATAATATATTACTTAAAAAAATTATAATTTATCGTATTTTAATTAATTCTTTGTGTTACTCACTCTACTTTTTTGCTTTATTAGGTTTATATAAAAAAAAACTTTTATTAAAAATGGTTTGGATAATTTTTTATATAATCTTCACATATCACAGAATATAATGTAAAAGTTTTAGAGGTGTGCTTCAACCTACATAGATTAATTTATTTTATGAATATCCGTAACCACTATTTAAAAAAAACTAATTTATTTTAGTTTTAGCTCTTAAAAAAAAATAAATTATTCTCATAAATTTTCTTCATGGAAAATGACACTTATTGAGCAGACAAATAAAATCGCGTTTGATTTGCAAGTGTGCTACTTGCAGAAAAAAATTATACCCTCGCAAAGTTGGGTACACGTATGCGCCCCCCATTGAAAAAAATCGTACTTTTCGTCAGCACATCGATAGTATGTTATCAATGGTTATAAAAGTAATTGCTCTTTTTTATTAACCTTTTAAAAAACATGTTTTAAAATACTTTACATAAAATTCTTCTTTGTTTGCCTGAAACGAACTTACGAAAAATGTAACAAAATGAAATTCTTACTTTCCGAGAAAATAAGGTATTTAATCATCTTATAGTAAATATTTGTAATTGTAATACTTAAACACGAATACACACACATTAATGGAACTTAAATTAAAGGTATGAATTATAATTAAAAAAATCTTTGTATTAGTTGCAATGTTTGTATATATTATATATTTTGTTACATTTCTTTTGTTTGAAAAATTATTAATTGCTTAAAATAAAATTTTATTATAATGATATTTTTGTGTTACAAAATTTTTCTTTCCAACACATATTATGCTACATATTTTATCAAATTTTTTAACATTTTACCTTAAATTTGAAAGAAAAATATAAAATTTTATTTTTTTGATGAAAAGTAGTATGTTTTACGTTAAAATAATTGTTTTTGATTTTTTACAAAAAATTTTTTAAAAAAATGAGGGGCCCCATGTTTTTTATGCTACTACTGTTATTTAGAAATGGTTCGATAAGTTTCAAAGATGTGCCTTTAAAATAAATTTTCAATTTTCTTTTGACCTTAAAGTCAAAAGTTCTGTGTGTTCAAACGTGTGAAAATTACAGATAATCAATTTTGAGAATTAGACATACATCAAAATTCCGAGCAAAACAAACTGTTACAAAATCCTTTTATAAATATTACTGAGCATTTGAGTGTCTTCCTTCTTATTTATAGTACATTTGCAATTATTAATATGCAGCATCTCTGAAATAATGCGTTTTTTATATGAGGGTTCTTTGTCTAAAACAGAAACATTGTCAAAGTTGAATGTGTGATTATTCTGTAGCATATGCAGGCTAACAACAGAATCACTATTACACATATTTTTGTGTTCTCTGATTCTATCTTTTAATGCACATTTTGTTTGCCCAACTTCTTATATTGTAATTACACTCATTACAATTAAACTTATAAACAACGTTACATAAATTGTGACGTAGCGTTTCCTACATAAATATAGGGAATCCCGTACACTACGTACAACAGATAATAATAATAACTTCGATATATATATATGGGTTGTTCTCTGTGACATCGAAGATGAAAAAAATAAATATTGCTATAACTGTGGCAATATGTTTTAGAGGTATCCAGTAGTTCTCCTAAATTTTTTCAGATTTTTTCTGGGCCATTATTTTAAGTTACAGAGAGTCAAAGTTGACATTTTAGCACTTTTTTGCATTATATGCCTATTTTCATGAATTTTTAGCTCCCAGGGGATGCATTTTTCACTAAAAACATAAGTATGACTTTTTTTGTAAAATTTTCCGAACTTTTTATTAAAAATACTTTTAAAGACATAAATGTATGCGATCACACTCTTGTAAGCCATTTAAACCTTAAATAGTGAAAATCAGCAATTCTGCTCCGGACTCTGGTAACCTAATACTGTCTAAAAGATGTCTTTTTATAGTCAGAAACTGCCTAAAAATTTCCAGAGTGGGTCTAAATCATTAAGATCACTTATGGTCAAAATATCCGGGAAAAGTGCCCGAAATATTAATAGAAATGTATATTTGTTGCCTTATAACGATGAATCTAGTAGCATGATCATTGCAAAAAAATTTATGCACTTACCTTGGAATGGTAGAAAAGTATCTCCACTTGTTTCAGTATCCATCTAATCCCCTGTAAGCTGCTAAAAATACAAATATTATTATAAAATTATAAAAAATTATTTTTTATACATTTATAATGCTGGATTTTTAGTTTTACATCCCTTACAAGAATTATAATACTAATCTGAAGGATTACTATAAAAGTATCAACATTATTATTATTATTATTCAGCAATACATTGTTTTGATTTCACAAACTTGTCACTGTCACGTTATCATATTATTCATTATAATTATATATCCGATTTATTTATATATCTTTTGTATTAAATACGTATATTCAGTTATTGTAATAATGATGTTTATATATTTATAGTAATCCTTCAGATTAGTATTATAATTCTTGCAAGGGATGTAAAACTAAAAATTCAGCATTATAAATGTTTAAAAATTAATTTTTTACATTTGTATAATAATATTTGAATTTTTAGCAGCTTACAGGGGATTAGATGGATACTGAAACAAGTGGAGATACTTTTCTACCATTCCAAGGTAAGTGCACAAATTTTTTTGCAATGATCATGCTAATAGATTCATCGTTATAAGGCAACAAATATACATTTCTATTAATATTTCGGGCACTTTTCCCGGATATTTTGACCATAAGTGATCTTAATGATTTAGACCCACTCTGGAAATTTTTAGGCAGTTTCTGACTATATAAAGACATCTTTTAGACAGTATTAGGTAACCAGAGTCCGGAGCAGAATTGCTGATTTTCACTATTTAAGGTTTAAATGGCTTACAAGAGTGTGATCGCATACATTTATGTCTTTAAAAGTATTTTTAATAAAAAGTTCGGAAAATTTTACAAAAAAAGTCATACTTATGTTTTTAGTGAAAAATGCATCCCCTGGGAGCTAAAAATTCATGAAAATAGGCATATAATGCAAAAAAGTGCTAAAATGTCAACTTTGACTCTCTGTAACTTAAAATAATGGCCCAGAAAAAATCTGAAAAAATTTAGGAGAACTACTGGATACCTCTAAAACATATTCCCACAGTTATAGCAATATTTATTTTTTTCATCTTCGATGTCACAGAGAACCACCCATATATATATGTAGGGCATTCCACGTGAAGTGGTCCGATCAAAATTTTAAAAAGCACTAAATTTTGGGTAGATCATATTGTTCATTATATATACGTATACAAAGTATTAAATTGATAAGACTGATTTAAAATTGAGAAAGAATTATTCAACATCAATAACTATTAATATCTTCTTTTAACAACAGAAATCATTTCTTAATTTTTTAAACAAATTATATTGTACTAACTTTAATTTAAAAGTTGTTCGCCAATTTATGTTAAATAACTATATTAATTAATTATGAGACTCTGTACTCTGATTTTTTTTCCATAATGTATTTACCACAGGATATCTCAGGAACCACTTCTTCGAATAGGCTGAAATTTTAACAGTCTTTTATATATGATTATAATTCACTTGAGTGAAACAGACGGTGTTAAAATTATAATAAGAACATTATTCTTACCAAATTATTTTAAAAAATTGAAAAGTTAGGTAAAAACTACTAAATCATTTTTTTAAATAAATATTTAGGCTTTTATTGAAATTCTGTTCCATTCAAGTGTATTAAAATCATATTTGAATCATATTAAAAGTTACTGTTAAAATTTCAGCCTATTAAATGAAGTGGGTCCTGAGATATCCTGTGGTAAGTCCATTATGGAAAAAAGTCAGAGTACGGAGTTTCATAATTAATCAAATAGTTATATTACATATAAATTGGCCAAAGATTATAAATTAAAGTTAATAATAATATAATATTTGTTTTAAAAATTTAGTAATTTTTTCAATTATTATATAAAAAAATTATTAATTGTTAATATTAAATAGCTTTTTTCACTTTTATCCCAAGCTTATTAAGGGAAAAGTTGATGAAATTACTGAAAACTGTGGTATTAGTGAAGTAGCACTTTTGATGGGATCGCTGAGAGTCCATCTTGTATTCATTACGAAAATGAAGTAACTTCGAAGTGTGATATTGAAAATAAAATAAATTTTGAAGAAAATTTATTAGACAAAGCAATTAATTGTCAAATATAAATGGATTACGAAATTGAGAATGGTGATAAATGCGACTCTCCGGAATGAAGAAAATTTATTTTAAAAAGGGGTAAATTGTCAACATTTGTCAATTGCGAACCTCATGAGAACTATATTAGTTATGTTTGTAAAGTGAATAAAAAAGAAATGATTATAACTAAGAAAATCTTGAATATTTTTCCGGAAACTGAAATTCTATGCATAAATAAACAAGGGACTGAAGAAACTGAAATTATACAAGAGAAACATGATCATATAAGGACTCGAGTAATTTTATATTAAGCCAATGAATTATAAACGAAAAAAATATAACTATTATATATAGTTTATTCAAATAAATCTTACATTAACAATTTTTATAATTGTGAAAATAAAGAAGTTGACATAAACGATTGTTTTGAGAATCAATCGGAAGGGAGAGTATTTAACATAACAGAGGATACGAGTAAGCTTAATCGTAATAAACGATTACAAGAAACCTTGCATTTTGATAAAGTAAACGAGGAACAAAGCTAATCTATAGATTTGCAATTAATAAATATTCGGATTATTTCTGTGTAACAGAAGAAAAATTTGGCGTGATGAGGCCTATAGAGCACAAAATACCGACTTGACGTCGACGACATATCAATCACAGCCAAGCTGTATAGATTTCCTCACGCTCTCAAAAGCAAGATTGATAAACAATTAAAAGAAATGATTGAAGGCTTCTTAAGTGAACCTTTAAATTACAATTATACATCAACTGTTTTTCTTGTTACAAAAACACCTAATAGTCAGGGCAATAAACGATACCGACTAGTTGTCGATTTTCGACAATGCGAGAAACGATAAAACTGTAAAAGATCGATACCCTTTGCTTAATATACTCGATATTATTTGGATTTATGTCAAGCATTTTTACATGTTTCGTTAGCTGAAGAAGATTGACATGAAACAGCTTTCACTTTCTCATTTGGTTTTTTTTTTTAACTAAAAACAGTGCCTATGTGATTATGTAATTCTTCAGCTATTTAACAATATTATTAATCATGTTTTTAAGGAAATGCAAGGAAAAAAATTTTTATTTATTGATAATACAGTTATATATGATAATAAAACATTGAAGAGCTGTGACATTGTAGTTATACTACATGTCACTTTGAAAATAAAACAGCGAGACAAAGTATAGTAAAGCACCTGTGAAGCTTACTATGCGAAATAAGCGTGCTATACATACCAATCAAGTCCTAAAATGACACACATATGTGCATGTGTGAAACCGGAATAGGCTTACATTGCGTAGTAAGCAGGAGAACCCGAAGCAAAGGAGATGCGACTTCTGATCCTACCTACCTCTCTCTGGTCCTACCTACTATCCTGGTTGTACTCTTGAACAATTAAACAGTATAATTAGTTCCCCTAGTATATCTGTATATCCGCCGTTTTTATTGCAGTCCATTTCTTCTGAGCAAGTAATACATGCTTTAAGTGCGTGTCTGCCGAAGGCTAAAAGTCGTAGCTTGGATGGTCTCTCTAATTTATTTTAAGGATATTTTTCCGTTAATTGCCCCGGTTCTCACTAAATTGTTTAACTTATCAATGGCTATAAATACCTACCCTACAGTTTGGAAACGTGCTTTAATTATTCCTCTAAATAAAGTCACCACACCTTTGTCGCCCTCTGATACAAGGCCAATTGCTAATCTCGCACATTTCGCGAAAGTCTTTGATTATTTAATCACACGTCAGGTTACGGTACATCTAGAGGAGAACAATATTCTGTCACCCTTGCAATCTGGCTTTCGTAGTTATTTTAGCACGCAAACTGCTCTCATAAAGGTCACGGATGATGTACGTGAAGCAATTGACAGAGGCATGGTAACCTTTCTGCTGCTTTTTGATTTTAAGAAGGCTTTTGATACCATTGATCATGTACAATTTATAAAGACCCTAAAAAATCTAAATTTTGATGGCAATTCGATCAAGTGGTTTTATTCTTACTTATCTGGTAGGTCCCAAGCTGTTATTGATGTAGATGGTGTTCCATCTCAGTTCATCGACACATCATCTGGGGTTCCGCAGGGTTCAGCACCTGGACCAATATTTTTCTTAATTTTTATTAACTCGATCGTTAACCAGTTGCTTTTTACCAAATATATGTTGTTTGCAGACGATTTGCAGTTGTATTTGCATTGTTATCCGGGTGATTGTGATGCCCATATTGATAAGTTGATTCAGGATGGTACAAGAGTGGTACAATGGGCGAATACTCACGGTCTTGATATTAACTTTTCTAAGACCAAAGTTTTTATTATAGTATCTGCCCAGCAGCATAGATTTATTAACAAGGAAGCCCTGCGCCCTATCATGATAGATGGTCATAACTTAGGGGTTAAATTAACTGAGAACCTACAGTGGAATAATCATGTAACTGGTGTTGTCTCTAAAATCCATGGCGTTCTCCACAGGCTGCGAAAACGAGGTAATTTTCTCTCCCAGAATATGAAGAAGAGGCTAATATCAACTCTTGTTCTACCTCATTTTGATTATGCTTGCACGGTGTATTGCGATTTACCTGATTATTTGAATATTAAGTTGCAAAGAGTGTTGAATACCTGTGTACGCTACATTTTTCGTCTCCGAAGAGATGCTAAGCTTGATAGCTTCTACGCAAAACTAAATTGGCTCAATGTGTCTGATCGTCGTAAATATTTTATGGCGGCACTAACCTACAGGATCCTTCGTACTTGTAAACCTGACTATTTATATGCCCTTTTCCGCCCCCTAGCCAGGAGGTGCGTCGATCAGCTCGCACAGGGTAGCCAAATTTTGAGCGTCCCATAGCTACTACAAACACCTATTTGAGGTCATTTACCTTACAATCCATGGACTTATGGGATGCGCTTCCCTCAGAATTGTGATTGATTTCGAGCGCACCAAATTTCAAGTATAGTTTGCGATGCCACTTAATCAACAAACAATCAGTAACCAACTGCCAATAGTGTATTGTATTAAATTGTATTAAATAGGGTTACTGTTATGGAATGAGATATCGTAATTTTGTACTTTTTTTGCGACTTTATTGTTATTATTATTATTATTATTATTATATCCATACATTTAGCTATACTTGTTATATTTGGGTCTATTATTACTGTGCCCAAATCTGCGATTGTTTGTTTATATATTTTTTGCGATATTTTGTATTATTTTATATATTTTCTAAATTATTGTCACTTGCCTTAAGGATGAAACTATCCTAGGCATCAATAAACTCTATTCAATCAATCAATCAATCTCTATCTCTTTATCTCTCATTCTCTCTCTTTATCTATCTCATTCTCTCTCTCTCTCTATCTCTCCCCCTCTCTCTATCACCCATTCTCTCTCTCTCCCCCTCTCTATCTGCCCCTTTCTCAAAGCATCTATTATTCTCTCTCTATCTCTCCTTCCATCTATCATTCTCTCTCTCTATCTCTCTATCTCTCTAGCTTATTCTCTCTCTCCATCTCTCTATCTCTCTAGCTTATTCTCTCTCTCTCTCCCTCACCCTCTCTCTGTCTCCCTAACTCACCCTCTCTCTCCCTCACTCTCCCTCTCTCTCCCTCACACTCCCTCATTCTTACTCACTCTCTCCCTCTCACAGTCCCTCATTATTGCTCCCACTCTCGCACCCTATCACTCTCTCTCTCATTCTTTCTCTCTATCTTTCATTCACTCTCTCTTATTCTCTCTCTCTCTCTATCTCTCATTCTCTCCCTCTCTTTATCTTTCATTCTCTCTCTTTCTCTCTCCCCTCTCTCTCCCTCTCTCTATCTCACATTCTCTCTCTCCCTATCTGTCTCTCTATCACTTCCTCTCACTGTCTCTCTCGCTCTGTCTCATTCTCCGTCCATCCGTCCGACCGACAAGCATCATCTTGGCGTGAGAGAAAATGAGTCAGAGCGAGAGAGACAGTGAGAGGAAGAGATAGAGAGACAGATAGAGAGAGAGAGAATGAGAGATAGAGAATGAGAGCTAGAGAGAGAGAGAGAAAGAGAGAGAGAATAAGAGAGAGGGAATGAAAGATAGAAATTGAAAGATAGAGAGAAAGAGAGAGAATAAGAGAGAGTGAATGGGGATAGAGAGCGAGAGCGAGAATGAGAGAGAGAGAGTGATAGAGTGCGAGAGTGGGAGCGAGTAACATTGAGGGAGAGCGAGGGAGTGCGAGAGTGAGAGTGAGAAATAATGAGGGACTGTGAGAGGGAGTGAGTGAGGAAGAATGAGGGAGTGTGAGGGAGAGAGAGGGAGAGTTAGGGAGACAGAGAGAGAGAGTGAGGGAGAGAGATAGAGAATGTGTAAGATGTAGAGAATGTGGAGAGAATGATATACATAAAGAGAGAGAATGAGACATAGAGAGAGAGAGAGAATGAGAGATTGAGATAGAGAGAGAGAGAAGGGGAGAGAATGAGAGATAGAGAGATAGAGAGAGAGAATGAGAGATAGAGAGATAGAGAGAGAGAATGAAAGATAGAGATAAAGAGATAGAGTAAGGGAGATAAAGAGAGATAGTGAATGAGAGATAGAGAGAGAGAGAGAGAGAGAGAGAGAGACAGAAATAGAGAGAGATTCATTGATTTGAGTTTATTTGGCCTTGGGGTTGAGACCCCGTAGGCACTAAAAATAAAATACAGTGTGACTTGATCACAATAAAATATAAAAATAATAAAACGTGTATAAATAAAAATAAAACAATAACAATAATAAAAACAAATTATATACAAAATATTAAATTAAATTTAACTGAATATAAAACATATTTCGCAGTATCCCTTGTAACGTTGTATTCGCGAACCCGGTATAATTAATTATTTTTAATAATTAAAATTAACCGTTGGGCCGCGTTGCCTAATACCGCGCACACAATTATTTATTTATTTCTCCGAACTGCGGGCTGTCGCCAGGAACGCGAGTTCGCTGGGACGAACGGTGTGGAGGATTCGGGCGATCCTCCTTGCCTCGACACGATTTAAATTAATATAACGTCGGCGGGAGCGGGGAGAATAAAATAAACACACAGAAATTAATTAAAATAAAATAAAAGAAATGTTTATTTTAAATAAAATAATCAACAAAATGGCCAGTCAGGCCGTGTGCCGCGACAAAGTTATTTCGCGCGGGCGGAAGTCCCGGGAAACCTGCCGGATCGAGATCCTCGCCTGCGACAGGTTTCACTCCCGGGAACCGCTGTTCGAGTACCGTTGTACTCATACACACTCCCGAGGTACACACACACACAAGGGAGGGGGAGCGTCACGATAGTAAATTTTCACTTACCGGTGACGCTCCTCGGGGATGGCCCAGCCGATCCTCGGCGACTGGTCGACCTCCTTCACAAGGAGACGACCGGTGGTTGAGGTGGTGAAGGCGGCCCTTGCCGCGGCGAGTGAGTCGCGATCCGCGGTATCACCCGCGCACGACCCCGTCCTTGATGCACACACACATACAAGCACACACAAAACTATACGGACACGCGTGTATCCACCCGGGTCTCCGCACTTAGCTCTGCTCCGGAACAACCGTTCACAGAGCTTACTACAGAGATGGGTGGTATGTACTCTCGGCACTTCACGAGCAGTACAGAACGTATAGACTAGATAATAATCCGTCCCGATCGACGGATCATTACACACTGATTAGGCGATCGCCGAATTTCTCGAAAAAGGGATGGGAGTGGGGAAACTCACACACTCTTTCGCGCTTCCATCCCTACGTATAGTCGCGCGCGTAATTATACACTCGTAGAAAAATAAACAAGTGTCGTCGGTTGGCCTTGACATACGAAAGGCTCCGACGACTTACAATTCGCGAATTTAAATGCTCTATTCGTCGTGAATAGATTGTGTGACGATTTCCGTCACACCCTGTACAATATATAATATGATAATTAAATTAAATAAATAATAAACATACAAACTTGATAATTGCTTCATAATAACTTGATAATTCGTCGAATTTTCGCAGTAATACATTTGTAGGACTTAATCTAGGTTGAGGTGAGGGATCTGAGGAGCTGTTAAGCCCTCATTTCGCACTCTATTTTCCCAGGCAGTTTTGTCAAGTCCAAACAGGTGATTGAATAATGCATTTTTGAAATGAATGATAGATGAAGTGTCGAATGAAAATGTAGGAAATTCGTTGATGATTTTGGATGCAGTAATGACAAATGACTTGTTCAGAGCCTCTGTACGAGGAGGACGATAATGTAGTAATTTTGATGGATGACGAGAAGAGCTGCGAGGGTTATGAGAGTGAGTATTTATTCTTATAAAATGATTAGCCAGATATGTGGGTGAATTATGAGCAATGATGCCGTATACGAGTGAGGCAATGAGGTTTGAGCGTCTGGACTCAACTGACAACCACCTGAGACTTAACCTATAAGGAGTTACATGTTCCCTCCTTGCTATGTCCCCTCCACACGAATCGGACACAAGCATTTAGCAACCTTTGAAGCTTCAGATTTCTGGTCTGATCGACATCATTAAATACAGCACACGCATAGTCAAGATGCGGAAAGACCAGAGATTCAACCAGACTTTTCCTAAGACCCCGAGACAACGCCTTTTTATAGTATCGCAATGAATGCAAAACCCCATGTACTCGACTCGAGATACTTAACACCTGTTTTGACCAATCCAGAGAGGGAGAGATTATGACCCCAAGCGATTTAACTTCACATTCATAATTTAAGAGATCTGCTCCCAATCCTACCTTCGGGGCAGTGTTCAGGTCGATACGCGATAAAAAAGCCTGACTACCCAGAATCATAACCTTCGTCTTTTTTACATTTAGCTTCAATCCGTTCGTGTGTGCCCATAGGGCTATCGCATTTGCATCTTGTGTGATACGTTGTACCTCTGCTTCGAATTCTGACGGAAAAAACGAATGGTAGACCTGGGCGTCATCGGCAAACAGCATACAATCGCTGTGTGAAAGAACTTTAGGCAAATCATTGATATAGATAGAAAAGAGTATCGGGCCAAGAACACTGCCCTGAGGCACTCCCGCATTTATCTCGAGCCAGTCCGACAACACACCTGTCTCACTCTCTACCGCATGCATGCGACCTACAAGATATCGATAAAACCAACTTAATGCGTTGTCAGAACAACCAATCTCACACAGTTTTTGCATGAGTTTACCATGAGGCACAGTATCGAATGCCTTAGAGAAGTCAAACAGGATGAGAATCGTGATCTTCCTAGCATCGATGGCTCTTCTAACGTCATCTAGGACACCCAGGAGTGCTACCTGGGTACTGTTATCCCTGCGAAAGCCTGCTTGTCTGTCAACAAGAATATGAATTTCACAAGATATTCAGACAACTAATTATGTACAAGTCTCTTCAAGATTTTCAAGAGTTCGCAAAGCTTCGCACTGCCCTTGCGGACGCTCCCCGAATTGCACGCTGAACTTCTTTTGCGGTTATGGCAGAGAAATGAAAAGAAGGAGAAGAAGGTGATGTGGGACAAGAGTTGCATATTATGGTTGAAAATGATTGTACGGAAAGTGGTTGAATATGATTTGAAACTGAAGCATAGTGACAATTTAGCTGATGAGGTGAGAAAAATTTAAAAGGTGATGGGTTAGTTTTAGTACTGAGGCCCATATTTTTTAGGCATTTCCACGATTCCTTTGGGTCTTTCGTGCTACTAAGTGTCTTTGCCAGAAAGTGGAACTTACTTGTGTTAACAGTATTCGAGACCTGATTTCTAAGACCCTTATACACATTATAAACGTCAACAGAACCTGAAGCACGAAATCTATTAAAAGCTGCATTTCTGACTTTAATACTTTCTTTGATTTCCCGAGAAATCCAGGGTTTGTGGCTTGTTTTGATGGAGTGAAATGTTACAGGTGCTAACAGGTCAAAAGTGGATAAAATTGATTTACATATAAATGATAATGTGGATGAAATGGTGCTATGAACATTGTGAGATGAATGAACTTGTTGTGAATACTGACTAGCTTGATGATTATTCGGAGATATGTCCATGAATTCAGACTGGTCAGGCCAAGGATGAGGGAACGATTTCGATGAGGAAGAGGAGGTTATGTATGATTCGAAAGTAGTTGCGAGATTATGAAGGTTGACCCCCTCCAAATTTCGTTTACCAATTACCTTCACTTGAGACTGCTCATTTTCTCATTTGACGTCTTAATGTATTCATGTTCAGGTACTGGTTCACGAATGAGGAAGAGGTCGAACCACGTGTGAGATGGCCCACTTGATGTCATCGCGTGATGTGTTGGCTCTGACTGGATGAGCGTGCGCGATGATCCTTACCCCAAAACTCTCACGTACATATGCCGCCATACCGTCCCCCTCCTTACCCTCACGATCCAATCGATACAATGCATAGCCCGGCAGTTTAATAATTTCTGAAGAATTGTGGCTTGTAAGGAAGGTTTCGGTAATCGCGATGACATCATGAGAGGCTGGATGAACTATTGCTTCGATGGATGCAAAATGTGTTTTTAGACGATTTATATTAGAGTGAAAAATGGAGAGTGACTTCGATGATTTCGATGATTTTGATGATTTTGATGGTTTCGATGATTTGACCCGACCAGCCCCGTCTCACTTGGTGTGAGATGGAGAGAGAGGAGGAAAGTTAATAAAATCCGTCTCCGAACTTATACGCTTCAACGGCCCGTCCCTCACCTCACGCATAAAAACTATTAAATCTAAAACTACGGGCCTTGCATAGCCCAGCTCTCTCGATTTACATATGGCCGCCTGCCATAGCTCAAAAACGGGCTTCGGCCAAAAGGGCCTAACAAATAATGCATTTTCACCACCTTCACCGAAAATATCCCTCGCCTTGTGTCCCTTCAGGAGTCGAGCCTTTTCGATGATCGCATCTCTAGACGTTGCTGATGACATTTTTATCACCATACCTTGTGTGAGCTTCGGAGCCGCAGGAGAGCCCGCCGAGTTAGCTTTTAACCACGGAGTCCAAGGACGAAAGTATTACTTGACTGCTTAGCTTCGGAAGTTTCAGCACCTCAAATATATCCGTTAAGAGTTCATTTTCCGTCTTCTTTGCATCCTTGGGCAACCCGGTAATGAGCAACTCGCATGTATCCTTAGATGGAGGTTGGGACACTGCAACTACGTCCTTACTACTCTTTTCCACGCTGCTGACCCGGTCTTCTAACTTATCCATGCGCGCATCCATAGCCGTAAACTTTATGTCGATTTCCTCCTCGATCACGCTAACCTTCGCTTTTAATTCTTTGATTTCGGTTTTCACCTCGTCAACTTTGCCCTCGACACGATTTACTACTTCCAACACTGATTTTATGTCGCTTTGTAAGCTTTCCCGCAAACTCCGGGTGAATATGTCCAGCCACGGTGGCAAATCGGCTGCCATTGTTACGGGGTAGCTTGGCGCTCCGTGTGCTGCCTGATTGGGCACTGTGGGCGGAGCGCCGCGAGGTTGCTTCGCAACCTGCGACGTTGATGGCGACAGAGGCGAGGCTACACGCTTAGCGCAAGAGGTGGTAGGAGTAGGCGTGGTCGCCGACGCGGCACTGTCGGTCGCGACAGACTGGCGCGGTAACCTGGGCGGTGGCGCCCTCATATCGTTCGAAGCAGCGACTAATACCTTCGATCGTGATTTCGCAAGCACACAACAGCGCCGCTCGGACGAGCCCGGCACGACCTCGAAACAATTTGTATGGGCAATATTATTACAAAGATTACACACCTCTGTGTAGTCCTTGCGCGTAAGTCGTGCTCCGCAAACAAAACAGCCTCGCGGTGTTGCCATGTTCGCACGGTGAGTTTCGCAACGTTGGTGTAGTCTCCGTGTGTGAATTTGCCGCCCAAACTTTGCCGCTCTGAGATTCCTCCAGCTAACCTCCAAGATTTTTGCAATTTAATTTAGTAATTTGCAGACAACTGTCTACAGTAAAGATGCATCTAATTTAATAGGTACAAACTGTAGACAGCGGGCGTCCAATTTGCCTTGCACTAAAAACTCGAGTTGGTCGCGTGAGTACAACAATTATAAAAACAGTACGGAGAAGTAAACAGATGTCTTAGTACTCACCGCGCTAGAGAGAGAGTGAGAGAAAAAGATTGAGCAGTAGAGAGAGAGAATGAGAGGTAGAGAGTGAGAGAGAATGAGAGAGAGAGCGAGTAAGAACGGACCCTGTTCCAATTTAACATGGCTCGATGTTGAGCTAAATTTATTTTCAATATTGTGCCAGAAGAGGTCTGAAAAGATAATCAGACGAAACGTCGCAATTGTTAATTAAAAGAAAAGGTGTTAAATTTATTCAACATCCTGTGAATTACCCTACAAGATCGCTTAAAAAACCAAAATAAAATAATGGAGGGTGACTATCCACAACAAAATAAAATATATGTACAATTGATTAATAGATTAATAAATTAAAACTTAAAAATAAAGAACAAAATAGTTGAATAACAAAATAGTTAGCGTTCGCATATCAACCGCAATATAAAATAAAAAAGAATATATATAATGAATACAATGAATAAATAAATAAATAAATAGTAACAAAAATGACGTATAATGAGTCAATGAATCACAGAAGAAATGACAGATGAAATGACACAGCAATGCTGATTAAACTTAAACTTATATATCCAGGTGATAGAGAGAATTAGAGGTAGAGAGAGAGAGAGAGAGAGAGAGAGAGAGAGAGAGAATGAGAGAGAATGAGAGATCGATTGATAACTATATTTATTTGAGCCAAAGTTGATACAACCGGATGGCTCTAATCATATAAAATAGAACATATAAAATAAATTAGGCAACTAAAGAAGAATTAATATAACCGATAATACATATGTAAAATAATAATTCACGCTAAATTAAAATTAAAATAATCTACGTCGCAAGCATTGGACATAAAATCGGATAAGTCGCTATCCATCCTCATGGAGAAATTTTTATAATACATTTTAAAAATATTTACATTAGAGCACTCTCTTATTCTAGATATGATATTATCCCACGTTTCCATTGCTAAATAAATAAACGAAGATTTACACGCAAGATTCCCTAACATTAGGTAGGTTAAAAACAATATTTACTCGTTTGGATCTACGCAATTCAATGCCAACAAAAGCCAGCTTATCGAATAAATATTGAGGTGTTTGGGTGGCCAACAATTTATACATAAAAGACCAAGAAAATATTTCCGTCGAACATTTAATGGAAGCCAGTTTAGCTGATCATAGAAAGACTGCAATGCTACCTCACGTTTTAGATGAAAAATAAATCTAACAACGGTATTACACATGCGTTGAACTTTAATAAAATACGAGACAAGCATAGTCAAAGTGAGGAATAATTAAAGCATTAGTCAGCAAAATTCGAGCACGCACAAGGAGACAACTGCCTTTGTAACGTAAAGAGAGAGAGAGAGAGAGTGAGAGAGAGAGTATGAGAGATAGAATCAGAGGACGAGAGGTACAGAGCGAGAGAGAGAATGCGGGAGAGTGAAGGAGTGCGAGAGTGAGAATGAGTAAGAATGAGAGTCTGTGTAAGGGAGAGAGAGAGAGAGAGAGAGAGAGAGAGAATGAGAGAGAGAGAGAATGAGAGATAGAGAGAGAGAGAGAGAGAGAGAGAGAGAATGAGAGATAGAGAGAATGAGAGATAGAGAGAAAACGAAAGTTAGAGTAATAGAGTGCGAGAGTAAGAGCTAGGTCCCGTTTCAAATCCTGGCTGAAGCTGTTTTCATTGAAATTTCGAAAATGTCTGATAGTTGAATTTTATTTTTCATACAAGAAATTATAAGAATATTGCATTTTTCAAGGTTTTCTCAGCGACATGTTGTTATAATAACTTGAAGCTTTGTAAAATGATAGATAATTACATAACGGAGGACAACTAACTTCTGTTTTTGCGTAAATTTGTTTTTATTAATTGTTATAAGTAAATTAGTTGTTTTTTCGTCTGCTATTTTCTGGTGCGAAATTTGTATTTGTAATTGAGTATGATACCCACTTAAATAAGTTATCAATCGACATAGGAAGGTTTAAAACGTGTAATGAACGAAAAATTGCTGAAATGAGTTTTTGGTATGACATCTTACCTGGGATATGATCTGAGATCTCCATTTTTTAATGGGGATATATATATATATAAGTAAACAATATATCAAAAATAATATCACAAAACAATATATCAAAATTTGTAAAAACAAATCGTTATTTCTATTTGAACTTCTAATATTTGTCATCCTAGTACATGTGGTATTTTAAATTCTAATTGGAATGTTATAATTAATAATTTATTAATATGAATCGATCTATTATGAATTATATAAAGTTTATCAGGTATTAATGTAAATAATAATATTAGAATTAATTATTGGGAATAATAAAAAGTGTTAATGATATAAATAGTAAAAATGACCATTCGTCTATTAATTATTACGGATTTATCCCAACAAATTATATAATTGTAATATTTATTTAATTACTAGTACTATAAATTATTTTACTAAATAGTTTTTAAAAAGTAATATTTTGAATATTACATTACATGTAATTTGATGGTAAAGAATTATTATGTTAACAATACTATTTAACTGCGAGCGAAGCGAGCATTTTGGCTAGTATAATATTAATATTATAATTTATTAATGCTTGTTTGTCATTGAAAATTTAAGGGACTTTTATAATTCTAATTCCCATATTTGCTCTACTTATTTATATTTTTATTACACCTTTTCTATATCTAACTTATATTCCATAATATTTTTCTGCAATTGAAAGTATTCAATTCGAAAACACCTTCCAAGAAGGTGTCAAAACCCGCAAGTATTGTGCTATTCTCATCAAACTTTGAAAATTGTTATCTGATAAATAAATTCTGCAATTCAATCTGACATTGTTATCTGATAAATAAATAATTTTAATTTCTAACTACCTTATTTTATCTATTTCTTTGAATTTTAATGAAACATTTTATAAATATTACGAAAATTTCGTATAAAAAATTTCTGCAATTGAAAGAATTGAAATCAAACTGAAATCGACAAGTATTTGAATCGTACCACAAAATTGATATTATATTTTATATAAACATTTTTATATATATTACTTAAACTTCGTAAAAAGTTTCTACAATTGAAAGCACTGAAATCAATCTGTAATCGACAAGTATTTTGAACTATGCAAAAATTTCTACCAATCTGAATACAGATTTTTTTATATGAAAAGTATCTTACACTATTATTTTTCATTTCTGGCCCTCACATGTTTTACAGTTATAAATAAATAATATTCTAATGATATTAATTTGTGCAAAATTAATTTCTGCAATACTAATAAAATGGACATTTCTTTTTTATTCTTTTAAATAATAAAATAATACTTGCACCACCGTTGGTTAAACGCTTCGCTCGCTAGTGGTGCTTGTATCAATCGGCCGGGGCCGGGAATCAAACCTGGGACCTCCAGATTACGAGTCCGTCGCCCTACTGACCAAGCCATCGCAGGCCTCTTTTAGGAACTTTATTAGATAAAAATAATGATGTCTATTTTATCATTGGTGATGTAGGATATTAAAATTGCCAGATAGTATTGCAATATTTATATATTATTACTCATTGCAGTTTCTTCACGGTATTATATACTTTCATAAATGTAAAGGAATACATTAGTAAGTCAGAATTAACACATATATGAAGCGTTTAACCAACGGTGGTGCAAGTATTATTTTATTATTTAAAAGAATAAAAAAGAAATGTCCATTTTATTAGTATTGCAGAAATTAATTTTGCACAAATTAATATCATTAGAATATTATTTATTTATAACTGTAAAACATGTGAGGGCCAGAAATGAAAAATAATAGTGTAAGATACTTTTCATATAAAAAAATCTGTATTCAGATTGGTAGAAATTTTTGCATGGTTCAAAATACTTGTCGATTACAGATTGATTTCAGTGCTTTCAATTGTAGAAACTTTTTACGAAGTTTAAGTAATATATATAAAAATGTTTATATAAAATATAAATTTTGTGGTACGATTCAAAATACTTGTCGATTTCAGTTTGATTTCAATTCTTTCAATTGCAGAAATTTTTTATACGAAATTTTCGTAATATTTATAAAAATGTTTCATTAAAATTCAAAGAAATAGATAAAATAAGGTAGTTAGAAATTAAAATTATTTATTTATCAGATAACAATGTCAGATTGAATTGCAGAATTTATTTATCAGATAACAATTTTCAAAGTTTGATGAGAATAGCACAATACTTGCGGGTTTTGACACCTTCTTGGAAGGTGTTTTCGAATTGAATACTTTCAATTGCAGAAAAATATTATGGAATATAAGTTAGATATAGAAAAGGTGTAATAAAAATATAAATAAGTAGAGCAAATATGGGAATTAGAATCAAAGATATTTTTATCTCATACTTTAAAATTTATCAGACAGATAACAATTTTATTTATCAGATAATAATTTTCAAAGTTTGATTAGAATAACACATATACTTGCGGGTTTTGACACCTTTTTGAAAGGTGTTTTTGATTTGAGTACTTTTAATTGCAGAAAACTATTATGGAGTATAAATTACTTATAAAAAGGTGTAATTAAAATATAAATAAGTATAAAAATAGAATTATCTTAAAAATGCAATAATTAATATAGTTAATTGTTTATAATAGAATGATCTTAAAAATGCTAACACATATACTTGCGGGTTTTGACACCTTTTTGAAAGGTGTTTTTGATTTGAGTACTTTCAATTGCAGAAAACTATTATGGAGTATAAATTACTTATAAAAAGGTGTAATTATAATAATTAAGTATAAAAATAGAATTATCTTAAAAATGCAATAATTAATATATTTACTTTTTAACCCATTGTATATATCATATGGATATTTGGAAAAGTGTATGTTATACTTGATTAATATTTATTTCATCTTCAAACAATTTTGCATCTGTATTTAAAGCATTACATTGAATTTTAGATCCGTTATTATTATTGAGTATACGTTTAAAAATTTTATGAGTTTTATCAAGAATGAGTAAACAAATACACATTCTTTCATGTTATGTTCACAACATTTTTTTTGCGCCTGGAAAAAATACATATATTATGTATTCTTGAAAAAACAATTTTAAAATATATATATATTATATAAATATTCCGCCGCACGCACACACACCCACATACATACATACATATATATACACATATATGGGCTATTTCACGTCAAGTGGTACGATGAAAATTTTAAATCACTCCAAAATTTGAGAACAGGCTGGAAACATCTTCCAGAACATACAAAAAAAAATTTAAGTGTTAAAAATAATTTGCTTAAGAGTTATTTGACCATGAAAAGTGGAAATTTTTCAATTTTTTAGAAAAATTTCTATTTTTAAAGCCATTTATCTCAAAATCTGTTGATTTTTTTGAAAAAACATTACAAACAACTTTTGTTTAAATTAATCTTTAGAACTTATCTACCCTGGTTACATTTCTTAATTTTAAAATCTCGAAGAGAAAGAACACCCAAATATATTGAATATCAAAAAAAAGGCTACTACACCATAATCGATTTTAATCTAACACCTCTCAAAAGTTCACATTTTTCGCGAGCTTTCGAATGGCTTGGGTTAGATTATTGGCCAAGACCGCTGGTGTAACTTATGCCTCATAAACCTCATAAAATCACTAATTTTCACGTATTTTAGGACATAACTTACACCAAAGGTGTAATTATTAACACCTTTTTGAAAGGTGTTTTTGATTTGAGTACTTTCAATTGCAGAAAACTATTATGGAGTATAAATTACTTATAAAAAGGTTGTAATTATAATAATTAAGTATAAAAATAGAATTATCTTAAAAATGCAATAATTAATATATTTACTTTTTAACCCATTGTATATATCATATGGATATTTGGAAAAGTGTATGTTATACTTGATTAATATTTATTTCATCTTCAAACAATTTTGCATCTGTATTTAAAGCATTACATTGAATTTTAGATCCGTTATTATTATTGAGTATACGTTTAAAAATTTTATGAGTTTTATCAAGAATGAGTAAACAAATACACATTCTTTCATGTTATGTTCACAACATTTTTTTTGCGCCTGGAAAAAATACATATATTATGTATTCTTGAAAAAACAATTTTAAAATATATATATATTATATAAATATTCCGCCGCACGCACACACACCCACATACATACATACATATATATACACATATATGGGCTATTTCACGTCAAGTGGTACGATGAAAATTTTAAATCACTCCAAAATTTGAGAACAGGCTGGAAACATCTTCCAGAACATACAAAAAAAAATTTAAGTGTTAAAAATAATTTGCTTAAGAGTTATTTGACCATGAAAAGTGGAAATTTTTCAATTTTTTAGAAAAATTTCTATTTTTAAAGCCATTTATCTCAAAATCTGTTGATTTTTTTGAAAAAACATTACAAACAACTTTTGTTTAAATTAATCTTTAGAACTTATCTACCCTGGTTACATTTCTTAATTTTAAAATCTCGAAGAGAAAGAACACCCAAATATATTGAATATCAAAAAAAAGGCTACTACACCATAATCGATTTTAATCTAACACCTCTCAAAAGTTCACATTTTTCGCGAGCTTTCGAATGGCTTGGGTTAGATTATTGGCCAAGACCGCTGGTGTAACTTATGCCTCATAAACCTCATAAAATCACTAATTTTCACGTATTTTAGGACATAACTTACACCAAAGGTGTAATATATATATATTGTAACGGAGTGAATCTTTGCCGGGGCCTTGCTCAGATTCCAGGATTCGGTCAGGAAGGAAATTGAAAATAATTATATCGTAATTTAATTGTAAAGACTAACTATATGTATATTTACAAAGCTATGTGGTGTACAAAATAAAAGAATAAATGGGATCGCCGTTTCCCTTGCTGACTGGGATGCGAACTTAGTTAATCTAGAATCAAACCAATAAACAATACTTAGTACTACGCGACTTACAAACTTTACAATGCTATCTTATGACTAGTTTCCTAAACGGACGCGACTAACGGGTATCGTGTATACCCGCACGGTAATACGGTTCGAGCAAGTAGGTATGTTCACGAGGATACGGTCGGGATAACCCACGTGTGCTCACGAGGGTGCGGTCGGGATAATCTACGTGTGCTCACGAAGATACGGTCGGGATAATCCACGTGTGCTCACGAGGATGCGGTCGGGATAACCCACGTGTGCTCACGAGGGTGCGGTCGGGATAATCTACGTGTGCTCACGAAGATACGGTCGGGATAATCCACGTGTGCTCACGAGGATGCGGTCGGGATAACCCACGTGTGCTCACGAGGATACGGTCAGGATAATCTACGTGTGCTCACGAAGATACGGTCGGGATAATCCACGTGTGCTCACGAGGATACGGACAGGATTAGACACCACGTGTGCTCACGAGGTGCCTACGGTAGGATGCGGTTACGGTAACGGTCGGTGCGGTATATGATGACTCGTGTTTACGAACGTGTGCTCACGAACGTATCCACGGGCGCCTGCACCAGGGTTAGGATTCAGTCTGGCGGTGTGCTCACGACCAGCTTCCTCCGGCCCCCTGATCCAGACTGCTTACGGCGGTTCTCGGCGCGCCTTATATACCCGATTCTACGAGAGCGCGCATGCGTATAGCGCCTGTCTCCCCACTCCGGACGGGGTCAATGAACTGGCGAGTAGGCACAGTAGTGGGGAGGCGGTCAATCTATTTATAGCGCGGTCGTTGAACTCGCGTTTAACGGCACGTGTCTATCGCGAGGCTATCTTAATACTACGAGTCTTAAACCTAATGATTAATTGTACTTGTTAACTTAATAATTATTATGCTAAATGATTAATTAGCGCGTGCAATTATTGCGCGTCGCAATATATATATATATATATATGTGGTAATGAACAATTAACTTACCAAAAATAGTAAAGTGCATAAACTTAATTGTAGTATTTAGTAAAAACCTATTAAAATTTTAGATTATTTTAAACGGATCTAAATAGAACTATACCTCCTAAGATTAATTTATTTAAGTCATCGCCAAAAGTTCTATATGTCATTAATATTTTGTACTTTTAGAGTAATAAAACTTTCTACTTAATTAAATTAATTTTTGTATTAGTTTTAAAAAATTATTTATAACATTTTAGTGGTATATAAATATAAATTTATAACATTTTAGTGGTAAATAAAAACCTGTTTCTTCCATTTCTCCCGTAATTCGTAATTTGCATCCTTTTTCAAAATTTGCGTTTTAATTCATAATTATATCCAATTATTTTTTCCTTTAGTTACAGACCCCATATATTTATTTTAATTATTATAAACAAAGGCATTCCTTAAATAACCTTTCGTTTCTAATAAATACATACTTGTTTATTTAAGATATTGTTTTATATAAATATACGTAATCTACTTACTTATATATCCATACAATTTTTAAATTTTGATTTGAATAATATTTAAATTAAATACTACTAAAATAATAATTTTCGAAAAATTTTTGAAATGTAATTCGTATTTTATATTGCCACTGTTAAAATTTGAATTTTCTTTTGCCATTACTGTTTACAATAGAATTATCTTAAAAATGCAATAATTAATGTATTTAATTTTTAATTTATTGTATATTTCACATATAGATATTTGAAAAGTGTATGTTATACTTGATTAATATTTATTTTATCTTCGAAAAATTGTGCATATTTTTAAAAACATTACATTAAATTTTAGGTCCGTTTTTATTTTATGAGTTTTATCAGGAATAAGTAAACTAATACACATTCTTTCAAGTTATATTCACAACTTTTTTTTGCGCACGGAAAAAATACATATATTATCTATTCTTGAAAAAACAAGTAACACGTACACACACACACACACACACACACACACACGCACACACACATACACACACACGCACACACACACACGCACACACACACACACACACACACACACACACACACACACACACACACACACACACACACACACACACGCACACACACACACACACACACACACACGCACACACACATACATGCACACACACAAACACACGCGCACGCGCGCACACACACACACACGCGCACGCGCACACACTCACACACGCACGCACACACACACACACACACACACGCACGCACACACACACACGCGCACGCGCGCACACTCACACACGCACGCACACACACACACACACACACACACGCACGCACACACACACACACACAGACACACACTTATATATGTATATGACATACATATATATATCATATATATGACATATATATAACATATAAATGACATATATATATATAATATATATATAACATATATATGACATATATATATAACATATATATATAAAACATATATATATATATATGTTGAATGCTGAATTCTTAGACACGGCGGCGGCGGCGGCGGCGGCGTAATATTTATATATTATAGAGATATATATATATATCTCTTTGCGGCCACTTCTCAAACAACTTGCTAACAGTTTTTTACCTCTGTAGGCGTTCTCTCACGGGATGGAAAAAATTTCGTCTCTTTCTATCTTTCGCATCTCCTATGACGCTATCTCTTTTTGTTGCCATCGAATGAAAAAGAAAGTGGAAATAGCAAAAATTCGAGAATCGGAATTCAGCAAGCAACTTTAATAACATCGAATTTCTCCACTATGCACTTATGAATTCAAACCGGATTTATTGTAAAGTGAAAACTTATATAAAAAATAGATGTGAGATTTGTAATTGCATAAATAGATAGTATAATTTTAAATGTACGAAAATATAAAAAATCTGAGGGGTTAGTTAGCTGTATAATAAGGGCTTACGCGCCTGCATACTTGCGTGCAGGCGCTATCGCGCCTTTTGATTTAATTAATGCTTATTCAATTTAAATGATAATTCATAGTTTAAATTTTAATTATTAAGTTTATAAATTTGATGAAAATGTATAAGTTTTATTTAAATTAATACGCCGCGGAGTAATGGTATCATATAGTGGGATAGAGTGAGATTGAAACCTTCTTTATTCTTTATTTTATGTTGACGCCGTTGATTTAGTGAAATCTTTAGTTCTAATTGGTGTGTCCGTATTCGGTGCGGTATATTTGAAATTTAAAACATTTTTTTCTCAAGCATTTTGAAAATTTTCTTAAAATTATTGTTTTTTTTTTCATTTAATAGTATAACTGATTATTCAGTATAGTTCGCCGTGTTTATTCTCATTATATCGGAGTCGGTTCTCTGTCCGAGCGCCAATGAAACGGTCTTGATTTTACCTACTTGGTGCCGTAGTCGGTAGGCCGTCATTTTATTTCTTCTGTCAACTTGCAGCAGAGTAAATACGACATTTACTTTTGCCACAACCTATTTCGAAGCTTTATTGGACTTATATTTTTTAATGAATATCACACCCCCGCTTTGCCGTAATGTTAGGTAAGTGGTTCGGTTAAATGTTTTGGTTAATCCTTAGTTAATTGGGAACTTAATTTTTTATTATATATTAATTCTTTTATTGGGCTATGAAGGCCTGATAATAGATATCATTTGGGTACGAAAGCATGATCTAGACTGATTTATATTGAATTCTATATCGCTTTATATACTATTTTTGCCATGAAGTTCTCCGTTAATTATTGCATATATAATTCCACTAGCATTGACTAAAAAATAAAATTAAATCAGGGTTGGTACGGCCTAACTTTCTATGGACAAAAAATAATTAAAATTTCATTTAATCATTGCTTTTTTCAAAATGCATTTATGCATCAGTCGCATCTTTTGGAAAATATATCGATTCAACTAATACTTTACTATTACATAAATATGACATATTATTATGTTTTGATAATGTTAAATTTATTACAAATATTTGCAGTTAAAATTTGTTAATAATTCAAACTAAATAAATTAATAATTTAATATACAATTTAAACTAAACAACGCGTGATAATAACAAGTACTTCATACTCGGCTACTAGCAACAAAGTAATTGCGCCATCCGTTGCATCATCAAAAAAATCAAATATACGTATTTTTCCTTTTGCCATTTGTATTTTATTATCGAACATTATTTACAAAATTTACTAAAATTTACTGAAAACTTCATAATTTAGAAAAATTAAATGTAGCAATCATTTCTATGGGAAAATTCATGACAAAAAGCAATATCTAACATTTTTTTTCAGAGACTAATTTGTTAGTGTAAAATGAGGATAAACTATTGTATTACAGGAATGAAAGAGATTCGAATTAAATAATGTTAAACTGATGATTGCATTCATATATAAATGATTTACATTATACGTTTATTTAGAAGAATTGAATTATTGTTCATCGCCATGTCCTTCTCTACGTTCTTTGCATACAGACATAGAACTTGTACAGTACTGCTCAGTTCTTGTTGAATACGTCAATACTTCACATTTTTTCAGGCTTTTATATTTTACGACGAATTCGACTACTGAACAGCTGCCTGAATCACTTTGCCCTTTTCGTGAAGCAGAACTTCTTGAACAAATTTAAAATCTATTTTCTCATGTGGGTGTAGCTTATTGTAAATCATTGTATCATTTTTTACTTCATAGAGAGCGTATCAGAGAGTTACAGTGCTGATCATAAAGATCGACTCCACTCATATGTCGCTTGTACATAGATGAAAAATAAGAAAAAAAAAATTTCTAGCCTTTCCCTGTCATCTTTGCATTGGACATTTTGTTTCATCCCCATATTTAGTAGAGAGAATCAACATGAGTCTTTAATCCATTACTGTAATGTAATTTAACTTTTTAAGGACGGGACTGGTCGATATATCGACCACTTTGGTATCATATTATTTTGGAATTGTTTCGGGGCTAACATTATATGTTGAATACAGGAAATATAGTGTTATCATTGTAAAAAGTATATTTGACCTTGAAATAAGGTCAACTTTTTTATTCGGTATTTCGACTTGAAAATTGGTATACCAACGTATTTTAATGTTTTGAATACGAAACAAATAGTGTTGCGTTTGATGAAAACATTTTCATAGTGATTCTTTGAACTATTTATTACTATTAGTTTCTTCGCAGATCAACACGTAGTTATTTTTTCTTGCATACAAAAGATGAATTTGAATGTTTTCTTGGCCTTTCAATTTTAATAGGCCATATTCGAAAAGGTGACTTCAAAGACTATTGGTCTAAAGATCCTCTGCTTTATACTCCAATTTTCGGTCAAATAATATCTCGTGATAGGTTTCTTGCAATCATACGCCATTTACATTTTCATGATAATGAAGATACCTCGGAAATCGCTCACCATCCTATAGTGAAAATAATACCAATAATGGAATATCTACAAAGTAAATTCTCAGCAGCTCTTATTCCAGGCAAAAATTTGTGCATAGATGAAAGCCTAGTATTATGGAAAGGCAGGCTTCGATTCAAGCAGCATATTCCTTTGAAAAGAAATCGGTTTGGCATCAAACTTTTTGAAATAGTAGACTGTGAGACTGGATTCATTTTGGGTTTTATTGTCTACACTGGCGCTGATACTCATTATTAGAAGTTTGATTTGGGTGTTACTGGGGATATTGTCGCTCATTTCTTACAACCTTATTTTTACAAGGGTCATGTCATATACATAGATAACTGATATACATCTCCCATATTGGCAGATTTTTTGCAAAATTGCGATACAGGAATGTGTGGCACTGTAAGAACAAATAGAAAAGGAATGCCAAAGTTAGAAAATAATTTAGAGCGAGGTGAAGTTCAAGTTGCTCATAATAATTTGTGGATGACAATCAGGTGGCAAGTTAGCGTAGTGTTTGCATGTTTACAACTGTACAAGAGAGCGTAATAGCTCAAGTGTTAGAGCACTCGCTTCTCACGCCGATCGGCCGAGTTCATATCCCGGCTCGGGAAGATTTTTTAAAAACATGTTAAATAAGCTGTTAATATAAACGCACAAGCATACCGTAACTTACGCAGCTGTAAGCTACTAATACATATACGTACATGCCTGTACGTGTTGCACACCCTGATAAGGGAAATGTCGTAAGCAGCAAACTAAGTACGAAGGCATCGAAACGGGAGAAGTTCCCCACTACCACGCAACAGTAAGAAAACCAGTTGTCGTCGTCTTCCAACTAGCACTCTTTCGGCTGCTCCGGGAACGGCGAATAGTCTCTCTGCACGCGCGTAATCTAAGTATCAAGTGCTGAGACCTCGATTTGAATTTGCTCGTGGCTTCCGCGCGCGAGATTCAAATATTTAAATGTACTTTTCAAATAATATTCAATCTAATAATAATTTATTTTTTTTAAAATGTGTTAATCATTAGATAATCACTTCTTATGAAATACAATAAATTATTTAATAATCAATTATTCATATTGTGAAATTTGATAGAAGGTTTCATCCTTTCTAGAACTTCTTTACCGAGTAATTGATTATTACTATTTAAAACATTATTTTAAGCTTTTTAAGGGTCTGATTAATGTTTGATTATGCCTCACTGTTCATATCATGAGATGAGATAGAAGGTTTAGTCCCTTCCAAATCTTCCTTTTGGAATAGTGAGTGCTTATCATAACATTGAAGCTAGATCAGTGTAGGCGTGATTCTGACTTACTGTTTGTATTGTAAGATGGGATAGAAGGTTAGTACCTTTTAGATCTTTCTCACATGATAGTGAGAACAGATTATAGCGTTGCTCGGCACAGACTATTAACGAGCAAATATGATAAAAAACAAGGCTTTCTATAATAATGAAATACTTAATTGCTTAATTAATAATTCACGCGATAAACGGAGCACCGAGGCTTGTACATTCATTCGGCTGTTTGTGGATGGGCTCTCTTTCTCTGCGCATAACTGCCAATAAATTAAAAGCATTTTTAAATTAAACCGTTTCAAAATTACTTTTCGTAGTGTGACAAAACGGAACCGTTACAAGACATATTTGTGGTAAAGCCAAATTATTAATTAAGTCCATAGATGTAATAAATATAGACTGATTATTTAACATAAAAAGTTGAAGCTTATCTCTAGAGAGATAGAAACGCTTGGTGTAGTTGTAATCTCTTTCTAATACGACAACAGTTGGGAATGATTTGCCTCCCTTTGAGGCACACTGCGTAATTTACCCTTTCCCTGGTTTCCGACATTTCTGATTAGACAAAGAAAGAAACTATAATAGTAGTATTCCTTTCTTTCTCTTGCTATGCTTTTATCGCGCAATTCTCATGAGCAGTCTATACTTAATATGTTTATGGTTAAGCTATCTACAAATTTAATATATAATAGTAACCAATAAATCCAAATATATTTTAAGTTCACTTAAAAAGCTGAAAATTTATTTATTTTTCCTATATATAAATTTATTAGTAGGGGTTTATGACGCCCAGGACAGAGAGGGAAGATGCGTAGTTTCCAATGTGCAATAGAGAGGTTTAGATTATGGAGCCCGGGCTCCATAAACCGCTTAGCCCCAACCAGTGGTAAATATATATTGTGACAATTTGATTTGCAAGTGTCGATGTAATAATAAGTACATAACATCAAGCGAACACCTACCTATCCGCACAAGCTAAACGAGTCCCTAATATAAGTCTACCTACCCATGTATCCTTATTCTATATCTACATGATACTGAAGTTCACATCGTTCCTAACGAGCGAAAAAAAAATTTTATTTTGTAAATAAAAAAAAGCTAATACTGCACTAAATATAAACTGTTGTAGTCAAAAAATCGAATTATATAGCTTAATATAGTCCCAGGGCCCAAAGAACACACAATAATCGGACCGAAGAAAATTCGCAAATGAAAAATTCCCTGAAATATATAAATAATTTACCTAACACAAAAACTAATCGATTGCACTTTACTAAGGAAGAGAAGTTTACAAAAAAATTTTAAACAATTTCTACCGTACCATTTTTTAGCTTTCGGTCTATAGAGGGACATTTTTGCCGTATTTAATGCATTTTCGAAAAACAAAAAATTAGTATGGCTTTATAAATCATTTATCTACCACGAAAACAAATTAACTGTACTTCACTAAGGTAGAGAAGGTTACAAGAAAATTAAGAACGATTTCTACCGTACCATTTTTTAATAGTTGAGTTATAAATGGACATATTTTGCCTTTTACCAGGGATTAAATAACAAAAACGAAATGCAGTAAGCATAATGAAAATACGACTAAAGCATGTTTTTTCATAATAGATTCAAATGTATCGGTTATACATAAAACATTTTAATTTATAAAATATTCGTTTTAAAATTACAACAAACATTCCTTTATGAGGAAGCTATACAATAGAAAAATTTTTCGATTTGTTAAAAACATGTTAGATGTTGTGGGTTGGACAAGTAGTTTCCATTCATTTTTCCGAATCCGTAAACAAATGATTTTTCGATCTATAGATTTAATTTTGAAGTAATTTTCGATTTTAACCATAAAAAGTTCTGCAATTAAAACTACTGAAATCATTATTTTGTAGAAGAAGCGGAATAATCGACAAGTATTTTTTACCATATCATACATTGTATTTTTTTTTAATTAAACTTTTACATATATTTTTAGAAACTATTTAATCTAATCTACTCTCTTACAGAAATTATATTTTCATCGTAAGTATTTAAAAAAAATTTATCATTTATTATATTAAATTTTTAACATCAAGTTTTAGGAATAGAAAGTATTTTGAAATAACACCTTCCACGAAGTATAATGATAATTGTTAACTGATAAAATAAATATATTCATTTCTTGCTTCTATCTTTTTTTCTATTTAGAAAAACTTCAAATTTTCAATAACTTAAAATTTGGTATTAAAAAGTAGATAAATTGTTATTAAGAAGTTGTTTGAATAGAAAGCACTGAAATGAAGCGGAATAATCGACAAGTACCTTGTACTACATCGTAAATCTTATATTTTACTTTAATTATTAAGAATAAAATCAAACCATGATCATAGTTTTCGCAAAAAGTTACTGCAATTGAAAGTACTGAAATCAAAATAAAATATGATAAATAAACGTTTTCAATTTTATTTACCAATCTATTTTTTGTGACATAGCAGTCTTAAGGTTATATAATCAAATAAATTTCAAGGTATGTAATTAAAATAAATAAAATAATATAACTTCATATGTAAAATTTTAATAAAATTTATATGATATGTGTGTAGTATTTATTTGCAATCTGTTTAATTATGTGTGCTAACGGTTTTTGAATCTAGAGTTAAAAATTCATAATATAACTTATATGCAACTAAAACTTATTTCGTAAACATTTCTTAGTGATTAAATGGTGTTTAATAAAATACGTGATGTTAGTTTCTGAGCAGTAAATTTTATTATTGTAGTTAGTTGAATATAATCACAATTTTTCTTTACAACGATTGTGAGTAATAATATATATTAAAATTATTGGTGATAATCTGCACAATTATTACCTTGTATCAATATTTGTACAAATTCTTATTTTCATTGCATTTTACACTCGTGAATTTATAGTTCGGATAGTAATAACGATTGCTTTAACCAGTCAAATTAATAATTTACCCGAAATTCTATTTATTAATAAATTAAATAAAAATAAATACTTATATTTAAATTTTATTATAGAATTGATTCGACAGAAACTTACATTCATTTTCTATAAAGTAAATATCTTAAAAAGATATTTAGTATTCAAATAAACGGAAATCGTATCTATTGTCTAAAATAAAAAATTATTTCTACATATCAAACTTCCATCAAGGAAGTGTCTTTTATTTATTCTTTTGAACTAAAATAATACTTGCGCCACCCGTCTGCTAAGTATTTCCAGGCGCTGTTTCTTAATTTTGTAATTAATTTGGATTTTAATTTGTTTATAGCAATTGCCGAGTTGTGAGAAATTTATTTGAAAAGAGCATTTATATTTTTATTAATTATTTTTTTAATAAATAATTATTTGCATACAGGTAATAAAAAGTTACATACTGCTTTAAAACTTTATGAGCGTAACTCGATCTTTTAAACTTTTAAAAATCCAAAAATTTTCTGCAAATACGGAAATAAAAATCTGAAAAAAATTATACTTGTTTCACCTAACCTTGAAATAAAAATATCCTATACCCAATAGTTTATATAATTATTAAATATTATACAGTTGCCAAAGAATTAAACACATGTATTGCCTTTATAGAAAATAAATATGGTTATTTAGTAACTTTAATACGGATGGAGAATTATAGAGTTACCACTATAAAAGTTATAAAAGTTACAAAATTATTAATGACTTTCCCAACTGCTAATGCATCAAACACATATGTTGGGTTTATATATATTTAATACATTGTTATCAAATGTACTCTCACCAACATTTTTATAAAGTTGAACTAAAAGAGATCTAATTACTGGCTAATTGTAATCAACATCTCTAAACAGCAAGTCATCATTTTAATAAAGGAACTTATTTTTATATAAATAAGAGAATGGTACTGGATTGAGTTTATATAACTATAAGAATACCTATACAAATATTGTATATATTATATCTTACATAAACTATGCAAAATCATTTGATAAATAAAGATTATGAAAATATAATACCAAGAAGTTATGTATTTCCACCCCATCATTGAAATTGTACGCTTCATTATACACTGCTTGCAATTATAGTTTACAAAGAAAAATAAATCTATCAATTATAACATATATTTGCAAACATTTATCAGTAATTGCTTCATACGTTTGACGACTGGGCTCCAGAATCTAAACTGTTAAATAAATAATTTTATTAACAAATAATTATATCTTTAACTTCTCTAAAATAATTTATTCAAATAATTAATAAATATTTCCTAAATTTTTTGTACTATTTTTATTTCAATCTTGATACTTACAAATGTAGTAAAAATAAAAAATTTAAATAATTATTATACCGTACCTGTGAAAACTGTAGTCCAAAACCAAGCATTTGACAAACTTTCAAATTATCAACGTTAATTATTAATAGATTGGGTTTTACGACGCCCAACGTTAATTTCCAAATTGGGCCTACGAGGCGCACAACGTAAATTTTTAGATTGCGTTTTTTTTGTGATACGAGCTGCGCTACATAGGTGCCCGAATAAAATAGGATTTTATTATAAACGGTAGTGAATCTAATTTAATTTAATTGATTTTTGTTGTTATTAATTTATTTTAAATTTAATTTTTTTAAGTACGTGGGGATTTTACGTGTAATTTTTTATTATATACTAGTTCCGTTAATTAGGATATTTGTTATTACCGGCAGTTAGATTAATCGGTCTGCGATTAATTCTAACCTTTAAATTATTGTATTTAGACAATAATTTATAAGTTTGAACCGGATTTTCTTTCATTGTTCCGATCGACGGTCAGCGAGTGGTTCATCCTCGAAGCTTGGGGAATCGTCCGATTCAAGAATGAAGATCAAGAGAAAAGAAGATTTCCCCAAGCCGATCAAGTGCCACACTTGTGGTACGGTGGGGTACACCGTCACGACGTGCCCTGACTGCGCAAAAAACGCGCGGGGAAGCGGTTAGAGGGGACAAGCGCATACCCTTAAGTACAGGGAGTCCCTTAGGAGGATAAAGGTCTGACTTTCGATTACCGAGATAGTCCAGCTGCAGTTAAGCAGAAAAGGAAAGGACTGATGCGATGTCCTAAAGTTAGTGACATCGAGCACTAGCCGAAGGAGTTATCGTCTTGAGGACGAGACGCGCTGGTGGTGTCAGGTTGACATAGGTGGATTCCGGATCCGTGCATTGTTCGATCCAGATGCATCGACAACCGTAATGGGTCCGAGCGGTTTGCAGTTAGCTACCGCTCTAGGCAGGTCGCTTCTCGAGTCGCGAGCTGGCAATGCCAAGCTCGCTGATGGTAGTACTCATCCGTTGTGTGGTCACGTGATATTATCATTTACCATCGGTAAAGAGACTCTAGAAATACGTGTTGCGATAATGCCGAACCTGGATGCTGAATGCTACATCGGAGTAACTTTTATCCGAGCATTCCGAGCCATCCTAGATCCAGATTCCGACCGTTTATTTCTAAAGGGAACGGATCATGTTCTACAGCTGGAAATGGCAAGTATGGAAAGTGGCAATGCTTCATTATCGTCAGCAGGTGTCACTGACGTAACAGATGTAGAGCTCACACAATTGCACGAACTTCTAGACCGAGTGTCGTCCACAACCTTGCCAAAGATCGGCCGTTCTTACGATGTCGAACATATAATCGACGTCGGAACAGGCAGGCCGATCAAACAGAGGTACTACCCCGTCTCTGATAAGATTCGAGAGGAAATGCAACGTTAAGTTCGCGAGATGCTCGAGACTGGCGTTATTGAACCCTCGAAAAGCGGTTGGTCCAGCCCCGTGATGATGGCAAAGAAGGGTGAGAATGCTAGGCGTTTTTGCATCGACTTTAGGAAAGTCAACGCTTTGACGAAACTTGATCCATATCCTTTGCCATATATGCAGGATATCCTACGCAAACTCATGAAAGATACATCTCCATGATCGACATGAACTGTGCTTACCACCAGATACCTCTACAGATGGAGTCGCGCCCGATAGCGGCTTTTACGCTACCTGGAATGGGTTTGTTCCAGTTTACTCGTATGCCGTATGGATTGGCAAATGCTGGCGCGACATTCCAGCGCATGATCGATCAGGTGATTGGACCAGAACTCAAACCGGAAAATTTTCGAGGATCAAGAAATTCGTACGGATTTATAAATGATTTCCCTACCACGAAAACAAATCAATTGTACGTTGCTAAGGTAGAGAAGGTTACGAAAAAATTATAGACGATTTCTACCGTACTATTTTTTAGCAGTGGGCGTATAAACGGACAGTTCCATCGTTATCACCGTTTTCCTGCAGCGGGCCTATAAAGGGACATTTCCGTCGTTTTCAAAGCAATTGGAAAATTTTCGAGGATCAAGGAATTCGTACGGGTTTATAAATGACTTATCTAGCATGAAAACAAATTGATTGTACTTTGCTAAGGTAGAGAAGGTTACGAAAAAATTAGGAACGATTTCTACCGTACCATTTTATAGCAGTGGGACTATAATTGGATATGTCCGTCGTTTTCGAAGCAATTGAAAAATTTTTGAGGAACAAATAATTCGTACGGGTTTATAAATTACTTATCTAGCACGAAACCAAATTGATTGTACTTTGCTAAGGTAGAGCAGGTTACGAAAAAATTATGAACGTTTCTACCGTACTATTTTTTAGCAGTGGGCGTATAAACGGACATTTCCGTCGTTATCACCATTTTCCTGCAGCGGGCCTATAAAGGAACATTTCTGTCGTTTACGAAGCAATTGGAAAATTTTCTAGGAAAAAAAATTTGTACTGGTTTATAAGTGATGTACCATGCACTAAAGCAAATTAGTTGAACTTTACTAAGGCAGAGAAGGTTACAAAAAAATTAAGAAGGATTTTCACCCTACTATTTTTTAGTAGTGGGCCTATAAATGGACATTTCTGTCGTTATCGAAGCAATTGAAAAATTTTCGAGGAACAAAGGAATCGTACAGATTTATAAATGATTTACCTACCACACCTGACACCCTACCAGTCATAATTTAAATTCAAAATGCGATTATTAATATTAGATGGAGTACAATGGATATAAAGTTGTAAATCGTCAGCAAACAGCATTGCCTTACAATAAGTCAACACTTTCATAATTGAGTTAATAAACGCAAGGAACAACACTGGACCAGGGGTAGATCCTTGGGGAACACCCGAAGAGGTATTCATAAACAAAGAAACCACATTACTAAGATCAACAACAGCCTGTGAACGCCCATTGAGATACGAGTAGAACCAATCAATCACCTCGTTATGAAAATTTAAACTTTTTAAGCTTTTCAATAGTTTAAAATGACTAATTGTATCAAAGGCTTTTTTAAAATCGAACAGGATTAATATTGTCATCGTTCCATTTTCCATACCAAACCGTATATCCTCAGTAACCTTTAATAAAGCTGTCTGTGTACTATATGAGCTTCGAAATCCAGATTGGTAAGGAGAAAAAAAATTATTACTCTCTATAAACGAAGTGATTTGTAGGGTTATCAATCTGTCAAACACCTTGGCAAAATGGGGTAGATTGGCTATTGGTCGAGTATCCGAGGGCGACCTAGGATTGACTATCTTGCTAAGAGGAACAATCGCAGCACGTTTCCACATCGTAGGATACTTCCCTGTCAAAATTGAGATATGAAATAAATCTGCGAGATATGGTGCGAGAATTGGTAAAGAATCTTTAAAATATAGTAAAGATAGGCCATCTAAACTGCGATTCTTAGCCTTCGGCAAGCAGAAAGACGAAGCAGCGCTAACTAATCTAATGAATATGGTATCTCATGAATCTCTCTCAATTGATCCAGTCTGGAGCAACTCCAAGCAATCCAATTTTATGTAAAAGGCGCCAGCCACGCGATTGATCTGAGGGCACTGACAACTCATGTTCATAATACTTATCCCTCGCAGCCCGAAGTTTGCGCTTCAGGTCTCTCCGAACCATTTTGTACTCAGCTAACAAAGCAGAGTCACTGTGCCGCTTTGAAGTCTTATAAAGGCGATCTCTCTCCTTAAATAACAATTTGAGATCCCGTGTCAACCACGGAGTTGGACGTGGGCGTATTTGACCTGTAACAAACGGCGCTGAAATATCTAAGTTTTTCAATAAATGGGACCGCATTACATCAAGGAACGAATCAACCGTCCAAGACTCCAGTGGTAAATCACGTAAAGTTAATAAATCAGATATAATAGAATTTCCAAAGCAGACTGGAGAAAAGTGCTTAAAATCGCGAAATGTATAACTAACGTGGCTGGTAATCTTAGAACTTAAACGATAATCAATTATAATAAAATCATGCCCATTTATAAAGGGACTCGATGATTGTTTAGTGGCAGCAATCTTTTCCTCAGAATCTACAATTGTCACATCAAGCCATGTATCCGTCGTATTTGAATGATGACTTGCATTGAAGGGAATTAAGTAAAAAGCGTTCTCACGAATCAGATTCCTGAGATGAACTCCATAATAATCATAGGTAAGCAAATTAGAATGTAAATCTCCAGCAATAATAATATTTTTGTGCTTATGTGCTCGCTCCTGAACAGAATTGAAAAATTTACTTAGCACATGCCCTTTAGGTCTGCGATAGACTGAAGCGAATAAAACCTTTGAACCTGAAACACACAACTCAAGCAACAAATACTCAGTTTCATTTAAGATCTTTATTTGAGGAACTTCAATTACGCGAAATGAGAATGTATTATGTATATAACAAGCGACACCTCCACCATGCATGTAATCGCGCTTTCCAGTAACTGATAGTAAACCCCTATCATTCCGAACTAAAGTGTAATTAGTAATATTAAAAATTGAACTTGGGCGAATTGAGGTTAACCACGTTTCTGAGACAGATAACACATCTATTTTCTCAGATCCAAGCAGAAATTCAAGGTCAGCATGGTGATCCATGATAGAATTCTCTACATCCGCAATCGTACTAATCTGAATTCGCTCAGACTTATTATCTTTGCGCACAAAAAGCTTGCTATTCCTAGTCCAAATGTACTTGTAATTTAAAGGCTCCAATCTGGATTTCACCTGCAAACGTAACTCATGCAATGCGGGGGCAACAACTCAAACAGCTCAATCGTTTTTGTTGATAGAGCACCAGCGTGATGAACCAAATCTCCGTAATAAATTTTACCTATCCTATGCTTAACATCAAGAATAAAGTTTCTAACCTCAGAGGATTTAAATTTTACAATAAACGATTGCGAAATTGCTTGAGAACGTTGATCAGGCATGGAAGTCTCACCTGAACCATTGCTAGAAGAAGCTGCATTCCTATTCGTGCCAGGATTAAATGGTCGTGTACTCAATATATCCTGCTTTAAGTGTTCTAATTTCAAAACATGAAGAAGTTTAGCGGCCAATGTATCTAGTGGAACCGCACAGGAAGATGGAATCCCAGTAACCCTAATCTCAGCATTTGGCACTCCCCTGACATAATAGTTCTTCAATTGCTGGACCTCAGCTCGTAAAGCAATGTTTTCCGACACCAAGACGCTCATACGATCATTCTGAGATTCTAGGCTCGCAAAAATGGTATTTAACCTTTTATTTATAGAGTCGGCATTCCTCTGAGCACTAGTAATCATGAAGGCCATCTGCTGAGACGAAGTCATGGAATCCCAATGTTCCAGCAGATTCGACATACTGTCATTTAAAGTATGGACAGCACGAGTATCACAGTGTGAGCTTATTTCGACAGAACTCAAATTTCGAGCACTATCCAAGGCAAGCTTGCGGGCAGCACTCTAAGAATCTGATACTTTAGAAGAGTTATTATAAGATAGATAATGTGACTTGCTAACAGGCTCTCCCAAATGCAGTTTACAACATAAATCCGATGGCTTATTCAGTAAATAATAGGTTACGCATCCCGGATGGAAAATCTTATCGCATATACTACATACTGTCAACGTATTAGAAATATTTTTAGCGCATCTACAACACTTCGTCGACTTAAAAGCAGGGTTCCTATTCATTTATATCAAGAACATGAAATTAAGAGAAATACTAAACTATAATATAAAAATCAATAAGTCGTAAATTAAAGTCTCGCAATAAAAACCATTAAAGACGTACGTTAATTCATAAATTAATTCAATAAAAAATTTACAATCACATTGAAGGAATCATGCGACCGTACCACGTGATAACGGGCAATTTACATACACAGTGGCATATCTTAAAAATAATAAAAACAACCAAGAGATCATGAAAAGGCAATAGACGTACACCCAAACTTGACTTGAAAATAAATAAGTAAATTAATAAGCTAATATCAAAAATTCACTTCGTGCAGCCGTATCACGTGCTACAGTGAGTCTAACAATAGACACTATTAGCGCGAAAGATTTACAACATAAACTCCGTATGACCGTACCGAGCGCTATAATTAGGTTATTAACAGACTATATTAAGCACCAAAAATCGCAACACACACTCCAGATGACCGTACCGTACCACGCCTCGTCAATAATACTATTAAGTTATAAATTAATTAAATATTCGAAAAAATCGAAAACTTAACAAAATAAATATATAAATTAGTGCATTAATATCGAAAAATTCGCTTCGTGCGACCGAACCACATGCTACAGTGAGTCAACCAATAGACACAAATAAGCGCGAAAGATTCACAACATAGACTTCGCATAACCGAACCACGTGTCGTCAATTTATACTAATAAGTTATACTAATACAGTAATAAATGGAAGTGTGAAAGAGCAAGACGCACTAAAATAACACTAAAATCAATAATAAATACTAGCACGTATGAGCGAACGAAAATTTATGCAATTAGTGTTATTAACAATAAACAATAATAAACTCTCACTACACATCACTCAACACTGTCATTGACTGGTAATATGACAAATAAAATTCGCAAATGTACAGAAAGTCAAAGCTGCGCAGCACAGATGACAATCGATATGACCAGTCTCTTGACTCTTGAAGACGTTGAATTCGTTGGCCGGTTGAGTAACTTGAAATAATGAAAGTAGGATAGGCCATTATACGGACTCTCAAGCTCATAAAATAAGGCATTGAAGTATATTTCCACACAGATTTAGGAGCCCAAGGAGTCCTGCTCCGTATTTAAAAAATATTATACTCTCTAAACAATTATTAATACACAAAGCAAGAAGATAATGAGGGAGTCAAAAATAGGAGCAGCACTTACAGAGAGAGATTGATTGATTGATTGAAATATGTATTAGGCCATTATGGGGTAGAAACCCCATAGGCACCATAAGCGAATTGATACAATGATTAAATCTTTAAAACTAAATAACAAAATAAATTTCAATAATAAAAAAGATAAAACCAGAACAGAATAAAAAATAAAAATAAAATATATGTACAATTAAATAATAAATTAAAACTTAAAAATAGATAACAAAATATGTACCGTTCGCAAGAGAGAGAGAGAGAGAGAGAGCGAGACAGAGAGAGAGAGAGAGAGAGAGAGAGAGAGAGAGAGAGCAGGACAAGATACGGGATTTTGTGGATATTTCGAGAATTTTGTGGTATTTCGTGCGTTTTACTCTAATTACTGAATTTTTTGGATATTTCGGGTATTTCTTAGGTATTACGGAATAGCTCCGCAAATACGAGATTTTGTGAATATATCGGCAATTTTTGAGGTTTTCTGGAATAACTCCACAAATACGAGATTTTTGGATATTTCGAGAATTTTCGAGGTATTTCGGGCTAACTCCATTATTACGGGATTGTCTGGATATTTCGGTAATTTTTTAGTTATTCCGGGATAATGCCACTAACTTTGGGATATCCTGGATATTCCGGGAGTTTCTGAGGTATTCCGGAATAGCTTCACTAATGCGGGATTTTCTGAATGTTTCGAAATTTTGAGCTATTCCTGGATAACTTCACTAAATAGGGGTTTTCCTGGATATTGCGGGAATTTCGAGGTATTCTGGATTAGCCCCACTAATACACAAAATAGAATACAAAAAAGAATACACAAAACAAATATTTATCAACCTTAAGTGTCCCTTTTATTCCGAAATTTTATGACAATATATCTGGTTTTATGAAACAGAAGGGTATAAATGTTGTTGTGAGAGGCGAGGGAAAAACTGATAAACTTAGTGAAACAAATGTAGTATGTAAATTTAAATGTAACAATAGTGACGCGACATACGTGGGTGAGACGAAAAGACAACTAAAATGTAGAATAAAAGAGCATAATAGTAAAAAGTCAGGGTTTCAGTATGTTATTAACGATCACATAACAAAATATTATCATACTTTTAATTTTAATAATGTACAAATACTAGATCGAGAAAAAATTTGGGGAGAAAGACTGATATCAGAAATGACTTACATTAAATTATCAAAATTATATACATCAAAAAACCTTAGCTGATTTTACAATAGCATTATTAATTAAGTCAAATTGCGATCTAAATTGTAATAGTTCTTTTCTTCTTTGACTATAATTTCCCTGGTAGAAAATAAAGCATCAGTTATGGTCGGCTCGTCATCTATTGACCATTTCAGGGTGGTCAGAAGATTAGACCAGAGTTTGACCATAGGTTGACCAAAATACAGACTACGCTCTTTAAATTTATAACCTCAAAGGTTGCCTTAATATTTCGTCATTAAACTAAATTTTAGCATTTTTGACTTTCTACGCGATTACAGTAATAAAAATTAAACTATTTAAACTAACAAGGAAACTATTTGCTGATAATCCTCAAATCTCTTATATTAGAGTTCGTATGCAAAAATATCAGTTCATTACCATATACAGCTATTCAGCGATGAAGCTCAAATCTCTTATATTAGTGTTCGTATGCATAAATATTAGTTCATTACTACTTATATGCTATTCATCGATGAAGCTTAAATGACTTTTACTGTTGTTCGCATGCAAAAATTTCATTTTTAGGGAAACTGTACTTTGAACATGAGCATACACTTAAATTTATTCGATAAAGCTCAAATGATTTATTCTGGTATTCGTACACAAGAACAGGATTTCTGAAAAAAAACTTTTTCAATTGTGATACTTTATTTCTACAATTTTTCGTTGAAAAATTATCTAAACAAAATGGTTTATTTCATCTATTTTTATAACAAACTGTAAATATTAAAAAAAATTTATTTGTTAAAGTTGTTTTTTTAATTGAAAAAAGTGCTTATTTAGATCAATTAAGATTTAATTACTACATCCATATATGTTTCATATATACTTAAATACCTTCATATTTTGTTTATTTAGTTACAAACAATGTATTTGGAAGTAAATGTAAGATATGCTAGACAACTAATTATTATAGTATTTAAATTTTAACTTTAATGACTTTTTTGTAATCTTTCATTGTAAAATAAATGTAAAACGCTATTTTTAAAAAGAATAACATTTTTTCTTATTTAGTTGAACAATTAATCAGACAAAACTAAGTATAACTTATTTATATTCATTTATTATTTATATTCATATGATTATATGTCTAACCTCAAAATCATTCATTATACGCGTACGGTAAACTTATGGTGAAATTCCGTCCGGTGTAAGCGGGGTTTTTCACCAGAAACTACTCTATTTTCTGACCACTGACCATAAAATTGACAGACATTATGGTCAAACGTATGCTCAAATTTCTACCAGGGTTTTAAAACGTAAGCTAATTATCTACAGATGGTTATCACTTACTACAAACCTAATTATTTGATAAATATCGCGCGGAAATGTGAATTTTATTAAACTTAAATATTTAATATCTAAGTGATAAATATAAAGAAAAAATTACAAGAAATATCGACTAAGTTGTTACTTTTTAAGAATTTTCAACGACAATTGATGGGGGAGTTACAAATTTATAAATAATAAATATAAATTGAACTTGAGAAAATTTAAGACAATCTGGGATAATTTACATAAATCTAGATTTTATCGAATTTTTATAAATATTGACAAAAATTGTAAATTTTTTAAAAATTTTTAAAAATTTTATTTATTAGTTGTAAATAAAAAACGAGAATTAATATTCAAATTTGTGACATGATACAGACGTATAATGACGTGCCTCGAAAATTTAAATTATAGAGCTTTGCAAAACCGTCTGTGATAGGACTAGCAAATTTTGTTTTTATTAAGAATGTTTATTATTGACTACTTTTTGCTTAATTAGTATTATATGTGTTGTATTAAATTATTTATTTATTTATATATCTATTACAAATAAATTACAAATAAATTATGATGTTATATATGGAGGATCAAAGAGGAAAGGTATATTAATGAAAATAACCTCAATCTTTGTGCAAATTTAACATGAAAATATTTTTTTTGCTACTGCTTTTGTTTTTAATTATAGAGCGACACATTAGAGATACTACGGAAGTTATACCTAATGCCAAATATGTGCAATAATTGACTAAATAGTAAGGAAATCTATATGTACTTAAAATTGTATTCAAATAGAAAAGTGTAGAATGTTGTAAATAAATGATTGATTTAATAAAGGTATAGCCTGATGAGGATGGAGGACTTCCATCGAAACGTTGCCAATTAAATAAATATTTGGTTTGTTCACTGAAAATCGATATTAAAAGAATTTTTCCTTTGAATCACTGTGTGGATTATAATAAATTGATTATTAATATATCCCGAGATACCTTGAAAATAACTTCAATTCCCGAAAAATCCAGTAATTAATGAAAACATCCAAGGTGATCCTGAAAATTTTTCGCTTGCGCTATTCGAAATATTATTTCTCATATAATATTTAAATAGCGTGAAAATTATGAGTTTCAAAATCGATTCGATCTTTGTGTCTTGTACAACGTAGGAGAAAAGAAACGTAAACACGGTGCTTCAAAAAATTATTATTTGAATAGCGCTTCAAAATAATCGCCGACAACAATCAATAATTCATTCATTATTATTTATTCCATTAATTGCAATAGCACCCTATCGCAATTATACGCAAGAAGAATAAAACCGAAACTAAACCTACAACGAGAAGTGAAAGCGAAGAAGGAGAAAAAGGAAAAAGAAAATACTCAGTGCAATTTATTTCTACCCAAATCAATCGAGCACTAAAATTAAATTTAGTTAAACTTATAAAAAAAACAATGTTAAATTACGATAGCACTTCTATGCGTAATTTATGCGCGAGACGAGAAGAACGAGAGAAAACCAAGTTTGACCTATTTTTTGAACAAAAGAGAAGTCTAACACTAAAAAAAATAACCAAAAAAAACAGCTGAGGTGCAACCACGGTATCTCGGTACTGCGTCGCTAACAACGATGACGATCATCCGCCGGGAGGAGAATCGCCGAGAGCGTTGACGTGCCCGCGGAGGCGGCTGGGTAAGCGGGAGTTGGAATTCGAGGTAATATAAAAAGAACACGAGAAATGTCAAGTGTGAAAAACAAGTCATTGTAATTTACGAGTATTTACAGAATTATATACATGCGCTCGATAACGCCTAATAGTAAACGGATATTATATGTGTATTAAAATAGATTAATAGCGCATGTAATCGAGACGGTCGCGTATCCAAGTCTCACGACAAATGCGCGGGGAAATAGGTAACCCGAGCTACCAATCTACTTAACCGTGTGCGCGAGGAGGCCTGGGCCGGCGGATCGCGTTCCTGAACCGTAAATGCTCGCTGCTCGGTTCTTAGCCCGTCTCGAGGGAGGTCGGTATCACGAAGTTGTAGTTGTAAACAACTTACTTGGTGCGCAGGAATGCGCCGGCAAACGGCTGCTCCCTCGCTCTTTCTTTCGCCCTCGAGTTCCCTCTCTCCTACCATGAAGCCGAGGATGTCCTGACAAGGTGTCGCCGCGCGGAAGCTCCCCAGGACCGAGATGATCAGCCCCGTTCGTGTCCTCGTCGTTCACTCCCTCCCTTTTTCACTCTCGCTCACGTTCTCTCTTTGTTCCTCTCTTTTGGTTTTATTAGAACCGCTCGTAAGCACGGCTCGTAACGGACTGCCCGAGACTCGGTGTCTCGTGGCCCTTTACGGTGTTGCGCGATCTCGCGGTTTTCGTGTTTACGGGCTACCGCGAGCTTTGAACACGCGCCCGTTATATTGTAACGGGGTACGGATTGAATATGAGGAATAAAAAAATCAACGAAGGTATCGGAGCGTGAGCCCACAATCTCGGGAGCACGAGGCAAAAGCCTCACCACTGCGCTACCATTCGCAATTATCCCGGCTAGTCGACTTGGTCCTATCGACGATCGTCGCCGATAATCCAGGGACCTATCTGCGCCGACGCTCGAAATCTGTACCTGTTATACGAGATAGTAGAGGGCTGGCTGAACGGCCAGGAATTGAGATTGACGACGGAAGCGGTGCTCATCTCCCGGAAAAAGAAGAATACGTACGCCACCTTCACGGTTGACAGTAAGCGAGTCCGGTCGGTGGACTCCATCCGATACCTTGGGGTCGCGCTGGAAGCGCGACTATCGTTCAGAGAACATCTACTGAACGCAGGCTCGAAGGCAACAAGGGTGGCACATGCGCTTGCCTGCATCATGCCCAACATCGGGGGAACAAAGCAACTGCAAAGGTACCTCTTAGCGTCGGTGGTGAGCTCCGTAATTTTATACGGAGCACCAATTTGGGCAGATGCATGGATAAAGAACACGAGCTACTGGGCTCCCTGTCGGCGGGCCTGGAGGGTGGCTGCGTTACGTGTAGCCCGAGCCGACTGCACCATATCGGACATCGTCCTCTCGGTGGTCGCTGGATTACCCCCCATCGACCTTATAGCATCCAAGAGAGCTGAAATGTACCGTGGAGCAATGCGTACGGAAAAAGGAGAAGACCAGAATTGGGGCCCCAGATGGACTGTAAACACCTATCGGCAATAGCAGCAACGGTGGGATTCAGCCAGCGAGGGTCGCTGGACATACCGCGACATCCCCGATATCGCCAGATGGCTGAGCAGGGAGCACGGCTTCGTCACCTTCCATTTCACCCACGTGCTTACTGGCTATGGATGCTTCCGCAGCTACCTGTGCCGCATTAAAGTGCACGGGAGCAGGTAAAGCCCAACGTGCCCTGGAGTGGATGAAGAGGTGGAACACATTCTTTTGCATTGCCCAAACTTTCTGAAAGAACGCCAACAATTCCGAGTGTATTGGAACGGCTCTCTAACACCCGAGGGTTTAAAGACGTGCCTGCACGTATCACAGAATGGATGGGATGCCGTGGTTAACCTCGCTACTAACAAAAGGAGCGGCTGAATCTCATCAGAAGAACTGAAGAGAGAAGAAGAAACGTCGGCAACAACATCAGCCTGACGTAATATTGTGCGACGACTCAGATGGGCATGACTGCCCACCTGAAGTAAAGCCTCACGGCAGTTCTGGGGGAGGGGGCAGTCGAATGGAAGAACCCTGCCTGAGTGATCTGGTACGGTTTTGGAAAAAAAAGAAACACAGACACACACACAGACGCATGCACGCTCGTTGTTCCTGTTGACGAGGCTCCGGGTTGATAGTATCCAGCAGTTGAGACGGTGTGCGGGGACGGAGGTTTCTACTGCACATAAACTATACGTGCGTCGGATCGGACGAGGTAAGCGAACGAAAACCAACTGTTGCACGTGGCGCATGCACGCGGACTCGCTGATCGGTTCAACACGACGAACGCGGTGATTCCGAGTCGGGCCGTCGAGCGATACAGGTAATATAGAATCAGTCATTATTTACCGAGAGTGGTTATTTTTTATTGAATTGTTTTTCGAGCTTCTACAGGTGAAAATTCCTGCCTCGATTTCCCGTTCTTCCAGCTTCCGTATAAGCTGTGAAATTTTGCGTGTGCGTGTATGCAGTAATCGCGAGTTAAAGATATATAAAATTGCCGCGTGAACGGCTGGCGACCGTGACTAGTTTTTCGTTTTCATCGATTGTATAATTATCTTATTATTATTAAATATTCTAGCTACCGAATAAAAGTGTTGTTTATTTAATGTTTGGGATCCGTTCACCCTGATCCCCAGTGAACGTGTTTTATTGTTTAAAAGTTATTTTAACCACAAAAAGGAGTTTTTTTAAGTTTTTTTTCAACTCCAGTTGTGTTTACCGCTATTTAACTCAAAATCTATCAATTTTTACTATTTAATATTACATATCTAGAATTTATCCTTCTGGGAAGAATTTCCGAAAAAATTCAAAAGTCCTAGAAAAGCTTAAAGCAATACCTTTTAAACGATTTAGCTAATGGCCTTCAAATCTGTAAAAAGTTATGATAATTATAATTAAAAGAAAGACAAAAAATTTTCAAAAATTAACATGGTAATTCCCATTTGAATTTCAAAATTGATAAATACTACGGTATGGTTTAGTAGTTGTCAATAACACATGGTAATAACATATCAATTTACTCTAATTTTTTTGTAGCTCTCATAATTATTCGTACACTGAGTAATATACAGGGTTAAAAAAGTATATTTGAAACAAGATCTATCATGTTTCATGACATGGTAGATTGGAGCGAAACCACTTTTTCACAATTTACATGATTTCTTTACAATGATGAATATTTTTGGCACCCTCAAGGATCTAGGACAATTTTTTTTCTTAAACTACATATGATTTGCAGAAAAAGGGTCTTTTGTGTTTTTTACATTGAATTAGTCAATTTTGAGATATAAAAGATTAGAAAAAATAAAAAATGTGAATATTACCACTTTTAACCTTGAATTTTATTTAGTATCATTCGGCCAGGGCCGGGAATCGAACCTGGGACCTCCAGATTACGGGCCCGACACCCTACCGACCGAGTCATTTAACCTTGAATATCTTTGAAACTATTAAGTTTTATCCTCTAAAAATTTAGACTACCGTCCAAAACATAGGAAAAAGTATTCGCAAAGGTACAGATAAAAAATTTTTTTTCAATTTGACAGAGAATTGCTCATATATATACATCGACAAAGCTTATTTCTAATATAATTTGAATCATGTTTTTACGTATGTACAGGAGACCAGATATATATTTAATACTGTAAATATATAGTAAATTTTGTACACCCTCCATTGTTGGTTAAGAAAAGAAGGAGATGTTGATCTTTGAGAGTCAAACCAAGTTAAACGAGGAATAAAAAAACTCTTATTCTCAATTTAAAATATGGTGCAACGTTTCGTCCGCTGGTTTGCAGACCTCTTCAGGCACTGTTTATTAACAAAAAACAACAGAATTTGCATAAGAATATTATATAAATGAACAAAACTTCAACTACACACTTTACAGCACAAAAGAAAAATTAAATACCTTCGTAAAAACGATGTATACGTTTCAATTCTACTACATTGCAGGATAACGTCAAAGTGAATTATAAATCAGTCAACTCGACTATATATGAGAGATTCCACAGAACTTTTGACTTTCTTGTTACTTTCACTTTTCAATGCTATTTGATGATTTTCATCATATTAAAAAAATCATTCCTTGTAGAAAAAAGTCATAAAGTATAGTAACCGTTATTTATTATATTAATAATATATAATATATTACTTAAAAAAATTATAATTTATCGTATTTTAATTAATTCTTTGTGTTACTCACTCTACTTTTTTGCTTTATTAGGTTTATATAAAAAAAAACTTTTATTAAAAATGGTTGGATAATTTTTTATATAATCTTCACATATCACAGAATATAATGTAAAAGTTTTAGAGGTGTGCTTCAACCTACATAGATTAATTTATTTTATGAATATCCGTAACCACTATTTAAAAAAAACTAATTTATTTTAGTTTTAGCTCTTAAAAAAAATAAATTATTCTCATAAATTTTCTTCATGGAAAATGACACTTATTGAGCAGACAAATAAAATCGCGTTTGATTTGCAAGTGTGCTACTTGCAGAAAAAAATTATACCCTCGCAAAGTTGGGTACACGTATGCGCCCCCCATTGAAAAAAATCGTACTTTTCGTCAGCACATCGATAGTATGTTATCAATGGTTATAAAAGTAATTGCTCTTTTTTATTAACCTTTTAAAAAACATGTTTTAAAATACTTTACATAAAATTCTTCTTTGTTTGCCTGAAACGAACTTACGAAAAATGTAACAAAATGAAATTCTTACTTTCCGAGAAAATAAGGTATTTAATCATCTTATAGTAAATATTTGTAATTGTAATACTTAAACACGAATACACACACATTAATGGAACTTAAATTAAAGGTATGAATTATAAATAAAAAAATCTTTGTATTAGTTGCAATGTTTGTATATATTATATATTTTGTTACATTTCTTTTGTTTGAAAAATTATTAATTGCTTAAAATAAAATTTTATTATAATGATATTTTTGTGTTACAAAATTTTTCTTTCCAACACATATTATGCTACATATTTTATCAAATTTTTTAACATTTTACCTTAAATTTGAAAGAAAAATATAAAATTTTATTTTTTTGATGAAAAGTAGTATGTTTTACGTTAAAATAATTGTTTTTGATTTTTTACAAAAAATTTTTTAAAAAAATGAGGGGCCCCATGTTTTTTATGCTACTACTGTTATTTAGAAATGGTTCGATAAGTTTCAAAGATGTGCCTTTAAAATAAATTTTCAATTTTCTTTTGACCTTAAAGTCAAAAGTTCTGTGTGTTCAAACGTGTGAAAATTACAGATAATCAATTTTGAGAATTAGACATACATCAAAATTCCGAGCAAAACAAACTGTTACAAAATCCTTTTATAAATATTACTGAGCATTTGAGTGTCTTCCTTCTTATTTATAGTACATTTGCAATTATTAATATGCAGCATCTCTGAAATAATGCGTTTTTTATATGAGGGTTCTTTGTCTAAAACAGAAACATTGTCAAAGTTGAATGTGTGATTATTCTGTAGCATATGCAGGCTAACAACAGAATCACTATTACACATATTTTTGTGTTCTCTGATTCTATCTTTTAATGCACATTTTGTTTGCCCAACTTCTTATATTGTAATTACACTCATTACAATTAAACTTATAAACAACGTTACATAAATTGTGACGTAGCGTTTCCTACATAAATATAGGGAATCCCGTACACTACGTACAACAGATAATAATAATAACTTCGATATATATATATGGGTTGTTCTCTGTGACATCGAAGATGAAAAAAATAAATATTGCTATAACTGTGGCAATATGTTTTAGAGGTATCCAGTAGTTCTCCTAAATTTTTTCAGATTTTTTCTGGGCCATTATTTTAAGTTACAGAGAGTCAAAGTTGACATTTTAGCACTTTTTTGCATTATATGCCTATTTTCATGAATTTTTAGCTCCCAGGGGATGCATTTTTCACTAAAAACATAAGTATGACTTTTTTTGTAAAATTTTCCGAACTTTTTATTAAAAATACTTTTAAAGACATAAATGTATGCGATCACACTCTTGTAAGCCATTTAAACCTTAAATAGTGAAAATCAGCAATTCTGCTCCGGACTCTGGTAACCTAATACTGTCTAAAAGATGTCTTTTTATAGTCAGAAACTGCCTAAAAATTTCCAGAGTGGGTCTAAATCATTAAGATCACTTATGGTCAAAATATCCGGGAAAAGTGCCCGAAATATTAATAGAAATGTATATTTGTTGCCTTATAACGATGAATCTAGTAGCATGATCATCGCAAAAAAATTTATGCACTTACCTTGGAATGGTAGAAAAGTATCTCCACTTGTTTCAGTATCCATCTAATTCCCTGTAAGCTGCTAAAAATACAAATATTATTATAAAATTATAAAAAATTATATTTTAAACATTTCTACTGCTGGATTTTTAGTTTTACAACCCTTACAAGAATTATAATACTAATCTGAAGGATTACTATAAAAGTATCAACATTATTATTATTATTATTCAGCAATACATTGTTTAGATTTCACAAACTTGTCACTGTCACGTTATCATATTATTCATTATAATTATATATCCGATTTATTTATATATCTTTTGTATTAAATACGTATATTCAGTTATTGTAATAATGATGTTTATATATTTATAGTAATCCTTCAGATTAGTATTATAATTCTTGTAAGGGATGTAAAACTAAAAATTCAGCATTATAAATGTTTAAAAATTAATTTTTTACATTTGTATAATAATATTTGTATTTTTACCAGCTTACAGGGGATTAGATGGATACTGAAACAAGTGAAGATACTTTTCTACCACTCCAAAGTAAGTGCACAAATTTTTTGCAATGATCATGCTAATAGATTCATCGTTATAAAGCAACAAATATACATTTCTATTAATATTTCGGGCACTTTTCCCGGATATTTTGACCATTAGTGATCTTAATGATTTAGACCCACTCTGAAAATTTTTAGGCAGTTTCTGACTACAAAAAGACATCTTTTAGACAGTATTAGGTTACCAGAGTCCGGAGCAGAATTGCTGATTTTCACTATTTAAGGTTAAATGGCTTACAAGAGTGTGATCGCATACATTTATGACTTTAGTTAAAAGTTCGGAAAATTTTACAAAAAAAGTCAAAGTTATGTTTTTAGTGAAAAATGCATCCCCTGGGAGCTAAAAATTCATGAAAATGGGCATATAATGCAAAAAAGTGCTAAAATGTCAACTTTGACTCTCTGTAACTTAAAATAATGGCCCAGAAAAAATCTGAAAAAATTCAGGAGAACTACTGGATACCTCTAAAACATATTCCCACAGTTATAGCAGTATTTATTTTTTTCATCTTCGATGTCACAGAGAACCACCCATATATATATATTTATTTAAATAAATGGGGTAACTGATATTCGCTTTTCGTCCGATTAAAATGGCCGACTCAGCACGTGCACAAACTTCTTACCTGTGCCGTGGATCCTTGTCTCGCCGACGGGAAAATGGTGGGACTTACTAAATCCTTTCCTATTAATTAATCATAACCAAAGGGGGAATAATTGAAATTACACAAAAAAGGAATAAGTTCAATAGTCCGTGTAAGGGAGTAATTAACTATTTATTTACTTCACTTTTTATCACAACATTATTTTTACAAATTAAAATTTTATAGACGAAGTCGCGAATTTTAACCAACATAGGAAAAAATGTATTACTAAATTGAAATCACGGATCACAACAATTTATTTAATCAAAATCTTATAATTAATAATTGAGGTATTAATCCTCCATCAAATGTAGTCGCGATACCGAAAATAATCCTTATACGAACAATTAGTACATCAACGAAATAAACGTGGCCGGCGGGCAGTCCACTTACCGCACGCGAGTCCTCACGATCAGATTGTCTGAATAAATATATTTATCGCCCGCAAGGTATCTCCACAGAACAATATATCTGCGATCAATATCTGTCTCCCAAAATTGGTAACTCCGTGCGAACAACTTCCAGCAAAATCTATCTTCACTAACTCATCAAATAATCAAAACTTCCAAAATAATACTCGTTAATTATGTAAAGCACTGGCATCTCACTTAACGGATCAGGTAGTAATAATCCTCTCCTCCTTTTTCCGTTTTCTTCTTCCTTTTTCATAAATTTCCGTCAAGGCCGACGCCCGGCGCTGTCAACTTCCTTCATTTGAATACGGCACCCGTTTTCCCATCATTGGTAGGTCAACAGGTGTTATCGATCCTACTGCCACCTTTAATCCTTCCGTACGTTCCATTCGAATTTAGCGGTGCGAATACTATTGTCAGTCCCAAGTGTTAGCTGGGCTGGCGCCTCCACTTGTGCAATTCGTACTCTTTTTTTCTCTCTCTTACGCACGGGAGTTGAGCCCGAGAGAGTCCCGCGCTTCGTTGCGCCGGCGCGCTCTCTCGGTAGTCCTCGTGGTGCAAGCGAGTGAGCTCCCCCCCCCCTCCGCCGCCGCCTATGTACACGCATACGGCAGTACAGCTTCGCGCGCGAGTCTGTTCTCTCTCCGTCTCTCTCACTTTCGTGTTTACGAGTACTCGGCGTTTGTACGGCGATCCGAACCTGGTGCGACTTTACGGCGACGACGTCTACGAGGGAAGAAGTTTCCATCATCCGGAGGTGTTGTTCGTGCGGGTCGGCGTCTCCATCATTTTCCATCACCAACAGCGAATAACCTCTCTCTTCTTCAACTAGCTCGACCAGCAGGAGCCAGTGCCAAGGAGTCACTACGTAGCCAAGTAGAAGTTTTCCCTTGACCCAGGAGGAGGTATCAACAACATTTATACACAGGTAATGCATGGGCTTTACCTGTGTTAGGTAAGTTGTTTCAATAATAGTGTCTTTGGTTCATTACCTATATTAATATTATATATATTTGTTTCAGGTACTGGTCGACGACAAAGTTTTTAATATTATTTTATTATGTGAGGTATTTACTACCTCACAATACCCCTCTCCTAAGTCAGGACACACTCCTACAAGGAGAGTGGACTGCACTTACAGAATAATTGGCCAAAGCGATAATCATCACCGATCACACATAACCCATTACTTCCCATCCATTCCAACATCTGTCCTCATACTTCTGCCCAAAAATTCTCTTATGGCATTAACCATCCAGGAATTAAACAAAATAATAATAATAAAATAAAAAAAAATAAATACCGAACTTAAAATTATAAAAGAATTACCTACTAATAATAATAATATATGTACAAACAAATAAAATAATAATAATAAAAAAAAATCGTTCGTTACCATCCAATATTTACTATCGTTCCTACATTTTCTTATTCTAGTACACCTTTCCATCAATTTTATCAGACCTCATCTCAACCATCAATTCTAATATCTATTCACTTTCATTCATAATATCTACCATTACTATCTTCCTGAAAATTAAGGTTTACCGTCATTTATTATTCTTCCATCGTTCGTCGTCATCTTCTCCTTTCTTCGGTCTTATTTGGATCGTCCCTAAAGGGGGGAAGCAAATATCTGTAGCTGCTCCTCCGGGGACAGTTCCATCAAGGCTTCCACTAGCCCAATCCTCGAGGATTCCACGGTGGATGGACTTGGTTGTTCCTGCGAGCTTGGTGGTTGAGTCGCCCCGGTCCTCGGGCGTCGGAGGCGGGCAGAGAGTGTAGGAGGGGGATCCGGGATGCTCACGGTCGGAGCCCTAACTTCCCCAGGTGGAGTTGGGGGTCGTGGTTCCTCCCCCAGTCCGGCGTACATCACGGGATTTACTTCCTTTAACCGCTTGATGTGGATCCGGCTACACCTGGGACACGAACGTGTTCGCACGTCCTTACGGCCGCAATTGCGGCAATACTCGTGTCCCAGGGGTCTTGGACACTGGATGGAGGGGTGGCCGGTCTTCCAGCAAGCAAAACAGGAGCCGAACGGGAGATCCAGCGTAGGGTCCACCATCACTGGGTCCAGTACTCCAAACATAATACCCTTCTTTGGTATCGGTTGGGCTACGGGTACTCGAGGGGGAGCCTTGGGTCCGTCGTCCCACCGTGATACTTTGCGGGGAGCCTGTGGAGGTTCCTCCCCCTCTTCCGATGCACGAGGTGGGGATTTCCGTGGCCCCTTTTCTTCTTCTATCTTCTTCTGCTGTTCTTCCCTCTCCTTTTTCTGTCTCCTTATTTCTCTCTCTCTCCTCCTCTCTTCTTCCACATGACTGTCCCACTCCTCCTTTTCCTTATCCTTCCGTTCACGTTCCTCTCTTTCTCTTTTCTTCCTTCTCAACTCTTCTTCCTCCTTCTCTTCCTCACGTCTCTTTTTCTCCATCATCTCTTTCCTCTCTGCCCCCTTTCTTTCCTCGTCGCGCCGAGCGCAGAATTCCTCCCAAATCCTCTGGGCCTCCACTCGTCTCCTCGCGTCCTCCCTCTCAAATATCTTCCTCTGTTCAAGGTAACGAATTTGAACAGGGGGTTCTTCGGGAGATGCTGGTCGAGGAGGACTAGGGAGACCACTCACGTAGTCATCGATCGTGAGTTGACGACGGGAATTATATCTCCGCGCTCGACGACGCGCGGAACGGCTCCTTGACAGTTCCCTGTAGCTGTCGTCCTAGACAGGGATCACTTCCTGCTGGGGGGGGGGTAGTCCCCTAACTGTGGTGGTTTTCTCCACTTCCACTTTTCTTAGAAGTGGTGCCACCACGGCAGCCGGAGTCCCTCCCCGGACAGGGAGGTCCTCCTTGAGGACTAGCCGTCCGTTGGTGAGGGCAGCAATCCCCTCTGGAGATTTTAGGAGAGCTCTATGGAGTTCCTCGACTGCCTCCATGCTCTCCCGTTCCTCCAGACTTATGGAAGCCACTCCCAATGTACTAATCTCGTACGTGGCTGGGGTTGGTGGCTTCCTTTTGGGGATTGCTCCCTTGGACCGATCTATCCCATCATCCATCATTGGGGTTGAGGGGATGAGGAGAGGTTCCGGAGTTTTCTTGCCGGACATAACGTCCAGCATTTTGCTCCGGTGTTCCCTCACCCTGTCTGGGTGGTTTTCTGGGGTCGGAGGTAATACTAATGGGTCCCATGGGTCGAAATCCATGGGTTGGTCCATCAGTGCCTCTTTCCCAACCTCGCCTCAATCCATGTGAGTCCCTTTTCCAACACCTTCCTGGCCGTGGCCTGGTCAGGAAGGATGGACTCTGGAGTTGGAGCGGCCGGGGTGGCCAACTCTGCCAACTCCTGTCCGGTTGGAAGAGGAACTTCCATCATTTTTCCGTCTTCGATGGTGTCCTGCGGTTGCGGTTGTCCTTCGGGATGAGGTTGGGACACCGATAGAATTTCGGTGATCCTCTCCCCCCCCCCTCCAGACAAGGGCACACCCGAAGTCGACGCTCCCGCCAGGGGGAGCTCATCCAAACGAACACACCAGTCCTGGTCGCCGGAGGGGCGATTGGGTTGAGTTGGAGATACGTGCAGCCATTGCGCTAATGACTGGACGGCTTCCTTTTCCTCAGGGCCCAGTGTCTCCCGGAGATGTTCAACGGTGGGCACGGGTAGCTTCAGGTTTTAACGTTCCATCTCAGATTCTGCAACAACAAAATAAAATACTTACAACATCCACAATCATTTTCCATCCATTCTTATTTCCTCAACACATTTATACACGGGAAGGGGCATATGGAATCAAATCTTTGACGTGCACCTTCGTGTCTTTTTTATTTTCGCGTCTCAATAAATAAACCGTTGGGGATAAAACCTTTACTATTTCATATGGACCTTCAAATTTTTCATGTAACTTTGCTGTGAATTTATCTGCCGCTTTTGATAGTACGTGCGTCGTTTTTGATACGAAATCTCCAACTTTAAATTCTACATGTTTTTTATTTTTATTATATTCCTTCATCTGTTTCTCTCTTGCTTCATCTAATTGTTTCGAGACAATATCCCTCAATGCATCTAACCTCTTAGCGCGATCTAACCAAATTGTTGGGTCCAATTTCATTATAGGTTTCTTTCCCTCTACCTCACTTCTTAGACTTTTCACTGGATGTGGATTTCGTCCAAAGTTTAGAAAGGCAGGGGAAACTTTTGTAGAAGATTGGACTGCAGTGTTGATTGCGTGGCGAAGTTCGTGGATATGTTCGTCCCAACAACGATGATCGTTCTTGACGAACATGGCGATCATGGTTTATAGAGTCCTATTGCATCTTTCCACTGGGTTTGCTTGCGGGTGGTATGGTGGGGTTGTGACATGTTTGACTCCATATTCATCCAACATTGCCTTTAATACTTTGTTATCAAATTCATTTCCATTGTCTGATAAAAAGTATTCCGGCGTTTCCCACCTAAAAAGGATTAGATCTTCTAATGCTTTTGCTACCGATTTTCCATCAGCTTTCCTAATTGGTTTGACTTCAATCCATTTCGTAAACAAATCTTGAAAAACGATCAAATATTTGTTTTGACTCTTGCTGGGTAGAAATTCCATGAGATCTGCTGCAACAATGCACCACGGTCAATCAATTATTCTCATTCCCATCATTCCTTGTTGTCCACTTTGAGGTGTTTTGTAATGGTGGCATACCTGGCATCTTTGTATGTATTTATTAACATCATGCCACATACCTTGCCAATAATAATCTCGTGCTATACGGTCATATGTCTTTTCTATACCTCCGTGTCCAACTGATGGTATATCATGAGCTTCCTACATTACTCTCTCACGATATTCTAGTGGTACTACTTACAAAGTTTCCTCCCTATTTACAATAGGGTCAAGCAATTCATCATATCTATATCTATTAAACATTCCATCAACTATTCTCCAATTCTGAAATCTATCTGGAAATTTTTCTACATCAAATAACCTCTTTAAATACCATTTATCTTTTATTTCTTCAAATGTCGCTGCTTCCATAATATTATCATCATCTCCATCATCAAACATGCGCGATATCGCGTCAGGAACGTGGTTAAGAGCACCTTTTCTGTGTACTATCTCGAAGTCCCATTCCATCATTTCTAATGCCCATCTTGTCAGTTTACCAGATGGTTACTTTTTGTTCCTCAGCCATTTTAGTGCCATGTGGTCTGTTATGACGGTGATGTGATAACATTCGATGTAGGGTCTCAGCTTTTTAATTGCCCACAGGACTGCTAGGCACTCTTTTTCTGAAGTTGAGTAGTTCCTTTCAGCATCGTTGAGGACCCTACTTATGTATATTATCGGGTGTTCACCATCATCAAAGTTTTGTGTAAGCACCGCACCAATGGCGTTGTTACTGGCATCCGTCTGTAGGCAGAAGGGCTTAGTGAAATCGGGACGAGCAAGTACTGGGTCTCGTGAAATAGCATCCTTTAATTTCTCAAATGCTTCCTGTTGTTCCTGTTCCCACTTCCACTTCACTGTTTCCTTTAATAGTTTTAATAAAGATACTTTCGTTTCCGAGTCCTTGTCTAGGAAACGTCAGTACCAACCTATCATCCCTAGAAATCTTCTTAATTGTTTAACGTCTTTTGGAGCAGGATAGTTCTTTATTGGTGCTATCTTCTCTTGATCTGGACGTAAACCATCTTTATCCAACACATAGCCGAGATAAGTGACGCTTGAACAGCAAAACTCACATTTATCTCTGTTAACCGTTAAGCCATACTTCACCAGTTTCTTCAGTATTTCTTCTAACCAGCGCATGTGCTCCTCAAATGACTCTGTGGCTATTATGCTGTCATCGAGGTAGCCAAACACATGTGGTACGTATTCTGAGCCAAACAGAGCATCAATAAGCCTTTGGAATGTCATTGGAGCATTTGTCAAACCAAATGGCATGCGGGTAAATTGAAGAAGACCTTTCCCTGGGACCGAGAATGCGGTAAATCTTTTACTAGATTTATCCAATGGTACTTGATAGAAGGCTTGGCGTAAATCAATTTTAGAGATATAACGTGCATGTCTCATTCTGTCCAATATAGTATCCATGTTTGGTACAGGGTATGCGTCTCTTATCGTCTGCTTATTGAGGTTCCTATAATCTATACAGAATCTATAGGTTCCATCAGATTTCTTCACCATCACCGGAGCACTTGTATAATCGCTAGCGGACCATTCTACAATTCGTTTATTCCATAATCTTTCAACTTCTTCATGTGCATTCTCAATCATTTTAGGTGACCATCTACGTAATTTGTGACGAATGGGTATTGATCCTGGTATAATTGCTATGTGGTGTTCTATTATATTTGTTATCCCAGGTAATGCAGTAGGAGGAGGTAGTATTTTAGATACTAGCTTTTCCACCTTCTGTCTTTGTGGGTTTGACAATTCCGAGATTCCCGCACATTCTGCAAAGATTACCGGATCTTCCTTGGACTCGTTACCATCATACGTTTTATGCCACGGTCCTTCATGTACTCTCCATAGTCTGTGTCTATGGCGTTCGTCGACATCCCATTTAGCGCAGAAGTCTTTGCCCAATACCACCTCATGTTCAAAAATTTCTTGTGCTTTCAATTCCAGTATTCCAATGTGTCCATCAACTTCAAGGTTTAATTTCAAAATTCCTATGGATTTATTAATTCCTCCATGAGCATTCTTCACATAGGAATCCAAGGGTAGAAGTCTATCTTTGAATTTCTCCACTACCCGCGGTCCTGCGACTGAAATCATTGCACCTGAATCCAGCAATCCTTTAAATATGTGTCCGCCTATATTTAAGTGTACGAATCCTCTATTTTCCAAACGATTTTCTGCTACTATCTTTTCTACGTCTTCATCCTTCTAATTTACTTCATCGTTTGTTCTTTCATTACTCTTCTCTTCCAGATTTACTTTATTCACCGTACCAGCATAATCTTTCTTCTCATCTTCTTCAACATTTTTCTTCACTCTGTTTTGTTTATCATCTATTTTCATCTCAATTTTCTTATCTTCGATTTTTGTCCATTTACTCCAATCTAGATCCGTATTATTACAGGCTGTGTTTTTATTTTTTGTTGATACTGTAGAGTTCTTAATCGTTGTCAAGTAACTAGGTTGTTTGGCTGTACTTCCATCATGGTTTCTTGCATTAACCGTTGTAGTTGATTTTTGATCGTTAGAATTCTCGTTTATCTGTTGAAATAAATCCTCAACTGCTGTAAGTAATGTTGGCATTTTCTTGTAGTCGAACTTTTCTCCTTCTTCAAATATTTTTTTGATCTCTTCATTAGGCTTAACATAATTCAGGGTGATCCTGTCACACCCGGAATTGTTTTCACCGTCATTAGCTTCATCAATAACTTCATTAACAACTTTATTATTACTAACATCCTTCACTATTAATTTATTTTTCATTTCATTTTCTTCATTTCTTTCTAGATTATTGCATGGTAGGTGCTTTGATTCTTCTGTCATCTTCACAAACATCTCATTCATCCTCTCTGACCAATCAATATTATTACTTCTCTTCACTTCACTTCTTCTTTTTAATGCTTCATCTATCAGAGTCAATTTCTTCTCGGGCAGTGTGTTCGAGTTTATTGTCTCTTGATGAATGTTTGGGATCCCTGCTGCTGTTGCTGAGGGATTTTGGATCCCATTTGAGCCCCAGCGTTGCCGTTTCCCCATGCTTGTTTTAACGGTATGCATGTCGGACAGTTATTGAACGTGTTTCCTTGAGTCCCGCAAACTTGACATGAGAAGTTGCTCTGGTGTGGTCTAGATGGGTAGAAGTTAGCCTTGTGTCCATTTTGTTTGCAAATGTAGCAAGTTATGGATGAACATTCTGAGGCTCTGTGTCCCACCTGCTTACAATGGAAACAGGCTCCAATGAATCTTTGATTAGTAGCAGAGTTTCCATCTTGTGATTGTTGGTTAAACCGAGGCCTAGCCCCTGTTTGGTTCTGAGAGAAATTGCCTTGGTTACCAGCATTTCTCCAATTTCCAACATTTCCTCCGTTGGTAGTCGAATTTCCAGCATTCACCGTATTTCCATAACCACCATTATTTTGTTTAAACGGTCGATTGTTTTGCCAGTTCGTCCATTTTTGTGTTGGTTGTCCGCTTTGTTGAGGTCTAGTCACATTTGCAGCGAATTGAGGTACGTTTACGGCAGCTACTGTCGGTGGGGGCATCATATCAGGCAACTCCACTGTTGCTTGTATGGTTGGTTCCTTTGACGATTGTTTCACCTTTTTATTCGTACTCTTTTTGTTGCTCGTGTTTTTATTATCCTCTGTTTGGACAGGGCAAGTTTCCGATACGCCTTTTCCATCAATTGCCGCAACTTTACCGACTTTCAATGATTCGGGTGCTGCTGCTTCTGGAATTTTTGTATTCTCTATTGATGGAGGTGGTCTAAATCTCTTATCTAAATCAATATTATCTTCATATCTTCTACCATACTTTTCGATTTGTTCGTATGTCTTACATTTCTTCTCAGACATGTGATCTCTATAATCTGGTTTCAAGTTACTCCAGACTACTTTGATCTGTCTTGCCATGGAAGGAGGATTCCTTAAATGCGAGAATATGTATTTCATACAACTTACATAATTGGTTATGGTTTCGGACTTCCCTTGAGTTCGCTTCCAAGCTTCATCCCATACGTCTGTTTTTGTCAATTTCTTCATGAATTGTGCACGGAATGCTTTAAGGAAGTCTTTCCATCCTTTCTTTCGCAATTCATCGTGCACATTCGTATACCAGCGACCTGCTTTCTTCGTGAAAACAAATGGCAAACCTTTGAAAAATTGTTTATCAGTCATCTTCATGTTCGTACGGAAATTGATTAGCCTGCTTAGAAACTCGTTTGGACTGTCCTTTCTCTCACCAGAGTATGTGAGATTCCAACCCTTAAAATCTCTGATAATTTGATTATTCTCTTGGAATTGGGAACTTTTCGACTTCTTCTTTTGTTTAGATTTCTTTTTATTTTTCTTATTCTGTACTTCATCGTCATCTGAGTTCGAATTATCTTTACTACTACTGTTAGAATCATCACTGCTAGTATCCTCATCATCATCACTATCATCAGAGTTATCATCATAATCACTATTATCATCTGAATTCGAGTCATCACTATCATCATTACTATTCTTTTTATTATTCTTCTTTGTTTTCTTTTCTTTTTTCTTTTTCTCATCATCCTTCATTTTCCTGCGCTTTTTCGTGTTTGTCCCCTTTTTCTTTTTAGTTTTTTTTTTCTAGCTCCTTCTCTTCGAGTTTTGAGTTTTCTGTTGGTATATTTTGATTTTCGACTGCCGGAGTAGTGCCCTGCATTGGTTTTTTAGGATAAATTCCTTCTCCATCAGATCCCGATTTGTCTTCCCTTCGTGGATGTTATCTATGATTCCTCTCGTACGATGGTGTACTTGCTCTTTGGCTTAGAGTCATTTGTTCTAGGTTATCCATGAATTGGTTGTGTCCAATGCTAGTGTTTCCTCCAGCTTCTCTATTATCCGCATTACTATTTTCCTTCCTTTTACTATTTTGCCGTTTATGTGTCCTTTTTCATCTCTCTGCATTTTCCGAGTCCGTGCTGCAACCATCATCCCTGGTAACTGATGAGGTTGAGTTTCTTTGTGATCCTTGCGTAAATGGTCTCAAAGGCTTCTTACTAGTTTCCATTTGTTGCTTGTTTTGCACATTCTGTTGTTCTGCAGTCTCCTCTAGTGCCTCACAGACAGGTATCGCAGTTAGGTTGATACTTTCCTGTACCAACGGGTGAGAAGAATCCGGACCATTTTTGTGGCTGTATTCGTTTGTTCTTAGTGCGTTTAGACTTGTATATGTTCGCTCTTCTCTTAGTAATCTCTGTACTTCCGGCATTAATAATAATTGTCTGTCCAAATTCTGCAACCAAATTTTGTGTGATGCTGAGGTCGATTGAATCAGACCTTGTCGCGTTGATATTAGTCTCATCGTCGTATTTCCTACAAATGTTGACGCCATCGATACCATTGGTGTGCAACTTGTAGTTGTTGACGTCGTAACGACACAAGATGCAGCATTCATTGAAACGACTTGTTGTTCCTTTCCTGAGAGTGACGGTAGTCCCCTACTTGTTGATGGGATGTTGGATATATCCTTCATTTGATCTTTTTCCTTCATATTTCCCTTCCTCTGTGGTACTTCTGTTCCATCAGATTCTGTACCAGTTGAAGGATCTCTATCCTGTCGTTCGTCAACTCTACGTATCCATGGTACGTCTTGTCTTGATTGTCGTAGACCACCTCTAAATAACCGTGAGACTAATGTTGGCTTTCTGCCTTTTGTACTTAATCCCATTCTTGCCAATAATACTGATAATTCTGTTATCGTATACGAGTCTATCCTTTTATAGGCTTGTACTGCCTCTTCATCTTCTTGTAATACCTTCTCTAACCATTTAGTATTTTTACTTTTTCGAACAGCCATCTTTAATATGTTTCAAAATTCGACAATGATATCACTTAAATAACTTAAATTTTCCTCTAAATTTTTATGTTTTCTCAATATAATACTTAAATCCGTCAATTTAAAAAAAAAAATTATTTAAATCCTTCAATAACTCTTTCTTAACTACCAGCAATAATTTATTTACTAAACCAACAATTAACTGTCGCAACAGCTCTTGATAACAATAATTATTATCCAAAGGGGAGTTTATTTTATTTAATGCGTAGTCAATTTACGATTAAAACAAATTAAATTATTCACGAAAATGCACGTTTCAGATTTATTACTGTGGGTTCTATTCTACTATCTATTTACCGTCAATACAAATAAGCTACCATCAATTTCCATCAATTTACCATCAATATAAATTATAAATGGATATTAATACACATATAAGCATAAATATAAATTGTGACAATGTGCTTTGCACATGTCAAAAGCGAACTATCGAACCCACAACGAACACCTACCTACCCATATATAATTCCCTACACCTACCTACCCGCACAGTAAATAAGCCCTGCCTACCCTCACATACTAAATACCCCTTCCCAAGCACGGCACACAAATACTAAGGTGGCCCTGGCGATGAGGACCTTGAACGAGCTCAGATTATCAAATGGGCTCCTCCGAATCTGACACTGCAAGCAGGATACTCAAAGGGAGGCGATCACCAGGAAGCCTCCAGGACTCTCCGAAGCCTCACAGTACAGCAGTCAAGGCGATGAGGTAGTATCCAGGCAGGAAGCAGGAGAACCTCCAACGCCAACAATATGCAGCTGTAAAAGAGCCACATAATCAATACAAGTACGCATTAAGAGGACGAGGAGCAAGAAAGAAGATATACAGCTGTATGTAAACATTACAGCTGTACAAGGAACAGTATAGAGCAGAATGAGGTTAGGTTGTCATACGTAAACAACGTATATATATGACCTCTTTCACAGTATATAAAATAAATACGCATACTTGCGTAATCCCCACGACAAAGTATTTACCTGGAGCTGTAGACGGAGAGGCTATCAGTCACCGAGGTTGACGTCGTCGAGGAGAGAGGTGAATCGGCCCCGAGCAGCGATGCGGCAGCGGGTGAGTTCGTACCTGAAACTCACACCGTACAGCTTAGTGAATAACGCTAGAAGGAACGAGGTAATAATTACCTAGGAAGAAGTATACAGCATCTCCGAGACGGAAGCAGCACCAGGTCATCATACACCATACAGCCGATTTATACCGATACAGCCTGAACACCGCGGCACTCGACCCGCTCGCGCGACGCGAGATCACGCCGAGAGAGAGAGCTCTACGGTCCGCCGTTCTGAACGGATACATTCGAGTTGCGAGAAGCCGAATCTCCCCGGTGTACCAAATATTTGAGAAATAGCGAAATAACCCTAATAGAAATAACCCTGTTAACACAAAAATACATACAATGTAAAAGATACAAATAAAAAATACAAAATTAAACATAATAATAATAAAAATATAACAAACGCAAAAATAAAAATATAATAACATGAGTAAAATCGCAGTATAAAAACGCCGAAGAATAAAATAAATTAAAAGTAAAAATAATAAAAATAATAAAAATAACAATGTATAAAAGCGAAAGATGAATAAAAACAGTGTAAAAAGTAAACAAGAAAACAAATAAATAACAATAAAAATAACAAGAGCGCAGCGCAATAAAATTACAATAACAAAATACAATTAATCACAGTCTTCGCTCGTCTCGCTAAATTGGGGACGGACCAACCCCTCAGTCGCAACTCTCTCCTCCTAGGCCGCGGAGTTGAGACTAAGAAGATGAGAGAAGGCAAGTTTTTTGAATGAGTTTATGTGAGATGGATCAAACGACATGATAGAAAGTGAATTTAATAATTTAGATGCAGTGATTACGAAAGATTTATGGAGCGATTCAGTACGAGGTGGATGATATGTCAATGGTTTAGGAGGATGACGAGATGAAGTACGCTGATCAGATGAGCTACTGAAACGAGTAAAATGATCGGAAAGATAATGAGGGAAATTATGCGACAGGATGCTGAATGATAAAGAACCAATGAAAAATAACCGTCTCGACTCCGCAGACAACCATCCCAACTCCAATCTGTATGGCGTAACGTGATCGAACCTACGTCAATTTCCCCAAACAAATCTAACACACGCGTTGAGGAGCCTCTGGAGCTTTAGGTTTCTGGTCCGGTCCAAGTCGTTATAGACAGCGCAAGCGTAATCAAAATGAGGAAAAATTAAGACCTCAACAAGATATTTGCGGGTATTCCTAGAGAAGGCCCTTCGATGGAAACGGAGTGAACGCAGGATTCCGTGAACCCTCTGAGAAATGGCCAAAACGTGCTTGGACCAGTCCAGAGAGAGAGAGAGAGAGAGAGCGACAGCTTCCCGACCAAGCGTCCCGGATTCTTCGCAAAGGTTGGTGTGTGTGAATACCTCTGTCTACCGACGGTACCACCGAGTACCGAATTACGTGTGTGCGAGATCCTGGTCCCATCCTTCCCCTTCCTCTCCCCTACAGCGAACCAGAATATCAACAGCGGAGCACTGCTTCAAGTAATCAGCGATAAGCCGCGAGTTATCGGATTAGTTGTCGCGTAATAACGCGGCTGGCGCCCACCCCATAATTATTATTTTTTATAATAAATATCTATTTTATTTATATTAACTGCTGATCCTAATTAACCTGAACCCTGATCCCCAGTGCAGCGTTACAAAATATAGATATAAATCATTAAATATCATAAAATAATATAAAAATTATATATATTCCTAGTGTCACACCGAATTAATTAGATAAATATATAAAAATGATTATTAACAATATTAATGAATATCACCATTCACTGAAATAGATTTCCTTTAATTGCCTGAAACAGAAAAATTTTTCCATCAACATCAATTCAATAATCAATATTAAATTATATAATTTATATATGTTAAATGTGGTGTCACACAAAATATTTATAATACTTATAAATAAAATAATTTTTAATTGATAAATTTTTCAATAATTGGATGGTAACCTCAAAAGAATAAGTAATAAAACTATGAAAGAAAATGAATTTTTGTGGGGAGAATTACACTTTGTAATTTTTCTCACACTCACATACACATCCTATTGGATTATTTCGGTAAAAGAAATTTTTCCTATGTTGTTACAATTTAATTTATATAAAATGTTGGGCGCCAGTTTGTGACGTAGCGTTTCCTACATAAATATAGGGAATCCCGTACATTACGTACAACAGATAATAATAATAACTTCGATATATATATATATATATTTAAATAAATGTGGTAACTGATATTCGCTTTTTGGCCGATTAAAATGGCCGACTCAGCACGTGCACGGACTTCTTACCTGTGCCGTGGATCCTTGTCTCGCCGACGGGAAAATGGGGGGACTAACTAAATCCTTTCCTAATAATTAATCACAACCAAAGGGAGAATAATTGAAATTACACAAAAAAAGGGATAAGTTCAATAGTCTGTGTAAGGGAGTAATTAACTATTTATTTACTTCACTATTTATCACAACATTATTTTTACAAATTCAAATTTTACAGACGAAGTCGCGAATTTTAACCAACATAGGAAAAAATGTATTACTAAATTGAAATCACGGATCACAACAATTTATTTAATCAAAATCTTATAATTAATAATTGAGGTATTAATCCTCCATCAAATGTAGTCGTGATACCGAAAATAATCCTTATACGAACAATTAGTACATCAACGAAATAAACGTGGCCGGCGGGCAGTCCACTTACCGCACGCGAGTCCTCACGATCAGATTGTCTGAATAAATATATTTATCTCCCTCAAGGTATCTCCACAGAACAATATATCTCCAATTAATATCTGTCTCCCAAAATCGGTAACTCCGTGCGAACAACTTCCAGCAAAATCTATCTTCATTAACTCAGCAAATAATCAAAACTTCCAAAATAATACTCGATAATTATGTAAAGCACTGGCGTCTCACTTAACGGATCAGCTAGTAATAATCCTCTCCTCCTTTTTCCGTTTTCTTCTTCCTTTTTCATAAATTTCCGTCAAGGCCGACGCCCGGCGCTGTCAACTTCCTTCATTTGAATATGGCACCCGTTTTCCCATCATTGGTAGGTCAACAGGTGTTATCGATCCTACTGCCACCTTTAATCCTTCCGTACGTTCCATTCGAATTTAGCGGTGCGAATACTATTGTCAGTCCCAAGTGTTAGCTGGGCTGGCGCCTCCACTTGTGCAATTCGTACTCTTTTTTTCTCTCTCTTACGCACGGGAGTTGAGCCCGAGAGAGTCCCGCGCTTCGTTGCGCCGGCGCGCTCTCTCGGTAGTCCTCGTGGTGCAAGCGAGTGAGCTCCCCCCCCCCTCCGCCGCCGCCTATGTACACGCATACGGCAGTACAGCTTCGCGCGCGAGTCTGTTCTCTCTCCGTCTCTCTCACTTTCGTGTTTACGAGTACTCGGCGTTTGTGCGGCGATCCGAACCTGGTGCGACTTTACGGCGACGACGTCTACGAGGGAAGAAGTTTCCATCATCCGGAGGTGTTGTTCGTGCGGGTCGGCGTCTCCATCATTTTCCATCACCAACAGCGAGTAACCTCTCTCTTCTTCAACTAGCTCGACGTTTTATAGTGAGAGTTATTTGTTTATTCTTCTCTCTCTCTCTCTCTCTCTCTCTCTCTCTTCAACATATAAAACAAACCAATTTACTTCTATTATTTCCCATCCTTTCCTTTTATTTATTCAAACAATTCGGAGATGAGAATGGCTCAGGCTTCCTTGTTATTCATTGTTTACTTTTTCCTAACCTCTCTAATACCACATGTCAACCTTACCTCTAACCTATTCTACATACTACATTTATTATCAACACTTCCTTATTTAGTTTAAACAATTACGTAATTTAATATCATTCTAATTTCTAATTTTCCCTACAGGTAACGAGGCCCAGGACCAGCAGGAGCCAGTGCCAAGGAGTCGCTACGTAGCCAAGTAGGAGTTTTCCCTTGACCCAGGAGGAGGTATCAACAACATTGATACATAGGTAATGCACGGGCATGACCTGTGTTAGGTAAGTTGTTTCAATAATAGTGTCTATGGTTCATTACCTATATTAATATTATATGTATTTGTTTCAGGTACTGAACGACGACAAACTTTTTAATATTATTTTATTATGTGAGGTATTTACTACCTCACAAAATCAAGCTTTTTTTCGTATCTTTACCTAATGTTATGACATTTTCAAGCTTTTTATTAATATTAGGAACTGTACCAATGTTGAATTTTTTTAACATGCTAGAACATTTTTCATAGAAATTTTTGAAGTACGGAAGCGAAAAGTAGCTAATTTTTTTATCGACTGCAATATCTGTTGGTACTACAACATTGTTTATTTTTCGTAACCTAGTGTTAATATTTTAATTAACAAATTTTAATGGATAGTCATTTTTCTGTCAAAATGTGTCTAATAATATTTAGATTATCTTTATGAAAATCTGTGTGAGATAGTAATATCGCTCTATCAGTCGAATAAAAAGTTATGTTGCTTTTCTATTTCAAAGTATGATTAGAAAAATAGTTGAGAAATCGATTTGAGTTTGACGGTTTTCTATACCAATTTGTGATAATTTTCTCTTTTTTTCATTACAGTTAAGTCCAAAAAGTTAATAGAATTATTATTTTTTTATTGTAAATATATAATTGTTGGAAGTAAATCTCTTGGACGATGCCCAGCCGGCGGTAAACAAAAAAGTTACATTTTGAAAGTAATATGTTTTTTGCTGATTTATGTATTTGTGTGTGGATTGTACGTGCATACGAGGCACTATATTTCTAGAGGGACTAAATATGTATCTATAAATACGTGTTTGTCGGTTTGATAGAGTTACCGTCGCGTTTACGTATGTAAAATTCATAAACGATATTTTGAACATAGAAGTGACAAATTTAAGTACACCTATTTTTTCCACGAGGAACGCTCGGACCTCTATGTAATATTCCACATAAAATCACTTATTCTCACCTTGGGAAATTCACATTCACATAAAAAAGCACGCACAAACATACAATTCGGCAAACAATTGGTATTTTTTTTAAATTTTACATTTTTGGTTTACCTTCTGCTAAGCTTTTTTTGCGAAAGATTACGTTAACAAACGTACGCATTCCATATTACATGAGTACACACATACCCACACACTGCTACATGACTTATTTGAATTTTGTAAAATACGAAGCATTAGATAATGAGGTATTAATTAATTTATAATAATTTTCGTAATTATTCTGATTGTTAATAAAAAGTGAATTGTTTAGTTTAAAGTAAATGAAACCTCAGGGAGCATTAGCAAACTTAGAAAGTTCAGCTAATAATATATTATATCTTGACGTTACGATGGATTATCTTCATTACTGCAATTCTATTTTCTCTATCGTGTAAATTATTACATTTTACAAATTGGCTTTTATATTTATTCGATATATTAGGCACCCTGATTCATAGTACTTGCTACAATATTTAATAGATATTAATAGTCGTATTTTTTTTATTAATATGTACATTTTTTAGATTTGTGATTTTGGACTTGCAAGAGTTGAAGAACCTGACAAAAATAAACATATGACCCAAGAAGTAGTTACTCAATATTATAGAGCTCCTGAAATTCTTATGGGTGCAAGGCATTATACAACTGCAGTAGATGTGTGGAGTGTAGGATGCATTTTTGGTGAACTGCTGCGAAGACGCATACTTTTTCAGGCACAGAATCCTTTGCAACAGGTATTTACATCAATTTATAAATTTATGTATACTGCAGTCGCATTTTAGAGACAAGATGCTACAAATATATGTGCATATGAAGTTTAAACGTATAATCAAAGTATGCACTTAAATCTTGTATTTGATACACTTGTTTAATTTTTATACTATGAAAAATAAAAAAAAATTAATATCGTTCTTTGATTATTGACGCTGTCCATATTTCTATTAATGTTTAACTTTTATGTCGATCCGCAGAAAGCCAATAGAATAGTACAGACCTAGGGTAAAAATAAAAAAAACTATTCACTATAAACAATTAATAACTTTTTCAAAATAATTTAAAACATTTCTAGATTTTTTAAAAAAATTTTATCATTATGATCTTTTATTTAAAATTTTTTAGCTAATTTATAAGTAATATAACTATGATGATTTTGTTTGCATAATGGACTTACTGCAGAATATCTCAGGAACCACTTCATTGAATAGGCTGAAATTTTACAAATAACTTTCAAACAGTCTGTGTTAACATTGTAATAAAAAATTACACTTTCCCAATCCTTTAAGAAAATTGTAAAATTGTATAAGAAGCTGCTGAATAATTTTTTTTTATAAACATTTAGACTTTTATTGCAGTTATACTTTATTTAAGTTGACTTGCGACGGTACTTTTCATCGACTGAAAAATAAATTAACATAAAGAACCGACGGAGGTTCCGTCGTAGCGACGTTCAAAATGGTTATATCGCCAATATGTACTTGATTGGGCGCCTGGCGATATTAGTAGCAACCTTAATAAAATTAACAAATAACAACCCGGCAACACCTCCCCTTGACTCCGCGTCACAAAGGGAATCCCGATGGCTAACCACCTCGGAACCGGCGGCTTTTAGAGTAAAGGCAACGGATTTTATAGAAACACTCACGAATTCAAGTTAACCACGACTGTAAATTTATTCCAAAATAAGTTTGAGATATATTATAAAACTCCGGCACCGATTAACAATTAATAGCGCGATTCGAAGTGAGAATGCAAATAGTGTAATTTAATGCTCATGTTACAACCTAACTTCTTGAAGTTTTCAAGCATATCTTTGACTAATTCCTTATAATCACTTTCTTTTTTATTGCCTAAAACTCCCTTCACAACTTGTTTGAAGCTAGTCCAAGCATTTCTTTCAACGGAAGTCATCACATTTTCAAAGTCAGTTGTTTTCATTAATTCACAAACTGGGAAATTTATCTATAAAGTACATAAAACAAGTGGAATTTTTGTCAAGAGCCTTTACGAATTGCTTCATAAGTCCTAGTTTTATATGGAGTGGAGGTAGTAGAATCTTTTTGCTATCAATTAAGAGGTTTTGGAGAACGTTAGGGTCTCCAGCTTTAAGAGAATTACGGAGAGGCCAATCTTTTTTAACGTAATGCATGTTTTTATCTTTGCTATCCCACAAACAGCTAAAGCACGGATATTTTGTATAACCTAACTGTAGTCCAAAAAGCATAGAAATAATCTTCAAATCTCCGCAGGCTTTCCAGTTGTGATGTTGGTAATCAATTGCATGAAGAATAGTTTTTACATTTTCATATGATTCTTTTAACTATACAGAATAAGCTATATGTACAGAAGCATATTTATTTGTGTTATGCAGCAAAACTGCTTTGAAACTCCTCTTGGATGAGTCAATAAATATCCCCCAATTCTTAGGATCGTACGTTAATCCTAATTTTTGCATTAAGCCATCAATATTACTGCAATAAACGTAATCATCTCCTTTAGAAAATAATTCTATTAATGGTTTTTCCCGATGTCTAAACCATGAAAAAGTAGTTTCAGCGCCAAAAAATTTATTTCCTTTAGTCGTGAACCTAGGAGCTCCGATTTATCTTTAGGAAAGTCTAAATCTCTAACCAAGTCATTTAGTGCAGCTTGATCAAAAAGAATTGGCTCAGAGTCAGTTTTATCATCATTTGAATAACACTCACCATCTTCAGCTGTATCATCTTTAACTTTTTGCTTCAATAGAGGAGGAGTTGGAGGTTTAGCATGAGAATCAGAAGGCATTTTTTTTAGCATTTTTACTCTTGAAACCAAAAATTTTAGTTAAGCAGAAATAACAATCAGCATGACTGGAAGGTTCATGCCAAATTGTAGGTGTTTTAAAAGGCATTGGTGGGACCACAGTCGTAGCATTATTCCAACGTTTTAATGCCGAAACGCGTGGCCCACAAACAACACGTAGAACCCAAGCTTTATCTTGATGAAAAATTGGTATATTAAAGTAGCTCTTGTAATGGCTCTTAATATTGTCACTAATATCCATCTTTTGCTTGTCAAACGTGAAACGACCACAAATGTAGCAAAATTTATTAGGCTCATTCAAACATTTACGAGATCCAATAGTGAAATGAAATAGATGCTAGGGTACAACTAAACGTAAAATCAACTGATTTTTTATATAAGAAGAAAATATACTACAAACAGAGTAGTAAAAATGCATGACGAGGACTGATGTAGACGTGCTCGCTGAAAAAATTTCCACCAGAGCCGTGAGAACGACTGATTTGTGCAGATGTAAAAAATTCAGTATCAAAATAGTTCCTGGGTTGTTGTAGCATAGATTGCAGGATTATAGCTTTACATACCGATTACTACTCACACGTCGCAATTATGAATTTGAAGTCTCTTTGTGATTTAAAGTTAGTTTTAAGTCACTTTGTGTCAATATACGTTGTTTGATTGAAAAATAATTCTACATTGTAATGGCATAATTCCTTTTAAAAAAAATTATTTACAATGTAACATAAATCCTAATTTAACTGAATATTTTTTTGCATCTTTTATTACTTTTATTCTGGGGATCAATTTAAATACTTACAAACCTCAAATTCACAAGAGTCCAACTGATTTGATGTAAATTATATTTTTTTATACTAGTGAACAGAGTTAGGTAAAAGAAATTATGTGAAAGGACAATAGTTATGACACTTTAAAACCGTTCTTTAATGTTTATCCTCTTTTCATCTCATTTTCATCCTATTTAAGGTGCTTAGGGGTGGAGCTGGGTAACATAACTTTGTGTACTTCTTTTCTTATAGTAATAAATCCTTCTCGATGAAACTGTACTGAAATATTCTGAAAGTCGGAAGTAAGAATACTTTTAGAGCGCTGTTAACGGTTTTCACCCAGTTACATCCTCTTAAAGGTATTCAGGAATCAGTTTGGATACAAAAACTTTCTGTACATAGTGTCCTTACTCTAAGAAATTCGTTTCTATTAAACTACGTCAAAATATGTAGAAAGTTAAAAGGTAGACTACTTTTAGATCGTTTTTTACCCTCTTTTTAACCTCTTTCGAATATTTAGGGGATGCTTTAGGTGTTATAACTAATTTTTAGTTTCTAAGAACCAATTGACACCCCGGTTCTTGAGAAGCAAGGGGACTCACTTTAATCAAGCACCTCAAAGGAAATAATCCTTACTACATCCACGTCGTTGTTTCTGGGTAGCGCTAAAAGTAAGGTTATTACTTTTTGTAAGAGGCAATAGGATTCATGTTAATTAAGTGATTAGGATTGTTAGATTTCTTATTTGACACACTTGGGTTAAAGGTTTACTGATTTTAAGTAACAATACAACAATTTCAGCATTTTTCGGCCCTTCTTCGCCCCCTTTAAAGTACTTAGAGCTTAGTTTCGGGTCGTAAAATTTGATGCACATTAAATTTTAGTTTAACAGAACCTATTGTCGCAAAAAAACGTGATACAAATGTCAAAAGCAAAAATTGAACATAAGTGTTGAATTTGGACGTCAAAGACTACATAATCATGTAAATTTTGAGAATAACGAAATTGACGAAACTCGAAAAATTCAAAACGAAATATCTCAATGCAAAAATAAGCTATTTGAGCAAACACAACGGCATTTGAAAGAACAAGACTTACACGTTAAAGTACCATTGGTGTTTTTGAGAAAAATCCTTACGTGATAGAGCAATTCGGAGCCGGATTTGGATTTTATATGAAAAATTACATCGGAAATGACCCTTCACTTTCTTAGAACAAAACCATGTTGACCTGTATATTTTATAATAAGTGCATCGGTGCACTTCGGTCCGCCGGCAAGGGATTCGCTACCTGCGACGCGATCTCGAGCTAATTGTTTAGATTGTGTATGCACATGACTTGTAAATACAAGTCATGTGCATTTATTGTGCGTTGTGTATTGTACAACGTCATAGACTAAAATCATATTAAAAATTTACTGTTAAAATTTCAGTCTATTCGGTGAAATAGTTCTCGAGATATTCTGTGGTAAGTTCATTATGGAAAAAAATCAGAGTACGTAGTCTCATAATTAAGGGAAGGCTAAAGCAAAAATCACATATAATGCTCTATTTATAACTATTGTAAAATCGATTAAGGTAAAAAATGAATAGTAGAGCGCCGTAGAGCTCGATGCATTGAAAATTTTCCGTTTAAGATTGAGTCGATTAAATGAATATATTTTTAAAAAACTTTGAAATACGAATACTAATTTACGCGCTATAATCTAACCTCCAAAAGACTGTTCCTTAGAAATTATTTAATTACTTCATATTATTATAATCATTATTCATATAAATAGAAGAGCGCGGTAGCTATCAATATTATTTATCGATCTGTCCAAAGCAGATATTAATTAGTTTTGCTGTTTTTTTTATTATTATCATTTTGACGACGGAGGTCATACGATACCTTTGTTAAGAAAACACTCGTTGAAAATACATTCCTCAGTGGTACTTGTATCAATCGGCAGGGATTGGGATCGAAACTGTGACCTCCAAATTACGAGCCCGACGCCCTGATCGAACGTTTTTTGCTGTTTTTATAGAAACTTTAAAATACGAAGACGGTTGGATAAGTAAAAAGGCGGTGGGGCTATAGGCTCTTCTTTAATAAAATAGTTATGCTACAAATATATTGGCTAAAATGTTTCGAAATAGAAGTTAATAATGTGAATGGTGTTTTATTTTTAATACACAATATGATGTGAATATCGAACGACCAGAGGTTGCGCACGATGAATTTACCTTTGCGCGCAAACGAACCACGGTAGTCCACTACTAACATCTCGATGTCTTCTCGGCAAGCCGTTTAGATTTACGTTAACGTTACCGTTTATGTTATCACTGGACAGGTGAAGTACTTGATCTCCGGGAAACGGATCTTATCCAAATTTTGTTATGTCTTTTGTAATATAAAAATATGAAGAAAAGCTTGAATTGATATTCGTTTTGAATTTCTTAATAAATTTATTTGTTTTCTTGCTCAATTGATTTACATTCATTAGACTTACGTACTGCATTCGTACGCGAAATTTGCTTAGGCTTGGAATTTTATTTTGACTTCAATATTGAGTTACATTTGATATCGAATTTAGATTTTGTATTTGATTTTGAACTTCATTTGAACTTGAATTTTAAATTAGAAATTGATTTTCAATTTCATTTGAATTCGAATTTTGATGTAGAATTTGATTTTTAGTTGGAATTTGATTTTGATTCATATTTTGCTTAGAATTTTATTTATTTATTTATTAACCAGTATCAGAAATACATAGAATTCCCCATAGAGATATAATGCAAATATCTGTTGGTGGAACTGGCAAGATACTAAAATATCTAAGACTTATATACTAAAATTACATAATACTTACATACTAAAATGACATAGTTAAATTCTTTCAATATACAATATATAACATCCATAAAGAGGCTACTAAACTCATAAAATCACTAAGGCAACATTAAACAAAACAATCATAATTAAGATTCAATTTATAAATAAAATTTATATAGATTTTTTAAATATTATTAACTATCCAGTCTTTCAATTTTATCTTTTTGTTTTTCTTATTTAATTCTTTTAGACTAATTGGTAGCTTATTAAACAAACCTATAGCTTTGATATAACTATTTTTTTGCTAACAGTTTTTTTGAATCTTGGAATAGGTAGATTCTTATTTCTAGTTATACTGTTCGAAGACATAAACAAATTACTTAAACTATTATAATGATATGATAAACAATTTAACGCATATAGTTGTTCTATATTTAACGGGTAATCTTTAGTTATAAATTTATTTTTATTTATTATTTTTAATATTTTCTTTTGTAAATTATGCAGCAAACTTATACTATTCATATACGCGCCACCCCATGCAATAATACCATAACTAATAACACTATTGAACAGTGCATAATATAACATTTTAAGTGTTGTTATATTCGTATAATTTGCAAGTTTATGAAAAATGAAAATTAGGTACTTAGTTTTATTAACTAAATATTCTATATGTAAAGACCAATTCATTCTATAATCAAATATTAAGCCTAGATATTTGGTATTTTTCACTCTTTTTAGCTTATTGTTATTAATATGGATATCATAATTATCATTTTCATAATCTGGAACGCTATCTATATAATTTCCAAATGTAATATATGTTGACTTTTCTATATTTAAAGATAACTTGTTTAAGGCTAACCCATTTTCAATCCAGTTCAATTCAATATTCATCTTATTTTTAACTTTTTCCCAAGTATCTTCGGTAACAATTAATGCTGTATCATCTGCATATGAAATTATATTTTCTTTTAACATGTCATTTACATATATTATAAATAGCAAAGGTCCAAGTATAGTTCATTGAGGAACGCCTGTTTTAACAATATTATTATGGCTTACAGTATCATCAATTCTTACTATCTGCTGTCTATTAGTAAGATATGAAAACATTAATTTATGTGCATTACCTCTAATTCCGTAATTGTAAAGTTTATTGAGTAATATGTTATGATCTACCGTATCAAAAGCCTTCGCCAAGTCTAGAAATGCTATAGCCAAAAGTTTACTGTTGTCCAAGTTATTATAAATTTTATTGGTTATTTTCTGTAGGGCATCATTAGTGCCTCTATTTTGTATAAATCTAAATTGACTCTCTGAAAATATGTTACACTCTTTGAAAAATTTACAGATCCTTATAAATATTATTTTTTCTAAAATTTTCGCTAATTTAGAAATTAGTGAAATTGGTCTAGAATTTTCAATTTTGTATTCTTAATTTTTTTAATTTTGCATTCAGATCGAATTTGAATGTCTTTCTGACTTCTAAATTGATTTCGGCTACACCGTCGGTCCTAACTGTGAGATTCAATTAGAATGGACTTTTGCTTACGCAATGGGCTTATATGGTCTAGAAATTGTATATACTTTTTCATTAATATGATCAACCTCTCGGGCTAATTTGTTTTCTCTTATTTTCCCAAACGAATTCTGCGTCATATGTTTTACGACTTTGTCACCCTCTTTTGCATCGATACTCATAGGGTTAGCGGAATTTCGCTTACACGTTCCTGTTTTTTCATTCGATATACTATTAGCTTTTTTGATATTGTTAAACGTTGGGTCTTCATATTTTTCTTTTGTTTCGATCAATAATATACTTTTTTCTACAAACGAAATACAGACATCTACGACTCTTAACATCCTTTTTGCATAATCAACTGTTGTATCTAATTAAGAAAAAAAAATCAATTCCCAGTAACCGATCTTCACTTATAGGGAAACTATTATTTGTTATGTGGAATTCAATTTCAAACTTTGGAATATGGATGTTAACTTTACCTAAGGTAAAAATGTTTTCTTCCGTGATTCCTTTCAATTCTGAAATTTCATTTTTATTAATTTCCATCTTTTGGTACCTTTTGTAATTTTGATAAATTGGGACCAGCTCCTGAGTCGAAAATGAGAAATATTTCCTCGTTGCTTCATGGATTTTTAAGTTTAATAATTGGCGACTTGCAATTGTTACTTAATCAAGTATATCTTTCGATGATGTGGGTTTCTGACTTTTGTAATTCGGACGCCTTGAGTACTCGGTCTCTCGTCTCACGCCCTGTTGCCGGAGACTATTTTCGTTTTTCGAACGCTTTTCACGATTTCGGTGATTAAATTCCCATTTTCTACATTCTTCTGGAATATGGCCTTCTTTTTTACAGTACTGGCATATTCTTTCCGTACTTCAATAATTTTATGTTGGAAAAGTTGCATTTTGGCGATCGACATATTGATGTTCTCGCTGCTTAACCATTAGAATGCAGGAATTTGCGTCGCGGTTTCTGAGATATTCAGGTGAAAAGTTAAAAAAAACACCCGGTGTAATATCGGCCATATTACTTTCGTCGTTTTGAATTTTCATTTTGACGACAGAATCAAGTTCAGAGACCTAAAATATCCTCAAAGATCCACTTAGGTGTGCATAATTAATGAAAAAACATATGATGCCTACAGGTGTCATACCGGTCCTCTAAAGGTTAAATTCAATAGTCCGTTTTTCAGCTGGCCATTGTTGCGATCTGCATGACTCTTGAGATCTCGCAGTCATTCGTAGACCGTCTTTCCTGGTTTGGGTTTGTCTAATTTTTTCTAAATGCCAGCATTTCAGTGCCAAGTGACCCTGCCTACCGCAAAGTTGGCATTTATCGGCTTACTTTGTCTAAACAAAACGGACTCTCCCTTTAGGATTTTTATTTTCTGTTATGACTTTAATTGTTTCATTTAATTCTTTCGCTTCATAAAATGCAAAATCTCTTTCAATTACTATGGCTTTCGCAGTAGCTTCATCTAATTCATGTACCCCATTCGTGCTTTTATTACCCAATGTGACCGCGAATAAAAAATTTTACTATATCATTTTCTAACGATCGATTGAAATTATTAGTTAACCTTCTTTCGCTTCGAGCTGCTTCAGTTGTTCTAGGCTGATGGATCTAACCGTGTTTGAAAAAACTATGACACTTTTTTCTTTTTTTTTGTTTTACATTTGCTAATTGATGATAAGATTTCGCAGATTCAAAAATACTATAAAAAAAATTTGCTATTTCCTCAATTAACTCAAATCTTTTTTAGCTGCCCTTTTCAATGCTTTTCCATATAATCTCATTTTATTTAATTTCGCGAGGTCTGGTTCATATTGTTCATGTATTATGTTGCACGCTTCACTACATCCATCAATAAATTGATTTAATAGAATATTTACCCCATTATGTTTTGGTATTAATTAGAGTATGTCTTTAATAGAAAGGGATCTAACATGTCCTAAAGTTGAGTTCATTAAATATGAATTTAATCTTGGCAGTTTCTTTGATACTATATTAATATTATTACTGCTATTTTGTACAATTGGTGTACTTCAAGTGAATCTGACATTATCTCTTTTAACAATTTCAGGTTTCATTTGTTGCTCCGGAGCTTTTGCGTTTTTAATTGTAATTTCTGATGAAAAGTAGGTTGTATTATGTTCTGTTAGTTCGAGTTTAACACCTATCTTATTTACTTTTACGTTCGTCCTTGTTTCTAAATTACCAATAATCTAATTGATTATTAATTTTGGATCGACTTTATTTTCTATAACATTGCCTAAAGTCTCAATTAGATACTTTTCTTCACAAAATTTTATTATTTTTTTTGTTTTTTTTTTATTCTCTTTGCTCATCACCCCGTATACCCATTAAACGGGTTTTTACAGGGACACCCCTACCACCTATGTGTGGGGGTGAAGACATTCCAGTTTTTCCCATCCCGGTCCCCACCGTCTCGCATTCGCCCGGAGTTATGCCCGTGAGGAAGGGAAAACCTTGTAGGAAAACCTTCCCCGAGACGGCCGATGTATTGAAACATTCTGTTTAGATGTTCAGGTCACCTTGCGTAGGCCCAAACACCGAAACCGAATATTCCACACCTTCCGCTCACGTTGTGGAGTGTGGAAAAACACCTAACCGATCCCGAAAGCCGCACAAGAATGGTGTCACCCATCCAAGTGCCAACCGCACTCAGTGCTGCTTAACTTTTGTGATCAGCTGAGGTGCGTCCCCGCCACTCCGCCACCGAGTCGGTACAAAATTTTATTATATGTTTTTTATCCACGAATTCCTTTAACAAGTCAATTATTATAAATATATTTTTATCGAGTCCTCCTGCATCATCTAACGAATGTATACCGCTTTAATGCCTATCTTTAAAAATTTTTAATAAACTTGCTAACGATTTGTCCGGATTTTCAACACAAAAATTCGATTTATTTTAAGCGCCTGCTTAAGCAAAATTGAAGCCGCATCTTTATTTCATGAATTATCTTTTTCATTGGTCCCATGATCTGTGCTAATAAAGAAAATATTTGCTCTAAGTTCCGGTGGCTGCAACTGCTCTGCTGTCTTTCTCGCTTTCGTTGACCTTAGACGCAGCGGTTCTCGTATAATAGAAATATGGTATAGACTAGTTGGAAATTAAAGGGATAGGAAAATGGTAGATGTCTAATGATTTAATCAGACCGAGCAAATAACTTTCGATTTTCTTGCTTTATTTCGCGTTGAGTTTACAGGTTGTCTTTTGAAGATAAAGATTCACCTTACTAAAGGAAAGACTAAAGTGCAAGAGCCCCGACCCCTAGCACCGTGTCTCTATTTATAACAAGGGTCTGGAGTAGAGTTTAGATGCTTCTTAACCAATCGGACTTGGTTACGTCATTGTTCATTTACTTAATTAATTTATTTTTTGTCATGCGTGTTCCAAAGTTACTAGCTAGAATCTAAGGTGGTTTCTAGCCTGATGAGAACATTCTACTTCAAGCATATAGTGCAGGTGTGTGTGCACGCGCATTTATAACCGTTGCATCTACGATGACGCTATATTTTCATCAAGTCATTTCCTGTAGGTTGCAACTGTTCAAAACCATATTTATTTTTTGTGCGGAACACTTGATATATATACATATAAATATATATAATTATGGGAGATTCCATATGAAGTGATACAGTTAAAAAATAGAACTTTGTTTTAATGTATGGAATCAGTAAAAAAACTACTTGAAAAGAGTGTAGCTAAATTTTTAGACCTGAATTTCAATTAGTACTAGAGCTGTAGCCAATAAAAAAATTGAATTTTTTAAAAAAAATGACTGGACATTTTCATCACTTAATAATTCAAAATCTAATCATTTTTATATATATTAAATTTGAAAAAGTTTATAAGTTTCAAGAAGAATCCATTGAAATATTTAATTTATATTAGTTTAAAACATTGAATATAGTTATAATTAATAAAAATCTTTATAGTCTAAAAAAGGGTTGTACGATCAAAGTTTTTTTATCCATTCAAAAATCTACTTCATCGATGACTAATTACCTTCAAAATGATGCAAAGTTTGAGTGCGGCAGAGCATTTTAGACTAAGTTATGGTGTTTTTAGTCAAATTTGTTAAAAAAAGAGAGCGAATGCATTTTATGAATAAAATAAAATAACCGTATACTTTCATTCAAACACTGGTATTCAATATGTACTAAAAACAATATACAATATACAATACATATTATATAAGTACTTATGAACTTACCATTGTCTTTAAAAAGTTCACATATACTTTATTATTCATCCTGGAAAGCCAACAATATATTTGATGTATATAAAATTTCAGGTATATATCAAATTAGGTAAAACTAATTACATCTACTGTTTTGTGTTTGTAAGCAGCTTAAAGATTGAAAAGTATCATTGACTAACAATAAACAGTATATTTTAGTGTTATTGAGGAATAACAATGTCCTATATAGCTTATATGGCTTAGAAAGTAGAAACGAACAGATATATACTATTTATGTTTATATACAAATTTTGACATGACTTTCGACTCCGTTCGAACCTTAATATTATAGCTTTTTCGCCTGTTGTAACTTTGACTTCTCTGCGATACGGAGTAGAAACTTTAGCTTAATACAATGCGAGATAGAACAATCAATTTTGTAACTTATTTTTTTAATTTGTTCCTGGTTAAGTGAAAAGTTGTTACCATGTGCGTTTATTCTGTTTACCAGAGCTCTGAAGATGACCGTAATAAGGAGTTAATCGGTCGAAACGATGGCAATAAAATAAAAATAGCTCGAAGAGATCATTTCTTTTCATTTATTTATTTAGGCGATTGTCTAATTAGTGTGTAATTGTCCGCCGATCGAGGCGGATCAGTGATATTATACCCGGACGAATTACTCGGTGAGCTGAAGGTACTTATCGCCGCCTACTCTCGTTACGAGAACCTGTGCATGGTAGGATCGAGTACGCGGATCGGGATTTACACCAGCTATACTCGTGAGTGATAGCGAATGATTGAGTGTTGTGAACAAGGACGGGGTCTTTCGCGAGTGCAGACGTGATTCGCGAGAGTGCTCTCTGCGGCATTAAGCCAGCTTATACAGCCTTAACAGCCGACGTCCGACCTTCATGCCCATCTTCGTCAAATTAAAATAAATTATGTACGCGGTATAGGGCAACGCGGGCCATTGGTTAATATTCATAATATTAATAATAATCTTTATTATTTTAAATTAATCCGGGTACGCGATTACCACGTTACAAATGGCGATCTTGACAGGACGTATGGTTTTGTCCTCGCAGATTTTAAATTAAAGAAAATTGTCGACCATCTTTTCGCGCGCGAGTGGTGTGGCGATGAAATGTGAGCGGGTTGCGGTTGAGAGTGAGAGATACATAGATAGATAACTTATTAGGTTACTAGAGGCAAGAGCCCGTGGACACTATATGAATACATATGATAACGCAGACTCTATTTACAAAATAAAATAACATAGCAATTAAACGTATATATAATTAAAATATAAAATGAAAATAAAAAAGAGCATAAGAAATTGCAAAAAATAAATAGCAATTAATAAATAATTAATTAAAAATTTTAATAGTTACTAACAAATAAATAAATAAATAAATAAATAAATAAATAATTAGAACAAAGAGGTAACTATTTACATGTTTAGGCAATATTTTTCTTTAAATGAGTTTCTAAATGAATTTTATGAATTTAATGAGGAGGAGCTACATAAAGTATAAAGTAATTGATTGATTAGGCGAGTAGCTGTAATCATGTATCATCCATTTAGGGCTTCCGTACCGGGAGGAAGATAAAAAAGGAATTTAGGAGGGAATCGAGAGGAAGTTTTATGCGTTGATGAAATTGAGCTTGCTTTAACGAAATATTTGGCCAGATAGTGTGGTGAGATATGATATATGATGTTGAATCTAAACTTAACCGACAGCCACCTCCATCCTAATATAGAGGGTAACACGATCGCGTCTTACCAGGTTGCCCTATACAAATCTTCATCAAATTCAGTAGTCATTGTAATTTTAGATTTTTAGTTTGGTTATGGCATCATACACTGCACAGGCTTAATCAAAGTGAGGCGTAACTAATGATTCTACCAATTTTTTCCTTACGTTCATGACACCGCTTGCCTATAGTTACGGAGAAGCACAGGGTTCCGTATACACGCCGTGAGATTCTGAGGATCTGTCTAGACCAGTCCAAGATTGGCAAAATCCACACGCCCAAGAATTTAACCTCCATTTCGTAATTTAAGTAATCATAGCCCAATCTGACTCTCGGGGCACAGATTAGGTCAATACGTGAAAAGAACCCTGTTTCCTAGGGTATTCCACAATGCGTTAGCTGTGGATGCCTCATATAATTTATCCGCTAGATATTTAAATTTATTCTTATCTAGTGCATCAGTGATAAGATTACGCAGCCTCTTATATACTTCATGAACAATAATAAGTCAAAGTAATAAGTTTAATAGGGACTAGTGAATCAAATGTTACAATTATGGTACTTGTGAGATAAATAATGGATGTATTGATATTATAAGAATGATCTGTATGTGAGTGAGCAATTAAAGGTAAGTCAATCTGAATATGGCTATCATGAATATTATTCACTACTAATTGTCGGTGAGACCCATTTATTTGTTAAATAATTGATTCAGATGTTAAGCAGTTAATGGGTATGATCGGTGCATGATTAATTTTTTGAATGAAGACATATGCTAGATTATATAGATTCACCTCAGATTACGCAACCAATACTGTCTCACACTAGTCTAGTTCAGTCATGCCCCGCTGCAAAAGGACTCTGAGATTTATAATAACAATACTCTAATGTTGGCTCATAAATCATAAAAAGGTCAAGCGATGTGTGTGAGTACCCCCCCCCCCCTCCCCACCCGACGTCACTAGATGATGTGTTGGATCTAAAGGAATAAGGTACAGATTTAGTGCTAAAATATTTTTCCTCATCATGACTGCTGCACCATCATTTGTCTTTATGTCGATATTAACGGGATGTCGGACTCAAGTTTCAGGGATCTACACTTTTCGACATAAGGATTATGTTGGAAATATTGATTTAAACATCTGAAAAATTTCATATGGGTAGTTTAAACAAAAGTCAGGACATGGCGTTTTAATTTTTTAAGAAAAAGTAAATTTGTTAATTAAAATTAAATAAACAATTTTTGGTCGGTAATTATTTATCTAGAAAGGCATGAATTTTCAACACAAATATCAGAATTTAATTACAAATTTAAAAATCTGAAAAAATGTGAGTATTCTGTTTAAAACATGTTTAAGGGCATGGCGTTCAGGATTTTTCAAAAATTTATTCTTTTGTTTATAATAAAAATATTAAAAATTACGATTTTCTGAGTCCGACATCCCCTTTACCTCGCCAGTTAATATAACATGAGCATTTCGGGGTAAAATATCTGAGAGAATTTCGAAAAACTTATTGGGTGCGCTGCAGTTGGTCTTTGTTTACTATTGATAGAATTAGTAAAAAGGATACACCAGTTTCTTTTAAAATCAGAAACTCAGAAATTGTTCTGAATGAGCGATGGATTTGACTTTATACTTCTCTTGAATATAAGCAGCAACACTCCCTTTCTTTACCAACACGATCGAGGAATCATACTCCTTAAGAAATGACGCAGTAATTGCATTAACGTCAAAGGATTTAGAAACCACAATTGATTCTAATGATGCAAAATAATTTTTTAGCCTATTAATATTAATCTCAAGAATGGGAAAATTGTTTTGTTTTAGAAATAAAGTAAATAATGGACCTGACCGTCGGGATTTCATTTAGAACCATCGTGACCCATAGGTGTAAGATTAAGGAGTTCTGCTTCAGATGTTATATGCTGCAGTGACCCGCCGTTCACTTTTCTTACATAAACATTATAATTATTAATAATGGATCTTGCATAGCCTAACACTGCAGATTCGCGAAGCACCTTAGTCCACAAGTCATGAAGATCCTTGGGCCACAAGGGTCTAATATAAATTGCCGTATCACTTCCCTCCCCTATAATATTCTTTATAGTTAATCCTTTAAGTAAATTGAAAAACTTTTTAGTCATAAACGAAGAAATCCGAATAACAATACCTCTAATTAAAAGGTGAGATAACACGAAACTTTGGAAGCTTGAATCATTTATGTGGCGATAAGCTCAAGAACGATAGTCAGTAATTTGATTAATCAGTAATGGCAATATTATTACATTCAATATTTTATTTACGATTACTGAATCTTTCATTACCGCATTAACGGAAGGCCCAATATCAATAATTCGCAAGATACAGAACGGCTGACTACAGCAAAAAATGTATCTAATTAATATACAGGTACTGCGGTTACCACTGTTCCAAAAACTCGCTTGCTGAAACTCGTGGGAGGCAAGTGTCAGGAGATAGTTCAGGTAATAAGCGGAATATATAATGAAGACAGTATGTACTCATCGGGTGCGCGCAGAGAGGGAAAGGTTGAGGGAGAGAGAGAGAGAGAGAGACAGAGAGCTTGATTGATTGATTGATTTCGTTTATTGGGCCTTTGGGATAGAAACCCCGTAGGCACTTCAGGTAGTATGTACATTTTGCTCTTTTCACATGTATTTACATATTGTTTGTATTTTGAATTTACAACTTAAAACTAATTAACAAGACGCATAAATTTAGTTGTATAATCGAGAAAAAAAATTTTGTTACATAAAATATCAAAGTAAAAGCGATTTATATAAAATAATTAGTTAAATATAATAAACCGGCTTTGGCGAAAGTGGCCTGATGAATAGTGAGTTGCACCATCTTCTCCGACTATTTCTCGAACTTTACGCCCTTTAAGAGAGACAGAGATTTTTTTTTTTTATTATTTTAACGTCGCTCTTTTTATGCTTTTAAACCGGTGCTAATCAGCGACGGAGGTCATACGATGTCTTGGTGTAGAAGGCATTTGTTGAAAAATACATTCGCCAGTGGTGCTTGTATCAATCAGCCGGGGCCGGGAATCGAACCTGGGACCTCCAGATTACGAGCCCGACGCCCTACCGACCGAGCCATCGCAGGCCTCAGAGACAGAGATTGATTGATTGATTGATTATTTATTTCGGTATTTTAGGGAAAACTCCGTATACACAGCAGTTACATAAGAGCATATAACATTAAAGCAATAGAAAAATAAAACATAAGAATACAGAAGTAACGGAAAAATAATAAAATATAACGAAATAATATAACAAAATGATATAACAAAATAATATAACAGTATATAAAATGTAACTAGCAAATACATTATATAAAATAAAACAAAGTAAAATGATAAAAATTATAAAAATTAATATATATAATATAAAATAAAATAAAATAGAATAAAATAAAATGAAATAAATTAACTTAACAACTAAAATGAAAACAGAATAAAATCGTGGTCGCATACAGAATAAAATAAGAGCGTAGAAAAATAATATAAAACGCATAAAACATGGTAAAAAATATAAATAAGAATAAAACGCCGCACGCAAAAGTAAAAGACATGGTTAAATAAATAAATACATATATAGAGGACGAAGTACAATAAACCGTGACTAGAAAAAGAATACTGACTATAGATCGAGCAAGGGCAAGGGAGGGCACTCCAAACCTTCATCCACCACTCTCGACTCCCACGCCCGTCGATCAAGCTCAGAGAGATGTAGTGCCAGTGAGGATTTAAAGGAGGGGAAGAGGAGCGGGTCGAAGTTAGTAAAAGGTAGACAGTTAATAAGGCGAGAGGCTGTGATTGGGTACGAATTATTGAAGCCTTCGGTTCTAGGAGGGAGGTAGAAAAGGGACAGGGGTGGGTGACGGGAGGAAGATCGAGATGAAAAGGAAGCATCGCGTAGGATAAAGTGGCCAGCGATATAGGATGGGGATTTATGGGAGATGATGTTACAGGCACTACAGCCGATGAAGAGGGATCTCCTGAGCTTGACTGACAACCAGCCCAGTTTGAGGTGGTAGGGCGTGACGTGCTCTCTCCAAGGTATGTTTCCTCACACAAAGCAAACGCATGCGTTTAATAAACGTTGAAGTTTTAAATTCTTAGTAGCATCTAGATCGTGAAAGACTGCGCACGCATAGTTGAAGTGTGGGAAAACAAGCGACTCTACAAGATGTTTCCTAGTTAGACGCGAGAGAGCACGTTTGAAAAATCTCAGAGAGTGCAAGACTCCATGGTCACGCTGCGACATCGACGAGACCAATCCAGGGTGGGGGTAATCCATACGCCCAGTGATTTGACTTCTGAAGCATATTCGAGAAAGTTATCACCGATCTTGATCTTAGGAGCCGAATCTAAGTTAATGCGCGAGATAAAGGCCTGACTACCCAATATCAACACTTTCGTTTTGTTCACATTTAGATTTAATCCGTTTGATCTCGCCCAGTTATCCACCGCATTTGCATCCTCCGAGATTCTCTGGACTCCTTGGGCGAGATCAGCAGGAAGGAAAGAGTGATAGATTTGGGTATCATCCGCGAAAACCATGTGATCATAGTGTTTTAAGACCCTCGGCAAGTCATTGATAAAGATAGAGAAAAGAAGTGGGCCCAGGACACTTCCCTGTGGAACCCCCCTGGATGTGTCAAGCCAAGCCGAACTAGAGCCTAGTTCATTCACCACTGCCTGGGAACGGCCTCCGAGATAGTGGAAAAACCAGGACATGACTGTGTCGGAACAGCCCAGAGAACGCAATTCATGCAATAAGATATCGTGCGGAACCGAATCGAACGCTTTAGAAAAGTCGAATAGGATGAGGACGGTGATCAGGCGCTTATCAATCGCTCTCCTAATATCATATCGAGTACGCCAATTAGGGCCGACTGAGTACTATGCCCCCGGCGAAAGCCCGCTTGTCGCTCCATGAATTAATTATTTTTGTTTAAATATCATGTACAATTTTCTCAAGAATCTTGGAGATTTCGCGGTTGAAAGAGAGGAGTTGAATGATAAAAGGAAGGCAAGACGCCCGAGGATGAGATGAGTGACTGTAGATGAGTAAGAGTGAAGCGAGAAGATGAATGAGAAATGGATGCATAGTGAGTGTTGAGCTGATCTAATGAAAACATGGTAAGAGGTGACTGAGATGATTTAGTCGCGAGACCCATGTTCCTGAGCTCTCTCCACAAACCTGCAGAGTTGGATGCCGAGTTGATTTTGCTACTGAGATACGTAAATTTACTAGAATCTAGGGAGTTCTTAACTAGCATACGAAGATCTTTAAAGATCTGGTAGTCTGAGCTCAGGCCCGTGGTCAAGTACCTCTTAAAAGCCATGTTGCGAGCTTTGATATTATGTCTTATAGATGGCGTGATCCAGCGTTTGATGGAGTTCCTAATGGTGATGAGTCTTGCCGGTGCAAAGGAGTTAAAGGTGTGTAAAATAGAAGATATGAGGTTGGAAAGGAGGTTGTTGACAGGAGTGGGAGACGGAGAGGGTGGTATCAAGGTAGAACGAAAGGAAGAGAGTGTGTGGCCAGGCGAAATAGGTGACGTAAGAGATGCAGATGAACAAGTTGAGATAGTGGACGTGACAGAAAGTGATGAAGCACGATCGAAAGCAACCGAGAAAATCGCAGCGACCTCCGCCAGATCAATCTGGGCAGTATTACGCGACCAGATCCTCTTTGCAACAGGCAATGGTTTAGAAAATTCGAGTTCGAGAACAATGAAGTCGTGCCCTGCTGCAAAGGGTACAGCTGACTTAAAGTATTTAAGAACTGGCGAATGGTTGTGTACGATAAACAGGTCAAGCCATGTGTGAGATGAGGTAATTGAGGTATGAGTATGATGAGTAGGATCGGATTTGATCAGGAAAAGGTTTAATGAATCGAAGTACGACTCCAACATGGCGGACGACCCTGCCTTTTTTTGGTAATTAAGTTAAATTAGTCACTGAATCGAAGAAATTTGATGGGTAGGTCGCTGAGGGCCTCCTGTAAACTACACAAAAGAGTAACGAACTAGTTTGACTATGGATTTGAAAAATCATGAACTCCGGGGAGTTAGAGAAGACAGGGTCAGAGTGAGCCACAAGCTTAACCTCAAGATTACTCCTGATGTAAGAGAGAGAGAGAGAGAGAGAGAGAGAGAGAGAGTGAGAAACGGAGATATCGGAGAAGAGATATACTTTGGTAGATTGTTGCTTGGTAGATTGAATCCCTAGTCGGGGTGAATCCGCGTTAGGTGCTAGGCGGGCTGTTCTATGTGTGAAAAAGATAGCGCGAAATGTTTTATTATATTCATTATAATTAATACGTTCCCGCACGAGATTTATTCTATTTTTAAGTGTGAGTAAGTTTTTTTTCAATAGATTCTTTCGGGAGAGGTAGCTGCCTCTAACCCCCCCCCCCCTTAAAGAAAATTATACTATTTTTTTTTCTTTATTTACGGAACGCGGCGAGTTATCTCAGTTTATTTGAGTACGGAAGCGTAATTTGTTTTTGTTTTCTCCCCTCCCTGACGTACACATAATTATAATATTAATAATAATAATGTAATATATTGTATATATTGTATTTCGATTGTTGACGCTCTCTATAATTTTATTGTATGTTAACTTCTATGTCGATCTGAAGGAGGCCGGTGGTGGAAGAATAGATGACAATTTTTCAAAAATTTTGCTTTTTATTCAGCGACGTTTCGCTGGCTTGGTAGGATAACCTCATCAGGCTAATTTATTAAGTCACAAAACAAAACCACGTTACAAGCAGATTATAAATTAGTTCAACTGTCAATGATGAAAATAAACGCGACGCTGTTGGTAATTATACGCAGTTGGTGAGAGTAAACATAGACAAATACATATGAAACTAAGATTTTAAATGTCTTATGATCGGCCAATAGCATTTATTTAAAGTATATGAATCTCCTTTCTTATTAATACTAGTATTATTACACTTTATTTGAATAGTTTCCGATATTATTATTTTGTTATAGTAGGTTCATAATCTATTATTTCCGTATTATACTAGTCAAATTTATGTTAAAAGTTCTTTTGATGTTGGTATACAACAGATTCTTCATTTTTATTTTAAATGTGTTCCTCAATTCGTGTTTTTAAAGATCTTTTCGTTTCACCAATATAAAAAGCTGGACAATTTATGCATGTAAATTTATATACAACATTAGTTCATTCAAATTTTTTAATAGAATCCTTACCTAATGTTATAATTGATTTTAAATTTTTTTCAACAATTGGTATCGCAATAAAATTCCAAGTTTTTAATATGTGTGATATATAAACGAATTTCTGGACGATGCATATATACGCTATATACGCTCAAAATATCAAAAGCATAACCAAAAGTTTGAAGTATTTTTGCAAAGAGTACGCGCCGCAAATCTAAAATTTCAGCCAGACAAATGTAAATTTTTAAAGAACGAAGAAATGTATCTGGGACAAGTATTATCGCCAGAAGGTGTTTTGCCGGATCCAAAAAAAATTAGACACAGTAAAAAATTTTGTAATTCCAAAAACAGTGAAGAATATATGTCAATGTTTAGGATTAACAGGCTATTATAGATGATTCTTTGCGAATTTTTCGGGTATAGCTAGATCATTAAGTAATTTATTAAAGAAAATGCACCTTTCGTATGGTCCAGCAAGATTCGAAAGGCATTTGATGATTTAAGAGAAAAATTGTGTAAACAACCAATACTACAAATTGCAAATTTTAATAAACCATTTATAGTGACTTGTGACGCTAGCTGTACAGCAATAGGAGCAATTTTATCACAAGGAGAGGTGGGGACCAATTTACCGGTTGCTTATGTTTCGCGAGTAGAGGCTGTTGCCTAAGAGGTCGTCGTTTCCTTATTATAACAGATCATAAACCACTTGTTTGGTTCGAAAACTCGGTAGATCCGTCATTCAGACTTAGCATCCAGAGTTAAATGGAGAAACCACATGCATACAACTTTGACATCCTATACAAAGCCGGTAAAAGTAACGTTAGTGCTGATGCGTTATCAAGAAACGCAATAGAAGAACCCGTTTATGTGATTAAAAATCATTCTATGGAAACATGCAGCCGCGCAGGAAAAATAACACGGCCAAACTACAATGGAAAAAGATCTAAGCGATCCCAAAAGGTCCAATACAGCAAAAGAACCAGCTAAAGACTATCCCATAATACAAGAAGCCCCCGAGGAAATTGAATCGATAGTTAACTCGGACAAAACGTTACAACCCATAAAGGAAGAATCTAACGACGAATTTGACGAGTCCTGGGAAGAAAATGATGTTCAAAAAATACCAAACGAAGGAAAGAAATATATTGAAGTTAAAGAACAACTCTTTATGAGAAAAGATAATTACGTTTACTTCATACCTACAATCGGAATACCTTTAGACGAAGGATCTAGAAATTTGGCTTCACAATTATTATTACCTCATTATTATTACCTCATTTTCGAATTTAAATCCGGGAGAAATAAGAATAAATAACAAAAACGGAAAAATGCATTTTACTATGGTTTTACGTGACGAAGAGCGACTGAGTACTTCAGAATTATTAATAATCTCAAATCGAATCTATTAAATTTGAAAAATATTATATTAAAAGACAAATTACGTTTAATAATTACCACAAAAAGCGAATTTATTGGAAACGTTTCGTGGAATAAAATTTTGAAACAGATACGTATAACTCTACAAAATATTAATATAAAAATAATTATTTGTTAAGAGTTCATAAAATGTGTGGAAGAAAGTAATAGGGAGAATATTATTCGCGAAATGCACGAGTCTGCTTGTATAGGGCATAAAGGGATGACAAAAACCTACAAACGTATAAACAACGTTCCTATTGGCCTGATATTAAGAAAGACGTGCAAAATTACATTAGACACTGTTTAACTTGCCAATGAAAAAAACTAGTTCGCGTTACAACTAAACAACGTATGATAATAACAAATATTCCGTACTCGGCTATGGAATCCATATCGGTTGATCTTGTGGGACCGTTCCCCAGATCTCGAAATGATAACAATACTGTATTAACCATTAAATAAAACCTTTCAAAATACTGCGTGGCGATACCCATATCCGACCTCCCCGCGGCAACCATCGGCGAAGCATTAGTTCATTGACACTTTGCAATTTTTAGCGCTCCATTGTTAATTATTTCCGATCAAGGTACCTCGTTCTTAAGTAGTCTGATGAGAGAAGTAGCAAAATTTTTAAAGAATAAACAAGTGAAAACCATGGCTTATCATCTTCAGTCCAACTCCGTCGAGCGTTTCCATAGCAGCTTAGCCGATTATTTAAAAACAATAATTGAATAACGACGCATGGGATGAGTTATGCGGATTAGCCGCGTTTTCATATAATGCGTCGGTACATGAGTATCATATCACACACCTTTCGAAATTGTCTTTGCTCGAAATGCACGATTACCGTCAAACGAACCTTTAGATTCACAGGAACGAGTTCTAACGTACGATGATCACATTATAAATTTACGACAACGTTTGAATGAAATACAAGGGATCGCTCGAGATAAATTGATAGCCTCTAAACATAGGTCGAAGTTTTATTACAACAGAAAAGCAAATGATCAAGAACTTCAGGTAGGGGATAATGTCTGGTTATTAAAAGGAGGGAAGAAATACAAATTAGGCGATCAATACACTGGACAATATCGGAATTTAGAAATAGTTAATAACAAGGGAAATGTAAAAATAGCGCCAGCTCATAATAAAACGAAAATAGTACATCTTATTAGCGTAAGATATTTATATATGGAGCCTATGTAAAAAAACTATATAGAAAAAGGAAAACAGGAAATAATAAAAAAATTACATAAAATGCCCAAATATGTGTGTATAATAGCCTCAATGTGTTTATGAGTATATATATATATGGGTGGTTCTCTGTGACATTGGAGATGAAAAAAATGAATATTGCTATAACTGTGGGAATATGTTTAAGAGGTATCCAGTAGTTCTCCTGAATATTTTCAGATTTTTTCGGGCCATTATTTTAAGTTACAGAAAGTCACAGTTGACATTTTAGCACTTTTTTTGCATTATATGCCCATTTTCATGAATTTGCAGCTCCCAGGGGATGCATTTTTCACTAAACACATAAAAATGACTTTTTTTGTAAAATTTTCTGAACTTTTCATTAAAAATACTTCTAAAGACATTAATGTATGCTGCCACTCTTGTAAGCCATTTGAACCTTAAATCGTGAAAATTAGCAATTCTGCTCCGGACTCTGGAAACCTAATACTGTCTAAAAGATGACTTTTTATAGTCAGAAACCGCCTATAAATTTCCAGAATAAGTCTAAATTATTAAGATCACTTATGGTCAAAATATCTGGGAAAAGTGCCTGAAATATTAATAGAAATGTATATTTGTTGCCTTATAACGATGAATCTATTAGCATGATCATTGCAAAAAAATTTACGCACTTACCTTGGAGTGGTAGAAAAGTATCTCCACTTATTTCAGTATCCATCTAATCCCCTGTAAGCTGCTAAAAATACAAATATTATTATACAATTGTAAAAAATTAATTTTTAAACATTTCTACTGCTGGATTTTTAGTTTTACAACCCTTACAAGAATTATAACACTAATCTGAAGAATTACTATAAATATATAAACATTATTATTACAATACCTTAATATACGTACTAGCCAAAATGCTCGCTTCGCTCGCAGTTAAATAGTATTGTTAACATAATAATTCTTTACCATCAAATTACATGTAATGTAATATTCAAAAAATTACTTTTTATAAACTATTTACTAAAATAATTTATAGTACTAGTAATTAAATTAATTTTACAATTATATAATTTGTTGGGATAAATCCGTAATAATTAATAGAAGAATGATCATTTTTACTATTTATATCATTAACAATTTTGTTATTCCCAATAATTAATTCTAATATTATTATTTACATTAATACCTGATAAACTTTATATAATTCATAATAGATCGATTCATATTAATAAATTATTAATTATAACATTCCAATTAGAATTTAAAATACCACATGTACTAGGATGACAAATATTAGAAGTTCAAATAGAAATAACGATTTGTTTTTACAGTTTTTGATATATTGTGACATGAGTACTAAATTAAACACGGTAAACTCGCGATTACAGGCGTTGGAGACTGACGTGTCAAAGTGTTCTATGGGCGTCTCGCGCACCGATGTTTCAGTCGACTCACTTAAAGACACTTGTGAGGTGCTTGTACTGGGCCTTCCGATGGTCTCGAGATCCTCGGACGAGATGTTAGTAGAAAAATTAGTTGGAGTAATTAACCTGCCGTTGCTGGCAAAGCAGGTTGTTGACATTCGTCCGTGGGTTTCGCGAGTGGGTACAGTGTATTCGCAGTGGGCTCCGGTGAGAGTGCTTCGCAACCTAAAAGCAAAGGGGTTGTTGTTAGATTATCCTCTACGTCAGCCAGAGATGCGGTCGTGGACAAAGCGTACCTTCTGAAAGGACGAAAGGCGCGTGAAATTTTCGGAGAGGGAGAAAATAATGCCATTTTTATTAGACCATTATGGCCTAAAACCATCTTTAAACTTTGGTCGTCAGCTAATCGAAAGTGTTCAGAGTTGGGCTATGCGAGGCCCCTAGTAGTTAATTTAAAAGTATATATACGGGAGACGAGAGATGGGCCATTGACGCGTGTAACTTCTGAAGCCGACATACTAAACCTGCAGCCGCTTTCCCCATCTTCGTCGCATGCTAAATGAGACAGGAGTGGTCGGGCCAATAAAAACAATAAACTAATTTCATCTAACTTATTTTCCATCTCTCATACTAACATAAATCGTCTAAAAACTCATTTTGCAGCCATTGAAGCTTCAATCTATCCGAGATCTTTCTATGTCATCGCTTTAACCGAAACCTTCCTTACTGAACACGATTCAACTGATATTTTTGAATTACCTGGTTATGTATTGCACAGATTGGATCGTGTAGGTAGGGGAAGCGATGGAGTGGCGGCGTACATACGTGAGGAGTATAAGGTTAGCGTTCTTGCAAACTCGGATCCGGTTTTTTCTAACAAACCGGAATTCTTAATCCTACGCTTGGTGAGTGGCTCATTAACGATTCTTCTAGCGGTGGTCTATCGTAGATCAACAGCCGCCTATCCTAGCGAATTTTTTGATGTTCTTTCTGATATTTTACCTGATTGCAACAGCGTTATCGTCACGGGTGATTTCAACATCGATATGAACTCAAACAGTGCAGCTGCTAACATGATGAAGTCGAATCTGATGGCATTGGGCCTTTCGCTCATACCATCGGAGCCGACCCATCATGCAGCGACATCGAATGGTTTCTCTCACACTTGGTTAGACCTCTTCCTGATTCGTGAGCCGGTGTCAAACTTCAAATATCTGAAATCTACTGCTCCCTTCGCAGCCGGCCACGACTCCATTAGTCTGGAATTAATTGTACCGAGTAATCAAAAAGTAGGGGAGAGGAAGTTTTGGAGGAGAAATCTGGAAGAGGTAAACTTACAGACTCTCGCCACCACATTCACATCTTTCATGAACAACCCATTGGCTCCTGCCTGGCCCGACCAACCCCTTTCCTCATATTCTAACTCATTCGAAATCATCTCCTCTTTATTAACAAACATTAACCAATCAATCATAAATTCATTTAATGCTCTGGCACCATTAAAATTCATCACCATTAAAAATTCACAGAAACCATGGGTCACACGTTAAATAAAACTGTCCATTAGAGAAAGAAATAATGCTTTTGTAAGGTTCCGTATTTCAGGAGATCCACTGGATTATAGAAACTATAAGGAGCTTAGAAATAGAGTATCAAATTCGTTAAATTCCAGTAAATTTAAGTTTCTTGCAAATAAATTAGGTGTAAATAAAGATCCTGCTAGCTCCTGGAAGTCTCTTCGGAATATGGGATTTTGCTCAAGGGCTCATACTTCTCCATTAAAAGTTTTTTCACCTCATCAACTCAATACCCATTATGCCTCCATCTCAAACCGATCACCCCCTCTCTCAGTTCAGTCGTTGGCATCCATCATTTCTAACACTTGCTCATCGTCATCCTCATCTCCTTCCTTTTCTTTCTCTGTAGTAACGGCCAAAGGGGTTAGACATGCAATACTGAAATCTACCTCTAAAGCAGTCGGTATTGACGGAATCTTCTTAAAGATGCTCAGACTCTTAGAGCCACAATTAATCTTTCCGCTTGCCGAAGTATATAACAATATGTTAAGTGCGGGTTTTTTTCCCGACTGCTGGTAGAGGGTGGTTTTATTTCCATTGGCTAAAACTAGTAAAATTGAAACGTGTGCGGATACCAGGCCAATTGCTAGGTTATGTGAATTATCGAAAGTACTCGAGCGCATTGTACATCTACAACTCTCTAATTACTTAGAGACAAATAATTTATTGACAGAGAGACAGGCAGGCTTTCGTAAAGGCCATAGCACTCAGACAGCATTGTTGGGGGTCCTGGATGATGTCAGAAGAGCCATTGACTCTCGGAAGATTACGATTCTTATGCTGTTTGACTTCTCCAAGGCCTTCGATACTGTGCCTCATGATGTGCTTATTACCAAATTAAGTAATATTGGTTGTTCAGAAAATGTCTTAAATTGGTTCTACAGGTATCTGGTAGGTCGCTCACAGGCGGTGGAGGGTGAGGGTGGTGAACTGTCCGATTGGTTGAATATAAATGCGGGTGTACCTCAGGGCAGTGTACTTGGTCCGATTTTATTTTCCATTTTTATTAATGATTTACCGAATGTCTTGAAATATAGCAAATGTGTGTTGTTCGCGGATGATGCCCAGGTTTATTCTTCGTTTTATCCGGCGGAATTCGAAACAGGAGTTCAGCAAATCTCGGAAGATGCAAATGCGATTGCCGGTTGGGCGAACAAAAATGGTCTCAAATTGAATGTAAATAAAACGAAGGTTATAATCCTGGGCAGTCAGGCGTTTATTTCCCGTATAGATCTTAACACTGCCCCGAGAGTTAAAATTGGGAATGAATACTTGCAGTATGAAAGTGAGGTTAAGTCTCTGGGATTGTTCATTTAGCCCACATTGGATTGGTCCAAACAGGTTTTAGCAATTTCCAAACGGGTTCATGGAGTCCTTCACTCCTTAAGATACTATAGAATAACTCTATCGCGTAAACTAAGGAAAAACCTGGTGGAGGTGCTCATTTTCCCGCATTTTGATTATGCGTATGCGGTTTATGGCGACATTGATCAAACCAAAAATCTAAAGTTACAAAGATTACTGAATGCGTGCGTAAGATTTGTGAGGGGCGATCTGCGCAGATATGATCATGTGACGCCTCATAGGCTTGATCTAAAATGGCTGTCGGTCGAGTCCAGACGCTCCTACCTCATTGGATCATTAGCATACAATATCATAATACATAACTCACCATCATACCTCGCAGTTCATTTCTCATTATTAAATAACCCAGTCACCAATCCTCGCACCTCATCACGCCATCCGCCTAAAGCACTCACATACTTACCACCTCGCACAGAAGCCTTAAATAAATCTTTCGTCATTACATCATCCCGCATAGTAAACTCCCTGCCCATCGACAACTTTATGAATTCCTCTCTAAACCATTTCAAACGTTCCCTTTTTGATCATCTGTTTGGACTCGACCAGGCAGCTTGGTCCGACCGGGTAAACAACGAGCGAATAGTTTTGCGGTCCATCCCTCGTTTCCAAGCGGAGTAGAATAGATTTTATAGTTTAGTTATTAAATCAGTATTATTCATGCGTTATTTAAATTTAAATTTAAATTTTACATTGCTTGTAATTTTTGTATGGCGATCATTGTATTTTATTTTATTTATTATTTTTACAATGCGTTAAAATTTCTTTTGTTTAACCATCAAATTTTAATTTTTAATTTTATTATGTTTGTATATATATATTTTATTTTTTGTTGCGTAGTTTTAAGGATTTTTATTCATTGTTATTTTTATTTATTTGTACATATTATCTCAAATGTATTGCTGAAGTGCCTACGGGGTTTCTATCCCAAAAGGCCCAATAAACTAGATTCATTCATTCATTCATTCTCATTCTTACTCATTCTCACTCTCGCACTCCTTCACTCTCCCTCATTCTTACTCGCTCTGTACCTCTCGTTCTCTGTCTCTATCTCTCATTCTCTCTCTCTCACTCTCTCTCTCTCATTCTCTGTCTCTCACTCTCTCTCTCTCTCATTCTCTCTCTCGAACTCTTTTTCTCTCTCTCTCTACTTCTCATTCTCTCTCACTCTCTTTCTCTATCTCTCATTCTCTCTCTCATTCTCTCTCTCACTCACACAGACTCTCATTCTTACTCATTCTCAGTCTCGCACTCCCTCACTCTCCCTCATTCTCTCTCTCTCACTCTCTCTCTCTCTCTCTCTCTTTACGTTACAAAGGCAGTTGTCTCCTTGTGCGTGCTCGAGTTTTGCTGACTAATGCTTTAATTATTCCTCACTTTGACCATGCTTGTCTCGTATTTTTAGATCTTCCATCTTATCTTAATATTAAAGTTCAACGCATGTGTAATACCGTTGTTAGATTTATTTTTAATCTAAAACGTGAGGTAGCATTGCAGCCTTTCTATGATCAGCTAAACTGACTTTAAAAAGTTTTACTCTATGTATCAGTTCGATTTAGTGCCTATGGGGTTTTTCCCCTAAATTGGCCCAATAAATACATCAATCAATCAATCTCTCTCTCTCTCTCTCTCTCTCTCTCATTCTCTCTCTCATTCTTTCACTCTCTCACGCTCTCCCTCACACTCCCTCACAAACCCTCATTCATATTCACACTCTCCCTCTCACAGTCCCTCATTCTTATTCACTCTTACTCTCGAACTCCCTCACTCTCCCTCATTCTTACTCGCTCTCACTCTCGCACTATATCACTCTCTCCCTCTCACAGTCCCTCATTCTTACTCACTGTCACTCTCGCACTCCCTCACTCTCTCTCTCTCTGTCAGCCTCTCCCTTCCTCTCTATCTCATTCTCTCTATCTCTCATTCTCTCTATCTCTCATTCTCTCTATCTCTCATTCTCTCTATCTCTCATTCTCTCTATCTCTCATTCTCTCTATCTCTCATTCTCTCTATCTCTCATTCTCTCTCTCTCATTCTCTCTCTCGAACTCTTTTTCTCTCTCTCTCTACTTCTCATTGTCCCTCACTCTCTTTCTCTATCTCTCATTCTCTCTCTCATTCTCTCTCTCTCTCATTCACACAGTCTCTCATTCTTACTCATTCTCAGTCTCGCACTCCCTCACTCTCCCTCATTCTCTCTCTCGCTCTCTACCTCTCGTTCTCTGATTCTATCTCTCATACTCTCTCTCATTCTATCTCTCTCACTCTCTCTCTCTCTCTCTTTACGTTACAAAGACAGTTGTCTCCTTGAGCGTGCTCGAGTTTTGCTGACTAATGCTTTAATTATTCCTCACTTTGACCATGCTTGTCTCGTATTTTTAGATCTTCCATCTTATCTTAATATTAAAGTTCAACGCATGTGTAATACCGTTGTTAGATTTATTTTTAATCTAAAACGGAGGTAGCATTGCAGCCTTTCTATGATCAGCTAAACTGGCTTCCATTAAATGTTCGACGGATATATTTCCTTGGTCTTTTATGTATAAATTGTCGGCCACCCAAACACCTCAATATTTATTCGATAAGCTGGCTTTTGTTGGCATTGAATTGCGTAGATCCAAAAGAGTAAATACTGTTTTTAACCAACCTAATGTGAAGAATCTTGCGTGTAAATCTTCGTTTATTTATTTAGCAATGGAAACGTGGGATAATATCATATCTAGAATAAGAGAGTGCTCTTATGTAAATATTTTTAAAATGTATTATAAAAATTTCTCCATGAGGATGGATAGCGCCTTATCCGATTTTATGTCCAATGCTTGCGACGTAGATTATTTTAATTTTAATTTAGCGTGAATTATTATTTTACATATGTATTATCGGTTATATTAATTCTTCTTTAGTTGTCTAATTTATTTTATATGTTCTATTTTATATGATTAGAGCCATCCGATTGTATCAACTTTGGCTCAAATAAATATAGTTATCAATCGATCTCTCATTCTCTCTCTCTATCTCTCTACCTCTAATTCTCTCTATCACCTGGATACATAAGTTTAAGTTTAATCAGCATTGCTGTGTTATTTCATCTGTCATTTCTTCTGTGATTCATTGCGTCATTATACGTCATTTTTGTTACTATTTATTTATTTATTCATTGTATTCATTATATATATTCTTTTTTATTTTATATTGCGGTTGATATGCGAACGCTAACTATTTTGTTATTTAACTATTTTGTTATTTATTTTTAAGTTTTAATTTATTAATCTATTAATCAATTGTACATATATTTTATTTTGTTATTTTAATCCTTTACTCTGTCATGGTTTTTATTTTACATTTTTGTTATGGAATTTTATATTTTACCTAGTTTTAAAAAAGTTTTACTCTATGTATCAGTTCGCTTTAGTGCCTATGGGGGTTTTCCCCTAAATTGGCCCAATAAATACATCAATCAATCAATCTCTCTCTCTCTCTCTCTCTCTCTCTCTCTCTCTCTCTCTCATTCTCTCTCTCATTCTTTCACTCTCTCACGCTCTCCCTCACACTCCCTCACAAACCCTCATTCATATTCACACTCTCCCTCTCACAGTCCTTCATTCTTACTCACTCTTACTCTCGCACTCCCTCACTCTCCTTCATTCTTACTCGCTCTCACTTTCGCACTATATCACTCACTCCCTCTCACAGTCCCTCATTCTTACTCACTCTTACTCTCGAACTCCCTCACTCTCCCTCATTCTTACTCGCTCTCACTCTCGCACTATATCACTCTCTCCCTCTCACAGTCCCTCATTTTTACTCACTGTCACTCTCGCACTCTCTCACTCTCTCTCTCTCTCTCTGTCAGCCTCTCCCTTCCTCTCTATCTCATTCTCTCTATCTCTCATTCTCTCATTCTCTCTATCTCTCATTCTCTCTATCTCTCATTCTCTCTATCTCTCATTCTCTCTATCTCTCATTCTTTCTATCTCTCATTCTCTCTATCTCTCATTCTCTCTATCTCTCATTCTCTCTATCTCTCATTCTCTCTATCTCTCATTCTCTCTATCTCTCATTCTCTCTATCTCTCATTCTCTCCATCTCTCATTCTCTATATCTCTCTGATTCTCTCTATCTCTCATTCTCTCTATCTCTCATTCTCTCTATCTCTCATTCTCTCTCTCATTCTCCCACTCTCTCCCTCACACTCCCTCACAATCCCTCATTCATATTCACTCTCTCCCTCTTACAGTCCCTCATTCTTACTCACTCTTACTCTCGCACTCCCTCACTCTCCCTCATTCTTACTCGCTCCCACTCTCGCGCTATATCACTCTTTCCCTCTCATAGTCCCTCTTTCTTACTCACTGTCACTCTCACACTCCCTCACTCTCCATCATTCTTACTCGCTCTCTCTCATTCTCTCTCACTCTCTACCTCTCATTCTCTCTCACTCTTTACCTCTCATTCTCTCTCTCTACAACTCAATCTTTCTCTCACTCACTCTCTCTCTCTCTCTGAGAAATTTGAGGTTAGTCTCGCTATTTTCCATTTCTCAATTTCTTGCTTTCGAGCGCTCTGCGCAAAACGTGTCCGCGCAGAAATTTTTGCAAGAGGCCGCCAGATGGCTCCTAAAGCTTCAAAAATTCATAATGCCAACTTGTTGGCGGCAAATCCAAATTTAAATTCTAGCATAACGAATCCTACTTGTTTTATTTGTAAGGAAGTCTCGCGCACTAGGACAGGGCTGCTTTCTTGCGCAGACTGCAACCGATTTTTTCACTTAATTTGTGAAAATAAGATATGAAACTGTGGGAAAAAACTTAAACCTACTTTAAGTTTAAATTTAAACGAGAAAGTTAGTAATAATATTGAAAGCAAAACTAGAAATAAAAATTCAAATTTAAAAAATTTGCAAACATCTGCAAGGACAGAAGAAACCGGGATGCGTCTCTGTGCGTCAGCTCCCCACCCTCGCCACTACTATCTTCTACGCCGGGAAATCGTGCAAATTCGAACAATGTAGAAAGAGTATTACCGGTTGCGGAGGTACAGGCGGGGGACTTCGTGTATGATACGGTTGCAGCGCCGCAGGTGCCCAGTACATCGGCTGCAGTAGAAACCATAAAAAACTTAAATGACGATCCTATAGGTAATTCTTTTATGATTAAAGGTGGCGCTGCCGTCGCAACACAGACTGACATTTCGAGCTCATCTGAACCTGACTCAGTAATCGATGCCTTAAAAGTTTTACCAGGCTTTGATAATAATTTAAAAAATTTAACAAAGACCGTGAATGAAGTCAGGGAAAAATTAATAGTCAGGATTTACTTCTGGCTGCATATCGCTCTGCGTTATCTGACTTATTAGCAGAAAACAGACAAATTAAAGTATCTTTCTCTCAATTTCAAAAGCAACTATTAGATTCACAAAAAATATTTCAAGACAATGTTTTGACTGAAATTAGCAGTAAATGCTTAATTCTTTTTAACAGACTGGATGATGATCTCGAAGTAATTAATAATAATATTGAAACATTGAATACTGGAGTTGCTACGGTGGCGAATACCGTCTCCGACCTTACTATACTTGAAACACAAACACAACCACATGCTCAATTTAATTCGCAATTTATTGAACCGCGCAAAGAATTATGTTCTACGACTCTGTGTAATTCTACTTGTGAGAGGCGTGCTGGAGTGCCTAGAACAAAGAAGTTAGTAATTTCGTACTGCGCTGGAGAATTTTCTCCCCCAATAACTTCTGAAAATTTTGTTAATGCAGTTCTGGGCACGCTTGTACCCTCCATGCAATCTGAAAATATTGTATCTATTTGTACACTTTCGCGTGGTCAAGTCGGAGACGGTCCGAGGGGTGTTTCTGCTATGTCGGTGGAGCTTTCCGATGGCAACTTCTATGGAGAAATTTTCAGAGCGAAAAGTAGGCGTACAGCATTTTGCACCTCTGATCTTGACAGCTCACTGTTTCCGTGGGTAATTGACCTGCCCCGTTCCTCTATCTATATTAATGATTAATTGCATAAGAACAAGTATAATAGGTTTAAAGAACTAAAACTTTCGGCTAAGAAACTAGGTTTTAAATATGTTTGGCATAAATTTGGCAATTTTTATGTTAAGACACGTGATGGAGCAGCTGCCCTTATTTTCACTAATCTGACAGAGCTGGAAAATCTAGCTGAAACTAATATAAGAAATATTAAAAATTTGGAAAGTAATGAGCAGTATCTGAATTGTGCAATGTCAAGTAAGGACGGTGACTCGGCTGTTATTCTCGACAGTAAGAATAAGGATAAGGATATAGAAGAAGATACTAACAAAATTATTAAAACCATAAATAAAACTAAAAATAAAACTAAAAATAAAACTAAACATAATAACAAAAGTAAAGTAAAACCTAAAAGTAAGAATGAATGTTTTACCACAGATAAGCCTAACACCGTCCTCGCTGATTGCTTACAAGGAAATAAAAGTAAAAATAAAAATAAAAATAAAACTAAGACAAACGAGTGCAATAGTGAAAATAGTGAAAATAAGGTCGGTAAAAATAAAAATAGAAATAGTAACTGCAATGAACAAATTAAAGAAAATTGACTTCATGGGAGTGCCATCGGGGGGTCAGGGCGTGCTACTGATGGGGGGTTGCGAGCGGGCTTTCTCAATGTGGGCTCTCTCAAGGCACATGTTGATGAGGTTCGTCAATTTCTTTTTGATCATCCCTTCTATGACCTATTCGGTGTGGCGGAGTCCAGACTGGACTCGAGGATTGAGGATGCCGTCATTCGGATTCCGAACTACATGGTAATTAGACAAGATCGCAACTCCATCGGCGGTGGAGTAGCTTTATACGTAAAATCTGGCTTTAAATGTCAAATTTTGTCCACATCTAAGACTGAGCTTCCTATTAAACCAGGTATACCTGAATACATTTTTTGCAGTATTCAGGGACCTGACTCGCCTCCTGTGTTTGTTGCCGTTATTTATCGGCCGCCAAAAATCGCTCTCATAGGCGAGTCGGACTTTTTAGATAATCTTCGTAAGTTTAGTCTGGATTATAGCCAGAAATTTGTCATGGGTGATCTGAATGCCGACATTCTTAAAGAGTGTGATGATGCTAAGTTTGTTCGTAATTTGTCCGCCGAACTTTCCTTGCAACTTGTCCAACATGGACCAACGCATTTCACCACCACCTCGAGCACATGGCTGGATGTCATTTTTGTTGATGATAATGACTCAATTGTTGATCTTGGTAACATCCCTGCGCCCTTTCGCAATGGTCATAACATTATTTATGTCACGATACGTTATACAAATTTTTCACAAATTCACAACAATATGGATGCTTTTACTTTCCGTGATTTTAAAAATATTTCTAGCAATGATCTCCAAGACTTACTTTCCCAGTGTGATTGGTCGCCATTTCATGTAGCTGAGATTGACATTGAGCGTGCACTGGGATGCCTCTGCGATAATATGTCAGCGGTCATGGATTTAATTGCTCCTCTCAAAACCATCATACCACAAAAGTCCAGGCCGCCTTATATAGACGCGGAGCTATCTCAGTTGCAACGCAAGCGTAATGCACTCTACAGACGTTACACACGTACACGGGACCCAAAAATACTTTACGAGTTTTTTCATATTAGGAGACACACAGACGAAAGAACTGAGACTATTAAAACGGAGTATTTTCAAAATCGTATATCTCAGGCTCTCGACAAAGACAAAGACAATGTGTTTGGAAAGAGTTGCGAAATTTGGGTTTCCTTCCTAAGCAGGTGGTTGACTTAAATGGTTTTGCACTTGAGGACTTGAATGGGCAGTTTGCTGGTGTGTCGGTCTCTCCTCTGGAGGATGATGCGAGCCGCCATGTTATCATTCATCAGGCTACTGATGAAGGGTTTTCTTTTAAAGCAATCAACATAAGTGATGTTATTTTGGCAATTTCGCATTTCTCCTCTCAAGCTTGTGGAGCAGATGGCATACCGCAGAGTGTTATAGTCAGGTCCTTACCTGTTATTGGTAATTTTCTGGTCACAATATTTAACTCCTCTTTTTCGACAGGCATTTTCCCAGACCTATGGCAGAAGGCTCATATTATCCCCTTGAAAAAGTGCAAAATACCATCATCGCCTTCTGATTTCAGACCAATTGCACTATTATCTTTCTTATCTAAGGTTCTGGAGAAGATTGCCTTGAATCAGTTACAGGAGTTCCTACAGTCACGCTCGCTTATGGACCCAATGCAAACGGATTTCAGACAATACCACTCGACGGAAACTGCATTGCTTAAGTTGACGGAGGACATTCGTGCAGGCATAGACAAAAAGCTTGTAACAACGCTCTTGCTGTTCGACTTTAGCAAGGCGTTTGACACAATATCTCCTACCCGCTTACTTGACCGCTTAAGACAAATGGGGTTCTCTAGGTCAACTTTATTGTGGCTAAATTCTTATTTTTCGTCTCGTAGGCAGGCTGTTGTTTTATCGGGCAGTATCTCCTCTTGGATAACAACAAACCTTGGAGTGCCACAGGGGTCAGTCCTGGGACCCCTACTCTTCTGCCTATACATTAACGACTTACGAGACGTACTTATTCCAGCAGGCGTCCAGCATGTTTTGTATGCAGATGATCTGCAGATTTACTTGCAAGTTCCATACTCTGATGTGGGTGGGGGAATGGCGGGGCTTCGGAGAGCCGCCATAGCAGTGCAAGATTGGGCTGTGCACGCCTCTCTGAAGCTCAATGCCTCAAAGACCCAAGCTATTTTATTTGGATGTCGAAAATTCTGCTCGGACTTTTATAATGATGATCATGGTATCGAACTGAGTGATGGGGTGTACATCCCGTTTGTACGGAGGGTCCTGAGTCTTGGTGTGGTTCTGGACTCACAGCTGTCTTGGAAGCTGCACGTGGATAACATTACAAAAAAAGTAAATAGAGTCCTCTATAGTCTGCGATTTTTCAGCAGATACACTACTCAGGCTCTCAGAAAGCGGCTTGCTGAGGCGCTGTTGTTTCCCCACACAGACTATTGTTCAGTGGTTATACTGAATGCTTCGCAGGAGACCCGTGACCGCCTACAGATCTTACAAAATACATTTGTGCGTTACGTTTGTGGTATTAGGAGGGATGATCACGTGACGCCCCACAGATATTCTTTGGGATGGCTGCGCTCAGATTCTAGGAGACAATATTTTATGGCGGTACTTATGTACAAAATTGTGCGTATGCGTGTTCCGGCGTACCTGGAAAGACTCTTTTCTAGGTGTGGTCTCAGGAATTCTGGAAGGGGGGTCACAAGGGAACTCGCGCCTCCCATGATGCGCACAGAGACTGGTAAACGCTCTCTCCAGGTTCAAGGTACGCATCTGTGGAACTCCTTACCGACGGAAATTCGTGGTCTACCATCGCTTAAAGGTTTCAAGGCCGCGACGCGGAGACACCTCTTGGCACTTGATTAGTTTAAATCGTTAATGTACTGTTTTGTCTAATTTTATAATTAGGACTGATAGATGTAACCGTCCGTTATTTTATTTGTATTCACTTATACTTCTGACTTACTGTGATTTTCACCGTATGCGTATTATTAGTTGGCTGTGATATTGTTACCTTAATGTTATATATTTGACTGTGATATCACTTGCGCCTGATGACTTGTAACTTATTGAGATTTTATTTATATTTAAGTACATTGTAATTAATATTTTTTTTAATGTACACATAAACTTATATCTATCTATCTATCTATCTCTCTATTTCTGTCTCTCTCTCTACATCTCATTCTCTCTCTCTCTCTCTCTCTCTCTCTCTACCTCTCATTCTCTCTCTCTCTACCTCTCATTCTCTCTCTCTCTTTACCTCTCATTCTCTCTCTCTCTCTACCTCTCAATCATTCTCTTACTCTCGCTCTCTATTTCTATATCTCTCTATCTCTATCTCTCATTCTCTCTCTCTCTATATGTCTCATTCTCTCTCTTTATCTATATCATTCTCTCCATCTCAAACTCTTACACATTCTCTATCTCTCTCCCTTGCTCTCTCTATGTCTCCCTAACTCCCCCTCTCTCTCCCTCACACTCCCTCATTCTTCCTCACTCTCTCCCTCTCACAGTCCCTCATTATTACTCACTCTCACTCTCGCACTCCCTCGCTCTCCCTCAATCTTACTCGCTCACACTCTCGCACTCTATCACTCTCTCTCTCTCTCTCATTCTCGCTCTCGCTCTCTATCCCCATTCACTCTCTCTTATTCTCTTTCATCTCTCTATCTTTCATTCACTCTCTCTTATTCTCACTCTTTCTCTCTATCTTTCATTCTCTATCTTTCATTCTCTCTCTTATTCTCTCTCTCTCTCTTTCTCTAACTTTCAATCTCTATCTTTCATTCTCTCTCTCTTATTCTCTCTAACTTTCAATCTCTATCTTTCATTCTCTCTCTCTACCTCTCATTCTCTCTCTCTCTTTACCTCTCATTCTCTCTCTCTCTCTACCTCTCAATCATTCTCTTACTCTCGCTCTCTATTTCTATATCTCTCTATCTCTATCTCTCATTCTCTCTCTCTCTATATGTCTCATTCTCTCTCTTTATCTATATCATTCTCTCCATCTCAAACTCTTACACATTCTCTATCTCTCTCCCTTGCTCTCTCTATGTCTCCCTAACTCCCCCTCTCTCTCCCTCACACTCCCTCATTCTTCCTCACTCTCTCCCTCTCACAGTCCCTCATTATTACTCACTCTCACTCTCGCACTCCCTCGCTCTCCCTCAATCTTACTCGCTCACACTCTCGCACTCTATCACTCTCTCTCTCTCTCTCATTCTCGCTCTCGCTCTCTATCCCCATTCACTCTCTCTTATTCTCTTTCATCTCTCTATCTTTCATTCACTCTCTCTTATTCTCACTCTTTCTCTCTATCTTTCATTCTCTATCTTTCATTCTCTCTCTTATTCTCTCTCTCTCTCTTTCTCTAACTTTCAATCTCTATCTTTCATTCTCTCTCTCTTATTCTCTCTAACTTTCAATCTCTATCTTTCATTCTCTCTCTCTTATTCTCTCTCTCTTTCTCTCTATCTTTCATTCTCTTTCTCTTATTCTCTATCTCTCTCTCTCTCTCTTCCTCTCTCTATCTCTCATTCTCTCCCTCTCGATCTGTCTCCCTATCTCTTCCTCTCACTGTCTCTCTCGCTCTGACTCTTTGTCTCTCACGCCAAGATGATGTTTGTCGGACAGACGGACGGACGGACGGAGAATGAGAGAATGAGACAGAGCGAGAGAGACAGTGAGAGGAAGAGATAGAGAGAGAGAGAGAGGGAGAGAATGAGAGATAGAGAGTGGGAGAGAAAGAGGGAGAGAGAAACAGAGAGAATGAAAGGTAAAGAGAGAGAGAGAATGTGAGATAGAGAGAGAGAATGAAAGATAGAGAGAAAGAGAGAGAGAGAAAATAAGAGAGAGAGAATGAATGAGAAAGAGAGAATAAAAGAGAGAGAATGAGAGAGATAGAGAGAATAAGAGAGAGAATGATAGATAGAGAGAAAAAGAGAGAATAAGAGAGAGTGAATGAAAGATAGAGAGAAAGAGAGAGAGAAAAAGAAAGAGTGAATGAGAGAGAGAGAGTGATAAGGTGCGAGAGTGGGGGCGAGTAATAATGAGGGACTGTGAGAGGGAGAGAGTGAGTAAGAATGAGGGAGAGAGAGGGAGAGAGAGGGAGAGAGAGGGAGAGAGAGGGAGAGTTATGGAGACAGAGAGAGGGTGAGGGTGAGAGATAGAGAATGGGTAAGAGATTGAGAGGGAGAGAATGAGATAGATAAAGAGAGAGAATGAGAGATAAAGTGATAGAAAGAGAGAGAGAATCAGATAGATAAAGAGAGAGAATGATAGATGGAAGGAGAGATAGAGAGAGAATGATAGATGGAGAGAGAGAGAGGAAGAGAGAGAGAGAGAGAGAGAGAGAGAGAGAATGAGAGATAGAGAGAAAGAGAGAGAGAATAAGAGAGAGAGAATTAGAGAGAGAGAATGAAAGATAGAGAGAAAGAGAGAGAGAATAAGAGAGAGAGAATTAGAGAGAGAGAATGAAAGATAGAGAGAAAGAGAGAGAGAGAGAATGAGAGATAAAGAGATAGAGATTATTTGAAAAGTTTTATTATGCCTAAGTTACAAGTAACCTTAAGGCAACAGAAAATTACATTATAATTATATAATTTTTGTAACAATATAAAATTAAATATAAAATTATTAAATAAAAAACATTAATAAATTAACGGCGCAAGCAATATATAACAATAATTGATATAAAACATTAATTAATGACTTACAACTAGTAATAATAAGTATCGCAAAATAATCCCATAGAACGTAAATTTACACAATATCATTCACCCTCAAATGCTCGAATAAACGTTTCTTAAATATATGAACACTAGTGCTAAGTCTAATAGTAGGTGGCAGTGAATCCCAAAAATCCATCGCTTGTAAAAGACTTTTGATAAACACTAGTGCTAGCTTGAGGTCGCTGAAAGGATGAGTAAGTTAAACGTTCGGAGCGACGTATATCACTATTGGGTGGAGGGAATAAAACCTGGAGATAATCAGGTTTTTTTTAAGCTTTTCAATAGTTGAAATTGACTAATCGTATCAAAGGCTTATTTAAAATCGAACAGGACTAATATTGTCATCATTCCATTTTCCATATCAAACCGCATATTCTCAGTAACCTTTAATAAAGCTGTCTGTGTACTATATAAGCTTCGAAATCCAGATTGGTAAGGAGAAAAGAAATTATTACTCTCTATAAACGAAGTAATTTGTAGGGTTATCAATCTGTCAAACACCTTGGCAAAATGGGGTAAATTGGCTAGTGGTCGAGTATCCGAGGGCGACCTAGGATTGGCTATCTTGCTCAGAGGAACAATCGCAGCACGTTTCCACCTAGTAGGATACTTCCCTGTCGAAATTGAGAGATTAAATAAATCTGCAAGATATGGTGCGAGAATTGATAAAAAATCTTTAAAATATAGTAAAGATAGGCCATCTAAACTGCGACTTTTAGCCTTCGGCAAGCAGAAAGTCAAAGAGAGAGAGAGAGAATGAGATAGATAAAGAGAGAGAATGAGAGATAAAGAGAGAGAGAGAGATAGAATAAGATAGAGAGTAAGAGAGATAGAGAGAGAGAATGATAGATGGAAGGAGAGATAAAGAGAGAGAGAGATAGAATAAGATAGAGAGTAAGAGAGATAGAGAGAGCGAATGATAGATGGAAGGAGAGATAGAGAGAGGGAGAGAGATAGAGAGAGAGAGAGAGAGAGAGAGAGAGAGAGAGACAATGAAAGATAGAGAGAAAGAGAAAGAGAATAAGAGAGAGAGAATGAAAGATAGAGAGAAATAAAGAGAGAATAAGAGAGAGAGAATGAAAGATAGAGAGAAAAAGAAAGAGAATAAGAGAGAGAGAATGAAAGATAGAGAGAGAGAGAGAGAATAAGAAAGAGAATGAAAGATAGATGGAGAGAGAGAGAGAGAGAGAGAGAGAGATTCTCTCTCTCTTATTCTCTCTCTCTTTCTCTCTATCTTTCATTCTCTCTCTCTTATTCTCTCTCTCTTTCTCTTTATCTTTCATTCTCTCTCTCTCTCTCTCTCTTTCTCTATCTGTCACCCTATCTCTTCCTCTCACTGTCTCTCTCGCTCTGTCTCATTCTCTCTCATGCCAAGATGATGTTTGTCGGACGGACGGACGGACATTATAATTTATCGTTTTTTTTTTAATATCACTTAGTAATTATAATAATAATTTTTTTGTCAGTAATATGAAGCATTAACTTATGTTACACATATTTATCATAAAATATATATTTTTTAAGTATTTTTCGCAAGAATAGGGGAATTTTTACAAAATCGCTCAAAAAGATAACTTTAATATAATGTAGATTTAATAGAAAAATATATAAACAAATCAATTTTGAGATTATAATGAGTAATATGATTACGTGACAGTGACAAGTTCGTGAAATTCAAACAATGTATTGCTGAATAATAATAATAATAATGTTGATACTTTTATAGTAATCCTTCAGATTAGTATTATAATTCTTGTAAGAGTTGTAAAATGAAAAATCCAGCATTAGAAATGTTTAAAAATTAATTTTTTATAATTTGTAACGTGGTATTCGCATGCCCAGGTGATATTAATTAATTTTTATAGTTAATAAACTGTTGGGCCGCGTTGCCCAATACCGCGTACACAAGTAATTTATTTTAGTTATTGCGAACTGCGGGCTGTTGCCAGGAACACGAGTTCGCTGGGACGAACGGTGTGGAGGATTCGGGCGATCCTCCTTGCCTCGACACGATATATAAATTAAATGAACGTCGGCGGGAGCGGGGAGAATAATAAATAAACTCAATTGATTAAAATAGAAATAAAAGAAATGTTTATTTTAATAATTTAATTTAACAATTGGCCATCCAGGCCGTCTGCCGCGACAAATGTTGCTTCGCGCGGGCGGAAGTCCCGGAAAGCCTGTCGGATCGAGATCCTCGCCTGCGACAGGTTTCACTCCCAGGAACCGCTGTTCGAGTACCGTTGTACTCGAACACACTCCCGATGTACACACACACAAGGGAGGGGGAGGGTCACGATAGTGAAATCAGGTACTCACCGGTGACGCTCCTCGGGGATGGCCCAGCCGATCCTCGGCGACTGGTCGACCTCCTTGACAAGGGGACGACCGGTGGTTGAGGTGGTGAAGGCAGCCCTTGCCGTGGCGTGTGATTCGCGATCCGCGGTATCACACGCGCACGACCCCGTCCTTTGATACACACACACAAAACTACACGGGACACACGTGTTTGTCCACCCGGGTCTCCGCACTTAGTCCTGCTCCGGAACAACCGTTCACAGAGCTTAATAAGAGATGGGTGGAATGCACTCTCGGCACTCACTAGCAGTACAATTCGGGTAAACAATATAATAATCCGTCCCGATCGACGGATCATTACACACTGATTAGGCGATCGCCTAATTTCTCGAAAAAGGGATGGGAGTGGCGAAACTCACACACTCTTTCGCGCTTCCATCCCTACGTATAGTCGCGCGCGTAATTGTACACTCGTAGAAAAATAAACAAGTGTCGTCGGTTGGCCTTGACATACGAAAGGCTCCGACGACTTACAATTCGCTAATTTAAATACTCTATTCGTCGTGAATAGATTGTGCGACGATTTCCGTCACAAAGCCCCCCTAGACTCCACTTCTCACGGGAAGGCCGAGTTGAAAGAAAGCACAATCTAGCCACGACTGCGCGCTGTACGCTTCTCTTCTTATGGTCTGGACCAGGGATCTAGGACTAGGGATCCGGACCACCTCCTGCCCTATTTCTCGTGCAACGTCGGAAGGGAGGTTGGCGGCGGCCACCAGCAACAGACGACATTCCCTGAAAATGTTCGACTCGTTTCTGGATTGGTCGGCCGTCGCCGGTGACCCAGCCGATGAAGCCCGTACTTCTGGGACAGTACGGTGTTCGCACCCAACCCCCCGATTCTGTGTCGGTTTGCGAGGTGGTCTAACCACGCTCGTAGAGGCGTCAACGTCCATCGGGTTGGGTCGTCGCAAGCCACTAGGCCCAGCCTTCGGTGACTGCTTCTTACGAGGTTTTGGGGACGGGGTATCCGTCCTTTTCTTCCCGACTGATGGTTTGGCAGGGACTGACTGAGCACCGCTCTCTTCTCGTCCCTGCCGAGATGATCCGGCTGCTGACTCGTTGGCTGAGGGAGTAGTTTGACTCTCTTGGTACTCCCTCAACTTCTGGTCTGCCTTAGCTTGGACGACAGCACTGAGGGCAACCTTCATCTGTTCGAAGGGCCCCGTGATGTCTAAGCCGAAGGCAGCAGCCTGGCGGCGAGTCGCCTCTTCTACCCGGCGACCCACCACCACTTTCGCATAGGAGGGCTTGGGCCCAGAAGCCTTCACAAACGAGCCCTTCTTGGGTCCCTCCCTGCGGGTGGGCGTCTACATCCGCCGCTTTTTAAACTCGTTCTGACTGTCCCATTGTTTCGATCGCTTCGGTCTCTGCTGAGTTACAGGGACCTTGGCAACCGAAACCTGGGAAGCAGACGTCGAGAACAGTGAGTATCCCCGCTTTTGGATCCAGATGGCATAGGATCGAGAGCATCTTGGACATATATCGATTGCAGGGCCGCGCACTCCCGGTGGCTGTGGTCCATCTCCCAGCACTTAAAGCACGGACGATCCCCCTAGTAATGACTGGACCGGATGACGATGGTCCAGCCTTGGCTCGTTCCGTCAGGGTCTCGACCCCAACATCGAGTTTCCCTGCGGTTGATGGGACTATGACGGACACAGCTCCCGCCCTCAAGCACGGGCTATCCGTCACTTGAGGGTTGTCTGGGACTCCTGACTCATAGTCATCCATCGTCAACTGCCGTTTGCCGCTGCTCTTCTTCTTCTTGCAGCGTGGGCGATTATCGGCGGCGGCCTTTTGCCGCTCTCGTTCTGCCTCGCGTAGATCTTCTACGTAGTCGGCGGGGTAGATATTGGTGGACGACCCCAGTGCTAACACCGCTGGTACGTCCACCTCCATCTGCTCCACCTGGATCGTATCACCCGATGACGGCATATCAATCGTCGAGGTCCGGGATGTTCCTTCTATCTCGATGAGTACTTCGTCGATCTCCCGCACGGACTGGTCACATCCAGCGAGTGGGTCATCAACGGGCACCTCGAGACAGTCGGAGGCCACTCCGACTACCTCTTCGGCAACACCCGACGTCGGAGTGTCTTCCCCCAGCAGAATGATCAGAGACGACGATGGATCAACACCGTCTCCTGCCTCCAGGTCACGGTTCTGGTCCATCGGGGAGCTGAAAGAATACAAAAGGTTAATTAGTCATAATTAAAAGTAAATTACGAATCAGGGAGGATTACCCATTCACACAAGTATTCTCAAACATCACACTCTCGATGCATGACATACAGTTACCAGGCCCAACCTTCGATAATTGTCCTTATGCGAACCGATACGTAACCCTTACTGCTCTACTTGACAACCCGAGGTCGTACATACCTTTTTACATCAGATATATGTACCTCGGTCCGTTTCCGACCAGACTCTTCTAGTCTCAGAATTACTGGAGATAGTACTTCTTTAACTTCGAAGTGTCCGTCATACTTTGGTGCCAGTTTAGCAGATATGCCCTTCGCACCTTGGGTAAGCGTTCGGCACTTCCTCATGACTAGATCTCCTACCTGAAACGAGGCAATACGTCTGTTTCTGTTGTAGGTCTTTTCTTGGCGTCTTTGCTCCTCGTCAATGTATTTCTTGACTAACTCGCGTAGAGCATCAAGTCTTTTAAGTCGATGTAGCCATACTTCGGAGTTGTCCAGGATCTTAAGGTCCTGTTTTTTCACTTTCCTGCGGAGACTCTTCACAGGTTGTGGATGACGACTGAAGATTAAGAATAATGGTGAGACTTTTGTTCTTGACTGCATTGCCGTGTTTATTGCATGGCGAAATTCGTGCAAGTGTGTGTCCCACCCATGATGATCCGAATCCACAAACGTCACAATCATCGTTTTTAACGTTCTATTAGTTCTCTCCACCGGGTTGGCTTGTGGTCGGTAAGGAGGGGTTCTGACATGTTTTATGCCATACTCCTCCAGCATTCGCGACATGATGCCGTTGATGAACTCAGTCCCATTATCCGTTATTAGGAAATCTGGAGTTTCCCAACGGAAGACTACGAGTTCCTCGAATGCTTTCGACACCGACTTACCGGTCGCCGTACGTAATGGTTTGAGCTCTATCCACCTTGTAAACAAGTCTTGAAATACTATGATGTATGTGTATTCACTTTTACTACGTGGAAGCTCCATTACGTCTGCTGCCACAACAGCCCAGGGTCTCTCAATGTTCCATTTACCCATCAAGCCTTGAGGACCTGCTTGAGACGTCTAATAGCTCTGACAGATCAGACACTGTAAAACAAATTGGCGGGTATCGTGGTAGATACCTGGCCAATAATAGTCTCTTGCAACACGTTCGTAAGTCTTTTCGACTCCCATATGACCCATGGATGGGTGGAAATGAGAATCTACTAAGACTTGGTTCCTCTGCTCTAAGCGTAGAACAAGGCGCCAGCCTTCTTCTCATTCTGTTACAGAGTCCAAGAGTTTATCACTTGTAAGACGATATAGCATATCATCATCAATTTTCCACTCCGGAATATTTTGAGGGCATGAGCGTTCATCGTTTAATCTAGCAATATACCATGGGTATGTAATTACTTCGTACGAGGCAATCTCTTCTTCGTCGGGGTCTGGGTTGACGGCACGAGAAAGCGCAGTACATAGTGCAAGGTTCCTTTCTTATGCACTATTTCAAAGTCCCATTGCTGCATTTTCAAGTATCCATCGTGCCAACCTACCCGACGGCTCTCTGAGATTTTTGAGCCATCTGAGAGCACTATGGTCGGTCACAGCCGTGAATCGATAGGCCTCAATGTATGGTCTCAATCTCTTAATAGCCCATATGAGAGCCAAGCATTCCTTTTCCGTTGTCATGTAATTACGTTCAGCGCGATTTAATAATCGGCTGACATAGACAATCGGATGCTCGAAACCCTCGTCGTCCAGTTGCGTCAACACCGCACCTCTTGCTAAGTCACTAGCGTCACTTTGGATGGTAAATGGCTTAGACAAGTCTAGACGGGCTAATACAGGCGCTTCAGCTAAAGCGACTCTAAGCTGATTAAACGCCTCCTCCTGCTCCTCGCCCTATTCCCAAGCCTGGTCTTTACGCAGTAACTTTGTAAGGGGAGCTTTGATGTCAGCTTCTCGATTAATGAATCGAGAATACCAGCCTACCATCCCGAGGAAGGATCTCAGCTGTTTGATATTACGAGGAGTAGGGTAGTTAAGGACTGGAGCGAATCGTTCCTCATCAGGCCTCAAGCCGTCCGCGTCCAATTTGTACCCAAGGAACGTTACGCTATAACAACAAAACTCACTTCTCTCGATTCACTTCGAGTCCAGCGTCATTCAACGTCCTTAGTACGTATTCGAGCCACTTTAGATGGTCCTCAAAAGTTTCGGTAATGACGATCAAGTCGTCTAGGTAACCAAACACATGAGGTTCCACCTTAGGCCCGAAAATTGCATCTATAAGTCGTGCAAAGGTCATAGGAGCATTTATGAGGCCAAAGGGCATTCTGATCGTACAAGAGAGACCATGGCGCCAGGATCGAAAAGTGCTTTTAAAGTCCTTTCCACCGAGTCGTACCAAAAAGAATAGCCGGTTATCCGATTGGATTCCAGCAATCATCTGATCGGTTTGACTATCGTCGTTAGGAGTCGATGCCGTGTGCGTCATTTTAGACGTACTTGGTACGGCATCTGCCCCCCCCCCTGAACTGTACTTCTGGGCAACGAGTTTGTACGGTTCATGTTATTCCTACCATCGATAACTACCTTCTCCACCAAGGGCTCGTTGTTGAGAACAATTTCTTTCTCCACCAAGGGCTTCTTGTCCTCTTTACTAGGTGTGTCACAATGGGGTGACGATGAGCAACAACCAAGGTCGTTCACTCCGATGGTGCTAAGCGGCTGAGATAATGATCTCTTTACGCCTTCTTCACCAGTTATATCTCTGCTACCAGAGTTAATATTCCTTTGGAGTTCTTTAGCCCAATCTTTAGCCTTACGCTTTTGTTGGTCTAATAAGGTTCCTTGTTCTATTGTACCTTGCAAAGCTCGGGTGGGATTGACAGGTTGTGTTCTAAGAACTTTTCTCTCAGACTCTGACTTTAACTCAGACTTACTTTTAACACCAACTTCGGTCTGAGAGGGAATTTGATCTTCGTTAAGGACTTTAGAGAAGTCAGCAAATGATTTGCTAGGCTTCTTAAAGAGTTTAGAGGGTTCTCCAACCTTAAACTGTTGCCCTTGTAAATCATGCGGTTTATTTACTACAGTGCAGGGCGCCTGGGGCAGCTCGAGTACCCTGCGTTCAGGTTTCCCACGTTTTGGAGGAATCTGACGCAGTTAGGACATGTTTGGAGTGTAACGCCACTAGTTCCACACAGCTGGCACTCCTTTGCTACCAATTCGGTAGAGCACTGTTCAGCGGAGTGCACAATGTTTCCACATCGGTAGCATGTTCGGCTCGGGCAATCTGACGACCTATGACCGACTTTTTGGCATGTGAAACACACGCCGACAAAGTTGGTGCTCAGGTTCGTTGGGTTTACTGCCGTAGCCTGTGGTTGCACATACCTCACCAAGTTTTGTGCCATTTGCGGAACAAAAACATTTTGCTGGGGCAGTTGAGAATTCGTCAAAGCACGTCTTTCTCTTTAGCCCGAGCTCTATTTTTGTTGCCCAGGTGACTGTTGAGAAACAAGCACATACGATACGGATTTCGAATCGGAGGCACTCACTCCATTATTCGATTTGCCGTATCGTTTCTGAAAACTATTAGCGACGTTGGAAGTACCGTACACAGCGGCTGCTTCGTATTCGCTTGAAGAAGAGTTTGGTGAGTTTTTCGCACTTTTCTTGCTCTTTTTCTTAATAGTTTTCTTAGACGACTGTTTATCCGAATGAGAAGACTCATCCTTACTCTTTTCGGTAACAGTTGCCACTTTACCCGAAACTCGTGCTCCACCACTCTGTTTCGGAAAAGCTTCTGGTACGAGCTTCTCGCGCTTAACGTTGGAACTGGAGAATTTCGTGTCCCATGTTAAATGCTGCTCGTACTCTTTACCGTAGCTTGTCAAATCAGAAAAATTCCTGATTTGTCGCACTGGTATGTACCTACGGTAATCTGGCTTCATCTGCGAGAACGGCATCTTCACCTGTTTTTCTAGTGAAGAAGGGCATTTAAACTTATTTACGATTGCTCTGAAACAGTTCAAGAACGTCGTAGCCTTTTCTCCCTCATTTTGTGTTCTTGATCCAAGTTCCATGAGTAAATCTTCGTCATTTATGATACGGCCATACTCATTTAGAAACTCGATCTCAAAATCACGCCAATCTCGAAGAGATGACTGAACTGTTCTATACCAGAACAGAGCTGATTTTGAGAACACATTGGGCAGGGCACTGAACATCCTGCGATCTGAGAACTCGTTGTCATTTCTGAAGTCGTGCAAACGGTTCAGAAACTCTTCCGCGTCCTTTTTGGTCTCACCATCAAAGGACATGTTCCAGATACGCAGCTCTCGGGCGCAGCCTGTCCGATCGTGCGTTTGGTTATCGTCTTCACGATACCTTGGCCTGGCCTCTTAGGAGTCTCTTTCCCGACGGTCGTCTCCATTATACGTCCAGGAACTCATACCTCTACTGGTAGAAGGATTCCTACTCTCTTGTCGGCCTTCAGCCGCACTACGGGAATCTTTGTGACCTTGCTCCGGATTTTCCGGCTGTGCTCGGTCGTCGAATTTACGGTTCGAATGACGTTTATGAGTGCGTCTCTCCGTATATTCATCACGACGTTCATCGTTGCTTAAGGCTCTACTCACAGAACAATGGTATCGTGGCTTTCTGTTTGGAGTCGTGTACTCACGCCTCTCTCTTCTATCTTGTCCTTCACAAGTCTCAGAAGAGGTATCACGACGTCTCTGTTCAAAACTCGGTTTTTCGTAAGATTGAACACTGACGTCATTAGGAAGGTCAGATCCATTTCTATCATCAACAAATTGACGTTCGGTTGTGTTAGCCTCGGGTTGCCTGTTGTCGTATTGTCTGGAGGTGTATTCTCGTGACGTACGACGGTCGGCTTCCGCCTGCGAACCCAAGTCAAAATATTGTGTTGGCACTTCACTCTCTCTAGAGTCAAGATGTTCGCTGTTTCTTTGCTCCCCAATTGGGAGGTAATGTGCGGGTGCATAAAAACCTCCGAATTGAGCAGTCGTCACGGTCGTAACCGTCGACGTAGTGGTTGTGCATGATGTTGCAGCCACCGAAACAGGAACATAAGGGATTGCAGTCGTGGTCATGTTTGCTCCCAGTACCTCACCAAACCGTTTAGTATAGCACCTGTTGATGCCAACCTCGGGCTTTGTGCAGTACTCATTGGCGAGTTTCTAGACTGACCACTTGGTGACAGAGCACCATCTTCTTCAGGAATGGGTGCTCTGTCACTAGCAACCCTTTCGCGATCCGACATTTCGGACTCGCAGGAAACTTCCGTTCCTGATGGGACCACACTCCCTTTCCTGGAACGAGGTTTCCTAATTTCCCATAGTTCCTGACATACAAGAGGTTTATGCGCAGGCTCTGCCCTTACATTCTCATCGTTTTCAGGGAACCATGGTATTTCCAGATTAATGTCTACACATCTTATCCGGTGACGCAAAAGGCGTTCGCGGCACTCCGCCTCTTCGCCATTTGCGTTTAAACTTAGATGCTCCAATTGGGCATACACTGCCTCAATCGGAAGCTTCTTCGTTTCCCGACGAATATCCCTAGCTATGCGTGATTCACGCATAATCTGGGTCATTCGGGCTTCATAGCTGCTGGCCATTATTTTTTTGACCAGCAGCAGCCGACGTGTTACGTCGGGAGAAGTACTCGCAACCGGGATTTCAGATGAAATCCCTAGTGTTTCAAATACTTCGGAAGTATCCAATTTTCACTTGGAAATTATTTTATTGGACTCACCACAATAAAATAATTATTACTCCCAACGAGTAAAAAAAAATTTGGTGTCGGCTTAATTACAATAAATTGTAAAGATGCACCGACTAGTGTACCAACAAAATTAATTCACTTAATCGAAATCCAAAAGATTTTCCTTAATCGAAATTTATTTCGTACTTAGAAGGACAAAATAATTAAATTTTGTTGGTTAAAGTTGTGGCAAATCACACACTTAATACTTGCACCAAATTTAAATTAATTATTTAACTTACTCACAAGTCTAAATAATTAATGTTTATAATAGTGTATTGTGACTCACACACACTAAGACTCTATACAATTGCTTCTGCAAGCACAAATAATTATTAACAAAAAAAAATCTTCAAATTATTTCAATATCGTCGGTAATTTACCAGTAATAGTAAATTTAACGATTTCCCAAAATATATCTCTCGCCAGTTATAATTCAAAAGATTCCTCACTGGCGAAAAGAATTTATTTTGTTATGGAAATTGAAATAATTAAAGTTTGAAATTATTAATAAATACAGAAACAACAAATTATAAAGGAAGAAAAGAAAAGCAATAAAATTAAATTATTTATCTCGCTAACGAGCCTAAATAATTAATTTTAAAATAAATATAAAAATAAATACAGTGTCTTGTGATTCACACACACACCAAGACACTATTTATTATTTTACTTATCCAAGCCCAAAACAAAAAAAATTTTCCTTTATAATTTACACTACACTACAAACACAAATTTAATTAAATTATTTCAAACAGTAGGGGTATTTACGAAATGTTGTAAATCCCGTATGGTTTGCAACAAAAATAATTATTTCACTAATTGTCGTCCGAAACGACAATTTTTTTAGCGAAATATATTTATTTTATCCTAAGAAGGACTAAATAAATAATTTATGTTGCTACCAAGTTGAAATAATTTATATTTCCTTTTTTTAAATAAATTGAACGAAAAGGAAATGAAAGTTTAATTATTTAAGTTGCTACCAAGTTTAGACAATTAAATTTATACACCGAATAATTTTACGCAAACACACCAAAAAAAAATTATAACCAATTATTTAACTAACAAACAAGTCTAAATAATTGGTAAAAATGTATGGAGATATAAGTTAAACACACAAAAAGAGAAAATAAAGTTTTTTTACATATATTAAAATTTCACAGCAAATAACGGATACAAAATATTAGGCTAGATGCCGATCATTAAATTACATGCAAAAAAAATTTAATTATTTAACTCACTCTCGAGTCAAAATAATTATATATTATTACTCTCGTATCATTGCGGAACAATCACACAAAGATACTTAACATTAATTGTTGAATAGTCTAAACAATTAACACGAGTTATAAAAAAAAATTTTTCGCACACTCATAAATTTTCAAAAATATATTACAAGTATCGTGAACAGTAATACTTAATAAATACCAAATATTAAATGAAGTAATCACTGTCAGATAATTGTAATACAAAAATAATTTTAATTATTTTACTCACACACAAGTTTAAATAATTAATATTACAACTATTGTAACTTTGCGTCTGATTCACACAATGTTACTTAATGTCAATTATTTAACTTGCAAACAAGTCTAAATAATTAACAAAAGTTGCAAAATATATTTTATTCACACACAAAAAATGTTACATTTTTTTTAAATATTAATAGTAGCAAATAATAGACAATTATTAAATCTTTTTACTATATATATAATATATGTGGGTCAGGGAGGAGAGAAAGCAAAAAAAAATTTCGATATCGGACACGCAATAACAATAATTAAATCGCCGCGTCCCGTATATAAAGAAAACAATTATTTACATTTTCTTTAAACGGGAGGAGGTGTGGGGCAGCTACCTCTCCCGAAAGAATCTCTTTTAAACACTCTCACACCAATAATAAAATAGATTCTGCAGTGGAACGAATTTATTTTATTAAAGTAAAAAAAATAATTCGCCGCTGTGGTTTCTCTCGGCGAAACCAGCTGCGAAGACTATTCACGCGAAAGGGCTAGGCGATCGCGCTATCTCTCTCACTCACACACCGTATAGCCCGCCTAGCACCTAACTCCGATTTCCCCGCGACTAGGCATTCTCTCTCTCACTCCCACTCGCGGGCGCAATCGGAGAGAGCCGATGATGATCGGCTCTCGCGAAGTCTTCCCCGTGCGCTTTTCGGGGGGGGGGGGGGGATTCTCGCTGCCCGCGATCCGCGGCGCAAGTTACTCTCTCCCTACTTTGCCGCTCCCATACAAACTATGCAAAGATCTCCCGTCAAGCTTGCGATCGGTAGAGACAGATCTCGGTGAGATCGGGCGCTTCCGGCTGAACATGGTCGCACGCGAACTCTCTCCCGATACACCGGTGTACATCTCTCCTCGATACCCGAGCAAGAGGGGGAATACACCTGTATAGAGACGCGTCTCACACGCTGTCTCACGCGCTCTCTCTCTCTCTCTCTCTCTCTCTCTCTCACTCTCTCTCTCTAACTCGTACAACTCACTCTCTATCACTCTCTCTCTCTCTCTCTCTCTCTCTCTCTCTCTCTCTCTCTCTCCTCTCTCTCTCACTCTCTCTCTCTCTAACTCGTACAACTCACTCTCTATCACACTCTCTCTCTCTCTCTCTCTCTCTCTCTCTCTCTCTCTAACTCGTACAACTCACTCTCTATCACTCTCTCTCTATCTCTCTTTCGCTCTCTCTCGTAAACTCAACCCACTTACGTTTCGCCGCGACACTGCTCGCACGCGAAAAGATAGCTGACAACCTTTTATTTTAATTTAAAATCAGTGCGACAGGTTTCACTCCCAGGAACCGCTGTTCGAGTACCGTTGTACTCGAACACACTCCCGATGTACACACACACACAAGGGAGGGGGGAGGGTTACGATAGTGAAGTCAGGTACTCACCGGTGATGCTCCTCGGGGATGACCCAGCCGATCTTCGGCGACTGGTCGACCTCCTTGACAAGGGGACGACCGGTGGTTGAGGTGGTGAAGGCGGCCCTTGCCGTGACGAGTGAGTCGCGATCCGCGGTATCACACGCGCACGACCCCGTCCTTTGATACACACACACAAAACTACACGGGACACACGTGTTTGTCCACCCGGGTCTCCGCACTTAGTTCTGCTCCGGAACAACCGTTCACAGAGCTTAATACAGAGATGGGTGGAATGCACTCTTGGCACTCACGAGCAGTACAATTCGGGTATACAATATAATAATCCGTCCCGATCGACGGATCATTACACACTGATTAGGCGATCGCCTAATTTCTCGAAAAAGGGATGGGAGTGGGGAAACTCACACACTCTTTCGCGGTTCTATCCCTACGTATAGTCGCGCGCGTAATTGTACACTCGTAGAAAAATAAACAAGTGTCATCGGTTGGCCTTGACATACGAAAGGCTCCGACGACTTACAATTCGCTAATTTAAATACTCTATTCGTCGTGAATAGATGGTGTGACGATTTCCGTCACAAATTGTATAATAATATTTGTATTTTTAGCAGCTTACAGGCGCTTAGATTGATACTGAAAAATGTGGATATACTTTTCTACCACTCCAAGGTAAGTAACCTTAATGATTTAGACCCACTCTGGAAAATTATAGGCAGTTTCTGACTATAAAAATTCATCTTTTAGACAGTATTATGGTTTCCAGAATCCGGAGCAGAATTGCTGATTTTTACTATTTAAGGTTTAAATGGCTTACAAGACTGTGACAGCATACATTTGTGTCTTTAAAAGTATTTTTAATAAAAAGTTCAGAAAATTTTACAAAAAAAGTCATATTTATGTTTTTAGTGAAAAATACATCCCCTGGGAGCTGCAAATTCATGAAAATGGGCATATAATGCAAAAAAGTGCTAAAATGTCTACTTTGACTCTCTGCAACTTAAAATAATGGCCTCGAAAAAATCTGAAAAAAATCAGAACTACTGGATACCTCTAAAACATATTCTCACAGTTATAGCAATATTTATTTTTTTCTTCTTCTATGTCACAGAGAACCACCCATTTATATATATTGTGCTTCAGAGTAGAAACAGTATGTAATAATTATATTTAATTAATTTACTTATTTGATTATTGATTACCTCATACCACGGGGTTTGTAGATAATTTGTTATGGTAGTAGAAGTAGTATTTTGTGAAGTTTGCCGTTTCGAATAACCCCTTTGAAGCAGGTCGGTGTTAAAAATTTTTTAATATTCTATTTAACCGCCGGATTATTAATTAATATGACCAAACACGTCGAACAGATGCATGAATTACTTGAGGGTACCGCCGGTACAGAGATACGTAATATGAAACGGATGATCACCAAGCTTGCGGATGAACAAGTTGGTCTAGAGTTAGCGTTATGTCAAATGTGTGGTATCGGATCAAGCGCTGCGTTGCGGGACAGATTATTGCGTGCCCGATTGTGGGAAGCAGATCCGAATAATGATAATATTCTGTGGTACAAATGGGGCGAGGACCATGCAGAGATACGCAAAGCGTCGGTAAGCGCATGTGTTTTCCGAGTCAAGGTGATAACGTCAGTTGATAATGCCGTCATGTAGAGACGGAGGTGGAAAAAAGATAGCTGATACCTCAGATAAACGAGTTTGTGATAGAGAAGTGGTAACAACTGATAACGAAAGCCCTGCTAACAGTGAGGTGGCTAGCGAGTTGCCGCCAAGCGGGACTGATAGAGGAAGAGCTACCGAAGAAAGGATATCTCGAATACAACGGTCATGGGTCTGCCGATTACGTCATTATTGGCATTACCAAAATTTAGTTACACGCCGGCACCTCTCACCATTCCGCCGTAATCGTGTGATTATATTCGTCAGCATCCGCCCGAATATGATGCGCTAATGACGCAAATGTGTGTATTTTCTGCCAGCTCTAGCAAGGTTTCATTGGTAGAGAGAAGGAGGGATAAAGAGAATTGATTCCGAATGGTCCCAGGAAATCAAATACGAAAAAGAAAAGCATCGTTCCCGCTGAATTAGATGCGTTCGTACAGTTAGGCTTTTCTGATACTGAGTCAAGTAACTCCAGTACGGAGAGAGTAAATCATAAGAAGAGAAAGAGCTTTAACGTCGACGAAGGCTGAGAAGTTGAAGAGTAAGAAGCCGTTGAGTATTGTAAACTCTACGAGATGCAGTGAGGCGATAAAACCGATTGATCTGAAAGACGTGGAGTCAGCCGAATCTGATTAGTCTGGAAGCGATTCCCAAGAAAACGCGGATGGAATGGAATATCCCGCCCCTGAACGATAAAGAGAAACACGAGGTGTGCCAAGACGGTGAGAATATAGCTACTACATCGGACGATAATAGAACTTTCCCAGAACTGAATCTTGAAGGAGAGTGTTATAATGCCTTGTTTGTTCCAGGAGCTATGATTTCACTCGCTGGACCGAAGGTAATCGACAGATCTTTATGAGCCGGCTGGAACCATGTGAAACAGCAATCAAAAGCGAAACAAGACACGTTCGCCGAGTAATAGGGATCCTAAATATCAATATAAAGATAGACGGATACACAGAAATAATAATTAAAAATGTCTTAAACTATCATGTCATATTAAGCATAGATTTCTGCCGAATTTTCGACGTAGACATCCGCCTAGGTCGAGGAGAGTGGCATGCATGAGAAGGAAAATGGAGAACTGTCGCCGCCTTAGCCGTAGACGGAGAAGCGATAATATATGCCGAATGCCGTAACCGTCGGATACTTTCGGTGCAACCAATCTAACCGATCATCACCACATTGATGTTGGAGATGCATCATCTATAATGCACAAGGTTCACCGGTTATCGTCAAGGATGTTAGACATTGCACGAGATGAAGTCAACAAGGTGATGCGTAATGATATTATTAAGAGATCGAAGATTAAGTAAATAAAATTTGAAGTGTGCAATTGGATCCGACGCCCGTGCGAATAGTAGTTTCGCGAACGAATCGTTTATTAGGAGAGTAGTAGTGTAGCGGAATACAGTCACACCGATTTATGGATAATATAATTGAGGGTGAATTTTGTTTCATTGGGTAAAAGTAGTTGAAACAGAAGTGGTAATAAACCAAAGGACACCGGAGTCACTCGGTTTAGGAGGGGTCTGTTTGTGACGTTGTAAACATGTACAACGTACAATATATGCACATGACTAAATATAAATCATGTGCCTACATAATTTAAAACATATAGATCACGATCGCGTCGCAGGTAGCGGATCTCTCGCCGGCGGACCAAAGTCCACCGATGCACTTATAATATTATTAATACCCACGGTACGGGTATGTTACCGTGTGCCCGGTACCTGGTGAATCTGTGTATGCCGATACAAGCCTAATAACGGCCGAGAGGAATCATCCCACAATATCTGGCGCACCCAATGCCGACGTAAGCAGGACGGGCGGTTAAGTGACGGGAGATATCACACAGGTGGCGCGCGTACGAACACCTTGCGCAACTAGTCAAGGGAGCGCGGGTGCTCCCCACCTTATATCCGTATACCGAGGAATGCGGCATCGATGGCGATGAGCGTGCTGCACTAGACGTGATGCGCGAGAAGAAGATATCACTCGATTAACAAAAGTGTTACGCGCGCGGTGAGTTCAAGTAAACGATCATCAGTGGGAAATTGGGAGAGACCACGCGGAGCGAGGGGAAGCGTGCGAGAAAAGTAGGGCGAGAAAGGTATACGGCGGTGTGTAGGAATTACATATATATGGCGCGCGCACACATACGCACGCGTAAATCCTATTGTATAGCGTACGCACATATACATACTTGTTGGTCGTGAGATGAGGGTATACGCCGGCTGTATTGGAGTTTAATTAACCTTTTAAGGACGGGACTGGGCGATATATCGACTACTTTGGTATCATATTATTTTGGAATTGTTTCGGGGGTAATATTATATGTTGTGACGGAAATCGTCACACAATCTATTCACGACGAATAGAATATTTAAATTCGCGAATTGCAAGTCGTCGGAGCCTTTCGTATGTGAAGGACAACCGACGACACTTGTTTGTTTTTGTACAAATGTACAATTACGCGCGCAATAGTACATAGGGATGAGAGCGCGAGTGTGTGTGTGTGTTTCCCACTCTCATCTCTGTTTCGGAAATTAGGCAATTGCCTATTCAGTACATCCCGATCCGCCGCTCGAGGCGGACAAAAATCTATCCGGTGCCGATTGATATAGTTTTTCCAGCTAAGAAAAGGCGCGTGAGGCGCAAAGCCGTCGAGTTCCGGATTATCCTCGCGAGGTGTACCGCGAGTGATTTGGTGAGTGAGTAGGACGGGAAGTGTGTGAGTGAGTGTGAACGCGAGGCACTCGCCGCGGCACAGGGCCGCCTCTCCAACACCGCTGCCGACGTTGGTCCTCCGTTACCCAGGAAGACACAGGAACACGGATCGGCTGGGCCATCCACGGGGCGCATCCCGGTAAGTTTCATTTATATTACCACGCGTTCCCCCCTTACCCCGACTGTATATATGTGTGTACATCGGAAGTGTATTCGGGTACGCCGGTACCCGAATAGCGGAGATCGGGGCAAAGTCAACCGCAGGCGAGGATCTCGATCCGGTTGACTCCCGAGACTTCCGCCCGCGCGAAGTAACATTGTCGCTGCACGAGGCCTGGATGGCCATCTTGTTAATTAATACATTAAAATAAATGCTTCTTTTATTTTTATTTTAATTAAGTGTGTTTATTTTATTCTCCCCGCTCCTGCCGACATTCATTAATTTTTATATCGTGTCGAGGCAAGGAGGATTGCCCGAATCCTCCACACCGATCGTCTCAGCGAACTCGTGTTCCTGGCGACAGCCCGCAGTTCGCGATAAATTAAATAATTGTGTGCGCGGTATTGGGCAACGCGGCCCAACGGTCAATTTTAATTATAAAATCTAATTAAAATCACCGGGTACGCGAATACTACGTCACAATGTTGAATACATTAAACATAGCGTTACAAAATTGTATCGTTCGGTAATATGTATATGTATATGTATATAATAATATCGGTATCTCCGAACTAAATGCTTTACTTTTAGAATAAAGCAGGCCTATCGTACTCTTTGTCTACTATGGTTGGTGGAATTTCCCAGAGCACGGCCTTTTAAAATAATTAAAGACGTTTCGTCCTCGATCTCCAGCTTGGATTCTTCTTGGATCCTTTAATTATTTTAAAAGGCCGTGCTCTGGGAAATTCCACCAACCATAGTGGACAAAGAGTACGATAGACCTGCTTTATTCTAAAAGTAAAGCATTTAGTTCGGAGAGACCGATATTATTATATACATATACAAATACATATTACCGAACGATAAAATTTTGTAACAAATAACTCTCGATACGGTCTAAAAATTCGCGCTCTGGCTGGTGGCTTTTCCCACCACCAGAGGGAGACGACTATCTCTCTACACTCGTTGGAGAGATCGTCGTCTATTTTCTATATATATAGCCGCAGAACATCTTGCTGGCGTCGCATATCATCTTGCGACAGGCGTCTAAGGTAAGATCTCCAGTTCCTTACTGAGGAGTCCAAGCTGGAGATCGAGGACGAAACGCCTTTAATTATTTTAAAAGGCCGTGCTCTGGGAAATTCTACCAACCATAGTGGACAAAGAGTACGATAGGCCTGCTTTATTCTAAAAGTAAAGCATTTAGTTCGGAGAGACCGATATTATTATATACATATTAAACATAGTGTTATCATTCTAAAAAGTATATTTGATTAATAGTGATTTCAAGGTCAACTTTTTTATTCGGTATTTCGACATGAAAATTGGTATACCAACGTATTTTAATGCTTTGAATACGAAACAAATAGTGTTGCGTTTGATGAAATACATTTTCACAGTGATTATTTTAACTATTTATTACTATTAGTTTCTTCGCAGATCAATACATAGTTATTTTGTCTTGCATATAAAAGATGAATTTGAATGTTTTCTTGGCCTTTCAATTCTAATGGGCCATATTCGAAAAGGTGACTTGAAAGACTATTGGTCTAAAGATCCTCTGCATTATACTCCAATTTTCGGTTAAACAATGTCTCGTGATAGGTTTCTTGCAATCTTACGCCATTTACATTTTCATGATAATGAAGATACCTCGGAAATCGCTCATTATCCTTTAGTGAAAATGAAACCAATAATAGACTATCTACAAAGTAAATTCTCAGCAGCTCTTATTCCAGGCAAAAATTTGTGCATAAATGAAAGCCTAATATTATGGAAAGGCAGGCTTCGATTCAAGCAGTATATTCCTTTGAAAATAAATCGGTTTGACATCATACTTTTCTGAATTAGTTGACTGTGAGACTGGATTTATTTTGGGTTTTATTGTCTACACGGGAGCTGATACTGATTACAGAAGTTTGATTTTGGTGTTACTGGAGATATTGTCGCTCATTTCTTACAACCTTATTTTTACGAGGGTCATGTCATATACATAGATAACTGGTATACATCTCCCATATTGGCAGTATTTTCGCAAGATCGCGATACGGGAATGTGTGGCACGTTAAGAACAAATAGAAGAGGAATGCCAAAATTAGCGAGGTGAAGTTCAAGTTGCTCATAATAATTTGTGGATGACAAGCAGGTGGCAAGATAAGCGTAGTGTTTGCATGCTTACAACTATGCACGAACCTGAGTTCTGTACCACTGGCAAAACACACTATCAAACCAATGAGGATATTATAAAACCACGATGCATCCATGAATGCAACCAAAATATGGGTGGTGTTGACAATGTAGATAGACAATTGTCTTTAACCGAAACAGTTAGAAAAACAATGAAGTGGTATCGCAAGTTGTTTTTTTATCTTATTGATCTAAATTTATCTAATGCTCATTCTTTATATAAAATGAAAAATAAAGGACCAATGCCCTTTCCTTCATTCGATAGCATTTCTCATCTTGTTAGCCCTCCTACTCGATTAGTTGGTCGTCATTTTGCAAGGTTTGCTACAAGTCGATGGTGTCACTTGTGTGCTTTACGTAAAATTGCTAGTCGAACAAAATACATGTGCTCAGATTGTAATATTTCCTTATGCGTAGTTCCATGATACAAAAGAAAACATTATCATAAAGTCCAATATTTAGAGGTGAGAGGCAAGGGGACTCACGGAAATCAAGCACCCCAAAGGGATCAAATTTTCGTCACATCCACGCTGTTGATTCTGGGTCATACTAAGAGCGAAAACTAATATATTTTTTCATAATACATCAGTGATAAAAATGCATGTAATGCATATCATTTTTGGATATCATTTTTGGACTAAAATACTACAAGTAATGAAGTTGACCTTGAAATACAATTTTCAAGGACAAGGGTGTTTCCTGAACATTTTTTCATAGTTTTTTCGTATTCTGAGCATCCAAATACGTCTAAAAGCGTTCCTAACTCGCCAAATTAAATTTTTAACATTGGACTTTACGTTCCAGACGGGACTGGTCGATATATCGACCACCAATTTCGTCAGGCACTCCACGTGACATATGTTTTCATTTTATGCACAACTATTGTGTAAAAAAGTCAAATTTCAACGTCAAAATCCCCGAGCTTAAAAAGTTAATAAATTAAATTAAGTCTTACTGGTAATTATTCAATTGATAATTCTTGTACGCATCTGTACAGCTTGGGGTGAGTGGTAATTAGTTTTAGGATGTATATAGTTGTTAAGAGGTTCAATTATTATTTTTACTTAAGTGTATGAGTGTGTCGGAAGTAGTAATAGAGTTTATATAGACGGTAGGTACGGGGAAGCAGCACCGACTGGGTTATCGATAAAGTAATTTAAGATTTATATTGTGCGCCTTCCAAGTACCAAGGGTGATTGGCTTTGTGATCGAGTCAATAATTAATAGGATGGTGGTGACGTGAACCACTATTATTGGTTTATTGGCTTTCACAGTAATAAGATCAAGGTCGACTACGCGTATCGATCATGCAATCAGCCACCAAAATCAACCCCGGGAGATAAGAGTAATGATAGGATAGGCAAAGTTAACGATAGAGTGGAGAAAACTCCTTTTTTCGGGAGGATAAAGCCACGCCTCAAGCTGGATGATGAAGTCGATCTCGAGGATACGATGCCTGATCGTCCGGCCGAGCAGTCGTTAGGAGACAATTAGGAGTATTTATTTTAGGTAATAGTTAGGTTGAGTAGCCATTTTTGACAGAGTAAAATAAAGTATAAAGTTTCAGAATAAATCAAGGTTGAGGTTACAGCAACGGATTTCATTAATAAATATTTCTTAACCGCCGGACGTATACGGTTGTGGAAGAGATAGTGTGCACGTGTGAAAGTGGGTTGCGAGCGCGTTATTATTTATAAATTGGTGTCGAAATATGTAAGAATATTTTTATTTTGATTTATAATAAATTATTCTTGTTAGTCAAAGTTGAATTTGTAAGTATTTATTTAATATTTTCCTTTACTCTAAAGACCGTCGGTTCCGAAGCTGTTAGCCGTCGAGATTACTGGTACACGGAGTCGTGTGAAAGTGTCACCGCGTAATTTCGATAACTTTGCATAATTTTTTAAATTTTGTTATCAATATCGCCAGATGCCTACGTTAAATATAAATCAGCGAAACAGCTACTTTCAGCGTCGCTACGACTTATTATAACCGACCAAAATAGCTTCGCAGGTTTTGAAGCGTTCAAGGCATATTTTCGTTTTTTAAAAATTTTTCACGTTAGAACTCACGTGACAAATTTTTAACGATCGGAAATACTTCTAAAAATTAAAAATATGTCTGAAACTATTTAAAAACTTTATTGTCTGAGCCTATTTGAGAGGGGAGGGGTGTTATCACTTAAAAAGTGACTTCCTAAACTTACAAATTTATTTATTAATTGAGAAGATTAAGCAGCATTCCGACTGCAAAGTCAGATGAGATTTTGGCATAAAATCTCACGTGAGATTTTTTAAAAAGGGTAAACTTTTTGACGATCGGAGATTTATAAACAGTTTTTGATTTCTGTAACACATACATATGATTTTTAACGGTATTAGGTGAAAAAATCAAGGATAAAAATACTTGATATTTTGCGCCACTGGGCGATATAGTTGATCACAATATAATATTTTGATTTTTAGTAAGTAGATATAAACTATATTATATGAATAATTAATATATCAAGTTTATATATTTCGATATACTTCGCCATGTTTGATGTATTTGAATATATCTCACAAAACTTCCAATAATAACAAGTAAATTTTGAACTACGGAGGGAACCAACACTTACGTGGCTGCCCAAAGCTTTTACATCTTAATAAAAAGAGTAGTCTACATTGAGTAAGCGGTACGGCGGACTAACCCGAACAGCTACGGAACTGCCCGATGCTTGTGCATCACAGCGTCGTAGAACCAACGGTCTTTTTTACCCGCCAAGCGCTTTAATATGTTTCTCGTCGTTAAAAAGTAATTTACACTCTTTTTTAATTTTTTAAGACTTAATGTGTAACTGGCACTATGACAAACAAGTACTGACTAAAAAAATTTATTCTCCAAAACGTCATTGTTTAAGTATATTTAACATTATACGACATACAAGCCTGCGTCCGTACGTACGTACGTTCGTGTCCATATTCTTCACTTAATTTTAAGAGATCTTATATACCATTATTTAATACAATTAGTCGTGGTGCCAGGTACAAATTGAATACATAAAAAGTTATAATATCCACATCCACATCCACAGTATATTAAAATTTTATATCTATAATGAGCACCTTTCTGTGAATTTCCCCTTGTATTGTAAATAATTATAAATAAACATTACCTTTTTTTTAGGCTCAATGTGTACCTGGCACTATGCCAAACAATACTGAATAAAAAATTGTATTCGCTGAATGTAACTGTTTAATTAGTTTTAATATTATACGACGCACAAGTCTGCGTCTGTCTGCCCGTACGTACGTGACCAGTTACTTCACTTAATTCTACGAGATCTTATATGGCATTAATTAATAAAATCGCACAACCGAAAATAAATTTTTTGTCAAGAATTATTTGTCATAGTGCCAGATACAAACTGAATACATAAAAAGTTATAATATCTACATCCACATCCACATCCACAGTATATTTAAATTTTGTATCTAAAATGAGCGCTTTTCTGTGAATTTCCCCTTCTACTGTAAGTAATTATTGTAATGGTGCCAATGTAACGGTCACGCTGGGGATTAGGGCGTGGCGTCAAAGGCGAAATAAACAATTATATTAACATAAAATAATATTTATTACAAATATATATAAAATAGGTTTGGGCGCCAACCGCGTACTATCGCGGCGAATTTATGCGGTCAAGCTCGGCTGCGTGAGAGCTGCTGCTACCCGCTGCGCGAGGGGAGAGAAGGGGAGAAAAAGGGGAAGCACACTTACACGTTGGAGGAAATGCCGATATCCAATGCAGGCGTGCACCCACCTTATTAACGTGGAGATCGTCTCCTCGGATTTTGCTAGGTTCGGTAGGTTGCTCTGTCTCTATTTCACACACACACACACTCTCGAAATCTATGTAATAATCGGTCGGCCGATGTTGCCTCGATGGCGTCCCGATGAGCTCTCTCGAGCTCGGGCTCGTTTGCTGCTTCGTTGCTCGGGCCCGACGTGCGCGCGCAGCTTCTCGCGTCGAGTCGCCCGTCGGCCGCCGTAGTCTCGCGCGCCTCGTGTAGTGAGTGCTCGCGGCCATGTTTATCCAGGCGGACGATATTGCCTGAGCTGCTGCTTTCCACGGCGAGGACGGTGTTCCCGATGATGCTGTTAACCCGGTAAGTCTATATGATCGTTCCTTCGTGTTGATTTATCGGCTAATAGGTCCACTCTGTTACAGGTGCAGACGGACGGCCGATCCTCGAGTCTTCTCTCTGACTCGCTCTCACGGTGGCCGCTCAGCTGGTGCGCGTCGGATCATTTACTGCTGCTCTTAGTCGGTGCTGCGTGGCTGCGGGGATTTTGGCTGCTTCCTTGGTAAATATCTATCTCCCGAGGGAGTGCTGCGTATTTTATACTTATTATTATTTGAAAGTTATGGTAATGTTATGATTACCATAACCTCACTTCCAATCCTCTCCTAGCATGTAGTTGTCAGTTACTGTGTGCAACTACATGCCTCATTGTCTCCTTCTAATTGGATTATTATTCATTATTTAATTGTTTTACAGCTTCCTGGATTTCACGTTGCTGCTTATGCTGCACCGTCCGGCACCTTGAGCCATCGTAGGCTGCTTCATGTCCTGGTGCGAAGCCTCCTGGAAGTTGTATCGCCTCTCCTGACATGCTGCTTCCTTGTGCTAGGTGGAAGGAACCGAGAGAAGTATTGGGGATTTGGGGAGCTTCAGTTAGGCAAGGTAGGCTTAGAGATTAGAGAACGTGATTGTTTAATTACTTTTAATAATATACGACGTACAAGTCTGCGTCAATCCGTACGTACGTTCGTGTCCATATTCTCCACTTAATTTTAGGAGATCTTGTATATCATTATTTAATACAATTGAACAACGGGTGATAAATTTTTTGTCAAAAATCGTTTTTGTGGTACCAGGTACAAATTAAATACATAAAAAGTTATTATATCCACATCCACATCCAAATTATATTGAAAATTTATATAAAAAATGAGCACTTTTCTGTGAATTTTCCCTTCTACTGTAAATAATTATAAATAAACATTACCTTCTTTAGACTTAGTGTGTAACTGGCACTATGGCTAACAAGTACTGACTAAAACAATTATACTCCGAACGTGATTGTTTAAATTATTTTTAATATTATACGACGTACAAGCTTGCATCCGTCCGTAAGTGCGTACGTGTCCATTTTCTTCACTTAATTCTATGAGATCTTATATAACATTAATTGATAGAATTGCACAATCCAAAATATATTTTTTGTCAAGAATTCGTGGTGCTATGTACAAACTGAATACTGTGACGTGGTATTCGCGAACCCGGAAGGATTAATTAATTTATGTAATTAATAAAAACCATTGGGCCGCGTTGCCCAATACCGCGCACACAAGTTATTTAATTTTTCGAACTGCGGGCTGTCGCCAGGAACGCGAATTCGCTGGGACGCACGGTATGGAGGATTCGGGCGATCCTCCTTGCCTCGACACGATATATTTTAAATTAATAGGATGTCGGCGGGAGCGGGGAGAACAATAATTAAACACGATTAATTAAAATAAAATGAATAAAACATTTATTTCAGTAATTAACAATTTGGCCATCCAGGCCTCGTGCCGCGACAATGTTACTTCGCGCGGGCGGAAGTATCGGGAGCCAACCGGATCGAGATCCTCGCCTGCGGTTGATTTGACCCCGATTTCCGCTATTCGGGTACCAGCGTACCCGAATACACTCCCGATGTACACACTCTCATACACTCGGGGGCAGGGGGGGGACGCACGGTAATACAAATAGGACTTACCGGGATGCGCCCCGTGGATGGCCCAGCCGATCTGTGTTCCTGTGTCCTCCTGGGCAACGGAGGACCGACGTCGGCTGCGGTGTTGAAAGGCGGCCCTGTGCCGCGGCGAGTGCCTCGCGAACCGCGTCCGCACTCACACACTGACTTCCCGTCCTTATCACACACACCAAAAACACTCGCGGCTCACCTCGCGAGGACGTTCCGGGTTGTCGACGGCTTTGCGCCTCACGCGCCTTTTCTTAGCCGGAAAAACTGTATTAATCTCGACACCGGATAGTTTGTCCGCCTCGAGCGGCGGATCGGGACATACTAATAGGCATTTGCCTAATTTTCGAAAAAGGGATGAGAGTGGGAAACACACACACTCTCGCGCTCTCATCCCTACGTACTATTGCGCGCGTAATTGTACACTTGTAGGAAAATAAACAAGTGTCGTCGGTTGGCCTTGACATACGAAAGGCTCCGACGACTTACAATTCGACAATTTAAATACTTTATTCGTCGTGAATAGATTGTGTGACGATTTCCGTCACAAAGCCCCCCCCCTAGACTCCACTTCCCTCGGGAAGGCCGAGTCGAAAGAAAGGCACAATCTATCCACGACTGCGCGCTGTACGCTTCTCTTCTTATCTTTAATTGGAGGCTGCTTCAATGATTCTTCTTGCTTCGTATGATATTGACGTGGTATACAGTCACCAAGCCCAGCCTCCGCTGATTGTTCTCACGTACGCCGATACGTTTTCCCTACCGCTTATCATGGCAACCCGAGGTGGTACATATCTCTTCACATCGGATATGTGTACCTCGGTCCGTTTCCGACCAGACTCTTCTAGTCTCAGAACTACTGGAGATAGTACTTCTTTAACTTCAAAGGGTCTGTCATACTTTGGTGCCAGTTTAGCAGACAAGCCTTACGCACCTTAGGAAACTGTACGGCCTATTTAAATCATAAGCCTTGAGGACCTGCTTGAGACATCTTATAGTTCTGACATATCAGACACCGTAAGACAAATTGGTGGGTATCGTGGTAGATACCTGGCCAATAGTAATCTCTTACAACGCGTTCGTAAGTTTTTTCAATTCCCATGTGACCCATAGCTGGGTAGAAATGAGAATCTACTAGAACTCGGTTCTTCTGCTCTAAGGGTAGCACAAGACGCCAGCCTTCCTCTCGTTCTGATACAGAGTCCAGGACTTTACCTCTTGTAAAACGATATAGCATATCATCCTCAATTTTCCACTCCGGAAATCTTCGAGGGCATGAGCGTACATCGTTTAATCTAGCAATATACCATGGGTCTGTAATTACTTCGAACGAGGCAATCTCTTCTTTGTCGGGATCTGGGTTGATGGCATGAGAAAGCGCGTCCGGGACATAGTGCAAGGCTCCTTTCTTATGCACTATTTCAAAGTCCCATTGCTGCATTTCAAGTATCCATCGTGCCAACCTACCCGACGGCTCCTTGAGATTTTTGAGCCATATGAGAGCACTATGGTCGGTCACAGCCGTGAATCGATAGGCCTCAATGTATGGTTTCAATCTCTTAATAGCCCATATGAAAGCCAAGCATTCTTTTTCTATTGTCATGTAATTACGTTCAGCGCGATTTAATAATCGGCTGACGTAGACTATTGGATGCTCGAAACCCGCGTCGTCCAGTTGCGTCAACACCGCACCTATTGCTAAGTCACTAGCGTCACTTTGGACGGTAAATGGCCTAGAAAAGTCTGGACGGGCTAATACAGGCGATTCAGCTAACGCAACTCTAAACTGACGAAACGCCTCCTCCTACTCCTCGCCCCAATCCCAAGCCTGGTCTTTACGCTGGAACTTGGTAAGGGGAGCTTTAATGTCAGCTTCTCGATTAATGAATCGAGAGTACCACCCTACCATCGCGAGGAAGGATCTCAGCTGTTTGACATTACGAGGAGTAGGGTAATTAAGGACTGGAGCGACTCGTTTTTCGTCAGGCCTCAAGCCGTCCGCGTCCAATCCGTGTCACAAGTCGTGTAAACGGTTCAGAAACTCTTCCGCATCCTTTTTGGTCTCACCATCAAAAGACATGTTCCAGATACGCAGCTCTCGTGCGCACCCTGTCTAGAGGTATATCCTCGTGACGTACGACGGTCGGCTTCCGTCTGCGAACCCAAGTCAAAACGTTGTGTTGGCACTTCACTCTCTCTAGTGCCAAGATGTCCGCTGTTTCTTTGCTCTTTAATTGGGAGGTAATGTGAGGGTGCATAAAAACCTCCGAGTTGAGCAGTCGTCACGGTCGTAACCGACGTCGTAGTGGTTGTGCATGATGTTGCAGCCACCGAAACAGGAACATAAGGGATTGCAGTCGTGGTCATGTTTGCTCCCAGTACCTCACCAAACCGTTTAGTATAGCACCTGTTGATGCCAACCTCGGGCTTTGTGCAGTACTCATTGGCGAGTTTCTAGACTGACCACTTGGTGACAGAGCACCATCTTCTTCAGGAATGGGTGCTCTGTCACTAGCAACCCTTTCGCGATCCGACATTTCGGACTCGCAGGAAACTTCCGTTCCTGATGGGACCACACTCCCTTTCCTGGAACGAGGTTTCCTAATTTCCCATAGTTCCTGACATACAAGAGGTTTATGCGCAGGCTCTGCCCTTACATTCTCATCGTTTTCAGGGAACCATGGTATTTCCAGATTAATGTCTACACATCTTATCCGGTGACGCAAAAGGCGTTCGCGGCACTCCGCCTCTTCGCCATTTGCGTTTAAACTTAGATGCTCCAATTGGGCATACACTGCCTCAATCGGAAGCTTCTTCGTTTCCCGACGAATATCCCTAGCTATGCGTGATTCACGCATAATCTGGGTCATTCGGGCTTCATAGCTGCTGGCCATTATTTTTTTGACCAGCAGCAGCCGACGTGTTACGTCGGCAGAAGTACTCTCAACCGGGATTTCAGATGAAATCGCTAGTGTTTCAAATACTTCGGAAGTATCCAATTTTCAAATGGAAATTATTTTATTGGACTCACCACAATAAAATAAGTATTACTCCCAACGAGTAAAAAAAATTATGGTGTCGGCTTAATTACAATAAATTGTAAAAATGCACCGACTAGTGTACCAACAAAATTAATTCACTTAATCATAATCCAAAAGATTTTCTTTAAAAGAAATTTATTTCGTTCTTAGAAGGACAAAATAATTAAATTTTGTTGGTTAAAGTTGTGGCAAATCACACACTTAACACTTGCACCAAATTAAAATTAATTATTTAACTTGCTCACAAGTCTAAATAATTAATGTTTATAATAGTGTCTTGTGACTCACACACACCAAGACTCTATACAATTGCTTCTGCAAGCAAAAATAATTATTAACAAAAAGAAATCTTTAAATTATTTCAATATCGTCGGTAATTTACCAGTGATGGTAAATTTAACGATTTTCCAAAATATCTCTCTCACCAGTTATAATCCAAAAGATTCCTCACTGGCGAAAAGAATTTATTTTGTTATGGAAAATGAAATAATTAAAGTTTCAGTCTATTAATAAATACAAAAACAACAAATTATAAAGGAAGAAAAGAAAAGAAAAAAAATTAAATTATTTATCTCGCTAACGAGCCTAAATAATTAATTTTAAAATAAATATAAAAAATTTTCCTTTATAATTTACACTACACTACAAACACAAATTTAATTAAATTACTTCAACAGTAGGGGTATTTACAAAATGTTGTAAATCCCGTATGGTTTGCAAAACAAAAAATAATTATTTCACTAATTGTCGTCCCAAACGACAATTTTTCAGCGAAATATATTTATTTTATCCTAAGAAGGACTAAATAAATAATTAATGTTGCTACCAAGTTGAAATAATTTATATTTCCTTTTTTTTTAAATAAATTGAACGAAAAGGAAATGAAAATTTAATTATTTAACTTGCTAACAAGTCTAAACAATTAAATTTATACACCGAATTATTTAACTCAAACACACCAAAAAAATTATAGTATTACCAATTATTTAACTAACAAACAAGTCTAAATAATTGGTAAATATGTGTGGAGATATAATTTAAACACACAAAAAGAGAAAAGAATATTCTTTTAACATATATTAAAACTTCACATTAATTGTTTAACATGCCAAAAGTCTAAACAATTAACACGAGTTATAAAAAAAATTTTCTCACACTCAAAATTTTCAAAAATATAATACAAGTATCGTGAACAGTAATACTTAATAAATACCAAATATTAAATTAAGTAATTACTGTCAGATAATTGTAATACAAAAATAATTTTATTTATTTTACTCACACACGAGTTTAAATAATTAATTTTACAACTATTGTAACTTTGCGGCTGATTCACACAAAGTTACTTAATGTCAATTATTTAACTTGCAAACAAGTCTAAATAATTGACAAAAGTAGCAAAATATATTTTATACACAAATATAATGTTACATATATTATAAAAATAAATAGTAATAAATAATATACAAATATTAAATTAAATTACTATATTATAATATGTGCGTGGGTCAGGGAGGGGAGAAAGCAAAGAAATTTCTCTCTCGAACTAAAAAAAAACAATAATTATTTCGCCGCGTCCCGTATAAAAAGAAAACAAATATAATTTTCTTTAAAAGCGCGGAGGGGTGGGGCAGATACCTCTCCCGAAAGAATCTAATTTACACTCTCACACCGACAAAAAAAATAGATTCTGCACGGGAACGAATGTATTTTATTAAAAGAAAATAAAATAACTCGCCGCAGTTGTTTTTCTCGGCGAAACCAGCTGCAAAGACTTTATACACGCGAAGGGCTAGTCGATCGCGCTATCTCTCTCACTCACACACCGTATAGCCCGCCTAGCACCTAACTCCGATTCCCCGCGAATAGGGATTCTCTCTCTCACTCCCACTCGCGGGCGCAATCGGAGAGAGCCGATGATTTTGTCTGGTTAAAAGAAATCCGAGGACTGTAGTAATAATCATTTTTTAATTAATTACACGTAATAGTATAAATTTGAATTTGAAAATTGAAATATAGAACGATTTGTCTTGAGGTCTGCAATTCACATACCGAGTCCCTAATTTCGAGTATGTTAGTCGGATAATTGGCGTTATTTAATTTTCCGACTTTATTAAAATTGTAACACCTGTCCAAGGGCAAAATTTTTTTTTGAAGGTGTCGTGTTGAATTTATTTTTTTGACAAGGCGGACCGGCTTTTGCGTTACAATCAGAATTATATTATATTTTTGTAACATTGCGATTGTAAGAAGTCACAGCGGCGTACACATTTAGTCATTTAGAAAAATATTTATATTTATTTATCTATTTAGTTAATTATTTATTGGTTTATTTTATAATATATTCAGCGTGCGATGGTGCCCCAGAGCCGGAGTAAATTCGATTTTTTCGTATTTAATTTATTGACTATTCGTAAAATTTCTTTTTACGTTTGATATTGCAGATTTAATTGTTTTATAATAATTTAAATTACTCCGCGTTTAACAAATTCAATAGTTTCTCTCGATTTGTTTGTAGAATTTACTGTCAAAAATATAATTCTTTAACTAAAGTTTTCACCTAATAATTTTAAGAAACGCATACTGTGCACAGGTAAAGTGAAAAGTGACTTAAATTTTTTTTGTACATACGCGTAGCGTTAATTTTTTTAAGATCAAAATGGCGGAATCGATGGCAACGCAGGTCGATTAGTCGATTGGTACGCAATCCAGCAAACAGATCCAGGCGCACTTAGAGTCGTTAGAGATGCGTACAAACGGCTCTGTATATAAAAAGCCGAACGACTCCAATAGCGGCTATTGGGTAATTATACGGCTTAAGAGTTCGCAGCCGAGACGGACTCAAATGAGGATCGTGTCAGGCGGAACAGGCGGAGGACAGGTTAGCTTAAGTCCATGGCTACCCAGAATCCGGAGATTCCAGACCCGGATTCAGACCAAGATGTAGTAGATGTGCTACAGAGGACTCTGACTCTAGAAGTGGCAGCTACGGACGAGCGAGAGGAAGATAGGCAGTCGGACACCTTCGGCCGAGAAACCGATAAGGAAGAATGGATAAGTTTGGTATCCAATATTGGCGCTCAGTTCGAGATAACAAAGAATTTTGCTTTGATATTAGCGGAGCAAATAAGCAAATTATCCACCTTGATGGAACGGGTTAAGGAGCTGGAAGCGCAGATGCACACCGTCAACAGCAAGTTGTACTCGGGCCACTTGTAAACAGTGCACAAGCTTCCAGTACAAACAAAACCCAGGAGCTAGCCCAACATATCCAGTTCCAAGACACCTATACACGTGTTACACCATGATCGAGACGGACATCAGACCACAACAGGTGCAGATAGAGCCTGAGGGGTCTCAAGCACCTTATGCAGATGCTAGAGGAGCTTGGGGGAGGGTTGATACATAGAGACCGAGACAGTCTCCATGTTCAAGCTCTCTCTCTACCCTAATCTGAAGGACTTTTACGCATCCGGCCTATCAACGTCGACATCGGCCGGGACACCACGCAATGTTGGCGGGATGGTTCGAAAGTGGGGAGTCCGATTCTCTGGCGACAAAAGCCAGAGTATCGACGTCTTCCTTGCGAGAGTCGAGGATTGTAGGATTCTCGTCAACCTCAGCGAAGACGAGGTGTTGCCGTCCTTGTCCGAACTTCTTACCGGAACCGCAGCTACGTGGTACCGGAATGAGAAGGACAAATGGCACTTGTGGCAGGATTTTGTGAAATCTGCCAAGAAATGGTACGGTATGAGCCAGAGCTTTCAACAAAGGCTCATCGAGGAGTCCAATGCACGGACACAGAGTGAGAATGAGCCGGTAAGAGATTATGTCACCTGCTGAATCGCGATTATGCGAAAACTCAACTCGCTCCCGAGCGAGCGTAGGCAATTGGACCACCTCTATCGTAACATGTTACCTCAGCTTCAGCAGTTGTTTAAGAGAGTTGAAGCCAAATTAGTTAAAAATTTATTGGAGCTGGTAATGGATGCCGAGCAAACACTCGAGTGTGAAAAGTTATATCGACCGCCTCCGACAAACGAAGATTTAATTCTGCCGAAACTTTCTTACAAAGTAAAGTCGAAGAAGCGGCTGACTGCCAAGCCCAATGTAGCAAGCGTGACTAAGGAGGTAAGTGATCCGAGTCGGGAAGACCCAATTGAACGGTTCACAAAAGTTCTGGAGGAAACCCTTAGGACCATGCAAACGAGTAGCCAGACAGTTGGGGTTTAGGTGGATAAAGATACGCCACCTAGAAAGAAAACCTACAAGTCTCCTCCTCGGTTTAGGAGGAGGAGGAAGGAGACAAGTAAAAGTCCCGATCGACGGTCATCGAGTGATTCGTTCTCAAAGCTTGGGGAACCTTCGAACTCGAAGAAGAAGATTAAGAACAAAAAAGATATCTCAAGCCGATCAAGTGCCACTTGGGGTACACCATCAGGACGTGCCCTGACTGCGGAAGAAACGCGCTGGGAACCGGTTAGAGGGGACAGCCGCATACCCCAAAGGACAGGAAGTTCCCAAGGAAGATAAAGGTCTGACTCCCGATTACCGAGATAGTCCAGCTGCAGTTAAACAGAAAAGATAAGAACTGATTCCTGACAGATCCCAGGAAGATTTGAGAGGAAATGCAACTTTAAGTTCGGGAGATGCTCAAGACTGGTATTATTGAACCCTCGAAAAGCGGTTAGTCCAGCCCCGTGGTGATGGCGAAGAAGGGTGAGAATGCTAGGCGTTTTTGCATTGATTTAAGAAAAGTCAACGCTTTGACGAAACCTGATGCGTATCCTTTGCCATATATGCAGGATATCCTACGCAAACTCAAGAAAGCCCGATACATCTCCACGATCGCCATGAACTGTGCGTATCACCAGATACCTCTACAACAAATGCGATGCGATGAGAACGGTGAGTACGTAGTCCAGATAGAGGTTAGTGACACTGGTGTCGGTGCAGGTGTTGTCCCAGATTGTCAGCGGAGAAGAGAGAATTCTGGAATTCGCCAGTAGAATTCTCTCCGCCGAATGCAATTACAGCGTTACAGAACGGGATCACCTGGCCGCAGTTTTGACGATTAAGAAATTTAGACCATACATCGAAGGTTACTAGTTTAAAGTTGTCACTGACCATAGTAGTCTTCGTTGGTTATGCAATATACGCAATCCAACGAGCCGGCTCGCCAGATGGACGTTAGAACTCCAGTCTCATAATTTTACTATTGAGCACAGGAATGGAGCTCTTAACTATATTGCTGATGCACTTTCTCGTATGTATGAGGAAGACGAGCCGGCTATATCTTTCGTCTCTTGAAGCTGGACTACTAAGGACCCCTGGTACCTTTCGTGGACCAAAGCAGTAAGTGAGCGGCCGAGAGAATTTCCTGATTGGAAGATACAAGGTGGAAACATGTATTCGTATTGGGTGGATACCGAATTAGAAGATGCCGTGGAAGATCAAGACGCTTGGAAGTTGGTCGTACCCGAAGAGCACAGGCAGGCTCCGAGAATGTCATGATGATCCGGCAGTTGACCATTTAGGTAGAGAAAAGACATTTGCTCGCGTGGCAAAGTTATATTATTGGTCACGTTACTATGCCGAGGTTGGCGAGTATCTACAGAAATGTCATGTGTGCCAGCAATGCAAGGTGGAGCAACGCCCTCCTATGGGTTTGATGGGTGAACGAGTGGTTAAAAAGCCACGGCAAGTGGTAGCAGGAGATATTACTGGGCCACTTCCCCGTTCCACACACGGATTTAAATATATTTTGGTGTTCCCAGACTTGTTCACGCGCTGGATTGAAGCACTGCCGATCGGGAAAACTAACGCTAAAATGATCGAGAAAGAGTGACACGAACAAGTCGCCATGCGTTTTGGTACGCCGGAAGTATTTTTATCTGACAACGGTACTGAGTTCAAGAACAAGTTCGTAGATGATTATCTCGTGGAACGAGGAATATTTCATACAACTATTCCTTCTAACCTAAACGTGCTAATCGGACGCTAAAAACGATAATAGCATCTTATATTACCGAGAAGCATAACAGTTGGGACAAAAAGTTACCAGACCTAGTGTTAGCTTTAAATACGGCGATACAGACTTCGACAGGATGGAGCCCGGTCATGTTAAATTACGGCCGAATGCCTGAGCCACCCGGCACTGCTCGTCGAGTTCAAGACGAGCTGACTCAACAACGTTTGGAATACCAACGGCTGCTTGAGTGGGGTGATCGGCTATCACGACTACCTGAGCTTCACAAGAAAGCATTAGCTAGAGCTAATAAAGCTTAGGATAGGTAAGCCGGTTACTATAAGGCCGGGAAACGAGCTGCTTATTCTGAAGTCGGGGACTTGGTATGGAAGAAGAACCGAGTTCTCTCATCCAGCGCACAAGTCGTATCGGCCAAACTAGCTCCAAAATACGTCGGTCCTTATTTGATCGTCCACAGCTACGGCCCAAATACTCTTAAAGTCCAGGATGCTCAGGGACATGAGGAGAAATGCCATGTCCAGTACCTCAAACCGAGCTTATGGAATGACCATGGCGATGAGTACAGTCAAGAAAACGACGTCGAAACCGATCTACCTACGAGGAAAGAGGAATCCGAGTGCGACACGGTTTCTGAGATAACGCGAGTGTTAGGCCCCCCGTTAAACGAACTAGAGGTAGGCCGCGTAAAAACGCGAGGGTCGTCGCCAGATCGCGGGATCGGGCGATGGCGATTCCGACCGATAGCCACCGCAGGCTAGCCAAACGAGGTAGAGGCAGACCACGTCGGAACTGTAGTTAGTGTCCGGATTTTTGGGCCATTTTTTTTGTACATGTATAGCGACTTCCCATCCCAAATTCGTTAGAAAGGCAGAAACTACATCACCGGTATGTGGAATCTGAAAGGGGGGTGTAACGGTAAGGTATTGTTTACCTTACCATTTGACAAATTCTAGCAACACGAGCGAACAGTATCGGAATGTTCGCATCGGCTAAAGTCGGCAAAATTAATTTCGGCTGGGTTCGTCGTGGCTACACGGGCGAATTCGGTTTCGTACGAGCACCTGAATACGTATGTGAGGAGGAGATTCGCGCTTGATACGCGACAGGTGTTATCCCTCGCCTTCCATGTTTTAGCTCCGCTTGTTTCGCCGTAGTGTTAGTGCAGGTCGACCCTGCATTTGCCGTGAGTGTTGCACCGTCGAAAATCGACCTGCTACCGCGCACCGAGCGGACCACTCATCCTACACCGCAACATGAGCGACAGAGAGAGAGAGAGAGAGAGAGAGAGAGAGAGAGAGAGAGAGAGCGACCGTCCAGCTGATCGTTATTCGATTCCTGCAAAAAATAGTTGTAAGTGATACCACTTCACGCGATCGCGTTTTGTTCAATAACCAATAAATAGTCTATTTATTGCGCTATACTAGTCCCGTTGACTGTGTATATTCTTTTAGTTCGCGATATTTTCCTCTCTCTCTCTACAAGTCGACCATTTACCGACTTCAATTCAGTTCTACCGACCGATTCAAAGCGTAGACCTCGGCGACATATTGATATTTTGTTCGTTCTTTATTTTCATATTTTTCCAATAAATTCATTCTATTAATACAAATTCAATCCGGTGTTTGATTAATTGAAATTTAATCCACGTATGATACCTTCCGTGATCCTAAGATCCCGTATATTTTTAATTGACAAGTGTTCGACGCGATATCCCTATTTAGCGGTCAATTTCAGATTTGATTTTTTACCTGCATGTTATCTGAAAACGGACCTCGGTTTCAGACTAAGACTTAATAGATTTGATAGAGCGGACAGGTAACCTCCGCAACAACACGATAGCCACGATAATGCGTATGTAACGGCAGTCAAACCGTTACAATATATATAGCATCGCCTACCCGCGACTCACACACACACACACGCTCCTTATCGTCGTCATTAGGGTGCAGGCGCAGGAAGCAGCTTCTGCTACCACGCGCCGACTACTGATAAGCTTCCGCCTTACTTGTTTATCACGATTCGGACGGGATGGACGACCTACCTGCTCTACTCTGCGGAACGCGGAACCGTCGGTCGTTTTGTGTGGCGCGTCCTGCCAGGTTGCTCTCGTGCCAATTTACGCGCATCCCAATACTTATTCACAAATTATAGTTTGGTGTTATCTTATCAATAAATTTCCTTGTAAGATTTACACATATTATATTATTCTTTCGTGTGTACCTCTCTGATCCACAAGTTGAAGCAACGTGCTTCTAAATATATATGTTTTAGATGTGTCCAGTAGTTTTTCGGAATTTTTTCAGATTTTCTTGAGGCCATTATTTTAAGTTACAGAGAGTCAAAGTTGAGAAGTTAGAACTTTTTTGCATTTTATGCCCATTTTCATAAATTTGTAGCTCCCAGGGGATGCATTTTTCACTATAAATATAAAAATGACTTTTTTGTAAAATTTTGTGAATTTTTCATTAAATATATTTTTAACCTTTAGACTGCCGGCATTTTTGCCTTATAAATTGATATATTTGATGTGCGAAATTTATACATAAAAACACTTCATATCTCTAGAGTAGTTGTCAAGGTCACAGGTGGCTCATATATGAGCCATGCCGGCAGTCTAAAGATTAAAGTCATAAATGTATACTGTCACACTCTTGTAAGCCATTTAAACCTTAAATAGTGAAAATGAGCAATTCTGCTGTGGACTTTGAAAACCAGATACTGTCTAAATGATATCTTTTTAGTGTCAGAAACTGCCTGTAAATTTCCAGAGTGAGTCTAAATCATTAAGACCACTTTTAATCAAAATATCTGGGAAATATTCCCGAAATATTAATAGTAATGTATATTTGTTGTCTTATAACGATGAATCTGTTACCATAATAATTGCAAAAAAATTCTTGCAGTTACCTTGGAGTGGTAGAAAAGTATCTCCACTTGTTTCAGTATCCATCTAATCTCCTGTAAGCTGCTAAAAACACAAATATTATCATACAATTATAAAAAATTAATTTTTAAACATTTATAATGCTGGATTAAGAATTATGATACTAATCTGAAGGATTACTATAAAAGTATCAACATTATTATTATTTTTTAAATTAATATAGAAATTTTGTCGGTCTTGCTGAGCTAACGTCTAACGACTCTAAGAACTCAAAGTTGCTCGAACGGTCCCAAGACGAAACACATAGACTTAAAATTTCTTTTTTTCTTATTTAAAATATTTTCAAATTAATAACTTAGTATTTTATTTGCTTCTTTTTTCTCCTTTTGATTTATGTCTGGCGGCTTGTGGCCTTCATAGTGTTGTCCTCGGGATTGTTACGCGGCGAATTGTCGTCCCTTTTCGAGCGAGCAACTTGGAGTTCTTAGAGTCGTTAGACGTTAGCTCAGCGAGACCGACAAAATTTCTATATTAATTTAAAAACTTTTGTCTGGGCGAGAAAAATTATATTTTTAATTATTATTATTATTATTCAGCAATATATTGTTTGAATTTCACAAACTTGTTACTGTCACATAATCATATTACTCATTGTATGGGATTGCACTTAAGGAGGTCGGCGAATAAATTTCTACACACACTGCACGAATAGAATTTGTTCTTGATTTAAACACACTTTATTTTTACACTATTTACAAAATATATAATAAAAAGAGGTGCCTTAATTAGGCAATACGATGTTATTTCCGTTGGTAAATCTTAATTATAATTAATTGAATGTTGTTATTGATGGTAAGTGTTTACTTTAATAGCATGTTGAATGTGTCCGACGGTTAATTTGTAAAATTTTTGGTAGGGCGCGACAGGCACGAATGTATGTGTATGTATGTGTAAATTTTCATGATCTTTCCGGAACATCCCACCCGCCTTCGCTGAACTCCTGGGAATCTTCACTCCTTTCAGGCAGGAGACTTATTTTTGTAATAGGCCGTGTAAGAATTATAGTAGCAGTTTTTATTTTAACTACTCGAGGCAACCCATCTGGTCCTGGTTGAGTAGAAATTACTCGAGTAAGTGGCCATTTGCACGGGGGCAACTGAGCGGTCCGTACCAGACACAGATCGCCGATTTTGACCAGAGGCAGCCTGTTACGCCATTTCGGTCGTTCTTGTAGATAATGTAGATACTCGCTGGATCAACGATTCCAAAAGGTTTCATGAAGTTGTTGAATAAGTTGCCAACGGTTTAGACGTGGAATTGGCACGTCTTTAAGTGATGGCTCGAGGACTGCCAAAGTAGGCATTCCAATAAGGAAGTGTCCTGGAGTCAGTGCTGACAAATCCGCTGCGTCATCTGAGAGAGGTAGGAGTGGGCGTGAATTGAGGCATGCCTCAATTTGCGCAAGCAGGGTCGTCATCTCTTCGAAGGTGAGCAGAGTGTCACCTATTACTCGTTTAAGATGGAATTTAACGTTCTTAACAACTGCTTCCCAAATTCCTCCAAAATGAGGTGCAGCTGGTGGATTGAACTTCCACTCCGTACCATCGTTAGCGATAACGTTAGCAATTTCTCGACCTTGCTCTTGGGTTTGTTGAAATAAGGAGCGGAGCTCCTTGTCGGCGCCAACGAAGTTTGTTCCACAGTCGCTGGTTATCGAGGCACAGCGACCACGTCGAGCGATAAAGCGTCAAAAGACGTTCAGAAAATCTTCTGTAGAATATCCAGAAACAGCCTCCAAGTGGACGGCACGTGTAGAAAGACAGACGAAGACTGCGATGTATCCTTTGTTAGATTTGGTGCCTCGTCCCTTGGAAAGTCGCATGGAAATCGGACCTGCGAAATCCACACCGGCATGAAAGAATGGATGGAATCGTTGAACTCGTTTGTATGGTTCCCCATAAGTTGTTCAGTAGGCTTCGGTTTTTGCTTCCAGCATCGAAGGCATCTATAAACAAACGTTTTTATAATTTGACGTCCTCGAACGATCCAAAATCGTTGCCTCAGAAAGTTAAGCATCAGCTGGGTTCCTCCATGAAGCGTTTTTTCATGGGCATCGAAAATCAACAGCTTGGTTAAATATGAATCACGAGGCAAAATAATCGGATGTTTTTCGTCAGGATGTAGGATTGAATTTTGAAGACGTCCACCTACGCGAAGCAATCCATCCTCGTATAGATATGGGTTTAATGTTATTAAAGAAGTCTAATTGCTTACCATATTATTAATTTTTAAACTCGAAATCTCTGAATGATAGTAATTTCATTGCACATAGGCAATCCAGTGCTTTAGTGCAGCTTCAAGCTGAGTTGGTGTGCAGATCGAATTTTCCTCGCAGATAGAAATAATTGAAGTGCGATCTTTGCGCATCCGTACAATGAAACGAAGACACAAAACAGTCATTCTTAACAGCTTCTTGAGTGAGCTGTATCTGTGCAGTAAATCGCTGTCTTCGAGTGAAATTTTTGTTTTTACTTCAGCTACAAGACATGAAGTGGCTCGTCTCTCTGGACACATTTGCGAATCCATGGAGATAGAACTTGGCCATTGATTAGCAGGATTTTGTAAGAATAAAGGTCCATGCAGCCAAAGTGTAGATTCTGCTAGTTTTTGTGGTGAAACTCCTCTCGAAGCTAGGTCTGCAGGATTTGCTATGCCTAACACATGGTGCCACGAGGCATTTGGTAGCAGACGCTGGATTTCGGAAACTCTGTTTGCCACGTAAGTTTTCCAATTCGTTGGATGATCTTTAATCCATGACAATGTAATGGTTGAATCAGACCATAGGTGACATACCGTAGACTGCAATGAAAGTATCGCTTGAATTCGTTTTACGAGTTGAGTAAGAATTAGGGCTCCAGAAAGCGAGGCAATGAAACTTGTTTGATGGGAGCGACTTTTGATTTTGATGACAATAAAATAGTAAAGACTTTTCCTATAGAATCAATAGTGCGCAGGTAAACACACGCAGCGTATGCTCTTTCAGAGGCATCTGAAAAGCCGTGAAGTTCCATGAGCACGATTTCCTTTGAGTATCCAATCCATCGAGGAATTGCTATGAGTTGCAATTGAGGCAGCTGTATGATGAGGTCGTTTCATTTTAATTGGAGGTTATGAAGCAATGGTTCATCCCATGAAAACTTAGAAGGCCATAGCGACTGAATAAAGATTTTGAATGAAATGGTGACTGGACTAATCCATTCCAATGGATCGTAAAGTTGAGACATGATTGATAATGCTTTCCTCTTTGTAATCGGTTCGTCGATGGATAGTTGATTAAATTCGAACGTAAATGCATCCTTGGATGATTGCCAACTCACTCCTAACATCCGAAAGGCATCTGAATCTTCGGCCTGTTTCCACGTAAGTTTCTCTGCTGGTGCTAAGCTTTCCGGAGACAAATCGTTAAGAATTTCGGGATGATTGGATGTCCATTTGCTGAGTGGGAAACCGCCCGCCATGAGCAGTTGAGTCAGTTCCGACTTAAGTTCGAGTGCGTCAGAAATTGTATCTGCTCCAGCAAATACGTCATCGACATAACGATTTTCTCGTACGATTTCTGCAGCGCGTGGATATTTGTCTTCTTCATCTGAGGCAAGTTGTAGCAAGGTGCATATGGCTTGATACGGTGAGCTGGTGAGACCATACGTAACAGTGGTGAGTTGGTAAGCTGATATTTCTCGGTTGTGATCGTCTCTCCAAAGAATTTGCTGGTAGGGTTGATCTTCATCAGCAATACGAATCTGTCTAAACATCTGTTTAATGTCTGCAGAGAAGACAAAGTGATATTTACTCCAACTGAGTAAAATATCAAAAATATCCAATTGAAGTTTCGGACCTGAGTGAAGGCATTCAGTAAGAGATAAGCCGTTGGAAAGCTTTACAGAACCATTAAACACAACTCGAAGCTTTGAAGTATCACCGTGAGTCTTAAACACACCATGATGAGGCAAGAAAAATGATTGAGTAGATGAAAAAACCAAGGAAGCCTTTTTCATGTGACCTGATGACAAGTAGTCCGTCATAAACTTCGAATATTGATCCTTGAGTTGAAGATTGGAAATGAATCTTTTTTCCGTGCGCTGAAATGCTTGAATAGATAGTTGATAAGAATTTCCAAGTTGCTTAATTTTTACGTTGAAAGGCAAGCGCAATACATATCTGCCTTGTTCGTCTCGTCTGTGCGTTGCTACGAAGTGATTTTCGCAATCGAGTTCGTCAGATGAATATGGAGTAGATTTAGGTGGAGTTACCTCCTCCTGCTGCCAAAAACGCTCGACGAGAGATGAAAGATTTTTGTCGAGGATGCATTGCAAACTTGTAATTTGCGGCACAGGCTCATGGGACGTTGACGTCGCTGATCCAGTTAAAATCCAACCCAAACTTGTAGATTGAGCGATTAACCAACCGTCTGTACTTCGGCGTAAACCATCCTCGATGATTTGAGGATAGATGTCGGCTCTTAGAATCATTTCGATCCGGTCTCCAGATTCGATGTGTGGATCAGCTAGGCAGAGATCCCCCATAAAAGATAGTGCTGATTTAACGATCTGAGGTGATGGTAGATATTTCGTCAGCTTAGGCAGGATGAGTGCTTGAATTTCCCAGTGTTTGTCATTATTGAACCGAGATGTGAGTGAAATAGCTGCTGATGACCTTGCAGTTCAGCTGGGAGCAGCACCAACGCCAGTGACAGGCACAAACACGGATTGACGAGGTTATCTCAGCCGCTGAGCAAGACTTTCTGAAATAAAAGATGCTTCTGAACATGGATCGATAAGTGCTCGAACGGCAGTTTTACATTGATTTAAAATTATAAAAGGTCTCGCAGTCGCAAGAAGGATTGAACGAGTAACATGAATTGCAGCTTTCACCGTATGAGCAGCTACACTCGTCGATGCCTGATTCGATTGAGGTGGTGATGACACTGTAACAGGTGCAGGCGCTGATGCCGGTGGTAATTGCTGCCCTGAAGAGACAATGCTTTTATTGTCACGATGCAAGATTGTATGATGGCGTCCTCCGCAGGTGTTGCAGTTAAATGTAGATCGGCAAGCGTTGACAAAATGTGGCTTAAGGCAGTTAAGACACAGCCTTTTATCTGTAATGAATTTATGCCGACTATCAACTGAGTAAGATTTAAATTTATCACATAAATTAAGATTATGATTTTTATTGCATAAAATGCATGAAGGTAACTTTTGAAACGTATTATGAGCAGAAATTTTGTATGAATTTGGTGATAACTTATGGAAGGCTGGACTCGGTTTTTGTGGCGGTGATTAACGGCGTAGATTTGACAACAGCAGACATTTTAAGCGCTTGTATCCGTGCTTTCATGAAGGCATCCAATTGCTCCTAGGTGACAGGTTCTGTAGAGTCGCTGATTGATAATTCCCAATCACGTCGAGTGCATTTGTCAAAACGTTGAACGACGATGTAAACTAAGATATCATCCATCTGTTTGACAGGTCGACCAAGAACTTGGAGAGTCTCAATTGCTTCAGAGGCACCATCTTTTAGATTTTTCAACGCTTGGTGTGATTCGTACTGCATATACACTAACTGAAACAAAACATCAAGACAAGATTGAATAAGCGCTCGTTTGTTATCGAAATGAGATCGAAGTTTTTCCCAGGCATGATCGAAGTTATTGCCAGTAATTGGAATATTTTTAATTAAATTTGCTGCATCTCCAGTCACATACTTTTTCAGGTATTGTAGGCGCTCGACATCTTGAAGTTCATCGTCATTTGCAATGAGCGCATTTAAAAATCTTTAAAGGAATTCCATTCGGAGTAGTTACCTGAAAAGTGCGGAATTTCGATAGGAGGCAATTTCTTACGATGCCTTGGTTCAAATGACATGTCGGCTCGTGCTACAGATGTTCGGTTGAATGTCTTTAAAACGTCTAAAAATTTACCTTTTTCTTCTATGAAGACTTCTTCAGCATCTTCAAACCAAGCAGTTTGAAAGTATGACTTACTCCGATCAGTCTTTGTTGCAATTTCTTCGATTTGCTGGTGTCGAGATTCCATCTGATTCCATCTTTTTTCCAAAGAGGTGAGGCGAGATTGAATTACACCTTCCGTTGATTGTTCGCCCTTTTTTTCAAGTTTTTAAAGGCACGAGAAATTAAACCGAGCTCTTCGATTTGTTTTTCGATTAAAACCTCCATGCTTAGAATTTAAGGTTATATGAATAAATATACTAGGCAGTGGTTGTCGCGTAAACGATGAAAAACAAGCAAGATAAGTCGCTTCTGTTTGCTGCGCAACGCTAAGCACTAGTGTGAGAGAGAAAACAATGTTTATAGTTAACTCTGTAAGAGAGAAAGAGAAGAAAGATAGTACTCTCCCGCTCTACGCATGAAACGCTCGAACGAAGCAGAGCGAACGAAATTTAAGTGAAGAAGGGATTTGATTTTCTCTTTCTCTCTTGAAAAGCCGAGTCGTTCGAAAATTACCGAACACGCCCAAAATAGAATTTTGAATTCGAATCATAAGAGTTTATTAAATTGCGAGAGATTCTCCGCGAGCAATGAAAATGTAAACAAATCTCGCGGAGTTCGACCTACACGCATAGACACATACGAATACAGGACTTGTTGTTGAACTGAGATTGAGGCAATTTAAACCTCGAAGATTTTATGCCGGTAGGCAAGAAATAAAACTTTGAATTTTGATTTTGAAAAATTACAACAAGTCGCAATGTAATTGTCTGATTGAAGGACAGAAGAATGTATTTTTTTTTTTTTTTTGGTTAAATGGGTAAATTGATGTAAATGCAGCACGGTAGAATAACGTCAATTAATGCACTGTAGGCAAAGTGCACATCTTCCTTAAATGCAGATATTGTCCAGAACTGCTTCTTTAGGCACTGGATCCGGCTCGAAGGACCAAAAAATGTATGGGATTGCACTTAAGGAGGTCGGCGAATAAATTTCTACACACACTGCACGAATAGAATTTGTACTTGATTTAAACACATTTTATTTTTACACTATTTACAAAATATATAATAAAAAGAGGTGCCTTAATTAGGCAATACGATGTTATTTCCGTTGGTAAATCTTAATTATAATTAATTGAATGTTGTTATTGATGGTAAGTGTTTACTTTAATAGCGTGTTGAATGTGTCCGACGGTGGTCGAAGCTCGCGTCTATCTGGTTAATTTGTAAAATTTTCGGTAGGGCGCGACAGGCACGAATGTATGTGTATGTATGTGTAACTTTTCATGATCTTTCCGGAACACTCATTATAATCTCAGATCTGATTTGTTTATATATTTTTTGTATCTATACTCTTACAATAATTATGATACTAATCTGAAGGATTACTATAAATGTATCAACATTATTATTGTTATTATTCAGTAATATATTATTTGAATTTCACAATCTTGCCATTGTAAATTAATCATATTAATCATTATGATCTCAGATCTGATTTACTGATATATTTTTTGTATTAAGAGGACGTCGAAGCTAGCATTTTTACCATCAGAGTAACTCTACCTAATGGCACATATTCGCAATTACAGTTTCACACTATTCTTCGTTATTTGCCGCTGGATTTCAATGAAATTTGCACAGGATATATAAAATGATGCAGAGAATTGGGCTGTGCATCGAAAAGTGGCGAAAATTGAAAGAAAAACCTTTCTGCTTAGTCTAAAACTGCTAATAACCCCAACACTACCTAATGGCACATATTCGCAATTACAGTTTCACACTATTCTTCGTTATTTGCTGCTAAATTTCAATGAAATTTGCACAGGATATATAAAATGATGCAGAGAATTGGGCTGTGCATCGAAAAGCGGCGAAAATTGAAAGAAAAACCTTTCTGATTAGTCTAAAACTGCTAACCCCAACACTACCTAATGGCACATATTCGCAATCAGTTTCACACTATTCTTCGGTATTTGCCGCTAGATTTCAATGAAATTTGCACAGGATATATAAAATGATGCAGAGAATTGGGCTGTGCATCGAAAAGCGGCGAAAATTGAAAGAAAAACCTTTCTGATTAGTCTAAAACTGCTAACCCCAACCGCGTACGTTATACGTATGTAGTAAGGATATTCCCCAAGAGGTGGCGCTGTATGGGTGCATCGATGTTGGGGTTAGCAGTTTTAGACTAATCAGAAAGGTTTTTCTTTCAATTTTCGCCGATTTTCGATGCACAGCCCAATTCTCTGCATCATTTTATATATCCTGTGCAAATTTCATTGAAATCCAGCTGCAAATAACGAAGAATAGTGTGAAACTGTAATTGCGAATATGTGCCATTAGGTAGAGTTACTCTGATGGTAAAAATGCTAGCTTCGACGTCCTCTTAAATGCGTATCTTCAGTTATTATAATAATAATAATGTTGATACAGTTATAGTAATCTTTCGGATTAGTATATTAATTCATATATTGATTATAAAATAAAAAATCTAGCATTATAAATGTTTCAAAATTAAGTTATTATAATTGAATAATAATATTTGTATTTTTAACATCTTACAGGAGATTAGATTGATACTGGAAAAAGTGGAGATGCCTTTTTACCACTCCAAAGTAACTGCATGAATTTTTATGCAATGATCATGCTAACAAATTCATCATTATAAAGCAACAAATATACATTTCTATTAATATTTCGGTCAGTTTCTAGCTATAAAAAGACATTTTTTAGACAGTACTTGGTTTCCAGAGTCCAGAGCAGAGTTGCTGATTTTTACTATTTAAGGTTTAAATCGCTTACCAGAGTATGACAGCATACATTTATGACTTTAAAAGTATTTTTAATGAAAAGTTCGGAAAATTTTACAAAAAAAGTCATAGTTATGTTTTTAGTGAAAAATGCATCCCCTGGGAGCTACAAATTCATGAAAATGGGCATATAATGCAAAAAAATTCCTAAAATGTCAACTTTGACTCTTTGTAACTTAAAATAATGGCCCAGAAAAAATCTGAAAAAATTCAGGAGAACTACTGAATATCTCTAAAACATATTCCCACAGTTATAGCAATATTTATTTTATTTTTTTTTGATTTCACAGATAACCACCTACATACACACACACACACACACGTGTATACATATATAACACACATTTTGACCCATTTTAAGCGCCGCAGCCGGATTACTCGAAACCTAAGCCAGATAGGACACGATGGTTCTGCCATAAGTTGCAGAAGGCATAGGGGGCACCACAATACGGTTAACGTCTTTGACCTTGAAATTGACCTTTAAGGTTATTTTAAGGCTAAAGTGGTTTTTTTTTTCATATGAACACCTCTAGTTTTGACCCCGAATTTAGAAAAAGCGGAGAATTTTACGTTCAAATTCATATTTAGAAAGTTTTTTCCAGGTCGTTTCAAGGTTAAATTAAGGTCAAGCTCAGGAAAGTCCGTTTAAAATTGTTTTTTTCGATGAACCAGAGGCTAAACTGGTTCAAATTAATCGTAAGCTTAATAGAAGAACCCACACACCTATAATTTACACCTCATAGAATTTAACTATTACGACCAGTTCTAGATCACAATCGCCTAGAAAAACAAGGGATTGGAGCGTTATAACCCTCGGTTAATTTTTTGAAGATTATTTTCATTTAAAATTTAATTTTAAAAAAGTGTGTCTAATTAAGTGTTTATGGTAATATAGTTAGCTAAATAAAGTTACCATAATTTTTAACATTTTTCCTTTTTAGATGCAACCGTATATGGGTGAGCCTTGTAATTATTAATATTTTTGATACCGTTTTACAATAAACATATAATAATAATTAATAGTTGGTTCTAAAATGACTGACTAACCACCCAACGAAATCGTGTGTGTGATTTTGATTTTAGGAGCATGCCAATATAATTATCGTGCTGCGTCAAGACTTTATGCTGAACGCTATCATTATAGACGACACTCTGACGATAGTGCTATCAAACGTTTAACTCAAAGAGCTCGTGATATATATATATATATATATATGAAGCTTTCCACGTGATGATCTGATCAAAATTTTAAAATGCACCAAATTTTGGGTACATACTGGAAATGTTTTTCAGAAAAAAAAATAAAATTTTCGTCACTGAAATCTATTTATCCAAAAGTTATTCTAACCTCAAAAAGTGAATTTTTTCAAATTTTCTTCAACACCAGCTGTGTTTACCACTATTTAACTAAAAATCTATCAACTTTTAATGTATATCACTATATGTAACATTGGTTGCTAATTATGTCTAGAATTTATCCTTCTGGGTTAGAATTTCTAATCTCCAGGTCAATGTCACATAAGACACATGTCAATATTTAACTTGAGAAAAGCGTAAGTACGCCACAATTGATTTTTTTATCCAAAAGTCTAAAAAGAAGCTTGAAGCAATACCTTTTAAACGGTCTGTATCTTTTTTATGGCCTTCAATTCTGTAAAAAATTATGATAATTTAAAGAAACACAAAATTTGTTTAAAAATTTAAATGGGAATTATCATGTTAATTTTTGTGAATTTTTTCTCTTTGTATATATATTATCTCTTATATATTCTCTTTCTATATATATATAAATATTATCTTTAATGAAAAATTCAGAAAATTTTACAAAAAAATTAATATTTATGTTTATAGTAAAAAATGCATCCCCTTGGAGCTAAAATGTCAATGTCACTTCTAACAAGGGAAGTACTTTACTTTCGGGAAATGGATCTTATTCTATCTATATGTCTTATATGTCTATTGTAATATATAAATATGAAGAAAGCCAAGTTATTACTTGCCAATGGCCACTTTCACGAAAGTTATTGGACATCTATCAATAATTTTAACGAAAATTACTTATACTCTGATCGCTTATAGCCCGGAAACAAATAAATTTATACACTCAAACCAGAAACCAAAACAAATTTGAGTTTAAGTAGATATTGTTTATAGAAAAGAAGCTTCACTGCTCAATTTCGAGCCAAGTTATGAAAAAAATAAGAAATTGAAGAAATTTTGACCAAAATTTAATATAAAAGATTTATTGTAACTTTTGCCCTAAATTCTGCAGCTACTTATTTTCTCTATAACTTTGCTCCGAATTGAGCAAATAAAACTTCTTTTTTTCAAATTTCAAGTATAGGAAATTCTGCGTTTAAATATGTGTACGATGATCTAACTGTAAGGTCATATAAAGGTCATTTGAAGATCAAACTAGCAAAACTCGAAAAACGGTATTATTATAAATAAAAGTTTCTTGCTGTTTTTACATATGTTTCGTCTTTTAAAAGAGTAACAGCTCATAAAATAGTAAGAGTCGATAGTTCGTGTCTAGAGAGTAACTATTTCATCATCTGCAAATAGTATTTTTTTTTGTTGCCCGGTTAGAAAAAGGTAATGCTCTCATGATAGTGACTATAAAATTCTATTCAATTCATTTTATAGTTGTTAACAAAATAAAAATTTTCTTTAATAATTAAAGGGCTTCTAAGAATAAATAAATAAAAAACTCTTTTATTGAACTAAACTGTTTTTTATTATTTTATTTTCTTTAAATTTAACAGTTTTTGAATTCTGAAGTTATTAATATTCTCTTCAGACTTTTTAATTATCTGATACAACTTAACAGGCATTGTTACATCCAGACCATCATGGTTCGGCATGATAATTGAACGGCAGAGGATAACTATTCTTATGATGATTGGTTATGGCAATAATCGGTGACATTATGAGAGAGTGCGTGATCTCTTTAAGCAACAGTTTAGAGTCGAACAAACTAGAATCTCAAAAAATACAGCAATATTAATGATACAACGTTTAAATGATCATGGTACTATACGTAATCTCCCCAAATCGGGTGGACCAGTTACTACAACGAATGCAGAATATCAACTTGAAGTTGCATTATCAGTTCAAGAGAATCCGCATAACAGAATTAGAAAAATCCAACAAGAACATGGCCTGTCCTATGGTACAACACAAAAAATATTAACAAAACACTTAAAATTTCACCCGCATAAAGTTAAATTTGTTCAAAAACTAAATGAAGATGATCCTGATAAATGCCTACAGTTCGCAGAGATAATGGACAGAATAAATGCTAATAATCAATTTTTAAATCGTATTATTTTTACTGATGAAGATACATATTTAAATGGTACTGTAAATAAACATAATATGCCTTATTATTCTGATATGGATTCCCACTGAATGATGGATACTGGTCGAACCAGTGGCCTCAAAAAATGAATGTTTGGGTAGGTATTATAGATAATTGAATAATTGGGCCTTTTTTCATCGAAGGCACTATGTACAAAGATTTATTGAGGAACGTGATTTTTCCTGCTATTCTAGGTGTTGTAGGTAATTCTTTTGATCAAATTTGGTATTAGCAAGATGATGCTGCATTTCACTATAAGAGAAGCGTTCGTAATTATTTAGATGGAACTTTTCCACACAGATGGAATTGTCGGCGTGGTGAAATTGAGTGGTCAGCTAGATTATTTCTTTTGGGGATAGTTGAAAGATAGAGTTTATCAAACACAACCTGCCAATCTTCTATTTCTATTTTCTATTTCTATTTTCTATTTCTTTAAATTGGCTATGGATTCACACTCGAATCCGGTTTCCATGTTGCACTTCTACCCCCTTTACTTATTGCTAAGAAAGGAAATTCATGTGCAACACAACTGGCCATACAGTTTAAGGTGGGATCCGAACCACCAGAACCACGGTGTTGAGAATTTTAGCACATACACTTTTTGAAAAAAAGTCAGAGGTGCCTGCCTCGGGAATCGAACTCGGACCCTTCGCATGAAAGGCCGAGCCCCAATCCACTGAGCCACCGCGGCTCTATGCCAATCTTCAACAGCTCCAACGACGTATCCAAGATGAAAGATGAATCCACTCTGACTGCGGAAATGATATAAAGAAGTGTTTAAAACAAAACTTTTATCACTACTTACTTTTCACTACTTCAAACAAAAATTTTTACCAACGCTTAGCATACTGCCAAGAGGTTGGTGGTCATCGTTTCGAGCGATGTATTAGTTAAATCTGACATCGCCATCGACCTTGTCGTAACCAGCAGGGTCATGATCTAAACACCTTACCATACTTAATTGAATTTGAGTCACGACTCAAACACCTTCTCTTAACCGGCTAGATCACGATCCGAAGACCTTGACTTAACTATCTGGGTCACAACTCAAACATCTTGCCCTAACTAAGTTCGAGGTCAAGTTGAAAGTAACGGTCAAGTTCGCTGTCGAAAACCCTAGAACTTTTGTAGAGTTCGTTTCTCCGTAAAGTTCGTAGTAGAAAAGATGAAAGGGGGGTACTGAGACATATGGCTCACCCTGCATATATACTTGTATGTATGTATACTTATGTAGACACCAGAGGTTATCCACCTCTTAAGTTTTTAAAATAATAACATCCCTCGGGTTATCTGACTAAATCGGAACGAACTTGCTTTTAGTTTACAGAACTATGAAATAATTGTAAATTAGGGCCGTAGGCCCTAAAAAACTATTTGGAATTTTGCAATTTTTTAATAATCCTATAACCGAAAAGGTTAGTTGAGTACTACTATGTCCACATAAATCTCTAAAAATAATAACTTTAATAATTTTAGACGTTTAGGTACTACCTTCCCTTAAAGCTTAAATAAAACAGATATTGTTATGTAAGCCCATTTGTTTTTTTAAGTTTTGCACTCAAGTAATGAAAAAGTATTTAACAATAACTAGGTAGCGACCACTTACCCAACCCTGGTAGAAAGCAACACAATTAATATAAGCCAACATTATTGCACTTGTACATTCCCACTTTACACTAGTGTAAGCTGTATTTATAGGATACATATTGTTCCATGATGCCTTCGATGACCTTGCAAGTGGTCGCCAGACTGTATTTCCTATTTCCTCCAATTTTAGTAGAGGTCTTCTACACATCTTCATTCTGGTGCCTATTAGAGCTGGGCCTTTACAAAGAAGGCGTGTCGTTGTTTCACTTTCCATTTCGCACTATCTGCATTTGCTGGAGTCTTAGAGCTCCATCTTTTTCAGATGGTATCCTACATTCCAGTGCCCTGTTAACCAACCCGTCATAACCTAAACCTTCTTCTGATTTTATACTTTAAGGAACGTGTCAATTCCTTTGGTGAGTTTTTTTCTATAAAAAAAACCCTCATTTGTGTACAACCTTTCTCCTTATTTCATTTTTCATTAGGTTATTCCTGAGCCAAATCTTTATAATTCTTTGTATCTCTTAGATAGATAAGGCCATACTGCACTGTTTTGTTCTGATTCGATTTGCTTCCCTGCTTGCCAGTTTGTCCGCTTTTGATTATCTATTTTTCCGAAGTAACCTGGCACCCAAAGTAAGTTTACTATGTTTATATCTGTCATGGTTTCCAGTACATCTCTACACTTCAGCAGTTTTTTTGTTTTGTTAGCCCCATATCCAGCATACTATCAGCTACCTGTGTAATAGACGTTACTTCTGCCTCGAACATCGTGGCGTACACGTCAACTGTGTATATTATTTCTAGTATACTTTCCCTCTCCCACATTCCAGCCCCAAATTCTTATTCATTCTTAGAGCCATCAGTGAATCGCAGCGTGCTGTCTTTTAGCAGCTGATGAGATCCTTCCTTCCATTCCTTCCTATTTAGATAGCTGGCCTTGTATGGCTTAGAGAAGAAAATCCGCCCCGACATTTTGTCACATCCTCTTTCTTTGATAAGTGGAAAAGTCTGAATTGTCAACTCTTTATCCTTAAAAAGCTTACATTCTACCGTTCTTAAGAGCCTGCAGAATGCTTTGTTAGCTTAAGCCATAATATCTACGTTTAATGGGGCGAAATCTAACAAAATCTCTAATGCGATTGTTGGTGTTGTACGCATTGAGCCTGTAATACCCCTCGTAACCATTCTCTGTACTTTATCCAGAGTTTTAATATGCAATTTAATTTCACATTTGTTCCACCACACTAGGGTTCAATAAATGAGCCTCGGTTTAATGATGGCTTCATACAACCACCTTACTTTATCGAAACTCAATTACTATTTTCAGGAACTTGACTTCCTTGCTCAGTTCAATTGGGGTCCCTCATATCCAAATACCTACATTTGGTTCGGTATTATATCTATTTGTACATAACAAGATATTGATCTTACTGAAATCTACTCCAAATTTTACCTTTTTGCACCAATTTTCCAGGAGTTCAAGTGCAAATTGCATAAAACCATCTAAAACATTCTTATTGTCTATTTTTACCGTAATGACCACGTCGTCTGCATAAGCTTGTTTGTAGACACCTACTTCGTTTAGTCTTTGTCAGGCTATCCACAGTAAGACATCAAAGAGTCGGTGATAACACCCCTCCTTGCGGGCAGCCTTTTCCTGTGCTAGTGTACGTACCCATTTTGCCATAATTACCTGGGTATGTAGCATATTGCCAATCAATCTGTTGATCGTCCGAAGAATCATATTGTCCTTTACTCATTTTATAATAGCTTGACTGGTAGTATAACTTAAAGCTCCTTCTATATCTAGGAAAGCCGCTAAAACCATACCTCTGCTTTCCATGCCTTTTTTAATAAATCCTACCGCCTTCGTTAGTGTAGTATGCACCGACTTACCTGCTTGATAGGTCCCATGGTAGATCCCGGCGCCCATTTTATTATTTCTTTATCTATTATATATTTTATCAGAATCTTCTTCTCAGAAGTCAGGGAAATGTGTTTCCAATAAATTTTTTAGTACTTCCCGTCCATCCTTAGTCCAGTGTCTCTCCTTTTTTTTGACAGAATTCTCTGCATGTTTTTTCGGATTTTAAAGTATATTGCAAAGCCTAGCCGTATCTGATATAGTTATTTGTTCGCTGCAATAACTTCTTTACCCGTCCAGCCGTAGGTCCGTTGCACTCTTAGTGCGCTTAGACCGATTATGCAGCCTCTTACCTCTATCCTTTGTTTTTCTTGAGAATAATTCCACCTACATGCTCCCTTGGCATCAGATTTCCTTCTTTAATCACAATTGTTCCCAAACGAGCTCCTGATAACGTTCTCTAAGAATCCACAACAATAATTGATGTTCTTCATGATGCAGGGAAATCACCCATTCTTATTGCAAGTTCCTCTTTGTATCCAGTCTAGTTTGTCTTCCTTGGATTTGTTGTCCAATTTTTGACCATACTGAAACCTTCAGTATGAAAGATAATATAGTTGTCATCCGACAGTGATCTCATTCGATACCTTCCAGTCAATGACATTTAGACCACTACCTATCGATAATTGTTATGTCAATGACTTTTTCCCTTACAGTATTTTAAAAAGTAAAATCTGCAGGTGCTGAACAGGTTACAAATTAAAAATTACGTGTTAATTCAAAATTTTAATGAAGAAAATAGCTACGTTTTTGGTTTCGAAATCGGTTAATGCGCTAGCCCTAGATAGACTGCAATTCTCAGACAGTTAGGAGAATTTTTAAGAAACTGAATATTTTTGATTGTATGTTTATTAGTAAAACATCCCTGAAAATTCAAACTTTTGGTGAGAATTAAAATATGACATGACGCTACTTTTCTAATTTTAAAATCGAAGCTAAGAATTATGGCAAATATTCATACATACATATATACTCACTTATATAAAAATACACCTGCGCCTACTCTAATATACATAAAATCAGCTGTTACCACGTCCATGTTGCAAAATCCAAAAGAAAGAATTGATTTTAAAGAACTTGAAGGTTACCCATAATAAATCAATGCGACCACAAAACACTTTATAAAAAAATTTAGCGCAAACTTGAATTATGTGAATACGACTTCACATTTGTGATTAATGATTTTAAAAAACCCTATTAAGACAATGAAATTAAATTTTTATGATAGTATTAGCGTTCCGGACTGGTATGACGCTACATGGCGTCATGGAATGATTTGCCAACATTTAGTCAGCCTTTAAAGGGTTAAAGAAATAAGTAAGGAAATAAATAAGAAAATGATGCATTTATCTATCCGAGTCAAATAAAGAAAATAGACCGCTCTTGATACATGTTATACAGTGCTACTATGTAATGCCCATCGATATCAAGATATCGATATCACAGGGTGCTCCGTATATACAGAATGAACTTTTTCCAAAATAAAAATAGCCTGATAATTAAGAAGCTTCTTGTATACCCTTCTCAAATGAGGAATGAGTTGACGAAGTTAGAATATTTAGATAGGATGATTGCACTAGTGACTTAATATTATATAGTAAAAAATATGGGTTACAATATATTTAACACATTTTTAGATACAGAATGTTTCCCCTGATCTTGAAATCCAAAAAATACTTTAAGTTAACCTTTTGGCTGCGGGAAAATATTAGTACTAAACGACCTTTTATAAAATGCAAAATGTATACATGAGATCATTGAATATTTCAGGTAGAGTCCCCACCCTGACTTCTGGTCGATAAATCCCCCGCAGGCAACGTAAAGTACAATGTAAAATTTTTTTCTCATTTTCCAGGAAAACTCTAGAGGGTATTTCTATGTAATTTCTCGCGCTGAACATGAAAAAAATAATAAAAAAATCCTAGAGATACTCTTGACCTTGAAAATCTATTTTTCAAGGTCAAATTTTTTTTCTAGCATATATAGAATTTTTTGAAGATTTACGTTCATAGTGTCATAGACTGAATAAAAAAAAATTCTGAAAAAAATAGCTGAGGTATCATTGATCTTAAAAATTTACATTCAAGGTCGCATTCACTTCTAAAACAAGTGCAACAAACATCTGCTACATTTGTCAAGATGTCAAGAAATATTCTGACATTCGCTCTTAGCATAATCCAGGATCAACGGCGTGGACGTGGCGAAAAGGTGATCCCATTGGGGTGCTTGATTTTCGTGAGTCCCCTTGCCTTTCACGTAGAAATGATTGGCTCTACGGTAATGTCTCTTTTGTGTGGTACTCTTCAAAGCATGGTGCTACGCATAGAGGAGTTACACAACTAGGGCAAATGTATGTCGTTCTACGTGGAGTCTTACGCAAAGAGCACAAGTGGCATCTTCAACTTGTACCTTGCCTCGGGAAATGGCGGCCAACTAATCGAATGGGAGAGTCATTGTAAGGAGAGATGCTTGCAGAAGGATTAAGTTTCAGTAATGATCTAGCAACCTGTAATCTAAATGAACGAAATGATATAGCTTTTGCGTTTCTCATTTTATACAACGCAATAGCATTGGATAGACAAAGATCAATAAGATGAAAAAAAAGCTTTCGATACCATTTCATTGTTTTTTGCACTGTTTCTGTTATAGATAATTGTCTATCAACATTATCAATACCACCCATATTTTGATTATAATCGTGGACACACCTTGGATTTATAATATCTTTATTTGTTAGCTAACATTTTTTTCCAGTTGCACAGAATTCAAGTTCGTGCACAGTTGTAAGCGTACGAACGCTACGTTTATCTTCCCACCTCACTGCCATCCACACATCGTTGTGAGAGACTTGTACTTCACCTCGAAATAACTTGCTTTCAAGCTTTGGCATTCCCTTTCTATTTGCTTTCACTGTACCACACATACCTGTATCACGATCGTGTAAAAATTCTGCCAAAATAGGAGATGTATACCAATTGTCTATGAATACAACATGACCCTTATAAAAATAAGATTGTAAAAAGTGAGCTACAATATAACCAGCCAGTAACATCCAAATCAAACTTTTGATAATCAGTGTCTGCGCCAGTATAAACAATAAAACCCAACACGAATCCCGTCTCGCAGTCTACAATCATGAATAGCTTGATGCCAAAACGATTTCTCTTCAAAGGTGTGTACTGCTTGAATCGAAGCCTACCTTTCCATAATAATAGACTTTCATCTACGTACAGATTTTTTCCTGGAGTAAGAACTGCTGAAAATTTGCTTCGCACGTGTTCTATTACTGGCTTTATTTTCATTAAAGGATGATTTTCAATGTCTTCATTATTATGAAAATGTAAACATCGTAGGATGTGAATATATCTATCGCGATGCATTATTTGGCCAAAAATTGAAGTGTGTAGCAAAAGATCTGTGGACCATTAACTTTGTAAATCGCCTTTACAGACATGGCCCATTAGAATGGAAAGGCCTAGAAAAGTTTCCAATTCTGTTTTTGTGGGGACCAAGCTTTCATGTCGGAAGAACGAGTTATGGGATTTTGAGTTGCGCAACGATTGGTTTCCTCTACAATTTTTTTGAGCTAAGAAGAATCACAAAAGTAATTGAAATAATCAATTGGTGTATTTACTGAAAAAGAGATATTCGAATTTATTTCGGAGCTACCTTGAAAATCTTTGATTGATGGATAAAAATACGCGTCCTCAGACAATCCAGTTTCCTTATAAGAAAAGTCTTCCAAATTGACTTCCCCGATGTCTTCATTTTCTGTTCCATTGTCTAAAACCTCGTTTTCTAATACTTCATTTTCTGGTTCGGACTCGCCACTACTCCAAGCTTCATGTTCAGCCATTTTATAGAAGATAGAATATTACACTATTCAATAGTATATTATTCAAAAAGTGAAAATAGTATAATTTATAAATATGAATGAATAAAAAATAAATTAATTTTTTGAGATTAAAATATTTTTGAAGATTAGACGAGTTTCTGCAATAAGTGATGACATTTATTTTGTACCCAGTTGACGAACAACAAAGATATACCAACTCCCAGACCGAAATAGTAAAAAACAGATTTTGTGTTTACGTCATTGATTTTAGATCACGCTGAAAATGAATGCAGCAGCATTTAATGTAACCTTCAAAAATAAGGTTGAAGCTCGAGATTTTGTTTTGGAAACTAAAATTTCACCGCGAAATAGACATTTTCATGAACAAAGATAAATTTAGGATTTTTTTAATTTTTTCCCCGTTTTAACCTCATCAATAACGCTAAAAAGCTAGATCGAACTTTCGCTTATGCAAATAAAATACAATATGACCTTGACTGTAAATTTTCAAGGTTAAGGATACCGCAGTGATTTTTTAAAGTATTTTTTATAAACAGTTATAAAATTACGAAAGAAATCACTCTAAAATTCTCGTTTCTACTAGGGATGAAATTTGACCTTGAAAACTATTTTATATACATTCAAAACATCAAAATTGATCTTAAAACATTAAATATAGTGTGTATTTTAAGTGGTCGATATATCGACCACCCCCGCAGTTAAAAGGTTAATAATTGATTATACACATTATTTTTATCTTAGATAAAGAAAATATCTCGTGAATTGTTCAGTGACTGGCCTTATTCGTTCATTCATTAGTGAAATCACCGTATAATTTGATTTATACTTTTTAATTTGATTTATATTTATAATTTAATATATTAATATAATTATCTAAGATATATAGAATTATAATTAATTAATTTTTTAAAATATCAAGTATTTCAACCGATAGTTTTTATTATATTTTAGTTTAATTAACATCAGTAATTCGACATCTATACACTGACAAAATAAAGCCTTCTATCGAGAATAGTCTTTCACATGCTGCTGAGGAACATAAGCTTGTGTTATATTTGAGAAATACAGTATTTACGTGTGAATATAATTTAAAAGAAATAGAATAGTTGTGCACGTTTGACTCTTCCAGAAAAGTTCTGATTCTATTTTTAATATTTGCTTTCTATCAGAGGATTTTTTGTTACAAGCGATTAATGTCTAGAAAAACTAGTATAATCATTAAATTTCTCAAATAGAACACAAGCTTATGTTTCTCAACAACATGTGAAAGGCTATTCTCGATAGGGGGCTCTATTTTGTTATGGTATATATGTCGTATTGCTGATGAGATATTTTCGTTGTTAATTAAACGAAAATATAATAAAAATTATCAGTTAAAATAATTAATAATTTTAAAAATGATTGAATCTTAATTCTATATAACTTACATAATTAATTCAATAATTAAAATTATAAATATAAATCAAATTAAAAAGAAAACAGTATCTTTATTTATTTATTATTAATGCTAAAAATATCAATATTGTTCTAGTGTAATTGAGATCATGTTATACATAAATATTTTCTTTATGTACTATTTGACAAATAAATGTTAAAGTTTTCTTAAAAATGAAAGTTACAATTATATAATTTAATGAAATTAAAAATTGCTACTGAGTATTCGAATATTTTCATCGAATTCTCGGTATTCGAAAAAAGTATATTTAGCGTTAATTGGTGTACGTATGTATAAACACATATATATACCATATACAATGTTGTTATACAGGTTGATTTGTTTATTTAAGCTTTACACTCCAATAATGAAAAAGTATTCGAAAATGAGTGGTTGGCGACTACTTACCCAACCCTGCTTTAGTTAAGGCCAAGATTTGAGATTAATCATTTTGTACAAAAATATGCCAGTAAAGTATAGCCGTTTAGAATGTGTCTATACGTAAATACTCCGTCAAATTCCTAATTTTTAATAAAACATTTTACATCTTCTTTATAATATTTAAAGATTAACTGTCAGCATATATTTTACGGAAATGTTATTTTTAATTTATAGCTAGAGTTAATTACGGAACTACTAGGAACGCCATCTGCCGAGGATATGAGATATGCGTGTGAAGGTGCGAAATCTCTTATGTTAAGGCGTACCCCTAAACCACCATCGTTAACTGCTCTCTACACTCTCAGCAGTCTAGCAACGCATGAAGCAGTGCATTTGCTTTGTCAAATGCTAGTTTTTGATCCAGTAAGTTAATTTATTTTTTAAATCAAATAAAATCATTAGCAGCTACTTAATTTGATAAATAAACAGGATAAGCGAATAACAGTTGGCGATGCTTTGGCTCATCCTTATTTAGACGAAGGTCGCTTAAGATACCATTCATGCATGTGCACGTGTTGTTACACAACGACTGCTGGTTTAAGGCAATATGCGGGTGAATTTGAACCTACTTCGTTGCATCCTTTTGGTGATCATTGGGAAAAAAATTTCACATCAGTCCAACAAGTCAAAGGTAAAATAATCATTAGAAACTGTCATCATAAATCCAATAAACAATTCAATTTTTCAATGTTCATAATCTATATATATATATATATATATATATATATATATATATATATATATATATATATATATATATTGGCAAGGTACTATGTACCTGCGAAATAGTTAAGCGAGCGAATCCCAACCTAACCTACCCCTCCTGCCCACACATCACTAAGCACACTTCACCTATACTAAAACCTACCTAGTCTACCCCAAGCCATCCCAATTATACAATACTTTCTCACTAGGCATCACACTGCTGTCAAGAGGTATCGTACCAAATATCCAAACCAAGCAGCATACGATGGTCCAGGGTTTCACACCGAGCAGCACCGAGCAGCACCAAGCAGCAGCAAAGGACTCCAAGCAGTGGTAAATTATAATTAGTTACATGTGATCTTATTTAAGAGGACATAAGGAAGCATGTAGCTACATACAGATACTGACAGCTACATGCAAGGAGAGGATTGGCAAGTGAGGTTATGGTAACCATAACATTACCATATTTCTCAAATACTAGCTATTTTAAAATAAAAACATTCCCACAAAAGTTAGTTATTTACCTTGCAAGCAGTCAGAATCATCACAGCAACGTAATAACAACGTAATACCGCAGCAGTTGGCCTGACGTGCACCAGCTAATCCAGCGCCATGAAAGTTAGAGCGAAAATCTGGTATCGACCGTCCATCTACATCTGTAACAGAGAGAACCGATTAGCCGATAAACAAACATAAACGGAACGATATTAAATATTTACCTCGTAGACGGCATCACCAGGAACACCGTTCTCTCTGTAAGAAGCAACTGCCACCATACGAAATCGTCCTCTTCGTGTCCGTACGGTCGCGAGCATTCACTATACGATGCGCGCGGGACGACGGCAGCCGACGGACGACTCGACGCGAGAAGCTGCGCGTGCACGTCGGGTTCGAGCAGCAAAGCAGCGAACGAGCCAAAGCTCGAGAGAACTTATCGGGACTATATTTGTGTATGTGCGTATGCAAGAGCCGCAGAAAACAGCAGCTCCTGGAGACGCTCTCCTTAGAGCAAAGGTGGGTGCACATTTCTGCACCGAATTTTCCACGATCTTCCTTCTCTGCGTAAGTGTGCTTTACCTTGCTTCCCCTTTTCTCCTTTCCCCTCGTGCAGCAAACCGTCGCAGCTCGAGTGCAGCCGAGCCTGTTTTTGTAAATTCGCCGCGATCGTACGCAGCTTGCGCCCAAACCAATTTTATATTTAAAAATAATATATTACTATATAAATTACTATATAATAAATTAATATATAAAATTTTTTCGTCTTTGACGCATTGGCGCCCAACGTGAGTTTCATCGTCGGCAACGTACTTTTCGTACATTAAAATGGTGTCGTACGTATTAATTGCCCGACGTTGAAAAATTGAAAGAATTAATTTTTCTCGTTCCCTTCGCGTAAATAAAGCATTAATTTAATTTATATATCAGCAACGAGTCTTAATCTTAAGAGTGCTTCTTGCCCGATTCAGAAGTCGAAATTGATGGTGGCGCCATTGTCAAAAATTTTATATTTAGATTGTGCACTGATAATAGCGCCCTCTGCAGGTTCAACGGGAAATTAGATCTTATGCTCTACCATACCGATATACAGGGCCGTATATAGAACGAACCTATTGAAAATAGTTTTATGTATTTATTTGTATCTGGCAAATCGATGTGGAAAAAGATTATTGTTCACGATAAAATAACTTACGCCAAATGATGGGCAGTAAAATTTTGCATCAAAAAAAAATTGTTATACCTGAAAACTGATTCCATTTTTCACACATTTCAATGTAAACAACCTACTTACTAGCTTTTAAATCTTTTCTATTTCCACTAGGAATAAACCAACTTTTATTAGGCATCTTATTCCCTACTTCTATCTCAGTCCTGTTCGAGATCGTCATTGCTTTATATCCATATTTGTGTCCCTTGACCAATCTTGCGCATACAAAGTAATGTTAGTAATTTATTTGGTAATCAATTAACATAGTTAGCGGCATTTAGAGCAGTTTAATTGAGGAAATTTTGATCATTATATAAATGTATTCGTATCTTTTAAATTAATTGATATAACAAAATTTATCTATCTATAAATAATTTACAAAACGCCGAAGCAATAAGTTTTTATTAGTTGTGACAAGGTGATTTAACACCTGTCACAAAAAGGTAAAAAGAAATAATAGAAAGGCATTAGCGTAGCCTTTCCACCTTAACAAAACTACTTACCCGGATACCGTACACATACGCATACCTACTGTAAGCTACCCAGCACCCTAACTACCATGAATAAAACTCCACATCCCTTCCCTGGTTCCCAGCAATCCAGCACCAGGATAAACCAACGAAGAAGTAGCTAGCTGAATGATCTGCATCAGGTGCAAAACCTCAGGAGTGATAGCAGGTATCCTTGGGAGACCATCGCCCACTGGAACTTCGTGCAGAATTCCTGTGAAGATAATAATAAATGAGACAAGCACATTATTAGGGAAAAAGATAACCAGGAAGGAGAAGATAGGACAGCAACATAGAAAGATAGAATTGTCAACAGGAGTTGAGAGGTTAGGGGAGCACTAACCTTCCCCACTATAAATTAACTAAACAAGTAATAATAAACTCCGGCTTAGCGACTTACCTGTAACAATTCCTCGGGAGCTCCAGGTCAATCCCACGGCAGGCCAGCGTCGGAGGAGATCCACTACGTCGGCAGTAGTCCGTTGAATCGTCTTCTTGACAGCTGGAAGAGAGACGCAGTCGTACGAGGACGGCCGATCGCACGGACGAACTCTCGCCTCGTACCGATAGCAGCGCAAGGCGCATGCGCGCACGGGCGAGACGAGCCGAGTGCCGACGGAGAACAGAGCTCTGTGTGCGGTCGCGACGTAAAAATCCAAGATTTACTTGCGGATATCGACATTTTTATCGAAAATCCTTGTATGGGAGCAGAGCGTGTCAACCAAGTGGCGAATTATCAGTTGGTTGCAGTTTCGAAAGGTGAGTGCGTATGGTGCACTTTCCCCTTTCCTTTTATCGGTCGCGAATTCCCGGTCCGCCCGCGTGTGCGTGCGTATTATTCCCCGCCATCTTAACGTTGACTCTCTCCCGCGTTTCCCCTCTTACCCCTGCGCTACACTAAGCGATTGCGTTAGAGTAATTAATTATTTACTAAATTAACAATCGACTGGTGCCCGAATTCGGTTGCAAATCAATTGTTGTTTTTTTGTTTAATAAATCCTTTAGTTACTTTTATAAGTTCTCCGCGTATTTATTTGATTAGTCCCGCACAATGATCCCCAGTGCGGCGTGACATAGTTTGTACGAAAAGTAATTTACAAATTCTGACCGGATAACTTTATATGATCTATACAGCAAAATAATTATTTAACTTTTTCTCTGTTTCACTCTACAACTTTTCTTTGCATCTTTAAGTTACTTAGACTCTAATGAATGACTCGAAATGCCCTTGCAAAAGTTTTCGCACGATGTACCAAAACAATTGATTGTTACATTCTAAGCTATTTTAATTTATTTTTTCATCATCTAAATTATTATTATTATCAATTAAATAACATAAATTTATATGCTTACAATGATATATTTCCTATTACATCGATCTTAATCGTTTTCCATAACTAGACAAGTTAACAATAATAATATACAATTTCAAACACGGAAGGAAAACAAACAAATTATTTTAGTCCTGTCCCACATAGCACAGAACATAAAAAAAACTCTTTAATAATGTTTAATGTTTAAACCTTGTAGAAACATATTTAAATTATTCTGTGTTATCTGGGGCAATAGATAATAATTAATAATTTATTAATTTCGATAATAATATTGAGAAGATGCTATATACTTTATTGTGTTCAGTAAATTTTGTTTTAATTAACAATTTTTATGCGAACAATTAATACTTTTCGATCATTTTTTAAGAAAATAGTTACATCAATAAAAACAAATAATGTAAATATTGTATTTTCCGTATTTTTATTACTTTTTTAAATGCATTACAATCGGAATTTGTCACGTCCAGACTTGTACCAACTACCATAAAATATGTTACAAGAAGGTGTGAGGAACTGCGAAAAATTGAAAAATTTTATTGTTAATCATATATATATATATATCATTCTCGACTATAATTATCATTGAACAACGATATGTTGTAAAAGAAAATTCTAATCGAGAAGAGTCTCTTAGTTTTGTCACGCGCGTATCTTTGAAATATAAACATCCACTTAAGATGCCATCGCCCAGTTTCTCACAGTTTAAATGACGCATATACACTAAGCCTAATTTGGAAATTGTTTAGTCTCTTTTAAAATATTTAAGTTAACATTTAGTCATACGTTACTATTTTAATTTTTACTTTAACATTTAAGCAATAACGCGAATAGAATATTTTTGTACTTATAGTGTTACTATAGAAAGTAATTGGATGTAACGATTAAATTAAATACACTTTATCTCATTAACCAAATATTATTTATATTTATTAATTCAACGTTTTAATTACAAATATACACATATGTGTCTAATTTTTTTATCCAATTACTCTCTAGTGTTCAAAAAGTTTATAATAAACAATAAAATTATATTTAATTCATCAATTAATAAATAAAGTTTATGAAATAAAATAAATACAATTAATCATTTATATAAGAGAATAAAAGTATTAACACATATTAATTGTTTAAATAATAATTAATTGTTAAAGATAACTTTATTTTCATAGTAAACTATATTTTTTCTTATTTAAATTTCATATTTGTTTAAATTCTACGTAAAAATAAGGTTATACAATTTTTATTTGTAAACTTTAATGCGTAATATAATAGTTAGTAAATTATTATAGTTATTAATATTATTGTCAAAAATCGTAAAAGGAAAAGAAAAAAAGGGGAAGTTACTCCCACTCAATACTGTATCGATGAACTATGACCGATAGTATATAAGGGCAAAGAAAATTCGGCGTCGCGCTTGATTAGTCAGTAGTCCATAGGCTTTGACAGTCGCCACATTAAGTCTTAGTCCATAGGCTTTGACACTCGCGTATTAAAATTAAATTTTAAATTAAAGATTAATCAGTAGTCCATAGGCTCTGATAATCTTTAATTTGCTTTGTAAAAAGTTATTATTTTCTTTTCTTTTTACTGATTTTATAAAATCAGTGTATTTTCAACGGAACAACAAATAAGGTAAATAAACTTTTATTCAAATAAATTTATAACATATTAATTAACCTGAATAAAACTATCCTTATTTTTGTATTTCTCAAAAGAAAGACCGCTTTTGAACTGCGATCTATCTTTATATTCCTATCTATTTTCTTTTGCTTTAGAACTGCAAAAGAAATCTATAACTTTTATGTATACTTATATGCATACTAACAAAATTAATTAGATAAAGAAGCTGTTGAGCTGCTTCTTTACAAAAAACCAAAAACGTATATAACAATTCGTTCAAACCGCAAGTTTGAATTTTCATCTCTACTCACTTCTCTCTCTCTCTCCCTCTCTCTCTCTCTTTCTCTCTTCTTCGCGTGACTTCGTCTTAGCGAGCTCACACGTGGAGTCGAGTGGAGGGGCGATCTTTCAAGTACCTTCGTCTCCTATCCTTTTTCCTTCTCTTCGGTGCATAATCTAGCAGTATTAGATTTATACACTAATTTTTCCCTCTCTGCCCATCCTGGCAACTCTTTTCATTCGCTTTTACTTTTTTTTTTTTTCCTAATACTCTGTTATACGCTGTAGTGCTGCGTATTTGAGTACTTTATATTTTAGTTTACATATATTTATAATTATAAGATATTTATTATTAAATTTATCTCTTTATAACTGGTTGTCGTGGCCCGTAGGTTCCTTCAATTTTTTTTTTCTCATTTCCTTACCAGTCTTTAATTTTTTTGCTTTAGAGCTGCGAAAAATTAATATAAGACATCCTATAGAAGTGCTGGAGAGCTGCACTTCAATCCTTCAAAATTTCCAACTATCCGCTGATCAAATATTATATAAATTTGGAGCTTTAGATCTGCTTCATTTTTATGTAAGATTTGAGTTGAAGCAAATAATAAATTATTTTTATAAACGCTTCAGAACTGCTGTTTATGATATAATTTATTTATAAACCTGACAAGTATTTCCTCAGCTCGCTTTAGAACTGTCGAGCATTAGACCCGTCACACGACACAAAAATTAGTATTTTCGCGTTCGCGTCCCTAACACAACAATTATATATATATTTGCATATAAATAATATTATATTATAAAATAAAAGAATTGGTTAAATATAATAGGGTCCGTTTTAACGGTTTGATCCAAGACAAGTACCCACCAATTAATAATACTAGCCGCTCGGTATTGTTAATAACTTTTCCTTACAAAAACAAATATTTTCTTTTATTATTATTTTATTGACCGGGAAAACGACACGATAACGACGTTTGCGCGATTTGCAAACGTCACAAAGGCAAATGGTTAATAAACCATTCGGGTTCCTTTCGCTCTTGTTTGACTAGGACTAACCTTACGTCTCCGGGAGTAGCGAGCGAAGTTATTTTGAGAGTAGAGATGTAGGATATAATGTGGGATAATAAAATAATATATTTTTTTATTCGTGTTAATCATGCATTATTTATTTAAATTTGTTAACATAATAATATAACATTTACTTTTAAATGAACATGTGTAACTAAATTCTTCTAGCTTTTTAATGGACAAAAACACACATAAAATTACAATATTTTATTAACAATTGCATAAAATTATTTAAATCAAATAACAATTTTAATTTCGATTAAATAAACAATTGTACTGCGAACACGTTAACAAATTATAGAATTAAATATACACAAGGTTGTTTTTTATATAAACATTAATAATTAAAAATCGAAATAAGAATTATCTACATAAATGCAGATTAAATTAAAAATTGTTGCCGTTGAAAACATGAGTTATTGTCAATAAATTGCAATTCAAACCATAAATATTGCAAATAAAATGCAATGCAAAAAAATAATTATTATAAATAAATTGCAGTTCCAAATAATAATTGTTGTAAAAGAAAACGGTTGGTTCAGTGATTGAAATAACATAAAATATCAAGTTTGCCTTTACGAATATTACAAGCGTATAGATAGCCGAAAAGAATATACCTTAAGTATCCAAATATATATATATATATATTGTAACGGTAAGGTACTGTTTACCTCACCGTTTGACGAATTCGAGCAACACGAGCGAACAGTATCATAATGTTCGCATCGGTTCGAGACGGCGAGATTCGGCTCGGCTCGGTTCGTCGTGGCTACACGGGCGGGATCAACTTCGCGCGCGAAAGATTCGCGCACGCACCTCATTAGAGAGGTAAGGGGGAGATTCGCGCGCACTCGATAGAGTGATAGCCACCTTCTTACGTGACAGGTGTGATCCCTCCGCGTCCCGTGTTTAGCTTCGCCGCGCTGTGATTTACCGTGCGTTTTGTGTGTGCGTTTCGACTGCAGGCCGATCCTGCATTTGCAGTGAGTGGTGCTATACCGTGCATCTGCCTGCAGCCACAGAACCCCGGTGCACGGGCGAGCGGACAATCCGTCCGACACCGCAGCGAGAGTGAAAGAGAGAGAAAGCAACCGATCGGCTGGTCGTTGTTTACCAACGACTACAGCAGCGTACAAAGTAAGTGGTACCACTTCACGCGATCGTGTTTTTATTCGCACTTAGTAAATAATCGTGTTTCTTTATACCAGTCCCGTTGACTGGATATATTATTTTAGTTCGCGATATTTTCTTCCCCTCTCTCTACAAGTCGGCCGTTTACCGACTTGTAATAAAAGCGTAGACCACGGCGACAATCAGATATTTTATTTGTTATTTATCTTTATCTTTATTTCAATAAATTCATATTATTATTTAAATTCAATCCGGTGTTCGATTAATTGAATTTAACCCACGTACGATTCCTTCCGTAATCCTAAGAGCTCGTATATTTCTGGTTGACAAGTGCTCGACGCGATATCCCTGTTTCGCGGTCAATTTCAGATTTGAATTTTACCTGGTTGTTATCTGAAACAGTAACTCGGTTTCAGATTAACATTTAACAGATTTGGTAGAACGGACAGGTAACCGTCGCCGCATCGCGAGAAAAATATGTTTATTTAAATACGGTAAGTTTAACCGTACCGCTGAGCAGCCGCAATATTAAAATAAACATCCGCGCGGCAACCAAACTGTTACAACGCGCCCAACGTAAATTAATAGATTGGGTTATTTTACGTCCAACGTAAATTTCCAAATTGCGCCTACGAGGCGCACAACGTAAATTTTTAAATTGCGTTTTTTTTGTGATACGAGCTGCGCTTATATAGGTGCCCTTATAAAATAGGATTTTATTATAAACGGTAGTGAATCTAATTTAATTGATTTTTGTTGTTATCAATTTATTTTAAATTTAATTTTTTTAAGTACGTGTGGATTTTACGTGTAATTTTCTATTAAATACTAGTTACGTTAATTAGTATATTTGTTATTACCGGCAGTTAGATTAATCGGTTCGCGATTAATTCTAACCTTTAAATTATTGTATTTAGACAATAATTTATAAGTTTTAACCGGATTTTCTTTTATTGTTGTTTAGTTTGGTTAAAAAAAATCCGAGGTCGGTAATAATAATTTTTTTAATTAATTACACGTAAATAATAGTAAATTTGAATTTTAAAATTGAAATATAGATCGATTCGCCTTAAAGTCCGCAATTTACATACCGAGTCCCTAATTTCGAGTAGGTTAGTCGGAAAATCGGCGTTATTTAGTTTTCCGACTTAATAAAAATTGTAACACCTGTGCAAGGGTAAAGATTTTCTGTTTTTGAAGTTTGCTTGTTAAATTTATATTTTTGACAACGCGGACCGGCTCTCGCGTTACAATAAAAATTGTATTATTATTTTTTTGTAACATTGCGATTGTAAGAGGTCACAGCGGCGTACACATTTAGTTGTTTAGGAATATATTTATATTTATTTATCTATTTATTCAATTATTTATTTATTTATTTTATAATATATTCAGCGTGCGTTGGTGACCGAGAGCCGGAGTAAATTCGATTTTTTCGTATTTAGTCGGATTTAAACAAATTTTTTCTTGTTTTTAATTTAATTTATTAACTATTCGTAAAATTTCTTTTTACGTTTGATATTGTATGTGTATTTGTTTTATAATAAATTAAATTAATCCCGCGTGTAACATAGTTAATTTTTTTTTCTCCCGATTTGTTTGTAAAATTAATAGTCGAAAATATAATTCTTTAACTTAGTTTTTGATATTAGGCAGGAAAGCAAATTTCAAATAGGTGTGCTTAATTTTTCTTCTTGTAATTATAAAGGGAAAAGAATTCATTCTTCAACTTAGTGGCCCAATAATTTTATTATTTAAAGCCACCTAATAATTTGAAGAAAAGCATACCTTGCACAGGTAAAGCGAAAAGCGACTCAGAGTTTTTTTTTGTGTAAATAATCGTAGCGGTAATTTTGTTAAAATTAAAATGGCGGAATCGATGACCACGCAAGTCGATCAGTGGGTTGGTACGCAATCCAGCGAACAGATCCAGGCGCACTTGGAGTCGTTAGAGATACGTACAGACGGCTCTGTATATAAAAAAGCCGAACGACTCCAACAGTGGTTGTTGGGTAATTATACGGCTCAAGAATTCGCAGCCGACACAAACTCAAATGAGGATCGTGTTAGGCGGAACAGGCGGAGGACAGATTGGTTTAAGTCCATGGTTGCCCAGAATCCGGAGATTCCGGACCCGGATTCTGACCCAGATGTAGTAGAGGTGCTACAGAGGACTCTCGCTCTAGAAGTAGAAGATACGGACGAGCGAGAGGAAGATGGGCAGTCGGACACCTCCGACCGAGAAACCGACAAGGAAGAATGGATAACTTTGGTATCCCATACTGGCGCTCAGTTCGAGATACCAAAGGATTTTGCTTGGATGTTAGCGGAGCAAGTAAGTAAGTTATCCACCTTGACGGAACGGGTTAAGGAGCTGGAAGTACAGATGCACACCGTCAACAGCAAGTTGGACTTGCCAAGCGGTGCACAAGCTTCCAGCACAAACAAAACCCGAGAGCCAACCCAACATGTCCAGTTTCAGGACACCTATACGTGTTACATCCTGGACGAGACGGACATCAGACCACAACACGTGCAGGTAGAGCCCGAGGGGTCTCAAGCACCTCATGCAGATGCTGGAGGAGCTTGGGGGAGGGGTGACACACGGAGACCGAGACAGCCTCCATGTTCAAGCTCTCCCTACCCTAATCTGAAGGACTTTTACGAGTCCGGCCAATCAGCGTCGAGATCGGCCGGGACATCGCGCGATGTTGGTGCGGTGGTTCGTAAGTGGGGAGTCCGATTCTCTGGCGACAAAAGCCAGAGTATCGATGCCTTCCTTGCGAGAGTCGAAGACTGTAGGATTCTCGCCAACCTCAGCGAGGACGAGGTGTTGCCGTCCTTGTCCGAACTTCTCACTGGAACCGCAGCTACGTGCTACCGGAATGAGAAGGACAAATGGCACTCGTGGCAAGATTTTGTGAAATCTGCCAAGAAATGGTACGGTATGAGCCAAAGCTTCCAGCAAAGGCTCATCGAGGAGTCCAATGCTCGGACACAGGGTGAGGATGAGCCGGTGAGAGATTATATCACCTGCTCAATTGCAATCATGCGAAAACTCAACCCGATCCCGAGCGAGCGTAGGCAATTGGACCATCTTTACCGTAACATGCTACCTCAGCTTCAGCGGTTGTTTAAGAGGGCTGGAGCCAAATGGGTTGAAGATTTATTGGAGCTGACGATGGACGCCGAGCAAACGCTCGAGCGGGAAAAGTTATATCGACCGCCTCCGGCAGAGGAAGATTTAATGCTGCCGGAACTTGCGTACAAGGCAAAGTCCAAAAAGCGGCCGACCGCCAAGCCCAAGGTAGCAAGCGTGGCTAAGGAGGTGAGTGAGTCGAGTCGGGAAGATCCGATTGAACGGCTCACAAAAGTCCTGGAAGGAACCCTTAGGACCATGCGAACGAGTAGCCAGACAGCTGGGGTTAAGGTGGATAAAGATACGCCACCTAGGAAGAAAACCCACAAGTCTCCTCCTCGGTTTAAAAGGAGGAAGGAGACACGTAAAAGTCCCGATCGGCGGTCATCGAGTGGTTCATCCTCGAAGCTTGGGGAATCGTCGGATTCAAGAAAGAAGATAAAGAGAAAAGAAGACTTCCCCAAGCCGATCAAGTGCCATACTTGTGGTAAGTTGGGGTACACCGTTAGGACGTGCTCTGACTGCGCAAAAAACGCGTGGGGAAGCGGTTAGAGGGGACAACCGCATACCCCAAAGTACAGGGAGTCCCCAAGGAGGACAAAGGTCTGACTCCCGATTACCGAGATAGTCCAGCTGCAGTTAAGCAGAAAAGGAAAGGACTGATTCCAGACAGATCCCAGGAAGTCGGAATGGATCCGGAGACCTGCGATGTCCTAAAATTAGTGACATCGAGCACTAGCCGAAGAAGTTATCGTCCTGAGGACGAGACGCGCTGGTGGTGTCAGGTTGACATAGATGGATTCCGGATCCGTGCGTTGTTCGATCCAGGTGCATCGACAACCGTAATGGGTCCGAGCGGTTTGCAGTTAGCAACCGCTCTAGGCAGGTCGCTTCTCGAGTCGCGAGCTGGCAATGCCAAGCTCGCTGATGGTAGTACTCATCCGTTGTGTGGTCACGTGATGCTACCATTTACTATCGGTAAAGAGACTCGAGAAATACGTGTTGCGATCATGCCGAACCTGGATGCTGAATGCTACATCGGGGTAAATTTTATCCGAGCATTCCGAGCCGTCCTAGACCCAGATTCCGACCGTTTATTCCTAAAGGGAACGGATCAAGTCCTACAGCTGGAAGTGGCAAGTATGGAAAGTGGCAATGCTTCATTATCGTCAGCAGGTGTCGCTGACGTAACAGAAGTAGAGCGCACACAATTGCGCGAACTTCTAGACCGAGTGTTGTCCACAACCTTGCCAAAGATCGGCCGTTCTTACGATGTCGAACATATAATCGACGTCGGATCAGCCAGGCCGATCAAACAGAGGTATTACCCCGTCTCTGATAAAATTCGAGAGGAAATGCAACGTCAAGTTCGCGAGATGCTCGAGACTGGCGTTATTGAACCCTCGAAAAGCGGTTGGTCCAGCCCCGTGGTGATGGCGAAGAAGGGTGAGAATGGTAGGCGTTTTTGCATCGATTTTAGGAAAGTCAACGCTTTGACGAAACCTGATGCATATCCTTTGCCATATATGCAGGATATCCTACGCAAACTCAAGAAAGCCCGATACATCTCCACGATCGACATGAACTGTGCGTATCACCAGATACCTCTACAGGTGGAGTCGCGCCCGATAACGGCTTTTACGGTACCTGGAATGGGTTTGTTCCAGTTTACTCGTATGCCGTATGGATTGGCAAATGCTGGCGCGACATTCCAGCGCATGATCGATCAGATGATTGGACCCGAACTCGAACCGGTTGCTTATGCATATCTTGACGATATCATTATTGTCACGGAGACGTTTGAAGAGCATAAGCAACTGTTGATCGAGGTGTTAACTCGCTTGGCAGAAGCCGGTTTATCTGTTAATCGGGAGAAATGTGTCTTCTGCCAGCCCGAAGTGAGATATTTAGGTGTGCGAGTTAACCGAGACGGGATACGACCTGACCCAGCTAAAACGCTCCCAAGAATTTGAAGCAGCTGAGACGGTTTCTCGGTATGGCATCTTGGTACAGACGCTTCATGCACGACTATGCTACCATAGCTGAGCCGCTAACGCGTCTGACCAAGAAAGACCAGAAGTATCTTTGGCTGGAAGAACAAGAGAGCGCTTTCCAGCAGCTTAAAGCTTTGTTGATGACAGCACCCGTTCTGCAAACTCCCGATGAGAATGGTGAGTATGTGGTCCAAACTGACGCTAGTGACACTGGTATCGGTGCAGTGTTGCTACAGATTGTCGGCGGAGAAGAGAGAGTCCTGGAGTTCGCCAGTAGAATCCTCTCGCCCGCCGAACGCAATTACAGCGTCACAGAACGGGAATGCCTGGCCGTAGTATGGGCGATTAAGAAGTTTAGACCATACATCGAAGGTTACCAGTTTAAAGTTGTCACTGACCATAGTAGTCTTCGTTGGTTATGCAATATTCGCAATCCAACGAGCCGGCTCGCCAGATGGGCGTTAGAACTCCAGTCTCATAACTTTACTATTGAGCACAGGAAAGGAGCTCTAAACTACGTTCCTGATGCACTTTCTCGTATGTATGAGGAAGACGAGCCGGCCTTATCCTCCGTCTCTTGGAGCCAGACTACTAAGGACCCCTGGTACCTTTCGTGGACCAAAGACGTAAGTGAGCGGCCGAGAGAATTTCCTGATTGGAAGATCCAAGGTGGAAACTTGTATTCGTATCGGGTGGATACTGAATTGGATGACGCCATGGAAGATCAAGACGCTTGGAAGTTGGTCGTACCCGAAGAGCACAGGCAGACCATCCTCCGAGAATGTCATGATGATCCGGCAGCTGGCCATCTAGGTAGAGAAAAGACATTTGCTCGCGTGGCAAAGTTATATTATTGGCCACGTTACTATGCCGAAGTTGGCGAGTATGTACGCAAATGTCAGGTGTGCCAGCAATGCAAGGTGGAGCAACGCCCTCCCAGGGGTTTGATGGGTAGGCGAGTGGTTGAAAAGCCATGGCAAGTCGTAGCAGGAGATGTTACTGGACCACTTCCCCGCTCCACACACGGATTTGAATATATTTTGGTCTTCCAAGATTTGTTCACGCGCTGGATTGAAGCAGTGCCGATCCGGAAAGCTAACGCTAAGACGATCGTGAAAGAGTTACACGAACGAGTCGTCATGCGTTTTGGCACACCGGAAGTATTTTTATCCGACAACGGCACTGAGTTCAAGAACAAGCTCGTAGATGATTATCTCGTGGAATTAGAAATATTTCATACAACTATTCCCCCGTACCACGCTCAGGCCAATCCCGTCGAACGTGCTAATCGGACGCTGAAAACGATGGTAGCGTCTTACATTACCGAGAAGCACAACACTGGGGACGAGAAGTTACCGGACCTTGTGTTTGCTTTAAATACGGCGGTACAGAGTTCGACAGGATGGAGCCCGGCCATGTTAAATTACGGCCGGCAGCCTGAGCCTCCCGGCACTGCTCGTCGAGTTCAAGACGAGCTGACTCAGCAACGTTTGGAATACCAGCGTTTGCTTGAGTGGAGTGATCGGCTATCACGACTACCTGAGCTTCACAAGAAAGCTTCAGCTAGAGCTAATAAAGCTCAGGATAGGCAAGTCGGTTACTATAATGCCGGGAGACGAGCGGCTTCTTTTGAAGTCGGGGACTTGGTATGGAAGAAGAACCGAGTCCTCTCATCCAGCGCACAAGGCGTCTCGGCCAAGTTAGCTCCAAAATACGTCGGTCCTTATTTGATCGTCCACAGATACGGCCCAAATACTGTTAAGATCCAAGATACTCAGGGACATGAGAAGAAATGCCATGTCCAGTACCTCAAACCGTACTTATCGGATGACCATGGCGATGAATACGGCCCAGAAGACGACATCGAGACCGATCTACCTACGAGGGAAGAGGAACCCGAACGCGATACGGTTCCTGCGAGCGAAGACGTCTCACGCGGCGAGACGCAAGCGAGCGCCGTTCCACGTGAGGAACGAGATAACGCGAATGTCGTGCCCCCCGTTAAACGAAGTAGAGGTAGGCCGCGTAAAAATGCAAGGGTCGTCGCCAGACCGCGGGATCGGTCGACGGTAATTCCGACCGCTAGCCACCGCGGACTAGCCAAACGAGGTAGAGGCAGACCACGACGGAACTGCAGTTAGTGTCCGGATTTTTGGACCAGGTTTTTTTGTTGTACCTGTGTAGCCACTTCCCATCCCAAATTCGTCAGGGATGCAGAAACCACATCACGGGTATGTGGAATCTGGAAGGGGGGTGTAACGGTAAGGTACTGTTTACCTCACCGTTTGACGAATTCGAGCAACACGAGCGAACAGTATCATAATGTTCGCATCGGTTCGAGCCGGCGAGATTCGGCTCGGCTCGGTTCGTCGTGGCTACACGGGCGGGATCAACTTCGCGCGCGAAAGATTCGCGCACGCACCTCATTAGAGAGGTAAGGGGGAGATTCGCGCGCACTCGATAGAGTGATAGCCACCTTCTTACGTGACAGGTGTGATCCCCCCGCGTCCCGTGTTTAGCTTCGCCGCGCTGTGATTTACCGTGCGTTTTGAGTGTGCGTTTCGACTGCAGACCGATCCTGCATTTGCAGTGAGTGGTGCTACACCGTGCATCTGCCTGCAGCCACACAACCCCGGTGCACGGGCGAGCGGACAATCCGTCCGACACCGCAGCGAGAGTGAGAGAGAGAGAAAGCAACCGATCGGCTGGTCGTTGTTTACCAACGACTACAGCAGCGTACAAAGTAAGTGGTACCACTTCACGCGATCGTGTTTTTATTCGCACTTAGTAAATAATCGTGTTTCTTTATACCAGTCCCGTTGACTGGATATATTATTTTAGTTCGCGATATTTTCTTCCCCTCTCTCTACAAGTCGGCCGTTTACCGACTTGTAATAAAAGCGTAGACCACGGCGACAATCAGATATTTTATTTGTTATTTATCTTTATCTTTATTTCAATAAATTCATATTATTATTTAAATTCAATCCGGTGTTCGATTAATTGAATTTAACCCACGTACGATTCCTTCCGTAATCCTAAGAGCTCGTATATTTCTGGTTGACAAGTGCTCGACGCGATATCCCTGTTTCGCTGTCAATTTCAGATTTGAATTTTACCTGGTTGTTATCTGAAACAGTAACTCGGTTTCAGATTAACATTTAACAGATTTGGTAGAACGAACAGGTAACCATCGCCGCATCGCGAGTAAAATATGTTTATTTAAATACGGTAAGTTTAACCGTACCGCTGAGCAGCCGCAATATTAAAATAAACATTTTTCATCCCAAATATTACCCTGATGCGTTATAAACTAGTAGAAAAACCTCTAGTAAATAGGGTCATATGAAACCCTACTGAAAATTTAACCTCAGAACTAGTGAAGAAAAATAGTTAGTAAATAGGTTAAATGAAACGCTTTATTTAAACTGTAGAATACTAACGAGTAAATTATAGAGTAAACGTCTACACTATCATTATAGACTTATCTATCTAGAAAATGTGCGAAAAAGTAGAAAAAAGCGATTCATTTAACAGTGTTAATATCCTATGTTTTACCTAGTTTTAATCTTTCGATTTCTAGCAGGAAACGATTTTATTAAATTGTGGTTATTTAATTTAAATCAATAAATGTCAAATGAACAAATAAAGTTGAGAATATTTTCCATAAAGTTACCGCAGTCCTTTTTAAATTAATAAATAAATCAAATTCTTATCCAAATTTGTTCATAGGCGAGTGAAATAGGTAACATAGATCGAACAATGAAAACTGTTTTTATGATTAAATTAAGATTTAGTAGCATTCTTTTGTATGTAAATAAATTCTATAATGTAATTAAAAATTAAATCTTGTTTCTGTTTTAATTGCATTAAAAATTGTTTATGCGATGGAAAAGACATTATATACAAAGTAATAATGATATTTTAATGGTTAATTTAATATTTTGTACAAACATTTGAATAGTTTTTTACAGCATGATATTAAATTTAAGAAAAATTAATCTTTTACGGTATCAGCAAGGCAATACTCAAGTGTAATGGTTTATTTATTATATTTGTATTTTATATATGGGCTATTTCACGTCAAGTGGTACAATGAAAATTTTAAATCGCTCCAAAATTTGAAAACATGCTGGAAATATCTTCCAGAAGATAGAAAAAAATTTTTAGGTGTTAAAAATAATTTGCCTAAGAGTTATTCCACCATAAAAAATGGAAATTTTTCAATTTTTTAGAAAAATTTCTATTTTTAAAGCCATTTATCTCAAAATCTATTGATTTTTTTGAAAAAACAGTAGAAACAACTTTTGTTCAAAATAATCTTTAGAACTTATCTACCTGGGTTACAATTCTTAATTTTAAAATCTTGAAGAGATAGGGCACTTGGAAATATTGAATATCAAAAAAAGGCGACCACGCCACAATCGATTTTGATCTGATACCGCTCAAAAGATCACATTTTTTGAGAGCTTTCGAATGGCGGTGGTTAGATTATTGGCCAAGACCGTTGGTGTAAGTTATACCCCATAAACCTCATAAAATCACTAATTTTCATGTATTTTAGGGCATAACTTACACCAGCGGTCTTGGCCAATAATCTAACCACCGCCATTCGAAAGCTCTCAAAAAATGTGATCTTTTGAGCGGTATTAGATCAAAATCGATTGTGGCGTGGTCGCCTTTTTTTGATATTCAATATTTCCAAGTGCCCTATCTCTTCGAGATTTTAAAATTAAGAATTGTAACCCAGGTAGATAAGTTCTAAAGATTATTTTGAACAAAAGTTGTTTGTACTGTTTTTTCAAAAAAATCAATAGATTTTGAGATAAATGGCTTTAAAAATAGAAATTTTTCTAAAAAATTGAAAAATTTCCATTTTTTATGGTGGAATAACTCTCAGGCAAATTATTTTTAACACCTAAAAATTTTTTTCTATCTTCTGAAAGATATTTCGAGCCTGTTTTCAAATTTTGGAGCGATTTAAAATTTTCATCGTACCACTTGACGTGAAATAGCCCATATGTAAACGTATATATATACATATATACTTCTATACAGAAAAACTAACAAAAATGTGTATTTAAATTCAATTTTCAATAATGGTAATTATAAAATTCAGAATATTATTGCATTATAATAGTAACTAATAGAGAAAGTAACTGAAAAATTATTATTAATTTTAAAAAATCAGAATCGACGTATTATCTTTCCAAGTGACTTTTCAAATCAATTTATTAGTTGCTGATTAATAGTCATTTTTTGTGTGCTTCGCATGACAGACGGTTGTTACAATCTTTTCTTTCGGGGTTTTAATATATTCCTGAAACAATTATAACCACATTCTATCTTTATTCACCTGCAAAATAATCTACATATTTTTAAACAGTTATAGTGCGAGAATGGAAAGTAATAATAAAAAAAGGAATTTGGTAGGAAAAATTGTAAAGATACACGTACACGTGTATGTGTATATATATACTCATCGTTTATCTTTCTCTCTCTCATCATACCACAAAACCCATATCACCTTTGCATTCATATATTAATGATTCTCATCACTCGATCTTCTATCTTCATAATAAAACGTAATTAAAATACAGAAATGATGATTTATAAATTGAATGATAAATGAATTACAGTTTTGATTATATTAATAAAAAAAAGGGTGCGAGCCGTCTGAAGAGACGGTCCTGTGTAAATTTACAGTCTTTTTTAGCGCCATCTCGCAGCGCCGGATGAAACTGAAAATCGCGATCTTCTTTATCATTCGTTCGATTCGAAGCTGTCGAGTATACTGACCCAATTCTGCGCAACTTTCTCTTTGAATATTGCATGAAAAATTATGAAATAATTTGTATTTGATTCTTTATTTTATATTGAAAAAATTAATATGAATTTCATTTCCAAAAGTGTGTATATATATATATATATATATATATATATATATATATTTAGCGAACGACTAATGCTTGGCTTACTTTCTTTTTTGTAGTAATTTAACAGGATTTCTGTATCATATATGCAGGTGTTCCCGCGTGTAAAACTGCTTTAAGTTTGTATAGAAGTCAATTATCATAATAATACATGCAAATTCATGCAATAATTTGTACAGAAAAAATGTAATAAAATTGGTAGTTCAGCATTCGCCACTATGACGTTCCGATCGGGGCAAGGAGCACTTTTAATAAAAATTATATAGTTATATACTTAATTTGTTATATTGCCGAAATTTTTCACATAGCAGCAGCAAATATTTATTTGTCATACTAATATTTTAATTTTATTTAGTAATTTTTTCTAAAATAATAAAATTGTAAACGTCAAGCGGATATAATAAAATAAATTACAAAATATAATTAAATCGTAGCCATTGTCTCCTCCCCCCACGTGAAGTACACATACGGGAAAAAGGAAGAAGCCGTGCGACCATATTTTCCGACATTTTAATTTGCTCGCATGGGGCAATTATATAGCCACGTTATATTTCAAGATAATATTTTCATTAATACTTTATATGAATAAATGTGTATAATGTAGATTACAGTTCGTGAATGAAATTAATATTTTCTTAATAATAGACATAATTATATTAAATAATTTTACAGCTAATAGTAAAAAATAATTAAATTTAGTAATATTCATTCACGGAACTCTGTATATAAATAATATGTATATTTTGATCATTTTTTATATATATTTTTTGCACAATATTTCTTATATTTTATACACTCATATATTATTTGCTAGCACGCAATTAACATTTTGTTTGCTCCCCCCCCCCATCTCATCGCAGCTATACCATTTATTATTGAAATAATTTTTTAAAACCCATAATATAATTTTTTGCATTACAATCATCAACTTAAAATCATTTTTGTCATTTTTGTATAATTTAGCCCATATGTATAATACGTATATATTCTTATATAATTAATTCAGTGCATTTATCAATTAGTAGTGAACATTATATATTTATATTTTTCTTTTCCTTGTGTTACGACCCGACTTCGTGAAGTCGGTGTCTTCGCGAGAGTTCCGCTAAACAATAATTATTTGTTTAATGCGGTAGACTCGCTGTCAGCTCGAGAGCCTCTCTGTTTCTTTACCTGTGCGTTATGTGAATGTGGCGTTACGTTAAGTTTAAAGACTTATAAATAACGTGACTGCTGGTGAGTGTTATGTCACGCGTAACTATCCTATGAATAACGTGACTGCTGGTGAGCGTTATGTCACGCGTAACTATCCTATGAATAACGTGACTGCTGGTGAGCGTTATGTCACGTTTATAAACGTTTATGTAGGATTTATTTGTTAGGATAGTATTATTATGAAATAATTATTTATTTATATTGTTTTATTTAAAGGATCGATATATGCTTTTATTATTATACTTTATCAAATACAGTATTTATAATAAGTCATAATTCCCAGAGGCCTGCGATGGCTCGGTCGGTAGGGCGTCGGGCTCGTAATCCGGAGGTCCTGGGTTCGATTCCCGGCCCCGGCCGATTGATACAAGCACCACTGGCGAATGTATTTTCAACAAGTGCTTTCTTCACCAAGACATCGTATGACCTCCGTCGCTGATTAGCACCGATGATTAGCAGATTTGGGAGCATAAAAAAGGAGCGACGTTAAAATAATAATAAAAAAAAGTCATAATTCCCAAAATAAATTCCCGAATAATCAGACTTTACATGTATTTTATTATTCTTAAGTTACACGATATTAATTCGTGGCAATGAGTTAAGGTTTTAATATAATGATGTAGAGTTTTACTGCGAATGCTTGATTTGCAGGATTCGCGTTCAGCGGGCTCTTATCCTTCTGCTACCGTCGAATTTCGTTAGCGACTGCTCGGAAGTCGGATCCTTTTCGTCGGATGCATGATATTAATCGGTTCTAATCGATTAATATCTCTGTGAGATTTATTTAATTCACTAACGCCGGCGATCCTACGGCGGAGACACTATTCTATTAACTCACTTTCTGGAACACGTTAACCAGGTTGCGTACGTTGGACTCGCGGGTTCTCTAGGTCCGGAGGCAATCGGCTCGGAGGAAGGAATTAGTCTGCCGTATTGTTCGAATTTACAATTTGAAGAGCCGTTTGCGTCCTTGATTTGAACCAATAAGCGATCGACGCGCATAAAGTTTAGGTTGTTGACTTTATTGCAAAAATGCTGCGTCGATGCTTTAGCGGTCAGCAACCGATGCCGTCTCGCGAAGTAAGCTTAATTTTCATTTTTATGCGTGTTCTTTATAATTCGATTTTATCAACTTATAAAAATATATATTATTATAACTAAATATATTTAGACGTCTATAGGACGTCACACTTGCATATGCCACATTTTGCTCAAATAATAAATTCCGAGACCCTTATTTGTTTAATATATAAATTTTTTAGTTTACATAGCAATTGTAATATATTATAATTTTTATTTATTTCGTACAAATTAAAAAATTGTTTTTTTGTTCTCTTTTGCCCCTGATAGCAGCCATATAATCAGCACTAACAATATATTACATTTTGCTTTATTTACAAAATAACAGTTTGAGCAAACTAACAGATAAATATTAAATTTTTCCCTCTTTTTACTTACCTTTCAACTAATTGCACAATTATAGCCCCACTTCGCAGAACACTATATACAATGTATACGCTTTTCCCTATTAGCAGCTTAAACCTGAAAAACCGATACATTGTTATTACCCTTGTCTGACTTATAGTAATTTGGATTGTTTCTCCCCTAAAGTAATATTCAAGCAAATGACCAGCATATATAAAACTACAGCTTTCTATTTTTTTAACCTTTAGAGGGCCGGAAAACCACTATAGTGGCTCGACCCATGATGGGCACTTTGTCAATGACCAATCCATAATATTAAATACCTTTTTTACCACTTTTCTATAGATGATATGCCATCCCAAATCCCGATCCTCTAAAGGTTACTGTACGTTGGCTGTTAGAGCAGCTGCGTTAAGTATTCAGCTGCAGATTTATTGTGCCAAACTTATACTTCCACTTCTTAATTATTAATAGAATAATTAAGTTAATATTTAATATAACGGCCAACTACAAATTAGGTAGTAAAATAAATATTGATAATGTAGTACAGGGTGCAGCAGTAATTAATTATAATAATACCGCCGATGGAAAAATTACTATTTATTGTAAACAATTAGAATTGAACATCGACGATGATATTTGCACAATTCGAGATGGCGTAGCGCGATACGAATTGATTAGAAATTACGGCCCCTCACCAGCAGAATGGAATCCAGAAGTGGATGGGCGGTACTTGGATGAGTGTAGTCCAATAGAAGAAGAATCTCTCCTAGATATCTCCCTAACACAATCCGAAATTACAAACTTCCCTTCCCCTTCCCGAGCAACAAGAGTACGAAATATCACATCTGGTCGGATGCTATATGTGGAATTGCAAATCGGACAGTCTTAAGGATGGTACCAGGATCCACTGACGATGGAAGAGCCAACAGAATGCAATGCACAATCAACATGCAGGCATTTAAGAACACTGTCGCCAACTGAGCAAGAGCAGCAGAGATTTGTATTAGAACCAATTATTCCAGAAATCTTATACACTTCGCCAAGCAAAACGGTATCACAATTGGGAATAAACTCAACGTCGTACAAAACACACACATATATACAAACTCGCAGCCAATGACGACAAGCAGCATTCAACCTTCATCATTTAAAACAGTGCAGCAAATCGCAGCAGAGGGAAAAGGAAACGACCGCAATCAATCGAATCCTAACAACATTAGAAGAAATTTTCCCAGCGTGCAATGGGAAAATAAATTACCAGCACAACACCGAAGCAGCATATCTGACGAGCCGCCAGAAATACGACATATAGCATCCCCTCTCCACAATAGCAGCAGTATACCCAGCAGCAACAATTTTCTCAACTAGAGCAGCCGCAGCAGCAAGCTAATTTATCGATGCCATCATACAAGAATTATTCCAATTATAGAAATTTGGAGGACTCGCTTTTCACTAGCGAGAAAAGGACGGTGGAAATTTTTTCTAGATACCATATCCAATTCAAAGGAGCAAAGAAAAGTGATCCTGAAGCATTTTTAAGCAATTTCCAGAAATGCAAGGAGACATATAATTTCTCGATGGACGATATAATTAAAGCTCTCTCGTCCGTGCTCGACGATGAAGCTTGAGATTGGTTTAAGAGAGAAAAGAGCAGCAGGAGAAATTTTATTGACTTTGTCGACTCAGTGCGACTGTAATATGGAACGGAGGAAATCCAGAGCAACTTACGACAAATAATAGAAAACCGCACGCAGGGTCCAAATGAAGATATTCCGACGTACCTTTCGAAATTACGAAGCATATTGGACCAAATCAAACCTCCGCTCCCGCTCGCAAATCAATTGGACAGAGCATTTAGAAATATACATCCCAGCTACACATGCAAAATAGAAAGCAGCAAATTTTGCGCAGCTACAGAAGCTGGGAAAAAAGGAAGAAGCTAGGCGGTTACTAAACGAAACATATAAGCCACCACCAACACTGCAAAGATATGGCTTAGCAAAATATGGTCACGTCGACCCCAAGTAGCAGAAACCGCGCAGCCTAGCAGCAGTAAGCAGCTCGAGCATCCCGAAACCCTCCTACACTCCCTAAACCCCTAAAGAGCACACACCCAACCTCAAATACAACCAAGAGCAGCGATATAACAAACCCAGCAGCCCCCAAGCAAGAAGAGCAGCGCCGAGTTTTCACAAATATAAAGAGACAGCAAACCGCGAATCACCGAGGCCAAGCAACAGTAGCAGCACACATCAGAAGTTGCCTTCGAATAAAGTAGTCGCCAATGGCAGCAAAGTGCAATGGCAAAAAGCAGCACCGACTCTGCCAAGGCCCGAATCGCCAAAAAGCCAGCAAAAGCAGCAACCAAGGAGGCAAAGCAATTTTACTGCAGCAACCAGGGCACCGATAATTCCCAACCACCCTAAAAAGCAGAAAACGCCTTGCTTCATCTGTGTCCAACTCGGTCACTGGGCAGCAGAGAGCTCAAATGTATTCTGCTATGGTTGTGGAGTCCAGGTAGTCTACATAAAAGACTGCCCTAGGTGAAGCATACAGAAGCAGGAAAATGGCAGCCAGAGGAAATAAGGACCCGTATTTTCTCACCTAACTCCCCAAAGGGTCTCGACCCTCCCAAATAGCAGCCAAAGAGTCCCTCATTCAGCAAATCCCCGGCATCGATGCCCGTTTATTTTTTAAGCTGGAGCTAAACGGACAGAGTCTCATAGCACTACTTGATGATGGAGCAGTGCACTTCTTTATAGTAATAAAATATTACTGATGTCGACTGTAGTATAACTAAATTAATTAATATTTTTATCGGTCTTACAGTCAATTATATGGGCAGTGAGATTACCCCTACTTATAATCACCCCCGAAGAATCTATAAAAATAAAAAAATAAAAAAAAATAAAAACACTAACTGAAAATAAAAAAAAATTATTAATAAAGCAATCTGACTGCCCCCCTGCACCAAAAATCTACTAACCCCAAATATGCTGTCCGACGTTTCGAGCTCGCTGCTGCTCCTCATCAGGGACTGAAATGAAAAACTATTCCACACGATATTTATACCCTTAAAAAAGCCTCCCCACTCCAAGGACCCACACCTAAATAAATTCACACCAATAAACTAAGTTAAGTTAAGATAGGATGATAAATCTTATTTAATTTACTAGACTCTAACATTAAATTAACATTCTTATCATTCTTAAATATATGAATATTCTCAAGACTTTCTCTTTTAAATTTATTCATAATATTTTGTTCTAAAATTTCTACATTATTAAAATCAAAGGAATGATCAAAATCTAAACAATGCTCTTTCAAACCTGATGTGACAGATACATTCCTCAAACTTGTGACAATGTGCTTTGCACATGTCAAGAGCGAGCGACAGAACCCCTGACGAACACCTACCTACCCGGATAAGCTAGACGAGTCCCTAGCTACACTACTTACCCATATACTATTCCCTAGCTACCTACCCGCACATTAACTACGTCCTGCCTACCCTCACGTACTAAATACCCCTTCCCAAGCACAGTACACAACACTGAGGTGGTCCTGGCGATGAGGATCGTGGGCGAGCTCAGAGTATCAGGAAGGCTCCTCCGAGTCTGGCACAGCAAACAGGATATTCAAGGGAGCGATCACCAGGGAGCCTCCAGGACCCTCCGAAGCCTCACAGCATAGCAGTCAAGGCGATGAGGTGGTACCCAGGCAGGAAGCCGAAGAACCTCCAACGCCAAGCAAGAAACAGCTGTAAAAGGAATACTTCCTAAGAACTAATACACAGTAAGAGGGTAAGGAGCAAGGACGAGGATAAATAGCCATAGCCAAGAAGACAAAAGACAAGGAAAGATATGTACAGCTGTATATAATTACTACAGCTGTACAAGGAACATCATAGGGTAAATTGAGGTTAGGTTGATGTACACAAACAACGTGTACAGCCGATCTCCCGAACAATAATGCATACAAATACACATATGTGTGTAAACCTCACGACCAAATACCCACCTAGAGCCGTGGACGGAGAGGCTAGTCATCAACGAGGTCAACGTCGTCGAGGAGAGAGAGGGGTGACTCGGCCTCGAGCAGCAAGCGACGGCGGGTGAGCTTTGTACCTGAAACTCATGCCGTACCCATTGAAGAACGCAGTTAATAACTAATGAATTATTAGTTACCTGGGAAGAGGTTGTACCTCGTCTCCGAGACGGCAGCAGCACCAGGTCACCCTCACACAGCGTACAGCAACATACAGTAGAGTATGCCAATACAGCCTGAATACAGCGGCACTCGACACGCTCGCGCGACGCGACATCGAGGTGCCGCGCACGAGTACGTACTGCGCAGGCGCGCGGTGCGAACACGGGGCTCTTGAGCACGCCGAGAGCCAGAGCTCTACGGTCGGTCAAAGCGACGACGTCACGAGACAATCCGCGGCGGACGATACCTGCCTTTCGTAAGTGCGACGTGCGATTGAGTGCGAGAGAGAGAGAGAGAAAGAGATAGAGATTAGCCGTTCCCGACCAAGTGTCCAGGATAATCCACAAAGGTTGGTGAGAGTTATCTATCTCTGCTGCCGGTACCGCCGTGTACCGCATAAGGTGCGTGCGAGCATCCCGTCCGCCCCATCCTTCCCCTTCCTCTCCCCTACAGCGAACCGGGATTGTAACAGCGGAGCACAGCTCCAAGTAATTAGCGATAACCCGCGTGTTATCGATATTCGTCGCGTGTTAACGCGGCTGGCGCCCACCCCATAGTTATATCTTATAATAAATACTTATTTTATTTATATTAATTGTTGACCCTATATAACCTGCACCCTGATCCCCAGTGCAGCGTTACAAACTATATTTAATAATATAATAATATAATAATATAATATAATAATGGGATAGACCTTTATTAAATTAATAAAATATTACTTATGTTGACTGTAGTATAAGTAAATAAATTAATATTTTTATCGGTCTTACAGTCAATAATATGGGCCATTATATTATATTATTATAGTCAATTATAGCCATTAAAGAAATAGTTGCTGATGTTGAAAGTAAAATAATAGGTTTTGAAGAAAATTTCAAAACTAAAAGTAGAGGATCTTTGGTCAAAGTGGTGGGTAATTTAAAAAAGAAAGTAAATATGATAATTTTTTAAATAGTAATTTATTTCGTGAATTAAAAATAACTAAGGATTTCTTGAAGGAAAATCCAGAGATAATTTTTCAGAAAGCGGATAAAGGTAATATAATAGTAGCTTCGTATAACAAAGATGTTATAGATCGGATTAAGCTCCTTTTGAATGACGACACTACATATAAGAAAATTAGGAATCCACATATCAATAAATTGCAAGATAAATTAAAGGATTTACTTTCTTGTTGGAGAAAGAAAGAATATATTGATGATAAAACTTTTAAATATTTAAAATGTGAAAATAGTACAGTAGCAAAATGTTATGGGCTTCCTAAGATTCACAAAGAAAAGCTGACATATAGAATAATTATATCATCTATTAATTTTCCTACTTATAAACTTGCTAGATTTTTGTCTGATATTTTAGTTAATGTAGTTGGTAAAACAAATTCTTATATTAAAGATAGTTGGAGTTTTTATAATATGATGAAAGATATGATTATTCCGAATAATTGTAAAATGATCTCATTGGATGTTGTATCTTTGTTTGCAAACGTTCCATTAGATTTTGTGAATGATATAATAATAGAAAAATGGTCAGATATTAGTTTATATACTATTTTAGATATTAATAAATTTACCAAAGCATTTAATTTAGTATTTAATAATACATTTTTTTCTTTCGATAAAGATTTTTATGAACAAAGATATGGATGCCCAATGGGATCACCGTTGTCACCTGTAATAGCTAATTTAGTAATAGAAAAGTTAGAGGGTATTGCTTTGTTAAAATTGAGTTTTGAACCAATGATTTTTAGTAGATTTGTTGATGACATCTTTACGATAGTACCTGAATGTTTTGTTGATGAAATAGTTGATATTTTTAATTCAATTCATGATAGAATTAAATTTACAGTAGAGGTTGAGATTAATAAAGAATTAAATTTTTTAGATATTAAAGTTATTAGAGATGATAAAAATAAAGTTAAATTAAATTGGTACAGAAAGCCTACTTGGTCAGGTAGATTTTTAAATTTCCATTCTCATCACCAGTTCAGTGACAAGATTGGTGCGTTGAAAGGTGTTATTGACCGTGCCATTGGACTGTCACACGGTGATTTTAGAAAAGTAAATTTGGATTTAGTTAAAAAACTTTTGTTAATAATAATTATCCGATAGATTTGATTAATAGAGTGATTGAAGAGAGAGTGAATCAAATTTATAATAGTAAATTAAAAGTTAGAGTAGATATTAAAAATGATGCATTTGTTGTTATACCGTATGTTAGAGGTTTATCTGAAAGAATAAGAAAAGAATTTAAAAAACTAGATATTCAAGTTTTCTTTAGAAATATTAATAATTTAAGTTTTTTATTTAATAATTGTAAGGATAGAGATAAAAAGGATGATAAATCTGGAGTTGTTTATAAAATAAACTGTATTGATTCTGATAAGTGTTACATCGGTCAAACTAGTAGATATTTGAAAAAGAGGATTTATGAACATAAATATAGTTTGAGGAGTGTATCTGTCACATCAGGTTTGAAAGAGCATTGTTTAGATTTTGATCATTCCTTTGATTTTAATAATGTAGAAATTTTAGAACAAAATATTATGAATAAATTTAAAAGAGAAAGTCTTGAGAATATTCATATATTTAAGAATGATAAGAATGTTAATTTAATGTTAGAGTCAAGTAAATTAAATAAGATTTATCATCCTATCTTAACTTAAGGGGGTGCCATACTGGATTATTACCGACTGAGTAAGGTAGATGCATTATTGCATTTAACGGACATATTTTTGTTTTATTTGCAAAACGCAAATACAGAAGCATTAGATAATAACATAAAACGTATTTATACAAAGTTTGAAGTCAATATGTAAAGGACACCCTAAAAAAAGTTTGCACGGAAAAAATAGTCATTTTTCCTTGCAAACTTTTTTTAGGGTGTCCTTGTTGTATTGACCTGAAACTTTGTAGAAAGACATATTATACCATTATCTAGTGCTTCTGTATTTGCGTTTTACATAATATTAACAAAAAATAAATAGTTTATATTACTGATAAAGTTTGCTTAGTACCAATTTCGTCGATAGAGTGCGCGACGCGCTTAGTCTGTGGTATTATACTTAGAGTGGAAGCAATGGCGCAAATAGTTGTTGCAAGATGGCGCTAAATACCATAACTAATATACCGGGCATATGTCAATAAACAGAATTATAATAAATATCGTGTTTATGTATTGTAGAAAGACTAATTTGTTTTGCCAGTGCATCCGTTATTGTACATATATGTATCAAGATTAATGCTTGATACCATCATGTACTGCTACGTGTGCCTTGGCACGTCATTGTGACTCTCCCTCTCTCTGTCTCTCTCTCTCGCGCGCTCTCACTCTATCTCTCTCTCTCTCTCTCGCGCTCTCACTCTATCTCTCTCTCTCTTACTCAACAAGAGTATATATACGCTTGCGCATGCGCACCGTTTGCGTCACCACTGACGAAGTTCACGTGGATCGTGTCCCGTTACAGGTTTACCAATGTCTCAGTAAAAAGAGACTTGTAAACATTACCTCAAATAACTACTAGCTATCTAACGAGTTTTATTTTTAAAATATATCACACTTACATGTTCATTTTATCTTTATTATAAATATGGGAATTTGTTAAATTATTTTACAAATATTAGTAAAGTCGTGAATATAACTACCTAATATAGACGTGTAAACAATTATAAATTATAATCAGAATTATAATCAGTACCATCAAACGTATGTGCTTATTGGCCCGTATTATTTATTTAAAATATTTCCTTTTTACCGTAGAAAATATAATCGACACCGCGCGGCACGCTCCCGCTAATGAGCGAACACGGGAGCGTGCCTCGTAGTGTTCTAGTTGGGAATTTCGACTAAATCGGCAATTGCAAACGATCTAAAAATTGTTTAAAATGCTAGAAAGTTAATTTTGAATAGTTAAGACAAGAATATATCTCCTCTCGCTCATTTTAGTGGCTCAACATAATTATTTTTTACCGTAGAAAATATAATCGACACTGCGCGGCACGCTCCCGCGAATGAGCGAACGCGGGAGCGTGCCTCGTAGTCCCCTGGTTGGGAATTTTGACTGAATCGGCAATAGCAAACGTTCTAAAAATTGTTTAAACATCTAGGAAGTAAATTTTGAATAGGTAAGATAAGAATATATCTCCTTTCACCCATTTTAGTGACTCAAAATATTTATTTTTTACCATAGAAATTATACTCGACACTGCGCGGCACGCTCCCGCGAATGAGCAAACGCGGGAGCGTGCCTCGTAGTCCTCTGGTTGGGAATTTCGACTGAATCGACAATTGTAAACGTTCTAAAAATTGTTTAAACATCTAGGAAGTAAATTTTGAATAGGTAAGACGAGAATATATCTCCTTTCACCCATTTTAGTGACTCAAAATATTTATTTTTTACCATAGAAATTATACTCGACACTGCGCGGCACGCTCCCGCGAATGAGCAAACGCGGGAGCGTGCCTCGTAGTGTCCTGGTTGGGAATTTCGACTGAATCGACAATTGTAAACGTTCTAAAAATTGTTTAAACATCTAGGAAGTAAATTTTGAATAGATAAGACAAGAATATATCTCCTCTCGCACATTTTAGTGGCTTAAATATTTATTTTTTACCGTAGAAAATATAATCGACACTGCGCGGCACGCTCCCGCGAATGAGCGAACGCGGGAGCGTGCCTCGTAGTGTTCTAGTTGGGAATTTCGACTAAATCGGCAATTGCAAACGATCTAAAAATTGTTTAAAATGCTAGAAAGTTAATTTTGAATAGTTAAGACAAGAATATATCTCCTCTCGCTCATTTTAGTGGCTCAACATAATTATTTTTTACCGTAGAAAATATAATCGACACTGCGCGGCACGCTCCCGCGAATGAGCGAACGCGGGAGCGTGCCTCGTAGTCCCCTGGTTGGGAATTTTGACTGAATCGGCAATAGCAAACGTTCTAAAAATTGTTTAAACATCTAGGAAGTAAATTTTGAATAGGTAAGATAAGAATATATCTCCTTTCACCCATTTTAGTGACTCAAAATATTTATTTTTTACCATAGAAATTATACTCGACACTGCGCGGCACGCTCCCGCGATATTTATTTTTTACCGTAGAAATATACTCGACACTGCGCGGCACGCTCCCGCGAATGAGCAAACGCGGGAGCGTGCCTCGTAGTGTCCTGTTTGGGAATTTCGACTGAATCGACAATTGTAAACGTTCTAAAAATAGTATAGTTTAAACATCTAGGAAGTAAATTTTGAATAGGTAAGACAAGAATATATCTCCTTTCACCCATTTTACAGACTCAAAATATTTGCTTTTGACCGTAGTAAATATATTGGACACTGCGCGGCACGCTCCCGCGAATAAGCAAACGCGGGAGCGTGCCGCGTAGTGTTTTGGTCTTCGTTTTCAGGTAAATCATAATTATAAACGATTTATAAATTTTTTCCTTGGCTTAAATGTAACATGTGACTAATGCCATCATATACACAAGTTTATTTGCCCTTTTTATTTATTATATGTATTTTATTTTACATATATTACACATGTGTTTATTTGCCCATTTTATTTTTAAAATTTATGTCATTTGTACTATTTGAATATAAATTAAACTCTCTATACAATAACATGTGTATTATATTGCAATACTCATGGGTTCCCCCACTACACGCGTTCCGAATTCCCTATTCTCGATATACGCAATCACCGTGCCGATATGAGCACGGACCGCGTGTATTCAGTGTGCGCGCGCTTGAATCTGGTTAGATTCAAGATGGCGGCAACTGAGCGCGGGCCAGCACGTAAACAATGTGCTTCGAGTAAGTTTCACCACGTGCGCGCGATCCTTACCATCGGGGACGTTACCCGGGCACTGATGCGAAGTGGTGTGTTTGTGAATGTGTTCATATACGCAAGTAGACGGCCCCCCAGGTGACGCAGTCCACTATGTTCACAGGTCTTCGGCGCGGTCAACAACGCAGCTGATCACGGTGAAATTTTAAACGTTCATCATTTTATAAAGTATGCACTATCTTAGTGCATTTTTAAGTACACTTCAATTATTTTCTCATTTACTTATTTAAATCAATTATCCATCTTCCTCTTATTAAACTCTATTCACTATTTAATCCCTTTTGCTTCCTTATAGAGAAAGTTTTGTAATTGTACAATTTTTTGACTCTCTAAAAACATGTTATAAACATATTTATTTATTTTTTTTTAATTATTTATCCTCCAAGTAGCTCTTTTTAATGACATTTTTCGATTTTTGAATAATTCATTTTTGGGTTAACTAAGTATATCTATTAGTTTTTTTGTTATTTAAAAAAAAAAATTTGAATGATTTTGTTTTTTGGAAATTAATTAGCTAAATGAGCTAACAAAATGAATGTAAAGCAAAACTTTCTATGTCAGTTTTTATTTAGTCAATAATTTATACATATGCAAATATGAATCATTTGTTTTTATGTAAATCACATTTGAATATTGAACAAAATTATAGGAATATTCTTTATGTTTGTGAAAAGATGTAGTGTTTTTTAAAAAACATGCTAATGCAGAGGTATTCGTTTAACATTTTAAATATACTTTTTAAACAAATATAAATAATTTTAGATATATCGTAAAATATTATTTATTTATAAAAAACGAAATATTTTTAGAAATATTATAAAATTTTGTTTTATATAATTAAATAATACTATATTTGAGTAATATATTACATATAGGATCAACATTTTAATTTGAGGAAGTTATGTGCCAATTAATTGGCAGCTGTTTTTTTATTCTGTTGATAACTCCCTTTCGAATTTCATAAATTGAATATCCAGTCTTCGATTACTTCTTCCAAAATACTTATTCACTTATACATTATTTTCCTTTTATATTCTATATTATATATTTTATTTACTTCCTACTTATTACATATATGTCCCTACTAACCAATAAATAATTACTATTACGCAATATTAACATATTTCTTATTACAGATGCAGCGTGCCAAGGAGTAGCTGACAACGGCAAACCCCACGGACACGCTGACACCGTACAACGTTCTGGATGTTCACGTCATCACCTTGTAAATACAGATAAGTATATTTACCTGATATTACCTCTTAATATTGAATACTTATTGATTAATATATATTTTTTTTATTTTCAGGTATCGTTTAGTGATGTGACTACATCACAGATCAAAGTGTGATTTATACTACATTTTAAATTCGGTTGAAATATATACACCTGTGTTTATTTGCCCATTTTATTTTTAAATTTATGTCATTTGTACTATTTGAATATAAATTAAACTCTCTATACAATAACATGTGTATTATATTGCAATACTCATGGGTTCCCCCACTACACGCGTTCCGAATTCCCTATTCTCGATATACGCAATCACCGTGCCGATATGAGCACGGACCGCGTGTATTCAGTGTGCGCGCGCTTGAATCTGGTTAGATTCAAGATGGCGGCAACTGAGCGCGGGCCAGCACGTAAACAATGTGCTTCGAGTAAGTTTCACCACGTGCGCGCGATCCTTACCATCGGGGACGTTACCCGGGCACTGATGCGAAGTGGTGTGTTTGTGAATGTGTTCATATACGCAAGTAGACGGCCCCCCAGGTGACGCAGTCCACTATGTTCACAGGTCTTCGGCGCGGTCAACAACGCAGCTGATCACGGTGAAATTTTAAACGTTCATCATTTTATAAAGTATGCACTATCTTAGTGCATTTTTAAGTACACTTCAATTATTTTCTCATTTACTTATTTAAATCAATTATCCATCTTCCTCTTATTAAACTCTATTCACTATTTAATCCCTTTTGCTTCCTTATAGAGAAAGTTTTGTAATTGTACAATTTTTTGACTCTCTAAAAACATGTTATAAACATATTTATTTATTTTTTTTTAATTATTTATCCTCCAAGTAGCTCTTTTTAATGACATTTTTCGATTTTTGAATAATTCATTTTTGGGTTAACTAAGTATATCTATTAGTTTTTTTGTTATTTAAAAAAAAAATTTGAATGATTTTGTTTTTTGGAAATTAATTAGCTAAATGAGCTAACAAAATGAATGTAAAGCAAAACTTTCTATGTCAGTTTTTATTTAGTCAATAATTTATACATATGCAAATATGAATCATTTGTTTTTATGTAAATCACATTTGAATATTGAACAAAATTATAGGAATATTCTTTATGTTTGTGAAAAGATGTAGTGTTTTTTAAAAAACATGCTAATGCAGAGGTATTCGTTTAACATTTTAAATATACTTTTTAAACAAATATAAATAATTTTAGATATATCGTAAAATATTATTTATTTATAAAAACGAAATATTTTTAGAAATATTATAAAATTTTGTTTTATATAATTAAATAATACTATATTTGAGTAATATATTACATATAGGATCAACATTTTAATTTGAGGAAGTTATGTGCCAATTAATTGGCAGCTGTTTTTTTATTCTGTTGATAACTCCCTTTCGAATTTCATAAATTGAATATCCAGTCTTCGATTACTTCTTCCAAAATACTTATTCACTTATACATTATTTTCCTTTTATATTCTATATTATATATTTTATTTACTTCCTACTTATTACATATATGTCCCTACTAACCAATAAATAATTACTATTACGCAATATTAACATATTTCTTATTACAGATGCAGCGTGCCAAGGAGTAGCTGACAACGGCAAACCCCACGGACACGCTGACACCGTACAACGTTCTGGATGTTCACGTCATCACCTTGTAAATACAGATAAGTATATTTACCTGATATTACCTCTTAATATTGAATACTTATTGATTAATATATATTTTTTTTATTTTCAGGTATCGTTTAGTGATGTGACTACATCACAGATCAAAGTGTGATTTATACTACATTTTAAATTCGGTTGAAATATATTTATATTATCTGTTTTAAAGATACTTATGTTTTGAGACATCAGCGTAGATATTTTCCACAATTTCAAAATTAATCTCAAGAGAACCTACCACATATGATGTGCATATGGAGTTACTTCAAGGTTGGAACATGCAACCTATCTAGACACTCTTGAAAATTAGTTATTTCATCTACTGCTTGATGATCCATCTATGTTTACACCTTACGTATCTACAAGCGTTTTGGCGAATCAGATATATACACACCAGGTCAGTGAAGTTAAAAGTATGATTTATACTAGATTTTGAAATACTGTTGTCGTATGTTTATTTTTCATGTTTTACAGATACTTTTCTGTGTCCAGAGATCGGCGTAAATGTATATTTAGTGTTCAACCACAGATAAAATATTTCATAATGTCAAAATTAATGTGAAGAGGATTTACCACATATTATATGCATATGGACTTAATTGGACCTATATATTACATAGAAAAATTCAGAAATATCGGGTTCCAGATGGTCTAAACAAGTGCATAGTGGAAAGCAAAAATTAAGAGTATCAAATGGTCTAATCCACTGAATAGTGAAATGCAGAAGGTATGCGTACTAATTGGTACTATTCATAGCCTGTGTTCAAAGATTGAAGCCAAACGAATACCACGAGTACTTGCATAACGAAATGCAAGGAATGTATTCAGCAAAGATAAAAAGGTTGAATAAAACGAATACAACGAGTACTTACATAGCGAAATGTAAGGAATGAATTCAGTAAAGCTAAGAAGGAATAAAGCAAATCGAATACCACGAGTACTTGCATAGCGAAATGCAAGGAACGTATTCAGTAAAGGTAAAAAAATTATTCAAATCGAATGCCACGAGTACTTGTATAGCAAAATGCAAGAAATTTAGTCAGTAAAGGTAAAAAAGATTGAAGCAAAACGAATACGACGAGTACTTGCATAGCGAAATGCAAGGAATGTATTCAGTATCGGTAAAAAAGATTGAAGCAAAACGAATACGACGAGTACTTGCATAGCGAAATGTAAGGAATGTATTCAGTATAGGTAAAAAAAGTTGAAGCAAAATGAATACGACGAGTACTTACATAGCGAAATGTAAGGAATGTATTCAGTAAAGGTAACAGGTTGAAGCAAAATGAATGCGACGAGTACTTGCATAGCGAAATGCAAGGAATGTATTCAATAAAGGTAAAAGGATAAAGCAAAACGAATACGACGAGTACTTGCATAGCGAAATGCAAGGAATGTATTCAATAAAGGTAAAAGGATAAAGCAAAACGAATACGACGAGTACTTGCATAGCGAAATGCAAGGAATGTATTTAGTAAAGGTAAAAGGATAAAGCAAAACGAATACGACGAGTACTTGCATAGCGAAATGCAAGGAATGTATTCAATAAAGGTAAAACGATAAAGCAAAATGAATACGACGAGTACTTGCATAGCGAAATGCAAGGAATGTATTTAGTAAAGGTAAAAGGCTCTACTTGCGTTTTAGATGGTATAGTCCGCTGCATAGAGAAATGCAGAAATAAGTGTATTTACAGTATTATTCACTGCAGTAAATTAATGAAGTGAACGATACAAATCACTACATTGCATAAAAAAGTAATATTTTAAATGTAACACAATCTGTTGTATGCCTTTTTTGATTAATACCTACTGACTACAAATTGTTTCATAAATTAATATTTAAAATATATATTTAAAATATATATATTTAATTCTAATGTTTTAAGCAATCCGCTTAAAATTTTTCAGATTTTTAATTAAATATTATAAATATCATTTTTATTTTGAAAGATGCAGATTCCTATAATTTGGGTCTGACATCCCGTCAAATAAATAAAATATACTAGTATTATCATCTATTTTGAGGTTATATTACATTACCGATACAATTATCGATAATTGTTGAGTTTGCAACCCCAATGGTTTTTGTAAAATAATGCAATGCACGAAAAGATATTGGTAAATGAATATGATAGCTGGAATGTACGATTAGCGCCATCTACTGTAAGCTTATAGCGTAATATAATGTTACAATGGATGATGGCGCTACTAGTACATTACAGCTTACTACATTACCTACGCTTCGTCGATAGTTTTTCGCTATGGCACCCCCTTAACTTAGTTTATTGGTGTGAATTTATTTAGGTGTGGGTCCTTGGAGTGGGGAGGCTTTTTTAAGGGTATAAATATCGTGTGGAATAGTTTTTCATTTCAGTCCCTGATGAGGAGCAGCAGCGAGCTCGAAACGTCGGTCAGCATATTTGGGGTTAGTAGATTTTTGATACAGGGGGGCAGTCAGATTGCTTTATTAATAATTTTTTTTTATTTTCAGTTAGTGTTTTTATTTTTTATTTCTTATTTTTATTTTTATAGATTTTTCAGGGGTGATTATAAGTAGGGGCAATCTGACTGCCCATATAATTGACTGTAAGACGGATAAAAATATTAATTAATTCACTTCTTTATAGGTAAAGGAATGAGTAAAGTGCTCCAAAAGAAGCTCAGGAGATCTGACTGCAAAGCCGTAAGAATAGCTGATGATACAACAGTACCAATACAAGGTATTATTTACGCCACAATAAATATTAATGGCGACAATATATTAATGCCTTTTCAAATAGCAGATCATCTACAGTATGATTGCATACTGGGGATCGATTTTAGGCGCAAGATCAATATGAGGATACATTATGAAAAGGATACATGGTGGACTGAGGGCATTACGCACCATTTGTATCCTTATCCTTCCAGCGTGATTGTTATAATATATATATTGTAACGGGGTGGGTACTGGGGAATGTAAGGCCCCCGGATAGGTCCAATCAGTCCCAACTTACCAACCTAAGTGTACAGTCCCACGATGAGACAGGTAATCACTTTGATTCCCGTGCAATGCCATTAACAACGCCAAACACATCGTTTGACTTTAATACCAAGTGTTGGGTACTATGCCCAAAATTTCCAACTAGGATATACGCCGGAGAGGGCGGTATTCGTGGAAGAGGACTATGACCGGTAAAACGTTATCAACAATCGAGATATTATGTTTATCGGCGAGAAAGATAGTCTCGCCGAGTCAATTTATTAAATAAACAATCAAATAATAATAACTTAACATTAACAATTCAAGAGGAGTCGTACCGATGACTACCCCCGAGGTCAGCGCGAAAACAAATCGTTAAAACCTATTAACGGTCGAGTTATGAGCAACCGATCCGGGAATGATCGGCTGCTTAACCTGATAGCTATACGTCACGCCGTGCGACGTATTCACCTCTGACGTACGGAGCTCTGACGTAATAGCTGCTTACGTCACACGCGCCTTCTGTCGTGAAGTAGCTCCTGCGAACCACCGACCTATCTACCCGGGCGGGATTTGTCACGAGAGGGGGGAAAAGAGGAACGCTTCCTCTCCTGGACCGTACCAGATAGTCGGGATGCGAAATTACAAGACACGTGGGTCTATATGTGGTGCACCACTTACCGCGAATCTCATTGTCAGTAATTCGTATCGGCGGGAGAAAGGGGCTGGGCGACTGAGAGAGCTTGGCATCGGCACTATTTCTCTATACTCTTTTCGGTTACTCACCTGATCGGTAACTCGTTTACCGTTATAATATATATATATATATATATATATACATATATAACGGTAATAATATATATATATATATATATATAAACTTCACAATAGGTGTTTATGACGTCCGACATAATGGATCTTCTGTTTGCTTTTCACCACTGGTTCCCGGACTATGGAGCCCGGACTCCATAATCTAAACCTCTCTCTTGCACATTAGAAACTACGTATCTTCCCTATCTGTCTTGGGCGTCATAACCCCTACTAATATATCTTGTAATATATATATATATGGGGTATTCCACGTGAAGTGGTCCGATCAAAATTTTAAAATGCGCCAAATTTTGGGTACACATTGCAAATGTTTTTCAGAATACAGAAAAAAATTTTTAGGTACTGGAATTTATTAGTTCAAAAGTTATTCTAACCTCAAAAAGTGAACTTTTTCCAGTTTTTTTCAACACCAGCTGGGTTCATCGCTATTTAACTCAAAATCTATCAACTTTTACTATAGAACATTATATGTAACATTCGTTGCTAATTATGTCTAGAATTTATCCTTCTGGGTTAGAATTTCTAATTTCAAGGTAAATGTTATATAAACTACATGTCAATATTCAACTTGAAAAAAATCTAACTTCGTCACAATTGATTTTTTTATCCAAAAGTCCAAAAGAAAGCTTGGAGCAATACCTTTCAAATGATCTGTAGCATTTTTATGGCCTTTAATTCTGTAAAAAGTTATGATAATTTAAAGAAACACGAAATTTTTTAAAAAATTTAAATGGAAAATACCATGTTAATTTTTGTGAATTTTTTGTCTTTCTTTAAATTGTCATAACTTTTTGCAGAATTAAAGGCCATAATAATGCTACAGACCATTTGAAAGTTATTGCTCCAAGCTTTCTTTTGGACTTTTGGATAAAAAAATCAATTGTGGCGAAGTTAGATTTTTTTCAAGTTGAATATTGACATGTAGTTTATCTAACATTTACCTTGAGATTAGAAATTCTAACCCAAAAGGATAAATTCTAGACATAATTAGCAACGAATGGTAGATATAATGTTCTATAGTAAAAGTTGATAGATTTTGAGTTAAATAGCGATGAACCCAGCTGGTGTTGAAAAAAACTGGAAAAAGTTCACTTTTTGAGGTTAGAATAACTTTTGAACTAATAAATTCCAGTACCTAAAAATTTATTTCTGTATTCTGAAAAACATTTGCAATGTGTACCCAAAATTTAGCGCATTTTAAAATTTTGATCGGACCACTTCACGTGGAATATCCCATATATATATGCTATATCACGTCAGGTGGTATGATCAAAATTTAAAATCGCATCAAATTTTGAGAACAAGCTGGAAATATCTTCCAGAAAATAGACAAAAATTTTTAGGTGTTAAAAATAATTTGACTAAGAGTTATTCCACCACAAAAAATGGAAATTTTTCATTTAAAAAAAAATAGCTATTTTTAAAGCCACTTATCTCAAAATCTATTGATTTTATGAAAAAACATTACACACAACTTTGGTTCAAAATAATCTTTATAACTTATCTACCCAGTTTACAATTCTTGATTTTAAAATCTCGAAGAGATAGGACCCGGCAATAAAAAAAACATCGAATGTCAAAAAAAAGCGACCACGCCACAATTGATTTTGATCTGACACTACTTAAAAGATAACATTTTTCAAGAGCTATCGAATAGCGTGGTTAGATTATTGGCCAAGACCGCTGGTAAAAGTTATGAGGCATAACTTTCACCAGCGGTATGAGAACTGAGAAGGTATATTTTTTTTAGTAATTATTTGACTATTATTGTTTCTTAATATTGATATATTGTAACGGGGCGATTCTAGCGCGTGCTCCTCGTCGAGCACCGCTTTCGAGGTGCGGACTTACCTGCGCGGGTCTCGCGCCGCGCTGCCGTGTCCCTCGATGCCGCGATACCGCGCACGAGCTATAGCCGTGGTGCAACCGCGGTATCTCGGTGATGATGCGCCGTAAACAACGAGGACGATTCTCCGCCGCGTGGAGAATCGCCGGACCGAGTCGCACTCGGGTAGATTTGTACAAGCCGCGTGAAGGATGCGTGCTTGTGGTTGCTCGTGCCCGTCGTTGGAACACGAGGCTCGGCCGCTCAGAATGCACGTTAGCTAAAAAGCTAACGTGCCCGCGGAGGCGGCTGGGTAAGCGGGAATAGGAATACGGGGATTTAGTAATGAACACGCGTGAGAATAAGAATTTACAATTAAATGTATATTAAACACTAATATTTACAACGATATGTACAAGCGCTCGGATGCGCTACAAACAAACAAAGTTTAATACGAGTAATACGGGCGACCTCGGGGTCGCACGCTATAACGCGGCGCGTTCGCGATACACGGGAAGGACGCGCCGATCGGCAACTCGCGTTGCTCCACGGGAGAATCTCGCGCACGAGGAGGCCAGACAGCATTTCCACGACCGCTTATCCTTCGCGCTTGTTAGAGTGCTGAGCTTATGGCGGGAAAGCTCAGCACCGCGAGAGAAATAACAAAAACTTACTTTGCGCAAACGTGCGCCGCCGGGTTCTTCTCCCGGTCACTCTCTCTCGCTCTCTCACTCGTCCTCGCCTTCTCGGAGGTGTCCCCCTGGCTGCGCGGCGACGGCGAAGACGGGCTCTTTCCACGGGCGGTGTCTCGCCCCGGGGTGGCTGATCGTGCCCTCGGCTCTATCTCACTTCCACTCCCTCTCACTCTCACTCTCTCTCACTCGCTCACTCGTTCACACACGTTCTCTCGCTCCTCTCTCTCTCTCTCGCTCTTTTTCTCGTCGCACGTACTCACGCTCGTACGGCTCCCGACGGACTGCTCGAGACTCGGTGTCTCGCGGCCCTTTGCGACGTTGCGCGCAATCACGTGATTACGCGGTTTTCGAGTTTACGGGCTATTGTGTGTTTCGGAACACGCGCCCGTTATAATATCCAAGAAATTTATATATCCATTAGTCTCTTTTGTATGAGTAAACTGTAGCTTGTTGTGATATTTGATGAACGTTTCCAGCACAAATGTTAATTTATTCTGTGGAATGCACATAACAATACAACAATGTCGTACACATATCTGTAATAAAATGGTGGAACAAAATCTAATTTTTCCGACAACATTCCTCTAAATCTGCCATAACTATATCAGCAAATACCAGGCTTATTGGGCTCCTCATGGGACTTCCATATACTTGTTGGAAAAATTTGTTTAACCATTGAAAATAAGTATTTTTAATTAAAAATTTTATTACCCATATTAATTTATGTAACAATACATTATATTTTTTTCTTACTAAGTGATATCTTTTTTCTATACTTCTAAGCACTAATTCTTCTGGTACATGGGTGAATAAAAATACTACGTAGTGAAATTATTATATAATCTACAGGAATGTTACAGCTAAGCTTTTTTTATTAATTCAACACTATTTTTAACGCAAGATTTCGGTTTACGAGTACAATTTGCTATCATTGTTTCTACAATTTTTGACAATTTATATGTGGGGTTACCAATACAAGATACAATAGATCTCAATAGGACATCTTTTTTGTGAATCTTAGTAGTAGGTAGCCCATAAATTTTTACTAATGTTGTATCAATTTGTGTGATTTCATCGTTATGGTTTATTCTATCTAGTACTTCTAATTCACTCCATCTTTTCATTTTATTGAGTATCTTTTTGTAATTTATTTAATGGATTTTTTCTAATTTGACAATATGTATTTTTATCAGATATTAATCAACCGTAACATTTCCTTTGTTAGCAAACGTAAAATATTTATTTTCCATACAAGTGTGCAAATTGGGTGATTCAGACATGGGCATAGTTTGTCTTGCTTTCCTCGGACGACTAAAACACCTACGCGAGGATCACCCACTTTGGACACAAGTATCGAACACAATTTTTCCTAACGAACTGCGCAAAGATTTCATTTTGTGCTGACATTCGAGCGAGCGAGATAGTGCATTGCTGCAATAGTGCATTATCAGGTTTTTCTTATTTGAGATTTTTTGTTAGGAAAGTAATATTTTACGTATAAGACATTTTTGAGAGCAGTTGAAGCAAAACAACTTATTAACAAAGATGAAGAAAGGGATAGATGTTTAAAAGAATCGTCAGAAATTAATTTCCCAAAAAAATTTATGTGAATTATTTGCCTACATTTGTATATTCCATAATCCTATAAATGTAAAAACTTTATATGAAAAATACAACAATAATTGTATCATTCTAAAATTGAATGTATAAGTAGAAACTGAAATCAGTAAGAATCACAAATAATATTTTATTGGCACATATTTTAAATTTGCATCATTTTAATTTATCGATTATTGATGCACATTCGATGATAATAATACAAATAATTATCAAGATATAGACGAAGTATTAATTACGCAAAATAGTACATTAACTTCAATTTAACGGGAAATTTTTGTTATTGTGATTATTTGAACAACAAAACAAAATTGTATTTTTATAGATGAACCGGGAGAATGCGGAATAAGTTTTTTATTAAATTACATAATAGAATATTTAAATTGTAATAAAATATCTTGTTTAGCAGTAGCTTGGACAGGTACTGCTGCCAATTTAATTAATGGAAAAACAGTATGTACTACTTTTAAACTAACTTTAAATATGAATAAATGTACTACTTATGACATGAAAATTATTCACATGAAGGAAATAAATTAAAAACAGTAAAAGTAATCATTTGGGATGAAATTTCTATGGCTTTTAAATTTGCATTTGATGTAGTTGAATGTTTAATAAGAGACGTTGATAACGAGCATAAAATATTTAATGGAAAATTAATTATTATGTGAAGGGATTTTCGTCAAACCTTATCAATTCAACATGGTAGTAGAATATTAGAAAATTCTGTTAAATACAGCAAATTATGGTCTTTATTTGAATGTATAAATTTAAGTGAAAAGGACCCCATACCTCGCCTATGGGAAATGTGGTTTCCGTCAATTTCGCTAAATTTTTTATATGTTGTGTGTCTTGGCGTCCTGAACAAAAGTCTCAATGGGCACAAAGCTCTAAACGCAATACGTCCCACAGTAGGGGCCCCTGAAGTCACTATTACTGGATATCAGCTCTAATAGTAATTCTCGGTGCTGATTGCACTTTATCGTACATTGGTTTCCGTTAATATGGCAAACTCTGGGTAGTGCTAATGCAAACGGCAAACATACTTAATTTTTTATCATATATAAATATATCTTTACATTTTTAATTTTTATTTTGATCAATACGAATTCCGCTTGATTAATACTTTTAATTCTCTTTGAAATTGTTGTATAATATTGATTGTGTTACTCTATTACTATGTTATAATGAAAACTACGTGTTCATACTCTACCCAATAAACCTTGTTCAATGCCATTACAAATATAAAGTCTGATTACTTAAGCTATACATTTACAAAACTTGCGTTTGGGGGGTTTGGGCCTCCATAAACATTAAAGAAGAGTATCGACAAACTCCTATCGTACAATAATACTCGTTTATGCATCTTTTAGTGGGGCCCGTCTGAAGTCCTATCGAATTTTTGGGCTTGGGCCCATTAGAGCAGGGAATTGGGATACCGAGATATGCGGTCAACCAAAAATTAGGCCATATTAACGGAAACCACTGTACGATAAAGTGCAATCAGCATCGAGAATTACTATTAGTGCTGATACCCTGTAATAGTGACTTCAGGGACCCCTACTGTGGGACCTATTGCGTTTAGAGCTTTGTGCCCATTGAGACTTTTGTTCAGGACGCCAAAACACACAACATATGAAAAATTTAGCAAAATTGACGGAAACCACATTTCCCATAGGCGTGTTACGGGGTCCTTTACGAGTTGAAATTGATGATAATGGCTATGACTTTAAAAAATAGTTTTTAATCATAGGAAATGGAATTTCTTTTACTAATTATCAAGAAGATATTGAATTGATTGAAATTCCAAAAAATTTATTAATTCAAAAAAATATTATTATAGAAAATTTTGGTAACTAAATACAAATTGATGATTCAGAACTTGCTAATAAAGTAATTTTAGCTTCAACAAATAAATATATTTTAGAATTAAATAATAACATATTATAGAACGAATAGAAGAAGAATCAATTGAATATTCAAGTATTGATACAGCTGAAGATGATAATAAACAAAATTTAAATATAATAGTACTAACTGAAGTTTTAAATTTATTAACGCTTAATAGTTTATCACCACATAAATTAATTTTAAAAATTGGTACTATTATTACCCTTCGAAGAAATTTAAATGTAAAAAAGAGATGTAAAGGGTCTATCTACCTATGATTTTTTTTTGGTTATAAATCTAAAATCTAAAATATCTCCGCCATTTTTTGATTTAGAAAAAAATGCAAAAAAAAGATAGTGAGCGTCTTTTAAGGTAGAATACGTCCACAGAGTTTGGTACAATATAAAAAAATTTCTTTAAAAATTCCTATAAAATAAAATAAAACTTCCTATAAAATAATAATGAAAAAAAAAATTTTTGGCGATACAGTTAGCTAAATGAAGTTACCGTAATTTTCCAACATTTTTCCTTTTTAGGTGCGACCCTACATGGTCGAGCCTTGCAATTATTAATATTTTCGATCATACTGTCGATCATACTGAGTCAATGTCATGACATTCGGACCCTCCTGATGCAATCGTTATATCAATAACTTCTTTTCTTATAGCATTTTAAAAAGTTGGTTATTTTTCCTCTGTTCAAGATGTCCACGCTTGTAGAGCATAAAACCCCGAAAACTGGTTCCCCTATACTATTGCAGTTAATAAAGCCTCATACTATGTAATGTGAATTTGCGTCACATTCCACTATCAATTCGGTGCCTTTATCCACACATTGACTAATTAGAAATACTACTTCATTTGTATAGAAAGTGTGCTGCCACCACCATGATCGTCCCCTCTATACCTCCCACCGATTTGTAGATAAGACGCACTTTATACAATTCCCTTAAACAGTATTTTGACACCAACTCTGCTTGCAAACATTTAGTGATACAACCTTTGCATTACTAATACAACTTTTATTTGAAACATTTCTTCGAAAATGCATATTCACTAGTTATTATATATATATCGGTGGTTCTCTGTGACATAGAAGATGAAAAAAATAAATATTGCTATAACTGTGGGAATATATTTAGAGGTATCCAGTAGCTCTCCTGAATTTTTCAGTTTTTTCGGGGCTATTATTTTACGTTACAGACAATCAAAGATGACATTTTAGCACTTTTTTGCATTATATGCCCATTTTCATGAATTTGTAGCTCCCAGGGGATGCATTTTTCACTAAAAACATAAAAATGACTTTTTTTGTAAAATTTTCTGAATTTTTCATTAAAAATACTTTTAAAGTCATAAATGTATGCTGTCACACTCTTGTAAGCCATTTATACCTTAAATAGTGAAAATCAGCAATTCTGCTCCGGACTCTGGAAACCTAATACTGTCTAAAAGATGTCTTTTTATAGTCAGAAACTGCCTATACATTTCCATAGTGGGTTTAAATCATTAAAATCACTTATGGTCAAAATATCTGGAAAAAGTGCCCGAAATATTAATAATTTGTTGCTTTATAACGATGAATATATTAGCATGATCATTGCAAAAAATTTATGCACTTACCTTGGAGTGGTAGAAAAGTATCTCCACTTATTTCAGTATCCATATAATCTCCTGTAAGCTGCTAAAAATACAAATATTATTATACAATTATAAATAATTAATTTTTAAACATAATTAAAACAATATAATGCTGAATAATAATAATAATAATAATAATAATAATAATAATAATAATAATAATAATAATGTTAATATATTTATAGTAATCCTGCAGATAAGTATTATAATTCTTGTACGGGTTGTAAAACTAAAAATACAACATTATAAATGTTTAAAAATTAATTTTTTATAATTGTATAATAAATTTTGTGTTTTTAGCAGCTTACTGGAGATTAGATGGATACTAAAACAAGTGGAGATACTTTTCTACCACTCCAAGGTAAGTGCATAAATTTTTTTGCAATGATCATGCTAATAGATTCATCGTTATAAAGCAACAAATATATATTTCTATTAATATTTCGGGCACTTTTTCCAGATATTTTGACCATAAGTGATCTTAATGATTTAATCGCACTATGGAAATGTATAGGCAGTTTCTGACTATAAAAAGACATCTTTTCGACAGTATTAGGTTTCCAGAGTCCGGAGCAGAATTGCTGATTTTCACTATTTAAGGTATAAATGGCTTACAAGAGTGTGACAGCATACATTTATGACTTTAAAAGTATTTTTAATGAAAAATTCAGAAAATTTTACAAAAAAAGTCATTTTTATGTTTTTAGTGAAAAATGCATTTCCTGGGAGCTACAAATTTATGAAAATGGGCATATAATGCAAAAAAATGCTAAAATGTCAACTTCCAAAGGTTCCAAAGACAGTACTGTCGGTCTGATAAGTCTTTCGCCTCCTTTATCGCCTATAGAAGCCCTGGTGTCAGAAATAGCTCTAACAGCTTCCCGATCGTGTTAAGCATTATAGGGATCTATAGGAAGACGGATTCTCAGTATCTCCCTCACTCTTATTACTGAGGACCAGTTCAATCGTCTTCCAAAGCTAGCTAAGGACGCCCTCCACCAGGAGCACTAATAGCCACCGTGAGATAAAAACTTGTAAGATTTTCGACGTCACACCGCCTGGACTCGGTGCCTTGTCAGGTTTTAACGACCTTGCATCACTATAGAGCTTCGTATTCGTAAAAGCAGGGCTCTCCCCGTTGCCCGTTCGTTGTCCCATCGTCTCTACGTCCCTAGTTATTCCCTCTGCCTGATTGATCAAAATCTTCCTTGTTTAGGATTGGACCGATTCGGCAGGCATAATCAATTTTAGAATAGTAGAACTATTTTTCATGAAAAGAAATTTGACAGGAGAAAAGTATGAAGAAATGTTGAGGAATGAAATTGTACCTACAATAAATGAAATTAATTTACTTTCGCCAAGTTGGTACGGCCCAAGACGTATTTATTTCGCAAGAAATGTGCGCTTTTATTTAAATGAAATATTTCGAGTGATAGGACGTAGAGGACCACCGCGTTCTCCTGACATGTCGCCTCTAGATTACTTTTTTGGGGCTACATTAAAAGCAAAGTATATGCTACAAAACCTGCTAACTTTGAGGAATTACGATAACGTATTATTTACACAATCCAGGCGGTGCCAAATGATATGATTCAGAAGGCAGTTTCAGCATTTTATGAACGCATAGGATATTGTTAACTAAAAAGTGGAGGACGTTTTGAACAAGAACTTTAAATAATATCTAACAATTTCAAAACGATTTTTAAACTTGTCTCCATAGGCTAGACACTAGCATGTTTTGCCTTCACCGGCTGGGCACTGGCATGCCTTACCTTTACCGTCTGGACACTAGTATGTCTTATCTTCATCAACTAGACACTAGCATGTCTTGCTTTTATTTTACCGAAAAGCAAGCCAATCTTGAAAGGCAAGAGGACTCATGTTAACACTCCAAAGGAAGCAGACCTTACTACGTCCATATCGTTGTTTCTGGGTAACGGTAAAAGTAAGAATAATGATGGAAGTGAAATTATTTATTTAATAAAACTAAATAGCAGTCATATTCGATATTAAGGTCAAAATGATCAATAATAGGTCCTTAGCCTACTAATCAATAAAACATTCGAAATAAATAGATTTTGGATGAATTTTCAATATTTGACCTTGAATTGACCAAGTCAAGGTCACTTTACAAATGTATAGTGATGTATAGATGAAATGATTCCTAAGATATCCTGCGGTATGTCCATTATAGAAACAACATAATAGAAAATACTCAACATTTAAACCGATAGTATAGAAATGTTATGAATATAAATTAAAGAGACAATGACGTATAGTTTGTAAACACATCTACTTTGTGTTGTATAAATACTCGTTGATTTCGTTTTACATGTTGTTCGAAGAAGCTCAGTTGGGATGTAACATTATATTCAATACTCAGGTAATATTTAATGTTTAATTTTGAAAAAATAAACAATATTGTTAAACTTATATAAACACTCATTTGTCCAATAAATTCAGCACCTAAGGAGGTCTGCAAACCTGGCAGACGCAACGTTGTGCACTTAAATAAATAAATTGGATTTATTTATTATTGACCCTCAGCTATCTACAATTTAATTACTTTGTATTATATATTATCTGAATAATAATTCTTTTATTTTACTTATGCAGAACAGGAAAACAGAATGATCTCATCCGGCTTTTCAAACCACGCTACTTTTCTTTTTCAATATCTATCTCACTCACTCACTCACGTTATTTACCCATCTTTTTTCTCTCACACCACCTGTAAGGGATCAATTCGACGAATTATCATTATAATCCTCACCCGGCACATCATTTTCCGTCAAATCGATCTACCACTTAACAACCTAATTACATAAATCGCTATTATCCCAACTATAAATGTCATTTTTGAACAATACTAATAATTACGGTTATGATACCATAATTACAGACCTATTAGAATCAATAAATTCTTTATTGATTGGTTCAATCTGTTTACGCGGGAAATTCAAATCTTAATTCGGTTTCCTACTTTAACACGTATATTATATTCCACTAATGGAATTCTCTATATTCAATATAAACGATCTCCGTGTCGATACGAACGTGGTACCCAATATGCGCGCACTTGAATCCAGATCAAGATGATTGCCACTAAGCATGATCCGGCACGTAAACAACGTGTCTCGCGAACAATTCACCGGATGGGCGCAATTCCATTCGTCAGGTAGAGTGCCCGGGCACTTTCGTGGAGTGGTGCGCACGTGTGCATGTGCACACAGTAACCAGACGGCACCTCAGACGATGTAACAAAAGACGCTGAGATGACATCCTCGCTGCTGACGGATGACCCGTTTACTGGCGAAATATCTTTTTTTTATTACACAGGAAGGATGTACTCTTTGAATGCAACTGTAAGTCGATTGAACTATTTTTTCATTTATTTATATAATAAATTACAGCAGTACACATTTCATATTCCTTTGAAGTTAAGTCACTATTTTCTTTATAAGTGAGAATCAATTATTATTGTTTAATTGATTGTCATATTATTGTTAATTTGGCTCTTCAAGCATATATATATGTATATGCAGCATTCCACGTGAAGTGGTCCGATCAGAATTTTAAAATGTACCAAATTTTGGATACAAACTAGAAATGTTTTTCACAAAACAGAAAAAAATTTTAAACACTGGAATCTATTTATCCAAAAATTATTCTTACCTCAAAAAGTGAAGTTTTTCAAATTTTGTTCAACACCGGCTGTGTTTACCGCTATTAACTAAAAATCTATCAACTTTTACTATATAACATTATATATAACATTCGCTGTTAATTATGTCTAGAATTTATCCTTCTGGGTTAAAATTTCTAATCACAAGCTCAATGTCACATAAACTACATTTCAATACATTCAACTTGAAAAAATGTAAGTATGCCACAATTGATTTTTTTATCTAAAAGTCTAAGAAAAAAACTTGAAACTATATCTTTAAAACGGTTTGTATCTTTTTTATGGCTTTGAATTCTATAAAAAGTTATAATAATTTAAAGAAACAGGAAATTTTTTAAAAATTGCATATGGAAATTACCATGTTAAGTTTTGTACATTTTTTGTCTTTCCTTAAATTATCATAGCTATTTACAGATTTGAAGGCCATAAAAAAGCTACAGATCGTTTAAAAGGTATTGCTTCAAGCTTTCTTTTAGACTTTTGGATACAAAAATCAATTGTGGCGCACTTACGCTTTTCTCAAATTAAATATTTGGGTTATATTATATTAGTTAATACCTTGGGATTAGAAATTCTAACCCAGAAGGATAAATTCTAGACATAATTAGTAACGAATGTTATATATAATGATAAACATTAAAAGTTGATTTTTAGTTTAATAGTGGTAAACACAGTTGGTATTGGAAAAAATTTGAAAAAAATTCACTTTTTGAGTTTAGAATAACCTTTGCACAAATAAATTCCCGTATCTAAAACTTATCGGCTTCTTGACATTCTTCTGACCAAACAAACTTTTGATTTTTTCTTAATAAGTTATGCAGCGGTTCTAAAATTAGAAAAGTTTTTGGTATATATTTGTTATAAAAGTTGATTTTTCCTAGAAATTGTCGAACAGTTTTCTTATTTTCTGGGACCGGAAAGTTTCTTATAGAAATAAAATTATCTTTTATCGGAGAAATTGAGTTATGTTTAAGTATATGTCCTAAGTATTGCACAGAGTCCAGTGCAAATGTGCACTTTGACAGTTTCAATCGGAATCCTTCCTTCATAATTGCATCTAATAGTTTTGATAGAAGGTCTACATGTTCTTTGAAAGATTTTGAAAATATTAATATGTCATCTATGTAATTGAGTGTAAAATTTGATAAATTATTTTTTCTTATTATATTGCTTAAAATTCTTTAAAAGATAGCTGGTGATGTTTTTAAACCAAATGGTAAACAGGTCCATTGAAAATGACCTTCTTGGGTCACAAAGCCTGTTTTTTTCTGTCCAATTCGTAAAGGAATAGACCAAAATGCTGAATTTGTATCTAGTTTTGAAAAAAACTGCAATTTCTTGTTTTTATTACTAGGTCTTCAATCAGTGGAAACGGTTGTGATTGAGGAATTATGATTTTATTTAAATGTCTAAAATCTATGCATAATATAGATTTTTTATTTTCATCTCTTTTATAAGCTAACGTTACTGGAGCAGTAAATGGGTTGTATGATTCTTCTATTAGGTTTCTTTTAAGTAATTGTGAAATATGTTCTTCTATTTCTTTTTTATCTTCGATTGTTCATTTATATGGTCTTTTACTACAGTATTTATCTATTATCAGATCTATTCTAGTTTCGTAATCTTTTACAGTACCTATATCATATTTATCTTTTGCAAATATATTTTTATATTTGTCTATTAGATTCTTTATTATTTTTTCTTTATCACGTTTTAAGTGTTTTGTTGAAACGTTGAAGGTGCTTATTTCGATGTGTTCATTAAAAGTGATTTGATACTCATTTATTATATTATTAGATTCGGAATCTTTTTGTTCTATCTCTAATTCTTCATTTTGTATCAGTCTGATTTTCTTTATACAATCTAATCCTATTAGAAAGTCATGTTTGAAATTTTTATTTTTAATTATGAACACATTCATGTGATCCTCTATATTTAGAATCTTTATTTTTATTTTTATTAATCCATCTGTTTTATACACACCATTGATTGTTCTCAAATTTGTTATTTCTTTTTTTATATCATTATTTGTAGTTTTTATATTTAGTAATTTTAAATTTATTAATGTAACATTTGATCCTGGATCAATGGTGGTATTATTAGTTTTTTGGATTTTCATCACTTAGTTCTACGTCTAAGGTTAAATTATTTACTTGTTTGACTTTATTAATTCTATTTTCTTGTTCTTTAAACCAGCATGCAGCTTCAGAATAAAAACGTGTTCCTTTTTCTTTTTCTTTACATATTTTGCAAGATGTTTTTTCACTTTTCTCTTTTGTGTTTGGTTTATTCTTTTTCATATCCAAATTTTTTTTTTATATTAAATGTTCTAATTTACTTATTTCATTATGTAGGTCTTCAGTTTTTGTTAATTTTTCTCTATCAATTTTATCAATTATATAATTTGGCAGACCTATAGCAATCAGATCTATCAACGTTTCATTGTCAATAGTTTTTCTTACTAGCAATAAAATTTTTTCTTTTTTTGTAGAGTATTCTAACAATGAAACTGTCTGATATTTGGATGCTAATGCATATTTTATTTGAGACCATCCTTTACTGGCAAATGTATTACAAAAATTTTGTTTCCATTCTTCCCAATTTGCTTCAATTGTAAGCTTGAGAAGTGTACAACTATACCAATCTGCGGCCCCCTTTTCCATAAAAGATTTTAAAATTTCAATTTTTTGTTATCAATGTTTAAATCAAACCGTTCACATTATTTTTCAAAATCAATCATCCATTGATTCGCATTCGAATTTTTACCATCAAATTTTTCAATTGTAACTTCTTTAGCTAATTTTCCAATGCTAATTTTTTCCGATTTTTCTTCGCTTTTTTCAAGTAATTTCTGTAATAGTTGTACTAATGGTATCTCTTCTGCATTCGCTGTCACGTCACTAGTATCTTTGTTTTCAATCAATTCTTCTAAATATTTATCGTTAAATTGTACATTTCCCTCTTTATCAAAATAAATATTTTTTAATTCTTTAGTTAAAGTAATCCATACTTGTCTCATTTGGTTTCTTTGTTTTAATGCTTTCTATACCGTATTAAACGTAGGCGTTTTAGCGAGCTCCTCGTGGTAGGTTGCATTCATGTAATCGTGTGAAATTCTATACACACGACCGTCTGGCGTGGTGAGTTAGGTTATACATAATATGTTGGATTTTCCATCCGAGGCTTCTAGCTGCATAAACTTAAATTACAACTTGTCCATTGTGATTTTCAACGAGAATGTTGTTTTATAATGTTCATAGATTATAGGTTAGAATAATACATGAATTGTTTCTCTGTAAATAACAAAGAACTTTATTATTTTATACAAAATATAATTACATACTTAATAAATAATTACCTGTAAATAACAAAGAAACAACATTCAATGTTATTATTCACAAGGTTGTCTTTAGATTACTTTTATAAAGTTTTATTCATTGTTTCGGTATATCTTTATTAACCGTACTGATTGACACGTGCCAATTCCTATTTGCAAATTTTACCTGTCGGTATATTAAAAGATCTGATTTACCGACCTGCACGCGCGCAATTCTATTAGACTAAGGATGTTTTCCTTACATATATATATATGTACAGAATATTAATTTAATTAATTTATAATCCTATGTTTCACTTTACTATTTTTCATGAATTCTCTTTGGTTTTATAACTAATCCTGATTATTTATTCAATAAAATATTTATTATCAATTTTATAAACTAATAATACTATATTACATACCATGGCCAGTATAATAAGAAATGTCTCGGATCACATGTAATTGTCGACCGAGGCGAAGCCGAGGTGGACGAACATGTGATCCGAGGCTTTCTTATTTACTGGCCAAGGTGTGTATACTATTTTTCTGCCCGATGTTGCCGGAAAACGGCAACTTCAATTCGCACAGCGGCCGGGAAGTTGCCGCTTTCCGGCCGGAAGTCAGAAAACAATTTTTTTAACCTCCGCTTTTCCCTATCCCTTATGCATATTAATCCATTTACTTCTCTTGAATCTCCTCCCTACTACTAATATTGATTAATAATAATTTAATATATTTTTATTAACTAATTTTTATCAGTTTATAGGTTTATCAGCGAAGCCAAGGTGTGCTAACCAGCCAACCCAACCAGGCCAGCGAGGAAGAACCGGAGCAGTCAATAACCTCACATTTCAACGACTCAACAATACCTCACTTCAAGATAAGAATTAATGTTCTATTTATAACCGTACATAATATTTTATTAACAATTATTAATATGCTTTTTCTTTTGTTTTTAGGTATTGTAATATTCACAACATTGGAGATAAATGCTGTTAAAATTATAAACTATTTGGTTTAGAAATTTTTTAAAAATATCCTGCAATTAATGCATTATGCTAAAAAGTTGTAATTGATTAATCCTTAAACTACCAAAATGGCATAAATTGCTCCGACTATTCAACTTCTGTGTTTTTAGGGGAAAAGTTAGTCCAAATTTTCAGAACGTCGTTAACTATAGTATTTTTTTGCGCTCTTTTTTAATCTGGCTTCAGGATCATCTTAAAAAGCGAAAATATAGCGATTTTTATAATTTTTTTTCTTATAATTTTCAAATTGGAATAGGAAATCATCATGGTAGAAAGCTAATTCTGTGGATTTAACGGTATATTGTGTTTTTCTAAAAGATAGGACCAATCGTACGTTGATATTCAAAATGGCGGAACTAATATGGTGGCCTAAACCAGGTTAAAAATGTCGATTGTTAAAAAAATCACTTGATTTGGATCAAGATCGTTATATAAAAGTTATCTGAGCCGATAATTACGAATTGAGGTTAGATTTCCAAAATTTGTAGATGGCGAAACTAAGAAGGTGGGCTAATTTTTTTAAATTTAACGCATGTGGACCAAATTCGATATTTAGTGATTATGGGAGTATCTGATTACGAATCTGAGGTCAGAGTTGCAAAATTTCCACATGGCGCCACTAAATGGCAGCCGAAACCAAGTTATAAATGCCGATTTTCAGAAAATTACTTGATATGTACCAAATTAGGTATATAGAAGGTTTCTTACCCGTTAATTAATAATCTGAGGTCAGCAGTTGCAAATATTCATGATGGCAGAACCAATTTAACAAGATAATTTAAAATTTTCGTTATTTTTTATTGTAAATTTGAGATGTTTATTAGCTTATATAATATATTATATTGAATATTGTAACGGTAAGCGAGTTACCGATCAGGTAAGCAACGCGAAAGAGGAGATACAGCGCGGCGCGCGCAGGGAACGCGCGCGAGAATCGTGCGCAAGAGAGTATCGTTAGAGAATTCGCGCGCGCACGACAACAACACGGTGTTGGTGACCGGTGATTGTTTTTTTCGGGACGAAAGAGAAAAAGAACTGTTGTGCGTTGTGTGCGGGTGTGAGCAGCTTCTCCCCACCAACCTCCACGTCGACGGGTGCAGCATCACCTCTCACAGACAGTGAGAAAAGGAGGCTCGGCGAATCCCACCTTCTCGACCGTTGGAGAGAGTGAGAGAGAGAGACATATACGAGGACGAGCTCTCTCTCAATAGCACAGCCTTTTCCCTGCCGAAGCGAGATATTCAGATACGCGGTAAGTGGTGCACCACATTTAGACCCGCGTGTCTATCTAAATTTCATGTCCCGATTTACCTGGTACGGTCCAGGTGAGGAAGCGTTCCTCCTTTCCCCCTCTCGTGACAATACCCGCACGGATAGAAAGGTCGGTGGTTCGCGGGAACCACTTCACGAGAGAAGGCGCGCGTGACGTAGTAAGCTTCTACGTAAAAGCTCTCTACGTCAGTGATTCATACGTCACACGGTGTGACGTATGCCATCAGGTTAAGCAGCCGATCATATCCGGATCGGTTGCTCGTAATCGACAGTTAAATAGATTTTAACTGATTCTTTTCGCGCTGACCTCGGGGGTAGTCATCGGTACGACTCCCCGTAAATTGTTAAAGTTCATTTATTGTTTATTTATTAATATTTATTTGTTAATTTAATAAATTGACTCGGCGAGACCATCTTTCTCGCCGATTAACAATAATATCACTTGTTGATAATATTTTACCGGTTAACGTCCTATCCTACAAATACCGCCCTCTCCGGTGTTTATCCTAGTTGGCAATTTTGGGCATAGGGCCCAACACACGGTATATAAGTCAAACGGAGTGTTTGACGTTGTTAACGGCATTGCACGGGAATCAAAGGGATTCCCGGCCGCATCGTGGGACTGCACACTTAAGGTTGGTAAGTTGGGACAGATTGGGCCTAACCGTGGGCCTTACATATCCCCAGTACCCACCCCGTTACAACTGGCGCCCAATACGTGTGGATTTTGGATACAGGACATCGGAAAAATCAACAAGCACGATATAGTCGTTCAATTGTTAATAATATTGTTAATTAACAATTGGATAACTCGTGAACAATAACGAGGTCAGCAGTCGCGTTTCGAAATTCTGAAGTATATTTTGGTACTCTTTCGCTCCCCCTCGAGGCGGGATTTGTTTAATAACAAATAGAATTGTTATAAACAAATAAAAAATTTTTTTTATAACAAATAAAAATTTTTTTTTTATTTTTCTTGTCTCGACTAGTAGTAGACACAGGAAATTGGTTCCTGGTCGAACATAGGTGGCGCCACTAGAAAAAGGTCGCACAAATAGGAAATTTGGTGGGTTTTCGAACGGAATCGATAGATCGACCAACGTTACTTGGAAATTGGGTAGTTTGGACCAAACCAAGTAACTAGCGCCACCTAGAGGAACGAAAGAACGCGACACAGCGCGACATAACCTGGTGGCAATTAATCGGTCTAAATAAATTGTTTGTAAGTGTATGCAAGGTTTAACTGGTTTTTGCTGGCACAAAACAGGAAGCTTATAACCTGGCTCAGACCTTTACAAATTGTATTATAGGTTATAGTTTTGTAAGAGGTCAAGCGCGCGGTAACTTTAATTATTTAATTTATTTATTTATTGATTTATTTATTAATATTTATATAGTACCGTTAAGTTAGCGCAAAGTAAGAGCCAGGCAGTAGTTTATCGTAAATTTATTAGCAAATTTGTTAAAAATAGTTTAAACTCGGTAGTGCTTCCTGATCAAAGTAAGACAGGACTTACTTTTGGCATCCGGTTTTGTGCTTTAGCGGTTAGCTTAGGTAGAAGCAAAACCCAGTTACGCGGATTGGTCATTTGGCAAGTAACGCCAAAGTTAAATATTCGACAGCATATAACCTTGCACACACATAGTGCGTCAAGCCAGCGAGGCTACTTACTGTGAAACGTATAAACGACGCTACAACTGAAGATGGCCGCTCAGCAGAAAGACGTCGATAGTCAAATCGATGCATGGATCGAGACGCTCACCAGGGAGCAAATCGAACTACATCTGGACGCCTTGAACCTAAAATCGGCAGGCTCGGTTCACAGGAAAGCCGAGCGACTCCACCAGTGGCTATTAGGAAATTATTCGGCCCAGGAGTTTAACCAGGAGGAAGACGAAGCCACAGCAGTTCGCAGCCGTCTCCAACGGAGAAATAGGTGGCTGCAGATGCTAGGTGAACATCAAGACGAGGAGTCTGATGAACCTAGCCCAGATCAGGAAGTGTATCTGGTACTGCGGGAGAACGTTGCGGTTAAAGATAACCTGCACAGGACGGTGCAGGATTTCGATGACGTCGAACTAGATGAAACTTCGTCAGCCGCGACCAACACAGAGCCTCAACCCTAACGAGAGGAATAATGGCTGACATTGGTCTCAGAAGAGGGAAACATTTTTAAAATCCCTCGATCGTTCTCCCAGACCTTGGTGCAGCTTATCAAAAAAGTGAATGACCTCACTGTAAAGGTAGATAAGCTGATGTCTGAGCGCACTCAAACCGCTCACAGCACGAGATTGGACGGTGCCAACCAATCTCACCATGTGCAATTTCAGGACACATATACGTGTTATGGTCCTGATGTGAGCGAAATAGGTGAGGCGCAAGTAAATGGCGAGCAACAACGCGCAAGCGCCCCTCAGTCTAAGCCTGATGGAGCTTGGAAGGGGGGGAATGCGCGCGAATCCCAGAGGATTCCTCAAGCGCGCAGCTCGCCAAACAAGGATCGGACATTCTCAACACCAAGCTTCTCGACGTCATCGAGGTTGAATGGGACACCTCGAGACGTCGGCGGCATTGTGAGGAAGTGGCAGGTCAAGTTCTCTGGCGACAAGAGCCAGAGCATCGACGCCTTCCTAACCAGGATCGAGGATTGCAGGATCCTGGCCAACCTGTCAGAGGACGAGTTATTGCCGTCACTCTCGGAACTTCTGACAGACACTGCCGCCACGTGGTACCAGAACGAGAAACACAAGTGGCACTCCTGGCAAGATTTCGTGACTTCGGCTAAACGTTGGTACGGAATGAGCCAACGTTTCCAGCAGAGGATCATCGCCGAGTCCAACGCACGGACTCAAGGACCCGATGAACCGGTTAGGGACTATATGACGTGCTCTATCGCAATAATGCGAAAGATAGTCCCTACGCCGACTGAAGCGCAGCAGCTCGATCATTTGTATCGGAACATGCTGCCACAGCTTCAACGGCTGTTCAAGAGAGCGGAAGTGAGCTCAATTGAGCAAATGCTGGACCTCGCCACGGAAGCGGAGCAGACGATAGAAGGTGAAAAAGTATATCGTCCACCACCTACGGAGGAAGGGTCTCTGCTTCCCGAAATGGCGTATAAGCCGAAGCGGAAAAAAGGTTCGCCGAAGGCTAAGGTAGCGGCCGCTGGGGTAAGCCCAGCCAAACCAAGCGAGCCAGACGTCGTCGACCGCATCGCAAAGATGCTGGAGGATGCGCTGCGGCCCATCGTCTCCCAATTGGCGTCGACGACCCGACAGTCCCGTAGGAGAAGCCCAAGGTCTGGCTCTCCTAAGAAAGGCTCGCCGGCCAACCGATCTCCGAAGAGTAGGAGGTCTGGCAGACCTAATTGCCCGAGCAAGAGCTTCGGACACCGGCAGGAGAAGAAGAGCGCTAGTCCAACGAGGGAAAAAGGAAAGGAACAGCCGAAAAACCGAATGGGCTCGACGTTCGACCCGACTAAGCCTCTTACCTGCAAGGGCTGCGGAAAAATTGGATATTCCCTCAGGTACTGTCCGGTGTGCTCGGGAAACGCCAAAGGGAGCGGTTAACCGGGACGAAAACCGCGACCCAAGAGCTTGAGTCCCCGCTGTCCCAGGTGAGTTCGGGACAGACCCGCTCCAACCGAGAGTATGGTCCAGAGAGGAGCGGAAATGGGCCTCAAAAGGAGGAACGGTCCCAAGAAGCCAGCAGACCAACCTCATCCTATAAACCAGAGGATGAGAGTCGTTGGTGGCTTCTCGTGGAGATTAAGGGCTTTCGTATAAGAGCCTTATACGATCCCGGAGCCTCCACGACCGTGATGATGGCGCGTCAAGATGGCGGATGGTAGTTACCAACCGCTAAACGGTCATGTGATATTACCTTTCACTGTCGGGAAGGAGACACATGAAATAGTTACTGTCCGGTGTGCTCGGGAAACGCCAAAGGGAGCGGTTAACCGGGACGAAAACCGCGACCCAGAGCTTGAGTCCCCGCTGTCCCAGGTGAGTTCGGGACAGACCCGCTCAACCGAGAGTATGGTCCAGAGAGGAGCGGAAATGGGCTCAAAAGGAGGAACGGTCCCAAGAAGCCAGCAGACCAACCTCATCTATAAACCAGAGGATGAGAGTCGTTGGTGGCTTCTCGTGGAGATTAAGGGCTTCGTATAAGAGCCTTATACGATCCCGGAGCCTCCACGACGTGATGATGGCGCGTCAAGATGGCGGATGGTAGTTACCAACACGCTAAAACGGTCATGTGATATTACCTTTCACTGTCGGGAAGGAGACACATGAAATAAGGGTAGCGATCATACCAAATCTTGACACCGAATGCTACGTAGGAGTAAATTTCGTACGAGCATTCAGAGCCATATTGGATCCGGATAGCGACCGCCTGTTCCTCAAGGACAGCAAGCAGCAGATCCACCTCGAAGTTGCTGGCATAGGGGGTATGGCCACCCTCTCGTCCGCTGGGATAGCGGACGCAACCGAGGCAGAAAGGGAAGAGCTGCGAGCGCTAGTAAGCAAAGTGCTGTCTAATACTTCTCCCAAAATTGGGCGAACCCAACTCATCGAGCACTCGATTGACGTGGGATCAGCTCGCCCGATAAAGCAGAAGTATTACCCGGTGTCGGAGAAGATCCAGGAGGAGATGCACCGCCAGGTCCGAGAGATGCTAGATTTAGAGATCATAGAGCCCTCGGACAGCGGTTGGTCAAGCCCCGTGGTGATGGTACGCAAGGAGAACGGATCACGTCGGTTTTGCATTGACTTTAGGAAAGTCAATGCGCTAACGAAACCAGACGCTTATCCCCTCCCGTTCATGCAGGATATCTTGCGCAAGCTGAAGAGATGTCGGTACATTAGTACTCTGGACATGAACTCAGCGTATCATCAAATACCTCTCCAGAAGGAATCGCGTCCTTATACGGCTTTCACAGTCCCGGGGATGGGACTGTATCAGTTTAAGCGGATGCCGTACGGATTGGCATACGCCGGCGCGACCTTCCAACGCATGATCGACCAAGTGGTTGGTCCTGATCTCGAGCCCAATGCCTTTTCTTACCTCGATGATATTATTATAGTCACCGAGACATTTGAAGGGCATAAGAAGTATCTCGAGATGGTGCTGAAAAGACTGACCGAAGCTAACTTGACAGTAAATAAGGACAAGCGTGTCTTTTGTCAAGATGAGGTAAGATATCTTGGCGTGCTGGTCAACAGGGATGGAATTCGTCCCGACCCAGCCAAGACAGAGCCTATAAGGATTTATCCGGCTCCCAAGAACCTCAAACAGCTTCGACGATTCCTCGGCATGGCGTCGTGGTATCGGCGTTTTATGCCGGATTACGCCACGATTGCCGAGCCACTTACCCGTCTAACAAAGAAGAACCAAGGGTATGAGTGGTTAGATGAACAGGAACAAGCCTTTCAGCAACTGAAGGCCCTGATCATGACTGCTCCAGTTCTTCAACGTCCCAGTGCAGATGGACTGTTTAGCCTGCACACGGACGCGAGCGATACCGGCATAGGAGACGTGCTCGTCCAAGAGATAGACGGAGAGGAAAGAGTCATTGAGTTTGCCAGTCGCATTCTCACAGCACCCGAGAAGAATTATAGCGTTACGGAGAGAGAATGCTTGGCCGTGGTCTGGGCTATTAATAAGTTCAGACCTTACATCGAAGGGTACCACTTCAAAGTGATAACGGATTACAGTAGTCTTCGCTGGTTGTGTAATATGAGAAATCCAATCAGCCGATTAGCGAGGTGGGCTCTAGAGCTTCAAGCGCATGACTTTGTCGTCGAGCATAGAAAAGGAGCTCTGCATCACGTTCCCGATGCCCTATCTCGCATGTATGAAGACGACGAGCCTACAGTAGCAGCAATGTCGTGGGCTCAAACTACTGAAGATCCTTGGTACTTAGACTGAATCAAGAACGTTTCCGACAGACCCCGTGATTTCCCCGACTGGAAAATAGTTGGAGGAAATCTATACATCTATCGCCCCGACAAGGAGTTAGAGGAAGTGATGGATGATGAGCAAGCATGGAAGCTGGTCGTACCCGTAGAGAATCGTCACTCTATTCTGAGAGAGTGTCACGACGACCCCTCAGGTGGCCATCTCGGAAGGGAAAAGACATTCGCCCGCGTGGTCCAAAACTATTATTGGCCGCGGTTCTACGCAGAAGTTGCGGATTACGTCAGGCGATGTCAAGTGTGCCAGCAATGTAAGGTCGAGCAACGTGCTCCATCAGGGTTAATGGGTCACCGCCAATCGGACAGACCATGGCAGGTGGTAGCAGGAGATATCACTGGTCCGCTTCCACGCTCTAGCCGAGGATACGAATACATCCTAGTATTCCAGGATTTATTCACGCGCTGGATTGAAGCAATCCCGATACGAAAAGCTAACGCAAAGACGATAGTCCGCGAGCTTCACGAACGAGTGATTAACCGGTTCGGCACCCCGGAAGTATTTCACTCGGACAACGGGACCGAGTTTAAAAATAAACTTGTAGACGAGTACCTCGAATCTAAGGGAGTGTATCATTCGACGACACCCCCTTATCACGCACAGGCCAATCCTGTCGAGAGGGCCAATCGGACCCTTAAGACAATGGTGGCGTCGTATATCCAGGATAAGCACAGCGACTGGGACGACAAGCTGCCAGAGTTAGTCTTTGCACTAAACACAGCGGTGCAAAGTTCTACTGGATGGAGCCCGGCTATGCTGAACTATGGTCGCCAACCCGAGGCGCCTAGTACAGCTCGTCGAGAGCAAGACCGGCTTGCCCAGCAACAGTTTGAGTTCCGTCGACTGCAGGATTGGAACGACAAAATCAAACAGTTGCCAAGACTGCACGAGAACGCAAGTCGTCAGTCGGCTGCCAGCAAGGCTCGGCAAGCCGAAATCTTCAACTCACGACGAAGGCCAGCGGAATTCGAGGTAGGAGATCTGGTGTGGAAACGCAACCGGATCCTCTCGTCCAGCGCACAAGGTATCTCGGCTAAGCTTGCTCCGAAATATACAGGGCCATATCTGATCATCAATAGGAAAGGTATGAATACGTATGTCATACAAGATGATCAAGGGGACCAAGAAGTATCTCACATCGAGCATCTGAAGAGATACGTCCCCGAAAATGATGCTGACTCAGCTGATGAGGATCAACGTGAGCAACCTCAACCGCCGAGGGATCAACAGGTGAAGTGCGACCCACCTGTAGCGAGCGAATACTCCCCTGCGAGGGAGAATAATGCGAGCGAGTCCCCTGGCGAGGGAACTCGGTGTAATCCGCGCAAGACGTCGCGTACGTCTTTAGATAGGTCCCGCGTTACCAGACGACAGCGTGGTCGTCCTCGGAAAGCAACCGCGACCGTAAAGCGCCGATCACCCATAGAGCGGTCTGCCAATGCAGATTCTGAACCGGTTCCTCCGAGACGAGGACGAGGGCGTCCTCCAGGCTCACGACCGAAGCGGACGTAAAGCGCCAGCAGCGGCCGAAGGCTGAGGCGGCCTTCCAAGAGGCTGCCTTTGAATACAGATTAACCTGTAGCCCATGCCTTCATCGAGCGGAAAGGGAGGTTCTGACGAACCTAGGTGTCCGCTCTGCCGCTGCAAGGAGATCAAGCGTCTGGATCAGTTTCCTCGCGTCCTGATAAACCTGATCAAGAGCAACTTGTTAACCCTCTTTCCCGTTCCTTGAGGAACAGAGTCCACATACAGAGTATGTGGAATCTGGAAGGGGGGTGTAACGGTAAGCGAGTTACCGATCAGGTAAGCAACGCGAAAGAGGAGATACAGCGCGGCGCGCGCAGGGAACGCGCGCGAGAATCGTGCGCAAGAGAGTATCGTTAGAGAATTCGCGCGCGCACGACAACAACACGGTGTTGGTGACCGGTGATTGTTTTTTTCGGGACGAAAGAGAAAAAGAACTGTTGTGCGTTGTGTGTGGGTGTGAGCAGCTTCTCCCCACCAACCTCCACGTCGACGGGTGCAGCATCACCTCTCACAGACAGTGAGAAAAGGAGGCTCGGCGAATCCCACCTTCTCGACCGTTGGAGAGAGAGAGAGAGAGACATATACGAGGACGAGCTCTCTCTCAATAGCACAGCCTTTTCCCTGCCGAAGCGAGATATTCAGATACGCGGTAAGTGGTGCACCACATTTAGACCCGCGTGTCTATCTAAATTTCGTGTCCCGATTTACCTGGTACGGTCCAGGTGAGGAAGCGTTCCTCCTTTCCCCCTCTCGTGACAATACCCGCACGGATAGAAGTCGGTGGTTCGCGGGAACCACTTCACGAGAGAAGGCGCGCGTGACGTAGTAAGCTTCTACGTAAAAGCTCTCTACGTCAGTGATTCATACGTCACACGGTGTGACGTATGCCATCAGGTTAAGCAGCCGATCATATCCGGATCGGTTGCTCGTAATAGACAGTTAAATAGATTTTAACTGATTCTTTTCGCGCTGACCTCGGGGGTAGTCATCGGTACGACTCCCCGTAAATTGTTAAAGTTCATTTATTGTTTATTTATTAATATTTATTTGTTAATTTAATAAATTGACTCGGCGAGACCATCTTTCTCGCCGATTAACAATAATATCACTTGTTGATAATATTTTACCGGTTAACGTCCTATCCTACGAATGCCGCCCTCTCCGGTGTTTATCCTAGTTGGCAATTTTGGGCATAGGGCCCAACACACGGTATATAAGTCAAACGGAGTGTTTGACGTTGTTAACGGCATTGCACGGGAATCAAAGGGATTCCCGGCCGCATCGTGGGACTGCACACTTAAGGTTGGTAAGTTGGGACAGATTGGGCCTAACCGTGGGCCTTACATATCCCCAGTACCCACCCCGTTACAATATATTATATGTTAATTGAATAAAGTAACAACAAAATGTTAAACTTTAGAATATGCTAGTACATACCAAAAAATTATTTATACTTTTCTCTTTAAATATACAACCAAATTAAAACATAAACGTGCATTTCTGAGCTGAAATATGATCTACTTTCAGGATTTCGTTCGTCATTTTGTATCGACCATTAATAATTTTGCAAATTTCACCTTAGGCTTACAATTAGTAATCACAAAAATCGCTATACATCATTCTTGGTCTGAACCGGTTAAATTTGACAAATTTCTCAAAAATGGTTCTGCGATCTTAAAGTTTTGCAAATCTGACATCCGATTAGTAACGAGTGACTCAAAAAATCTCTATATATCAAATTTAGCGAAAATCAAGTGATTTTTTTAACAATCGACATTGTAAACTGGTCTTGGCCCCCATTTTGAATTTTAATTTACTACCTGTCCCATCTCTTAGAGAAACAAAAATACGCCACTAAATTCAGACAATTAGTTTTCTACCATGATGGTTTCCTATTAAAAATTACGATTTTCGAAAAATAAAGTATTAAAGTCGCCATGTTTCCGGTTTCATCCGCCATTTAAAAAGAATAACGCAAGATAGGATAATCCCGAAGCTAAATTTGAAAAGACCGCAAAAAATACTATAGACTACGACGTTCTGAAAATTTTTAATAACTTTTTCCCAAAAAAAGTAGTTGAATAGTCGGAGCAATTTATGCCTCTTTGTTGCATAAAAGGTTAATTTTAAAAATAATTATATTACTATTTAATATTCAAAAATATATAACTATAATATTTACAACCTGCACAAAATACTTATAATTAGCAGTATCCATAATTTATCTCATTTTTCTTTTTTTAAATTTATCTCATTGATACATGATGCCAAATAATGTTAAAAATATAAATGTATGATTTTTTAATAGATCAAAGTCACTAAAATTACATTAGAATTTAATTAATGTTTGTAATTGAAATATCATTAAAATCTTCAAATGATTTTCAATATAAAACATATCTTTTATTTTTTTTAGAATCCATGTATTTTGAGTTATACGGACATGAAAATTGGACATACTAATGTAAAAAAACAAAATTTGTAATTTTTGGTGAGTGTTAGATCTATGTATAATTAACAAGGAATGTATCAATATACAGAATTCTACATCATCAATTTTAACCAAACTTCTACCCCCACATAATTACCCTCACATATTAGTTTAAGCAATGCCAAACTGGTTCAGTTACCATCTGAGTCGTTTGCCCACTGAGAAATACTGTTAACAATAATTAATATTTTATATTAAAATAGAAACGAAAGTACGTGAATACTGCTCTTCGATACGACTAAATTTATAATTGCGCAATTTTTAAGTTAAAATGTAAAGCATTTTATAAAATTAATTGTTTTAAAAATGTGACCATGGTGTACTGATATCGAACCATTTATAGTATCTCAACAATTTTCATTTTTCTTATTGATATTCTACATTATAAATTATCATTTCTGTTACAGAAGAAATGCATCAATTTATTGCTGAACAGCTGAATACTACACGAGTACCACTTTGTATAAATCCGCAATCTGCAGCATTCAAAAGTTTTGCAAGATAAAATAAATTATAATCCAGAAAATCCATGATGCCAGAAATAAATTTTCACAGTTAGTTTGAGAATAATTATAATATAATAGTCAGAATCATGAGGGAGATTAAGCTGAATAGTAAAATTTATATATTGTAAAGATATTGGACTACTTATAAATTTATTTTACAACTAAAACTTTATACTTCATCTAACTCATTCTTCAATATTCAATATTTTCAATAAATTAATTATGCGTCTAAACAGTTTCCTGCTTATATTTTTGAAATAGTTATTTTATTAATAAAGAATATTTAACTTAAATAAATGGTATTAAAAATCATCTATCTATTTTAAGGGAGTGTCGAACTACTATGCGCGAAACAAATCTCGGCGAAAACAATTCACGTTCTATAAGTCGTTTAACCAGTACAAATAAATTACCAACTTCTTCGGGAGATCCGTTAGAATGCTCACATTTTAAAGAAGTATATCGAAAATATTCGATCCGCTTGGAATAATTGCGCTATTCACTTTGAAATAAAAAATCTTAATGCAAGACATATGGAAAAGCGGCGTAAATCGAAACAATTACATTTATTTAAAAATTTTCAATCAGAATCGGTTCAACTTGATATTTTTTGCGATACGAGTTTAATAGCATACGCATCTGTTGTTTATCTACGCATAGTCATCCCAAACAAACCTGCTTACGTATCATTAATAATGACGAAGTGTAGAGTAGCACCTTTGAAATAGTTATCAGTACCGCAATTAGAATTTCAAACTGTTTCACTTGGAGCAAAATTTATTAAACTGATACAACAGTACTTCATTGAATTAAGTCGAATCCTCGAGTAGCTTGATTTAAAGTATTCCTGTTCTTCTAATTACAAAATGTACCTCGAATACTTCCGTTGTCTATCCTCGCTAAGAGATCGACTTTGTTAGTGTATGTGTGTGTGTGTGAGAGAGAGAGAGAGAGAGAGAGAGAGAGAGAGATTGATTGATTGATTGATAAACTTTATTTAGGTACAAATTGGGGATGTATCCCCGAGTACACTGCGGTAAGTGGTACGGTAACATCTATTTAATCAGTGCGACGCAAAAACAAAAACCAATGGTTATACATTTGGATAAAATTAAGAGAAAATATACAATAACATTATAATAACTTAAAATAACTTTAAAATAAATTTAACATAAAACATATAGAAAAATAAAAACAATTTAACAATAATTAAAAAACATATGTATATACAGTAGAGAAGAAAGCTTGTTTGGCACAACTCACTAGCTACGCAAGTTAATGCAATTAAAAAGATTTAAAATGAAATAAAATAACGATTAAAATAAAATAAAATTAAAATTACTTACAACTAACTTAATATAGCTATTTGAGCCGTGAAGTCAAGCGTTAGGCATCTCCGGGACCACAATATCCGAGGCCTCCCCCCTCTCGATCTTCTCAAGCCAGTGCCGTCTACCGACCTCGATGAAGTAAGACAGGAATTGGGATCTGAATGATGGGATAGGGATGTCGAGGCTGGTGTTAGGAATGGAGTTTATGATTTTGGTGGCTGAAATGACAAATGACTTATGAAGAGCTTCAGTTCGGGGAGGAAGATACGTGAGTATTTGGGGCATGACGAGAGGAGGATCTGATATCTGGGATGGAGTTAATTTGAGATGACGTCTGAGCTCGGCAGACAGCCATTCTAACCTGACGATAGGGCGTAACATGTGCCCGACGCGGTATGTTGCCCCAAACAAACCTCACGCAGGCATTAAGAAGGCGTTGCAATTTAAGACACTTTGAGTCATCAAGATTTGTAAGGATCGCGCACGCATAATCGAGATGAGGGAAAACAAGAGATTCAACCAGAGCTTTTCAGTTCTTAAACGACAACGCCCGCTTAAAAAATCTCATCGAGTGCAAAACTCTATGTACGCTCTGCGAGATAGAGGAGATCTGTCTAGACCAATCCAAGGTAGACGACAGCCAAACACCTAAAGATTTGACCTCAGATTCATAAGATAGGGGATTTCCTTGTAAAACAACCCTATGAGCAGTTTCCAGATCAATCCTTGAAACGAACGCCTGACTGCCCAGGATCATCACTTTAGTTTTACTTACATTGAGTTTGAGGCCTTTATCTTTGGCCCAACGAGCTATCGCGTTAGCGTCTTCAGCGATTTTAGCAATGCCATTGTTGAAATCGCTCGGGTAAAGCAAGTGATAAACCTGGGTGTCATCGGCAAAGATTATATAGTTCGAATGCTTAAGAACTGAAGGTAGGTCATTAATGAAAATCGAAAAAAGGATTGGACCCAGAACACTACCCTGGAGAACACCCGAGGACACCCTGAGCCAGTCCGACAGCTCACCCTCTTCGCTCAGGATTCTGAATCCTGCCTGTCTAGGCGTAAGAAGATTGTTGGTTTCAAGATGGTAGGCTAGCTGTGAATGAACTACTCGCTCTATGATCTTGGAGATCTCACTAAGTTTCGCGATGGGTCGCGTATCAGAGAGATGAGAATGATTTAGAGGAGGTGAGGCGTTTGCGATCGAAGCAAAGTGAGCATTCAACTCATCAGGAGTGAACACCGCTGAAGGAGAGGGCTTATGGCCTGAAGAGAGGCCCATGGATCTAAATACCCTCCAAGTTTCCAGTGGTGAAGAGGAATTAGTGATCGAGTGTTAAAGTAATTGAACTTACAGGAATCCAAAGTGTTCGAGATTACGGATCGCAGGGTTTTGAAATGCAGAAAGTCCGAATTAGACCCTGTAAGCTCGAAACTCCTGTAGGCTGCATTTCTAAATCTTATTAGCTTGCAAATGTCTTTGATAACCCAAGGTTTGTGATGATGGTTAATTAATTTAGATTTTATAGGGGCTAGAGTATCGAAAGTTTTGATAATGATTGAAGCGAGTGTGTCGATTTCACGGATGATGCGTTGAAATGAAATGAGTTGATACTGTGAGTATGAATGGTGATCAGGCGAAATAGGGGGCTGGACGGCCGGGTTGTTGATGATAGTGAGAGCTGATGAGGTGATACATGACATGGATAGGGATGAAACAGTACACGCATCCAGAGCCCTCAATCTGCGCTCGCGGCGTATCCCCATTTTTGCCTTTTCCTTGGAGAGATCCAAGGTATGAGAGATATGATCGTGCTCCGCCGCGAAGGGTGCTGACGACTTACTGTAGATATAATCTGGAGGATCGGGCAAAATGAAGAGGTCTAGTAACGTGTGTGATGAATGATTAGTAGAAATGGCATGATGGGTAGGACCAGAGTCGACCAAGGAGAGATTTAAGGACCTGAGCTGCGCCTTCATCATATTGGCCGCTCTATCACTCGCCAGCATGTTTATATTGAAGTCGCCAGTGATCATCAAATGTTGAGATGATGGCGTAATGACAGAGAGGTCTTCAAAAAATTTTAGCGGTTAGGCCGCTGTAGGCCTCCTGTATACAAGTCCAAATAGAAGCGAGAAGGCACTGCTCATTACCCTAAGAATGATATATTCCAGAGAGTTTGAGTAAACAGGGTCCGAATGGGACATAACTGTAACTTAGTAATACTCTCTAACGTAAGCCGCTACCCCCCCCCCCCTCCCCCTCCTTGCCCACCCTGTCAGTCAGATCAGTCAGAAAAAATTCGATAAAAGCCAGGATATCGTAATGTAATGGTAAAATAAGTGATTCTTTTAATGAAAAATGTGATTTCAAACTTAAATTAATGTTAGCATGAAAGATGGATAATTTTTGAGGTTGATTGAAATGTGTGAAACGTGGAATGTGAGAGACCTAGCCGGCAGCCAATCATGAAGGTAAATGAGGATGAGAGGATGACGATGCAGTGGCAGGGGGGTTAAATGAAGTGAAATTAATAAGTTCTCTCAAGTTGTTTAACCTCACAAATTCACCGTTTTTATTCTGACACATATAAACTTTAAGATTGGAGATCATCGGTCTCTCGAACCCCAATTCACAAGAGCGTTTAAGGGCCTTAGACCAAAGGTCGTGGATAGACTTCGGCCAAAGCGCACGCAAAAATAAGGAGCCCAGCCCCCCCCCCCCCCCCCCCCGCCCAAAATTGACACCGCAGTTAGGCCTTTGAGTAGCCGCGCCTTTTCAATAATTAAATCTCGCACTGATGGTGACGCCACCCTGAAGACTAAGCCCTTTGTATCGCTGTTTCTTGGTCGAGTATCAAGGACCGCAGGAGAAGTCAAATTTGAAGTGGAGGCTCCGGACGAAATAGAACGAGGAGACCATTGTTTCGAATCCACTATTTGATTAGACAATAGAGGTAAGTCGATTGCCGATAAAATTTTGAATATAATGTCATTGCTGAGAGCATGCAGTTCGGATGGGATGTCCAGGAGAAGTATCTCGCATGAATCTTTTAGCTCCCGCACTCCTCTAGCGCACCGAGCCGTTCATCTATCGTGGCAAAGCGCTTCGTATGCTCCCATTCGATACGTACAATTTTGTCGTTGAGGAGCCTTAATTCCCCCCTTATTGCGCCGAGATGCTGTCAACTTTAGCCTCTAACTTGGCCTCCATTCGCGAGATGATGCGCGCAACGTTATCCTCTATCCGACTTGCGAACGCCTCGAGTACGCCCGCCATAGTCTCGGCAGAAGGCACCGCCTCGGCTAACCCACCATTTGCGCTCTCAAGTCCCGCCACGCGCGTATGCTTAGAAGCCTGGAGTAATGATGGCGATGGAGGCGAGGCTAGGCGCTTACTAGATGGTAAGGTGGGCACAGGCGTGGCTTGAGCGGAGGTACAAGCGGCCTCGTCAGCCTGCGACGGTAACCCGAGAGGTGCTGCCCCCAGTGAGTCGCAAAACGTAGCAGTAGAAGCAGACGCGCGCAGGCAGCAACGCGGCTTATCTGAGCCGGGATCGAGCGCAAAACAAAATTCGTGTATCTATCTTTCCTTATAATACGCTTACCGCAAATACAACATACGGTTCTAGTTGATGCCATAACTAGAGTTTCACTAGACTTGCTAGACAGTCGGACCAGCAAAGTTGTAGGACTTCTTTCCTTGTCTAACGCCGGTTCTCCGCTATCTTAAAGCGAACAAAACAAGTCTGGACATTTTTCTTGTAACTACAACTGCTTATTCATAGGTTGCTATACACGGATAATTTGTAAAGAAAAAGCGGCCAATTTTCCGCTTGCTCTCGCGTTCATATATTGCTTATTTTATTGTCTAACTCCGGTTCTCTGCTATGTTAAAGCGAAAAAAACGGGTTTGAACATTTTTCTTTAAACTACAATTGCTCACGCATATTTTGCTATACACGGATAATTTGTAAAAGAAAAGCGGCATATTTTCCGCTTGTTCTCGCGTTGATATATTGCTTATTGTCTTGTCTAACGCCGGTTCTCTGCTATCTTAAAGCGAAAAAAACAGGTTTGAATATTTTTCATAGTTTCTTGTCTAACGCCGGTATTCTGCTACGTTAAAGCGAAATAAAACAGGTTTAAACATTTTTCTTTAAACTGCAATAGTTTACGCATAGGTTGCTATACACGGATAATTTGTAAAGGAAAAGCGACAAATTCTCCGCTTTTTCTCGCGTTTGTATATTGCTTATTTTCATATCCAACACCGGTTCTCTCCTATCTTAAAGCGAAAAAAACAGGTTTGAATATTTTTCTTGTAACTACTACTGCTTATTCATAGGGTGCTATACACGGAATATTTGCAAAGGAAAAGCAGCAAGTTTTCCGCATGTTCTCGCGTTCTTTATTGCTTGTTTTGTTGTCTAACGCCGGTATTCTGCTATCTTAAAGCGAAACAAACATGGTTGAACATTTTTCTTTAAACTACAATTGCTTATTCATAGGTTGCTATACACGGATAATTTGTAAAGAGACAGCGACCAATTTCCCACTCGTTCTCGCGTTCATATATTGCTTATTTTCATGTCTAATTTCGGTTCACTGCTATCTTAAAGCGAAAAAAACGGGTTTGAACATTTTTCTTTAAACTGCAATTGCTCACGCATATTTTGCTATACACGGATAATTTGTAAAGAAAAAGCGGCATATATTCCGCTTGTTCTCGCGTTCATATATTGCTTATTGTCTTGTCTAACGCCGGTTCTCTGCTTTCTTAAAGCGAAAAAAACGGGTTTGAACATTTTTCTTTAAACTACAATTGCTCGTGCATAGATTGATATACATGGATACCTTGTGAAGGATAAGCGGCAAATTTTCCGCCTGCCCTCGCGTTCATATAATGCTTATTTTCTTGTCTAACGCCGGTTCTCTGCTTAATATACACATAGGATGTAAGAACTTTTGTTATTTTGATATTAAAGTTTGCTATTTACGTAAGATTGATTAAATATTGTAAAACTTTATTTTATAAATTTTACTATAGTACAATTTTTACTATCCAATATAGAAATTTTTGTTAGTGTTATATAGTTATATTTGATAAGTGATGTTGGATACATTGCTATACCTAAAGTAATATATATTATAAATACAACAAAATCTCTCATAATTTTAGAATGTCACAGGTTTCCTACACAATATAGTAATTTTTACTATGGATTATTTTAATATTTATTATATTGTTCTTCTCAGTGTAGAGAATACGTTAATGAGTTTCTGTTATCCTAGTATATGAAGTAATGTTACATATAATTTTATTAAAAACGATGTATGAAAATCTCAAGATGAATGAAAATCAATAATTGAACCTATACAAAAAAGTACTATTGAAAAATTACCCCATAATAAAAAATTGAATAATTAATGTAAAATTTCACATAACGCTTTCTACATAATCCAAAATAATTGAAAATAAATATAGGATGTTTTATAAAAAAAAAATAAAATAAAATAAAAAAATATAGTATAAATATTTTAATAATTTTTGTCTATATATATAACTAATTTATATAAAAACTCAACCAAATAATTAAATATTGATCATACATACATAATTATAATTTATTTATATATTAGGTAGTTTATCTTATTATATATTATGGTATTTATAGTATTTATGGTATTTATGTTATTTATATTATATATTACTATTTATTATTATTTTTATTATTATCTACTGGAAAGCACATAACAAAATTAAAAAAGAATTAATTTCTTCCTGTAGATGATGTCCAGGTCCCTTATGTTACCTCCAGATCATAGCGGCATCATCTACTGGAACGCACATTACGAAATTTAAAAAAAAATAATTTCTTCCTGTAGATCATATTCAGGTCCCTTATGTTACCTCCAGATCATCGCGGCATCATCTACTGGAACACACATTACGAAATTAAAAAAAAATATTCCCTTCCTGTTGATGATGTCCAGTCCTTCATGTTACCTTCAGTTATAACTGATCGAGATAAACAAATAAATAATCGAGTTAAATAATCAAGGTTAAACCATTTAAAAAAAGTAATTAATCATCTATATAAAAAAATTAAGCATTAATTCTAATTAATCCGTGTGCTTCCGCGATCACTTTCATTAAAAAAAATTCAATTTTCGAAAATCAAGAGAGATAAGAAGAGTTAAAAAATAAAAAGTCTGCCTGTACGGACGTACGGTCGTAAGGACGTACACTCAGACTTAAACTTTCAAACCATTAAAATTAATTAAATTAATTAAATGAATTATAAGAAATTAATTTTTATAAACTATTTAAAAAAATATAACATATTTTATACCTAAATCGTCATTCAGACAGTATAAAATTTTAATATAATGTGAATGTGGATAATATCATTTAATATCTACTTAATGAACTGAATTTTCCTGAATTGCTAAGAATTGATCTACTACTTACATCGTACATTCTAGTAATATTGTTAATATCTCTTAGTTTATTAAAAAAAATTATCATAAATTTATAATGATTATTATATATCTTGGAAGGTCCATTACGTAATAAAAAAAAATCATTTCTTTCTGTAGATGATGTCCAGGTCCCTAAAGTTACCTCCAGGTCGACGGGGCATCATCTACTAGAAAGCCTATTACGAAATAAAAAAAAAATATTTTCTTCCTGTAGATGATGTGCAGGTCCCTACCGTTACCTCCAGGTCGACAGGGCATCATCTACTGGAAGGCGTATTACGAACTCAAAAAAAAATATTTTCTTCCTGTAGTAGTTGTTCAGGTCAGTAATTTAACCTCCAGGTCATCGGAGCATCATCTACTGCAGGGTTCAATAAAGGAATACAAAAAAAAAATTTCTTCCTGTAGATGATGTCTAGGGCACTAATGTTACCTCCAGGTCAACGGGGCATCATCTACTGGAAGACATATAACGAAATAAAAAAAAATATTTTCTTCCTGTAGTAGTTGATCAGGTCAGTAATTTTACCTCCAGGTCATCAGGGCAGCATCTACTGAAAGACATATTACGAAATAAAAAAAAATATTTTCTTCCTGTAGTAGTTGATCAGGTCAGTAATTTTACCTCTAGGTCGACGGGGCAATATCTACTGATAGACCTATTACGAAATAAAAAAAAAATATTTTCTTCCTGTAGAAGATGTACAGGTCCCTACTGTTACGTCCAGGTCGACGGGACATCATCTACTGGAAGACATATTACGAAATCAAAAAAAAAAATTTTCTTCCTGTAGATGATGTGCAGGTCACTAATGTTACCTCCAGGTCATCGGGTCAACGTTTACTGGAAGGCATATTACGAAATAAAAAAAAATATTTTCTTCCTGTGGTAGTTGTTCAGGTCAGTAATTTTTACTCCAGGTCATCGGAGCATCATCTACTGGAAAGTTCAATATAGGAATAAAAAAAAAAATTTCTTCCTGTAGATAATGTGCAGGTCACTAATGTTACCTCCAGGTCATCGGGGCAACATCTACTGGAAGGCATATTACGAAAAAAAAAAAAATATTTTCTTCCTATAGTAGATGTTCAGATCAGTAATTTTACCTCCAGGTCATCAGGGCAGCATCTACTGGAAGGTTCATAATATAAATAAATAAATTTCTTCCTGTAGATGATGTCCAGGTGCTAATGTTACCTCCAGGTCGACGGGGCATCATCTACAGGAAGGCCTATTACGAAATCAAAAAAAAAAGTTTTTCTTCCTGTAGAAGATATCTAGGTCCCCAATGTTACCTCCAGGTCGACGGGGCATCATCTACAGGAAGGCATATTACGACATCAAAAAAAAAAAGTTTTTCTTCCTGTAGAAGATATCTAGGTCCCTAATGTTACCGCCAGGACGACGGGGCATCATCTACTGGAAGGCCTATTACGATATAAAAAAAAATTTGTTTTCCTGCAGAGGATTTCCAGGTCCCTCCTGTTACCTCCAGGTCAACGGGGCATTATCTACTGGAAGGCATATTACGAAATCAGAAAAAAAAATTTTCTTTCTGTAGAAGATGTTTAGGTCCCTACTGTTACCTTCAGGACGACGGGGCATTATCTACTGGAAGGCATATTACGAAATCAAAAAAAAAATTTTTTCTTCCTGTAGATGATGAGCAGGTCACTAATGTTACCTCCAGGTCATCAGAGCATCATCTACTGGAAGGTTCATAATATAAATAAATAAATTTCTTCCTGTAGATGATGTCCAGGTGCTAATGTTACCTCCAGGTCGACGGGGCATCATCTACAGGAAGGCCTATTACGAAATCAAAAAAAAAAGTTTTTCTTCCTGTAGAAGATATCTAGGTCCCCAATGTTACCTCCAGGTCGACGGGGCATCATCTACAGGAAGGCATATTACGAAATCAAAAAAAAAAGTTTTTCTTCCTGTAGAAGATATCTAGGTCCCTAATGTTACCGCCAGGACGACGGGGCATCATCTACTGGAAGGCCTATTACGATATAAAAAAAAATTTGATTTCCTGCAGAGGATTTCCAGGTCCCTCCTGTTACCTCCAGGTCAACGGGGCATTATCTACTGGAAGGCATATTACGAATTCAGAAAAAAAAATTTTCTTTCTGTAGAAGATGTTTAGGTCCCTACTGTTACCTTCAGGACGACGGGGCATTATCTACTGGAAGGCATATTACGAAATCAAAAAAAAAAATTTTTCTTCCTGTAGATGATGAGCAGGTCACTAATGTTGCCTCCAGGTCATCGGGGCAACATCTACTGGAAGGTTCATAATATTAATAAAAAAAAAATTTCTTCCTGTAGATGATGTCCAGGTCCCTAATGTTACCTCCAGGTCGACGGGGCATCATCTACTGGAAGCCATATTACGAAATAAAAAAAAAAAATTTTCTTCCTGTAGATGATATTCAGGTCCCTACTGTTACCTCCAGGACGACGGGGCATCATCTACTGGTAGGCATATTACGAAATAAAAAAAAAATATCTTCTTCCTGTAGAAGATGTCCGGTCCGGTAATTTACCTCCAGGGCGACGGGGCATTATCTACTGGAAGGCATATTACGAAATCAAAAAAAAAATTTTTTCTTCCTGTAGAAGATGTCCGGTCCGGTAATTTACCCCCAGGTCATCAGGGCAACATCAACTGAAAGATCTATTACGAAATAAAAAAAAAAGAATTTTCATTCTGTAGAAGATGTCCAGGTCCCTACTGTTACCTCGAGGTCGACGGGCATCATCTACTGGAAGACATATTACGATATAAAAAAAAATTTTTTTTCCTGCAGAGGACGTACAGGTCCCTTCTGTTACCTCCAGATCAACGGAACATTATCTACTGAAAGGCATATTACGAAATCAGAAAAAAAAATTTTCTTTCTGTAGAAGATGTTTCGGTCCCTACTGTTACCTCCAGGACGACGGGGCATCATCTTCTAGAAGGCCTATTACGATACAAAAAATTTTTTTTTCCTGTAGAAGCAGTGCAGGTCCCTACTATTACCTCCAGGTCGACGGGGCATCATCTACTGGAAGGCCTATTACGAAAATAAAAAAAAATTTTTCTTCCTGTAGAAGATGTCCAGGTCCGGTAATTTACCTCCAGGTCATCGTAGCAATATCTACTGAAAGACCTATTAGGAAATAAAAAAAAATATTTTCTTCCTGTAGAAGATGCTCAGTTCCCTACTGGTACCTCCAGGTCGACGGGGGATCATCTACTGGAAGGCCTATTACGAAATGAAAAAAAAAAATTTTTTTTCCTGTAGTAGATGTCCAGGTCCGGTAATTTACCTCCACGTAATCGGGGCAATATCTACTGAAAGATCTATTACGAAATAAAAAAAAAAAGAATTTTCGTCCTGTAGAAGATGTCAAGTCCAAAATGTTACCTCCAGGTCGACGGGACATCATCTACCGGAAGGCCTATTACGAAATCAAAAAAAAAAATTTTTTTCCTGTAGAAGGTGTCCAGGTTCCTACTGTTACCTTCAGGTCGACGGGGCATCTTCTAATGCATGGCTTATTACGAAATAAAAAAAAATTTTTCTTCCTGCAAAAGATGTCAGGGTCTCTAATGTCACCTCCAGGTCAACGGGGCATCATTTACTGGAAGGCATATTACGAAATCAGAAAAAAAATTTACTTCCTGTAGAAGATGTCCAGGTCGGTAATGTTACCTCCAGGTCATCAGGGCATCATCTACTGAAAGATCTATTACGAATTATTAAAAAAATGAATTTTCTTCCTGTAGTAGATGTCCAGATTCCTACTGTTACCTGCAGGTCGACGATGCATCATCTACTGGAAAAAATATTACGAGACCAAAAAAAAAATTTTTCCTGTAGATGATGTGCAGGTCACTAATTTTACCTCCAGGTCGACGGGGCATCTTCTACTGGATGGCATATTGCGAAATCAGAAAAAAAATTTTCTTCTTCTAGATGATGTCCAGGTCGGTAATGTTCCCTCCAGGTCATAAGGGCAGCATCTACTGTAAGATCTATTACGAAAAAAAAAAAAAAGAATTTTCTTCCTCTAGAAGATGTCCAGGTCCCTACTGTTACCACCAGGTCGACGGGGCATTAACTACTGGAAGACATATTACGAAAAAAAAAAAAATTTTCTTCCTGTAGATGATGTACAGGTCGATAGTGGTAGCTCCAGGTCATCGGGGCTACATCTACTAGAAGGCATATTACGAAATAAAAAAAAATATTTTCTTCCTGTAGTAGATGTTCAGATCAGTAATCTTACCTCCAGGTCATCAGAGCATCATCTACTGGAAAGTTCATAATAGTAATAAAAAAAAAAATTTCTTCCTGTAGATGATATCCAGGGCCCTAATGTTAACTCCAGGTCGGAGGGGCATCATCTAATGGAAGGCCTATGACGAAATCAAAAAAAAAATTTTCTTCCTGTAGAAGAAGTCTAGGTCCCTAATGTTACGTCCAGGTCGACGGGGCATCATCTACTGGAAGGCCTATTACGATGTAAAAAAAATTTTTTTTCATGCAGAGGATGTCCAGGTCCCTTCTGTTACCTCCAGGTCAACCGGGCATTATCTACTGGAAGGCAAATTACGAAATCAGAAAAAAAAATGTTCTTTCTGTAGAAAATGTTTGGGTTCCTACAGTTACCTCCAGGTCGACGGGGCATCATCTACTGGAAGGCCTATTACAATATAAAAAAAAAAATTTTTTCATGCAGAGGATGTCCAGGTCCCTTCTGTAGCCTACAGGTCAACCGGGCATTATCTACTGGAAGGCATATAACGAAATCAGAAAAAAAAATTTTTATTCCTGAAGGAGATGTCCGGTCCGGTAATTTACCTCCAGGTGAACGGGGCAATATTTACTGAAACACCTATTACGAAATAAAAAAAAATATTTTCTTCCTGTAGAAGATGTCGAGGTCCCTACTATTCCCTCCAGGTCGACGGGACATCATCTACTGGAAGGCCAATTACGAAATCAAAAAAAAAAAATATTTTCATCCTGTAGTAGTTGTTCAGGTTAGTAATTTTACCTCCAGGTCATCTGAGCATCATCTACTATAAGGTTCAATATAGGAATAAAAAAAAAATTTATTCCTGTAGATGATGACCAGGGAACTCATGTTACCTCCAGGTCGACGGGACATCATCTACCGGAAGGCCTATTACGAAATCAAAAAAAAAATTTTTTTCCTGTAGATAATGTACTGGTCCCTAATGTTAACTCCAGGTCGGAGGGGCATCATCTAATGGAAGGGCTATGACGAAATCAAAAAAAAAATTTTCTTCCTGTAGAAGAAGTCTAGGTCCCTAATGTTACGTCCAGGTCGACGGGGCATCATCTACTGGAAGGCCTATTACGATGTAAAAAAAATTTATTTTCATGCAGAGGATGTCCAAGTCCCTTCTGTTACCTCCAGGTCAACCGGGCATTATCAACTGAAAGATCTATTACGAAAAAAAAAAAAAGAATTTTCTTCCTGTAGAAGATGTCCAGTTCCCCACTGTTACCTCCAGGTCGACGGGACATCATCTACTGGAAGACATATTACGAAATCAAAAAAAAAAGAATTTTCTTCCTGTAGAAGATGTCCAGTTCCCCACTGTTACCTCCAGGTCGACGGGACATCATCTACTGGAAGACATATTACGAAATCAAAAAAAAAAATTTTCTTCCTGTAGATGATGTGCACGTCACTAATGTTACCTCCAGGTCATCGGGTCAACGTTTACTGGAAGGCATATTACGAAATAAAAAAAAATATTTTCTTCCTGTGGTAGTTGTTCAGGTCAGTAATTTTACCTCCAGGTCATCAGAGCATCATCTACTGGAAGGTTTATAATATAAATAAAAAAAAAATTTCTTCCTGTAGATGATGTCCAGGTGCAAATGTTACCTCCAGGTCGACGGGGCATCATCTACAGGAAGGCCTAATACGAAATCAAAAAAAAAAGTTTTTCTTCCTGTAGAAGATATCTAGGTCCCTAATGTTACCTCCAGGTCGGAGGGGCATCATCTACTGGAAGGCCTATTACGATATAAAAAAAAATTTGTTTTCCTGCAGAGGATGTCCAGGTCCCTTCTGTTACCTCCAGGTCAACGGGGCATTATCTACCGGAAGGCATATTACGAAATCAGAAAAAAAAATTCTCTTTCTGTAGAAGATGTTTAGGTCCCTACTGTTACCTTCAGGACGACGGGGCATTATCTACTGGAATGCATATTACGAAATCAAAAAAAAAATTTTTTCTTCCTGTAGAAGATATCTAGGTCCCTAATGTTACCTCCAGGTCGACGGGGCATCATCTACAGGAAGGCCTAATACGAAATCAAAAAAAAAAGTTTTTCTTCCTGTAGAAGATATCTAGGTCCCTAATGTTACCTCCAGGTCGACGGGGCATCATCTACAGGAAGGCCTATTAATATATAAAAAAAAAATTTTTTTCATGCAGAGGATGTCCAGGTCCCTTCTGCTACCTACAGGTCAACCGGGCATTATCTACTGGAAGGCATATAACGAAATCAGAAAAAAAAATTTTTATTCCTGAAGGAGATGTCCGGTCCGGTAATTTACCTCCAGGTGAACGGGGCAATATTTACTGAAACACCTATTACGAAATAAAAAAAAATATTTTCTTCCTGTAGAAGATGTCGAGGTCCCTACTATTACCTCCAGGTCGACGGGACATCATCTACCGGAAGGCCTATTACGAAATCAAAAAAAAAAATTTTTTTCCTGTAGAAGGTGTCCAGGTTCCTACTGTGACCTTCAGGTCGACGGGGCATCTTCTAATGCATGGCCAATTACGAAATAAAAAAAAATTTTTCTTCCTGCAAAAGATGTCAGGGTCTCTAATGTCACCTCCAGATCATCAGCATCTACTGAAAGATCTATTACGAAACAAAAAAAAAAGAATTTCTACTTCCTCTAGAAGATGTCCAGGTCCCTACTGTTACCACCAGGTCGACGGGGCATTATCTACTGGTAGACATATTACGAAATCAAAAAACAAATTTTTTTCCTGTAGATAATGTACAGGTCCCTAATGTTAACTCCAGGTCGGAGGGGCATCATCTAATGGAAGGCCTATGACGAAAACAAAAAAAAAATTTTCTTCTTGTAGAAGAAGTCTAGGTCCCTAATGTTACGTCCAGGTCGACGGGGCATCATCTACTGGAAGGCCTATTACGATGTAAAAAAAATTTTTTTTCATGCAGAGGATGTCCAAGTCCCTTCTGTTACCACCAGGTCGACGGGGCATCTTCTAATGGGAGGCCTATTACGATCCAAAAAAAAATTTTTTCTTCCTGTAGAAGATATCTAGGTCCCTAATGTTACCTCCAGGTCGACGGGGCATCATCTACAGGAAGGCCTAATACGAAATCAAAAAAAAAAGTTTTTCTTCCTGTAGAAGATATCTAGGTCCCTAATGTTACCTCCAGGTCGACGGGGCATCATCTACAGGAAGGCCTATTACGATATAAAAAAAAAATTTTTTTCATGCAGAGGATGTCCAGGTCCCTTCTGTTACCTACAGGTCAACCGGGCATTATCTACTGGAAGGCATATAACGAAATCAGAAAAAAAAATTTTTATTCCTGAAGGAGATGTCCGGTCCGGTAATTTACCTCCAGGTGAACGGGGCAATATTTACTGAAACACCTATTACGAAATAAAAAAAAATATTTTCTTCGTGTAGAAGATGTCGAGGTCCCTACTATTACCTCCAGGTCGACGGGACATCATCTACTGGAAGGCCAATTACGAAATCAAAAAAAAAAAATATTTTCTTCCTGTAGTAGTTGTTCAGGTTAGTAATTTTATCTCCAGGTCATCTGAGCATCATCTACTATAAGGTTCAATATAGGAATAAAAAAAAAATTTATTACTGTAGATGATGACCAGGGAACTCATGTTACCTCCAGGTCGACGGGACATCATCTACCGGAAGGCCTATTACGAAATCAAAAAAAAAAATTTTTTTCCTGTAGAAGGTGTCCAGGTTCATACTGTGACCTTCAGGTCGACGGGGCATCTTCTAATGCATGGCCTATTACGAAATAAAAAAAATTTTTTCTTCCTGCAAAAGATGTCAGGGTCTCTAATGTCACCTCCAGGTCGACGGGACATCATCTACTGGAAGGCCAATTACGAAATCAAAAAAAAAAATATTTTCTTCCTGTAGTAGTTGTTCAGGTTAGTAATTTTATCTCCAGGTCATCTGAGCATCATCTACTATAAGGTTCAATATAGGAATAAAAAAAAAATTTATTACTGTAGATGATGACCAGGGAACTCATGTTACCTCCAGATCATCGCGGCATCATCTACTGGAACACACATTACGAAATTAAAAAAAAATATTCCCTTCCTGTTGATGATGTCCAGTCCTTCATGTTACCTTCAGTTATAACTGATCGAGATAAACAAATAAATAATCGAGTTAAATAATCAAGGTTAAACCATTTAAAAAAAGTAATTAATCATCTATATAAAAAAATTAAGCATTAATTCTAATTAATCCGTGTGCTTCCGCGATCACTTTCATTAAAAAAAATTCAATTTTCGAAAATCAAGAGAGATAAGAAGAGTTAAAAAATAAAAAGTCTGCCTGTACGGACGTACGGTCGTAAGAACGTACACTCAGACTTAAACTTTCAAACCATTAAAATTAATTAAATTAATTAAATGAATTATAAGAAATTAATTTTTATAAACTATTTAAAAAAATATAACATATTTTATACCTAAATCGTCATTCAGACAGTATAAAATTTTAATATAATGCGAATGTGGATAATATCATTTAATATCTACTTAATGAACTGAATTTTCCTGAATTGCTAAGAATTGATCTACTACTTACATCGTGCATTCTAGTAATATTGTTAATATCTCTTAGTTTATTAAAAAAAATTATCATAAATTTATAATGATTATTATATATCTTGGAAGGTCCATTACGTAATAAAAAAAAATCATTTCTTTCTGTAGATGATGTCCAGGTCCCTAAAGTTACCTCCAGGTCGACGGGGCATCATCTACTAGAAAGCCAATTACGAAATAAAAAAAAAATATTTTCTTCCTGTAGATGATGTGCAGGTCCCTACCGTTACCTCCAGGTCGACAGGGCATCATCTACTGGAAGGCGTATTACGAAATCAAAAAAAAATATTTTGTTCCTGTAGTAGTTGTTCAGGTCAGTAATTTAACCTCCAGGTCATCGGAGCATCATCTACTGCAGGGTTCAATAAAGGAATACAAAAAAAAAATTTCTTCCTGTAGATGATGTCTAGGGCACTAATGTTACCTCCAGGTCAACGGGGCATCATCTACTGGAAGACATATATCGAAATAAAAAAAAATATTTTCTTCCTGTAGTAGTTGATCAGGTCAGTAATTTTACCTCCAGGTCATCAGGGCAGCATCTACTGAAAGACATATTACGAAATAAAAAAAAATATTTTCTTCCTGTAGTAGTTGATCAGGTCAGTAATTTTACCTCTAGGTCGACGGGGCAATATCTACTGATAGACCTATTACGAAATAAAAAAAAAATATTTTCTTCCTGTAGAAGATGTACAGGTCCCTACTGTTACGTCCAGGTCGACGGGACATCATCTACTGGAAGACATATTACGAAATCAAAAAAAAAAATTTTCTTCCTGTAGATGATGTGCAGGTCACTAATGTTACCTCCAGGTCATCGGGTCAACGTTTACTGGAAGGCATATTACGAAATAAAAAAAAATATTTTCTTCCTGTGGTAGTTGTTCAGGTCAGTAATTTTTACTCCAGGTCATCGGAGCATCATCTACTGGAAAGTTCAATATAGGAATAAAAAAAAAAATTTCTTCCTGTAGATAATGTGCAGGTCACTAATGTTACCTCCAGGTCATCGGGGCAACATCTACTGGAAGGCATATTACGAAAAAAAAAAAATATTTTCTTCCTATAGTAGATGTTCAGATCAGTAATTTTACCTCCAGGTCATCAGAGCATCATCTACTGGAAGGTTCATAATATAAATAAATAAATTTCTTCCTGTAGATGATGTCCAGGTGCTAATGTTACCTCCAGGTCGACGGGGCATCATCTACAGGAAGGCCTATTACGAAATCAAAAAAAAAAGTTTTTCTTCCTGTAGAAGATATCTAGGTCCCCAATGTTACCTCCAGGTCGACGGGGCATCATCTACAGGAAGGCATATTACGAAATCAAAAAAAAAAGTTTTTCTTCCTGTAGAAGATATCTAGGTCCCTAATGTTACCGCCAGGACGACGGGGCATCATCTACTGGAAGGCCTATTACGATATAAAAAAAAATTTGTTTTCCTGCAGAGGATTTCCAGGTCCCTCCTGTTACCTCCAGGTCAACGGGGCATTATCTACTGGAAGGCATATTACGAAATCAGAAAAAAAAATTTTCTTTCTGTAGAAGATGTTTAGGTCCCTACTGTTACCTTCAGGACGACGGGGCATTATCTACTGGAAGGCATATTACGAAATCAAAAAAAAAATCATTTCTTCCTGTAGATGATGAGCAGGTCACTAATGTTGCCTCCAGGTCATCGGGGCAACATCTACTGGAAGGTTCATAATATTAATAAAAAAAAAATTTCTTCCTGTAGATGATGTCCAGGTCCCTAATGTTACCTCCAGGTCGACGGGGCATCATCTACTGGAAGCCATATTACGAAATAAAAAAAAAAAATTTTTTTTCCTGTAGTAGATGTCCAGGTCCGGTAATTTACCTCCACGTAATCGGGGCAATATCTACTGAAAGATCTATTACGAAATAAAAAAAAAAAGAATTTTCGTCCTGTAGAAGATGTCAAGTCCAAAATGTTACCTCCAGGTCGACGGGACATCATCTACCGGAAGGCCTATTACGAAATCAAAAAAAAAAATTTTTTTCCTGTAGAAGGTGTCCAGGTTCCTACTGTTACCTTCAGGTCGACGGGGCATCTTCTAATGCATGGCTTATTACGAAATAAAAAAAAATTTTTCTTCCTGCAAAAGATGTCAGGGTCTCTAATGTCACCTCCAGGTCAACGGGGCATCATTTACTGGAAGGCATATTACGAAATCAGAAAAAAAATTTACTTCCTGTAGAAGATGTCCAGGTCGGTAATGTTACCTCCAGGTCATCAGGGCATCATCTACTGAAAGATCTATTACGAATTATTAAAAAAATGAATTTTCTTCCTGTAGTAGATGTCCAGATTCCTACTGTTACCTGCAGGTCGACGATGCATCATCTACTGGAAAAAATATTACGAGACCAAAAAAAAAACTTTCTTCCTGTTGATGATGTTCAGGTCAGTAATTTTATCTCCAGGTCATCGGGGCAACATCTACTGGAAGACATGTTACGAAATAAAAAAAAATATTTTCTTCCTGTGGTAGTTGTTCAGGTCAGTAATTTTTACTCCAGGTCAACGGAGCATCATCTACAGGAAGGTTCACTATAGGAATAAAAAAAAAATTTTTCCTGTAGATGATGTGCAGGTCACTAATTTTACCTCCAGGTCGACGGGGCATCTTCTACTGGATGGCATATTGCGAAATCAGAAAAAAAATTTTCTTCTTGTAGATGATGTCCAGGTCGGTAATGTTCCCTCCAGGTCATAACGGCAGCATCTACTGAAAGATCTATTACGAAAAAAAAAAAAAAAGAATTTTCTTCCTCTAGATGTTCAGGTCCCTACTGTTACCACCAGGTCGACGGGGCATTAGCTACTGGAAGACATATTACGAAATCAAAAAAAAATTTTCTTCCTGTAGATGATGTACAGGTCGATAGTGTTACCTCCAGGTCATCGGGGCAACATCTACTGGAAGGCATACTACGAAATAAAAAAAAATATTTTCTTCCTGTAGTAGATGTTCAGATCAGTAATTTTACCTCCAGGTCATCAGAGCATCATCTACTGGAAAGTTCATAATATAAATAAAAAAAAAAATTTGTTCCTGTAGATGATGTCCAGGTCCCTAATGTTAACTCCAGGTCGGAGGGGCATCATCTAATGGAAGGCCTATGACGAAATAAAAAAAAAAATTTTCTTCCTGTAGAAGAAGTCTAGGTCCCTAATGTTACGTCCAGGTCGACGGGGCATCATCTACTGGAAGGCCTATTACGATGTAAAAAAAATTTTTTTTCATGCAGAGGATGTCCAAGTCCCTTCTGTTACCTCCAGGTCAACCGGGCATTATCTACTGGAAGGCATATTACGAAATCAGAAAAAAATGTTCTTTCTGTAGAAAATGTTTGGGTCCCTACTGTTACCTCCAGGTCGACGGAGCATCATCTACGGGAAGGCCAATTACAAAATCAAAAAAAAAATTTTTGTTCCTGTAGAAGATGTCCAGGTCCCTACTGTTACCTCCTGGTCGACGGGGCATCATCTACTGGAAGGCCTATTACGAAAACAAAAAAAAAATTTTCTTCCTGTAGAAGATGTCCAGGTCTCTACTGTTACCTCCAGGTCGACGGGGCATCATCTACTG